>CAKAOJ020000142.1:2187500-3667500 GCA_916701645.2 Sebastolobus alascanus | reverse complement strand
TATATACACACACACACACACACATGTATATATATATATACTCATATCTATATATCAGGTCAGAGGGTGTCATATCCTGTACAGATTGTAAAGCCCCCCGAGGCCAATATGTTATATACAAATAAAATTGACTTGACTTGACGTGACTACCATAAAAATGTCACTTAAAAAAATTCATAGTATAGCATGTCAAATTATAGAGTTCTACAGGAATGAGTCCTAAAACACGGAAATTAGTTAGCACTTCTGGGTCCCTCGACTGGAAGTACATTTTTTTTTTTAATGGGGTTTTAGTAAGATGCCTGAAATAAGGTCTGTGGTTAACACAAGCTTAAGAGATTTTAATGTTTTGTTCTACGATATAAAATACATTCAATCAATATCATTCAATATCAAAATCAGTGAATATCTCACTCGTGAGTTTTGAAGCTTTTATATTTCTTTAAAAAAGCGGTAGCTTAACAAGTGGCTAAATGAGACTACTAAACGTCATTACACCGACTCATCCGCCTTTTCATCCTCGTGTATACTCACGCTCATGCGACCGTGGTGTAGTTCGTTTATAGCCTAACATTAGCTTTTTACTTCTGGTGGTTGCATTTACACACGAGAAAAAAAATCATAAAAGTGGTGTTCATATGTGGATATTATCTTACGGAACAAAACATGCAAGTATCATAAACGTTTGTTGGCCTACAAAAATACATCATTCCTGTACCACTCTATAGTGTACCATAAAAAAGTCAATCTTGTGGTATAGCGGTTTTGTGGCTGACACTTAGCATGTGGTACACTTAGAAAAAATTCCAACCTTTAAATGTCCCCAATGATTTCTTGAACCATTTTTGGCCTGTCCATCCACACTCGCATCATATCTTGTATTATTATCTTAATAAGACATGTTGTGCTTTTATGCTTACCATGTCCAATTAGAAACGCTAATCTAGGGATACTTTGCTGTGGAATCACGTACAATGTGTAACTGGTAGATTTATACTTGTCATTTTTCACTACAACTGTTCAAGAAAAAAGAAACATAAAAAGTGCACATACCTAGTTCCTTCAGGAGTCCGGTCTTCAGTCTTCCGGGTCGATCATGCTCCTGAATGCAAAAACCAAAGGAGGGGATGCGGTGAAACAACCTGAAGGCCTTGACCACAAACTTCTTGTCTTCAAAGAGGAGGTAACAATCACTGGAGACATCCAGGGAGATCGTCCTGCCCGGCTGCTCCTGTGGGTGCAGAGGGCCGCACTCCGCTGTCATCTGAAGAGAGACAACACAAAACATTAAAGATTACATGATGCTGTGTGTGTGGAGAATACTGTCATGACTGTTTCATGGGCTGAGAAATATTTTCAAATTAATTGAAATAAATGAATGGAAATCAAGCTAATATATAAAAAGAAGGCTGATTTTCTTAGTTGACATTTGGACACAGCAGTTTTAAATTACACATAAAGTAAAAGATATACATTGATCTCACAGAAAGTAGCGTCTTAAAGTATATTGCATGGGGATGAAGTACACATGGATTGTGTTAAATGTCATGAATGCAAAAATATGCTAAGGTACAATAGGTTGAAGCCCATTACATGCTTTAGTAGTTCATAGGCGAGCCATAAAGACTAGCCTCTTTTATATCATAGATAAAATAAATGAAATCCAGAGACTAAGACTAAGAGACTAATATATCGGTGCAGCCCTATTGAAGGTGTGCTCTTTGGGCTTTGCACTATATAGTTTGATTTATTACCATGCAGGAATAACACAGTCACATACCTCCAGGCTGAGTTGTCCCTCTTCTGGACTCTGGTCAGTTGTGGGCTCCAGCTCATGTACTGCAACAACATACATAATGTAGATAAGATGAGAGCAGAGTACATTAGAATTAAGTAAAATAAAACCACAAAGATAAGAATGAATAAAGTAAATTAGGCTGGAAGTGGTAAATTAATTTGGTGTGTAAAATTCAGCAAATAAAGAAGGCTGAAAAAGTGTTGTAGTTTTCATATAATAAAGAAATTATAAACATGATAGCTAATAGCATAGCTGTGATTTGCTACTGATAGATGAAAACTATGGAGGATGAAACCTGCCAAAATCAAAATTAAATAAATGAATAAATAACTCGATAAATAAATGTCATTAAATGTCAAACAAAAATAATATTAAAAATAAATGTAGCCCAATTAATTGATAAAATGTGACATAAATTTATATTTGTTTTAATTTGCTTCTTTATTTATCTGTATTAATTCCCTTATTTTATTCTTTTCAGTTAAATTTTCCCTTTTATTTATTTATTTATGCATTTATTTTTTATTAATTTTATATTTATTTTTAAATGTATTTATATATTTATGCATTTATTTCTTTATGCATGATTTTCCCTTAGCATTTCACCCCTTATTTATTTCCCCAAACTTATTCATTTCTGTAATCTTTTCTTTACACATTTCCTTTTCCAATTCTTTATGCATTTTTGCCTTAATATGCAAATTAGGGGTCTGTCACTCAACTTGTGTCATAGGGTCAGAGGGCATAGATCGACTATATGCTAGACACCTCGCTGCACGCCAGTCTTCATTCCCGGCTCCATACAGCGGGTCGTCGGCCTGCTGCTGCTCCCCCCAATGCAGGTGCAGATCAACCGTCTGAAGCTGAACTGTTTTGCAGACCAACCGACAATCTCGTCCCAGAGGTTTAGCTCGTTCAGAGTGGGAACCTCCAGCCACCAATCCGGGCTCGAGCAGAGAGAGGCACGATGCGTTTCCCGGTGGCATCAGAGGAGACGAAACAATTCAGCTTAAGACGGTTGATCTGCACACCTGTACCGGTAGCAGCAGCAGGCTGATGACCCGCTGTATGGAGCCATGAATGAAGACTGGAGTACAGCTAGGTGGCTAGCATATAGTGGATCTATGCCCTCTGACCCAATGATGACCACACGTTGAGTTAAAGCCCCATCATTTGCATAATGAGGAAGAAATGTATAAAGAAAGAGTACAGAAATAAAGAAGTTTGGGGAAATAACTAATGGGTGAAATGCAAAAATCGTGAAAATCGTGCATAAATAACTAAATGCATACATACATACATTTAAAAATAAATACACGATAAATCAAAAAAATATATATATATTTTAAAAGGGAAAATTAAACAGAAGAGTAAATAAATAAGGGAATTAATACCAAGATAAATAAACAAGGAAGCAAATTAAAACAGAAATATCAATTTATGTCACATTTTATCAATTAATTAATGGCTACATATTTTTTATATATCATTTTTGCTACATTTAATGACATTTATTTATTTATCGATTCATTTATTTATTTAATTTTGATTTTGGCAGGTTCCGTCCTCCATAGCAACTTTGTGAAGTTGGGCAAAATAGAATCTTTATGGCAAAGGCTACATGTTTTATGAATTGAAAAAAATACACACACACACACACACACACACGCACACGCACACATCTATGATCAATAGATAGATAGATATACATACAAGTATAAATACTCAGCCTACACGGGAGGTTTGCTCTGCTGCTCAAAACGTCTTGGTAAACTTTCCATATACTGTATACTATATATAAGTCAATTTTCTTTGTTTCGAAAAGTTGTGGATATACTCATTTTGACATAAAAGTGACTCAATTGACTAAATAGTATGCAGAGTTAGAAAAAATCTTTGAATGAACTGTAATACGTTCTCCTGAAGGTGGCAGTCACACTCACAAATGCAAAGAAAGTGCAATTTCCTGTCAGAATGTGCAGCCCATAGTTTACATTGGCTGTAATCTAATAGATAACCAGTGTTTTCAAGACTGCAGTAGTGTGGACACGTCAGAGCACAGCTCAGGTTGTAAATTTTGGACCTACCTGCATAAGGGAAGAGCAGCTGGGATCCTGTGAGGCCAAGTGTCACCCTTAGAAAGTGCCGGAGGCCCCGGGGCCCGTAGATGTCCACACAGTTCAGGTTCTGCTGCTCGGGGTTGGTGTTGAGGCTCACGGTGCAAAGGAGACCAGGAAGACCAAACAGGTGATCGCCATGCAAGTGGGAGATGAAAACCTTGGTGATTCGACCTGGGTAGAAAACACAACATATCATTATATACTACAGGTGGTACAATGGGAATGTGGAGAGAGCAGGGGGTCTGTTTATCTAAAGTAAAGAGTGGCCGTAGAAACACTGGATTAAAAATGCAGTAAATAAAGAAAAAAAATGTCTTGTAGTTATCACATCAGTCATTCATTGTAGTCCAAAATCTTCTAGACTGACCCCCCTAAGGACTTAAACCCGGAACCCTCAGGGACGTAACTGACGTCGCCAGGTTGAGTGCGAGAGGCTGCATGGGCATGAAATGGTATAAATATGAATGGGACAGCACTTTGCGGCGACATATAACGTCACCTTGACAACGCCAAACGTGGGTTTTATTTTACCTTTTTCCTGCCTATTTGAATGTCTTCCAGGCTCTTGCCTTACAAGACTAGAGGTAACTATTAAATAATCAATTTACTTGTTTTTGTCAAACTTCATTAGGCAAAATTAAAAGAACTGGTTGTTGAATGAACCCGGTGGGTAATATAGACTAATGCTTGCATTCCTCTGATTTCATGTGTTTTTATGTATCATCTTAAATCCTTAATGTTAATGTTTCTGTACAAATTTAAATATGCCAGGCTGAACACCCATGTGCCGTCCTCTTTGTTTACCTTTTTTTACGCCTCCGGGTTTTCCCGGTAACCCTGTGTTTAACGTCACAACGCTATGAATTGTGGGTAATTCCCTCAGGCAAAGTCTGCTGAAATGCGGACTTACGGAAAGTGTTCATAAAGGGCTCAAAATGTCTGCGAGAGAGCCCTCAAAGATGTAACAATTTGACATTAGGACAGCCCTCAACCCTCACAGACTTTGCAGGAACGTGCCTCAAAGTCTGTGAGTTTGTGAGTGTGGACATTTCAAGGTCTAGTCATAGCAAAAGTGAATTAATTTTCAAGTGTGAAGAATGAAAAGCAACAAGTACAACAGTCCATGAGCCTGACAACTAAAAATATGTTAGTCGTGCCAATTTGTAGGGACCATGTCTCATAGTGAATTTTTTTAAAGGTTTATGTCCCTAGTGTTGGGAAATGCATGACGGCATGGCAGCGATGGTAGCTTTCTATGTGCTATCACTCCTTTTTTCATCCCTCCATCATTTTCTCTTTATTGAATTTTAAAATTATTCTGGTATATATAATACAAAATCACCATATAATATCCAAAATATAAAACCACCCTCCCCTTTCCCAACCCTCTGGTCTCTCCTACTCATCCTCGGATCTTTCCAGTTAAACAGGATAAGACGGCGAGCTAGCAAGCAAGTTAAGGCGACTACATTATAAATATCTCTTGACCAGGTAGCATTCTCTGGTTTTACACTGAAAATGGCGGTCAGAGGATCTGGTTTAACTAATATGCTGTGGGCTTCACTCAGGGATTTAAAAATGTAACCCCAAAACGCATGCAGGCAAGGGCATGATCAAAACGTGTGTATTAAAGTGGCCGCCGCTGATCTACACTTCGCACAGGTGGAGTCCAGATTTAGGTAAAGTTTAGCTTATTTGACTTCTGTTAAGTGGATACGATGCATAATCTTAAATTGTATGAGCCCATGTCTGCTGCAAGGAGATGAGTCATGTATTTGTTCAAGAATTATATTCCAAGTTTTGTTTAAAAGCAGAGGGCCTAAGTCCTGTTCCCAATGTGTTCTAAGCACATCTACTGACAGGGGGTTCATCTCACCAATAGTTCCATAAATCCGGTAGAGTATGCCCTTTTATCTGTGAGAGAGATAGCAAATTATCAACTGAGGCTTGCTGGAAAAGGAATTAAATTATTTCTTAAAAAAATTCCTCAATTGAGGAAGAAAGAAGTGGGCATGTGGTAGTTTATATTTCATTGCTAGCTGTTTGAAGGATGCAAATATTCCATCTATATAAAAGATCCTTAAACCGGCAGTAGGCAGTATATTTTTGGCATCATTGGGCAAAACTTCCATAATAACCTTTCAGCATATTGTAATTCAAGTGTTCTGAGAGAAAACTAGACTTCTGCACCTCCTCTTAGCTCTGTTTTCAGGCTTTAAAAAATCTAGCCCATGACGGAAGTCTTTGGCCAATCACAGGTCATTTCAGAGAGAGCGTTCCTATTGGCTGTTCATTCAACTAAGGCAGCTGTAAATCACTCGTGAACCCCGATCAATGGTCAAACTAGGGAGCGCTGATCAAATATGAATCAATATTCTGTTACTGTAATGCCTATTTCTCGCCTCAAATGTTTTCAGAATCATCTTGTAGTGTACTGTTTAGCTGTAAAATTAGAAAGTTTGCTCCGGCTGGTCGGCGGTGTTTGGTATTTCCTCAACAGATCTCGACATGGCTGCCGGGTCACAAACCTTCTCAGAAACTTTTGCAGATTATAGTATAAGCTTTACAATGGTATATAACTTCATGGTATTCTGTGTAGGCTACCCTGTTTTCTACTGTATCTATGTGTAAAATGGCAATAAAATATGGGAAAATTGTAATGATGAAGGGATCAAAAAAGGAGTGATAGCACATAGCTACCATTACAATTAGATTGTTAGTATCTGAAATGGGAGTTCTTCCTAGTAGGAATTCTATTGGAGGTATCCAGAATGATCATTCTAGATGTCAAAAATGCAATTGTTGATATCTTGAACTGAAAGCCCAATACACATCAATGGAAAAAAGTGTTGCCATTTATCCTAGGAAGAATGTCATTGTGGATATCTGAAATTTTGGTGAGGAAAATTTGAATTACTGTACGTATATCTGCAATACATATCCAGTCTAGCTATTAAGTGTTAAAACGGCCTACATATATCTTACATTGAATTTTGAACAGGAGAAATAGTTTTAGATATCTTGAAATACAATTTCTGCTAGTAAGAATGTCATTGTGGATATCTTTAATTACCATTCTGACTAGTGAGAATAAACCTTTGACTAGGAGAAAAGCTGTTATGGAAATCTAAAATGTAATAAACAGATAGGAGTGTGGTTCGATTAAATGTTAAAACGGCTTGCCATAGACATAAACCTTTAAAAAAAAAATAACTGAGACATGGTCCTTCCAAATTGGCACGACTAACCCCCCGGCTCATGGACAACAAGTATTTACCAATACTCAAATTACTAGTTTTGTACTCTTTTCATGTGCTTGAACATATTTTAAGAACATAAACTTCACAGAGAAGCCTCACCAGTTCAAAAGTTTTGTTATTCAAGACTGGTTTTGAAGAAGAACTTGTTTTTGTAAAGGCAGGCAGGAGGAGGAGCTGCAGTGACTCACCGGCTCTGAGTGGGCTCTTCATCAGCTGAGTCTGGGTTCCTTCCCCGCAGTCAAACAGCCAGCACTCGCCTTGTGTCCGCAGCACCAGAGCCGAGGCCCCGCGGTGGGGAGACGGGTAGGCCGAGCCGGTCCCGAGGAAAGTCACATCCATGCTCATCCTGCCAAAGTTACAAGACACCGAGTGAAAACTGTCGACGACTAGAACTGAATGGGCGGCTGCACGACATGAACGCCATGCTCTGTTCTCGTTGTCACACGGTGATGACGTCACACGAGCGACGGTGTGGCGTTCAGGTCGAGTCAGAATTTTCGTAAATCTGACTTACAGGCATACAGTGTATTTAAGTTCATGCATGTTTATATTAATTTCCTTATTTACTTTTGTTTAATTGTCCCTTTTATTTATTTATGTAATTATTTTTATTGATTCTTGAATTTATTTATCATTTTTTTATACATTTTTTATTTATGTTTTTATTTTTGCATTCATTTTTTATTTATTTTATAATATATATATATATATATATATATATATATATATATATATATATATATATATATATATATATATAATAATATATATTTATATATATATATATATATATATAATATATATTTATATATATACATATATACATATATATATACATATATACATATACATATATATATATATATATATATATATATATATACATATACATATATATATACATATACATATATATTATATATATATATATATATATATATATATATATATATATATATATTATATATGTATGTATATATATATATATGTATATGTATATGTATATATGTATATATATATATATATATATATATGCATATATATGTATATATATATTACAAAGTAAACAACGTTTAGTCTCGTTTACCGGGTATCAAAATTTAAAGGGCTAGTTAGCTAAATAAATAACAGGAAAAGAGAGATAACTACTTGCTGTTTCTACGAAATAACTCTGATGATGTCACCAGGGTTATCTCGGTTTAGGCTTGGGAAATACAAATTTAGAAAGACTGGTGTGTTACAAACCAGATACCAGGACATTTACAGAGCAAAGTCTTACAAAAGAGGGGATAAGAGATGGGGTTTGACCCGGATTTCCTCATCTTTACCAAAGATCAAATTCCTGCTGTATTTTCAGTGTCAAATAATGTTTTTGTAGATATAATCTGGACATTATCACATCAATTAGCCAACATGATCCAAAATCAAGGATCATATTCAGAGGGATGTCTGTGTGGGTGTTTTATCCAAACTCTGGGATGAACATTTGTCTTTATCAGAAACAATATTACTAGAATATATGGTAATCTACGTTCTTTGGTGTTAGTTTGTTTCATTTGAAACTTTAGAGCTCACTTACATGCACATCTTGGTTACATCAAACTTTTAAAATCCTTCTGAAATTCATCTGCTTGTCTTGACATGTCCCTTATGGCTGAAGAATAACTTTAATTTTCATACCTGTTTCCTGTTTTATTGCAGTGAAATTTCTCATAGGTTCAATTAAATTAATGGGGTTTAACATAATCCCATACAAAGACTAGAACTGGATTAAAACAAATAATACATAACAGTGCCTAAATCTTTGACAGCGGGGAAAACAAAACTACATTTGGATATAGCTCAGAAACATTTACAGATTTAAAATCAGCAGCCAAATGAGCCAGTGTAAAACTGTTTATTCTACACATAGGTATTCTTTCTGCGCACAAACGCTAAAGCAATATTATTGTGCAACAAAAATAAACTTCAGAAACACAGACTCGACTAGACACAGCCCTATATGACTGCACACTTCAATGAAATATGGAGTAAGTTTTCCTTATGGGGACGACAAGAATCACATGAGCAAACCAATCACCAAATTGTTACACAACACAGTAAAAACTCACACTGGACAATTACAGTCTGTAACAACAACTGAACAGACACACAATCCATCACTTGCTGAGGTTAAACTATTTCTAAATAGTTTCTTTTAAATAAAACTACTTCAAAATATAGGAGTAGAAAACTTTGCCTTTATAAAGTGTTCACAGCTTGAAGCTGCACAGTCTATGAGAGGAAAAGCTGCACATTCAATGCTACACAATTACATCATTCTGTACGAGACAAACAGCATTTCTTTTATAGTTGTTTCTCAGCTCTGCCTGCAGCATGCTGTGAGGTCTACATCATGGAACATGATTATGAATACGAATAGACACTGAACATTGTGCAGGCACTTCAATGCAGGCGGGTAGAAGGTCCTAATACAATATCCTGAGATTAACATTTACAGTGGCCTAGTATAGACTAAGACTAATGCATGATGCTGCCAATGCCCTTGAAAACAGTGTCTAAGGTAATAATACCAATTAAATAGATTAATTGGTAGTTTTAATGTAAGTGGTTAATTTTTCTAGAGCTGCAACAAGGATGACTGTCAGTACAATGTCTCACTGAGAGACAGTATGTGCAGTACATCAAATTGACATATAGATGTGAAATATTAGGAAAATATAACTGTAGTATAGTTAATAGGATGTTTTAGGAGAAATGCATGTTATGACACTGAGGAAGTTCTGCTTCTGCCGTCAGCTGTAACCTTGACTACTAAAGTGTATAGCTGATAAGAGATTACTGGATTTTACGCAACTGATAATGTATGCAAAAATTAGACCTTCCACATCAAAAAGAAATGCTCTAGCATTGCTCGGTTTCTTCATAACAAATATACTGTATATACTGCCAGTAGCAATCTATCTGATTATCGCGTAGGCACCATTACCCTTTAGCATCAAGTACTGTTCATTAACAGTGGCAGTAAGGATCGTATTGGGACATGAAAATGAGCAGAAAGGTTTTTTTTTTTTTTTTCAGAATGTAGTGAAGCTATTAATTTAAAAGGGCCAAAATGTCAAGATGTCAGTTTCAAGATGTTTGTGACCTAACAATATACTGATTTGGAGGTTGATTACCATGGCAACGGTCGAAGCTGTGAAGCATTCGGTTCAGCCCTACGATAGACCAGAACAGTGAACAGAAGCCTTGTCTATAACAACTTTATAAACACTCTTTCATTAGACAGTCTTAGTTTCCACAAAAGCATATGTACACTACACAAAATACAATTAAAATAGAAAATTTGTTTATCCAATCATTTGATACTGCACATTGTTTCCTTAAATATTTAGGGTATAGTTTATATTAAAATTGTATATCACATTTAAAGGAACAGTGTGTAGCATTTGGGGGATCTATTGGCAGAAATGGAATATAATATTAATAAGTATGTTTTCTTAAGTGTTTAATCACCTGAAAATAGGAATTGTGTTTTTGTTACCTTAGAATGAGCCATTTATATCTACATACGGAGCCGGTCCTCTTTTCAGAGTCGGCCGCCATGTTTCTACAGTAGCCCAGAATGGACAAACCAAACGCTGGGTCTAGGGAGAGCCTTTCAAGTTTGTACGTTACCTGAAGACCACCGTAGTCCCTGCTTCTCCCGTGCTTGGCACACGGGAGAAGCTTTAGTTGGTTACAATCTGCAGCCTCACCGCTAGATGCCGCCAGATCCTACACACTGCACCTTTAAGCAAAAGGGTTCATTTTTAGGGATGGATTCTTCTTACCACAACTCATTAAAGGGGCATTGATGACAGGCTTTTTACTGAATATACAGCACAAGGGCAAAACATCTAAATACACCCCCATAAAATAAAATAAAATAAATTCAGAGAAATAAATACTATGTGACAAAAGCATTCAAACAAATAAAATGCTGGAGTGGATGCTGATTTTCGCAAGTTTTTTAAAAATATCATTTTCATTAAATTTCCCTTCATAAAATCTCATAATTTGTCGAGTTCTTTTTAAAAAATATTTTCCTTTTATTTCTCCCCTGAGTAACATTGTTTCCTCTCCTTCTCTCTTAGTTTGAACACAAAGGCCGAGTACTGTAACCCTCTACTCTACTTGACCTTCTCTGATAATATAGCCTGATTTAAGCATAAAAAAAGAGTCATTAATCACGTCTTACACCAGGCATTGGTTGGATCAGTGAAGCCACCAGAGACCCACTTGATGTGACAAAAGGCAATGTCTGTACTGTATGTCAATGCATGCATTAAGTTTGGCGATCTCTAGGTAGCTATATAAAGTCAGAATAGTAGTAGGCGCTAACCAAAAACTGACCTCTGCATCAGGAGTGTACACAACAACTCTTTTGCATTAACTTAGAGTCATCATTACATGAAATAAATATGGAGTGATTACCTTTTAAAATAGGTGAAGTAGACAATAGTATTGTACATGGCATTTTCTAACAAAACTTCTTCTCAAGTTATTTCAGCCTGTTCTTATTCCCAGGTCATCAAATACCAAGGCTTTGTCACGGCCGTTGGCGTTTGATACCGCAAGGCGCCCTTGAGCGCCGGTATGAAACACACCAGGAGTTAGATTAACTACAATGTAAACCAATCCGCTGCAACAGTAAACGCTCCGAGAAATTGCGCCGGGAGTGTGGTGACGTATTCTAAAGAGTAAATAGACGCACACCGGGCGGGCGGGAAGACGTGGATGGGCCCAACAAACACAAGGTTTTCATCCAGGAGACCGCTGTTCGTGTCCTATGCTTCACGTTACAATCAGCTGTTCGTTCGTGTCCCGTGTTCACAACGTTCTGTGTCATTTTCACTGTACAAACGTAGTAGTTTTAAGCCCAACCATGTAGTTCTTTCCTAAACCGAACTATAGTGGTATGTTGACTGATACTAAAGTGACAGCAAGGGGTGTGACGCCAAGGGGTGTGACGCCAAGGGGTGTGACAAAGCGGCGGTATATGACGAGTTGGAATGAGAACGTGTTGGTTACTTATGACTAAAAACAAAGATAGTGGATGATAACACAAACACAAAACAAATCATGGAGTCATTTCTAGTATCTTGTAAAAACCCACCTTGAGCAGAGTCTCAGTGCACAGTGTTTAGTTTTCTACTCAGCGCAATCTATTTTACCTAGCATTCAAATTGTTGCATGCAATATTATACTGTTTTAAAACAGGGTATAGCTAATTAAATGTGTCTCAAGGTTTCAACAATGAAACCAAATTTCCACATTGCCTTTTTCCCCCCACCAGGTGGCCCTCCAGGTGCACATGTGATGCAGCAGAGATAAAGAATGAGAAGGGTCCAGCTGTGGCCTGTAGCTTATCACGCCACACCCACCTCACGCCACACCCACCTCACGTCCAACCCTAACCCTAACTATAGCCGAAGGGGGCGTGGCGTGAGGTGCTACTGAGGTGCTACAGGCCGCAGCTGGACCATATTGTTGAGAACCGGGATGTAAAGTGAAAATGTCCATTTCCATTCAAATGCAACTGTCCACTCTACCTATTCACAGCTCTAATTAGTTCGGTTTGGTGCAGTAACATGGCAGCAATCTACTGCCTTTTTCCATAAGCAGATGTTTGCGCAAAGATAATTATGATCATCTCAAAAGATCTGAGTGTGAGTTAAGTGGAAAGCAAAGGGCACAGTGAAGGTGGGGTCTACTTCTTGTCAGTCTTGGGGCTGAAGCTGACACCTGGCCAGTCGTAGGTGTCTGGCATGAAGGAGTCGTAGTGGGTGTCCCACACAGTAGCACGTACAAAGCCGTCCTTGTCCACAGGCTCAGGGTAGCGAAACGCCATGCCTTTAGCATAGACAAACTCCACCACCTATAGCAAGAAACAGAGAGTTTAGCATTGACTACTACTACTACTGAGAGGCAGATACAAATAGAAAACACAGATGGAAGATAAACTGACCAAACGTTACTGGACAACTACAACCAAAAATGACTGGGAAGCAATGTTGCGTCATCAAAATGTCACCTTGAGAAGTTGTTCAAAGCCAACAAGCTTAATGTTACAGCTTAGTACTTTATTAGGCTGTGGTGGAACAGGGTCTTGGACTATGACAATCAGATGATGATAGAAGAGGCTACATTTAGTAGAGCCGCAACGATTAATCGATTAGTTGTCAACTATTAAATTAATCTGTAACTATTCTGATAATTGATTATTCGATTTGAGTGATTTTTTAAGAAAAAAAGTCAAACTTTTCTGATTCCAGCTTCTTAAATGTGAATATTTTCTGGTTTCTTTACTCCTCTATGACAGTAAACTGAATATCTTTGAGTTGTGGACAAAAATTAGATATTTTAGGACGTCATTTTGGGCTTTGGGAAATACTGATTGAATTTTTTCACCATTTTCTGACGTTTTATAGACCAAACAACTAATTGATTAATCAAGAAAATAATCGACAGATTAAATCGACAATGAACATAATAGTTAGTTTCAGCCCTAAAATTTAGGCAGGAACAGTTAAGATTACATTAAGAGGTTACTCAATAGCCAAAACATTCAGTCCGGGCTTTTAGTTTTGTCAGCAGAAGAAATTATCATGTTCAGGAGACTTGCCTTGACAGCCATCTGGAGAGAGACCTCTCTGATTTTGGAGAGAGGAGGATAGAGTCTGCCCTCTTCCAGCTCTTTATCTGTCAGCTGCACTGAAAGGGTCTGGAAGGAGTATAAAAATACTTTTAGGCTGAAGATGCAATTCTGGGGTCCAAAAAAAACAGAGCCATAAAAACTACTTCTATTATTTGCATATTTCTCTGCTGTTTGCCATCTACACAAGTGTGAAGTCATAATTATAATACGTGCTTTTGAATAAGAAAACACAGAAATAACAAGATATAAGAAAAATAAGAAGTGTTACTATAGGTCAAGTGACAGAAATGACCAAACCACTTCCGCTCATACTGTAAACATACAAATGACAGTGTCTTCTTCATGCAAAATAATTCAATATTGAACAAATAATTTTATGAAGATGTCATCTTGTGATTTTTTATCATTAAATGCATTGATCAATGTAATCAAGTCAAATGTAAAAGAGGGAAGAACACAGATGGAAAAAGTGCAAAGCAGGATCAGCCTTTTAAAAGCTCCTAATCTGTTAGCTGTTAGTTTAGAAAGAGAGGGAACAGGAGACATCAAAGGGTTAAAGAGGGTTTCTATATGACCATATACAGCAAAGTCAGGATGGGGTGGGGGAAAAGGTAAAAATTAACTTCAGCAAGTTTAAAGAAGAGATAGACTTAGAAATAGACCTTGGCAGCCTCGAGGAATACTGTGTCACTGATGTGTCTCACTCCACTCAGGATCACAGCCAAGGCCACACCTGCAACGTACATAAAGCATGTGTTTCAAACAGACTGCATTTACTTTTTGCATTTTATGTATCATCTAATCATTTTCCACATAGTGAAAACATTGTGTTAAAACTAGGCTTTGGTTACTTAATACTGCAAATTGTCATTTTTATGGCCAGGGAATCTCTTCATAATCCATACTCTCTTCTGGTCCTTAATATAAATTGTGAATATTCATTTTATTTTTTCTTTCACCTGGGAAGATGTAAGCGTTGTTCCCCTGTCCAGGAGTGATGACGCGGCCATCACTCAGAGTCACTGGACCAAATGGACTGCCACTGGCAAAAAGACATCTACCCTGTGAGACAAAGAAACAAAGTATGAAAGAGTGATGATGGGAGAAAAGAAAGGACAATAACAAGAAGAGTGATATGATATAACAGCACAGGAACACTTAATTCCAGAGTTAAGGCCTACCGGTGGCGTGATGAATAAAGGACATTAAAATACGAAATACTCGCCTGCGAATATCATATGTCTACGTAGGGCTTTTATTATGAAAGTTAAGAACAGAAGGAGTGGATCTGGTCTGCGCTGCCTTTGTCAAGGTTTAAAAAGGAGTATTACAGTTTGACATCCTGGTTCGGACTACCTCAGTGTTGTTGTTTCATAAATATAAGCGCAACTCAACCCATTCTGTACAACGTGATTGGTTGATGCCTTTATTCGCGGTGCGAAAGCTCAGAAAAATCAACCTTGTTCCGAAAAAAAAGTACATCGCTTTTTCGGCGTGGAATATTAACGTTCTGTTTGAAAGTACTCGTGACAAAAACAACAATTAGAAAAAATATATTGACATGTAAATTAATCGCACGAAAAAAATAAACACTGCCCGCGAGTAAAGTCTTTTAGTCAAAAAGAAACAAAAGATAGGAAAGAAGAAAGAAGTGTGTACATCAGTGAGTGTGTAGGCGTCCTCTGCTGTGCACTCTGCTTTAGCGGTTGGGTTACTCAGGGCAAAGATGATTGGTCGTTCGTTCAGGGTTCCCATGGACTTGATGACATCGTGGGTGAACAGACGTCCAGCTCCTGACACACCTGGAACAAGGAAAGAGAAATGTTGGTCCGCCTGTGTTTGGGATCAATCATTACCGTACAAGCGGAGTCCGCAATTACAGCACACTGAGCCTTGACAGGGTGATTTAAATAGGGTGATATTCACAAGGTGATAAATGATAAATAGCCTAATTATAAAATATAGTTATTCAATTAACCTGATCTGGATAAAATTGAATAAATCATAACAACAGCATTTTAAACAAGAGCATATTAATTATTTTGTTCAGTTTCTGTTTTTTGATTAATGGCTCAAACTTAAAAATGCATATTCCAATCTGTCCTGCGAGGCTTTACAGTTACACAAATACAGAAAATGAGAAGCTCCTTACCGATGATAGCTGTGGGTTTGAGGGTGTTGACAGCATCTAGGAAGCTCTGTACAGTCCCTGGACTGTCGTGGACAAACGCCTCCTGGTTAGAGTCGGTTTCCTGCTCTCTGCCCTGGTGGCAACACAAAATCAATACAAATACAGTAAAACCTCTGTTCACCAATTATACAGTCTATCAACAGTGAGCCAGACAGGAGGCCACACAGACATATAATGCATGTTGTTGATGTCTGTGACAGACAGACTAACCTTTACTAGTAAGCCATGTTTATCGTACATCCAGATCTTATTTCTGGCCTCAGCTTGGGTCATCCCCGTCTCCATCATGGCCATGACAATCAGATTGGCAATACCAAGGGCAGCCTAAGGAGGAAATAATCACATCAAGTTAAACATTCAAAGTACTTAGACAGTGTATGCTTTATACAACTTTAACCTTATTTTCTAATAAGAGAATGACTAAGCAAATTCACCTTTTTCCCCGGAAAGGTTCTGGTCAATGTTGAGCACAATTTTCATTCTTTTAAGTTCTTAAAGGATAACTTGTATATTTTTCAAAACGGCCCTATTTTCCAATGCTTTTGTGTGACTAATGGGGACAACAATGTTTGAAATTGGTCCAGTATTGAGTATCCAATTCCTCACCGTCGTTTGCGTCCACTAAAAGTGCTTGTTTTTGTCACTGAAAGGCTCATATTGTTTTTATAAGTGTCTGATAACATCATTGAAAGGACTCTACAGAGAAATAACATTTTTTTCTTACCTTTTGCTTGATCCGGTCTGTTTGTTATTGTGTCATGTGACTTGTTGCCAGAAGACAACGGTGGAAATGTGAGTGAGAGTTGGAGAGAGGAGTGCCAGCAGGGCAGAGTTTGTTGTGTTGGAGTACAGAAAACGTAGCTTAGTGTTATCTGGAAGATTTTCAATGTCATGGCTGAATATTTAGATGATTTCGACCATGTGGATGTGAGGTGAGATTTCAGAACGAGACTTCTTAGAGTGAACAGACAGACCGGATCAAGCAAAAGGTAAAGAAAAACGTAAAGAAAAAGGTTTTATTTCTCTGTAGGGTCCTTTCCATAATGTTGTCAGACACTTATAATGACAATCTGAACCTGTCAGTGGCAGAAAAGAAACACTTTTAGTGGACGTAAATTGGCGATGCTGAATTGCCCCGAGCGATTACATTACAGCCCGTTTAGCGGCTGCCGTCTGCAGCGTTCTCCCTCAATAGTGGACCAATTACAAAAAGTGTTGTCCCCATTAGTAACTTTGACAAAAACATGGGAAAATAGGGTCCAGGTTGAAAATAGTTAAAGGTTATTCTTTAAGTAATGTTGGACTTTTATTTCTTATTGGCATTACCAGCACTGTTCAGTAGAGGGCAGTATGGCTTTTACTAATTATTTTGATATATGGGAACTTTCATATTACAAACTGGAGAGAATTAAAAGAGAAAAAAGGCAAAAAATGTAAAAAAAATCAAAGCCAAGAGAACATGTCTTGACTGATTGATGGATAAATATTATCTTACCTCTCCAGCTCCCAGGAAAAGCATCCGGTGTTCAGTGATGGGTTTGCCGATGGCTCTCTGAGCTGCTAACAGACCAGCGAGGGCAACAGCTGCAGTGCCTGGAAACATGCAGAACAACACAACAGTAAACAATGAAGGCTCTGCCTTGAAGAGAACAGATTAATCACTATTTGTTTGTTTGTTGCTTGTTGTCCTTCTTGATTTTCAGACAACACAGCTAATGAATGCATTGTGTTTCAGCACCCAAATCTCAGCTGTCAGTGGTTCCTTGAACTCACCACAGGGGAGTTTCAAAATGGTCCCTGCTTGCAACTGCATTACCTTGCAGCAGTAATGTGACTTAAAGGTCACAATATGTTCACTGTAATGGATTATTTCATTCAAGCAAGTTTCAGCTTTCTGCAATTTTATTTCCATGTTGAAATGAAAAGAAACCCACAGTGAGCTGGAAGGTAGAAAATCAATCTAAAAACGCCAACTGAACTGTACCGAACTTACTTCAATTATTGATTTTGATTGAATAGGTAACCTTTATGGCATTATGAAGAAGTACAACTCCCAAGTGCTGTATGAAGGGTTATATGTGAACCTTGGATATCATCGTTGAAGGTGCAGTACTTGTCGCTGTACTTCCTGAGGAAGCGGAAGGCATTGTGGTTCCCAAAGTCCTCAAATTGGATCAGCGTGTCCTGCCCGTATTTGTCCACCACAGCTTCCATGAACTCATCAATCAGATCATCGTATGCTTGAGAGTTATCTCGCTCCTGGTATAGGCCCATGTACAGCGGATCCTTGAGGAGAGTCTGATTGGAGGGCAAGGACAAACTTAGAAGCATAACGCATGTGCACAAATACAGTATACAGAGAAATACACGTAACCTTCCTACCTCATTGTTTGTGCCAACGTCTATCGCCACAGGCAGACATCTCTCAGGTCTGATGCCGGCACAGGCAGTGTACAGGCAGAGTTTTCCGACAGGAATGCCCATTCCATAAACACCCAGGTCCCCTAATCCTAAAATACGCTCTCCATCAGTTACTACTACTGCCTACAGAAAGAGGGAGGTGGAGAAGAAGGACATTAGTCAGCAAAATTACAGATTAACATTTTATAAGCACACAACTGTGAGCAACACAAAACTGGACCTTAGCCAGGTAAATGTAGGAAATGTGGACATAATGGGTCAATTAAGAAGACTTCCCTGGACTTACTGTGATATTTTAACTCTGATTTCTATCTATTCATAGCTGTAGCGTTGTATAGCCACAATGTCTCTAAGCCACAATGTCTCTAAACCACAATGTCTCTAAGTCACAGTCTCCATATTCACAATTAATTTATAAAATCCTCAGTCTGAGGGTTTGAGAGGGATGAACAGCCCTTGTAGACTCGTTTACACTGTAATATAGATATTAGACGAAGTGGTGTGTGAGGTTTTGAGGTACTCACTGCAACGTTAGTCTCTGGCCAGTTGTCCAGGATGGAACGAATGTGTCCTTTATCCCGAATAGAGATGAACAAGCCTCTGGTGAGAGAAACAAAATGATGAGTTTACTACTTTTACGATCATGGAAAAAATGCTATTTACTACAAAATATAGGAAAACAAACAACATATCTCCACTACAATAACATCCATAACATTATTTTAATCAAGGTGTTGACACAACTTTAACACCCATTCACCATTACAAGAAAAAGTCCACAGCTCCAGTCAAAGCGTATATTTTACCCAGAAAAATCCTTTAAATATTTCCAGGTATCATTTTATGGAACTCCTGAACAGGAGGCAGAATGTTGTGTACATCAGGCCTACAGCAGGTAGCAATGTAGACCAGGATTATTATAGAAAACTAAAACTGAAACTAAAATAAGCAGTGAAAAATATTTTTAGTAAACTGAAACTAAATAAAAAATATCTCCTTTAAGTAAAAACTAAAACTAAACTGAAATGATATTGCCTGGTTAAAAAAAGGTGACAGCATGAATTTCCGTCAACTCTTGTGATATTGAACCACAGAAACTGAACGGAGACGACGCTATGCCGCAATTGCTTCACTAAAGTAGCTCAAAGATTAAACATTAAACATTATGGCCATTCCTACACAGTTCTCCAACCATGCATTTTGTATGTATAGAGCTACATACTTCTGAGACATTATAGCTGGCCCTAACAAAAACAAACTAAAACTACTGTAAAACTAAAACGAAATATATAAAAATTAAAACTAAACCTTTCTGAAAAACTGAAACTAAACTAAAACAAACAAACTCACTAAAATGAAATTGAAAAGTCAAAACTAAAATAAAATAAAAATTAACTGGAAATTCAAAACTATTATAACCTTAATGTAGACTAAGCGTTATGTTAAAAATGTATTTCCCTGTCTTAAAGTGGCAGTAGGCAGTATATTTTTGGCATCATTGGGCAAAAATTCCATAATAATCTTTCAGCTTATGTAATTCAAGTGTTCTGAGAGATAACTAGACTTCTGCTCCTCTTCATGGCTCTGTTTTCAGGCTTTAGAAAGTCTAGCCTGTGACGGCAGACTTTGACCAATCAAAGGTCATTTCATTGAGAGAGCGTTCCTATTGGCTGTGCTCCGGTCATGTGACCAGAACTTGGCTTCTTTCAACAGATTTTACAATGGCGGCCGCGTCAAAATCTTTCTCATTTCACAGCTAAACAGTGCACTACAAGATGATTCTGAAAACATTTGAGGTGAGAAATAGGCATTACAGTAACAGAATATTGATTCATATTTGATCAGCGCGGCCTAGTTTGACCGTTTGGTCGGAGTTCGCGAGTGATTGACAGCCGGCTGCCGTTAGGCGCACCGGAGGACACAGTAGGACACAGAGGAACATGATCTTTTTCAGGTTACCTGTTTTATGTACTACTGTCACGATATAGCGGCCGTTTTCTAAAAATAACTTTTTTAAAAATCATATTTGCGCCAATCTCGCCTACTTCAGCTTTAAATATGAATTCCTGAGAGTGCAACAGTAAAGTATGTCTGCCACCAAAGTAAAACCTACATTAAAGGCTCAGACTGTCAGCACAAATATCCCTGTAGTCTTTTATTTTGTCTCTTTTACTACTTGATTCTTGATAGCTTTGCTGCATGCTTACTTGGGTCTTCTAAAGATGTGTCCATAATGTGTGCAGGCCAGGCCTACAGTGGGAGTGTAGACAATTGGCATCAATTCCTCTATGTCCTCCATCAGCACCCGATAGAAAAGCCTCTCATTCCTTTCCTGGATGCCCATCAAGTAGATGTACCTGCAAGGAAAAATGAGGAAAGAGAGAGGAAAAGTTTAAACGTATAGAGGGAGATATTTAAGACAAACATGTGATTAATAACTAAGGCTGTCCTCAACCAAAGAAATTCTTAGTCGACTAACACTCGATTGTCGACTAGTTGATTTAATCGACAGATCTGTAAGACTGAGTTTTCTCCACAAAAAAAACACATAAAAAGCACGACTTTAAATCTTGTGTTTACCAGAGATGTGCTCATAAGTTTTTTGGAAATGAGTCAATCAGCATGAAAAAAGCATAAAAAACGACTAATCAACTAAAGAAATCTTGGTCGACTAAGACCAAAATGACGACTAGTCGACTAATAGGCTAAGTGGGGGACGCCCTATTAATAATGAATACTTAAAAGCCAAACAGAGAAGATCATACTGTGACTGTACTTTCCAATGCTTTAAGCAAAATATGAGGTCCTTACTTCTGTAGGGGATCAGTCATGTTCTTGAGATTATTCTGAAAGCGCATGGCCTGAATGTCCTGAGTCTCTACTTTGGGAGGCAACAGACCATGTATCCCTAAAAGCTGTCGCTCTTGCAGAGTGAAGGCCATGCCCTGGGGAGAAACACACAGGAAAAGAGAGGAGTGAGTAGGGAGACAAAGAGAATATACCGGTAGATTTTCTATTTTGGGGCAACTACTCATTGTTAAGAGTTCAACAGGCAGCAGCATTTGGATGTTATGTTTTAAAAACATTTTCAACTCTGAACTTCTGAACTCAAGTGTGCGATCCTAGTATTTCTAATTAAGACTCCTGTTAATTCCACATATTTGGCTAAATTAAATTATGCTATTTGATATGTACACATCTCTGCCTACAGGAAATGACCAATCAAAACGTATGAGGGAAATGCAATCTCTGTTAGACAATAAGAGCATAAGAGCAGTCCCTCCATTGAAAGATGGTCTTACAAATGTTAAATCTTTCGCCCCCGATATTTCTTGTGGTATTATATAATACTACTACTAATAATAATAATAATAATAATAAAAACAACAACAACTTTATTTATATAGCACCTTTAAAAACAGAGATTACAAAGTGACAGACAAAGCAAAGCAAAAGCAGGATACGAGACATAACAACAGAAAGTCACACAGAGCGGCCAAACAAAAGTCAGACAAAACTATGGTCAAATTTAAACACAGATAAAACAGTTCAATAGATAAAAACAATGAAAGCCATATCTCCACAGGCAGGTCATTCCAAGCCAAGGTCATGTCTAAAAGATAACCCTCAAAAATGCAAAAACTTGCAAAAATTCTCTCACAATCTATCCTAACCTTACCCATTCAAAGTCAGTGCCTAACCTTAACCATTTTGCGAAAGTTTTGCAATTTGCATGTTACCTTCTAGCCACGACCCAAAGCCGAGGGGCCCTGATGGCAGGAGCACGGTCACCTTTAGATTTAAACCTTGACTTTGAAATGGCCAGAAGGGCCCCACCTGAGGATTTACAGTAAGGCTGCCAGCTGGCTCATATGGGTCAACATTTCAGCTATGTAGCTTGGGGCCAGACCCTGACGTGCTTTAAAAGTGATCAGCAAAATCTAAAAAAATCAATTCTAAAACGAACTGGGCGCCAATGGAGAGAAGTCAGGATTGAGGTGATGTCATCTCTTAGAAGAAAATTAGTATGATGTATATATTTTATAGACGTCACTTCACATGTTTTCTGAGTATTGAATATCACCTCTCTCTGCTGCATGTACTTTAAGTTCATACTTAAAATACTCACTTGTATCTTTTTATCTATAATGCCCTTACTGGAAAATTAAAAATATTACCTTTCAGAACTGCTGTCACTCAGATGGGTTTTATCAGACACTCTACTCAATGTCTCCTGCTTCATGTTCTACGAGCTAGGTCTGAACTGCTTTTAATTTTAGTGCACCTGACTCCTGGAACAAAATACAGCAACTCATTAAAATCAATTCATTTATCTCCAAACTTCTAATTATTATTACACGGCTTTGTTGATTCTGATTGGTTAATCACGGCGTTCTACGGTCTGTTATTTCTTTATAGCAGACCGTTGCTATGGGCGCAGTTATGACGTCGGTCTCTGGCGGACTGTTTTTGTGTCAAATTATTGATATTTTAAGTAAGTAGCCGTGTAATAAGCGGGATAATTTACAGCTAGCGGGTCATTGTTGTGAAATAAACAAGACCGCGTGCCGCATCGCCCTGTCTGGGTTTATTTCACACAATGACTGGCTCGCTGTACATTATCCCTTACTTGTTTTACATAACTGTGTTTTATTTTACATTTTAATCTGTCAAATTATCTATTGTAATTACAATATTCTAGGGCTTTGTTTATGTACTGTACTTTATTTTACATCTTAAATATCTGAATGCATCTATCAAATTATTTTTCCTAATCAAAAAGCTTTAATAGCTTTTACTATTTTTTATAATGATATTGCATCTTGTTTTGTTTTCCTTTTCTTTTCTTTGTAACTAACTTGATGTCATTGTAAAGGAAAGGTCACCTCACAATGATCTCTCGGGTATAAGTAAAGGTTGAATGTATGAAAATTACTTAATCACCCCTCATAACAATAAAATAAATAATCTCTGAACAATTTTTCAGAACCCTTGCTGCAGGAAATGTTCACATACTATGATGTCGTTTTGTCACCGGAGGGCGCCGGTCCTGAGACCAGGCTGACCTATTGACTCTGAACAGGAGGACAGCTGAGTGAAAGGGGTCGACCACATGAAAGCAATTTTGCAGTTAAGAAAAGAGGTAAGAGAGGGGAGTAGCTTCAAAGAAGCCAATAAGGAGGACTCTGGGCAGAAACACCCCATGTATAGAAGAGAGGATGGGGGAGGAGAGGTACACAGTGTTTTCATGATCCTGCAGTGTATGTAACTGTGTATGTGGGTTTACAAACCCATCAATGAATGAAATATGGACATAACACATGGAAGCCATAACGTCTGAGGCTGGGGAAAGGGCTGATTATTCTGTGAGAGTGATGAATGCTGGGGGCTCCCCTGGCAAAGTGCTGAGTCATGCTGATGGAGCTTTCACTTCACTCCGCTCTAGTACTCAGTTCCTCTCAACATAACGCAACATGCTGCAAACCTATGAAATCTAGTTTTTGTTTCTCTCTTTTTGACTGGAATTGAATGTTTAAACGTCTCTTGGTTTGGTCAAAGTGCTTTTATGTTTAGCATTTATTTTGAGGATGTATTCCTATGATTTGTCTTTTGAAAGTGAATTGAAACACTTTATAGTTTCTAAAGAAAGAAAAAAAAATCACATAAAATTGACATGGTTTTGTACAGAAGGCGTAAACGGACATGATTCAAACATATTTCAATACTGTTATCTCGAGATCACAAGTTAATTATGTCGTTATCTGTCGTTGCCATTTGAACGCATTTACCATCGGCTGATTTGACCCAAACATTATAAGTAATAAAAGAAAACAACCTTTTGTTTTCTTGTGTTAACAAGTTAATTATCTCGTTATTTAGATAACAAAGCATCAACAACAAAGGATCATGTCCATTTAGGGCTTCTGTAGTTTTGAACAGTTACATGCAGTTTCAAAACTTAATTTCAAAATTGCTAGGTGTACATGACAGGAAATTTGTTTCAGTTATCTTTTTTAGTTCATCATTTATAATGTCTTTATGAAATTTCCCAAAACAGATCATCCTGCTTTCAAATTTTACCTACAAGAATAACTAATAAATAAAATTGGGTTTGAGGAACGCTGGATCAAAGCCCTTTAAGCACATACAGCATCAACTTACGAACTATATTTAAATTCTTTGATTCAATCTTGCTGACAGTGAAATTTAATAAACAATGCATTTCTGCAACACTATGACCTTTGCTGTTGAGTCATGAGAGTCACGACGAGTCAGTCTGCTGATGCAAGTCACATCTGCTCTGGCGAATATAGACTTCCTATGAGTAACCAGCACGCTGCTGCATTTGACTTGCGTCATGAAATTTTAAGTGTTTTTAGATGCAGGACACAATGAACTCAGTGACTTTTTAATACTAGAAGAAATTAACTTCCATCTAAATATAAATCACAACCAGACAGTAATATACTGCTCACAGAAGAAGAGCATTAAAAAGCCTGTGGCCTTCTTCACAAAGTTTTTTCACGCTTGAGTTGGTTTTGATCAGCAAATGAGTTTCTAAATTAGACCCAAATAGATCAAATGAACACAATTAGGAATCAGGCCAGGAGTGTAATGTGAAATGTAGTTACTGTGAGTACAGAAGGCATAGGACGATATGAAAATTTCATGTCACGATTATCCTGGCCAAAATCATTGAGATTCACGACATTATCCCGATAATCATCAAAATATGCTTAAAACTTGTAACTCCTAAAATATACTGGAATCACCCTACCTTACTTTTTGTTAAGAAACAAATATTTTATTGCATCACAGATAGGACTCATCTTTTTTTAGTGAACATTGTTTTTCTTGAAAAACAAACATTCTTAAAGTGGCAGTAGGCAGAATATTTTTGGCCTCGTTGGGCAAAAATTCCATAATTATAGATTATTATTATTATTATACATAACTAGACTTCTGCACCTCCTCATGGCTCTGTTTTCAGGCTTTAAAAAAATCTAGCCCGGAAGGTGGTACACAACACGTTACAAAAGGTACTAGGATATGATATCACACTGAGTTTCATGACACTCTACCTGTGTAATTTGAATTCTACTGATGGAAACGTGCGAATAAGTGATAGGTATCTGGTTAAGATATTGTTAATAGCTAGTAAGAAAGCTATCATAAGGAAATGGGGTAGACTGGAACCCCCTACACATGAGCAGTGGATAGGGGTAATAGAGGAGATATACATAATGGAGAAGCTGACACATCGATTAAGACTGCAAGAAACACAGATGGAAGACAAATGGGAGAAATGGACATTATTCAAAAACCGAAACAGCGACGAAGACGGCAGAAAGGACAACTGATTGAGTTGGAAATGACCTGAGAATGGATGGATTAATGGAATTGTAACTCCCAAACATGAGTCCTGTATATAATGTTCCCTTTGTTTGTGGGTATGTCTGTGTTCATGTCCATATGTTGTTGATATGTGTATAAAAACGTCAATAAAAACTAAAGTGTTAAAAAAAAAAAAAAAAAAAAAAAAAAAAAATCTAGCCCGTGAAGGGAGACTTTGACCAATCACAGGTCATTTCATTGAGAGAGCGTTCCTATTGGCTGTGCTCCAGTCATGTGACCAGAACTTGGCGTTCCTTCAACAGATTTTACAATGGCGGCCGCGTCACAAACTTTCTCATTTTACAGCTAAACAGTACACTACAAGATGATTCTGAAAACATTTGAGGCGAGAAATAGGCATTATAGTAACAGAATATTGATTCATATTTGATCAGCGCTGCCTAGTTTGACCGTTTGGTCAGAGCTCGCGAGTGATTGAAAGCCGGCTCTCATAGACGGCAGCTGGACAGCGGACCTCAGATCAGTTCTTACTGCTTGTTTTCCTCCGGTAAGTGAAATCTTGCAGATGCCGTTAGGAGCCCCGGAGGACACCGGAGGACACAGAGGAACATGATTTTTTTCAGGTTACCCGTTTCATGTACTACTGTCACGCTATAGCGACCGTTTTATAAAAATAACTTTTTTTTAAATCATATTTGCTCCAATCTCGCCTACTTCAGCTTTAAATAAGGTAATCATAAATCAGGTGAATAAATAAAGGATAGATAAATGATTTTAAAAAAATAGCAATAGTGAGTCTGTTCTTTCTTACATGATTGTTCCTGTGTTTTTTAAAATCAGGCTCTATTTTTTACTTCTTTACCTTCACGATTATCCCGATTAGGGCTGCCACGATATCAGATTTTCACAACACGATTATCGTGGCCAAAAGAATTCACAATAAATGTTATTATCACGATATCTATAGAAAATTTGAAAAACGAAAATGATATTGCTGTCAGTCAAATTCATCTTTAACTTTATTTATTGTGCATTTTGTCTCTTTTTTGGCAAATTAATTACACTCAAAATACGAGTGAAACGAAGTGGAGAGAAAGTCTATAACCATAACTGTATATATAAAATGGGCACTGGATTATTTACACAAAATTACCATATGTGTATTATTAACATGATATCAATATTTCCTTTTTAAAAATTACAGATATTGTCAATACCGGTATATCGCAACACCCCTTATCCCAATGATAAAAATTCACCATGATCTACTTATTGAGTGTTTTTATCCCGATCCACAATAAAATCCTATAATATCCCATCCCTAGAGTACAGTATTTCTGGGACTATCAGCCAGCTAGCCTCTGACCTGTTTACATGTAGGTTGGAATGTTTATATTTAGCACAACATTTATAGTCTAGGCTAAATTTAGCATAACCTGCACAGAGTGAGATCCTGTCACTTCAAGTAGCAACAGCCTCATGTTTCAAATGCCATTTATAGCTTTCAGAAGATGGAAAAACCTGACAAGAAACCCCGACCAGCCAAACAATTCACATGAATCAACAATGTCAAATGCAAGACACCAAACTATGTGATTGTTGGGTGTGGTTACACGTGTATGGCAAGCAAGGCAGGTTTATTTGTATAGCACCTTTTAAACACAAGGCAGTTCAAAGCGCTTTACATAGAGAATAACACATAATTTAAAAGGCAATGAGAAGGAATACAAAGAGTAGAATGAAATATATGACATGGGCAGGGTCTGAAATTAACTTTTTTCAATGCCTGCCACTGTGGCAGGCAAGTGTTTTTTTTGTCTGCCACTCAGAAGTTTTATCTGCCACTTTTGAAATCTCTGCGCTAAATGAAGGATTAACATTTTAGATCTGATGTCATTCAATGTTCCAATATATTTTACACAAAAAACATTATATACATGGTAAATAACAGTGTTCGAATTACACCGTAGAGGGAGGGTAATGTACACAGTACTGTACTGTGTTATTGTCATCTATAGTGGTTGTTTGCATATAAACACACAATTCAAATGATTATTATTATTTAAATATTTGCTTTGATTAAAAAAAATCTTGACAAGCTGCTTAGAGCTAAATTTAGGAAGTTAAACAGGTCATAATTCCCTCTCTAATATCTATTTTATATTACTGTGAAAACATCTCCTTCAAACAACTGGATTTACTCAAGTTTATCACCAAAAACTTAATTTTACGAGGTTACATTTGAACACATCATGATAACGTTGTAATTTACCTTCGCCCAATAGTCATTTTTCCTGAGCAGCGTTTGAACGCCTCATAATAATAGCTCAATGGCACCTCCGTTAATGTTAGTAGCTCCATTATTTAGCCAAGCAGGACTGTGCCGGTTCTCTATTTCCATCCCCAGCGTTTTCCCTGTCTGCCAAAGTGGCAGATGGCTTGGCGATTTTACCTGCCAATACCAACAATTTACACGCATTTGGCGGGTGGCGGGTGCTAATTTCAGACCCTGGACATGGGAGTTAAAGTTACAAGACATTTGTGAGGCCTTGACAGTGCTGAAAAAAACAGCCCCAAACTTAATAAGAAGCTGTTGTTGTACAGAGAAAGTTTTTGGCCATGATTTAACAGGTATTTCTGACCACACCCAACAGTGATGCTGGGTGTGGTTAGAAGTGTCTACAGAGAAAAAGAGAGAGAGAGAGAGAGAGAGGAGCGCCGTAGTGTTATCTAAAAGATTTTCAATGTCATGGCTGAATATTCAGCTGATTTCAACAATGTGGATGCGACGCAAGATTTCAGACCGAGACTTCTCCGAGCTGGTTAGACACAATAACAAACAGAAGGGTAAATAAAAATGTTTTATTTCTCTGTAGGGTCATTTCCGTAATGTTGCAAGACACTTCAAAATAACAATCTGAGCCTGTCGGTGGCAAAAACAAGCACTTTTAGTGGACGTAAATTGATGGTGAGGAGTTGCCCCGAGCGATTACATTGCAGCCCATTTAGCAGCTGGCGTTCTCGTTCAATACTGGACCAATTTCAATGTCGACCCTCTAATGTTGTCCCCATTAGTCACTTAGACACAAAAACATGGGAAAATAGGGTCCAGGATGAAAAATACTGAAGTTACCCTTTAAGGTCTCAATTTAAACCAAGTGTTAGAAGGTAGGTGAGGTCAAACAGCAGCCACCAACCAGCTGATAGAAAATGTTGGCACTGATGGGCAGGTTTTTCTAGTTTTTCAGTGGCTAATGGATAAGATTAACTGTTGCAGCTCTTGACTGCACTTTATCATGCCACGTTGTCCGTACTGAACAATTCACACTGCTCTGTGTAACTGCATGTGCTTGCACAATAGGCTCTATTTTTTAAGTTACTGTGTATTTGGTGATAATTACAATGACAGATTACATTTCTTATAAAAAATATCATACTTTAAGGATCAATTAAAATTTCAACCAGCCTGAAGGAATTTAATATTTGTGTTCATTAAGATATAGAAAAACGAAGTCCAATAAAAGACCATGTCAGATCCTTCAAGTCTATTCCTGTCCTTCACACTACAACACAGCTCTCTACTATTCTTATCCAGACATTACAGAAATATTGACAACCGCTAAGAGGTGGAGGAGTGTTGGAGGATTGAAAGGATAAAAAAAGACCTGGATATGGGGCCTCAAATTTAAGGGAGTGATATGAGGAAAACTAACAACAAAAACCTTGTATGCTCCGGTTATGATTTGCAGTACATCTCCCAATATTAATTTATCCATCGTAACCACAGACTATTATGAAATTCTAACATGCATTATGATTATTTTCCACACTCAAAAAGCTTATGCCAATTACAGCCTACTTCATAACATGACATAATTGGCATGATGTATCTAACACAAATGGGCTGCAAGACATGTTAATAAAGCTGCCATCTGTTTAACCACCATGTCTTTAACACATACACACAATGTGTCAGTAATCCACTCACTTTGTTGGTGCGAGGGTTGAGCATGAGGGGCTTGCCCTTATCTTTGGTGTGTGCCCATCTGCAAACAGAGACACAGGGCCTCAGGGACCAGGTTGTCTTCAACCTGGACAACATGGTGGACAGTCACTGGTCTGGGAGGTCCACTGGTGGAAAGCTGTTGAGGAAGGAAAGAGAAACAAAGTTGACAAATGAATCCATTGTTTTGCAGAGACATGGCTAATCCATTTCCGTCTTCCTTTTCCTGCTTGGGAGAATTACAGTTGATTTGTAAAAGTAAGTAGCTGTTCTGGGATGCTGAATATTACTAGAAGGTCTCCTGGCAAAAATATTTATGTACAGTAGTTTATGTTACCATGGTCTAGGGCCGCAACTAACGATTATTTTCATTGTCGATTATTTCCTTGATAAATTGAATAGTTGATTGGTCTGTAAAATGATAGAAATGGTGAAAAATGTCGATCAGTGTTTCCCAAAGCCCAAGATGACGTCCTCAAATGTCTTTGTTTTGTCCACAACTCAAAGATATTCAGTTTACTGTCATAGAGGAGTAAAGAAACTAGAGAATATTCACATTTAAGAAGCTGGAATCAGAGAATACAGGCTTTTTTTTTTCTTTACAAAAATACTCAAACTGATTAATCGATTATCAAAATAGCTGGCGATTCATTTAATAGTTGATAACTAATCGATTAATCATTGCGGCTCTACCATGGACCATTACAGTTGGCTTCCCACAAGATTCAAAGACTATAAAAATCCACTCCTCTATTTTAATATTTATGGTGCAAATGCATCTGAAACAATTCTTTAGTGTTAACGGGTTGTTTATTTATTGCTTTAAGGTTAAGCTATTCTTGCTCCTGACAGACCTGAAGTCCTACGCTTCCACAACCTTTGAACATATGATACATCAGACCCCTACCGCACCTTGGTATAGTATTAAGCTATCAGCAGTGAAGACTGTCCGCCTACTGACACACACTTAATCACACAAGCCTACGAATGCACTTGTGCATGGACAGTCCCATACTCGAGGATTACAGATGCTGACAGCAGCAGCTAGTCATTAATCTGGATGTGGACAGAAGTGATTTAGAGCATGATCTGAGAAACAAAGCTTTGAAAGATTGTCATAATCCTTTTCACAATGAGCTCCACATGAAGACAGAGAACAAGCGACATCAGTCGACAGATAGAAAAGATGGAAAGAGTGGCAGATAACATGTATCACCGGTTTGAAGCAAGACTCCAACTAACACACAAATCATATGTGGCATCTGCAGAGTCTACCTGAAGGAATAAATGATTTCTACTACTTTGGGAATGAAGAAGGATATAAAACAAGCTCATAAATAAATACACAAAACCGTATCTGATGGCAGAATTTTCTAAAACGATGCCACACCAGCCACCATTACTGAATACTCCCTTTACTTGAGGGCCCCTCTTACTTTCAGCTGCTGCTGGTGGCCTGGAATAGTATCGTCATTGTAACAGCTATGTCATGCATGTGACCTGTGAGTCGCTGCTACATTGTGCTGTGCTGTGTGCAGAAAGAGGCCAGTTAAAGCTACTCTGATATACCTTTGTAAGTTATAGACAATTAAGAGCAGCTTCCTCCTCGTGACTATTATTGTAGCAAAAGGTCAAACCCCGACTATGAAACCGGAAAATAAATGCTGCCTTCCCACTGAACTTGCAGAGCCAACAGACTGAAGAACAACCTTAAATTGCCACATATGATATAGATATAATGCTATTTTGTGCTTTAAATGAGAAGGTCAGTGAGGGCAGATTGCTCAAGAATCCCCATATTACAAAGACTGGAAAGCAGACCACAAGGGAAATGTAGCCAGAATAATTTCTCAATCCAACTGTTATACACGCTAATTTCTCCTCTGGTTCTGGCTGTAATTCATTTTATTAGTCAGCCCAAATGTCTTTTGGTCTTTCTTAATGTCAAGACCTGACCCAGAGGAAACGCAACTGAACCTGTAAGCAAGTTATGTGGGGAACAGACACATGAGCATTATCGTATGCAGTTTCTATTTTAGTTCCTTGTAGTTTGGTGGCCGAGACTAGCAGAATGTGAAAATAAGTATTGCTTTGAAATACAGCTGCATCGATTAGTTGTCAACTATCAGATGAATTGCCAACTATTTTTTTAATAATCGATTAACCGCTTTGAGTCATTTTTTTAAAAAGACAAAGTCAAAATTCTCTGATTCCAACTTCTTGAATGTGAATATTTTCTGTAGGGCCGTCAAAAAAACATGATAATAACGCATTAACGTAAATTCGTCTTAATGGCACTAATTTCTTTAACGCATCTTGCGATTTTCAAGTTGTAGAGGGCTCAGTTTCAAAGCTAAAGGAAAGATACTGGCATCATATGAAACTAGAAAACCTAAGGAATCCATTGGTACAAACCATGTCATACTAGCTTGTCGCGAAGGAGGCTAAATAACGCTCCAAACTTTAATCACAATTAACTATTGACAATAACGCGATTAATCACGATTAAATATTTTAATTGATTGACATCCCTAATTTTCTGGTTTCTTTACTCCTCTATGACAGTAAACTGAATATCTTTGAGTTGTGGACAAACCAAGACATTTGAGGACATCATCTTGATCTTTGGGAAACACTGATCGACATTTTTCACCATTTTCTGAAATTTCATAGACCAAACAACTAATCGATTAATCGAGAAAATAATCAACAGATTAATCGATAATGAAAATAATCGTTGGTTGCAGCCTTACTTTGAAACACAAGTTACATGAGCAGTCAGCTGTTACAAATAAATACCTGATTATAATTTAAACCTATAGGCCAATTACAAATAGAGAAAAATGGCTGGAGATCTAAATCCTTTTAATTATTTCATGGCCTGGAACAACATGCAGCTGAGCTCAGGTGGCAAAAGAACAAACCTAGGGCCAGTTAATGTAACAAACAGCAATAGGTCATCTGTGCTGTCAACGTTTTCCTGCCCTCCTCCATTCCTCAGTGTTATCATAGTAATAATCACTCGCACAAAACCACAAGACCATATAAATGGAGATTAGATATACAAATAGAAAAAAGTATTCAAACAAGTTACTACTCATCAAATAGTGCTTTTTGCAACAGTTATGTTTCATGACAGTCCCTGTGTTTAATCACACTAAGCTGGTTTACATTTGATGAGCAACTGAGCTAGTTTATAAATTACCACTGACCTTAAAAATTCCTAACAAGGAACATGGTGGGATTTTCCATTAGCCTGTAGTTGTGAAAGAACAGATTCAGAGGCAGCACTGTGGTCTGATCATGTGCCCCTCTCTTTGACCAAAATATCTAATGACAAAAATTTACAAGCATAGCCAGCTGGCAGAGTCTTACAACTACATATCCAGGAAACATTGCCTAGAAAGCAGCATCAAAGCCAGAGCCAAAGTGTCAGACTGTATAGGCAGCACCAACAATCAGCATTTTAATACTCTGTTGATTTGATATTCAGAGGGGAACAGCCTTGATGCTGCCTCTATGAATTCCAGTCTTTGTGTTTCTAGAAAGCCTGAACACCTGATGAGGTGCATGTCAGCTCTACAGAATCAAACATGCTCAGATTGTCTGTGTAATTGCTTGTTTTGTATTTTTTGTGTCTGCCGAGTAGCAAAATAAAACTGGCACAGAAACAAAAATGAGCCAGCTTTGCATCAGTGTTGGAACTAGTGTGAATTAGGGGTGCAAATTACAAGTTTCATCACGATACAATGTTATATAGACTCTTTGGACAACAATACGATATTTGCCGATATCACAAAGTCTGCCGCGATACGATTATGATTCAATTCAATTCAGTGGCCTGCTTTCCATATGAAATAATATCATATGCCCATTTAACACAATCAGTTACAATTATATAAACTCACAAAAAACAACTAAAATATGATTCGAAAATTTTATTACTGGGAAGGATGTGGACTTGGACGGAAACAGTGACACAGATGTGCCATGGGATTTTCAAAATAAAGGCGTATCTTAAAGATAACTACACTTATCGATGTTTTCACTTTGCCTCAGGGATATTGGATCGTTAATCATTGAATCGATGTATAGATCCAGATCGACATATCATTACAGTCCTAGTGACCTAACTGGATACATTTTAGGATTAATGGCTACTGCTTAGAAATGTATAACTCAATGCCAGCTGAAATTGGACATTTCACTTCACACATTTCATTGGCCTAGTAAATGTTCACTTTTTTATTCTAATCAAATGAGGCAAACAGGATACTATTAAGTATTGCATTACTGTATGTGGAAGTACTCAATATAGAAATCATTTGTGCAAACAATGTCTGTATTGACTGAAGTAGGCATAATGTAATAAGAGGTTTAATTCCGGAAATGACTTGCCAACAGAAAGCCAGTGCTCTCATCATGTACTGTGTGTCCCTGAAGTCATTTTCTAGCCTGTTAGTTAGTAGTTTCTTGCCCTCCAAAAAAAGACTACAATTCGATTGAGACAATTTACAGGATATTTTTTTGGAGGGAACTCAAAGGAGTAAAGTAGGGTGAGCATAAACTTTCACTCATGTTTTTTTCCCCCATGTTTCATGATGTTAATCTGTTTGTCACATTCTTGTCACCTGTTCAGCTAAATTATGAAGAAAGTCGGTCCGATCAAAACAAAATTAAAACATATGTGATATAGTTATAAAAGTTCTGTTCATGTGTAGGTGGTTAGATAGTTAAATCTGGATCACTCACAGATGGCTAACTTAGCTCAAAATAAGTAAATAATAGACCAACATAAACCAGTGGCTTTACTGACAGGTGTTTTTATTCTCCCTCTCTCTGACACACAAAGACTTGTCCATCTTGTTTCTTCATTAGTAACAGTGTCTTGCCATTGAATATCAAAGCCCATCTCTAGCAGTTATTAGATATATGCAAAACCTGACATTGAGTGACAACTGCTGTGCTGCATGCACATTCTGTAAATGTGTTATATAATAACCACATTAGGCATACTAAAACCTTTGGTCTTATATCAGTTAGGTCTTCATGTTCTCATTGTGCACAACTAATAATGAAACTAACATTTACCCTCACTGTTTCTACTTATATCTTCTGTTTGGAGATAGAGGAGGTGGAGGGAAGGAATGTTACTGCTGGTGTGAGCTTTTATAACAACTACGTTTACACAGAAAAATCAGATGGACATGTTGTTTTTAACATGTCCATGCAGCTGCAACTCGCTAACCTGATTAGTTAGCCTATCGTTAGCAATCTCAGCCACAAACAAACATGCAGCTAACACCTGCTACAAGCTAAAACGGACAGAGCTGTGTCGTTGTTTGAAGACCAGTTTCAGCGACAGAAGAGCCCACAGTACCAATGTCTGTAAAACTGAAACCGCTATCCAACAGGAAACAGATAGCCTGATGATTTACATGCTGTCATTCATTCAGACCCCCCCTGCTCACTTGGCTCAGAAACGGGAAGTTCTTAAATGACACACAGACTTACCATTTTTAAGAGAATAACGACTCGGCTTACCTGCTCTTGAATGTTATAATGCTGCGGTTACTTCCGTTACACAGGTTACTGTTTATAAAGCATATTACTCCTGGTTTTCGCTGTTTAACCGCTGTTGTTTGACCGCTTGGTTTGTCCTTTAAGGGCAGATGCAGCGCAGTGGTGGTGGTGAGGAGACAGTGTGGAAGTACTTGGCAGTTCAACCAATCACATGCTGGGATTTCCTTCTTGGTTACCGTAATGACTGCGACAAGCGCGAGATCTTTGGAGAGACGCTTACTGCCGTAGTTACTATAAAAGACAGGTATCTCATTTTGAACACAGGTGTGTTTCTAGGATTTTTTATTTTTTTTTGTAAAATAAAAACGTTTTTTAATGTTTTGTTTTGTATTTCTGTTTTTATTTTTTGATGTTTGTCTGGAGATTTGTTTTTGTTTTTGAATCCTGGTCCTGAGAGAAACAACAATTAATTCAGCTGCATTTTCCAATGGGTTGAAATGACAAATTAATTTTTGTTGGCATCTTATCTGTAAACCATTTTGGCTTTTTTTTCTCTCACAACCTATATTTAGATGTTGTGCCTATATTTATTGTTTTGTTTGTGCAAAATAAGCAAAAGAAAAACAAAGCACCACAAAAGAGTGCAGCAACATTATAATATTACTTGCTAAACAGTAGAGGGCATTAGAGGTCTGCTTTGAAATGGTCACATAACCTCAGATATCACAATGCATTGTGTTAACTTTACCCCAAGTTGGCTACATTACATATACACTATAGGGTGGATTACCACCAAGACCTATTCTCTGTGTTCAAGTTGGTTTTGTGGTCATTTGGTTAATTGCAGTTGTTCGGGAATATGCACCACTAAAGTACAATATCACAAATGTTAAGGGAAAAGGGATATTTTTGATATGGATAATTTTAAACTCAAGCTTAGACAGTTTTTAAAGAGGGATCAGTCAATCATAGATGACAGAGTGTTTTTCATTGGGTTGTTATTGGGTTTTTATTGTATTTTTCTTTGTGCTCTGTGCTGTTTTGAATGTGTCAATGTTTTCCTGTTGAGTTGTGTATATTTGTATAAAGGCCCATTTTAGGAAGGGCGTTGTAATCTTGCTTTGGCTATAAATATTGTGGTGCATTGGTCCATCAAATGTACTTGTCCCTTAAAAAATAAAAATGAATCGAATACAAAATACCCTTAAATAGCTAATTCCAGCTATATGTACATCTCACTTGGCATTACACCACAACAGTAGAAAACATGAGGTCAAATAATAGTTTTAGTAGTTTTATTAATTTTTCCGCAAAAACAGAAACTGCAAAAAGAGATACTATCAATCAATACTGAGCATTTAAAAACCTCACAGCTCTTCTGAAATGAAAAGCTGAGACCTCTGTGAAGCGTGAGTACAAAAGAAATAAGAGCCCACAGAAATATGACTGTCCAAAAAAGTGACATATAGTAAAAACAACAAAGTTTCAGCTATTTGAATAGTTGTGAAAGCCATGCAGAAGGGAGAGGATATGTTACATTCAGCAAGCTGGAAGCATCGAGGTTTACTGAGGCACATTTTCTACATTTCCTCACACACTTAAAAGAATTGACTTCGGCTCAGTAACCACATGTGTTACAGTGTGTTTGTGTTATTTGTCAATGATGTTATTGCTGGCTTAGGCTACCTGCAGAGGAAACTGTAAAAATGCAAGATGTGATCATTAGACCTGTATAGGTAAAAAATCCTTGTCACTAGTTTGACTGCAGCACAGCTTATATCTATTTCTTTACATAGATACAGTAAATGGCTCTGGATCAGCAAATGGACAGTTAACTTGAACACTTCTAGTTAGTCCAGCAATCCAGCTCAAGTATGGTTACTGTAATACCTTAGCAGTGGTTCCCAACCTAATTTCCTTCCTGTATCTAAGAAAAGCTGAAATGTAATGTGTTGGTGTTGTTGGATTGCTGCTAGACCACCCCGTTGATACAAGTGCAGGCCTCCCTTTGTGTGCGTCAAGCGGGAGAACAAATAGGAATTTGACCGCAGTGAAAATGTTGTTTTTGAAAGGCTAAACACCAACAAATATGCAGAATATTTTGTTAGATTTTGCTACTAAGTAGTAAAAAATATATATCTTTTAAATAGTTTTATAAACAGATTTTTGTATAAATTATCCAGGAAGTGTGTTATTATGAGTTTAGTTATACATGAGAAGACAAATCCTGGTGCACCCCCTTTGGCGCCCCCCTAAGGGGGACCCAGACCCCAGGTTGGGAACCACTGCTTTAGAGGTACATTATTGATAAAAATCAACACCGACAGGTGGAGTTCCAGTTGTCACTGAGGAAAACCTGTATTTCTGAATGTGCTAGTGACTCCAAATGTGCTTCATGTCTATTGTGAAAATAAAAGAATATACCTGGCTTTGCTGTATCGTGGGTTGTACAGTTCACAATTGTCACGTATGGCTCATACTATGTTGTGCAAGTGATGTTCTGCTCACAACCTGTGCATGTTGCCCACAGTGAAGGTGCAAATATTAACTTTACATGAGCATTAATAGTTAACAGCTGTTAACAGCAGAGAAAGAGATACAGTTGCTGCATTGTGAGAAAGTGGATATCATCTTGACTTCCAGGCTGTCAGCTCTTGCCAAACTATCACTGTCCTAGTGCTCTGTGTGTAGACTGTATGATGTGGATTGCGGATTAAAATTAATAGAGGGTATGAAAGTCTTAGAATGGGTATCAGATGCTGGACTGAAAGATCACTAAACAGATAAAACAAGTCGTATTCTGGGGTGTTTACTGCAGCTGTGCTGGCAGTGTGTTTTATGCTTCTCAGTATTGTGCCTCTGGTGTAGCTGGACCCTTGTGATACATACAGCCTATAGATTGTATACATGCACACCCAGAGCAGAGCATTACATGTCAAACAGTGAAACCAGGGATGGTGGAAGCCTATTTCTTCTAGGTTACAGAATACGGGGCACATGAATTTAACTGTACCCTATTTCTTTTTGGCACTAGCTCAGCAGAATCATTTTAATGCCATTTCCACATCCTCAATATCAGACCACCTATACCGAGACCAAGTCATGACCAAGACCAGAATGTATCAAGACCGCGACAAGACCAAGACTTTGATGCGGTCAATTCCCAGACCTTCAAAAAGTCCGGACCGATCTTGAGTACTACAACACTCCTATCAGCTTTTTAGTTCGAGGAGCGAAGTGAATGTGAGATGCGCTTGATTTAGAAAGTACGAGTCTTTTACCTGATTTGGTTACCTTGAAGGGGAGACAGCACATGTCAGAATAAATAACATTCTGAGGGTCTACTGTCGTCCACGCGGATAGAAAAGTATTTCAAAATATATGTTTTGGTTATTTTCTTTTCAATATATTGATATGGTTACTGGGCAGCATTGAGAAGTTCTGAGTACAAATCATTTCCTATAAAGGTTTTTAAAGGATCTACATTCTCCAAAATACAGGCTACTGTTGTTTGCGTTTTAGCTTTGTGTGGCCAAGTGAGCAAAATGGTGACGGATATGACTGTCTAGTACAGAGAGGATCGTATCTTTTAAGGTTAAAGCAGACGATGACCTTGTTTGGTGCATCAGGCAGACAGAATATGAAACTATTTACGATTGAACTGGAGCATAAATTATTACGATAGAGCATTCCACATTTAAATAAAATACAACACACTCCAAATCAAGAGAAAATGGTGCTCTAGCATTCAGCAAAGAATAACACAGGAATATCATGAACAACAGTCTTGAGAAATATACTATAGAATTAAATATGACAACAGTTTTATACAAGTTTACAAGGCAGGTAGCAGTGACGAAGCTCATTAAGTCACTGCAGGAGTGGTAAAACAGCAACAAATAAAAATCCTTATGGTTCACCTCGTAGCATAATTTGACTGATTATTTTTCAGGTAATACATTCAGAGAAACTTGAAAAAAGCATTTCCGGTCTCGTTATCATTATTCGGTGAACATCACCATTGGAAGACTGTCTGACATTTTGAAAAGATTACTGAGTGACTGACACGTAGCAAGGGATCTTGTGTAGAAACACAAATCTAAAGCAAACTTAAAACAAACCAAATGATCCCTCTCCAGTCTGTTATCCAGTACACAATAGCCTGGGTAACTCTTGTAATTTGCAGATGTTTCTGTCACAGAATAAATTGCTATCAAGTCAAGGTTAGATCTTTAACTTGACAAACCACAAATACCAAATAATTAATTAGATTATTATTTCTAAATATTCTCATGTAGAACAAATCCTTGATATTTGCAATGCTAAGCATGGTTATTTATATTTAACCCAAATGCTTTCTGACCTCTTATTGCCTGAGAGCACCTCTTGACATAGCTGCAGGATTGTTTATGTGAGGGTTTTTGTCACAGCGTGTAGCGTGTCATTGCAATAATAACAAAAAGACTGCCAACACTAAGGTCTAATGTTTAAGCAGCATATTCAACTGTGGACACCCCTCACTGTGTAAAGCACTATGAGCATTTGAAAGTGCTACCCATTGTGATGCTATACTGTTGTGGACCTGAAGTTGAAATTCAGCATCAAGAGTTGGGGGTCTGTGGTGGTTGAGTTCTATGCTCTGGAAGCCTGGGCACCTTTCGATTAATGCTTTCTTCCCTCCATCCTCCCTCTTTTCCTTTCTTTACGTCTGCTTTCTCCTTATTCTGCCTGCACAGTTTCAGTGCTCGGGATATGAACACGTCCAGGTCGAACAGCCGCTCTTTTTGCTTGACAGGAAGTGACTCCAAGGAGTCATCGTTTACTGGCTGAGAAATGGAGGAAGTAGAGGAAAGCGGTTGAGATTCCGGGGAAGGAAAAAGTGGTGAGGTGGGGGAAGACGCTGTTTGAGGGGACTGAGGAGGAAGTGGAGAGGTGGGAGATGAGGGGAGAAGTGAGGGAAGGGAATTAGAGGAAGATGTGACAGGCTGAAGTGGGCTCAGTCGGTCTTCATCGTATTCAGCTGACGGTTGCCGCACAACCTCCGTGTAGCGGAAGACTGGAGTTGGGAGGTCAGTCGGGGAGAGAGGGAGAGGGGGAGAGGAGGTGAAGCAGGAGGGTGAACATGGCTCCAAAGAAGGACTGGGACTGGGTGAGTGCAGGCGAGACTGGGTGCTCTCCACCCAGCGAGAAATCTCCTGGAATAAATCCCCTGTCTCCTCCTCTTCTGCTTCCTCCTCCTTCATCTCTCCCAGGTCCTCTACGCTGCTACTATTAGGCTCAGCAGGCACAGGGAGGCTGTTAGTGTTACGCTTCCAATGAGACAGATCCAGGATGAGCTTAGGCTCGGAGTAGTGTTGAGGCTTGCCCTCCCTCCAGGCTATTTTATCCAGATACGAAGGAGAGCCCACTTTGTAGTCACAGGAGCGGCCACAGTCCAGTTCTCCGTACCCCGAACCACAGGCCCGCTCCAGAGAGGAGTGAGAGTTCTCCAGGAAGCGCTCAGCTGAGCTGCTGTGGGAATACTTGCGTGGGTCGACCTATATAAGATAGATGGGGAGAAGCAGGTGGTGAGGGAGAATGTGATAAAGAGGGAAGGAGGAATCCATTCCAACTGCTTTGACTCATTCCAATTTGTTACTAAATATCCTTTATATTGCATTTCATTAAAATTAGATAATGTGTATACAAATCAGTCAGTACGGGGGAAAATGACAAAGCGTATCCAACCTGCGCCTCCTCTAACAATGAGGTGGAAGTGGCCCGCGGGTCTCTCTGCACCTCCTCATCCTCTGTGGTGTCTCCCAGGTCAGAGGTCACGTGGCCAGGGGGCATGCAGCGACACCTCCCGCCTGACTGCTGCCAGGACGCATCTGTTGATAAACTGTTCTCGTACCTGCAGGAGGGCAGAAATAAAGTATTTATATTAGTCTTATAAGAACGTCGCTGTGCAGTATATTCGGTCTGATAAGCTTATTTACTGTAGAAATCTGCGTCTCATTCATCTCAAGCGTGCAATAAGGAAGCCGTAGTCTGTAGTAGTCTGTACTGACTGCAATGTAAATGCATCCGCGTGATTAAGCTATGCTCAGAGCTAGTGATGTAGAATAAAAAGTGAGAAAGACTGGTTATGGTAGATGGGTCCAACAAACACTGGACTTTCAACCAGGAGACCGGAGTTCGAGGCCGGTGTTTTGTTTTGTAAGCTACGTTAGTGACGTGTTTTTTACTGACATTTGTGGTGTGTCTTATGTACTTATGTTACGTTGTTTCCGTACGTATTATACTTAGTTTCCGTACTTAATTTAAGGCCAACCATGACCCTATTCCAAACCTAGCTAAGTGGTTTTGTTGCCTCCTGCTGGTACTGCTGCGAGGCAAAAAGGGACACTGACACGCTATCCTCTGGTGGACAGGCGGGTCTATTACACACTTTGGCGTGATTCCGGGTTGAAATCTACACACCTCTCCCAGTGGATGCTGGAGGCCTGACTGTTGCTGTTGCTGAGGCTCTGCTCGGTGACGAGGCTGTCCTCCAGTTCGTCCTCAATGCGGAAGGGATGTGATGAGGTGGGTTCATCCTCTGGACAGGAGTACTGCTGGAGGAAGGGGTGGGACAGCGCCGCTTCAGCTGTCAGTCGATCCATGGGGTTAAAGGTCAAGATACGCTCAAGGAAGTCCACAGCTGAGAGGAGATGAAGAAGGGATCGGTGAGGGAGAAAGAGGAGGAGAAATAAAATGTAGTGTCCATGAAGTGTGTGCTTCTTAAAAAATCATCATGCATCATCTTCTCTCAGGGCTAAATGATATGTGTTAGACCTCCAAACCTCTATCATCATCTCCTCATCCTTCACAGCTCAGAGAAGCTGCTGTCTTCTGTATCTGTTTCACTATTATTGGTCCCTGCTCTATTTCATACTGCTTGACCTTCTTCTTCTTCTTACCACTACTCAATTCCCTCCGCTCACCCTGAGCATCCACTTCAGGCAGCAATTCAGAAAACGGTTTCTTGACTCTCCATCCATGACTGACGTATGAAGGCATCACCTAGGGGAAAGGACGACAGTGAGGTTAAAATATGCGCATAATTCTGCTGTGGTTATTTCTTTTTGTACATTTCAAGGTAACACACAAGGCAGAGCCCTGAAAGAGTTGTGTGCACATTTAAGCTTGTCTGTAGACTAAATCTAAAGCTGCCAACATAACATGACAATGACACCCTGTTCCATATTTAAACAATCAGTTTGCAGACATATGACTATCAGCAGCCACTGAGGCGTCACCTGCAGCAGGTCCTGCCTGTCCTCCTCTCTCAGCACCGGCACTGTGTCGAGAATCAGCTGCATCTGCTCCAGCTCATGAGCTCCTGGGAGAGGGAACCGGCCAATCAGAGACAAGCAGAGAAGAGACAGAGGATCAGTTACATAAGCAGAAAAAAAGGTGACCAATTAGAGTCAAACAGGAATAACCAGGAGGTGTGAGCTGTCAGGTGAAAGAAATGGTAAGGCAGCAAGGAAGTTCAATAAAAATATGCAGATAGGATGGAATGCTCTGCAGGGGTTTTCAATTAAAAACTGTCTCGAAATCACCACTCCAACACCCAAATATTATAACACCCACTTCAATTTTAATTACAATGTTTGAAATCACATAAAATGTCACTTCTTGCTTCTTTAATTTTTCCTCCTCCCTCTGATTATTGATCTGTTTAAGAGTTAATCCACCCTGAATCAAATACTGGTAGAATAGTGGAGGTTGGCATGTTGTTTTTCTGACAGCATTTTATGCACCATGCAGGGAATTTTGTGTCTGCAGAACAACCTGTTGGGCAGCACCTTTTTGCAGGTTGTATAAAAATCCCACATCCTTCTAATTATTGGTAGACATTTACCACAACTATGGGCTAATCCTAATGTTAGACCCATAGACTGTATATAAGAAGTGGACGTAGTCACCGTGACGTCACTCATTAGTTTGTGGACTGCCGTTTGGAAGCCTCGAGTTCGGCATTTTGGCCGTGGCCATCTTGGTTTTTGGCCGTCGCAATGTTGTTTTTTTGCAGCCAGAAGTGACACGAGAGGGTGGAGCTAAATACAACTGAACGCTGAATAAGACATTTTAATGCGACCAAAAATGTACTTTCATGAATTGAAAACACACTATGAAAGGGTTAAAGTTGTAAGACAAAAACACGAACACCCAGTACGGATAACGCCGTGGTAGCAACTTGTCAATCACAAGGTAGCCACGCCCTAAAGCATACCCTGCTTTATCTTTTATTTGACTCTAAATGGGACCATAATTTACTATATCAACATCATGCTGTATTGAAGAAGACTTAAAACTAGCGATTGAGACCATGAGCTCATGTTTACAATGTTTACTGAGGTAATAAATCAAGTGAAAAGTAGGCTAATTTTTTCTCATAGACTTCTATACAATCAGACTTCGTTTTGCAACCAGAGGAGTCGCCCCCTGCTGGCTATTAGAAAGAATGTTTAAGGCACTTCTGCATTGGGTTCACTTTTCAGACCCGGAAGCTGCCCACTGGTTAAACCTCTCTATAACCTAAAACATCTGACTGAATTTGTTGGGGGTCGTACACAACCTGAGAGGAATCAGATGCTGAGAAGCTCAACTCTTAGAAAATGTTACTTTTGACAACTGATGACTGGAGAACAAATATTCTGATGTCATTGACTGTGATGTAGCCAGATATGCAACACGCTCAAACTTTTCAGCGCAGAGCAGAGCAGTATAATTTTTCCACCCATGTGATACAGGGTGGATTTGCCCTTCAAATGTTTCCATCAAGCTAATGGGCACCAGTAGGTGGTGCTATATCAACACATTCACCACTCTAAGAAATAAGCAAGCATTGGTAGTGTATTTGGATGAAAGTGCATCGCTTCCCCTATGGTAAACAAAAACAGTTGTGACATGTAGACTGGTGGTTAAGCGCAAAGCAAGGCAAACATCTTTAACAGTCCATGTGTGAAATTCTAGCAGAGAGGAACACCAGGGAACAGATGACGCTATCGAGTTTATGGCACCATCTCTCCTGTGGTGTAGAGGGCTGGTGGAGGTCAAATCAGCCTGTCAGGAGGAACTACATCTGCTTCAGACAGCGAGAATTTCTCTATCGTCATTGTTATTCTGGTCAGGCAAAGATGTAGCCTGCAGAAAGAGACTAAAGTAACTTTGGTGGAGGACACTCTGGACAGAAAAACACTCCTCTGCTCTCACTTGATGCCACCTCATCTTTAAGCATTTTTTTCTGCTGAATACTAAAGATATGATCATATTTCACTATGTCATCAAATAAATGATGAGCCAAATCATAATGTTCCTGCAGGACTTCAAGGTCATGAGTGTTTTAGTGGACCCCATGTGACAAACAGTAGAGGTACCTGCAAACAGCATGCGTCCGGTGAGCATCTCAGCCAGTATGCAGCCAGCGGCCCACATGTCGATAGCCTTGGTGTAGTTGTTGGGGGACAGGAGCAGACGGGGGGAACAATACCACTTAGTTACCAGACCCTCGGACAGATAGCCCTGGAGAAGCAGAGTGAGAGAGAGATCGGAGAAAGAGAGAGAAAGAGGTAAGCTAACAGAGAGGCAACAGGAATGATCGATTGTATTTACAGTACAGATCTTAGCATTTAGTAGTGTACTTGTAAGTCTGCATACACTTGCATGTGTATGAGGTGCTGCTCATATTAATTACAAATTTAGCTGGCAGTTTGTTGGTAGTCATTTTGTTGGAGTGGAATAATCAGAATTACATTTATTGGCCAAGTATGCGTACACATACAGGGCATTTGAACCAGATTTTTTGCTCTCAATGTGCTAACACAGAAACAGACGTAACGGCTATAAGCACAAGGACAACAAAGCTGGATAAATAAAGAGTAAAGTATAGGTAAAGAATAGGACTATTATATACACAAGTATGTGAAACAATACGTGTATATATAAATATAATATAAATATACGTAAAAAGCACCAATGACACAACAGTAAAATAAAAATAAAACGTCTATATACAAGTCAAGTGTTCTGTAAGTTGTAAACAATACAAATAGTGCAGATAAATAAATACAGAATGGATATACATGGACTGGAAGATTATGTATAGTATGTGTATACATGCCCATCCATCATCTGTAACTGCTTATCCTATTCAGGGTCACGAGGGGGGGCTGGAGCCGATCCCAGCTGACACTGGGCGAAAGCGGGGTACACCCTGGACAGGTCGCCAGACTATCACAGGGCTGACACATAGAGACAGACAACCATTCACACTCACATTCACACCTACGGGCAATTTAGAGTCAACAATTAACCTAACCTGCATGTCTTTGGACTGTGGGAGGAAGCCGGAGAACCCGGAGAAAACCCACGCTAGCACGGGGAGAACATGCAAACTCCACACAGAAGGGCCCCAAGTCGGATTTACACCTGCGACCCTCTTGCTGTGAGGCGACAGTGCTAACCACTGCACTACCGTGCAGCTCTGTATACATGTCTATATACTGTATACAGTGTGTCGGATTTATATCGACAGTGACAAATGATATGTACACAACAAAATTGGGGCATTAAAGGTACAGTGTGTAGGATTTAGCAGCATCTAGTGGTGTTGTTGCAGATTTCAGATAATAACACTACTTTAAGAGCAACGGAAGTCAGACGGCGACTGGCGGTACCACGGTTTTGCACTCTGCGGCTCACGTTAGTCAGTTTCACAAGCATGTCGAAGAACTACGGTGGCCTTCTGGTAACGTAAAAACATGAAAGGCTCTCTCCAGAGCCAGAGTTTGGGCCGTGGCCGTGTTTCGTCCGTTCTGGGCTAGAAACATGGCGGAACAACATGGCGGACTCCATGAAGAGGACCCGCTCCCTATGTAGATATGGGGTTCAAAGGGCTCATTCTAAGCCAACAAAAACACAACGATTCTTAGTTTCAGGTGATTATACACTAATGAAAACATAGTTATAAATATTATATTCCATTTCTGCTAATAGATCAACCGAAATTTTACACACTGTTCCTTTAAAAACTGTAAAATTGTAATCTACAATGGGAGCAGTGGATGTTTTGGTGTTGCACGAAGCATCGTGAAGTCGGTAATGTCAGCTACAAAATCTGAAGGGAAATCTGAGCTCACAAGGGATATTTTGATTTGCACGCACAAAGACTTCATCACTTTACATTGTCAGCTACATGAGGATGGAAACTGGCTTCTGGATTCAGTCTGCAGCAGAAAACATCCCCTGAATCTCTACCTGCAGTTACTGAGTTTCACCGAGCCTTTGATGCTCTGCTGTTTAACAACACCCGTCCTCTCATTAGGGCTGCTCCAACAAGGCTCCCCTCTGCCTTATACTTTTGTAAATGTTCACCTTGTGTACAACACTGATGATGACGTGCATAGAGATGAGCCACAGGCAAATGTATTCACATACAAACCAGATTTATCTACTTTGCCTGTTGCTATCATTAATGCTCTCGTTACCTCTTATATATCACTCCACTTCGCACTCTCTGTAATCACTCCTCTCTGACCTTATAAAATCTCCAAATCCCTGCACTTACTTCATGATATTTCTGTTCTTTTCCTGCCTGCTTATCTCTCCTGAGCCAAATCTTAAACTGCTTAAAGTAATGATAATGAAAGACTATAGACTGCTGAACAAAATATGCTTATAATAGGCTTACACATATCTTTATATTTCCTGACAGCTGATGGCTAATTTCATTTCAATACTTTGACCGCTATGAACTGCTTCATGATGACATACTGTAATGGGGACACTGTGGACATATAACGTTCACTTTTTTTCTTACTGACATACTATTTTTGTTCACTTTTGTCCCAAAGAAATTGTAACAAATTTCCATGGTTGGAAAAGGCGGGGGTCCTTCTTCTCCTATCCTGTTCTTCATCTCTTTCCCTCCTCTGTCCTCGCTGCTCATCTCCCCTCCTGCTCTCCCATCATAAAGTCTGCTGTTTCCATTTTCCATCTCACCATTCACCCACCTCCCTCTTTATCTGGTGCTTCTTGCAGAATTACTCTATCTAGGCTTATGCCATATAGACAGCAAGGGCTTCATCATCTCCCAGATGAGTTTTCATACTCAAAATGGATGTCAGAAATTGCTCTGTGAGCTTTTTCACACCACTTAAATTATCTTGGGCCACCTGTGACACAAAAATGGTTTTATATTTTACCTGACAGCTGAGAAGCGAGTTCCCTCTTCAAATTCGAAGATGGGTAAAAAAAACTTATAGTGAATTTTGTCTCGATCAGCAGGTTCAGGACATGACTCAGAGCTCTTATACATCCCTTGCGTCCCTACATAGAATTCAACCTGGCCGAAATGTTTGTGTCAAAATGGCTCTATGAGATTTTTTGGGCCAGCTTTATTAGAAGTTACATTATTCCTAGAATACAAGATGTTAAAGCTAAAGCTTTCAATGTCGTTTTATATGAATGAATGAATGAATGAATAATTTATTTTCGTGTCTGGTCATTTACATAACCAATCCCTCATGGGATTATTCAGACACATTTACTAATAACAAATCAAACATTACGGCATGTTAGCCCACCATCATCTAACAGCACAATACAACAGCATCATCCAAACATAAACATAAACATCATCCAGACATAATCGTAAACATGAACCTCCCACAAATAATGCTCCAGGATATATCCCACAATGGAAATACAAAGATAAGCAGTCACAGCCATACAAACACAGCCCCCTAAGCACAAGACACACAAATCCAAACATGACAAAGGATGTCTGAGGAATTTATCTATCGTACGTTACTTTTCTCCTCCTATCCCATGCTTTAGAAAGATATTCAGAAAAAATACAAAAACACTATCAAAAAGATATTCAATTAAAGCTCCAGTCTCCATACCTATCAAATCTAAACCAGGAACATGAACTTTTTTTAAATAATATTTGACGTAAATCATGATATAAAGGACAACATACAATAAAGTGAATTCTGTTCTCAACCTCATTTAGTTCACAATATTGGCGCAGTCTTTAGTCTTCAGTTGCATCTCTGTGTCTTCCTGCTTCAATATGCAGTGGTTATATATATATCTTAACTGTGCACAAAGTGATTGCTGACTTTTAGGCAAATTATATTTAACATATTTATTGTTTAAATGTCACTATACTGCTTCTAACAACTGTGTGTCCTTTTCTTTATTTCTTATTTCTAACATTTAAACTGCATGCCCTGTTCTATGTTTTTGTTCTGATGTATCTTAGGAAGACTTTTAAACTGCATGCCCTGTTTTTGATGTATTTTAGGATGCCTTTAATACCTTGGCCAGGGACAACAGATGAAAAATAGCCTTTTTGCTAATTCTGGCATTTTTTATACTATGTATATTTATTAATTTGCACTGTCCCTCCTCAAATAAACTAAACTGTGAATAAGAAGCTATGAATTGAACTTCAGTTTTACAGCTGTCTTCAGCCTTGCTGTTTCTCTTCTCTCTATGCTCCTTTGCTCCTCCTGTGCCACGTCTCCTCTCCTCTCCTCTCCTCTCCTCTCCTCTCCTCTCCTCTCCTCTCCTCTCCTCTCCTCTCCTCTCCTCTCCTCTCCTCTCCTCTCCTCTCCTCTCCTCTCCTCTCCTCTCCTCTCCTCTCCTCTCCTCTCCTCTCCTCTCCTCTCCTCTCCTCTCCTCTCCTCTCTACCCCTTCATCATGTACTCCCTTTATGCTCTCTACCCCCTCTCTCTCTCTGCCCTCATTGAACCTTACTTACCGCCCCCGCTTCCATCCTCACCGCTGCCTGTGTGCCAGCAGATGACAGAGCAGAAACTGATGTTGAGTGCTCAATGATGGTCTGACAAACATACACTCACCTTGTCTTCTATCTGTCTGTCCCTCTTATGCTGATTAGTCTCTACATCTGATCTCTCCTGTCTTGATCCAGTTTACATTTGATAGACAGTGTCTTTCAAGGAGTAGGAATATTTTCAGGGATGGAATAAACAGCTTTGGAAACGGCTTTGAACAGAAAAAGAGGCATATTTAGGTCTCAGTTTCACAAAATGATGCACAGATGTGGTCTCAGATTTCATTTTCTAACTACTGGTTTTCAACACTGTATCACAGCTATTCACCATTATAAAATGTTTGCTGGCTTTCTTCACTCCTTTCCTTTCCTCTTGACCTTTTCCCCCCCGGCATCACCTCCCACTTTCCTCTCCATTCGTTCCCTTAACCTCAACTCACCTCAGTGTTTTTTTACGTCACCATCAGCAGCTATGACTGTCTTCCCTACCTTTCCTTTTTCCTTCATGCTTCACCCCATCTCTCTCTTTTCACCACCCTCCTTGCTTCACCTCCTCTCTCACCTGCTTCATCCCTTCATCCCTTCATCTGTTCTTGTCAGTTACAGTTCCACTCTGCTTACTTTTACCCGTCTACTCCAAACACCCCTTCTCCTTCTTCTCCAATGCTCTCTCCTTATTCACCTTTCCTCTCCTTCTTTCTCCTTCATCCAGGTCATGAATAATTTCTGGGCAGATCCAGCGCCGCCTCAGCAGGTGACATTCACACATACACGCTCCAAGTTCCTACCTGTGTTGACAGTAAACAACATCACAAATAATGGTTTCTCGGCCTCTGTTTCCCTTCTCTGTCTCTCCTCTCAACCTTTCTGTCATCTATTTTTGCCTGAGTAAATGTTTGTCTGTGTAGTCAGAGGCGCACATCTAGACAGCTTGTCAAACAGCCTCACTACTGCAGAGCCAGTGTGCTGACAAAAAGATACTGTAGAAGCACTAAGACAAGGTAGGAGTGATTATAGTGCATTGAAATGAGGTCATTCAATAGTGAGAAAAAATCTAAACTAGCCAATCTTACTGTCGACTATGACATCATAAAAAACCTGAGTAAGGTCGACTGTGATGCAACAACCCTATTTGAAAGCAATGCAAACGAGACATAAAAACAGAGCCACCAGTCTTGTTTCAATGCCAAATATGAAAGTTAATACTATTTGTGAATTTCACATCACAGCTGAAGCCAATACAGTCCACGTCCATTAGCACATTTTTTTTTAAAAAGCAGCACTTTGGCTCTACATTATTAAATAAGAGAGAGGATGCTACAGTAGCACATTCACTGCAGGCATCTGCTTTGGTGTCAACACTGCATCACAAATAGCCCAGCATCGTCTTGCACACACACAGACACACACAGACACACAGACACACAGACACACACACACACACACACACACACAGACACACAGACACACAGACACACACACACACACACACACACACACACACACACACACACACACACACACACACACACACACACACACACACACACACCTCTCTGGTAATACAATCTTAATGCTATAATGAACAATGACAAACTGATGTTCTGCTGGCTACCAGATACATCAGCTGGGACACACTCCCATTGTCTAACTCAGAACAATTCAAACCATGTCAGAGTGTAATGTGCAGCCAGCACTCTTATTGGTTATTAATGCATCCCCATTATCAAAGCTTTGAAGGCTAACGTCTGCAAAGGAAGAGGCTGACGCTGTAGCACACCAGACAAGGACAAATACTATCTGTATGAGCTGAGATACAGTACTTGCTGTGGCATTAAATCTCAAATAAACAACATTGGCTTCATGTGAATTATGCATGTTTATAGGCATAAAATATGCACATAACAGACACACTTTATCAGACAAGTGTAGGACTTATTACTTTGATTAAAAAAACAGCAAACCTTGTATCGATCTATTTATCTATCTATCTATCTATCTATCTATCTATCTATCTATAGCCCCATACGCAGCAAACTGCGATGCACTGTGTGTTCTGACACTTTTCTATCGGAACCAGCATTAACTTTTTCAGCAATTTGAGCTACAGTAGCTCTTCTATTGGATCGGACAACACGGGCCAGCCTTCGCTCCCCACGTGCATCAATGAGCCTTGGGTCTGACCCTGTCGCCGGTTCACCGGTTTTCCTTCCTTGGACCACTTTTGGCAGGTCCTGACCACTGCAGACCGGGAACATCCCACAAGAGCTGCAGTTTTGGAGATGCTCTGACCCAGTCGTCTAGCCATCACAATTTGGCCCTTGTCAAAGTCGCTCACATCCTTAAGCTTGCCCATTTTTTCTGCTTCCAACACAAAGTTCAAAGTTCAAAATGTTCACTTGCTGTCTAATATATCCCCCCCTCACTGCCAGGTGCCATTGTAACGAGATAATCAATGTTATTCACTTCACCTGTCAGTGGTCTTAATGTTATGGCTGATCGGTGTATATCCATATAGTATATCTATCCATCCATCTAGTGTCTATCTATCCATATATCCATCTATCTATCTATCTATCTATCTATCTATCTATCTATCTATCAATTCATCCATCCATCCTTCCATCCATCCACCTACCTACCTACCTACCTACCTACCTAAGTACCTATCTATCTACCTACCTACCTAAATACCTATCTACCTATCTATCCATCTACCTACCTACCTACCTACCTACCTACCTACCTACCTATCCATCCATCCATCCTATCCTATCCTATCCTATCCTATCCTATCCTATCCTATCCTACCTACCTTGTGACAGTGCAGTAGTTCAGGCTGAACATTGTGTTCTCTGACAGGCAGAGCAGTTTCTGTACAGTGTGAAAGCAAAATATGCTCCAAACACACACACAGAGTGGGGAACAGAGTGAGATAGAAGTAACCTTGTTCCTGCACGACCCAAACTACCTTCATCTCTCTAACCATTCTCTGTTTGATCTCTTCTTTGTTTCCTTGTTTCTCCTCTTTGCACTTTTGCTCACCCTTCTCTCTCTGCCTTTGTACTTTTCACCTCTCCTACTTTCATGACTCAATATTTCTCACCCTTGCTCCTCATCTGTTCTCCGCCTTCCCCCCTCATCACCCCCTCCTCCTCCTCCTCCAAACGCACCCCCTGTGTCTGCACCCAGCTGATCCCCAGTCCCGTGTTCTGAGCTGACAAAGATTGCCTTTCACAAGAGCTCCTCTCCACATGCACAGACCCAAAAAAACACACAAACATACAAACACACACACACACACACATCGTGCCCTGCTAGTGTTACAGTATTGCTGTGGGATCTTCGTGCATAATAAAGCAGCACAATGGAGCGGTAAATTGTCACATTCATCTCTCAGAAGCCTTTATCCACAATGGACAGGGTAATCACAGGGTTTGATTAGCACAAAACTTGATACCAGGTTTGGGAAGAAGATGTTACAGTAATAGAGAGGAGGCCTTATGTGAAAGACAGGTCGGCAACATCAGACATGGGGATGTGTAATTGGAGATGCCAGTCATAGAAACAAAGACGGCTTGGCTGCACTGCAATCGTAACATGTAGAATCCCTCTAAGAGATGTAGCAGCTGCAACTCAAAACCTTTCAGTGTCAAGTTTGAGATTTTGAAATGCAACGGTTTATCCATTACTTTTTGCGAATTTTTAGCTAACTATTTCAACTGTTTATCCATTACTTTTTGCTCATTTGTAGCCAACTATTTCAACTGTTTATCCATTACATTTATGCTGTTTACCTTTTCTGATATTTTTGGTGTGGTGTCGCTGTTGCTGTTCTATCCACCATTTTTTCTCCTCTGTGAAGTGTCTTATTTCACCCATAATGCATTGCGCGACAGGCTATCTAAGTTAGTCTTACATTAGTCACTCATAGGGAAGCTTTATGCAACAGGTACATTTAAGTGTCTACAGCAAGTCTGACTTACAGTTATATTTAAGACAAAGACTAGGTCTATTTTTATGCAACTGGCCCCTGGACTAATGATGTCTAAGATGTCACCTGAGACCCCACATTGAGAGGACACTAACACCAGACAGACATCAATTATTCTGCGATGCGGACAAAACGTTTGTGCAAACCGACTGATTTTCTATAGGAGGATTGTTTCACAATAGCATCTCATCCTATAGTGTATCCATTGCTACACACGGACAAGGGTTTGTGCACTGCTGTGTGATAACCACACAGGGCCAGGACTCGAGGAGTTGCTATCTCTTCCCTGATAACAGCTCTGCCTCAACGAGAGGGAGCACAGATAATGTTTAATATTACAGTACCCCCCCCATAGAGTCATCCATCAGCAACAGAACGGCCCACGCTGCGTCAGACTGCAATGAGGAGAGTCACAAATCCTCCTAACTTTATCAACTTTCCTGGCTAGAATATTTATAGTGTGATTAATTTTTATGGAACAAGTATCAAAATGTACCAAGTCAAAAATATCACAGCCAATATTATGTGGACAGAGAGCATTTGTGCTGGCTTGTCCTTTGAAGATTATGGATTAATTAATATAAAATTTGTTATGAGAGCATGTGTCTAAAGAGAATAATGATCACAGACATTTATTGGCCTCTGGTCAAAAGAACTCTTGGCACATTAACTGCATTTACATGCCGCAAAAATGGCTGGAAATGTTTGTACAAGTGTTGCTGATTATTATAAACCTCCAGCTTATATGTCATCGGTCCAAGTCTTTTCACTTTAACAAATAAGCCATCCAACTACTAGTATATGCGTGAATCATTTCTGTATATGTGAGTGTAAATGTCCTTGCGGTATGTGTTTGTGTGGCGGGTTTCCTTCCCTTCTTACCTTATGAGAATAATGAGGGTCGACTATCCTGGCCAGCCCGAAGTCTCCGATCTTGAGCAGCAGTTGGTCTGTGTTGATGAATATGTTGGCAGGCTTCAGATCTCTGTGCAGGACGTTAGCTGAGTGGATGAACTTCAGTCCCCTCAGCAGCTGGTAGAACAGCAGAGTAGCGTGACCTGTTCAAGGACAAAAAGTCAGAAATGAGGATACACTGCTTCTATTCTCACTCCTGTAATTACCATAACGATGCTTATTCCTAAGTGACATAATTATAAACACAACATGAATGAATGAAGGAAAGACTCAATGACTGAGCACATTTTGGGTAATGACTTACAGGCACAACTGTTTTGGCACATATGTCAAAATGATGGTTTGTATCACTCCAATACTTACCAAGCATGTTTATGCAGAGGAAACAAGCTGAATGAATAAATCAACACATTTTGGGCAAAACTGTAATGTTATTTTCAAATGTGTGAACTGTGGATAAAGTACTGTCTCAGTAACAGAGCGTCTCAAAAGGACTGCCACGAAATCCAATAAATCACAGTGTAAACAAAGCCAGCAGTGCAGCAACAAAACGGTGGTGTTTCAACATAAAGCACCACACTGTAGTAAAAGATGGGACTTTAACCCTCTGAGACCCACATAGACCTGTTTTTGTTGTTTTTAGGGGGTACAGGGGGTCTTTAGGGGGAGATAGCAGATCAGCAGTATACTGTATGTCAAATAGAGGAGGTGTATAACATCTGAAAGCTGGGAACCTGAAGATTAATTTGAAATGCAGCTCAGCACTGTGTCTCAAGTTGTTCTAGTCATAAATCAGAAATAAACATGAATGAATGAATGAATTAATTATTTAAAATAAATTGTAAAAGTGTTTAAGGGTTTAGAACATTATGATTGAAGTATATAATGCCCATTCCCATGCTCATTTATGTCTCAAGAGTTGTTGCAGCAATTTTTGGGTTGATACCATTTGTTACACAGATTTGGTGCTAAATTTAACATTTTTTTACCACTTGAGAATTGATAAAAATGATCCATAATCCCTCCAAAATACCACATTAAGACACCAAGACCTTGAGGAACACCATAGAAAAAGGCATGCTGTGATTTATTATCAAAGACTTTTGACATTTGGAGATTTGCATTTTTCAGCATTAGATGGCGAGCACTTCTATTCTGGAAACTGCTTAGAATCCCCCTTATTGTCAATCTTCCTCGGAATGCCATCCATCCTCTGAATGCTCTAGGTCTCTAGTTTGTGGCTATAAAGTTTCATGAGGCTGTGATTATCCTAGAGGTCACCACAGGTCATTTTATACAGTGAGGTCAAGTTTTAAAAAATAGTCTCACTACAATGAAATAGCTACTATGGGGGACTAACATCATCACACATGAATACAACTGGGCTCATTGGATCCACAAGAGTCTCATATTTACAGTGATACCCAATTTATACAATTCCAAGACTGTTTAGGGACCCCAGTATGCAGAAATATTCAAATACACTGCCCCAAACTGCATGTGATTATCATAAAGTGGGCATGTCTGTAAAGGGGAGACTCGTGGGTACCCATAGAACCCATTTTCATTCACATATCTTGAGGTCAGAGGTCAAGGGACCCCTTGAAAATCTCCAAGCCACAATTTAGCCTAACTTTTAATGTTATTTAGCCTCCTTTGTGACAATCTAGCATGACATGGTTGGTACCAATGGATTCCTTAGGCTTTCTAGTTTCATATGATACCAGTACCCTCACTAGTTCTCTCTGGAATATTGCAGAATATTATCCCATACCTGTGGGTAGTGGTCCTTGTTCCAGCAGCCGAGCCAGATCTGTCTCCATGCATTCCTGGACGATGTACAGGGCACTCAGCTGGGTCGGGTCCCTGGGCAGTGGTCGTCCATACGGCGCCAAAACCTCATGAACCCTCACCACATTTTCATGGCGCAGCCGCCGGGTGATTTTGACCTCCCGCAGAGCGTGCTTCACCGTCACCACGTCACGCATCACCAGCTTTTTGATTGCCACACGCTGGCCGGTGCGCTGGTCCTCGGCTGAGAGGACCACGCCTGTAACACCTGTGCCGAGAGGTCGAAGGTCAACGAAGTGACCACCCAGGTCAAAGCCATGGAGGAAGAGGGGGGTGTCCTGTCTGGCCATGATAACTCGGGGACAGATGATAGATGATTCCAGGTACCTCAAGCTTGATGGTACACAACACAATATCCAGATTAAAAGTGCTTTGTTATTGTCTTATTATGCACATGATGTTACATCTTGCTGGTGAGTCCAGAACCTTAACAAAAGATCTGATATTTCTCTAGGTAGCTGGTGCAGGTAGATGTCTGTTCTCATGTAGACAAGACCCAAATTCAGTACCACAACTAGGATTAAGTAGAAGTAGGATTATTTTATCCAGAATGTCAAGCTGTACTAAGAAAAAGATATTTCCTTCAGGCCTAAGAAGTGTCTTTGTGCATCATCTTCACCTCCTCTTCTGGTCCTGTGTGGGCGTAGGCTTCTTATTAAATCACCCTTTTACTGAACCAGAATCCAGAAGCTATCACATAACAGCCTTTGAAGTTTTTAGGACAAGGAGTGTAACGCATCTACAGTGCATGTTTAAAAATAACAGATTTTTTCTTCAACATTTTCCTATTGACACTTGATGATGACGTCTTTTGTAGTCTGCTGCAGCGATGCACTTCTAATCTCTCACTGTATTTTCCTCACGCGCAGCAGATAGTCAGGATATGAGTGAGTCTTATTACTGTAATACTACCCAGGGCAGGGGTATCCATAGAAACAGCCCTCTGTGTGGCTGATCCTGCTCTTACATGTGTAGATGCATCATGGGACGGCAGCAGGCGGACGGTCGGCTCTGCTCTGCACTCCCCTCTCTCTCTCCCTCTCTCTGATAAATCTGTAATCCTCATCGACCAGTCAAAGCCTTCGATAGTGAGCCAGAAGAAAGGAGGTGGGGTTATGTGAGATAAATTCAATGAGACTCTGTGGGCTCCTCCTCTTCTTCCATGATACCAGAGTCAGTCAATCAGACAAGTTCATTCAGTTCGAAATCCACAGTCGGATGGCAGTCAAATCCCGGAGCCGTTGCACTCTCCGTGTGTTCATGTGCATAAGTGTGCATTCGTTTTAATCCCTCAGTAATCTGCTTCCTGTTGCCTTCTCATGAATGTAGGGATTTCAGCATCAGGCTGTGGTCACTGTGGAAAGATATACTGCTATTAGCTGAGTCGCTCAACACATCTGCTGCCGCCGCCGCTGCTGGGGAGGAAATGGGGTGAACAGAGGAGAAGATAAAGATGAAAGTTACACAGCAACAGAGCCAGTGTGTTAACAAGGTCTGTGTCGCAGGAGAGTTACCATTACATAACGCTGAATGGCAGTGTAACCTAATCTACACCAGCAACTTAACGTGCTTAGAGAGGATAATCACATCAATTCAATGATGCCTTAATATCTACTATAGAAACAATTTGACAGGATGGAGTGGCACTTTTCTTATTGCATTTTTTTATCACAGCACCACACAGCTTAACTTTATTTTGTCAGATTAAAAGCGAATCTACCTGCCTGACATTTTATTTCCACCCCTTGAAAAGGTCATATAGTGGTAGAAAACAAAAAGCATTGACTTTCTCGCACCCCAATAAATCCCTGAGCTGTAAGAAGTCAAACAATCCATCCATCCATGAAACAAATCTCTTTGATGTCAAAAGCCTGAGGGCAGGCTCGAGTATTAGCTCTCTTTCTCTCTAGAAATGGGGGGGATGTGCACTCAATAACTGCTCTTTAACAGCCTTCAGAATAAACACACTCCATGTCCATGGTAGCACGCCTCAGTCAGGCTGAAAGAGTGTATGAACAGAGAGACAGAGAGAGGCAGCGTTGACAGTGTTGCTGGGTGGGAGGCGCAGCACTGGGCTAACTTTATATATAATGCATAACCATTGGAGATGGCGCTTGGTGTTCTCTCTCTGTGTGTTTATTCTGCATATTTCTTCAGGTTATGCAAGCATGTTATAAATGAAAAATAATTTGCAGTTTCTTGATGCCTTGCAGTAAAATGTATTTAATTTGCAATTGTGGAGCCCATTGTCAACACTTTTAGAAATATCACACTGGCTTAAAATATCCTTTAACTGGCAGGAAAATGAAACTACATTGAGCCAAGGTGATAGTAGATGGAACAGAGGAGGGTACATCCTGTTGTACTCTGGCTTTGTGCAGCTGCTTCTGTGTCCCTAACTGTTTTTTTTCTCTCTTTTTTTAAATTTAATTTACTTCCCAACAGGCGTTTTAAGGCAGTTTTAGTTGAGATGGGAAACGCTGCATCCTCTCTGCACACTGGCTTCATGCGGCTGCCTTTGTGTGTCTACATCCACTCCAGTAACGCCCCTCTGACTGAACAAAAACACTGAGGTTGAAGTGCATCTAATAAAAATAAAGCACCATTTCCTAAAAAAAAAAAAAAAAAAAGTATAGCAACGACAAACAGGCCCAGTGGTGCTTCTTTTCCCCTCCTCAACCAGCTCATCTTATCTGTGTCAGTATCTGTTCGCAATGACAAAAGGAAGAAGAAAGAAAGATAACAGCAACCATCAGTACTCACCGGAGCATCACGCAGCCGCAGCCCGCCGTCCACAAACAAAGATCCGGGAAGAAGATGTGACAGATACGGGTCCTTGGAAGCAAAGAAAGTGAAACACGACCGCATCTCTCTCTCTCTCTTGTGTCTGCTGTGTGATTCAGATGATGATACAGAGAGGAGGATCAGCCGGTGCGGGTCGGCACCGGGGGGCGATCCGCCGAGATGAGATATAAACCAGCGGCTGCTGTAGAGAGCCGGTTACTGTGGGCGACTGTCCGCTCTCTGTCTGTCAGAGGTGAGATCTGAGAGAGGGAGGAGAGGAGGGATCACCCCGATACAGATACAGACCTGACTGGCTTCACACACACTCACACTCACACACACACACACACACACACACACACACACACACACACACACACTCACACACTGCACCATGGATGATGAAGTACCAATCTCTCTCTCTTTCTCTCTCTCTCTCTCTACTGATGAAATAAACTCGGATTATATGAAAGTTAAAGAGGAAAAATCAGTCAATCTAACTCTATTTAAGCAAACCAGCCTCCCCTCTATTCTAGCTGGATTATCATAGCTTCATCATCACCATCTACCATCCAGCTGACATGTGCGGTATATTTGTGTGTTAGAGATTCCCCTAGAGAGGAAGCCAGAGAGGATCCTTTGTTCATACTGAATGAATATTTTTATACCAGCAAGGATGCCACCACATGTCAAGGACCCCTAATGAGAAATAATACTTTGTTCAAGTACGAGAGATCTGTAGAAAGTCACAGTCAGAGAGATAGTGAACATGAAATTTATAAACTTGTATTAGCATATCACCTCGGTGGAAGTATGACATACTTGAAAACAGAAGCCATATTTCACAGGAAATGACCATTTAAGCTATGTGGTAAATATGCCACTTTTTCATTGCCATAAAAAGAAAATTTCACACTTTATTGGCCAAAACCATTAGAAAAATGTACCTTTCCAGGTCAATGAACATTAAAAGAGTAGAACTAAAAATAACAGTACTACTCTACTACTCTGATATATCACTGGTTTGTCAAAAAGGTGCTCAATTCGATATCCAGAGCTTTAATAGCAGCAAACAACTATTGTCTATGTAAAGATAGAGAGGAGTATTGTCTACCTGAGCATAGAAAGAAGTCGCTCTCCCTGTGTGTGTGCGCTGTAATCCGAGTTTCTCCTCGCTTTGTTGACATCCCGGCCGGCCATGTGTTAGCATGTTAGCGTGTTAGCATACCCCCGCTAGCTAGCTAGCTCATGGCCGCTGTTCTACATTGCTCTCATATGGCGGCTACAGCAGATAACACCGTCCCGACCCGACGGCCTCGTCGCGGAAGCCTAACACCCACCCTCCGGTTCCCCCTCCGGTTCCCCCTCAGGTACACACCGGTAGTTATGTCAGTACTTTCGCCGTTCTTGCACGGTTAGCGCTGCTAGCACCGTTAGCCATCAGCCGCAGGTGTTACGGTGAAGTCTGTACCCCGTCGAATTGCGTTTCCCTCCTTTTAAAGTAGAGCCCCCCCCCCCTCGGTGGTTAGGGTTAAGGATAAGGGTTGGTTTAGGTAGGGCAGTGATTCTCCAAGTGGGGTCCGTGGCTATTACCTATAAATTATAAAATTGTGCTGTATCATTGAAAACTACATATCTACAGATGGGGACCATTTGCACCAATAAAACAAGCACATTGTGTCCATTACTCCCACCCATGTTAGCTTTGGGCCAATAGAAACTCTGATATGATTGTGACACATCAAGTCAAACTGTCATGAATGAGTCACTTAAAGCTGAAGTAGGCGAAATTGGAGCAAATATGATTAAAAAAAGTTATTTTTTATAAAACGGTCGCTATATCATGACAGTAGAACATGAAACAGGTAACCTGAAAAAAATCAAGTTCCTCTGTGTCCTACGGTGTCCTCCGGTGCTCCCAACGGCATCTGAAGGATTTCACTTACCAGAGGAAAACAAGCAGTAAGAACTGATCTGAGGTCCGCTGTCCAGCTGCCGTCTATCAATCACTTGCAAACTCCAACCAAACGACCAAACTAGGCAGCGCTGATCAAATATGAATCAATATTATGTTACGTTAATGCCTATTTCTCGCCTCAAATGTTTTCAGAATCATCTTGTAGTGTACTGTTTAGCTGTAAAATGAGAAAGTTTGTGACGATTAGATTTTTTAAAGCCTGAAAACAGAGCCATGATGAGGTGCAGAAGTCTAGTTATCTCTCAGAACACTTGAATTACAATATGCTGAAAGGTTATTATGGAATTTTTGCCCAATGATGCCAAAACTATACTGCCTACTGCCACTTTAAGCTGTGTTACGATTAAGATGTGGTCCTTGGAAAAATGTTCTCCCGTGTAAGGGGTCCCTGGCCTCAAAATGTTTGAGAACCTTGAGAGGTAGGGGAAAACACATATCGACAGGAAACAGTACTCAACACAACACCGACTCGCCGTCGCCATGTTGAAAGTCATTTTGTGATAAGGTTTTTCAAATCAATTCAGTTTGTGATTTCTTACTTTTCCAGAAACCACCTCTGACAACCCCAGAAAACTGTGTGAACTTGATGCACTGCGTGGGTAGTAGGCCCTCGAACAAGATGGAGAGATCATGACAGGAGCAAAAACAGAAGTTTCTCCAATGTTTGCAGATTTCTTAAGGGTGTATTGTATACTAGTCTGTTGACTAACAGAGTCCCATAGCCTGTGGTTAGGTTAAAAGAGAGGCGGTCTGCATGCCGATTGTAAAATAATATAAAACTCCTCTAAATATAAAACGAGATCCAGGTTGTGAGCAGGCTCAACCCTGATTATCTTTTTTGTAGGGTTCTGATGAGAGTCAGGTCAGTGAGAGGAACAGAAAGATAGAGAAGGCAGATCATGGAGGATGTAATAATGATTATGCAGAGGTGCTACAGGATTAACAGAGATGAGAGAGACCCACGAGTCACCTAATGTAATGAACCAGTGTAAAGTGACGCCATGATCTTACAGCTCCATGAGAAGACCAGAGGAGAGTTACTGCGATGGTTCTGGATTTTGTGTGCTATTTCCACTTCATTAAATGACATTCAGGTGAAAATGAAAACAGAGTGGAAGACATCTATAAAACGATGGGAATCCACAGCATCCTGTGACCTTGACAGTAATGTTAAAGATGTCTCTTTCATCACTCACCAACCTGGAGACGCCACAGTGTTTTTATCAGCATCAGACAGTTTTAGTTGAATTTTAAAAGAGTGATGCAGAAATCGGATTAATAATTTGCTAAATGTGCCGTTAGATGATGGGTCAGTGGTTCCTTTGTGATTACAGAGCTGGTGCTGTTGGAAAAATGCTCATCCCTTCCCAAACAACAACTGTGAACATCCTTTACCCTGCATGCTGCACTTAAAGTGAAGCTCCTTGGATTTTAAGAGACTTTACAATACATCTTGTATCTGCTCCTTCTCCTGTGTGGTGGCGAGATAAGACGAAGTTACAAGTGGAATGCAGTGAACAGGAAATTGTCAAATAGTTTTGTTGCTGTTGCGTCAGAGCAAAGTCTTATTTTTTTAGATGGTTTTATTTGGTGACAGGGAAGCTGTCAGAAAATGTAATGAAGACCATTTTGCAATAAAATATACAATCTTTTCTTTCCCTTTCAAAATCGCTGTGTTCTTCCTGTAATTGTTGTTTTTTTCTGTAAAAAAAAACAATACATTACTGTAATGTATATACAACAAAAACCTCTAAAAGGTTTCCGGTAATATACTGTATTTTTTACAGTAATTAACAGCAATCATACAATACTTTATTGGCAATTTTTTTGCCAGGTATTTACTGTAAATTCTACAGTCAACTCTTTACAGTGTTCTGTCACGACTGTGAGTAACAGTGGTGCGATTCAAAATTGTATCTACAATCACAAAGGCATGGAATAATACTTTCTAATATCTCACTTGTGTTTATTTTACTGCACTGACACACACATCCTGCCGTTATTTACAACAGAAAGATTAGATGGCAGCAAATAAAACTGTGTTCTGACGTTCCAGCCAAGATGAAAATTACACAGACATTTGGGGCATCTGTGATTTAAATTCCCTGAAACTATTTCCAGGGAAAGGAGTAACACAGGTTCTTTTATAAGTACTTCAAAAGGAATAGTAGCTGGGGGTAGAGGGAAAGTCATTTGCCGCTGGAGTTCAGCCAAAAACAAGATAAAATCACTGGCATCTTTTAAATAACACTGCTCACAAGAAACACTGTGAAGAACCAGGAATAAATAGAAAAGGAAAAATTCAAGCCCAGAAAGAAAAGAAGAGGGAACAGCAGTCAAGCTACTTGAATATTCTGTATTTCTACTGCTCTTCTGTATTTCTGCCCTCTCTAATTAACACTGATAGCATCTGACAAATGGAGACATCACAGGGTCGGTGGTGGGTGGCTATTTACAGAAACACACACACACACACACAGGCACAGATGTTGTCGGCAGCACCTGCTCCTGATCGTGACAATGTGTGGTTATTATTTATGAGTCTGCCCTGGAAAGAAAGGTGAAAGGGAGAAACACCGTACTGGTTCCCTGTTTGTTTGTATTATTGCCTCATAAAAAGGAGAAAAACTCCATATTATCTACTATGTGATGCAGTTCCAAAGCAAACGGTTTGAGTTAAACAGGGCTTTTTTCTACTTGTTTCATGTAAAATCCAGCAGACATGAAACAAAACAAAACAAATCCAGAAAACGCATTTAGTATTAGAAATGTTACGCGAGTCATGTAGGAATTCACTGGACTCAGATCACAACACAGACACAGAGAGTCGACCTATCCTTCAGCACAGAGTGAGCAGCAGTATTGTGTGTGTGTGTGTCCTCCTCAGATTACCTCCCTCTAACAGATCCCTGTCTAAGTAGGAAAGGAAATAAATAAATTAGAGGTCAGGCTGAAATTTCCATGTGACAACATCTGGTTCAGTCGGCTCTCTTGGTGTGTGATGAATGAATGTTTTTTCCAGAGATGTGACGGCCCAAAGACGAGAGAGACAGACAGATGAGGGCACATCTGTAGGTGTGCAAAGATGACTCAGAGGGGAATAGTGAATGCTACAATGGTAAATCATACACGCAAGAGCAGCTCTTACCCCAGTGAATTCAACACCTTTCAGCTCTTTGTTTTTACCTTTAAGGTGACAGACAGACAGTGACTGTTATAAAACAGGGATGAATATCTGATTCAAACCTCATGATATCCTAGTCTATTATTTTATTTTAAGGACTACAAATCTGATATCTAAAGGTGCACTCCATTGATTTTACATATGAAGTCCAGTTTACTTGTCACAAGTACTACCAAGCCTGTAAAAACAGGTGCATAATGTTTTAAAATGTAAAGCACAACCCTGATTATGTCATTAGGCTTATTTCTGAGTTTGCTTAAGACTTAACATGTTTAACAGAAAGCTGGCGATACAAACTGGTGGTGTGGGGTTTAAAAGAAATGGGCATTTAGGAGGCAGGGTCTTCCAACTCTATAGAGGTCCAATACTAAATCACTGGAACACCCCCTTTAATCAAAGGGGAAGAGGTCAACAAGGTGGATGACCTTTCTCTCACAAGCTTTGTTTACTTTCATCTATCTATGTTATTTATAGCTTTCAGGTCATATATCAAACCAAGAAAAACATCAAAACATAACGTCCTACCCACCCAGATCTACACCTTATAGCAACAAAACTAATATAAAAACATAAAGAAAATCAGCAATTAAAAAATGGAGCAATCAATAAATACAACAAAAAAGAAAAAAAGATCTTATGTTTCACTTCACATACTGTATGGGTCAATTGTCCCCCAAGCAAGCATTCACCTCGCTGGCCCATATACTGTAAATCAGTGGTTCCCAACTTTTTTCCTTAAGGGACTGCTTTTCTATCATTGAGTAAACTGACAACCCCAGACTAAGTGACATTTTATTGATATTTCATATTAAATTCAATGTATTATAACAATAACCGTACAGAACAACTGTTATGTACTGTACTGTAAACTGTACGATTAACCCAAATAGTTACATAGAAAAACTGGCAGATTATTTCCTGTAAATATTGCATCAGAGATGAGTTTTCTTGATATATTTAAGGAATTTTTAAGACAATTCTCTGTCTGTGTTATGTATTTTTTGAATTTTTTAACAATCTTACCTATTTTAATAGGCTTCTTTTCTGACACATTCAATGTTTTTTTCTCCCTGACACTTGGCCATTGTTCTATTAGCTCTTTAAATGTTTTAACTGCATACTTTTCTAATGCAGGACGAGGCTGTTTAGCAAAGAGTGGAGGCTCTGTGAATATAGCTTGTGTTCAGGACTTCACTGTGTCCTTATCCTGTTGATATCTTAAATTATAATCCAACCTTTAAAAATAACAATTTCATTTAGTTTTCTTCACAGAAATGAGTGAAATGCTGAGATATAGGCCAACTGTATATATATTTTTTTTAAAGTTGTCTTACATAAGAATGGTAATTTACTTCAAATGACAGCTGTTCTGTTCAGATTGATTGTATTATTCACAGTTCACAGCATTACTGAGAAAGAGCACAATCTTCCTCCCTGCACCACCTGATATCAAGGGTTAACACTTGAGATACTACAGAGCAAGGAGCGAAGTTTGACAAAAAAAAAACAAAAAAAAAACAAGAGCACAGAGTAGAAAACAGATGGGTGGTCTTGGTAGGAGATAAACATGCAAATACACCTCAAATGTAAAAAAATATAATAAAAGAGAAACGGGCAGAGAAAGATGCATGACGAGAGAAAAGGTGAGCTGAGAAACAGACACACAGAGATAAACAGACACGAGAGTAAAAGAGAGACAGGAGAAACAGACAGCTAAAGGAAGGAGGGAGCTGACAAGGTTATCTCTCCGTGTGTGAGCCAACAGTTCTCTCTGAAAAGGACCGGCCCGTCTAAATGTCAACACCGCCCCGCAGCAGCGAGGATATGCACTGAATAAGATATGCAGTCGAGAGATATGAGAGGGAGGCAGACTGAGACAGGTCAGCAGGGTCACTTACATCAGTGGAGGTCATTAATACAGCAGCAACACACACAAACACAGATGTTAATCACATGTAGAGCAATTAATTCAAACTCCAAAACAAGTGTCATGAAAGTTTTGTCAATATGAAGTAGATAATAATTGTTGAGTGTCTCTTCAAGCTGTAAAACATCTGAAAATCATATTTATACCATTGTTTGAAAACAGACTTCCTGCATTCATGTGTTTTGTCCTTTAACTTAGAAATAGAATAACTAATTTATCTTCTAGTTCCTCTGTAGAAAGTACATAGTTGTTTTTTCACCACCACAAGTGCTAGTTTAGACTCCAAACTCAGAGCAGATTCTTTAGCACCACCTGCAGGATTTTCTTTGTTACTGCAACTACACATACAACAGCAACAAATGTGATACTGCGTGATAAAGTGTTGCAGTTGATGCTAATGGATATTTGTTTATTACAGGGATTGAGACTGGTAAAAGGGGAGAAAATGAGGTTGATAAATAGCTGGTTTGAATGTATTATGAATGAAAACTGTCAAGGATACTTTCAATTTTAATTAAACTAATGGTTGAAAGCCTCATCAACAGGTATCCTTTAATCTGTGCTCTGTGATGATTGATGATTGATGACTATGATGAACCTGGACATGAGTTTATATTCTCATTTATCTCTTTGAACACTGACAAGGCTCCTGTAAGATGAACACTCCTATCTTCCGTAAGTACGGCACTAAGGGCCTCTTTATCAGCAGACTCAAGAGGTAAGAGAAGAGAGATTACCACCACGGGACACGTCTATATGTGATGCTCTGAATGTACATTCTGCAACACTGGTCTGCTGGAAAATAACTTTTTGAAAAGAAGCTAGAAAGGTTTAGACATGATTAGACTCAGTTGTTTTCCCCTAATTTCATAATTACACACAATATATATGTGCAACTGTGGGTCTCTGTGTGTCCCATCTATAAAGACTGAACAATGTGTAGCATTTAGGGGGATCTATTGGCAGAAATGGAATATTATATTAGTATGTTTTCTTTATTGTATAATCACCTGAAAATAAGAATCGTGGTTTCGTTACCTTAGAATGAGCCGTTTATATCTACATAGGGAGCAGGTCCTCTCCATGTTGCACCGCCATGTTTCTACAGTAGCAGAATGGACAAAACAAACACTGTTTTGGGTTTGAGTTGATAACATTACTCACTCCCGTCGCCACCGCTCTCTCTCTCTCTCTCTTGCTTCACCAATCACTTCCCACATACACACAAACTGGCTCTTCGATAGGGTCATTCGCGTTTTCGCGTCAGCCACCGTAGTTCTCCTACACGCTTGGCACACGGTAGAAGCTTCAGTTGGTTGCAATCTGCAACCTAACCGCTAGATACCGCCAGATCCTACACACTGCTCCTTTAATAGTGTAAATTACAACATATTGAAAACACAAAAAGACACAGAAGACAATAATGTGATATAACTTCACCAAACTCCAAATTATTGTGACATTTTCACCTTTTTAATTTAGAAACATAATAAACACAACCAAAGTCTAGCTATGTAGAACTGTCACTTAATTAATACAGTTAACTGACCATAAAACTTCATATATATATATATAGTTGGCTATAAATATTGCAACCCTAATTAAGGCATTAAACCGCTGTCCTTTCGTTCACAATCACAAAACGCTTAAAATATAGTTTGAAGTCCTTCAACATTAGTCCAAAGAATAACACAGTAGTTGGGCTGAGACAGTACAGAGACCTTTGGCTGCTCAACCATCGGAAACTTTATCAAAGAGGGAAATTTAGACAGTAACTCAAAATTTAAAGCCACATTCGGCAGACAGAGGAACATTTCATATGTGGAGGATTGCTCTGGCAAGAACCCCTTTATACTGAGACAAGGTCTGCCACTTAATTACACTTTATATGCCATTATTTAAATAAAACTTTATATTTGTACAATGATTGGCCTGGATGTGTTTGTACACTGCTGAGTGAGTGGTCAGCAAACCCAGTCCAGCAACACGAAGAGGTGGTAGGTGGTTGCAGGAAGTGGTTCAGGCATACAGAGGCTGGTAGCCGCTCCTCCGGCTGCCAGTTCTACAGGTGATCACACAAACGCTCAGCATCCCAAAGAACTGCAACAGAAAAGATAAAGGTCATCAGACTCAAGCTCTTCTATCTATTTCTAATCTATTTTCTGTATGTTCATGTGTTATGTCACGGGACAAGCTCAACTACTTTAATTGCTATATTTGAATGGATTATTCAACATATCAAACGACTAGTGCTAGGAAAGGAAATGCATGCACTTGGGAGGTATAACATACTCCCATACTTTCATTGTCGATTAATCTGTCGATTATTTTCTCAATTAATCGATTAGTTATTTGGTCTATAAAATGTCAGAAAATTGTGAAAAATGTCAATCAGTGTTTCCCAAAGCCCAAAATGACGTCCTCAACTGTCTTGTTTTGTCCATAACTCAAAGATATTCAGTTTACGGTCATAGAGGAGTAAAGAAACCGGAAAATATTCACATTTAAGAAACTTGAATCAGAGAATTTTGACTTTTTTTTTCTTAAAAAGTTACTCAAACTGATTAATCATTTATCAAAATAGCTGGCAATTTAATTTAAGTTGACAACTAATCGATGAATCGATTAATGATTGCAGCTCTACTGCACTGTGATAACAGAGAGTGGGATTTACAGTTACACTCCTTCACAGCTATGCGACTGTCTTTACCTTGATGATGGCGAAGCCCAGAACGACCAGCATGGCGTAACCCAACACATCCTGTAGGAGGCGAGCCAGCTCCATCTCACAGCCCTAAAATACATGCACAAGTACAGTGAGTGCACATACATACATATATACATTGAATATTGAATATTGTCTCTCTGAAATGTAGCTCTTGCTTTATTGCCTCAGAAGTGGGAGATAATTTGATTTTGCAGACTTTATATTTTGAGTCATTAAAAAAGCATTAAAAATCCTTCAATGAAAGATAATTCCTGTTTCAAAGTCTTCTCCAAGTCACAGTTGGAGAAGCATTTAAAAGCACTTAGAAAGCAATACCAAATAAACAGCTAACAATCCCAGTGTAACTACATGTACACCAACACAGTATGTACAGTATGTCAAAAGAATGCGCCTATGTATAATTTACCTGTGTGTTAAGCAGGTTTGGTTGGTCCAGTCTGCCGGTGCACTGTGTGCTGTTTTTACAGCAGGACAGAGGCACAGTGTTGTTGTGGCTGCTGAACCAGGAAGTGTTGGACCAGCTGGTGTAATTCATGACACCACAGCACTGCAACTGCACAGAGACAAAGACAGAACAGACAGGAGTTAATATACCGAACTAAAAAACAATATGAACAGTGACATTATATGAGAAGGAGTCAACCCTCTTACACTGTATCATCAACCTAGAATGTTGAGTGAGTTACTGTACAGAAGTTATTTGGGGATGCGTGTAGTCTTGTTTACTTTTTTTATCTTCACACTTTCAATCAACCTGCTTCATCATCTACTACTACTGCATTTCTGACAGACCCAAAGGTGAATTTGGTGCATTAAGAGCACGTAGGTGGAGAGCGCAGTAGATATTTTTATTTGTCCGTATTGCTGAAGACTTTTCTCTCACAGTTAATTTTAGCTGAGCTGCAAATACCTCAACATTAGGGCAGGCCAGCATGAGCAAAATACCATGAGCAAAATACCATGACCATATACCGTGACATTGTTTTTCAGAAAAATAAAAATACATCACCAACAAAATATACTGTAGGAGCCTAAATGTGTATTTAGCCTGTATTGTTTACTATTATTTGTTTATGCTGCACACGTTCTTTTTGGTTTCTATTGTTTCCGGTAATTGGCACAGAGGTGAGGTTTTCACTTTATTTACCTGTTCACTTGGACGACAGGATTCAGACATAGAGAATGAGTAGGGCTCAGACATTTTCTGTTGACCGTCACGTCAGGTCCTACTTAAGATTTTCCATAACAGTTGTTGCTTGTAATTCTTTAAGTTTAATAAACAGCATGAATGCATCTAGACTAGGTATGGATTGTTTGAACGCGTCACACAGTAAAGTGCCTACTTAGCCTCTAAGTAGCGTTTTGATTGATTGTAGTCGCTACAATGTGTTTTAGTGTGTGTGTCTTAAAGGCAAGAAAGACAGACTGAGGAGTAAACTGAAAACACAAGAGAAGGAAATGAAAGCAAGCATGCGAGAGAAAGTGCAAGCAAAGCAGAAGAGAAAACAAAGCTATATTTAGAGCTACAGTAGAATATAACACCAACCTGATTCTGCAGGTAGTCCACAGCTGTGGTCTCAGCGCCCTGTCCATCATACTTCATGAAGACTTCATTCATAGAGCGCTCCAGGTCTGCGTTTATCTGGAATGAAACACATTGTTGGCAGCAGCCGTGTACAAATGTGCTAGATTTTAAATGGTGTAGATTAAATTCCTAATATACTTTAGTGACAGCAGCAGACATTGCGTGACAGAGAACGCCCGTCTGTGACTCACCTTGCCTTGGTAGATGAAGCTAAAGACCAGAGCAGCCACTTCAGCTGCAAAGATCCCCATGATGATCAGAAAGAACTGGAGGGAGAGAAAATGAGAGAAATTTATTGAGTGAAAGGATAAACAAAAGCTCAGGGAAAACAAAAATACAAAAAAACAATAAATGCTTTCAGTCACATTTTCACCTTCAGACTCTACAGCTGAGCGTGCAGCTGTAGAGTCTGACAAACAAACAGGTGTCAGGGAACAGAGGGGACGACTGGAGCAAAAACAAATCATGGCCTCCGCCTCCTCTCTCCTGCCACACACACACACACTTACAAAGCTGAGGCCGACTTTGGACTCCCGGATTGTGGCGCAGCATCCCACCAGACCAAAAATGAACATCACCACGCTGACGCAGATGATGATCGCTGCTGGGACCAGTGTGTACTTGTCCTGAATGAAACTGTTAAAGTTGTCATAGCTCTTGATCACGTAGGCACCGACGTAGGCCAACGCCGCTCCTGCAGCCTGCAGGGAGGAGAAAACATCATGTTACACATCAAGGTGTTAATTCACAATAAACGATTTAGCAATATGGTGAGAATAAACATTTAACATGTCTGCATATACAGATCAGAATACTTTCACTATTACATGTATAAACTAGAGCTGCAACGAGTAGATTAATTGTAAACGCCAGCTATTTTGATTATCGTTTAATCGGTTTGAGTCATTTTTTTAAGGAAAAAAGTCAAAATCCTCTGATTCCAGATTCTTAAATGTGAATAATTTCTGGTTTCTTTCCTCCTCTATGACAGTAAACTGAATATCTTTGAGTTCTGGACAAAACAAGACATTTGAGGATGTCATCTTGGGCTTTGGGAAACACTGATCAACATTTTTCACCATTTTCTGACATTTTATAGATCAAACAACTAATCGTGAAAATAATTGACAATGAAAATAATCGTTAGTTGCAGCCCTAATATAATCAGTAAAGAATTGAGGGCAAGGAGTAAATGTTTTTTTTTATAAATTATCATTAGAAGATATTAGTTTTTCCTTATGTTTGACACAGTTATTCTCGGAATAATCAAACCTAAGCTTACTTAGACTTTGTTTCCACAGTACCTTGCTTTGTTAAAGGCAAACACACATTGATAGAATTGAAGGGATTTGTCACATTATCTGTGTTTTTCTCTCTGTGCTGTAGCTGAAAGCGTTCATGTTCATATTCTGAACATCAAACAGTCAAAATCTGAGAGGAAAGAGCTGTTTTTCAATCTTCAATTCATGAATATGGATATAAGATTTGAGTAAGTTTGGTCTCGTTCTGCTAATGTAACATAGTTAAAAAACATTAAGTGAAATGACCTTAATCAGCTGCTTGTTGAAACTGTTAGATAAAGTGATTTGTTCTCTCTTTATTATCAGCTGTGATCTCATGTGATGAACTACTATTAAGGTCACTGATGGTCTGTCAGATATGGATAAGGCATTGAGTCACACCATCATCATCATCATGCTCTCCAATCACAAGACTGCGAGTATGTGGGCCAATTGTGTGCATACAGAGCGGAATCACAGCAGCTGATTTTAAACTGATTTCTCATTTTAAAAGTCATTGTGAAATGACACAATTCTGTTTTCTCTATCTGGTCTAAAAACCCCAAAAGTCTAGACGGTCAAAACAGCAGAAACGTCAACAACTGAGGCAACTGTTAAGAAAACAATGGCTCTAAAGTACTTATCTTGACTTCCCTTTGCCCTTTGAAACTCACTGTATTGACCTGATTCAAACTCCAGTCTGAGATAAAAGAAGCCCAGTAGGGTGGGAAAAAAGAGCAAGAAACGAAATCAACTGCTCAGTGATGAACGCTACATAAACAACACTTCAGAATCTAAACTGCAAATGAGATTATACTCAAATATAGCTGTGTGTGTAAATCCTGCTTTTATAGACATTTGGAATATGAGAATATGTTGTCAGTTTAATTTCCCTTCGCATGATAGATGGAAAATTTGCGGCAAAAAGGCGATGCCACTCTCCTTTGTTCAGAAATCCCCCTCCGTGTGAGCAGATTAGTATCTTCCAGTATCACTTCCCCTGTAATGGCATGAGTTATAGATTGTGTGCTTGTCTTTGTTCTTATTTGTTTTGTGCAGCCAAACAATCATTCATCCTCCACTCCAGCCTCATGACTCACTTCTCTTCATCACTCCATAGTCACGGGATCCCTGTGGGGTAGCTACTCTACACCCCCCCTCCACAGCTCACCCCTAATCTTCCCAGAAATTCTGATCTTGTGCCTAAGAAGCAGCACAAAGAGGCTTACACAACATATAGTGCCACTGCTTGGTGCCACCTCTCTGGAATGTGAGAAACCTCTGAGGCGATGTCTCTTCATCTGAGGGGATGGTTTTAGCGAGACCCTGCTTGTAAATGTACTAGCACTGTATCTTAGACCACGTTCCACGAGGGCAGACATGATGTAAGTTTTACAAACTGGGAAAGAAAGTCACGATATTTCTGCTCATGTGCTTCCAAACATTCATTTGACCTTTTAAACTTGTGATTTTCCCCTTAAATCACAATTTGATTAGAAAAAAACAACCCTTTTTACTACACAATTAGATTTTGTCACATCAAATGTGAATATTCAAATTGTTAGGTGGCGCTTTTAAATGCATTTTCACTATGAAATATCTGCCATCTTGTGAAACTTTGGGATCTTCAGAAGACATTCTATAAACTTTTTGGGGTTTGTACAAAGTTTAGCTGCATACTGTGATTTTGTTAAGACAGACCTATCAGACGAGTTTACAGTAAAAGGATAATTTGATATTTTGTTTGAATTATGATTTTGTTTTAAAAAGAAGTCTCTCCAATGCCCAAGTTACCGTTAATCTTGTTCAAAATGTGCACTTTCTCACAGCGTGAACCAGCAGTGTGACTTGATATCCTTGATGGTGAAGCTGATGATGTAAAAATTACATCAAAAACAACCCAACTAAAACTACTCTACTGTTAAGACTCTTGGTCTGCAATGATGGATGGAGGATAAATCAAAGATGGATGCTCACTATTATATTCTAATACATGTACTTGGCTTGTTTAGCCGGCTTGACAGACTACAGAACTGAGATGCAGCTGTTTGAGAAAACAGGACAAATACAGATGTGTTTGAAACTTTGAGATATTTGTTTTATAAATGAGATGTGGCCTCTCATTACACATTTACTGCCTTGCAACAGGAACCAATGTGTGTGACAGAAATTTGTAGTTTGGTAGGGATACGCTGTGTGTAGAGCTGCAACAATTAATCGATTACTTATCAACTATTCGCCAACTATTTTGATAATAGATTAATCGGTTTTAATCATTTTTAAGAAAAATTTGATTTTGATTTTGGAATATGGTGATGGTTAGACCCTTCACACATTAAAAACCATTCAGGATAGACTGATCCATCAAATTAATATTCCTGTATAAAGTGTGAGACAAAGAGAAAGAAACAGCTATAGATTTGGAGAGAAGACTGAGAATAAGGAAGTAAAAAGTTGAGGTGGATACTTGAATCAAAGTAAATCATGCCCACGTTTTCCGCTACAGTTCTCTCTCTCTCACAGTAATCAAATTACACAGACATCAACCACAGATGGTCACAAAAGTGAACTGGATCCCTTCAAAACCCATTTCCTCTGAAGGAGACAGAGGAGAGTTGACAACTGGAGAAAACATGGTGAATTAGTAATGATTATGAGCCAACAAGATAAAAAAGCCAGATAATGAACACTGGCAATCTTTGCTAAATCATAGTTCAAGCTAACTGGCTGACTGTTACAGCTAAATCCGGTCAGTCAGAGATCCCCCTCCCCCCCCCCCTGACTTCAACTCAGCTGGACTTAAACTCACATTATTGGGAACTGTTACTCATAGCTTTAAGGAATCACTTGACTTTAAAGAAAATGACGCAGATGTAAACTATATAAGGACACAGTTAAAATGAGGAAGTACTGTGTAATGATAGCGACCATAAAACTGGGGCAGGCCACCAGGATGTTTATCAGGTAGCCTAATAACTGATTTACAGGATGTAAACCTTAAAGCGCGCAGTACTCACAGACTACGGAATAAAAATAATAATAATAACGATTATTATCAATAATAATGATTGACAGAAAAAGGCAAATCTGTACTGTTGCCAAGCCACCAAAACACGTTCCTGCCTAAAGATCCATCAATTCAAAATGCGTGCAGGTGGAGGAATAACACAGCGACTTACCCAAAATATCAAGCTGAGGAAGAGGAGGACGGTCTTGGACGTGAAAATCCCGCAGTCCATGATGTCTGACGGAGATGAAGAGATTGAAGGAGGACTGTCTGCGCTGCGGTACAGTTTTTATCTCGCTGAGCTGCTTCTTCTCCTGCTGTTTGGGTCACAAGTTTTCTCGTTCTGTCTGGCAGCAGTGACTGAGATCACATGGTCACATGATTTGGGGAGGAGAGCGGCGCAACAGAGCAGGTCCTACAGCCCCTCAGCTCCACCCCCACCCCCACCTCCACCCCCACCCCCACCCCCTGCTGGGAGGCTGCATAACATCACATCACATCACATCACACACCACTCCCTCAAAGGAGAGGGGAAACAATCGCACGTAGACATAACAAATAATACTTTAATGAGAAAAGTAACACTGAGGCTACTGTTCAATACTGCAGATTTTTTTTTGTAATGTGAGCAGCCAAGTGCAAAACCGTGGTAACGCCGTTCACCTCGCTCAGAGGCCATCTTACTACATTACTTTAGGGCAGTGGGCAAATCCGGGTTCCGGGAAGTGAAGCTAATGCAGAAGTGTCTTGAACTTGCATTCTTTCTAACAGCCATCAAGGGGCGACTCCTCCGGTGGCAAAAAGAAGTCAGATTGTATAGAAGTCTATGAGAAAATGAGCCTACTTCGAATGACTGTACTTCTCACTTGATTTATTACCTCAGTAAACATTGTAAACATGAGTTTATGGTCTCAATCGCTAATTTCAAGTCTTCTTGAATACAGCATGATGTTCATTTAGTAAATTATGGTCCCATTTAGAGTCAAATAGACCATAAAGCAGGGGTTGCTTTAGGGCGGGGCTACCTTTTGATTGACGGGTCGCTACCACGGCGTTGCCGATCTGGGAGTTGTCCGTGTTTTCATCCCACAACTTTAACCCTTTCACAGTGTGTTTTCAGTTCATGAAAGTTAATTCTAACCTTTTTGATCGCCTGAAAATTCTTATTCAGCGTTTGGTTGTACTTAGCTTCACCCTCTCGTGTCACTTCTGGTTGCAAATAACCGAGATGTCGACGGCCAAAAACCAAGATGGCAACGGCCAAAATGTCGAACTCGAGGCTTCAAAAGGGCAGTCCACAAACCAATGGGTGACGTCACAGTGACCATGTCCACTTCTTATATACAGTCCATACTTTAGGAGCAACCAAAGTCAGAAAGCGGCTGGCGGTACCACGGATTTGTACTCTGCGGCTCATGTTACCGCAGTTTCACAAGCGTGTCGGAGAACTACGGTGGCCTTCAAGTAACATTAAAACGTAAAAGGCTCCCACTAGAGCCAGTGTTTGGTGTGTCGATTCTGGGCTACTGTAGAAACATGGCGGAGCAACATGGCAGACTCCGTGAAGTGGACTGAGCTATGAACGCACACTTTTATCTTGATTTAATATGCTCTAGGATCCACTTTGATTTGAAAATATAACTTTTTGTCAGTTTTTCATAATAAAACTAGTGCACCCCCCCCTTTTTTTTTCTTTTTCTCTCTTTTTTCCCCCCCATTTTACAGTTTTTCTGAACTTACTCATGACCCAACAGTCGTACCACAATCCTACTGTATTTTATCGAGATTGAGTACTGCATTTCACAGGAATTGTGAGGCTGTCATCAATCTGTGGATTACTTTAAAAGGGTCACTGGATGACAATAGTCCCCTCTTCTGCTCCTCGCCAGTTAATAGCAAAGATCTCCTTTGACACAAAAAAGAGAGGACTGTGGGAATAAATCACAGTGGACATTTACTGCTACTAAACAATGGCCTTTTATCTGCTGAAGTGAATGTCTCAGTTGTATCACCACAGTTGCACTGGTAGATACTTGATTTAATCCACTGACACATTTAATGAGGGAGCACTATATAAGGTAACAGCTGCTCTTCTGATCATGACAGATAAAGGCACTTTATACTTTTCAAAACACAACAACAAATAATCTAAAAGGAGTCACTTGTAAGTACTACATTCCTTATTCGGTCATTAAAACCCCGGTAGATGTAGAGGAGACAAAAAAACCCCCCAAAAAACAAGAACCCGATAACAGTTTCAGTAACTCTTCGCTCTAGGAAGTAAAGGTTTCGGTTTAATCATGGGGACAACATGTCAGTCACAACGAAATCTGATCCTTTATCATAGTGATAAAGAAAGTAAAAGCGCATTCGTTTGTGAGGGACTTTCTCCCACTCTCTGTCCAAGCTCCCTATTGAGATTATTACTACTTTATCTGATCTGATCTGTTTGCTTCATTAGAGTGGATTTAAAGGTTTCTACACTCCTCATCTACAGAGAAGACACGTCTATGCTCTACAGTGGACATTTTAAAATGTAGGTAACTGACTTACCATTGACAAGCCAGCTAATTTTATTCACTGTTTAATATTTTCTGTGTGTGTTTGTGTGTAACTGGAGGAGGCGCTATCAGTGCACAACAGAAGGCCGAACTACATTAGCTAATCTCCTCCGCCACACACACACATTTTATCTCATATAATAATCTCAAATAGAGGGAGAAAGCGCAAAAGAGAGATATACATATTTGAATTGAAAAGTTTAAAAAAAATGATATCAAAGAGTGACCCACATGTTGGGTCACATTTTAATGTCTACAAAGTTTATTTTTTCCAGCTCAATGCCATGCAAACGCAAGTACTTTAAATGCACAATAATCTACCTGAACTTTAAGGACTAACGCAACAAATTAATTTGAGTTATTAATGTTTTCTACTGTTGTTAAAAGATCAGAAAACAAACCTGCACTTATAATAATGATAATAATGATAGTAATAATAACAACAACAATAATAACACTAATAATAATAGTAATAGTAATAGTAATGATAATGGAAGAATCACACAAAAATACTGAATTTTCATCAATAAGTCAACCTATTGAATTATATAATCTATGTGAATATACCCCTAATTTGGTCAAAGTGAAATTACTGACTATGCACAAAACACACACACACAAAATGGTTTCAAATAATATAAAGTAAATACTATTGTATGTTTGAAATCTGACTGAACTTCACATTTCAAACAGTCCTCAACACTAATAATAATAACCCACTATACTGCAGAGTAGTTTGTGCTGTTCATTTAACAAAAGCACTACAGACTGAAGAAAGGCAGTCAGATGAATATAATATACAGTATGTTGCATTTGCTTCATTGATTCCTTTGCACTTGATTTAATTAATATGGTTAATATACAGATGATATTGCTGTTAAAAGCTCATAATGGAATTATTATGTTTTCTTTATGGCATCATGCCCTATAAAATGTTTAAAGTGGTTGTCAAACCACAGACTGGCACTTTAATACGAAAGAAACTGGTTTTAAATATGCATGCATGCTAATGTGAATGCATCCCTTTCATAAAGAGTGAAAAAGTTCAAAAAGACCCGGGAAATTAATCTTTTATTCGTTTCTCCGCCGTTCCACCTCACAGACTGATAACTCTTATTTTGGCTGAGGTCCATCTGCCTCCACACAGAGGAGACATACAGTATAGCCAATATAATATTTTCACTATACAACAATCAGTATGATGATATAAAACTTAATTTTCTGTTATTTAATGTTTTTTCACCTCACATTTTCATTACAACTGTCCTGCCTCTGTGTTTCAGGAAATGATATCTATGCTGAGTTCACTATGGCGGGTCTGCGAGGCAACTGTGTTTCTTTGGTCATCCTTAAATTAATTTAATCAGCAAAAACGGCTGAAATAAAACCAAGTTTTGTAGCCAGTATATCAGGCGCATTGCTATTTAAGCTTATTGAATTATACAAGTCTGTATTTGACTGTTTAGAGGGTGTAACCTTGTTAAAATGTTGAAAATACACACCTGAAATTACACTTTACAACTGCCAGCCTGTAATTACATTAATCTATTTTATTAAATCTCTAAATAAAAATTTAGATAAAGGCAGTTAAGATTACGCTGATTCTTATGATGTGCTTTTCATGTGGATAACCAACATTTTACGCAGGAATTTCACTGAATAATCCAGTTGGAGAAAACACAAACTTGATCAGGTTTGAGATGGAGAGGAGAGGCGCGCCGTGGTGGCGAGGCTCACTCTCCACGGTTCTCATCGGGGTGATAAAGGGTGAACCTGTCCAGAGGGCGAGCAGAGATATCACTCTGGCCTTTTCTCTCTGTGAATCTCACTCACTATTACAATGTCTTCTGCTGCGGCTGCTTTGCCCCTGGCGGCTCCGGCCAAATCTCCCAAGAAGAGAGCCAAGTCTCAGAAGAAGAAGACGGGTCCCACAGTGTCAGACCTGATACTGAAGGCCGCGTCCGCGTCCACAGAGCGCGGCGGTGTTTCCCTGGCAGCCCTGAAGAAGGCTCTGAAGGCCGGAGGATACGACGTGGTGAAAAACAAATCCAGAATCCTCATCGCCATCAGACGCTTGGTGGCCAGCAAATCCCTGGTCCAAACCAAGGGCACCGGGGCGTCGGGCTCCTTCAAGCTGAACAAGAAGCCCCCCACACCGAAGAAACAGAAGGTAGTGGTGAAGAAGAAGAAGCCAAAGGCAAAGAAGGCAAAGGGGGCCAGTCCCAAGAAAGCAGCCGGAGGCAGCACTCCAGCAGCCAAGAAGTCACCTATGAAAAAGAGGAAGGCAAAGAGTCCGAAGAAAGCCAAGAGGCCCGCTGCAGCCAAGAAGCCCAAGACGGCAAAGAGTCCTAAGAAGGTGAAACGCAGTGTCGCCAAGTCCACCAGGACCAGGGCTGCTGCCAAGAAGTGAAAACTCTCTAAATGAACTGAATGCGACCAAACGCCTTTCTGGCGGCGTTTAACTCGTGTGTGGACCAAAATTTCAGCATTCATCCAAGAACTTGAGCTTGCTTTATAGTTTTTCTATAATAAAAACACTGAACCTGCAGTTTTGACACCCCTTTCTCCGCCATCTGCCGTGGTTTGTAAAGATTTGAATCGCAATTGTAGAAAAGAATAAACCTATTTTAATTTAGAAAGTGTGTCGTGTGGTTTGTATCTCAGTTTGAACAAAAATAACGTTCACAAACTGGAAAGCCTAGCCTGTAACTTTTGCAATATTCTTACTTTATGCAAGAACTCTCTGGGTAAAAACACAGTCTGTTGTTGACAATATGAAACTGAGAAAAAAAATAAAAATTCATTGAGCCTTTAGGCCAACTGTTGTCATGTATTCATTATGTTTCAGTTAATGTTTACATTTATCATTAAGTGCGTTGTTAAGTTATAAAATATTATCTTTATATCTATTTCGAGTGTATTATATAGGAAGCAGTGAGTGGGTGAACAACGGGGTGATTTCGTACACATGCTTGATTTGTTTGATTCACGGTGACGCAGGAGAACGCGCGCAACGTTGTGAAGTGGCGCTTTTACGCACCGTTACGCACGGAGACCAATGCGTCCAGCACTGTGTGTTCACTGGTATTCACACACATTTTTAGAGTCTGTTGTGTGGCGGACACAAACAGCTATTGAGGCCACGAGTTATCTTGAATAAAACGTGTTTATGCGTCTGCATCTTATATGAAAGAGAACCGCTATCTGCATAGGCCACACGAAGCATACTCTTGGATGCTGCTAGGAGTTTGTTGACGTTTTGGTTTGTTTTGTTTGCGCCAATTTCAATGAAACATTGATATCAGCAGAATACTGGGGGTGAAACCAGGCTGGTCATAGTACAGCTGCTGGTGACACTCGCCAGCTGCTTGCCAAACATCGCCACTAACAGCTGTGGGGTTTGACGGGCGTGACGAGTCGGTTCGTCTTATCTCCAGCGCAAAAACACGCCACACATTCCAGGGCGATAATTCTGCCCGGCCGATGAATAAAGGCACACCACCCTCATCCACGATTATGATGGAATTTAGGCGGTAGATGAAATAGTGATTAGGCTACTTCTAGGGAGTTTGGAATGAGAATAAGTAGGCTACATGTGAACAGAGAGGCGTGATATCAACTAGTAATGAGTCAAATATATAAAAAGTTAAAGAAAAAGCATGACAAAGACTACGATCTGTATTCATACACAACTAAAAGCCTGTGTGATACCATACGCTGATGTTCTGAGGTCTTGAACCCGTACAGTGAATATATTTTATACAGTATGTGTTTACTCACACAGCTGTAGAGCTCATAAGCTGTATGGTTTAGTGCTACCACCTACTGGCCAGATTCAGTATTGATCAATTCGCTGGAGAGGAAAGAACTGTTGGCCAAACAGGAAAGTTTCACTTCAGGTCAGTTTTCAAGTCATATTTTACTTTTAACAAGTAGGAGCTACTTTTATAAAACAATGTTCTCCTTGTAAGCAACCCACATTTTTAACTCGGCTTTTCCCCAAAAAACGTAATATGTATTGTAATGAGATATTTTTATAGAAATGTAGCCAAATTAAATGTAGCCAAATGAAAATAGTGTTTTGAAGATAGCTGATAGAAAATGACAAATATTCATTTAAACTAGCTAATATTTAGTTTGTCTATTAATTACACAAAAATATAAATATGCAATCAATTGAAAAAGTTAGCACTAATAAAGTTAATAAACAAAGCAGTCACATAATAAAGTAGTATGTAGTTAAAACAAGGGTAAGTCATATGAACTAAGTAATAGAACATGTACGTAGTAGTGAATTTAAATGGATTTTAAAAAAAGGATATCTTACATTTGAGTTGCAATGGTATTTCTTTTATTGGTATTTATGTATTTTTAGATCAGTAATTAAGTCACTTGAAAGATGGGAAAAGTCAAAAGAATCAGTTTTTCTATGAAGGTGTACTTGGTACTTTAGATAGTGTAGTTTTGAGTCTTATCTCCTGTGAACCGGTCAGTCTTTAACATGTTTTTCAGAGGTGGGATGTAGGCTGGGTGCAGTCAGATAAGTCAGGTATTAACCCAAAAATAAACAATGACAAAAAAGGGGGAAGTTCATGAGACAAATCATTTTCTGTTGTTCCTCATATTGCTCTAAATTTATACTGCTTTTATTGTAATTCTGATTCTATGTTCCTCCCTACATGTATTGTATTCACTTTTGTAGTGTGGCAAACATTCAAGTCTAGCTTGACTGCTTGGTGTAGTTGTGGGTGATGACTCAGAGGTGGAAATTCTGACGACATTCCCAGTGACAAACACTCATGTGACTGTTCAAACATGTGAAAACACTGCCATTTCCCTTTACGTATATCTTGTTTTCATATCTGCTTTCTGTTCCCTTTGATAAGAGGAAGTCTGTGAAGAATTTTACCTTAAAAGTAGAAATAAAAAAACAATGTGAAACGGAGCATTTATCAACCAAAGCAGTGTACCATTAAGCTCTGGTCCGCTGCGTTCAAGCTTAAGTTTTGTTATCCCCTTTTTCTCAACCATCCTTTCGTGTGCACTTCAGCTCTCTCTTTTACTGACTTTGCTTTCAAATGGTAGCAGTTTGCGTGTTGGGTGGGGGAAAAATGAGAGAGAAAGTATAAAACTGAACCAATACATACTGTAGATGACAGGCAAATGTATTCAAACTCTTCCGGTGTGTGCACTGCTCTATTGCACGTGGAATAACTCTTGTCGAATGTTTTCGACAAATAATGGCTACGGTGTTTGTCCTCGGCTGTCTGTTTTACTTACAACTGTAGATGTTTAGCCAGGTTTTCATGACTTCTGCATATTAACCTCAAGATACAGTTCATTACACTGTGCTCATATCAAACCAATAATGCACTGACTGAGAAATCACATCTTTAAATCACTTGAATGATGAACATAAATCACAGTAATTGCAGTATATAAAACACAGGTTAATGGCTCTTATTGTAGGTTTTACGATATTGCCTTAAAATATGTTTTTATTATACCGTGAAGTTATTTTTCTGTGATAGGAAATAAGCTTAGTCATAATTAAGGAAGAGTATTCAGGTTAAATCCCATTTTGGCCAGTTGAGTTCCTTTTTTTCTGTTAATAAGTTGCCTGAAATATAGTTTGGAGTAAAAAAAATGCAGACTTGCAAATGAAAGTAAAACCTCATCCTCCCCCACACTTAAACTGGATGTTCCTGTTTGTCATATGATAAACTGCATAATAGGAGGAGGAACTTAAACTTTATAGTCAGTCGTCTTAGCCCTTCTTGACACAGTCATCATGAAGGCAACGGTGACCCTCCTGGCTCTCTCTCTCCTCCATGTCTGCTCCTCAGTCCCTATCAGCCGCCCCACCAACTGGCTCCGACAATGTCGCGTCTCCACCAACCTCTCCATTACAGCACTGGAGGTGCTGCCGGGCGGAGGCTGGGACAACCTCCGGAACATGGATACGGGTCGAGTCATGAACCTCAGCTACTTCCAGTGCCAGACCACCGAGGACGGGCTCTACCTCATCCCAGATGAGGTGTTTGTCATCCCACACAAAGAGACAGGTGTGGAGACCAACTCAGAGATAATCAGCTCCTGGCTGGAGCAGAAAAGCTCAACATCGCACTCCATAAATGCAGATGTGTCCTTCCTCCCGGTGCTGAACGGCAAATTTTCTACAGAGAACCAGAGGATGAAAACCCACCAGGTCAAAGACTCTTCAACTACAGCCAGAGTCCAAGTAAGTTTCTATTTTCCAAATATAAAGCACATATAGTTGTGGCAGCAATTGGGGATCATGAGCTAAAACAATCTCACAAATATTCTGTTTATATAGAGGAAAAAAAAGTACTACTCTACATTGGATTACTTTTAGATTTGGATGAAAAAATGTTGAGTGTTCTTAAATATTTAATCTGTTTATAGGACTATTTAACAGAGCCAGTATTAAACAAAATTGCTGTAAATGTGGCAGTGTGAGCCAGAAGGCTATTTTTCATCTGTTATCCCTGAACAGATGTTACAGATGTCACCTTAAAAAGCAAATAAAGAAAAGGAATACAAACTTAAGAAGCTGAAATAAAAATAAACTATAACCTAATGATATTTAATCTTTTTCTTCAAAGGTTCGTAACTTCATCTACACAGTTAAGGCATATCCAGACTTCACTCTGGACACACGCTTTGCTCAACAAGCCAAAGAGATAGCCGATGCAATTGAAAACAACCAAACAAGGAATGCGGACTATCTCTCAGAGAGGATGGTGCTGGACTATGGAACCCATGTTATCACTAGCGTCGATGCTGGGGCCACTTTGGTGGAGGAAGACTATCTCCGTTCTTCATATGTGTCGGACAGTGTGTCAGAAAGTTCCTCTGTCAAAGCGCAGGCAGGCTTAAACTTTTTTGATAAACTCAAGTTTGACATAAGCAGTCAAAATGCCCAACAGAGCTCATCACTTCAAACATACCAGTCCAATATCACGTACTCTCTTATCCAAAGCCATGGCGGCATACCTTTCTATCCTGGCATCACTCTGCAGAAGTGGCAGGAAAGTACCAGGAACAACCTGGTTGCTATCGATCGGTCTGGGTTTCCCCTACACTACTTTATAAACATCAATACCTTCCCTGATCTGCCACAGCCTACAGTTGACAAAGTGGCTGTTGCATTGAGTCAGGCCATAGAGCGATACTACAAGGTCAACACGCGGCCCGGATGCGTCGACGTCAACTCCAAGAACTTTAACTTCCAAGCCAACATTGACGACGCATCCTGCGAGGGCCCTGCTACAAACCTAAGTTTTGGTGGCGTCTACCAAGAGTGTACTCGTCTTAGCTCAGACGCAGGTCCACTATGTGACGCCCTGGCCCAGAAAAACCCTGAAACAGGGGATTTCTCCTGTCGTTCGCCTTACTTTGCTACTTTACTGAGATCAGAAGACAGACAGCAGGGTTACACCTCCTACGATTGTCACGACCAGCGCTATCGGTGTGGTTTTTTGGGCTTGTCACATTGCCATCGTCAAGTATGTCAGGACAACTACCACGTTCGCTCTGCTCGCATCGACACCTACTGGTGCTCTGTAAGAGGACAGGCCCCGGACAACTCAGGGTATCTGTTTGGAGGCTTATATAGCCCCTCTCTCATGAACCCCCTCACCAGCGCCAAAAGCTGCCCTCCAAACTTCATTCCAGTAAAGTTTCTCTCGGATGGCCAAGTGATCTGTGTGAGTAAAGACTATGAAGCTGGCAGCAAGTTCTCGGTACCATTCGGAGGCCTCTTCAGTTGTCAGTCAAACAACCCGTTGGCAAGGGATCAACGTCGCTGCCCTCCTAAATTCAGCCAACACCTCGCCACAGTGAGCGACGGCTGTGAAATTCTTTACTGTGTCCAGTCAGGACTGTTCACAGGTGGGCAGCTGCTTCCGGTCCGTCTGCCACCTTTCATTAAACCTCCACTTGTCAGCATGCAATCCACAAATACGGTGATGGTCATGACTGAAGGAGAGAAGAGCTGGGTCAGAGTGGGGCACACCAAGGCGTGGAAACTGGCAAAACCAGAGGAAATCGAGGAACTTGTACGGCAGCTTAACCCAGAATTGAGTCAGATGTCTAGCGGTGAAAAGGCAGGGGTCGCCTTTGGGGTGATGGGTTTGATGGTGCTGGTCATAGTGGCAGTAGTCCTGTTGAAGAAAAGGAAGAGGCTGTCTGGGTTTAGGACAGCTAGAGGATATGAGGAAATACGTGGTGCGGTTGACCGTGACGAAGGAGAGAGAGAGACACAGCAAGATGAGGCTTGAGAAAAACAGATAGTTTAGAGGACAGAGAAGTTAATCTGGTGCGACAGATTTTTTTTTTTTTACTTCCTTGTTAATTCTCACCTCAGAAATCACAATCATGTATCTTACAGGAGCTCAAACGTTTTACATGGTAAGGGCTCCTAGTTTGAATCAGTTAGACTTTGCATTAATAATTGTTCTTTTGAAATGTCTATGAAACCAATCAGTAATTCACATTTCAACAACTACTATGGATAATAACTTTAATAGTTTTAACAATACACTTACTGGTAAACATTTTTGCCTGATAACATGATGTGTATCTTTAAGCCGTTGCTTAGCATAAGTATATTTTGTTTTTTGCACATTAAAAATTTGATCATACCACGTTAGATCTAAGAAATGTGACTCCAGAGCAATCTGCCTTTGAAATCACCAAATGGCACAAAGCACAAAGCCGAGGTGCTTTCCAAAGGCCACATTGAACCAACACTGCCCTCATGTGGCCAAAATGCATAATGTCATGTAGAATATAAACATGTTTTATACACCATTTAAGAACCTGTATGCTTTGTATGACTTTGTGCCTAGAATAAAAGAAGCATTAGATTAAGGATCTACTATGTTTTGTACGTAACTTTTTGTCTCTTGCTAATAAATTGTCAAGATTTATAGATGTATGTCAATTAAACTCTTCTGCACTGCACTGCACTTAACTACTAATTAAAGTGGCGTAAAACAATTTAATGGATCTATGTCTTTATGTTTATATTGTATTTATGCTTGGTATGCCACTGTTCTGTTCATAAAAAAAATTAAGAAATGCCCTAAATTCTCAACAAATACCTTGGTCAGCAGTCACTTAAACAAAGTAATTGGCCTTGAAACAGATCTGAGTTATGAGTATGTATCTTTTGTAATCTTGCAAGCTTAAGAAATGGCGTTATATCTTTGAGCTAAATCCAAACACATATATACACCGCATAGTGTTGAGGCTAGTACCAAAATGCAAAAGTACACGCATGCATACGTCTGTAAACGTGGCACCGAAGCACATACTGGTTCTCTAAATAAAACAACGTTGAATGAAACCTCTCTCTGCAGAGAGAGGAACGTTTATCTTCCCTAACCGAACTGAGAAAACCACCAACCTTCCACCCACATCCATAAATAGACAATGGCAAGGTGACCTCATGGTGTTGGTGAGGTTATCAGTACACAGACAGGCTGCTCAGACATTATATACACAAGAAACACACACAGTAACTCCAACAGACAGACACACATGTGCTATACACTCAACGTGCACGTACATACAGTACATATGCACAGAGCCATTTCCCGTAAAGAGTGCTCATGCCAGTGTGCATCTTTTCTCTCGTGACTACAAGAATCTCCCTCCCCCAACACATGCATGTGCACACACACACATACACAGCTGTGAGGGATTCATAGAGCTGGGTCATGAACATGAAAACAAACCCACTCATGCTGAGGAAATTGTTAAGGCCTGGGGAGAGGGAGAGAGAGAGGAAGAGAGACAGCCCTGAAGCAGGGGAACTCCCTCCTCGGTCTTTTTCATAGGGCAGAGGACGGACAAAAGGGTGCACCCAGCAGGCTTTCAGCACAGCCAAAGCGCTCTCAACCGTGATTTAATTTCCTGCAGGATCAAGAGTTTAGACAGTTTGCATTTCATCTTTTGCAGTGAGTTGCGCCATCGATGGGCTTCGTAAAAAGAGGGAGGCACGACAAATGTGTTTTTCTTGGCTGTTAAAATCTAGAGAGGAATTTCAGTGGGCAGAGTAAGCTACAGTCTGACAACTCCTAAAAGGAGACGAGGACACAATCTGAAGGACGATACATTGAATACAGTCCAAGGTAAGAATGCATGTCCATGTTGTGGTGCATGTCTCTGTTGTGCACGTTTTTAGAGTTGACACAACATCTGTGGCAGGATTACTCCAGTTTATGAAGCAGAGAGGATTAGAAGCTCATCTGCATTTACTGTGTAACAGACGTTTTAACTAGAAGGCAAAAAATGCAACTGCCTATGATGGACTTCATATCAGACACCCCAGTTGTTTCATGTTAAAGGGAGTATTTCATAGCAAAGAAGTATCATTAAAATATAGACTTCACTGACTACTTTCTCGCCCTCCGTGTGTTGTTACATTTAGGCAACCATGCAACGGAGCAACGTTGTTCTGCTCACATTGGCTTTACTGGTCATGTTGGAGGTCTGCAGGGTCCGGGGCTGCCGGATTGGCTCAGGGGCCGAGTGTGAGAAAGCCCCATTTGTCCCGGGCCACAACCTGGCAGGAGAGGGCTTTGACGTGGTGCGGATGCGTCGCACGGGGGCATACGTCATCAATGTCAAAGCTCATCTGGCTGACAACCACACCTGTACACTGTGTCCAAACCGCTTCCAAGGCGGACAGGTGAAAACTATACAACTCAGCCTTCTCTTCTCACTCTTTTTCATGGTGTCTTCACTCAGTCTAAATTCCCTTCACTTAATTCCATCCAAACCACTTTTTCTCTACTTTGCTCCTCCTGCCATGTGTTTTTTCCTCCCTCTTTATTCCATGCTTCCTTTGACTATATTCTTCCTCCACCTGCATCCCACTCAACATCCTGCCTTATTCTCTCCTCCTCAGATTCAGAGGCTCCCAGCTGCAGTGCTCGACTGGCGTCCCTTCAGCCGCTGCAGTAAGCAGCTTTCTAGTGCCCTCCACCACTCTGTGGACTCCCTGCTGCGCAGCTCCAACTCCCTGGTTAACAACAACTGGGGTCTGGGCTTGAGTTTAGATAATATTGGTAAGGTCGTGCTCGGAGGAAGCCGCTCAGACTTGGCAAAGTTTGCTCGTTCGCAGCACAGCGTGGACAAAGCCACTTTTGCCATCCATGAAATCAGTTGCACCTACTACAGGTAAAGAGGAGTGGAGCTTTGTAATTATATGTAATTTGCTGATTGATGTACTATTACTGGGATTATATTCAGCTCCAAAAATCTACTTAATGATGAGGCAAATGACAGCCCTGTGATAATCTGGCGAACTGTCCAGGCTGTACCCTGCCTTCGCCCAATGTCAGCTGGGATCGGCTCCATGAACTTCACTGTTTATCGTTTGTCACTTCAGAGAAGATTATATTCTCATTGAGTTACGATTGAACTCCACATGCCTTTTGTTTTTCCAGCTACAGGCTGGCTGATCATCCCCAGCTGAGTGCAGAGTTCACAAAGCATCTGAAGAGACTCCCACAGAGTTTAGACACAAACCAGAACAGAGCCCTATATAGACGGCTGATAGACACCTATGGAACACACTACATACACCAGGTCAGTGGTTAAAAGTCTTCTTTTCCTGCCTTAGTACTTATGCTGCCGAATGTCTTTTTGATATAGTTTTTTGCAAAGTGCAAATAATGCTTAAGATGATGACGCAGGGAGGGATGATAAACCTTTCAGTTTTCAGCCTTCAGTTCATCGTTTGTGTCTCCTAGGTCCAGCTTGGTGGTAAGGTGAAGCGAATCACTGCCTTCAGGACCTGCTTGGCCACACTGAAGGGTTTCTCTGAGTCCGACATCAAAAACTGCTTGAATTTTGAACTCCGAATGGCTCTCGGTTTCCTCCCTGGCAACGCATCCTTGTCCAACAAGTGCGACAACCTCATAAAGGGTAACATGAGCATGGGCTTCTACCAAGGCTTCATGACCCACAAGATTGAGGTTATCGGAGGGGAGAGGTACTTCCCCGACATCCTCTACCACGAGGACCCATCTGAGGCGTACCAGAGCTGGATGAGCAGCCTCCACGACAACCCTGATGTGGTCTCTTACGCCATCTTCCCCCTGCATCATCTGGTGGAGGACTCGCAGATCAGTGCTAATCTGAGGACCGTCGTCACAGAGTATATTAAAGATAACCAGCTGCAGGGGGACCGGATTGGTTTGAAGAACTGCTCCCCGACTCCCAACCTGGACCATAACTGCTGTCCTCTACGGGCTGGCAGAGGGACTCTCAGACTGGAGATCCACAGAGCGGCAGGTCTGAGGGCGGACACCTTCACGAAAACAGACGCCTACGTGAAGATCTTCTACAATGGCATATACGAGGAGACCGAGACGGTGATGGACAACAACGACCCAGTGTGGAACGTGACTTATGGCTTTGGGTCGGTAGAGCTGGGTCAGCTGTTGAGGTTTGAAGTCTGGGATAGAGATGTGCTTTACAACGACGTAGCGGGTAGATGTGTTGTCTTCCCTGAGCGAGGAACTCACTCGCTAAGCTGTCAGCTGAACAAAGGCGTTCTCTATTTCACCTACACCATCAAATGTGATGCTCACTTGACGGGCTTCAGGTGTGGACGATACTCCCCCAACGCCGAGTAGATTATTAGATTACAACATGTAGATTTAAGCTTTTTCTTGATACATAACGTTAAACTTTGAAGTATATGATCTTTCAGCAAGAGCTAGTAAACTCATGTCCCATGCATTTTAACTGGAAATATTTGTCAACATTTACAGTCTCCCCCATTTCTCACACACACGTTCAGTAGTTGTTGGTCAGTTTGTTGTTTTCTATGTAAATGTCTTGTAATATTTCAGTATTAACTAACTTAAGTCAATGTCCTTGTGCATCCACTGTACATCCCAAAATAAAATGATTTTGATGTAGGACATTTAGGCTACTGTTGTATGTCACCTTGAGTTGTCTTAAAGGTACAGTGTGTAGGATTTGGCAGCATCTAGTGGTGTGGTTGCAGATTCCAACCAACTGAGTACCTCTCCGCCCACTCCTCCATTTCCAAGACTGTGGTAACGTGAGCCGCCAGGTGCAAAACCATGGTAACACTGTTTGCCTCACCCAGAGGCCATCCTTACCAAAATAACACTACTTTAGGAGCAACGCAAGTCAGGCTGGCGGTACCACGGTTTTGCACTCTGCGGCTCACGCTACTGCAGTTTCACAAGCGTGTGAGAGAACTACGGTGGCCTTCAGGTAAAGTAAAAACGTGAATGGCTCTCTCTAGAGACAGTGTTTGGTTTGTCCGTTCTGGGCTACTGTAGAAACAAGGCGGAGCAACATGGCTGACTCCGTGAAGAGGACCCGCTCCCTATGTAGATATAAATGATGAATGAAATGAAACATGAAAACATAGTTATGAATATTATATTCCATTTCTGCTAATAGATCCCCAAAATGTTACACACTGTTCCTTTAAGTCTGATACAATGGCACATATTGAGTATGCATTGATAAGGGCTACACACAATCACCATTCCTACAAACTTACTCATGTATGTGCAATATACAGTAACAAAAACAACACACTTAATAATAATAAAAAAAACAATACTTAACATTTATGCCCCCGGTCACATAAAGGAGAAATCCATGGATCCTTTCAGAACAATTGTATTAAGTCCAATTCATTTAGTATCTTCCGGTCTCTAGATCTTAATGTCATTAAACCATATTATTAAAAAAAGTTTTTGTTTGGCATGAAATTAAATTATGATTTTAGTAGGCTGCTGTTCAAAAATGAAACTCAAAAGGGGCAATCTTCCTTTATATATTTCTTACATGGAGTTTAGTGAAATCAAAAATGAATACCACAGACATTGTTGTTGCCAAACCTGGTGTTAGAAAGGTGCAGGTCTTTCATCTGCTGCCAAACCAATGGCAGTATGATAATACAATAATTCATACATGATGAAAGATAAGAGATAATTTTCTTATTGGCTCCTCCTGCTGAATCACATGGTAAGCCCACACAAACCTTTATTACAATTTTTATTATTCAGTTAAAACAGGAACCTTAAAAACATACAAACGACTTAGTAAAAGCCTTTACACTTAACACTTGTACACTTACAACACTTTAGCCACTTATACAGTATGAATGCAGCATCTGCTTCATTAAATCATCTTCTCTGTGTCGACTAGCTTGAGATATTTAAAAGAGTAGAAACAGCAAAGAAACCAATTCAAGTACCGTTCTTATTAAAGACATTCTATTTCGTAGTTTTGTTTTAGTTTTTCTAGTTTTACACTAGAAAATCTGGGATGTTTGTGTACTAAATTCATCGACTACACCCACACAACGATGTATCTTCTGTCTAAACAGGTCAATCAGTCTGTCTTTGCAAAAGAATTGACTTAAAATATGACATCAGGATGAATGTTGACACATTACAGAGAATACAATTTTTCAGATACTTGTCTGACTTTCTGATGCAACCACAACTGTCAAACATGTTTGACCAGCTATGGTATCAGAGGAAATCAGTGAATAGCAACATTTTCTGTGTAGCTGTCATATTGGCTGCTGTTTAAATGTTGCTCTGGATCACAGCAGCAAAAATGTTTTGATGTAAACTATTTCTTTTTTTATGAGCTGGCAAGATGCAACACTGTCAGGTAGGAAGGATAGTATAAAAATCTACCATTCTCTGTTGCTTTGCACAATTTGCGTACTAGAACATTATTATTTCTACTTACCTTTATCTGAATGTGAATAATATAAGATTGCATGGGTTATGTGAACTTAACTGATACTTTTGTTTGAACAAGTGCCATGGTGTACTCCGACAAATGCTGCATTACTGACGTTTTGGTCTGAACTTCAAAACACCACTTTCTTTCTACAGAGAATCCTTGCGTAACACGTGAAGAGCAAAACATTTAAAAGGCAACGTTTTTGTGTTGCCTTAATATACTGATCTCGTAGTCAAAGTAGGAGCATGTAAAAATAGTGTTTTAGGCACAGCTACCATGCTACACAGTAAATCAGATCTTATATCAGAACTCTTTTTCATGGCAGCATATGGTTCTCAGTAGTTTTGCAGTATAGACACAAAAAGTGTGTGTGTGTTCAGTCAGAACACTCAAGTCTGCCCAGAATCACAGGAATGCCATCAAAAATGTATTCAAGTTTCATGAGTTTGCGAATCACAGTCCCAGTGAGGCTTTGAGCAAAGATGCCATATCTTCAGGTATGGTCCCCTCACCACCTGAAGAACACATGATGCTTTATTTTTCATTTCATTTACAAATAATTCAGAAGGTTAGGGTAACGCAAGTCAATTGGCTCAAACACCGAACGCCCGGAAATTTGGCTAAGTGATTGGTCACTGCCCTTAAACTTTAGATATATTGCCTGCCTTTCTACACTTGTGCTTGGTAGCACCTAGAAGTTGCTTTACGTCTTCTCCGATCCTTATTCTTCATACATATCTGTAATTTACCTACTGTACCTAATATTGTGAATAGTTTAGGGGTGTCACAATTCTCCAAATCCACAGTTCAATTTGACTTTCGATTTTAAGGTCACGATTCGTTTACAAAAAAATTTTTACAGCATTTTTATACATACAGACTATGTATATGTATATCTTGAATAGTAAAGATCAACAGATCATTGGTTGTATGCCCTGACAACTGTCATTTAGATTTTCAAATCTAAATGGCTACATACTTTTGGGAATGTTCCACACTAAGACCATATGGTCAAATTTAAATAATTGATTTAATATGTAATAACTTATTTCACCAGTCAATTGGGAACAAACTGTTAAACAACAAAAAGAAGGTCCACTAGATGGCAGGAGGGTAAGGCTGGCCAATATGGAGAAAATCAAATATCACAATATTTTTGACTAAACACCTCGATATCGATACTGCGACGATATGGTAGGGTTGACAATTGGGGCTTTCACAATATATTTACACAATGAGATTTTTGATAAATAATCATCAGTAATGTGGATATAATGACTGAGTGGGTAAAAGCAAATAATAGAACAGCTCTGGTAAGTTCAGAAAATGACATCACCTTACTCTAATGCAGCCTTTAAAGCCATGAAAAGACAACATTTATGCCATATCACGACATTACAATATCCAGAATCTAAGACGACATCTAGTCTCCTGTCATGATATCGATATAATATCGATATAATGCCCAGCGCTACAGGAGGGTACTTTACATCAACAGCTTGAGGTTCTCAGAGTTGACGAGGAACACCTGAATGCACCATGAAGTCCCCGTTGGCGCCCACATGCTTTATCGTACAAAGCAATGTAGACACACAATCGATTTTAAGTGGAGATAGCGTGACCGCGACTGAAATCGCCAAACAGTGCGCTGATTTCTTTGGTTGCTGCAGTCTCTAAATCTTCTGCAGCCTACAAACTGTAGTTTTTCTGTCAACGACACACGGGGAAGGCAAAATGTCGCCACACCGGTGAGGGAAGCAGGAGGATTTTACAGTTCTGTTGTTTCTCCATCATCTCCGACTCCAGCAGCGGCCATGGTGTCAAAGTGCAGCTGCAGACGACCGGTAAGATACGCTGTGTTGTCAAATGCTCGCAAGTAGGCCGGGGTGGAGAGAAAAAAATACTGGGAGAATCTCCGATCCTGCTTTTGACTTGGAAGCTTCTTTTGACTTTTAGATATACCATTTAACTTTCACCAACAAATGCGTATGGCCATTTCTGCAGGGTTTAGGATGTTTAGGAAATTCTCTTCATTGGCTTGAGACGCAGCGGACCATCACAAACAGAGCTGGAAGTCACAGAGCAGTACTGGAATCTGCTTGACCTCACTCCTTACTGATGAACTTTTTTATCATTGATTTGTTAAAGTTTTGCAAAAGTCTGTTATTATTTGAGGAGTAAGTTTAAGTGCTATAGCTTGGGCCTTTTTTGTTGTTGTTTTGATAATTTTGATTGCATCGTAAAATCAATTTAATGGATTTTTATTCCAGAGATTGTGTGCATGCAGTCAAGAAAGCATGCATGTATGCGTGTGTGTGTGTGCACATCTCCTTACCTTCGGCAGCAGTCATGTCTTGCTCCAGCTTTAGTTTCTTCTGGCCCAGCTGCAGCATGCAGTCCTCTATGCTGCCCTTACTGATCAGCTTAATCACCTGTACAGTCCTGTCACCCACAGCGAGGTACATTAGTCACTACAGGAAATCAATGCATCACTGTTCTGAAAGGGAACATTTTTACCTGAGGAGGTCCTATAATTGCAATGAATACCTGCTGTATTATTCTGAGAATCAAAATCGGCATGCATAAAGCGGAAGTGTTTTCTGTCCAACTGCTGACATAATAAGAGGGAATTCCAATCACAAGACCTCTTCGGGTAAAACTCATCCCATATGAATAACAGAGTATTATTTACAGATTCCATCTTACTTGGTCTGGCCTACACGGTGACATCTGTCCTCTGCCTGTTTGTCATTGTAGGGATTGCAGTCGATGTCATGTAGGATGACAACGTTAGCTGAGGTGAGGTTGATGCCCAGGCCACCAGCACGTGTTGACAACATGAACACAAATATGTCAGGATCCGTGTTGTACTCATCAATCAACACAATCCTGCAGGACAAAGAAATCATTTTAGCCATTAAGCCAAGTGGAATACCAAACATTGCTTCAATTTTCCTCAATTTGAAATCATAATTTTTCACCCCGAAGTAACCGCTAGAATAAAAGATGTGAATCAGCTGAATGTTAATCAATATATTAGCTAAGCAAAATCACAACCTATGCATATGTAGTAGTCCCATTGCAAAGGATGCAGTGGGACAAATTATGCTGTTTGCAGTAGGGATGACTAAATAGATTTTTGAATTAATAAGATTATGCTTCATGATCCTGCTTTGTTGGCTACAACTGATATGACTTCAATGTACTGTACGCTGACCTGTCGGCTATGGGTGTGGATCCATCCAGTCTGACGTAACGATGCTTCCGATGTCTCAGCAGCACCTCCACAATGTCCAGCATCATGGTGAACTGACTGAATAATACCACTCGGTCTCCCTGTAAGATTAAAAGCAAAGTTGAACTCCTTAGTACACACAGTCTGCATTCCTCTTGCATGTACCACAGACATGTTTGGGCACATTTGTATTAACCTTGTTTTTAACTGAGGCCAGCAGCTCTGTGAGGTGGTGGAACTTCCCAGAGTCGAGCAGGAGATTGTTTTCAAGCTGGTAAGAGCTGATGGAGGTGTACTGCTGGCACAGACGATGCAGCTCAAAGTCTGACATCACTTCCATGTCCTCCTGGATCAGAGCAGCGTCTGCATCGAAGTGAGTTGGCTCCTGAGAAGGGAGAGAAAGATTTAACAAGAGGCGGCAGAGAAACACCCCAAAAATGGTGCAGAGTAAAACTAGGGACATTAGTGTGGAATAACAAACAAATGCTTACATACTGTATATAAAGTTTCTTGCATCCAGGTAACACAATCCTTGACACAGTTAGGTAGCTTAACCCAATTTAAGTCACCACTACACTACTTGCAGACACCATGGCCACAGTCAAAAGCTGTATGCCTCACCCAGCATGCAACACACCTGGCTACATTACCCTTCCTGTATAAATGCAGTCCCATTATAGGTGACTGCCACCCAGTGTACAAAAAATGTATTACACCAAATAAACACAAAGGCAAACAAATGAATAAATGTCTCTTACAATCTCTAAGCTTGTTGTGGTGGAATAAAGTTGGTGTTAGGTTGAATATGTTCCACGTTCATTTATGTTATTTGACTTGTTTGGATAATACAGTCCTCCACTATCAAAATACTGTAAGATGGCAAAGTAATTTAAATGCTTGGTGTAACGAGCCAGCTAAGCCTTGCAAGCACAACTCAGAGACGATTCTTGACAAAAGACAAACAGAGAGTAGGACTGACCTTGAGCATGAGTTTGCTCATGGCTTTGAGCTTTTCTGTGGTGTAGTACTGTCTGTGAAGCAGAGGGTGGTTGGCCATCTTCCTCAACTGCATCATCACATTACACAACTCACGTTCTGCAGAGAAAATGTATGATATGAGGGAAATTGTTAAGTCTGTTATTTGCACAAAATAACACCATGACGTACAACAGGGAGCAGTAAATCAGGCTTACTCTCGCCGTTGGTGGTAGCCTTGAGTTTTTTAAAGAGGTTCTGGTAGAGAACCTGCTGTTTCTCACTCATTGAGCAGGACTCCACCTTCTCTTCTTTGGCTGGCAGCTGCTTGAGGACCTGGAAAAAGGGAAAGCACATTAGTTATTCACAACACTTACAAAGGGTTTAAACTATTATTGAGGTCTTTGCACACCAAGCCCGTATTTTTCATGTTTTTTTAATCAGTCATCCGATAAAAATCATTATGCATGGAAACCTTGCACACTGAGTCCCATGTGTTTTATTATTCTCTTAGTGGCGAAAGTTCGCAATACAAAGCTGAATTAATTACGTGGGTGCAACGGATAGCGCTAGTCTAAAACGGGACTAATGAATGAATGACATTAGCAAGAAGCTATTGTTTAGCTGCTTAGAGCACAACCACTACTGTCTACTCTTTCGGACATCCTTTGTTTTGCAACCATTCCTGATTCCAAGCTGTTCTGCAATCACCTGCCACAATCAATCTTTAAATTCCACATCTCCGTAGTCTTTTATTTCTTTATCAGAAAGTGCTTTATACTGGGAGACGATGTGAATGTTTATCATGCCATTTTGGATGATGACGTTTGAACGGACGGTGGCTCTGAGAGGTCAAACAACCTTTTGGCTTTTGACAGATGCGAAAAAACACAGGAAATCAAACCTGATGTGAAAACTTTAATGACGGGCGAAAGCTTTGGAGTTGGTGTTTAAATGTGATTGACACACCGTGAGGTCGTATTTATTGTTAAACCTGCCACAATTTCGGACAAAAAAATATGGACTTGGTGTGCAAAAGCCTTTGCTCTCATTGTGACCATCATTTAGCAAATGGTGATATCCTAGAAAATCTGTTTGTGTGAAGTGTGCTTCAGCAGAATACCGAAAGTAGAGCTGCAATGATTTTGATTATCGATTACCAGTTGGAGTAATTTTTTAAGAAGAAAAAAAGTCTAAAGTCTAAATTCTCTGATTCCAGCTTCTTAAATGTGAATATTTTCTGGTTTATTTACTCCTCTGTAACAGTAAACTGAATATCTTTGAGTTGTGGAAAAAACACACTCCTCAGACATTTGAGGACGTCATCTTGGGCTTTGGGAAACACTGATCAACATTTTTCACCATTTTATAGACCAAACAACTAATCAATTAATGGAGAAAATAATAACAGATTAATCAACAATGAAAATATTCGTTAGTTGTAGCCCTAACTGTAAGTGTTAAGTGTTACAAATTGTAAACTGGGAGACTGAGAAAATTATTTGTATGCCAGATTCCCCTACAGAACAAACTTTAAACATAATATTTACAATACAAATCTGTAGCTTTAACTTTAACCAACTCACCTCGCTCTTGACTCTTCGGAGGATAAAAGGTTTCATGATGAGTTTGGCCTGAGAAATACGATCCCTCTCAAAGCGGCTCTGCTCCTCATGGGAATTCTGACACATGAAAGAAAATGTTAAAACATTTTTGGTCAGATAGGCAAAAAAATGTTTTTCTTGAGCTTTTGATTGATCCCTTTAAAGACAGTGGAGGGCCAGGAGATACATTCAAGATAAGATGTCAAAGTGAAGATGTCTTCTCACAGCCTGCTTTTTCACAAAGTACCAGGAGTGTTGCTATAATCTGAGCTATCCATCCATCCAGCTTCAAAAAAGCATAGAGGTCTAACACACGCACACACACACACACTCACCATAGAAAACATTTTGGAGATCTGTGAAGTGGAGCTGGAGAACATAGAAGGCATGATGAAGTTCAGGAGAGACATCAGCTCTAAGAGGTTGTTCTGTAAAGGAGTTCCTGTCAGCAGCAAGCGATGCTGTGCCTGCAGGGAGAGAGACAGAGAGAAAGAGACATCATACACTGTTATTTCTGGATAGAAAGGCAAATCATTCTGAACACAGATACCACAGAAATGGGCGGACGGTGGCGGTAGAAAATACGTTACAAAATGTCAGTGAACTAACATTAATAGACATGAGGTGGCGGTAGCGCAGAGAGTTCATGTTCTTCAGCATGTGACCTTCATCAAACACGGCATACTTCAGACGCAGCTTACGGAAAAGGCTGCGGTCGTTATCGTTTCCTATGGCCATGTTATACCTGTGAAAACAAATCAAACAAGCACAATGGAATAAAACAAAAGAACTCATTCACTTTGTGTTTTAGGTGTGAGTGGCAAGTTGGTTCAGGCTCTTAATGGCCCTGTAGTCACCACCAGCACTGAAATCTGTCAAATATAATGGACGGAGTGTGTGCGTGTTTGCTCACGTGGTCACAATAACGTTGCAGTCAGCATCATCATTGAGGAGGTCATGTCTGAGGTAGCGGCGGTCCTCCACAGATCCTGCACAGAACATATACACACTGCTCAAAACTGTGAAAAGACCCTGAATAAGGCTGTGCACATGGTGACAACAGCCCCGCATAAAAACAAAACAAAAAACAAACGCTTGATCACACTGAACATTTAAGGTTCCCAGATGAACTGCAGGGTACACATGAGAGATATCAATGTGAAAAGATGAAAGAGGAGTCATACCACAATAGACTAGAACTTTGAGGGTTGGACACCACAGCTTCAGCTCTCTGACCCAGTTATCTACAAGACAGAGAATGAAATCACAAATTAATGATTATTATACATTTTTAAGTACTCATTTTACAAAGCAAAAAAATGAGCTCCAAGAAGTTCTAGAAACACAGACTTAAATACTGCAGTCTGAATGGACACAAGGTAGTATCTATGACAAATTCAAGCAATTGGTTAGATACACCAGAGCAACAGGTGAGGTGAGAAAAAACATTACTGTTATGGAAACTACATCCACAATTTCTTTTTTCCTATTCACAAAGGTCCTTTTTCCTCAAACAAAAAATGTAGACATGGCCTTAGACCACTGTTTCCCAAACTTGTTTTCTGGTGACCCACTTATTAAAAATTGCAAACCACCGCAACCTCATTCACATTTATCTATAAATTCTCAGAAGAGTGAATTTGTGCGTAAATGAGCATTTTTACTGCCATTTCCGCATCACATTATATTATCTTGAATAGGTAAACCAGCCATGTCGAAGAGATGTACGTTTGATAAATCACAACGTTGTTTTATGCACATATTACTGAAAACATATACACATGTTAAATATTTTATTAATGAGACCAAATAAATGCATTTATGCAGGGTTAACAGGCTCTTGTTTTTTCCTCTCATCAGTAAAACAAACAGAATGTATGCTAGCCTTTCATATAAGATTCAATGTTATAAATAGGCAACAATTAACAGAACAATATGAACATTCAGGCTCCCACCTGTGGCTCAAATGTGAACTGTAGATATAAATGTTAAAAGACTATGGAAGAAATTCTGCAACTTGATTTGGCAACCCTAATAAAATCTCTTGCGACCCACCTGTGGGTCCCGACCCATGTCTTTGGGAATGACTGGTTTAGATACACCAGAGCAACAGGTGAGGTGACAAGAGAATTACTGTTATAGAAACTACATCAACAATTTACTTTTCTGCTCCTCGTAAAAGGTCCCTTTCCCCAAAGAAAAATGTTAAAACATGGCCTTAGACAACAGACACCACATGCCATTATGCATGCATGAATTTTTATGTGTATGTTGTTAGATTATAGAATATGAAGCATGGTAGCAAAGTGTGTGATTTGCGGAGATCATTACCCAATGTGGAGGCCGGCACAGTGATGAGGTGAGGACCCTCTATTCCATTCTCGTATAGCTGGGCCAGAAACGCTATAGCCTGGATAGTTTTCCCCAAACCCTGAGAGAAGGAGTGAGGGGGAGAGTGAAAGAGAAAGAGAGATACAGAGTCAGTCAGATATCAAACACAAAGATAAAGAAAGAGCCAGGTGGGTAGTCAAAAAAAGATATTTGAACATCTGTGTTTCAGATCCCATACGACCAGTATAAACAGCAAAAATCCTGACAGACTGACAGACAGCACTGCAGCTTTACTAAACCATACAAATCAAAGTTCTCACTTCTCTCCCCGTCTTGGGGCTAAAACAACAAATGTAACTCTCTGCTGCTTGTACTCTTCTTCTTTCTTCCCTGTACTTTGTTTATTCACCTGCAGGATGGCTACAAATTCCCACAAAACACTCTTTGATAGAGGCACAGTAACACTCTTCAAGTTCCGACTTAAACAAGCTGTAAGCGCCGGCTGTCCTGCTTGGCTTATTAAATGTTTACATTTCATTTGTTTTTGACTTTGGACTTGAGATCAACAGCTCATGAATGCTGGTAGTGCACCGTGTCATTTTCCACAGGTCCTAGGCTGGTTGCCTTACCATTTCATCAGCGAGGATACCACTCAGTTTGTGCTCTTGCAGAAGCAGCAGCCACTTCAGACCAATCAGCTGATAGGGTTTCAGCTGGCACCTGAAAGACAACCAATAACAGACTGAGAACAAGAACTGGATCCCTCATTTATATAAAAAAAAAAAAACATACTGTAAGTCACCAATAAGTCCTAATGCATCATTTATGGAAACAACAATGATGAACCTTGACCCTCTCAAAAAGGGAACACAGGTGTAGCCGCAGATACGATAAATAAACAAAATTCATACATAGAAAAATGACTTATTTGCAACATATCTTTCCCAAACGAAAGACTTTCTGATCTGCCGTAAAATATAGTTTTACACAGAAATTACATTTTTAATCACGTGACCATTATGTCATCTGAATGCGCCCCAGTAAAGGTTACGATAGTATTCAACAGCTGACTGGACTCTGCCAATGTTTGGAATGGGGAAGCCCGCAAACACACAGAGAGGTGAGTGGACAATAGGTAATCATACAGGAAAGCAAACATTTGCACCTTTGGTGATCTACTACACTGTTGAGATGAAAAATGGGGATTGAATTCAAGTTACAATAAACCTCCAGCTTAAGACATCGAGAGTCTCCGGTTGCTTCTTCAGTCTCAAATTAATCAACTCATGAAATTTCCATCACACTGCAAACCCTTGAGACTGCCTTGAAGGATAACTTATGTATCCAGAGGGGACAACAGTCTCAAGTTTGACATCTTTGTGCTCTCGGCTCAGTTGCAAGGCTCGTGTTTTTCATGAACTCTTTGTTTGTTTTGTGCATTGTTAAGATTTCAGAAAAGGCTCCACGATCAAGATGAGAAAAAATTCTTATCGTATTCCACCATTATGGCATCATCTTGCTGCCTCCTTGAATAAAGTGTAACCTGTTTTTGCAACTGAGCAAACTATCTGGCATTCAAAAACAATGCGTCCTCTGACTGTGCACACATCTCTTTCAAATCAATTTGACACACTTGATGGATGATTAGATCACAAGAAAAACTTGTGACTTTGTACATACCTTCATGGGAAGGTGGGCTCTCTCTAATTTTATACTTATTTCAATGCATCTGCGTACATTTCACCATAACTGTTTTTGAGTATGGTAACAAGCTCAGTATGGTAGCAGGCACTGGTGAACCCACCACATAACCCAAGAATGTTGCTGAGTAAGTTGCACCTTTGAAATGGGCAATTATATGAAAACATAACAAAAAAAATTGTAATTTACTAGTTTAACCAATTTATGGACTATTCATTAATTATCTTCATCAGGTGTAAATTTGGGAGGAGATTATGCGTTCGGTCGTGTGCATGCGCGAATCTGTCTGTCCGCAGCTAATCTTGCATTCTACTGGACCCATTAGCCTAATATGTTTTTGTGCCCATTTATGACTGGATGCTCAAGGACCTCTTGTGGTTGTTGTGATTAACACTTTTTGAAAAACATATTTTATTGACTGTTTTATACCATCATTGACAGCTGTACTCCTCTTAGACGGCCGGTAGGGGAGTGATCAACAACAATAGCTTCAGTTTGGACTGTTGTTTCCGCTAAGGATTAGGAATTGTTCTTCTCTTGATTTGCACGTCATTTGTGGTGCAGTAGTATTCCTGATCTATTTTTCATCAACACAGATGAATATGATAGTGGCTCATTGGGGCAGTGCTTAGTGTGTGTGCGTAGCGAGTGTGTGTGGTTCAGAGAGAGAGAGAGAGAGAGAGAGAGGGAGAGGGAGACGGTGGCTGCGCCCAGGGCAGACAGGTGTTGGTGATCGGAGCAGAGAGGGAAAGGTTTGCAGTGAAGTTGTCTAGTGGCAGTAAATGTACAGTGTAGGTTACAGTATGCCCATGAATAAACACTGCAAAAACACTCCTCCATACCCAAGAAGTTCCTGTACCTTACTTCCCAGCTGCTGGGCAAAAGTGAAGGAGAGTCTGTGGGATTACAAACCGGTCTCTGGACAGAGCCAGGGGGCATCACACTCTGCTCCGCCCAGGTTGCAAAATGTAGGTAAATATATTTAATCAGGTCCTTTTTATTCAACCTCGCGTTTGAGCGTAAACGTCTTCAGGTCGCGGTTACACCCGTGAGACGCAGCTGAGACGCGAGCCTGCAGCCGGTGCAGACAGCTGCAATGCTTAAAATGAGCGTATCTGTTACATGAGGCGTGCAAGTGAAAAAACGTGTCTGATTCTTTTGCGGTCTAGACGTATGTTTTGTATTCATTTAATCAAACATTACAGCAGTGGTCGTTGCAGACACATCTGATGGAGATCTGTATTCCACACACTGAGTGCACTTTTCTATTTACTGTATGTGTTTATGTGCATTTTACTCACTGGCTGTTGAGTAGGCTGGGCTGTTCCACGGACCCTGTGCCGCTCTCCATCACCTGAGTGACCCGTTTGAACATTTTTGAGGAAATGGTATCACATTTGGACATCAGCCCCAGGACAACCTTCCGCTCTTTGAGGACAACTCGGCAGCCCAACAGCAAGTTCTCCGACAGTCCGTTGTTCTTAATGAAGACCTCAGCCTGAAGAGGAAAGAACACACTGTTGTAATTCACACAATATTGTTGAGTATCTAGACAGTAGGATTAAGCAATAAGGAGAAAATCAAATATCACAATATTTTGACCAAATACCTCGATATCAATATTGCGACGATATTATAGGGTTTTGACCATAGGTGCTTTTACAAAATATTTACACAATGAGATTTTTGATAAATAATGATCATAAATGTGGATATAAGTGGGTGGTAAAGGCAAATAACAGAACAGCTATACAGTCTGGTAAGTTCAGAAAATGACACCACTTTACTGTAATGCAGTCTTTAAAACCAGGAAAAGACAACATTTATGCCATAACATGATATTTTGATATCCAAAATCTAGGATGATATCTAGTCTCATCTCACGATATTGATATTATATCGATATATTGCCCAGCCCTACTAGAGAGTACCCATTGACTACTACTGCACAATAGTACTCAGATAAGTCATTAAATGACCTGACAGTGGATAGGGTCAAAATGTTTGAGAATGACTAAATTACTTCACTGGTGCCACTGCATTGAAAAGCATAAAGTCCTGCCTTGCCAGGTTTCATATATCTATGATCAGGGCAAACAAACAATAGATAAAGGTGCTAGCAACACTAAGTTATCATTGAGTTTGGTTTATACAAAGATATTACATATTTCACTGCCCTATTGTTGCAATATGACATCCTGTCATGATTATTATGCACCATTACTGATAACATTTACTCTCTGTTGACAGATAGATGTTTGAAAAATGAAAAAACAAAATCTGATAAAGGAGAGCAGGAGGTGCGATACTGTGTCAGGAGGTGAAGAGTTCTGCTATTCAATAGCTTGTAAGGAATGTCTTGTCTCTACACGGAGGAACTTGGTGCAGTGCGTTCAATAAGTAAATAGAGTGTGAATGAAACTTAACAGGTCACAAAGTCATTTTCCAGGTGTTCAGTAGGAAGACTGACTGACTGTAGCTCTTTGTTTTTACAACTTTGCCCATTGATAACTTGTGCAGACGGTTTTATTTGACATGAAGGAATCACCTGCACGATGTCTAGTTTCTTGTCTCATTTGTTTAGAAACACACACACACACAGACACACACAGACACTCTCTCTCACCAGGCTTTGCCAGCTTTTAAAGGGCCTCAGTTCCACAATCTTCTGGGCCTTTTTAACAGAGCACCCACCGATTAGCGACAGTTCATCAATTGACGCATCCTGGAAGAAATTGAGTATCTCTTTCTTCAGATCTGTCATGCCACCGTTAGTATCCAGCTCGTCGTCACTATCATCAAACTCGCTGCTAACCGCTTCCTCTTCATCGTCATTTTCCTCCTCAGAACTGACATGTTCGTTTGAGGCACGTGCCTTCCTCTTTCTCTCTGCTGCCTGCTTCTTAGCTATACTGGTCCCACTGGCGAATCTGGACAGCATCTGAGCAGTAGAGGAAGAGGATGACGGCTTCAGGGATGAAAAGGTAGTTGTTTTCTTGACAGAAGAGGATGAGGATACTGAGTCAGAACTCTTTTTTAGCCATGTAGATAGAGTGGAAGTGCCACTTCTGTTTTTGGCACCTTCACCGTTTTCTGAGTCTGAATCTTCACTGTCCTTTGTAGTGTCTGTATCACCTTTACTGTCCTCCTCTGTTTCACTAATACTTATGTGGTCTTCGGAGTCCCTTCGATCTCTCCTGCTTTTAGCGTCTCTGTGATCTTTGTGGCGCTTCAATTTCCTGTGCTCCTTGCTTGACTTGTCTTTGCTCTTTGATTTACTCAATTTCTTTTCTTCTGTGTCAGGTGAGCTGAAACTGGTACTATCTGAAAAAAGAAAAAAGAAAAACAACTTGAGCCTGAATCTGTATCAGAATCAGTGATGTACACATACATGAGGTCAGTGAAAAGATGGCTCGATTCAGATAACGGCTGTTGTGTTCGTACCTGGGTCTGAGAACATTTGTAGAGCCTGCAGAGCATCCTCAGCATTCCAGTCGTGTTCCTGCAGCACCATCCGCAGCTCCTACAACAAGATGGACGTCAGCAAAGCTCAGAACTAAAACACGAGATCCATTGTTTCCAGAAACAGCCTTGCAAAATCTACATTTTTTTCTTATTTCATTATGGTCTGGTGTGGCTGTAAAGTCATTTTCTAGGGTGAGGCATGATTTCAAGTTAGAGATGCCCCGATCACGTTTTTGCCGCATACCGATCATTTTTTAAAAATGTTTTTATTGCAGTTGGTATACAAGGCTCCGAACTAACTTTTTTCACCACAGTTATTTCAACCGTCACGACATCAGTATAAACCATTAAAAATTCTAAATGTTATCCTTTTACTTTGTTATTGTCATCTATAGTGGTTATTTACATAAAAACTCACAATTCATATGATTAGGAAATCAATTATTGAATTTATATTTAAATATTTGCTTTGATTTAAAAAAAAAAAAAAAAATCTTGGCATTAGTAGTTTTAATGATATATTATAAGCTGCTTATAGCTAGTGGAAGTTAAACAGGTCATAATTCCCTCTCTAATATTGCTGTGAAAACATCTCCTTCACACAACTGGATTTATTCAAGTTTCTCGCCAAATTTTTGCGTTATAATTTACCTTCGCCTGAACACATCATAATGTAACTCAATGCAACCTCTTTTAACGTTAGCCATTAGCTCCCTTATTTAGCCAAGCAGGACTGTGCCGCTGCCCACCAGCATGTTTTATCCCCCACCCCGCAGCCGCCATCTGCGACTAGAAGGCATTAATGCCTATCTCCCCATCGCATATTTTTACTGAATATCGGCCAATAACGATCGGCGGCCGATTAATCGGGGAATCATATGATAAACAAACATATGGTACACAAGTACTACGTTTTGCTTAGGTATCATTGGACAAACCCACGACTTAGGTCATCATTGTTTTTTGCTTCAAAATAGTACTGTTGAATTTAATAAATAAGCTTTGTTTTACATTAAGACTATTTTTGGGACACTATTAAATGGAGACATGGTTTAAGTAGTGTGTGAGTTGTCATAAAGCTGGATAGAGCTGAATGTGTGTTCAGAGAGTTCAAGAGTTTATTTAAGCTGCAAGGCAGCCGGCGCTGGTCTTGTGAAACACCACATTATACTGTATCATGTGACATCACAAACCCAGTCACACACAGTGTAATGTCATGTTATAGAGTATAAACAGTCTGAGAAGGTAGAATCAGATTGGACTAAGAATTAATGTCAATATGAAACGGCTTCATGCGCTACAGACAGGGACAAGTGTCTGTGCGTCCTCACCTCCTTGTCCTGGTCAGGAAACTTTTTCTGCAGTCTTCGAACCATGGCTTCCTGCTTCTCCCAGCTTGGCTCTCTGCCGTCATTATTTTCTTCATCAGAAACCTTTTGGTTTTAATACAAGAAAGGTAAATAAGCTGAACAGAAGAACATGTCATCCTGCTGCGCCACGAAGCTTCGAACACCTTTGAATATTTCTCAACGAAGCTTTGAAGCCCAAAAAATGGGCAGCCTTAGCATCAGCCCTCATTAAATAATTATTTGTGCTTCATCAATATTTGTAAACGTTTATCTGTGTTTTCAGTCTGTGTAAAAAAGAAAAGACATTTTTCAAATAGCTTTTTGGACACAAGGAGCAACAAACCAACAGAAGTTTTTATGCAGTGTGGGGTGTAAAATCTACAGTACGTTACAATGTTAAGATGTAAGATGCAGCATGGCATTACAAACACTTAAAATGGTTTTAGTTGTACTTTAAACTAAAATGTTAGGCCATTGTTTTAAACCCCGAAGATATCATTAGTAATCTTACCACTGTTGGCCGACTCTTCTTGCTGGGTTGAGTCTCACCGCTCTCCTGAGAACTGCTGGATCCATCCTGCTTTCTCTTCCTGTCTTGGTCTGGAGCTGAGAAGACAAAACAACCAGTGTTCTCAAAAATAGCCAATGGACTGAGAAAAGTAGCCAGCTAGGCAGGTATAAATCTTTTATGCACCGCACTGTGTTTTACTGAAACATTTTCCCATATTTGAAATGTACATTAGGTTCAGTAATAATTTCTTGAATTTGGTTTATGGCCCTGAGAATGAGTCAACATTTTTTGAATATATCATAAACACAAAAAAGCACAAAAAAATCAAATTAACAACTTTTGCTCCTTACTTACTTTATGTGTTTTGAGGGAAGCTGATGATTTTTCTCCAACTATAAACTAAGCCTCCTTTATACTAGAAGGCCTCACGGGAAAGTTTTTAACTCATGTTCATGTCGAATTAAGCATGGACTGTCATTGTGTGCTTATGAAAAAGTAATTATTTACCTTCTTTATCACCAAACTTTAAAAGGCATGCAGCTATAGCCCCATCCAAAGTGCCTGTGTTCCCAATGACCTGAAAATGGAACAGAAAGAGGTGCTTTGAACAGAGAAAGGAGATTAAAAGGGAATGTGTTTTGTGAACAGTGTCCAAATTATAGCTGGCTGTTCGATAAATCAAATACTTTATCATGATAACACATTTAGCGAACAAATGTGTTCTATGCTGAGAAGTTGCAAAGCCTCCATCTCGACTCACCTCCAGTAGCTCCGTCCTCGTCAACTGAGGAAACATCTCCAGTATTATATTCATTTTGTCCTCCAATTCATTGTCCTCGTCATCTGTGTGATCCGATGCCACATTTTTTGATGATTTCTCTCTGGAACTCCTACAGAGGACAGACAACAAGACTGTAAAGCAGTATGAATCAGCATGAATGTGAAAAATGTTGTCATTCCAGTTCACACTTACTTGGACTTCCTGCTTAAAGGTACTTTGGTGTTTGTTTCAGAGAGGAGCTCATCCTCCTCCAGGTCAAATGTAATGACTTCCTCAAAAACCACTCCTCGGGCATGGGACTTTGGTGGGGCTTTGATGGGTTTCATCTTAGCTGGACAGCAAAATGTTAAAAGCAAGTTAGCAGATGTATTCACTAGAGATGCAAGATGAAGGGGACGTACTTCAACATTTGTTCATACAAGTATGCTGTCTTGTCATTTGCAAAGTTTACAGCTTCTTTGGTTAGGGCACATGTTGATGTGCTGCTGCTTGCCTCTCATATGAAAGTACGTCCCTCACCATGACATTCAGATACTGTAGACTTTAGGCTAGGCTTATTTTAATGCATCTGTCCATGTTGCAAGTGTGGGGATAACAGCAAGTAGAGTGACACCTGAGGATAATGACAAGAATCTCTGGTAGGCTTTGGGATCATTTATCAAATGCTGAATTGAGCCATGCCCCCCAAACACCTACCTTTTTGACCTACCTGGACTACAGGAGGGTGATACAGTATATTGACATTTGGGATCTCATCATAATAGTTAATATACAATAAAAGTATATTAAAAGATGCAGAGTACAGTGACATTGTCTCAAATCTCCAATAGCCATTTCTAAAAAAAAAACCTTCACATTATTGGTACTGACACACTGACTTCAAAATGCTGTTATACAGTATTTGGCTTTGTTAATATGGCTCAGCTACAACACATGCATATACACAATCTCACTGTAAAGATGTTGTAGTTCAATTTACATCAGAAACTATGACAGTGTTGGTTCAATGGGCGTCCCCCCCCCCCCCACACTATTACTGTGGGGAATAGTCATTCTGACCTGCAGCAAAAGACAGCATGTTAATAACAACCACGTTACTGAACTACTGCTAACGATAGCACACGTCACATATCCGGCTAACAGCATCGTGAGCTAGTTTAGCGGCTGCTAGTTACCTGGCTTGTTCTCCTTCTCAGACTCGGGACTTTTGGAGCCGCTATCCTGCTCTTTGTTTGGTGTCGTCGCTGCCTTCTTGTCAAAGCGAAAACGGTCTAGGTTGAACATGTTAACGGCCTGTTCGTGTCTTGACAGCGAGAGCCCTTTGTCTCCTTCAAATCGGCAGTGTTTTCTCTCTCCTGTCGCATGAAGCACAACGTTCAATGAGACTACCTAACGTTAGCTAACAAGCGTCGGGTGTTAGCATAGCAGCCAGAAAGACGCTGGTTTTAAGCTGTGTCACTGCTCCGCTTTTAACCGTAACAGTTCAAAATAGTAACGAGTATTGTAACACCGATTTAGTATCTACGAATATTGTTTAAACCGCTTGTTTGTAGATTGTATCTCGACTACCACCGGTTTCCCGCGAACTCCAGCGGCCCTGGAGGATGCTATGCCGGCTCCGCTCATTGGTCAGAGGAGGGCGGAAACACACGGGTCAAGATAACGCACTGTCGCGTACTTCCGTTTTTGCTCAAATTCTGATTTTACAGGCTCAATCGTAAACAGCGATAGATTAATTGCTTGCATTGTCCCCCCGAGGCTTCTACATAACAAGCGTAGTCTAATATATATAAGGTGTTATGGTCGCATGGTGTTACAGTGTGTGGTAAACGGTGTATTCAGTGGGGATAAGAATGGGAGGGGAACTATCTTGACAGTCGGTCCAACATCTCTTATGAAACCTATGATGTAAGGTGAAGCCAACGCCAGCTTGTAGGGCTGGATAATCCCTGATGTAACCACATTTCTTGTGGGCATGGGTCATTCACTGTATGCCTACACTGTTTTCTGAGAGTAAAGTGCCCTCTTTGAAATGCAGGACTTAAGTTTCTGGAGACTTTAGCTACGCACACCTCAGCGACAGAAACATTGATCTGTATGTGATCTATATGTAGGCTATAATGAAAATGTTGGCTGGTTTTGTCAGGGAACAAAAGTCAGTTGCATCCCGTTAGTCTTGGGAGGCTGAAGAAATAGAATTTGGATAAGTCATTATACTTACTCATTCATTTCTAAATATGTTTGTCATCCAATTTGGCACATTTTCAGTATTGAAATGTATTTAAATTTAAATCAATCTCTGCTGTCACTCATCTCTTTCAGTAGACCTTCCTCACAGAACATGTTTAGACTTGTTAGTATAACAATGGCTCTATTCCATTTAGGTGTGCCAGCAGGCTAAACTATACTATAATAGCAATAGCACACCTGAATGGAATGCAGCCATTATCAGTGTCATTTACTTCACCTGTGTTTGACAAGTCAGTTTTATGAAGTAAAATAGAACTTTCTTCAACAAAGCGACAGACTTCTTCCTTGTTATTTTATTCAAATTCACCTGTTTCTGTGTGTTGTCCACTAGATGCCACACTCATATTAGAAACTGACCATATTTTTCTGGTGAGTCAGAGACTGTCATACATTTACTGATCAAAAGGGGGCAGCAGATGCACATTCTCTGAGATGGGATAAGGGTATGTGAAGAGGTCTACCTGCAAGTATTGAATACTGCCCCTTTGTAACTCCTTCACCAAGTGTGTGGGTGTGTTTTGTGTGCTCTCATTAAAGCAGCAGTAGGCAAGATTGGAGCAAATATGATTAAAAAAAAGTTATTTTTATAAAACGGTCACTATATCCTGATTGTAGTGCATGAGACGGGTGATCTGAAAGAAATCATGTGCCTCCGTGTCCTCCGGTGTCCTACGGTGTCCTCCGGTGCTCCTAATGGCATCTGCAAGATTTCACAGACCGGAGGAAAACCAACCAGATGGAGCCTTGCCATCTCTGAGCAGTTGTCAATCACTCGCAAACTCCGATCAAACGGTCAAACTAGGCAGCGCTGATCAAATATGAATGAATATTCTGTTACTGTAATGCCTATTTCTCGCTTCAAATGTTTTCAGGAACATCTGTTTAGCTGTAGAATGAGAAAGTTTGTTACCCAGCAGCCATGTTGAGGAATACCAAGCACCGCCCACCAGCCGGAGCAAACTTTCTCATTTTACAGCTAAACAGTACACTACAAGATGTGTCTGAAAACATTTGAGGCGAGAAATAGGCATTACAATAACGGAATATTGATTAATATTTGATCAGCGCTGCCTAGTTTGTCCGTTTGATTGGAGTTCGCGAGTGATTTACAGCTGCCTCTGTTGAATGAACAGCCAATAGAAATGCTCTCTCTCTGAAATGACCTGTGATTGGCCAACGTCTTCCGTCAGGGGCTAGATTTTTTAAAGCCTGAAAACAGAGCCATGAGGAGGTGCAGAAGTCTAGTTATCTCTCAGAACACTTTAATTACAATATGCTGAGAGGTTATTATGGAATTTTTGCCCAATGATGCAAAAATATTCTGCCTACTGCCGCTTTAATCTGGAAAAGGTCTAATGAGGGATTTTTCAAAGGCTAATCTTAAATTTAAATGAAAGACTCAAAATTCTTGTTTTCCTGAGTTTGATTTAGAAAAAAAACAAAAAAAACAGCAACTCACACACAAACTCGACAGGTTGTCTTGGCTCTCCGGTTGTCTGGCTTTCGGAAAGAGTTGTGCATGTTCACCAAGTGATAAGTCTGTCAAAGTTGATAAAGATTACAACATGTTCAAATGAATGGCATTGTGTTACACAGGATTGTATCAGATTTACTATGTACATTTTTAATGGTAACAGACTCACAATAATGCGTGACTTCCCTCAGAAGCCACCGCGGCCATTGCGTCTCCTTTCTTTGGTCTTGATGGTCAAAGTCAATGGCAGAGACCCCCCTTCCCTGTCTCTCACAAACACACACACACACACACACACACACACACACACAGCATGACTGTCTCATACAATTTACTCCTCAGTATTATTGACAATTCACAAGATTTAAAAAATAATAATTAAAAAAAGACAACAACCATAGTCTTCACGGCTTGGTCGCTGATCAAAATAAAATATCAAAATTTAAAATCAATATATATATATATATATATATATATATATATAATGTACAGTATACATCACACTATTTGCATGAGGCCATATTTATGTTGTCCTAACCCAATTTTCACAGATATGTAACACTTCACCACTAACGTACTTACACCTGTAGACTTTGCTCACATACAGTGAATATATTATGATGATTAGGTTGGGTCCTCTCATCAGAACACCACAGCGCCATCCTGCCGCCTTACTGTCGCCCCCACCATCGTCATGGAGACCATGTAAGTTAATGCGTGTGTGTATGTGTGTGTGTGTGTGTGTGTTTGTGCTCAACCCAGGGCACAATAGGCAGACTGACACAGAGTCTGATAGGGGTCATGACCCCTCACAGCAGGAAGCTCAAACTGTGGCTCCTTGCCTTCTCCTGTCCTCCTGGTCAAGGTTTTTGTCTGTGTGTGTGTCTGTGTCTTACATCTGCATTAGGATGGACGTTTTTTTGTTGTTTTTTTTCCTTTGTTTGTTTTGTTTTGTCAGGGTTGTTGCATATGTGTCTGTTTACGTGGGTGTCAATGTGTGTATGGAAACGCACACACACCCACACACACAGACAAGCAGGCGCATATGCAACAACACAGAAATATAAATCACCACCCGTCCCAATTCTGAGGCAAGTCATTAGCATGTGCACACACACACACACACACACACACACATACGCACATACACGTATGCGGTGATGAGTACTGTGGATGTTTTAATAGATGTTTTGGCTAGAGGCGATAACTGAGATAAAAGCCTGGAATCATTCACTGCAAAAGGGAATCAGGTGATATGAAGCTCTGCTGCTTTTGAAAACCAATTTCAATTTAATATCAACAGTCACATGAAATGCATGCAACCACGTCAGTACACACACACAAACACGCACACACAGACACTAGAACACACAGGTCCAGCAGGTTGGAGTTGAGCGTGCATACTGTATGCGTGAGTACTTCTCATACTATACATACTGTACACGTATGCATGTAATATGCAAAAAGCTTGCATCTGCATATCCTATGTGGTAATTATGTCTGCCATAACTTAACTATATTAAATGAGTCAAGTGCATGTGTACGTGAATGCATTGTCGTATGTGTGTTTTTAAGGCTGACCCAACCATGGTGTCCCGGCAGACTCGTCACAAAGTCTGTCACCACCCAGTCACCATGGCGCCCAACTTGGCCGAGACCCGACGGCGGCAGGGAGCACCTTGTCACCGTGGTAACACGTCTGGGATGTAACCACCCACCCCCCACCCACCCAAGAAATACGCAGAGAGACAAACACACACCGCCCCATATGAAGGCTCTTTCTATAAGGGAAGAAGACATTTCATGTTAAAAATTGTAGCCATTGACTGATATGGTGAGAGGAGGTTAGAGACAGACAAATACATGTGTCTGAGATAGATAGATAGATGCTCTGATGCCAGTACAACCAATACTGTCCAGCCCTTGTATCATGACAGAAATACATTTTTCTACTGCTGTCATATGAACAGAATATGAAATAGACAGGACATTTTTACCTAAAACCCTTCTTTATGGCTCTTGTACATTTCCCTTTTTCTCGTATTGATTTAACAATCCCAGAAAATTTATTTTTTGCTACTAATTCAATATAACATCGTGGAGAGATAACACAGATGAGATATTATTGAGATAACAAAGCTATCATTGGCCAAGTTTGAACCTTGAAAGTTCCAAATACATACCAGCGTGCATTGCTGGACAACAACAGAGGAAAACCACACTGTGAAGCCAGAGTGTTTTCACAGTGCTGTTACTGGAGATGATCGGGCCTGTTGAAGAGTCTCTGCATGTCTCACAGCTCCATTGGTGCTGGTTTCCTGCACAGAGACCAAAAATAATTTGGCTGAGATAAATAAAGTAGCACATTGATCCACAGGAGTGTAGTGTGCCACCCACTGTTGCTTGTGGATTGATCCAGTAGAAGTAAGGAGTGATATACTATGTCGTAACCAAAATAATCACAGTACATTGAGCTATTCACGTTTGTTGCTCACAACCACATTTTTTCATACATAGATGCTAAAAAGAGAAGAAGTGTATATATACAGTAAATATACATGTATGTAATTTGTAATATAGTATATGAGTGTACAGGTGAACAGTGATGAAGAGCTGCAGGAGCTGTGTGAGGAGTTTTTACAGATGTGGCGACTCTTTGTTCTGCAGTGATAACTTGTAACCATTGCAATCCATTGTGACTGACAAAGTCAAGCTGACCACAACTGCTGTTCTCTGAAGAGGGAACCACTAACATCCTTTCAAGCATACAGGGGTGAGTGTTTGATAATAATAGAGATAATAAAGATCTTTGTTGAAGTATCACTTCAATCACCTATCTTAAAGTGTTAGTTCGGGTGTTTTGAAGTGGGGTTGTACGAGGTACTTATCCATAGTAAGTGTATTACCTACAGTTGATGACAGTCGACGAGCCCCCAGCTTGGAGAAACAGACAGAAGTTACCGCACGAAAGCAAAGCAATACAGTGCTGTGACGGGGACGACAGAAAAACCTATTTTAGCCATCTGAAAGAAAGGCTCACCTAAAAAAATCAATGTCTGTTTAAGCGTACGCTATATTTAGAATATTTTCACCGCTTTATCTTGCCATCAGACAGCAGGGGAACTGAACTGAAAGAGAAACTTATCTATGCTCTCTCCAAAGCCAGCAGGCTCAGATGACAAAAACATACGTTTCACTTTCAGTTCGCTGTAGGAAAATATTTTAAATATAGCGTACACTTAAACGGATACCTATATTTTTAGATAGGCCTTTCTTGTAGGTGGCTAAAATATGTTTTTCTGCCATCCCCGTCCTTCTGTCTGTTTCTCCAAACTGGGGGCACGCCGACCGTCATCTACTGTAGGTAATACACCTGCTATGGATAAGACCCTCATACAACCCCACTTCAGTACACCTGAACTATCTCTATAACCTCACCACTTTCAATTTTGACTCATGATGTTTTAATGCAAACAACTGGTATATTAACATGAACAGTTTATGTCTATTAACCCATAGTTAACTATACTTTATTTACATGTTACCAACTTTGCTGCTGAGTGGACAAAACTTCACAGACTAGTGAAGATCAACCAATATGATTTTACTTTTGGTGCACAAAGCTGTCCGCAGGGACTTAACTCTGTTCAACAGGGAGTCTGGGGCCTGCAGCAATGTACCGTACATATACAGTAGTTTATAGAAGCAGCAACATTTCCTTTGGATAGCTCCATAATTTGCACACTCCCCTGTTCATATCATTAAAACACTCTCAAATCCTCTTCGATAACTTATCAAACAGTCATTTGACTTCTTTGTTACTGCTTTTGTTTTGTCATCACTCATGTAACCTCTCTCTCTCTCGCTCTGCAGGCAAAGAGAAACAGCAGCAGGGGAGAATTCCCATGTAGCTGGAGGTGATGCTGCGGAGCGCCGAGACAACCCACCAATCACAGAGAGACAATGACGGATCCTCCTGGCTGCCTTACAGAACATCAGTCAAACTGAGCTTTGTTAGCGCAGCATTCCTCTGCATTGTCCTCCTGTTTACACTCCTCAATCAAACAATGTTCATTTCATCTATATCATAAATTTCTTTCATACATTCGCTTTATCGTGATAGCTTAGCTATGTGTGGATTATTATTATTTACAATAATGGCTGAAAAGAAAAAAAGTTTGTATAACTAAAAGGTTGCCCATTGTCATCGACTCTTTTCCATGGCAGCAGAGATCAGTGGCTGCAGTCGACTTTGTTGGGTCTGTCACATTATCACAGTGTTTTAATTAAACTGAAGGAGACGTGCAGAAAGACAGGGGGACAATGACCGATCCCCAGGCTGCCCAACACAACGTCGTTCAGACAGAGCTTTGTTGGCGCTGCATGCCTTTGCATTGTCTTCCTGTCTACGATTGTTTGAATCAAAATGATGCCAATTATGTCTCTGTCATTTAGACATATAATATTGGGAGCTATATGATTCATTATTCTACTTTGTCAGGAACTTAAGTGGTTTGGAAAATAAATATATATAATTAATCTAACAGTGCCAAGCAGTGGGTGTCCTATCTGGTTTGCTTTCACTTCAGTTGCTTTTCTCATTGTTTTCTTTCCAGTTTAGATTGGCCTTGAGATGTAGATGACAAACATGAAGTCAATGCCTACTTTAAATTTTACCAGTGGACTGTAACATAATTAAATTTGTGTTTTGAGTGTTTCGAATGCAAATTTGAAGCTCAGGCAAACACATCACAAGATTTGGCTTTGATCACTGCAGTGTGTGTGTGTCTTTTCACACGATTTCACAGCTGTTTAGTTGTTCAACAATGCCAAATGATTATAATTTGTTTGAAATAGTCTTTCTTTTGCTGCTTGGAGTGTTTTTGGCTGACTTCTTATTCTCCTTCCACCACCCCAATAGCTCCTCCATCTGGGATTCCACTGAGCAAAGATGTCTGGAGTCACATTTGCTTGCATTATTATATTTGACAGCCGTTTGATAGACTTTGCAATCAGGGTACATAAACATTTATTAGGAGGTCACTTCAAGCTTAATAATTGCATATGCAGATGCACAAAAACATGCATTTATTTTAGGGCTGTCAAAGTTAACGCAAATTCGTTTTAACGCCACTAATTTCTTTAACGCATTAATGCACATTTCAATTTTTAGAATGTAGCGGGCTCAGTTTTAAAGCTAGAGTGAAGATACTGATCATATGAAACTAGAAAATCCAAGGAATCCATTGGTACCAACCATGTCATACTAGCTTGTCGCGAAGGAGGGTAAATAACTCTCCAAACTTACGCTAAATTTTGGTGAGGAAAAACTGTCATGGCCATTTCAAAGGGGTCCCTTGACCTCTGACCTCAAGATATGTGAATGAAAATGGGTTCTATTGGTACCCACAAGTCTCCCCTTTACAGACATGCCCACTTTATGATAATCACATGCAGTTTGCGACAAGTCATAGTCAAGTCAGCACACTGACACACTAACAGCTGTTGTCTGTTGGGCTTAAGTCAAAGTAATTAATTTTTTTATGATAAATGCAGTACCTGTGAGGGTTTCTGGACAATATTTGTCATTGCTTTGTGTTGTTAATTGATTTCCAATAATAAATATATGCATACATTTGCATAAAGCAGCATATTTGCCGACTCCCATTTTGATAAGAGTATTAAATACTTCACAAATCTCCCTTTAACGTACATTTTGAACAGATAAAAAATATGTGATTAATTGCGATTAATCATGGACAACCATGCGATTAATAGCTATTAAATATTTCAATCGATTGATTGAAGCCCTAGTTTATTTGTGTAGCAACATTTTGAACTCATTTACAAAGTTGCCATATCTGAAGAGACGAGAAGAGACGAGGGGCTAGACAGGAAGAGAATGGAAAACTCGTTAAGCTTTCATTTCGCTGGCAGACTAGCTGAGACAACTGTGACGGTGTGTGTGTTTCTGTGTGTGTGTCCCGGTGTCTCTGTTCTGCAAGCCTGCAGGGAGGTTGAGACGATGGAGATGGGAATGTCAGCACAGGACCAGCAACCCTGCTGGTGGACACCAGTTGGGGGTCCGTCTCCTCTGGGACGCCTCTGCATCAAATGTGTGTTTGATAAGGCGTGTGAATAAGCATAATGTGTGTGCGTGTGTGTGTGTGTGTGTGCATTTAGACTTTATGTGTGTACATCATAAATATGTGAGTGTCTCGGTGAATGTTAGGGGCCAGTGTCTGGGCCTTTTTCGGGGGGAAGGGAGGTTAGCGTGGTGACAGCGTCAGCTGTGTTGAATTGTGGGAGAAAAAGAGCTGACGCGACGGGAGTTGATGTCTGACATGACCCCTCTCAGCGGGCGCACCGCGGGGAGCTGGGAGCTGCCGCTGACTGAGTGTGTTTGTGTGTCTGTGCGTGTGTGTGTAAGTGGGAAAGTGAAGGAGGAGTTAGAAAGTGAGCAATGAGAAAAGTAAACAGGAATCTTGACAGTATTAAAATGAACTTTTCTTTCACATTTTCAAATCCTGATTTCTCTTACTCACAGCCGAGTCACTCCCTCTGTGAAACACCACCTTGATGGACGTGATTCTGCTGTGTAACCCAATCTTCTCCGGCCCTTTACCTCCTCCTCTTTCCATTTTCTCTCCCTCCATATCATATACCTCTTCTTGACCTTCCCACTCTTTGTTGGTGTCCCTCCTTCCCTCTCCTTCTCTCTTCCTCAGCCTCTCCTGAAGGTGCATTCAGGTAGGTAAAGTGATCTACGGGGCGCTATGCTCCTGCTTGGTGTGCTTGCCATTCTTCCTCTCTTTTACCCCTTTTTTTCACAGTTTCTTGTCTCATCTCTCTTTGCATCATCCTTCTATCCTCATTATCTTCCACATACCCAGTCCAACACACACACACCTACGTCCCTTTCTATTCACCGTCTCTCCACTGCTTTGCCATCAGTCTCTGATAAGTGCCCACAAAGCCCCCACTGTCTAGTGTGACCCTCTATTCTTCCCCCATCCCCTCTCTCCCTCTCTCCCTCTCTCTCCTTCTCTCTCCGTCCTGGAGCAGCCAAGCGTGAGGTAAAGAGGAGGGGGCCGTTTATCTTGTGCACACACCCCAACTTGTTTTACCTTCACCCCCCTCTCTCTTTCTCCCCATCATACTTTTTGTCTCCACTCGATTTATGCTCCGGTCACATCCTCTTACTTTTTTCAACTTTGTCGTTTTCCTCTCTTCTTCTTCTTCGTCTAACTTCCCTCCTTCGTTCGCAGGGAAACCTTGCCCCCCCCGTGCTCTCACAATGGACGCTGCTGCTTTTAATGTGGGACAATGGGACAGATCTGAAAGGTTAGCCAGCCCTTTGCACTGTATCCCCATGCACTCTCCTCCCTCCACTGATCCTTCTCTTTCTTCCCACTGCTACCTACACCTGCCTTTCTTCTCCACCAAACTCCTGGATGCTTTTAGTTGCATTAACATCTTAATTAAACTAAAACAGGTGTAATCGAGTTATGTGTGTACGTTGTACGATCTTTTTCTGGGCATTTTATGCTTTTATTAGATAGTGACAGTGGAGAAAGACAGGAAATGTGTTGAAAGAGAGTCAGGGAATGATATGCAGCAAAATGATTCACTCTTTCGCTCCACTTCCATGTCATTCCTCGTTTTCTCCCCCTCCCCTCCAGCCACCATCCACTCCTGTCAATCAGCAAGTCAGTCAGTCAGTCAGTCTGCCAACCATCACTCTGAAAGTCTGAGTAGTACTAATGGGTCTTGTTAGCCACTTAACTGCCTACCCTGTTCTCTCTCTCTCTCTCTCTCTCTAGTATGAATAGAATAACCCTAATGGTGCTTGTTTGCCACTCCACTGCTCTCCCTTATCCTCCCATGGCTTTATCATTGCTGATCAGTGTACCTGGAGATAAGTCTCTGTGGGAGTGTGCAGTATCCTCTTCCTTGAGCTTTTATCAGGCTGATCAGTGCACCCGGACTTCTCTGTTAGGGACCCCGCCTGAGAAGGTCATGTTTTCATTCGCTCCAACCGGCTCGCTGACCGATAAGACAATTTGTCAGGTGGAAATCAGAGAGGCCTTTTCTTGGTCGTCTGGGGGAGACAGATGGAGGAAGGAGATGGAGAGGTGGAGACGGGAAAGAAGTAACATGAGGTGAAAACAGGTACAGCATGTAAAGAGAAAGTTTTATCACTGCTAAGAGGAAATATTGATGTCTACAGTTGAGGCCATGTTTTTTCATCTTTTCTTACAAAACCACAAGACAAAAGTGAAAGGAATGGATTTAAGCCACTACATTTAGCACACCTGGCTAGCTTATTCACAGTACTTACTATAGTGGTAAATACAACTTCAAGGGCATGTGTTAGCATATTATTAGCCTCACCATTTTTATGTTGTGGGGCTACAAGTTAAGTTGTAAAAAGCCACTCTTAGGACTGACAGATCCACTGTGGGAGCTGGTGTGACACTGGACCCAGAGGCTACTAGCAAAGCAAAATCAAAGTTGAGCGTTTCTGTACTGCTCTGTTGGATTTGTGAAGGCTTACGTGAGATGCTTGTCAAACTGTTCACCTTCATCCTGAAGCCTATTTTACTATAAAAGTGAAACCTAATGTTTGAAAATACCAACAGCACAATTATTTAAAGGACCAGTGTGTAACATTTAGGGGGATGTATTGGCAGAAATGGAATGTAATATTAATAAGTATGTTTTCTTTAGTGTACAATCACCTGAAAATAAGAATAATTGTGTTTTTGTTACCTTAGAATGAGCCATTTATATCTACATAGGGAGCGGGTCCCTTCTTCACAGAGTCCACCATGTTGCACCGCCTGGTTTCTACAGTAGAACGGACAAACCTGTTCCTCCCGGACTCAATAACGTTACTCGCTCCCGTCGCCGCCTCTCTCTCTCTCTCTTGCTTCACCTCTCACTTCCCACTGGCTCTGCTCCAAATGACCTACGCTACTCTTACAACAACTGGCTCTAGAGGGGGCCATTCGAATTTTCGCGTTAGCCACCGTAGCTCTCCTACGCGCTTGGCACACGGGAGAGGCTTCAGTTGGTTGCAATCTGCAACCTCACCGCTAGATACTGTCAGATCCTACACACTGGACCTGTAAAGCATAAATCTAACAAAACCTTTGTGTCGCTTGTCCAAGTAACTTGCACGCTTGCAGTGTAAATAGCAAAATAAATTAAAGCAGCTTAGTGGTCATGTAAAGCTGCTTGTTTTGCTCAATTTCTGTTCGACTTCGCTGTCTGCCATTTTTAATCTCTACTGTAAACATTGCAGTAACCATTTTACACATCTTGTAATTAAATTGCATACATGAATCTAGCAGCCTGTGATGAAACTCAAACAGTTTCAATGGGGGATTATTACCCCACATTTAACACAATGTTTATGTGTGAAAGTGGTGTTACTTACCAAAGAGTTGAAGATGTGAACTTTCTGCAGGACAAGAGCAATGTTTAACTCTGATCAGGATCTCTGCAGAATGGGGCTTGCTGCTAGAGGACAAGAGGAAAAACTATTAGAAACTATGAAGTCTGTCCTTGTCATCCTCCTGTAGTTAGTGTCTATCCTTGATTAGTGCTGCAGAGGCCAGAAGAGTGTTTTAACACAGGAGTGAACAGGCAGATCTTGCAACAAAACAACACAAATCACAACAGCTTTCCGTTTTTTTTTGAAGAGCAGTGAAACCAATATAGCATGTGTATAAAAGTGTTACTTTTCAAGTGGTTACTTCTGGACCTTCTCATCAGCATTCACTCCCTCAGGCTTCCCACTCCGGCCCTCGCTAATCTAATCACCTCCGCTGCAGACTCACACAAAGCCTCCAATAGTCCAGCCACGGCCCCTTAATCGACATGTTATTGCCCACAATCACATTTACAGCACAGAGGCAAATCTGCACAGATGCGATTGTGTCGGCTGCTAATCCAATAATACCCCGCTCACTTCTCTTTTACTCGGCATCTTTCATCTTCAAAAACAAGATGACAGTGTTTTAATTTTCATTACTCTCCATCAATTTAGCTCACGGTGTGTGGCGGAGTTTATGGAGCGGGACACATGTAGGTGCTGGTTATTGTACAAGCTGTTATTTCTCTCCTGTGGGAAAATGAAGAGCTGGGTTTTTGGTTTAGATGTGATTAAAATAGGAGCTTTCTCTTATTGTTTATTCACAGAGGCAGCGTCTATTGGATCATACTGGTAAGATTTGTTCAAGCCTGGCGGTTTGGTGCTGATTATTTGGCTTCGATAATTGATGTCGGTCAGTGGGGTCAGTGTACAATAAGTGTTTTTCAGAACTCTGTTGTGGTGGGAAAGATAACCGGCCTTTTGTACTCAGGGGAAGGAAACAGGGCAACAAACACAGGGAGGGGTATTAAAACTATTTTGAAGGAAGCTATAGGAAATCAAAGCATGAAATTGATCATTTCCATTTAAAATCTCTGTAGACAGTGCTAACCAGGCACAAAGCGAACAGATAGAACATCTGGTCGCTGTAGGTGAGGGGTCTTATTAATATGTGATCTCCCGTACTTGAATATTCTGAAATGTCTCATCCCTCGTCAACGCCCTCAATTTTGTTTGCTTCAATTCATCGAAGCTGCTTATGGCAATCAATCCTGTTAGACGGACAAGAGACAAACACACAAGCTGACTTACCAACATGGCAGCATGTTACAATGTCTGCTCCTGCCTCCAATGGTCTGACAGAAAGGACCCGAGCCAGGGGTGTCCATTGTCCTGCCAGCAGGATTACTTGATCTCCCAGGGGTCCTGCCCCTCTCCGTCTCCACTCATCACTCTGTCCCACACACACACATAAAGAGGCATAAATGTAAACACATTTTAGTTCTTTAGATCTCTTTTGCACACTTTCTCTATAGAAATATATAGCAGACATAGCTCTACTTGTATGGGTACAAATTTCTCTACCTGTTACAGAATATGCCAAATATGGTAGGGTTTTTATGTTATACCAGTGTTTTTTTTATTTTATTTTTTTAAAATTGTATTTAAGGTTAAAGGAATACATACACATACTTGTAAAGGGACATAAAGACAGCAACAACAAAATATAAAAAAAACATATAAAAAAGACATTTAAAAAAAACATAAAAAAAGGAAAAAAGGTGCTACCTGTTGTAATAGTGCAATGTCAAGGGTAAATTTATATTCATATACATACAACCAACCTCATATATAAATACATATACATATATCATACATATATATAATATCACAATAACCTTGAATTAAATATTGATATCATGTTAATAATACACACATGCAGTTGTGCAAGAAGTACTCAGAACCTTTGCTTAAGTAAAAGTACTATATACTAATTTATTTGCCAAAAAAAGACAAAACACACAATAAACAAAGTTAAAGATGAATTTGACTCATAGCATTATTTTTTTCTTCAAATTTTCTATAGATATCTCGATACTATCGTTGAATTGTTGAATAATGTCATCGGCTTTTGGCCGTGATAATCGTGTAGTGAAAATCTGACATCGTGAGAGCCCTATACAGTGTCTTTATTATGAGTTGCTAAAAATTCTTGCTCTTGTAATCAGTGTTTAATATCTCCACACACTGTGCAGTGTTGGGAGAACTTTAAGTAACACTAGAATTTCCTGTTTTAGCCTGCAAAGTGTGTGTGTGCACACAATACCCACAAACATACACTTCCTTGGTCAGCAAAGTGGTTAGTCAGGTGGCCAATGGAGCATCCTTGGAAGGACATGGGTGGACCTCGCCACTCTCTGGGGGAAGAATGTGTGTGTTTGTGACCCAACCCCGGGTCTCCGGGTCAGAGTTCCTGACACACACTCACACCCAACGGGGCGACGAAATAATTAACTCTGACTGTGATTGACAGACAGTTCATCACACTGACACACACACAGGGGGCATTACTTTCCCATAATCAGCAGCGTAGACAAGACAGATGACCTGTGTTCTTCTTTGTGTATCTCACAGTTAAAAATAAAGAAAAGCATTTCAAAGATAGGAAAATAATTCGAATGATAATGCATTTCAACATTGTCATAGGAAGATAAATATCAAATCGCAAACTAAAAGATTTTTAGTCCATATGGGCTAAATGTGTGACCAAAAACAGTTGTGGTTTATCTCGCACTGCATGTTGTCATGTTGTGCACAAAGCTTTTTTTCTTTTGATGCTTTCCTAACATAACAGAGTCACATTCACGTAAATAAACAATACATGCCTTGTGCAGGCATATGACTTTGAGTAATCGCTTGTATTTTTGGCTTTTGTGTGTTAATCTCCAAAATTCTCATATTACATAGAAAGCAATGGGATGACTCAAAACCTCATCACCCTGTTATACATATGTCACATGCAGTCACTGACTCATAGGTATTTATTTCCATCTGACTCATTCTTGTGATATTTTCTTGTCAAACAGTCACATTTGATATAAGTTCCTGCTAAATTCTGTATTATCCATTTCTAAAAAGGTGAATTACAAGTTGACCAAACTCCACTCTGATTGCATATCATCTAATTCTCATCCAACATTTCCACCGCATTCAGATTATTACAAGAAAATGACATTGTTTAAAATTTGAAGTGGGGGAAAGAACGAATGAAAGTGGCTTAAAGAGAACGAAATAAGAGAGAGGAAAAGAGTATCTTGTTCTTGGAGGTACTGTAACACAGACAGCTCTGTTTCAGATAGCATGTTCACCTTTGAAGGGTGCACTTAAAAGTGTGGGTGTGTGTGGGGTGGAGAGGAGGCGGTAAAAGCGGGTCTGGGTGGGTGGATAGGGGGGTAACCTGTGGATTGAAATGGTGTGCCTCCCCCTGCTCGCCCTCCATCCCCTTGATTCTGAGAGGCCGGTTTTCTCTACGGCCACAAAGGGAGAGGGCTCGGATTGCGCCGGCACATTCACCGGCCCACTTTGTTTTCAAATGGTTTTGTTTAGTTGTGACACTGTAGACACCCAACACCTTCCAAGAATCCGAAGTCTTCTGTGGGGGAGTACAGAGGGCAGGTGGGTGGTGTGCAGGCGTGAGGGGTGAGGAGGGGTGACCAGCTATGAAGGGACCAGAGAGGAGGACGTTTTGGGGGTAGGAATTTGTTTTATGGGATTCAGCTACAGCATCATCTCTCTCTGCCTTCCTCTCTCTTCATCCTGACTCCTTCTCTAAATCAAGTATGTTTTATCTTTTGCCATCCTCTCTTGTTCTGCCCCACCCTGTTCCATAGGACTCGTTCCCCTGCCCTCTCCTCCAGCGCTCCCTTGTGCCTCAAGGCATTCACGCTGTTTAATCTTTTCCACCTCCGAGTGTTTAAGCAGCTTAACACAGCAGGATCTGCACTGCTCAGCCCGAGAGTACAGGCTGAAGCTTGACAGCAAATACATGACTAATGCTGGGCTTAGCCCTCACTTTTACATTGCACTTTCTGCCTGTCTATTGATGTGTGTGACGCCCTATATGCATAATGCATGTGCATGAATGATACGAAAACACACTCCAACACACGTGTGGCAAATAATAGAGTGCTACAGGAATGAGTTAGCATTTCAGCACTTCTAGTTCCCTCGTCTGAAAGTCAATGGGTTTTTTGAATGGGTTTTTAGTTAGATGCCTGAAATAAGGTCTGAGGTTAACACAAGCTGAAGAGATTTTAATGTTTTGTTTTACGACATAAATTACATCGATAAATACCCCACTCATGAAATTTGAAGCTTTTACATACAGCTACCAAGTGGCTAAATGAGACTACTAAACGTCATCACGCCGACTCCCCCGCCTTTACAGCCTCGTTGTGCGCTCATGCGACCGTGGTGTAGTTCGTTTATAGCCTAACGTTAGCTTTTTACTTCTGGCGATTCTCATCCACACTTAAAAAATCATAAAAGTGCTGTTTATTTGTGAAGATGTTTTTTTATTTTGAGCTTTTTCATGCCTTTATTGATAGTGAGACAGAGATAATTATGAAAGGGGGAGACAGAGAGGGGATGACATGCAGCAAAGGGCCGGACAGGTCGGATTCGAACCCTGGGCCCCTGCGTTAAGGATTAAGCCTTGGTACATGGGGCGCCTGCTCTACCAGGAGAGCTACCGCGGCGCCCCCATTTGTGAAGATTATCTTACTGAACAAAACGTAAGTATCATAAATGTTTGTTTGCCACAGAGCTTATTTTTTGCAATAATCCAAAAAGCCAATGGAAAAATCCCATTGTTTTTTTGTCGAGGGAACCCGTGTGATGTTAACTTCCTGGTTGGCCTACAAAAATACTTCATCTCTGCACCACTTTATTGTAAACCTCATCTCCTCCAAGAAAAACAGTGGTCTTATCAACTTTACCGAATTGATTAATTACTTTGTTCAGTTGCTTTCAAATGGTATCTATTCCAAGGAGGAGGTTTTTCCTTTTTTAGACTGTTTTTTTGGGCATTTTATGCTATTATATAGTCACAGTACAGACATGACAGGAAACAAGGGAGAGAGATGTACGACAAGCCCAGCCTCTAGGCCATTGGGACACCCCCTGATGGAGGACGATGTAATTCTAACGACTATATGCATTTAGTAACGTTATTCAAATATATAAAAGTCTCGTTTTTTACACGTCCTCTTTTGATTTCTAAACACTGAAAAAAAATGCTCAAAAATAAGATATTTTCAAAATGTAGCTTCCATAATTCGCTCACAGTGTGCATTCTTATTCTAACTCTACCCTGTCCTTGAAATAAAGATTAACTTGTTATTTTTTAAGCATCATCTAGGATAAGGACTTTTGAAACAGTTCCTACCGAACACTTTTAATTTGTGAAAGACAAACTACTTTTTTGAGATGCAAAGGTTGGGATGATTTATATTCAATAATCTGCTTATTATTTAAATGGGAAAGATCATTCCATATGTAGCGATGCACAGGAATAGCCTTTGTAAATGCTTCTTGACATGCTTGACAAGGCAGCAGTACCTGAGCTCACAGGGGCCATGGAGTCAATTGCTACACATAAGGCAGTGCTTTGAAGGGCAGGGGTGCGTGCCGTGGCGGGCTGGGGGTGGCACACACACACACACACACACACACACACACACACACACACACACACGATCCAATCCACAACCACACACACCACATCCCAAAGGACGCATCGTGCAGCAGCAGGCTGCAAATCCGACCTCGCCAAACACCATCCGGCTAGGGGCAGCTGAGTTCACCTGCAATGCTATTCACTCTTTGAGAGGAATGCATGTGTGTTGAGTGTGTGTGTGTGTGAGGGTGAGCGAGAATGAAAGGCAACGAGAAGGGAAAAGAACTAAAAAGATAGAGTGAGTGTGTGTCTGGGAGAAAAAGAATGGATAAAGAGACACGGAAAGAGAGTAAGGGAAAGACTATCTGCTGCATTAACCTTCCCCTCCACAGTGCCAGTATAGAGTCTTTTCTGCACTCCTCTTTCAGCAGGGAGGACCCAGGGGATGGTAATGCTAAGCCCCACTCCATTCTTCCACCAGAAACTTTGATTTCCTATTAGGTTCCTCCTGATGGGGACCGATGGGGAGAGGAGGGGAGGAGAGGAAGGCAGGGCAGGACGGACACCGAGTTGGAGGAAAAAAAAAAGTGAAAAGTGGCCAAAAGCAGAACGAAAAAGGAGGAGAAGAGTAGGAGAGGGCGGCAAAAACAGAAACAGATGCAGCAAGTGCAGAGAGGAGGAAGAGGGAGAGGAGTAAAGATGAATGGGGAGGGCTGGCCACACATCACATGCAACATGTCCGCTGTGGGACACTGGCTGTCCCTGTCCCGGGTACCGAGGGCATTGTTTACACTTAGCCCATTTAGGACTGACCTTTCCTAGCTGGCAGACATACAGACTGAGAGGTAGAAAGGCACACGGGGTAGCAGACAGGTTGGTATGCAGACAGACAGGTGAGAGACAGTATGACAGGTTTGTAGGGATGCAAATAGATAAGTAGGCCAGGAGAACAACAACAAAGTTTGCAAAAAGGCAGAAAAGTAAAAATGGGTGTGCAGACTGCCTTGGCAAAGTGCGTCGGAAACAGCGTGGTGGGCCTGTGGAGCGGAACTGCGTGCGCAACCCGGCAATAAAATGTGATTAACGGGAAAATGTGGTCTCTCTCTCGCTCTCTCTCTCAAAGACTGTAGCCTACATGAAACTATCACGACATGAGATATGAATTCCCGCTTCCCTCCCACATACTCCGTAGATCTCTCTCAGTCCAACAGCTAACTAGCTAGCTAGCGACATCTACTTCCAGGAAGGAAGCGGTAAAGTAGAAAAGCCCGCCTCTTGCTTGATTTGATTGGCTGCCTGGGCCAAGTGTGACACTGACGAGCGGTGTGACCCCGCGCCTGGTGCTGGAAATATTTGAACTTTTATGTGCGTCTAAAAAACGCTAGAAAAACGCAACCTGCGGTGCAAGAGAGGAGCGCACGGCAGGCGTGCCGTACCATAGGAAAATAATGGTTTTGTTGGTGACGCATTTCTAGCGATGCGTCTCGGTGTGATCAGCCCCTAATGGTACATGTCCACAGAGGCGTTTTTTTTATCGCGAGGGATCACCTCGCTTCCCAGCATTGGACACTTGATGGGCTGCCACTAGACACAAGTCACTAGGCACCTGACTGGATGAAAGCTTTCACTCGTGGGCTGCTGCTCCCAGCTTTCAAACCGGAAACAACATGGCGGCTCATTTGGAAACTTTCTTCTCTTATATTACGAACATAGTTCACCGAAATGCGTTTCTTAAAACATTTTATGCGAGAAATAAGCCGTGCAGTTGCTGAATCTGTCTTTAATTTGGATCGACAACGTTTAGTTTAAAAGTTTCTTGGGAGTTTCCAGAGGCGGCGAGTCGTGTCGGACACCCCTAATTTAGATAAAGTTGAGGTCAAGTCTACTTTATCCAAATCAGGGGTGTCGCGACTCGCTGCCTCTGGAAACTCCTTAGAAACTTTTAAACTAAGCGTTGTCGACACCCCTGATTTGCATAAAGTAAACTAGACCTAAACTTTATGCAAATCAGGAGTGGGCGACGTGACGCTACCAGAATGCATTGCACGGCTGCTTACATAGGCAATGAATGGGAAGCGTGGAAAGGACGGAGCCTGTGGACACGTACCATAAAGTGTGATTTATGCTTTGAGTGTCTGTGCGGCCAAAAACACGTCACACCATCAGACATGACCTTTCGCGGGGGTTCCGTGCGGCAGGTTTTCGCATGTCCGCGCACATCCAACTATGCAGATGCGGATGGGCGGAGAAAATTGAGGAGCTTTGAGAATGTTGTGTTTGCTGTGAGGAGAAACCTTCACAGAGTATAAAAAATCCAAACGTTTCCTCATCACGATTCCACGTCAGCTCACGTCCGTGACGAAAGCATAACTGAAGCTTAAGAGTGGAGATATTCTACATTGTTCTTATTGTTGGTTTTGGTCTTTTCACTGAACTTGTTGACAATAAGAAAAATACCGACTATCAACAGACTTATCATTTAACACAGAGAAACAGACAGGCAGATCGGAAAGTGGACAAATAGACAGAAGGTTAATATTCCTTATCCCAGTGACAACCTAGACAGCTTAACACCAACAACTAAAATCTTCTAAAGTCCATAGTGATTTTATCCTGAACCACGGCTAGGATTGCACAGAAGCACTGAAAAGGCCCGTATTATTATCACAATAAGATGGGACACACATATGTGTCACAGTACATGACCTCCCATGAGGGCGATGTAGGAACAAAAACTCTTTGCTATACAAGGAGCAAAAGCTCAACCGATCTCTATTGTCACCTCACTTCTCTTATAGATTTTGCGTAGTTGACCCCATTGTGAAGAAAAGTGTAGAGTTTTTCTGGATTACAGGACATATGGCAGATTTAGATGGACACGTGGCACATCAGGAACTTTCTTTTGGGGGGGGGGGGATTTAAAACATATATCAGAAAATTAGCTAATGAGCAGAGATGAATACAGCAATTTCTACAGGCAATGAAAATGAAAACAAATTTTGAAAAACAAATATGAATTATCTATTGATGATTTTCTTTCAAAACTTCAACAGCTACTTGCTAATAGTTATAATTCACTAGCCACACTAGCACCTTCCAGGACAGGCCCTGTCGACCACAACAACATTTATCTGTGTTTTTATGATAAGTAGTTCCCATGTCATGTGTGGGAAAGAGGGATGAGACAGATATTAAAGTTGAGGAGGCGAGACGGAGAGATATGGAGACAGAGACATACAGAGAGAGACAAAAGGGAGCGGGAGAGAGGTAGTCGGAGGGAGAATGATTGATTGATGTGGTCAGTGAGGCGTCACTGATCTCCAGGGGAGCCCCCTCTAAAGAAGAGGATGTGGATTGGCCTTAATGGTGTGAAAACAGGCAGACCGCAGCACTAATCTGGGAGGAGGAGGAAGATAAGGACGGCCAAATCAGCTACAAACAAACAAGAGTCAATGAGCTCGGAAGTTTCTCGCAATGAAAATGGATTTTCATTTCACAAGTACCTTTAACCCTATAGGGTTATTTATTCTATTTCATGTTTTTATAGTTCAAAGCCTGCATTTGGGGGGTTGGAAAGGCGTTTCTTCCAAAAAGCCACAAACTTATTTTCACAGAAAAAATGTGTTTGCATTTTAAAGACAAGAATTACTGCAATTGGGGAACACGATTAGTTCCAAAATTGAAAGAGGAAAAGGGAAAACGTCTCAATAGGAAGAAATAGTGAGTGTAACAGGTGGAAGATGAGCCCGATCTCGCAGTCAGCCAAACGACCATTGTTTATGTGTTTGTGTTACCCTGCGGAGAGGCTTGCTAATCCGTTACAGCAGTAGGAAATGTCTAGCTATATTAGCTGTGTTATCCTGCTGGGATCTTGTGTCTCAGTAAGGGTCCTTTACTCTTAAAGACGCCCTACAGGCATTACCAACCAACAGACAACAAATATACTGAGAAATAGATAGAGTTAAGACCATCTAAAGGGAGTTGTTCTAACTCTGTAAAATGTATGGCTTACATTTTCATTTAAAACATCTCTATAATGAACAGTGATGCGATGATTTGGAGATGTTGCGATTAGATTTTATATAATTACATTTTAAAGCAGCTCTTGGTGAAAACAAACTGTGTCAGTATGTAGGTGAGTGTAGGTATTTAAGCTATTTCTGTGAGGGTTGAGGTTCATAGACCCACTGTTACATTTCCTGTCTAGTTGAAAAGACCCATGTTAATCCAATTCCTTCACTGCGGGAAGTAGTGTGCTCTTGTTTTAATCTAGCAGGGGGCTTGTTGTTTCTGAATGTGCCCTGCAGCTATTGTTGTGGGTAAAGAGACCACTCGAGAAATACATGATAGCCCCGCTCCTCTGTGTGCAGTTGGGTGGGCTTGTCCTCCGGACTCAGAGTCCCTCTGGTTACTGAGGGCACTGATACACGAGCAGCACTTAACCAAACATTATCGATTAGCTAACCCTAAATACACCGTATTTGTGTGGTATCATCATTTGGCTGTATTATAGTTGTGACAGTGGGATGGTAGAAGCTAGAGTTTAACAACATAATTCAGGAAATATTATAAACACCTGTTTAAAGGGACAGTGTGTATGATTTGGCGGCATATAATCGAGTGGTTGCAGATCGCAACAGAGTACCCATCCGCTCACTCCTCCCTTTTCAAGACTGCGGTAACATGAGTCGCATTGTGCAAAACCGTGGTAACGCCGTTCGCCTTAGGAGCAACAGAAGTCAGGCGGCGGTTGGCGGTACCACGGTTTTGCACTCTGCGAATTATGTTACCACAGTTTCACAAGCGTGTTGGAGAACTACGGTGGCCTTCAGGTAACGTAAAAATGTGAAAGGCTCTCTCTAGAGCCAGTGTTTGGTTTGCCCGTTCTGGGCTACTGTAGAAACATGGCAGAGCAACATGGCGGACTCCGTGAAAAGGACCCCCTCCCTATGTAGATATGAAGGGTTCATTCTAAGCTAACAAAAACACGACGATTCTTAGTTTCAAGTGATTATACACTAATGAAAACATAGAACATGCAACATGAATATTATATTCCATTTCTGCTAATAGATCCCCCGAAATGTTACACACTGTTCCTTTAACAGATTTCTTTAGGCACTTAAGGTTCAGGTTTGCTATATTTAATTAAGTAATCAATACTTTTCTATGAGATTTGTGGTTAGCTTTTCTCAAATAGTAACAGAGGGTCTACCAACTATGAATGTTAATTAAACCTACCACTGAAGTGTGAAACCAAAGTGGTCATTCAGAAATAAGTATTGTTTATACTGCATTTTTACTGAATGTTATGGACAAACAGTCCACGCCTTAAATGTTAGAGCTAAGTGAAAGTCCTGAGTCTAGTGGAATAATATCGAACAGTGAACCAGTTTAACTTGGTTCTTTGGTTCTGGATTTGAAGTGAGACAGTTTAACTCATGGACATTGGTGTTGTTTAAAGCTTAATGCTGTAGCATTGAACAGGATGTTATCTGATATACCTGGCTGGTTTATGCAGTAGGCAAAAGGTGTGTGAGTACATGGCGCGTTGGCAAAAAGGAGCCCAGACGGACACTCTCTATGTGATCGTGTGCATGTGCGCGCGTGTGTGTGTGTGTGTGTGTGTGTGTGTCTGTGAGAGAGCGCCTCTGCATCAAGGTTTTGTCCCCTGCAAATGCACTTGTGCCATTCTCCATCTAAACTCCTGTGTCACTCTTAGTCACCAAATCTCAATTGCTTTCTTTTCAGTGCACAGAAATGGCTTTCCACAACTCCATTGTGGTCTGCCTCCTTCCTGGATCGGTGGCTGAATGGACAGATTGAAAAGAGGGGGGTGAAAACGATAGGACATGTATCTCTAATTGGTAAGATGGAGGAAGAGATGTGCATGTGCAGGGACGTGTGAGCGCGCACCGACAGCGCTGTGTGTCTATATGTGCACCCGAGAGAGGGAGACATGCGAGGTGAGGGGGTGCGCTGTCGCTGTCTGAGCTCTGTGTGCTGTGTGAGTGCGGGAGGGAGGCTGTAAGCGATACCCTTGTCTGTTCCCTACTTGCCCCACTCTGAGGCCGCTCCACCCAGGCCAGCCCGGGAGAGAGTGGGGGTCCCCTGGGAACTGGACAGGACAGGGAGGGAGAGGGGGGGCAGCATGGAGGCCAGGCTTTCAGCCACTATGAAAAGGAGCGGAATCAAATACAAGCAAAATCTCCTTCAATATACTGTATCCCTCACCTGAGTAGGGCAGCTAGCTGAAAGGAGATCCGCGGGGGCAACTGTACAATGGGCCCAGGGAGGACAAGAGAGGAGACGAGAGGAGAGGAGAGGAGAGGATAGGACAAGAGAGGAGAGGAGAGGAGCGCTAGGACAAGAGAGGAGAGGACAAGAGAGGAGAAGTGAGGAGAGGAGAGGATGTAGTTAACAGATGAGTGGGGGCAAGAATAGCAAGGTTTAGTGAGAAAGAAAAAAGAGACAAAATGCTACCAAATTTCGTGCCCTTGACCTTTGCATGAAGGCAGAAGATTCACCAGTGAGCACTAGACAGTTACATATTCTGATATTTATGAGGTTGAACATGAAGTCTCAGATCGTTGTACTGTTAACACTACACAACATGCTGTCTTGTAATCGGGAGTCTTTAAGTCATTGCGGTTTTCACACTACATGACTGACCGGAGTCAGGGGGTCACACACTACAAGATCTTTCACCGGGAGGAATCCCCGATGAGGTCTCCAAACTACGTTTTGTCATGAAAACACACGTGAGAAGTGACACGGTAAATTTCGAAATACCATGCGCGTAGTCATGCTTGTTGATATTGTCGCTGGCACACGTGTTCACAAAATATCCTGTTTCCACACTTCTTTACTATTTCTCTATTTTCCTCTAGGTGCAACAAAAACGTTGGACAGTGTTGCAAATGCAACACATAGCACACAGGCGATCCCTCCCCCAGGTTTCCCCTCAACCCGTGTTTTGCGCTCTCATTGGCTGTTGCTCCTAATGTGTCTGCGATGCATTGGAGATCCTCTCGGCTCGTGTCTTTGAACAGTTCGCACATAGCGCTTGAGCGCCTATGTGCGAGCGCCGAGCCAACACTGATTTTCCTCTGATCTGGGACTTTTGTCGGGGAGCTCCAAATGGAAAATCAGGCGAGAGGAAAATCAGGGCTAAAGTGGTGTAGCGTGATCTTGGCATCACTCTTCTTACGCCCCGTTTTTGTTGTTCTTCGTGTGGTTGTCCTTGTTTCTTTTAAGACTCTTCTTTATCCTCCTTCTCGGGCCGGCCATTGGTGTGTTTTCATGCACTTTTGCAAGCAAGAGGCACTATCCCAATTCTCCAAGCCAAAGCACAGTGGGTTTGATACATAGACTGTATATAAGAAGTGGACGTAGTCACCGTTACGTCACGTCACCAATTTGTTTGTGGACTGTCGTTTTGAAGCCACGTGTTCGGCGATTTTGTCCATCGCCATCTTGTTTTTTTGCAACCAGAAGTGACACGAGAGGGTGGAGATAAGTACAACCGAACGCTGAATCAGACATTTTTAGGCGACCAAAACGTTACAATTAATTTTAATGAACTGAAAACATACTGTGAAAGGGTTAAAGTCCTAAGTAACACCCAGACCGGACAACGCTGTGGTAGCGACCTGTCAATCACAAGGTAGCCACGCCCTAAAGCATACCCCGCTTTATCGTCTAAATGGGACCATAATTTACTAAATTAACATCATGCTGGGGGGGGCATCTATTCTGTGGGTCAGTGATTTTATCTTGATATTGTCTTGAACAAAGTTCACATCATGTTGGTTATGGTCTTTCACATCTTGAGGATCAGACATATGCAAATGAGTAAATACATACATCAAGAAAAACTTGAATGTAACATGTTTACATACTTATCTAAATTCTTCCTCCTCTTCTGTTTTTCATAATTGTTATTTATCAGTTGAATTCAATTATTATTAATCAATTCAACCTCTTCGTGCAGGTACCTGAAACAGAGTCTGGTCACCTGGTTAACCTAATGGACCTGGCAGTGGCTACTCATCAAAGTGACAATCAATCAGTGACACATGGGGCTTGTTCTCGTATGTACACATGTTCACACTGTACACGTGAATCTGGCAGATTGCCAGCAGAGGTTACGTGTGGTGAAAATGACCGGTGTCAAGTGAGTGGGCGGGTGTGTTGGTGGTGTTTGAGGACATACAAACATATATAAGAACAACCTACCTCTGCACTCTCACCCTCTCACACACCTCTCATGTTCCAAGGTGTGAAAAAGATGGAAAAGCACCTCCAGCCAAATCACTTCCGAAGCTTCCCGAGGTTCCTTTTCATGTGTGCGGAGTCAATCAGAGTGAAGGTCTCTTCCCCAGCTGAGGAGGGCCGGCTGCACGCTCTCGGTAACCTGACCCTGCTGGAAGGCACACAGAGTCAAAGGGAGTAAATAGCCTTGCAGTTGAGGTGTTTCCTATTGGGAAGTATAGGTACACTACACATAATCATACACACACACATTGCATTTTTATGAGAAATTAAGTGGTTAAAAAATAATCAAAAAATAAAAGAAAATTGAGAAAATGGCACAAAGTAAATCAATATGAAAGCTATAATAAGAAGAGAGCATTAGAGCATCACAATATATAATATTGAAAGCGTTACAGAGCAATATCAGAGTAAAAGGAAGGATAAAACATCACAAAAAGATAAGAAGACAAGATTTAGGAAGTGATTTACGAGATGCTGCTAATGACACACACACACACACACACTAAAATGCATACACAGATTTACATAGAATACCATGAACAAAAATATATATGCAAACCTTTACATACTCAAACATGCAAATCTAAGAAACACACTCACTCACTCACACACACACACAAATACAAACAAAGCCATGTAACTGATTCCGCAGGAGCATTGAGCACTGTGGATAATTGGTAGCACTATTGTGCTGCTCCTCAATGGGCCGGTTACCCAAGAAGCCTCATGTTCGTGTTCATGTACATTTGCTTTGAAGGTGGCGGACACAAAGAGCTGAACCCTGCCCAGAACAAAGCCCTGGGAGACCCTGCTTCACCCATGGATGTCTTTCATGGAGAGAACCACAGAGATAAATGATCTTCTTCTTCTTGTGACCGTGTGTATGTACTGTGTGTGTGGCTGTCAGCGTGTGTGTGTGCAGGTGGACATGCTTTAAGGGATGGGCTGCTTGTCATCATGGAAACCACAGGATGTATTTTGTCAAAATAGTTCAACACTGCCGCTTTAGAAGATGTAAAGCCCTCAGCTTTGGGACCCTTTCAAAATAAGGAGAGAAAAAAACTTAAAGGAACAGTGTGTAACAATTAGGGGGATCCACTGGAAGAAATGGAATATAATATCAATAACTATATTTTCTTTAGTGTACAATCACCTGAAAATAATAATCGTTGTGTTTTCGTTACCTTAGACTGAGCCGTTTATATCTACATAGGGAGCGGGTCCTCTCCATGGAGTCCGCCATGTTGCACCGCCATATTTCTACAGTAGCCCAGAACAGACAAAAAAAAACAACTTAACTTAACTTAACTTAACTTTTCCTGCTTAGGCCGGAGTCAACTCTCCGCCGTCGCCGCCGGTAAAACCGTTTCTCACCAATGCGATGTGAAAATATGGTGCGGTAATGCGGAAAATCTGCATTCGAATTTTCCGCATTGACTACAATGCACACAGGGTCCGGTGGGAATTATCCACGTAAACGTTGCCGTTTACATCAATGAGGCCAAATGGTTTTTTTCCTAAATAGTGGCCGTGTCCACTCCACACAACAAAAACCTATCCAGACAGAGAATGTCTAAGAGGCTAACGTTAAATACACAATACATAAACTAATCGGACCCCAAATGTGATGCTAACGCTAGCTGTTGTGGCTAGCCCCGTTCCGTGACCAACATGTAACATTAGCAAGTGCATATCAGCTACATTACCATCTTCATCGTATCCCAGCTGCTGGGCTATCTCAAGCCATATATTCTCCTTTATTTGGTTGTTTGGGTAGTAGTGTGGGGGACGGCCCATTGTTATTCCAAACACAGTCCGAAAAATGTCCCATTGGACCAAAAAAAAGCCATTTGTCTGACAGTCTGTTACCCCGAAAACAAACGCCCAATGTTCCAAGGCTCTGAAAATACACACTCTCTATGCAACAAACAGAAGCACATGGCTAATTATTATGCAAAACTACAGTGATCAGTTGGAACAAAAGGATTTCATTGGTCAAAGATACACTGTGCATTCCAATACCAATACTACCAGACTATTTAGTATGCCAGAAAAAGATCTAGCATGTCTCAATACATAGTATGTCAAATGCAGTATGCCAAAAATACCAGGATGTCCTACTACATCGGTCACATTTTTCAGTATACAAGCCAGCATGCTTTTCTGGCTATTCTGACCCACAATCCTCTGCGCAGCGGATATATGAGCAAGCGGGTCAAAGTTCAAAGAGCATTGTTTTGAGGAAGTAGTATGTCCCAATTGTATACATACTGCATGCAACAGTACGTACTTTGTAAAGGCAGTTGCAGTATGTACTCAAAAAATTATGAGATTTGGAACGTAGCCATTTTCCGCAGGAGGAAATCCGCTGAAATCGAGGTCCGTCCAAATATTTTTTTCCGTCCGCAAGAATGTTGCGTAGGGGTGTGCAAGCATTCATAAGACCCCACAAAATCAGATTTTTAGAACTTTCCGTACAGCTTTACCTATCACATATTTTACACATTTTAGACTTTTTCTCTATATACTCATCTTGCAGAGGACTTACTGGACTTACCCACTGATTACCGTCCAGTATTTTACTTGCTTTCTGCTGCAGAATGGTCATAAACAATAAGGAATTTCTGTCCAAAATTTTTGGGAGGCCAACAAACTCTTTTGGGTTAAGTTGAATTTATCTTGTTATGTTTTCATTATTGTTATTGAATAAATTACTTGATTCAATAACAATTTATTTGCAGTGGTTCTTTGCCAAATAGTCACTCCTGCAATAAATAAATACACATTATAAACATTTTATCCATGTTTATGTCATTCTCAGTATAGGTGGGGAAAAAAAATCACAGTCATACTGTTGATCCCTTTGTGTTAACGCATAGCTTTTGTCCTTGTGTTGAATTCTGGGAGCTACAACAGAAATTAATACATTTTCAGGACAACTCGAATAAAAGACCAAATATAAATTTGTGAACAGCGGTAAGTACATGAAATGATTATTTTAAAAATAACTTTTATAAAAATATACAGTAAAATGATTCAGTCATTGTTTTACTGAATCTGTTGTGTCTTTTTTTTTTTAAATATAAGAACTTTGGTTAAAGTAATACAGTAAATGGACTGATGAGATATAACAGTTATTGCATGGTTTAAGCTGGATACAGGTTTAATGTTTCAGTCATGCGTGTCCTGGTCACCTCTTCAGCTAAAAAGGTCAGTTAGAGCTGACTGCCTTAGGGCGCTGAAGAGGAAAAGAACTACAGTAAGGGCTCATTTTCCCCCACTGTAATTAGATTGATTTGCACATGAAATGATTTAACTTCTTGTGCCTGTATAACTACTTTTTTTGCACCGATGAACAACTTTGTGTGCCAAGATGCTGACTCTCTGAGTGATCTTATCAAACAGTACTTATGCATGGTTGTTCCCTTTAAGTTGCTTTGTGTTTTTATTATGACTCTGTTTTTTTGTTGAGTGTCTCCACTGATGTTAATGTTTTTTAATTGTGTGTTTTAGACCACTGTAAACCCTGTCTACTGGATTGACCCAATACATGCATAAATCCACTGACATTAATAAGGCATAATGATTTTACAGGCTACAGCAAATATTGACTTGTACGCATCTTTCATTTCAGCGCAACAAGATTACACAAAAGATAACTTTGCAGATATAAACGTTACGATTTGTGTGACTGTGAGTCACAGTATACTACCAAGGAAACGCATTAACAATTCATAGCATCACTGAGTTGGAGCATGCAATGCAACAGGTGCTCATTGCATCACAGCTGCATTGTGTGTGTTTGTGTGATCAGTCACTATAGGTTACGCTACAGTACATGATAATACAGGGCTGTGGTGGCTAATGAGAGGTGAGGCCTTCAGGGTAATTTAAGGGTAAGATAAAACAAAGAGGTAGTTACTGTTAGTAGCCCTTAGACCAATTTACAGTTGGCTGAATTGAACTAAACTGGACCATACTGATCGGAACATTATCTATCTATCTATCTATCTATCTATCTATCTATCTATCTATCTATCTATCTATCTATCTATCTATCTATCTATCTTTCTATCTATCTATCTATCTATCTATCTATCTATCTATCTATCTACTCTTACTCCCTGTAACTACCCATCATGTCCCCTGTTGCCTCTGTCTCTACTCTCTCTTTTTCCCTCCCTCTCTCACTCATTATTCTGTCTCTATCTACCCATGGTGTCCTCACTCGCCACCCTCTCCCGCTCTCTCTCTGGGACAGCAGATGGAGACTATGGCCCAGTTCTGCCTTTTGTTCTGGGTCCCCAGAGAGACCCGTGGCTTTTTTGGACAGCACACAGCTCGGCTCCCCATATCTCATACAAAATGCAAGCGCCTTTCTTTTCATTAAAAAAAAGGAAGCTGTGGAATGCACATATTCTGAATATAGTTATTGAAATGAGCATGACTACAGAGGCTTAAAACATACTGAACGCACCTCTTGACTAAAGATTGTTTATCACACCCTGACTTCACTGGAACTTTCTGTGTGAGCTTTTTATGCATGCCTAACTTTCTTTATGCATGATAATGTTAGTTATTTTAATTCTAGTGCTGGTTTTGAACAGTTTACTTTTCATAGCACATTATTTCAGTATAGTTTATTGGTGTACATTTGTATATAGCTACATTATATTTAGCTTGATGCACTTATTTTATTTGCCACAACATCTAGTTAAAGATAAAGAGCTTCTGAGTATGCCACTTGTTGTTTATGGTATCTTGGCATGTGGTTGATAAGAATGTGTCCTTATAAGGCTGTAAAGGTGTGTTAGAGGAAGGTAAGGTAAGAGCTGGAAACATACAGACAGATACAGGTTGATTTATGGCGTTACGAAACAATTTTGCTTAAAAGCAAAAGGAAAGAACAAAAACTGTAAGTGTGAGAGTGAAGACAACAGTAAACAGAAAATAAAACAGTATCCACATGCATCAGTGCATCTCAGGTTCTCCCTAACTCCACTCTGTTGTTATTTTCATAACGTCCGTGCTGCGTAAATAATTAATGTGCATGAAACCTCAACCTGATCAGCATCCCACCTGTTGAAGATGGCTGTTTTTACCTCCCACTTTCTAAATGTACCACCATTGGTTAATTAGATAAAGCCTTTTAGTGGTCGTTTTTATACCACTATCACATTGAACAAATAAAAAAACAATCAGCTTATTATTTCAGAAAAAAAACAACATTTATGTATCTTATTTGAAGACCCCCATTTAGCCTTCTAAATGCAGATAAATGTATCTTCCTCATGAAACATCTCTAGACTTTACAGTTTTTCTCATTCGCTTTGGCTCAATTCTTGAACGAGAATTGTTTTTTTCAAAACAATGAGTTCAAATCTCTGAACAACTAGTTGGTTGTTCACAACAGATTTGAATTTCTAATTCATTCAAGAAACTTTCACGTGTTTTGGCACGTGTACAAAAGAGTAAGTACAATAACCTCTTGCACATGGCTTGATGATCAAAACTGAGTTGATTCTCAGTGAAATTGTCGTCCTCTTCACAACTTCTACACATTCTTTCATCATGTGAGCCATCACATGCAAAATGATCTATTCAGTTATCAAAATCTGTCAGACATACACGTATATTCCATAAATTTCTATGACATGGAGTTACGTACTGTGAGGAGGTACAATTAGTTGTTTTTTGCTTTACTTATTTTTGGCAAGGATGTTATTTTGTGGCAAATTTTCTGTTCACTGTATATGACTTACAGTAACATGAAAGATCAAAGGTGACTTTTCTGTTTAGAGTACATGTAACACATTGCTACACAAATAAATGTATAGTAAAGTAATGTATAGTACAGTAAGCAGTCAGTGTCAACAAAAAACTAGAACAAAACAGAGATTTGTATATAAGAAACATTTCCAGTTGACTGCCATGGTGAAAAAAATGTCTGAACATTTTGACCAGTACGGTTCACACAATGACAAAACAACTTTTCATTTTGGTGGCATTGGCCAATTTACTGACACAGTAACTAGGTTTTGAAGCAGGAATGGAGTGTTTTGGGTTGCAAACTTGCATGAGTTGTGATGACCCATGAAACAGTTGTGACAATTGCACTTACAGTTTAGAGAATGTTAAGACTGTTTAAAAAAATGAGCCAAAGCGATCGAGAAAAACTGAATTTCAGGAAAAAAACATTTATATATATTATTTGAAGACCCCCATTTAGCCTTCTAAATGCAGATAAATGTATCTTCTACTGAAGTCATTACATGAAACAGCTCTAGATATTAAGCTGAAGATAAGAGTTGTGCAAACTTGTCCCAAAGCCCTGACACCGTTGTGGATTTCCCCTTTACCCACATTTTGCTGGTTTACTTATTTGCATAGCACACATGAATGCTTTAAAAAAAATTAAAAACAAACGTTTTCTTGAAATCTATACGTCCATAAAAGCACTGTCCTGTTTCTTTACAGTTAATGTAGTTTCATTTGATGTCATTTTAGCTTGCGATTAAAGGAAAATATCAAGGAAAATTAGGAAAAGTTAATGTTCGGATCAAATCAGAGACAAAAAAGTATATTTCACTACTGACTGGGGCCTCATCAAATTTAATTTCTCAAACCCTGCAACAGAATCGCGATGACATTTTCCTACAGAGGACAGTTATATTTCCACAGTCTCCCTTTAAAGTGTTTACTGAAACTTGATCTCCTTTCACCGCAACACGAACTCGCTGCAGATGGCTGTCTGATCATACTCAGATACAGCTCTACCCGCATAAATTGTGTTAATAATTTAACACAGCATCCTCATTATATTTCCCTTTATTCCTGGAGGCGAGCAAAGGGGCACGGCTTGTGATTGGCTGAAAGCAGTGGGTGGGGAGACAGGCAGTGACAGGTAGCAAAACAACAGGTAGGCCACTTCGGGTAGTTTCATGAATTATTTCTAAGTATTTGGGCTGTTTAGTACCACGCCCCGGTGTCCGCCAGGCTTCTGACACATAGATGAGTCGCAAATAAGTTGGAGAAGGAGAAAAAGAAAGGAGAAAAAAAAACTTGAGTCAGGCAGCAGGACAGGGTGCCAGAGCAAGTGTGGTGCGTGCGTCCGTGCGCGTGTTTGTTTGAGTTGATGGGGAGAAAGAAAAAAGAGGAGAGGAGGAGGTGTACCGACCAGTGTGTGTGTGTGTGTGTGTGTGTGTGTGTGTGTGCAGGTCTTTCTTTAGTTGAGAAAGTGTGTTCCCTCTCGAGTCAGGTCCTCGGGGACACGGTGGGGACCCGCGAGCGCTCACCAGCTGACAGCGCGTGCTTCATTGAGGCCATCCAACACCTCGGCCCACGAGCCTGCCAACAATAGCCTGAAATTAATGCACGCTCCCCCATTACCAGATCTGGTATACTCACCAAATGGACGACATGGCAAGAGTTCAGGGAAAGAAAAAAAACGTTTCTCCGAAAAGATTGCTGCAAGAAAAACAACATTGTGTTATAATTTAATGCTTCGTTTCTGTGCGTCAAAGTTGTCACAAACATCGCAGTTTATAAATCGACTGTGGGGCCAGGGGGCGCGTGCACCTGCAGCATATGGCGAGCGAGCGCGTGTTGGACACTTTTCACGTCGCTGTTAACGATAAATTACATAAGAGGAGATCAAGTGTTGAAAGTTTCTTTAATTAAATGGAAAGGCCTACTGATGTGGTTTGAAGTACAGATATTATTCACTTTGCTCGTTCAAACAGTAAACTTGTATTTGTGTTCATTATCTCCAGAACCAAGGCCCTGATCATTTACTGTGACTCAGGCTATGTTTTTAAAACACATTCATGAAGGTTACGGTATACTGTAAATATATATTTCGTTATATGCAATATATGCACTTTCTGAATTTAGTCAATAAGTTAAAACCTTTTTAAAACCTTCATTTTTCATTTTTATTATTATTATATTAGTATTATTATTGTTATATAATAAATAATAATAATAATAATAATAAAAATAATTCATACTATTATTATTATTGTGTCATTGGTCGTTATAATACCTTAGAAGACATAAACCTGTTTAGTTGTTAACAAGTCCTTAATAGTCCTAACAGACTTCATTTTCCAATCATCACGAACAAATATTATTTTTATTCATTATTATTAATAAGGATAATATTTATATAAACAACAACAATAATAATAATAATAATAACATAGTAATATTATTATTATTGTTGTTATCATTATTTTAGGGTGACTGTTTACTGTATAAAAACAGTAAGGCCTAGTCGCTAAAAGAGTTCATTGCAGTTATCCGGTGCGTGGAAACAACAGAGACAAAGAAACATTGCATTTTCGTTTGCTTTTTTATTCCCAAAATCAAATTAACATAACAATAAATGGCAAAATGATAGCTTTTTTTCCAGCAAATTTAACTATGGAGTTATAAAAAGCAAATCAAATGAAACAATAAATAGGCCTACATGTCAATTAATCTCATCCAGTGAAAGCAAAAGACACACAAGTTCATCTGAAGATACAAAAGAAAAAATACAAAAGAAGGCAGCATTGATGGCTACATTAAATAGGCTATTTGTATGGAATTGGCAGTACTACACTATAGCAAACAAAGCAAAACAATATTGTTTATGGTTTGAAAACAAAAGTCGTATTTCTCAAGCCTCTGGCTCGTATATTTTTAAAGTGCACATTATGAACTTTTGAAGTTGCAAAACAAAACACATTTACAAATTAACAAATAAAAACATAAATCACAACAAAAATCATATTATAGCTACAAAAAATGTTTTTTTTTTACATTATCAAATATAAGCAATTATCCATAAAGTTATGATTTTGTGGAAGACAGCTTTTTGGTCGGAGTGACGTGGGAAATACCCATGGCAGTGCTGCGCGCGACATGGCAGAGGGGTCTTCCAGCCACGTCTCCATGGAAACTGGAAATTATAGGCTATACATCTATTGGCAGAACCGAATTAGGTCTATCTCACGCAAAAAAAAAACAACCTTTAGACTATGTAACAAGTCGATAAAATAGAATTATTGTTAAAAATTTAACATCACTTTTTTGAAAAATGTTCATCCTCTTAAAACGGCATTTTGTTAGCAACAGATAGACTGCATGATTGACACGTTTACGGACATTATTTAGTTTTTTTAACGTTTAATATAGTCTGTTATTTTTTATTTTCATTCAGAAAGCGACTGTGTGGTGATGGTGATGGTGGCTGCGTAGCTTGAGTTCTGAGAGGTCATCTTCTTCACTTGAGTGGAGCTCCATCGCTATTTCATCCGAGTCACTGAAGTGGGAGTGCGGGGAAAACTCTCCGTCGCTCCGGGGAGACGCTTTCCTCCCACCACCTCCGCCCGGTGCGAGCGAGCCGCCTGCCCGGGTGGAGGAAGGAGGAGGAGGAGGAGGAGAGGGGGAACGCATCGCTTCTTCGACCAAGGCGGAAAACGAACCGTCATCGAAGGAGGAGCGGAAAGGCATCCCGCCGATGTGAACAGGTAGGCTGCTACCTGAGACGGGCGCAGCCGCCGCCGTCCTGGAGGCTGCAGGAGACGGGGGACACCTGTCCTTCGCCCCGTCAAAACCACCGGCGGATGGAAGCGTACTGTCACACTTTGGCGAGTTGTTGCTGTTGTTGCTTGCGACGTCGTTATTATTGCTGCTTTTGGAAGGCACCGGACCTTCGAGCAGATCGGCCAGAGCGTTGATGTAAATCTGCGCCATCTGTAAAGTTTCATACTTGGAGAGCTTCTTGTCGTTGTCGAACGCCGGGATGACGCTGCGCAGCTCGTCGAACGCGTGGTTGAGACCGTGCATCCGCCTCCTCTCGCGCGCGTTGGCGGCCACGCGCCTCTGCTTGTGGACACCGCGGACGGGTCTGCCGGACTGGGCTCTCTGTCCGGTGGATGACTCCTCATCGGACCCGCTGACGGCGCCCTGGAGACGGCACAGGTCCCTGACTTTGAGCGAGGAAGAGGAGGGGCTCTTGGCAGGTTTTCTGTAGCTGTGAGGGCTGGGATGGCCCGAGGACTCCGGGGAGCCACTCTCTGAAAAATGAAAAAACAAAACAAGTTAATGAACTGGTCTAGTTTGACCACACAACCTAATAAATATATGCATAATAATAAATGCATATACAATTGTGACTGTTTTTTAGTTGGTATCAAGCGCATAGGAATGGTATAATTGTAGGTTACAAATAAACTTTACACCTGAGCTCTCTGTAAAAGAAAGTAATGCTTCTCCTGGCTATTTGAGTCCTTAAGTTTATGCAAAAGGACTTAAAAAAAAACAACACTGCAAATCCCAGTTGCCCGTTATGTTGCATTACAGGTGATTTGAAAAGTTGTGCAAAAAAATGGAAATGATAAGAAGTGTTTTCTCACCTTGGTAGGAGCCGGTGCTCGGGCAGGGCGAGTGCCGCAGGTAGTCGGGTGAAGTGGCGTGTGCCGCGCAGGTGCCAGGAGGCTGCACCGGAGCCAGCCAGGCGCGTGGGTCACTGCCGCTGTCCACGAGCGTCAGTCCGGGTTCGTAGCAGGACTCCTCGAGCTGCTGCTGCTGCTCCCCCACCCTCTCCACCAACGTCGGGGTGTGCAGCCGCGAGTCGAGAACGAGCGCCTCCCGTGCGCCTCTGCTCCAGTCTTCCAAACTTCGGACATCCATGTTTCCAAAAAGACTCCAACAGGTAGGTGAAGTTAACCCGACTGATAATAGTAGTTGTTTTTTTCTTGGTCGGCACGCACTGCTGTGTGAATATGACTGTCGCGTGCGGGACTCCTTCTCTGGTGTCTCGAGGCGCGGCGTCGGTTTAAAAAGCGGCACGCGTCTGGGAGCCCCCCTTCCTCGCGCCGGTCGCGTGTTGACGTCCAATGAGAAGTCTCGGTAAAGGCCCGAGAGAGGTGATTATGCCCCCCCCCCCCCCCGAAGCCGGACTGTTTATGATAACGTTACAATTGAAGGAGTGTTTAACGCAAAGGGAGGTAAGGGGAACCTCCCACAGGACGCACGTGCGTGGGGAGGTGACGGTTTTTTAGGTAAGGAGCGTGGACAGCGCGAGACGTGCGCAGCTGGGACTGTTCGTGTGCCTTATAACGTCGCAGGTATGACAGAGGGAGGGGGGGGGAGGAAAAGGGTTAATTTGCCATCCTCAACTGTCTAAAGTGCACGTTTCCTGCACTGTGCGGTGTAAAGGCTGCATTTAAGTTTGCGCATTGGCACCAGAACCCCCCCCCCCCCCCCAACTCCAAAGTTCATCTAAACATGTGCGCATCACACAGACCTATAATGAAAAGAAAGGAATCTAACAAAATAGTTTTGCCCCAAATCAACTCAAAGCATAGGGGGCTTCAAATCCTACTGGCACTAAACTGTATATATATTTAAAAAAGAAACTTACATTTCATCTGTCAATAGTGACACAAATGCAGGGAATAAGCTGTAGAAATGAACAAAGTGTAAGGAGAAAAGTCTGACCAAAACAAACAAACAAAAAAAAGGGCTTTGGGCTGCGTTAAGCTTGACCAAACGTCAAAAGATGCCAACAAATGTTGCGGGCTCCTGGAGCTCGCGCGCTCATTGTCAATTCATTCATTCTAAGATCATCTCCAGTTTCCATTTTTCTTTTGTAGCGGCTCTAAAACCTTTTGATCCGGCTCTCGGAACGCCCTGTCGGTAAAAAGGGCTTCACAGGGAACGGAAACATGAGCAGGGGTCTCGCGCTCAGCACTGTTTCCGTACTGACACGAGCTGCTGTACGCGCGGCTGCAACTGGAAGCAGCATGGAGAAAGTACACGCGCAAATACGCATATACTCACACAAAACATGATCATTCACTCATTATGCCCATTTCGAATATTCATTTATTATCATATATCCCAATAAGAGCTGTGAACACAAGTTAAAAGGAAGATTGTATAGCTATAGATGGCTATACTTTGTCCAAAGTTGATTTTGTGGTTCGACCACCTGCAGTCTGCTGATCAAAGTGACCATGCTTACTGAGATGCAAACTTTAGGCCTAACCTGGCAAATGAACAATGGACTAATTGCTGGGTGGAAATTGGCTATTAAACCTAATTGCCACGGTCGATTTAGGATGCAGCTAGCCTATATGTTAAATACAGTAGCCCAATGTATGAGGCACAATGATCAAGGGAGGTTATCCCCGTTACTACCACTGCCCAGTCCAAGTTTTCACAACATTCAATGACTTAATCAAAAAATTAAGGCCAAACGTAAAAAAATTAGGCAGCAGGCTATCAATTTAACATCACAACTTTGATATATAAAAAGATATATGTTAAAAATGTTTAGAAATATGGGTTTATTCTGAAAAGACCAGACTCCTAAAACTAGCTGGAAATTGTGCGTGGGGGGGTGGGAAGGGGCACAATTTGTGGGAAGAAATCCAATAATTTCAGAGATAACCCGACATCAATCTTTTCTATTTTTTATTCATGTATTCATGTTGCGGGCTAGAGGTCTGGCGCCGAGCGTTCGCCCCCTCTTCCCACCTACAAGCCCCCCATCCAACGGGCCGGCCCGGACTCCTGAAGCTACCGACAGGTTGGATATTGTAGCTGGCGATTATTAAAGTGTCGCGGCCACAATGGAGACTCTATGTTCCATTGGTCACGCCTGGGGGGCTCCTCCAGGGAGAGGGGGGGGGGCTCCTCCAGGGAGAGGGGAGGGAGGCTCCCATTCCAATGCGCGAGAGGAGTCTGCGTGCTGCCGCTTCTCATTCCCGTCTCCCGGGAGACAGGGGCGCGACGGGCACGAGACCGGAGTGAGGGGAGCTGGACAGGGATTTCTGAACCGAACTGTAGCCTATCCTAAACTCTCTACATCCATGGTGTTGTTTTTTGATCAAATGCTATAATATACATGTATTTAGAAGCTCTAAAGCTAGCAACACCAAGGGAACTTTCTCCAAACTTTGAGTTTGTCACAAACACCTGGAAAAATCAAGAGGAAAGTAACTATAAATAGAAATATTGTAGTATAAATAAACTACAGTATATGTAATGTTCTTATTTGTACTCCACTACCTTTATTTGACAGCTTTACTTTGAGATCAACATTGCACATACAAAATATGGAATAAACTTCAAAAGTATGATGTTTTATCATGGATTAAATACATATTCAATTTAACATCACCCCATCCAGCTGCAACATTATAATGCTACTTTCATGTTGATGCTTTAAGTGTTGATCAGTGCTAATCCAATAATGTAAGGTAACACTTTTTAGATAAGTAGGCCTATGTTTTGCTCCTAATACTAATGTACTCCTACTTCAGACATTTACTTATGGAGTTATGGATAATGGAGTACTTCTACATTGTTTTATTCCTACTTTTGCTCAAGTAAAAGATCTAGATAGCTCTTCCACTACTAACAAAAATAATAATTTAAATGCTAGTAAGCATTCACCAAACCAAACGGAGAGCAGAAGGACTTAAGGTACAGGTTAACTCTCCATAGGGAGGGAATTACAGTTAATCATGATAATGATTGAAGGCTACATGAAGATGCTGACTTTGATCTCCTGACTTATAGACTACAATAATAAGAAAATGTCTACCTTGACGTCAAGTCGGTTGTCGCTCAGTGGTGTCCAGGGGAATTCAATGCACCATCAACATCTGAAAAATTAATTTCTTCCATTAATTTTCAATAATCTGGGCAATATCTGCCATTCATCTTGTTATAAGGCATAAAGTCTGAAAAGAAAGAGACAGGAGATCTCAGACAGTTGGGGGGAGGGCTAAACAGTGCCACCCACTGGTTAAAACGGAGAACTACAATGTAGTGCTCCATTGAACTTGACAGCAGTCGTCCTCAGCAGTGTGTCTATCCAGCTGTTAACAGCAGCACACAGGCCTTTGAAGTGATCGCCTATTTGAAGTGAAAGACACAAAAGCTTAGCTCATGCTTGAACTCAAAATCCATTCCACACATGAAATCATCTCAGATCACCAAAACCCATTTAAAAATGTTATGGTTGCATTTGTATTTTCCCTTCACTTTCACACAACATTCCCTCCTTAAATCTATTAGGTTTGATGATTTAACTAAGTACAGCAAGGGGTGAAATCCCTTTTCATCCATTATGAGATGGCACCCTTTCTGCATCAATCAATTTTACTTGTGTATTTGTTCTGGATCAATTGGCTCTTTGAAAATTAAAAGGTCAAAATTACACTGTGACGAGCAAGTTAACAAACCCCCATCCCAATGGTCTAGATTTTCTTGCGAAACGTTTTCTTTTGTTGAATGATCATTCAGGATTCTTCTCCGACTTCACATAAACAAATCAGATGCTGTTGCCTAATGATAAATGTTGATAAATTAATGGTAATAAAAGAAAAGAGAGAGTGAAGGCGAGAATCCATACTAAAACTCTTGATGAAAGTATGACTACTTACCAGTATCTGTGACTTGTGCAGAATCAGTAACCATTTCTTCTGGAAAAGAAGAAGACGAGCCACATACATGCGCTGAAAATGCTGGAGAGGAGACACTTTGCCATTTTGTCTAGAAAGGGAAGATGTATAAAAGGAATAGTTTGGGTGTTTTGAAGCGGGGCTGTATGAGGTACTTATCCATAGTAGGTGTTTTACTTCCAGACGGTGGTCAGCACGCCCCCAGCAGGGCGGACAGTCAGGAGCACCGGCACCAGAGCAAAGCAATACAGTGCTGTGGATGGGAATGGCAGAAAAACATACTTTAGCTACCTAACACCGACTATGGATAAATACCTCATACAGCCCCACTTCAAAACACCCAAACTATCCCTTTAAGTCTTCTGGAGCCTCTGTTTACTGAAAGAAATTGACTGACACTGACAAAAGTTGGTCATTAGTGAGGTGCCTCGATCTTTGAATGCTGAGTTTCAGGAAATTTACAGATGTTTGGAACAAACAGAGAAAAGACAAAAGAAATTTTAGCATGAAAACATCACTTAGAAGACTCGTTGCTGTGTTTTGGGTGGGTGCATGCCAGAGGTGATCCCTAAGGTGATCCCTTAATTACAAAGAATCATGAACAGTAATTATTCACAGTTTGCTGATAAATGAGATGATATACACTGTATTTCTGAAATTTACAACCTCTCATATATGGTTGTCTTGATTACCAAAAACAACAAATACAATCCCACTGTAGAAAACCTGTTTATTAGACAAATTATACACAGAAAGCTTTGCCACTTGTAACAGAGGCCCCAGTTTGTTCAGTTTTTGAATAATATGCAACACATACAACAAAATAGGCCTATATTAAATACTGTACATCATAAATTTTTGAAAATTATCAAGTAAATCCTGTAGTTCTATGTATGAAATTAAAAATGTTAACAGATAGCGCAAGAGCAAGTTTGTGCATGCTTTCTTTTTAATCAACTTGCCACTTTTTGTTATTTAGCCAGCAAATAATAAAATGAACTCAGGATGACGTGAGAAAAGCAAAGAGTTTGTGTTTATGTTGACCATGGGCGGAACAAGGGAAAACCAAACGCAGTAATGTGACTGCTGAACTCAACACTAAAGCTCATCATGATATACTCTTTTTCTTTTTGTTAAACAAAAATAGCATCAACATGTAAAATATACATTTTTATAATGTCTCTTTCATTTATACTAAATAAAACCTTTTTAAATGTCTGTGTCCTATTTGTCATTCAATAGCCATACTGTAGCCTAATATAAGAAAAGAACGCCTAAGAATGCTTCAAAACACTGTGGCTCGACTGAGTTCTCTACGCACAACATTTTGCGGTTTTAGTTCTTAAAGATAACAAACTGAAAACTTGATCTAAACAACTAACATTATCAATTATTAATACAGTGTTAGTGAAAAAGATTTGGTTCCATTTTACCACCCCACCCCCTAATCCACAAAATGTTCCTTTAATGCTCTTAATGTACCGTTCCCCTTCCCCCACCCCAAAATGCACCTTAATGGTCTCATTTGAATTAATTGGCACTTTAAAAAAACAAGTTATATAAACAGTACCCTTAACATTACAGATATGAAATAGAAGTATATTTCGGACTCGTCTCATAAAAGGCAGCCATTGGGTTCCGATGGCCGTTGACTCTTGGTGACATTCCCCATGACCCTAAAGCACGACCATTGATTTGCTGCTCGAAAGTGTTTTCAGTACACGGTGAAGTTTTGGGTTTTTACTGGAAGTCGGGAGGGTACAGCTAGCTAGTTGACATATAAGGCCTGTACTGAAGACGCTGTTGCAATGGCTTCTCCTCAACGCAAAATAAACTCCATTTCACCACTTGGACCTGATAAGAAGTGATTGATGAACTCGAACATGACATGATCTTAAAGAATGAGCTTTTATCTTTTACACAACCGGACTATGGCAGCACTAAAAATTAAGCAAAACAAAGAAAAATCAAAAGTTTGGATGACTTAATGATGCAAAGCCAGAGACTACAGCACTCATTTAGCAGTTTTTCAAAGTTTGCTGAGAGAAAAAAACAAGAAGACAGCTCAGAACAATGTTATTTTTTTGTACTTCCTGACCAAAACACATTCCACGCATTAAAATCTATTTTTTTTTTTCAAAAACAAAATTCAATAAAAGACATATAATAAGCATAAGCTTTTTGAAGTCTTTCGGCTTGTCTTTTAAGTTTTTTTTCTCTTTATGTCGTTTTTTTGTATCTTCCCTTTTTACTATCCCTCTTGAGAGTCTGATTAGAGGATCTCACCTTGACTTGAAAAGCAGATAGCACAGTACAGGTGAGAAAAGAAAAGGTCAGATCTACATACAATCACTTACAGGTCTGTGGGCACTGGTACAGTGCAGTGGGGTTGACAAAGAGTCTTTAATGTGCATCAAAGTGGAGAAAACCGTTTCAGGCTGATGCACCAAAATGGCAGAAATAGTTTAAGATCGACGCACCAAAACTGGTGATTCAGTGTCATATTGTTGCACTGTCATGGCATTTCAGCAGTTGTCAGACCGATGCACCGTGATGGGGTTCAGCTGCAAAGTCTTAGGTGTAGTCGGGCCACTGTGTGGACACCACCTTGGAGATGATCACACATTTAGAAGCCCAGATATTGGTGAGAGGACACCAGAGAAGAGAAAACTCAGTATGGACTCCCACATAGTGAAAAGGCAGAGTAAAAGTGGAGAAGTGGAATCTTCCGATATTCACTGAGATGGGGCCTTTTCAAAACTACAAGGGGCTGCTGTATGTATTCCCAGGGCTACAGACAAAACTATTGTTATATACGCCTTCATAAAATAACAACTCAATAATTGCTTAGTAGTGGGAGCCCCTTGGAGTTGTTTAATGGCTAACGACACCACCGGTCATCCACCAATGGCAGCCCTGGAGCTCACAGGAATATAGACGTGTTTCCTGTGGTTGGAGTAGGATGAACTAAACCCTCCGAGGTGGGGTTTAGATAATAATTGTCAGGTCATTTCAGCAGATCTCCATTACATGAGGCAGTCCTCATATCATAGAACAGAAGCAATAAAAAAGATCCCCTTTCACACATATCCCCAAAAATAATCCCCCAAACAATCACAAGAACAACAACAATAAAGCAAAGATTCAAGCCCCCCCCCCCCCTTAACACCTTCCCTTTTTGCACCTCACCAGCTTGGTTTGCAGGAAGATAAGGAACACCCTAACAGACCTCCACCTCCTTCGTCTTCTCCACATACAAAATGGACACCCCTGGAAACACCCAAGCAGAAACTGAAAACATAAAGATTCCTATGTACACATCTCTATCCTCTGACTTTTTAGCTGTATTTGTTCTACCATCCCATGACCGACCCTAGCCACTTCGCCTCCTTCTGCTCCTCCTCCTCTTTCTCCTGAACCAACCGTATCCTTAGCAACTCCTCATATAGAGGTGCCCCTGTCTGGATCATTGCCATATCCAAAGTTGGGTCCTGGACCTGTGGGCTGGTAGGGGATGGAGGACATTGTTTTAATGGGGCTGCGGAAGAAGCCACCGTTGGGGGCCCTCTGCCTGAAAGGGCCCACCCCGCCAGTCCGGTGGTCCTGGAGGACGCCCCCGCCGCCACCGAAACCAGCGGAAAATCCAGCAGCGGCTTTGGCAGAGAGGCTGCGGCTGAGGGTCTGGATCTGCTCGGGGATGAAGGTGGTGGTGGTGATGTGGGTGTTGCGGAAATCGCTGATCTGCTCGAGTGCCTGGCGCGCGGCAGGCAGCGCATCCATGTCAAGGGGTGTTAAATCGACGGAAGAGGTGGAGAACTGCTTGTGGGGGCTTTCATCCTCGGTGCACAAGCTGTTAACCCGGCGGTGTAGGTGCTCCAGGTCGATCTCCTTATCGTCCTGCAAGGTGGGGAGGGGCAGGGGCGGAGTAGGACGCGGTGATGGTAAATGGTCGAAGGGAAGAGAGGTTTATGCGAAGGGAAGGCAATTGGAAAGAATATGAGGTGGGAAAGAAGATGTAGGGAAGGAAGGATGAGAAGGGATGAGATAGATGGAGAAATATCCAGGGTCAGTGTTTAAGGATGGGAGATGGAGGTGAGGGAAATGGTGGAGGACAGGATGAGAGGGATGAGAAGGTGGGAGGGGGAGATGGTGAGAAGGAAGATGAGAGGGATGAATCGAGGAAAGTTGGATAAAGGAAGGAAAGGAGAGAGAGGAGGTAAAGGAAAAGGAGTGAAGGTAGTGCAAATAGAGGAGTACGGAAATGGAGAGAACAGTGAAGGAAATATAGCAGAGTATGTCCAGAGAGGATATATTTTTTGAAAAAAAGGAAATGGACGATGGGGTGTATTCGTATTCAGCAATAGGGATGTCATCCATCCGACCAGTATAAATGGATAGTAAGAATAATAGTGAAAGCAAGAGAAGGGCGTTGGGCAACGCAGGTGAAGAAATGATGAGGGCAAGATGGCATGCATGTGGCCAAACAAAAGTTTTGGCACAATTAAAAATGAGATACAAGTTGAGGTAATTGCAATAGTAAGAGGAAGAGTGTGGGGGGTGGCACAACATAAAAGTAATAAATACATGTTTGGTGGTCACAGGGAAGCGGGGATGTGACAGGAAGCAGGGAGAGCAAAAAGAGAGGAGGGGAAAGATGAGAGAAGCACACTCTGAGCTGTGGTCAGGATATTGAAAGAGAGAAACAAACACACACTTCTACAAGGTCTTTAAGGGAGTGCAGATAATCTGGAATACACACAGGAAACACACCGCCATCATGCTGTGTGCTCTGTGATTCCAGGGTGCTTGGTCTACTTTCCATATAATAATATTACACTACAAATACAACTTATATTACGGAAGGCAGTCCAAATGCTCAACAATACCTTAATTTTCCTGCTTCTTGTCACCATTGCATTCTGGCCATCATGCCAAAAAATTCACATTGAGATTGACATCTCATTTTCAAGTGAATTTTTTTTTCCAGGCCACATACAATATGGCTTTTTTTTAATTTTTTTTTATCAACTGCATCATAGATTATTTAACTTCAATCAAACAATATTTAACAGTCTTAACAATCTTAACAATTCCAAGACAAACAAACATTAACTTAACTTACTGTATATGTTAAATTAAACTTATAACCACTATATTCACATATAAATAACTTATCCACATAGTCTAAAGGATGGTAACACTCAGTGAGAGGTGTTTCATGCTTTAGGGGACAGTGGTGCAAGGAGGGAGCGGAGTTCGCAATGAATGACGTGAGGATATAGAGAGGAGAAGGCTTCGCTGGAAGGTGTTAGGTGCTGGAGAGAGTTTCCAAATCTCCTAAAATGTTTGCATTGTCCACACACACGTGTGGCAATGTGCTTCTCTGGCTTTATGGAAGGTAAGGGTCTCGGAGGTAAGTGGTGGAAAGTGTGGGGTGTCACATAATTTTAGGTGTCTCGCGCTTCATGGAAATACTGTTTGGGTAAAGTCAAACAGGGTTTTGTGAGGAGGGGAGTCACATCATTGGGGGGGGGAAGGATCGAGTTACCTGAGTGTCCTTCAGGTCTGGGGGGTCTGGAGGGGGCTCTGGACCTACTGTATGTAGCTCACGGACAGAGGGGAACAACAGTGGTGCCCCCTGGTTGCCATCTAAGGAAGGGACAGTAGGAGGAAGGGGAGGACGAGGGGGCGCTAGTGTTTGTCGTGACACTATCATACACACACTAAACGTTTGAAGGAAGGGGATATCCAAAGGGTGGAGTTGGTATCAAAGAAATGAAGGGAAGTGAGAGAGAAGAGTGAATCACAAATGGTCAGTCTGCTGTCAGTGAAAGGACACCAATGGGGAACTACGAGGAGTGATCGAAAGGGGCCGAGGCGAGGAGAAGTGGAAGGTTTTTATGGAAAAAAGTGGAAGGACCTGACTGCATTGATATTACTGTGAGGGGAGGTTTCCTCCATTATGATGCCCACTGTAACATTACAGAAGAGAAGTCACTGAACACTGAATCCCCCAAATGATCATAACCTATATTTACATGAATAAATGTCTGAAATGTATTTAAATATACATCTCTAATTTATTGTGTAGTGAAAAGGCCTTATTTAGAGAACAAAGCCAAGTTTACACCACAACATTTTTTGGCTTCATTTTGTAAAAATCTCAACGTTACATAACATAAATACTTCACTGAAGTCTTTTTTACCTGCATATATAACTTTACAGAGCATGTAACGTTAACTGCCTGGTGCTCTAGTTGTCTCTAGATAGAGAGACAGCACCCTCTAATGGCAGAAAGGCATCATTGCACACATAGTCAACTGGCAACATGCCAGGTATATAGACGTTTTTGAAAGAGGTACATTTGCATCCAGCAGAGAGCTTTGCTGTACCGTGAACAGCAAAGTTTGCTCCTTGATGTCCATCATTCCTCCTTAAAACATTATCATTCATATATCAGAACATTTCTAACAGCATCTGTCTTCAAGCATATTACTAACCAATGGTTTATTTCTATCCTCTATTGTATGTATAACCTTGGGGTGGGAGGTGAGGTGGTAAAGGTGGTCATTCTCATTTTGGGGGCGAGCTCGGAGGGGTGGTTGGGTTCGTAGGAGTGCTGCACGATCAGGGCGCAGGGAATGTCGCAGCATGCTGGGGGCTGGTAACGGGTGGCGGTGGGGGCATTGGTGTTGGCGGTGTTGGGGTTCTGGTGCTGGGTCAGACCGCCCAGGGCAAGAGGGTGCTCGTTGGGGTTGTGAGGGCAAGGATCAGCAGCTTGCCTGGCAGATGGGCCATCTGCCTGCGTCTGGTGTGAGCGTGTGACGTGCATGTGGGTGAGCGAGAGGGACAGGAGGAGAGAGACAGAGAGAGAGAGAGAGAGACAGGGTGATGGGAGAGAGATAATTTATATAAATATGTTTGTGTGCATGCAAGTTGAGCGGGAAGATTTAAACAAGCCAGAAAATAAAAGAAGAAGCCAAATAGACACGCAGGCAGACAATCGGCGGACGAAGAGAAGGGATGAGTGACAGACAAGGTCAGGCAGATGGAAGGATTGTAAGGTGGAGGAGAGAGAGAAGTCAATTGGAGAGACAGACGGGTGGGGGGTGAGCGAGAAGAAAGACACGGCAGTCAGTCAGCACACACAGTTAAGCAGGTCGTTCTGTGTTGTGTCCTCAAGAGAGACATTCACACAGTCGTTATATACCTGGAAAGGGGAGATGTTTAAATGGCATTTTGTATTGCTCTCTCCCTCTCTCTCTCTCCCCCTCGCCCGCTACACCCCTCAACACAGAGTACTTATCTACAAAAAACAAAACAAAAAGGAAATATGATTGAGCTTTGAGCCACAGTGACACACATCATTATATAGAGTTAGAACGAGCAGAACGGCAGTTCCCATCCAAACCACAAACTTCAGCTGTTTTAGGTGTACCGAAAGAGGATGATACACAAGGAAGTGGCCGCTCTTCTCGTGCTAAATCTACATGGATTATATGAAATATCAGACATGGTCAAAACCACAGACGTTACCATTATGGAAGAGTTCTGACAATGAAAATGATTTCTATTTTGTAAAGTTGCAGCATGATAGTTACTCTCAGTTTGGAGAGAGATTTTGGAGATGTTGTTGATTCCAATGACAGAACTCTTTCATACAAACTTCTCGTAGAACATATATATATATATAGGCAAAAAAGGGTAAAGCAATACAGCTGCCCTGTTATGAATGAAATGGGCCTTGATCCATTTGTCCTTAGATATACTGTACAGTACTATCATTACAAACATGCCCAGACATCACCCACCCAGGCACCAACCCAAAATGAGTTCAGATGCAGATGCAGTAAAAGTGTAGCGGAGGAAGATGACTAAATTTCCAAAAATGTAGGTAAAATGCATGTTTATGTGTTACCAAATGGGATATATTCAGGATGTGAGAACTGTAGTACACTGTAGTCATAATTCATTTAACTAATGTGTGAACTAACAAAGATCCCAAGATAGCAGGGAGTGTGCATGTCCTTGTCAAATGTGCTCAACTATGATTCGTTATTGGTGAAACACATTAGTCAACTCTGTGGAAATGTGTGTTTGTGAGTGAATAAGCCTGGTAGAATAACTCGTAAGCAAACTGTTTACATTGAGAAGCAGCCTCATAGATAGCCATTCCACAACACATAACACAGACCCATAGCACAGACACTGACATATAGCTCACAGTCAAAAGCAGTTACCACAGCATTACAGCAATGAATGTAAAGGCATGTGCAGACATGTACAGTGGTTTAGTATGTATAAGAAACACATGAAACACATACAGCTTAGTTGTAGTAAGAGTTTGAACAGTGGATTGTGGGTTTTTAATGTATGCAGGAAGCATGTGTGTATGTGTGGCAGGTGGGGATGGTGTTCTGGCCAGTGAATCACGTCCATCTTAAGTCATGTGTATGTCGCTGAGAGCATGAGCTGACAGCCACCGGGGCTTATGAAGCATGTTTAAAACAAATGTATATCTTGCATTAATGGGTTTCATGATATGGCGTATCTGACACACAGTTTGAGCATTTGTTATCGTGACACAAGCCTGACATGAAGGAAGAGGCGAGCTAAATGTGAGGCAATGATGATGTGTATGCATGCATGTGAGAGTGCGAGCTCATGGGTATGTGTGTGTGTGTGTGTGTGTGTGTGTGTGTGTGTGTTACTGTAAGAGCGGCCATTTTGGGGAAGCTGTTTGTTTGTCATCTTCATTCTCTAATTAGAAGTGATTAGCACCATCAATGTATTTTTGAATACATAATCCACAGGTTTTATTCAACAGACATCTGCGATAGGCGAGACCCAATTGATAATCCCGATGAATATAACAGCACTCATTGTACATCAATCCTTTTTGCATTTGTGCACTTGCTCATTTCAGATTAAGCCAAGGGGAGAGTTTGATCCGATAATGTGAAAGTGCATTTAAAATATTCTATGTAACACTATGGTTTTAATGATTTCTATGATGGCTCAAAAGGAATATTGTCAGTCTGCCATAACACATTCAATAATAGTCGAGAAAACTACGTGAATCCCTATGTGGCTGATATTAGCCTGAATTCTCTATACAGTAAGTCTATAATAATGCTGTTTCAATTCGCATACTTCCGTACTTACTCTTACTATTTTGAGTGCAGAAGTATGGCAAAATGCAGTGCACTTTAAGTACCCTGATGTACTCAAAATGGTCGTTGAGTTTGGAACGCTGGACACTTCTCATCCTCAACGGTCGCCATCTCTGCTACGTAGCGGAAGGGCAGGGGCCACCAAACTATTTCAAACTGAAAATGGTGGGCGAGGAAGCTGCAGCGGTTACAATTTTAACAGCGAACACCGAACTATACAAATTTAAGTTATACATGTGTTTTTTTTTTCACTAAGTACCACTATGCTGTAGTCGTATAGAAGCTATTACTGGGTTAATTTATCTGTCTGAATTGATTTACAGCCGATAGGGCGTGATGTCCGTGGCTGACTATCACCAGCTGATCTACCGAGCTCAACGGCAGTGTGCGATTTGAGACGACACTACGCTGTCGAAATTCACGCACTACGCAAGTAAGTACATAGTGTACACAATGTATTACATGAAAGTGTACTAACGGAAGTTTCCAAATTGAGACACAGCTTTTGTCTTTGTGGACACAGTAAAACCGGCACTGTTCGGACGGGCGGCGCACGGTCCCCGTGAACATCTGGTCGTTCATACTGATTGTGGTCAAATTAGCTCCAAAAAATGACCTCTTCTCTTCTTTTTATATTTTCGGACATGCTCAGCCAACATTTCATTAAAGCACTTCATTTTTAAAGTCCCTGTTACAAAATCTTGGAGGTGGACGGCTCGGCACTCCGACCCCCTGCGCACAGTCGCCCAGGTCGCAATTGCGCATTAACGCCATCCGCGCTGAAGAAGCATTAAACAGGTTTAACTCAGGTTTAACCCACTGCATTTTAGTAGGCCGTTGGAAGTAGAGTCCACATGCCAAGTCTGCACTCCCAATTCATACTCCTGGTGCCAATGTATACTTACTAAGCCAAGTTTTCTAGGCCCACGCATAAAGAGTGGGTCACCAGGCTTTCCTATTTTATGTGAAGCTTGCAGAAGGAGCTGCATGCTCTTGGCTCGGTGTGATGGTCTCAAGTGATGTTAGCATTCACTGTCACAGGAAGACAGAGCCCAACGAGTTCTTCATTTAAACTGACAGAGTGAGGCGTCTAGTGGAGTTAATTACAAGCTTTATGGTTTGCTTCACTTTATTAATTTAACTTTTAGGAAGTTGGATGACATTAAACACACTAGACTTACTCCATTGGCCATGACTAAGGCCAAATTGCATGCAGAGGCAGAGTTTTCCCCAGTCGATAAAATGCAACATATGCAATTTATCTAATTAGCTGCTTTGAAGTTGACTTAAATTTGTCTTCCTTCCTCCACTGAGTCAGGACATGCTGCTGTGGTCCCAGCTTGACTCTCTCCTCTTCTGTTCTCAGCAACCATCTTTGCAGCTGGTTGCCCATTTGGAAACATTCTGCACAGATGGTGATTTGAGATCTGAGTATGGTGTTCCCACTGATTTTACATATATTATGACGGGATAATTTTAGGAAGAAATAAGAAATAATATCTCAGCCAAATGAAAACTTTGATCAATGAGGTGTGTTCTATTTGTAAGTGCAGTGGCCTTAAGGCAGGGTATGCTTGAAACAAACTATCGTACGACGTGCTGTCCGACCACGTCTGTCCCAAACAGCCACACTCAAAGGCGGGGTGAACAGCTTGCTGTCATAGCGACGGGCAAGACACAATAATTACTTAACACTTTGGGACGTTATCTCCTCAAAGGCATTCATGTTGTTGCACTCATTTGTACACACAAAAAATGATGACAGTAGTTGGTGCAGAGAATGAAAACTTGGGAGAGAAGTTCGATTCCTGCCTACTTTCTCACCTCCACACACTCGCTGAGTGAAGTGCTTGTCGGGAGTTTTGATTCAGAAAGTTACAAAAATTGTTGCCTGTCGGAAAATAGAGAGCGCAGGGGGTTTCAGACGCTGTTTGATGATCCGACTAGCACTTTGTTTGAAGCATACTGACCCCCCTTGAGGTTCAGTGGTTACTCTGAGCAAACCTTGAGCTAAGCCAACGGCAATCAATAGGTCAATGCTTTGATAGGGCAAAGGATGAATGTCAGGGGTCAACTATCAAAAACAATCATGGCTGACTGAGCCAACTTCATCTTCACCATGGAAGCACTGAGGGGGCTGTTCTAATGATGCACTAGTACTTTGTACTTTATAGCTTTGCTCACACTATTATCCCAATGCTTTGATTTGATATGCATTTAGAGCTGCAACAATTAATCGATTAGTTGTCAACGATTAGATTAATCGACAACTATTTTGATAATCGATTAATCGTTTGTGTAAATTTTTAAGGAGAAAAAAAAGGATAAATTCTCTGACTCCTACTTCTTAAATGTGGATATTTTCTGGTTTCTTTACTCCTCTATGACAGTAAACTGAATATCTTGAGTTGTGGACAAAACAAGACATCTGAGGACGTCATATTGGACTGTGGGAAACACTGATCGACATTTTTCAACATTTTCTGACATTTTATAGACCAAAAAACTAATAAATTAATCAAGATAAATAAATCATATTTATAAAAAATAAAATAATAAAATAAGTTAAAAAAAAATAATCAGTAGATAAATCAACAATGAAAATAATCATTGGTTGCAGCCCTATTTGCATTCAAATAAAACCTTACTCCCTCCTCTAAGCATAAAAAGCTAAATAATTATATACCTCTTATTTTGTCGCTCAATGAGGCAGTGGACTAATAATAGTAATATCACTAACTGGAATTGTATTATAAAGTACATACATATGAAGTGCACCCTATCATCCATATGTGACCTCTACGTCAATAATAGTGATTTCCACACGTCAGTTACTGCATGATGCCTCGATATGCCAAACCTTGATCAACATCTACAAAGAGAATTAAAGACTATCCCCGTTTAAATCCCTGCTGTCCCTCCTATTCCCTTCGCTCCTGCGCTCAGTCAGGGGCTGATTCCACTGGCTGCTCTTAGTGGCTAATGAAGACGGCGGGGGGGCGTGTGTGTTTCTCTGTGTTGCAGCTGAACCACGCTGTGCTTAACATGACTTTGGGCTCGACCAGAGGTTTTGTGTCTTTGTGGCTGCTCGGCTGGCGGACATGACTACTGATCTGAATGACAGATTAAAGCTGGTAACTGAGCAGGGGGCTGGAGGTAGGGGGTATATATGGTGTGTGTACTTAAGGAAAAACATATTGTTGCCTGGTCCAAAACAAAATGACATTGGCAGTCAGTTGGGTGCCAGTGTTGCAATATATAATTAAAAAAATTATTACAAACAATAACAGTGTGACTTAACTTGTTAAACACACCTAATTGTGGCTGTGTTGAGAGCAGCAATGTGGCTTCACCTGACTGGGCCTCAAAATTGATGACTGTGTTTCTTCTTTAGACACTGAATCAACCGAGTGACAGAATCTCTGTGTTAGTCACATACTATAGGATCTCTACATAACGGGCGGTAGCATTCAGAGTAAATATTTTATATATGTAAGTTGATTTACTAAAGCGAATAGATGGTGGAGAAATAAATCACGGCAGCGATATATAAGAAACTAAATTAAGCTTAAGCAGATCAAACAGCAGTCAACCTGCTGTTGAGCACGTAGCTCTATTCTCCCTGCAGTTTGTAGCCAGTTTAACGGCACATCATGCCAGATGCATGGGGAACTTGCAAATGGCAAATTGACTTGAGATGGGAGGAGTCTGCCTGCAGCTTTATAGCTCCTGCTTGTGTATTCACAGAAGTGCAGAAATCCTCTCACAACGTAGACACGCCTTGGCCTTAAACTGATTCATCTGCTAAAGAGGAATCCACTTGGAGTGCAAGTAAAATTAAACAATTAAATAAATCAATGGACAAACAGCCCAAAGGACAAATCATTTGTAACTGTTGATCAGTTGCAAGAAATTGAAGGTGGTGTATTGGACTGCGGTAAACAAAGCTGTGTGAAACGGCCAAGTAGTTTGTCAAACGAGCATGTGAACACTACAGTCATCACAGCTGATGAGGCACGTCAGTCAAGTCACAAACCATCTATTTGCCTGCAACGACACGCCAATTTCAATTTTGATTGTAGTATATATCTGTCTTTCGTGTCAAAGGACGTCACCACCACTCAAGTCACATCAATGACGACTTATGAGTGGAAGAAATCTTCTCCAAAAGCTAGAAACCAGTGGAGGCTGGTCCATAGAGGCAGAGGAGGTTGCTCCTCCTCTATTTTGAGAGGCAAGACGGAGACCAAAATATAAAAAAAGAGTATTTGGTTGAAATGAATCATTGCCAAATCTCATTATCATTTCTAAAATAATTTTTATGTCTTCTTTGGAAAAAATCGATTATTTAAATTCTAATTAAAATGCTTCAAGAGCAACAGGAAAGAATGACGCTCCAAGGGAGGACATCCTCGCTGCTCGCTGCTCGGGCCTCACCATCAGCTGTGCGGGCTGGACCCAGAGCGGAGCTACGGTGACGTGCGGCGGCCGTGTTGCGTACGGGCAGCAGTTTACAGACCGGCTTCTAGTGACACATTATGCACACGAGGTGGCTGCATGATTGTTTTTAGGAAATCTTGGGAGCCATTGTTTTACTGCTTAATTTTTTCATTTTACATAAGAAAGTAGAGATAAGTAGCCAGCTAGTGCGGTCATAATAATAATTTAACACTTGTCAAACTTAAGCGCAAAGTTTTTTTCCATATTGAAAGATTTACAGACTCAAAATCCCATGTATGCCCCCTCCCCATATGACATACAAAAACTAGGAACATGAAAGTGTACATCAAGCAGCACTGAGTCCATACATAAAATGGAGGTGCAAGTGCTTAATAAGAGAAATAACTATATAAAATAACATAACAGTGGGTTGGTTTTCCACCTGTCCTCCCCAATTTTTTGAGTCACCAGCCGCCACTGCAAGAAACTGTGGTGATGCAATAATGTGTGATGATACACCAACGTTCGACCAGGAGCTGCTCATTTAATCATTTCAAACCAACGGTTCATAGAGTTTTCATATTGAAACTTTCCCTCTAAATTACTTTCCAGATGACTGGTGTTATCAGTCTTTTATCATGAAAAGTAACCCGATCTGACACTAAATCATCCTGGGTAAAGCCACAATTTTCATTCCCATCTTTTTGTCATCTTTTCTAATTTATTCTTGGCGGAACTTTAAATTAGCATGACACCACAGATTAAGGAGACGAGCCAGGCTTCTCTTATTTGTTTCTGGTAGTCAGAGTCATGCAGAGATGTTCACGTCAACAGTCCTAATTAGTGTAAGGTCACATTTTTCCTCCCATTAAAGCTCATTTTGGTAACCAGGCAACAATAGCTGTAATACATTACGGTACATTCAAAACATCTCACTTCTGATTGATGGTGAGTTGGTTTTATATCTGTAAGGACTGGAAGTTGAATGGTAGGTTAGGAAAGCGTTCCGCGTTAATTCTCTGAAGTCATTATCCACAGGTTAACCTTAACCCACCTTTATCAAACAGCTTCCTCAGAGGGGAGAAAGCAATTGTTTGAAGCTGAAGTAATTTACCTGATGGCAAAAACATTTTCCGCTCAAATTAATCTGTACTGCTTCATGCCTCAGTCTAATTTGTTACGAACACATAAATAATTAACTCTAAACCAAAAGTGAAAATATTATTTCACACATAATTACATTTCTTCCTGTTCATCAGTGGCATGTTTTGCATACCAAATTTGCTACACTTTGCTGCAATTTCACAGTTTTGATTAAAGATATTTACTTGAACTCTTTCTCCCTCGGTGTTTTGGCAAACATAGCGGTAGGCATGAGAGGTGACGAGGTGGGTTGGGGTTGGAGTGTAAATTGGAAGCTGGTTCAAATCCCTGTCAAATCCCTTTGTGGATAAAACAGCTACTGAGATAGAGAGGTTGCAACAATGTCTAACACATATTCTGGTGGTGAAAAGGGCCTGAGCTAATTACAACGCATTAATAGGAGTGCAACTACACATGCTGCCATTTGTATTTTTCTTTGAAGATGTTCTTGTCTTTGGTGGAGCAAACAAAGCCACCAAATGACAACAGACTGCAGGGTTTCTACGAGGGGAAGATGTTGCCAGCGTCACTTTGATTGCCTCAAATGATATCCCCGCCGAGGTGATCAACCGCATATAGGCTGATTGGATATTTCACAGGGCGCCGCTGCTAATTTACAAGGTGGAATGTTGCCACTGTTTTGAAGAGAACGCTGGTATAAATATCCATGTTTAATACTGTGAGTCAGTGTTTCCGAGTCTGCCTCGGTCAAGGCACGCTGCAGCATTCAAACAGGCCCTCGGGCTGTTTTTGTATTCTGCTTTTAACGTTGCCAGTGTCATCTTTTCTCCAAAACATTTCAGAAAAATAAGGTTGATTACCCTGTTGACACTGACACATTTTGCCTCATTTTAAATTAATCGACACCATCAAAATAACATCAATAAAACATAAAAAAAAGGTGAGAGTATGCAGTAGCAGAATACTGAATATATTACAGGGCCAACAGGGTAAATACTTACTAGTTTCAATCCATATTGAGGATCTGGACTGTGATTGTGCATTGCCAGGGTGTAAAGACAAAGAGAAGATATGCAGCTACATCATAGTATCTAAACTCTCCCAGTATGTGTGTATAATGTGAGTATGTATCATGGATATTAGGGGTGGGAGAAAAATCGATACGGCATTGTATTGCGATAGTTTGCGTGGCAATATTGTATCGATACACGGACGTCGAGTATCGACCTTTTATTATATAAACTATTAACCTATTAACAATCTTTCAGAGGTTGTAGCGGGCTCAGTCTTAAAATGTGAACATACTGGTATCGTATTAAACTAGAAAACCTAAGGAATCGATTGGTACCAACCATGTAATGTTAGCTTGTCGAGAAGAACGCTAAATAACGCTCCAAATTACGCTAAATTTTGGCGAGGAAACCTGACATGGCCATTTTCAAAGGGATCCCTTGACCCCTGACCTCCAAATATGTGAATGAAATCTCTGAGATAAACAGAGTGAAAACTGTATCTTATTAGATAAAACAGATGTTGACAAACTGCATAATTTGCAGTTGAAAAAAGGTAATAAATATACAGTATCTTATTGCAATACTATATCACAAATGTTTAAAAACGCAATAAGATTCAATTGTGATAATATCATATCGTGGGGCCTCTGTACTGTAATTCCCACTCCTAATGGATACGTCACCCAGGCCATCTAATATCACATCAGAGTTAAAGTTAGATATCTTATTTGGCATCAGTATGAATGGCAGTACTTACATCAACTAATGAGGACTAAGTAGTGAAAATTAACACCCATTTCAAGTACTGTAAGTTAAGTTAAATTAGCTTTTGACAGATAATGTCACCTTGGCTAATCATTTTCATGATTTAATGGTAACTTTAACTACGCAAACAATTAGAATTAATAACATGACAGGATTCTTTACAAGCTGACAGTCCTATTAAGACCAAGACTGTGGGTGAGAAGTGAAAATTAACATAATTATTCTTCTCAGGGCTTCTGAAAAAAGACCTGTTTGACCTTTCCTTCCCTTCTTACCTACGCAGGGATTTATATACACAAGACTACGCAAAAGATCAATGCCGGTTATATCACGGAGATCAAAATATAGCACCTCCAGGATTCTTTTTGACAGAGCGTGTAAGAGCCTAGCAACAAATACAGCTCCAGCCCGCGCTATCAGCATAGTGTTGCTGATGTTGCTTGTGTGCAAATTTAGTTCAGAGGGAAGTGACACCGTGAACATGGGAGGTTTTCAAAGGTTCAGACGCTGTCAGCGTCACAACTCCTTTAGAAGGAAGGCTCTGCTCATATCTCCCTTCCTCATGTATCCTGACTTTTTTTTTTTTTTTTCAACTTACCATCCCTGGCCACAAAGTCAAGAGTTTATATTTAGCAATTCTACACCCTTCTCCCCTAGATCTGAAACTAAACCCAATCATCTGTCCACTCCTACTTTTTTGATACCTCCTTTCATATTTTTTCTTCCTATTGCACCGCTTCTTTCCCGTCTTACAACATAAGATGTATTTTAGGCCCTATACCTCTCTCTGTACCATTGCTAAGTCTCCCATCCATCCCCCTACCTCCTTGGAGGGGACCCTGGATCCCTTCCTCCGCGACCACCAGCTTTCCACCATGGCGATGAGGCAGGAGAGCACCACGCCGGCTGCCAGGACGCAGAAAACGCCGGCGAAGCTGTGGATGTCCAGGGCGTTGCCGCGCTGTCGTGTCTGGACTGAGCTGAAGAGGTCGCAGGGGCTGTCCTTGGGCCACCACTTGAGCTTAAGTATATCCATGTCGCCGTTCTGCTGGAGCTCCAAGATTCTAGGATATAGGCAGGAGACACATGTAAGCAGCATACTTTATCCACACGGACACAGAAGCTACAAACTTATAAATATTTGTAAAAACTTACAGAAGTAAGCATACATGAAAAGGCAGAAACACATGAATGAATGTCTAGATGCATGAATGAGCAACAAGCCGGCAACATTCAGAAGAGTAACATAACACTGTCCAGAGTGAGCACAGTTATGGTGGATCATAACTGATGATGTCTGAGTGCCATTTGATTACAGAGTCAAAACGCTTCAAAACAATCACGGAGAATGAAAATATATTTGCACAAGTCGACTGCACAAAACACTGCAGCTTTTACTGCAGTTGCTGTAGCGCCCCTCTTCCATTTGAGGGCAGTGTTAGCCAGTTAAAATCCTCTCTGATCCCTGACAACCATATTGGGCTGTCAAACTCATTATGGCTAACATTAATATGTTTTGCAGCACAGCGCGAGTACACCGCCACAATGTCATTATGCAGCCTAGCTTTAGTCCCAGGATTGATGGCTTCAGAGAGGATACAGCTCAGAGGTTGATGGGGTCCCTCTGTTAGCCTTCAGCTTATTATTTAACTGGGTCGTTCATTTTGGTTTGGAGGAGAGCTGCAGACGCACACAGACAGACAGCCGTACGGAGGCTCTGTTAGCGTTCGGCTGGATATTTAACAAGCGATCTGGCGTGGAGGAGAGAGGGGCGTAGGGAAAGGGAGAGACAAAGAGGAAAAAGGCAATGTGGGAATGTGTGTGTGTGCTTATACCTCCCTCACAGGCAAGCATATACTTACACAGAAAACAAACAGATGCAAATAATCCCTCACAGATAAACGAAGCCACCGCACTGATTGACACCAACAGGGTGGATACACATTGAGAAATGAACAAAGTCGCAAACTTGACTGCATGCATGTCAAAGCAAACTTAAACAGGATTCATACATGTGTACATAGACAGATGTTTGCAATTATCTGCACAACTTCCTGGGGGCAAACCCCTGCTGCAATTTCAGTGACAACACGCTGACATGAATGACAGTGCCCATCTCTCATCTTCATTCTTCCTCATGCGGAATACACAAAACGGACCGAAATCAATCAAGAAATGCAAATGAGCCCTGCAGACGGTTTACATAATTAATTCCATCCACAATAGCCAGAAAAACACGGCTCATTTCAATGTAAATCAGCTAAACAGGCTCAGCACGTCCCTCCATAACCACGTCACTCTCATTTAGGGACACTCTCTTATCACTCCCCGGGCTCCACTGTGCTGGTGGGACTGGCGAACTGCGTGGTTAAAATGGCAGTTGTGGTAGTAATTGATGGGACAGATTAGAAAGAGAGGAGAGGAGAGGAGAGGATAGAAGAGAAGAGGAGAGGAGAGGAGAGAAGAGAAGAGAAGAGAAGAGAAGAGAAGAGAAGAGAAGAGAAGAGAAGAGAAGAGAAGAGAAGAGAAGAGAAGAGAAGAGAAGAGACTAAAAAACTAATTTGAACAGCAATCCACCAACAGCCATTCTAATACGAGATCATGTCCACCAACTGCCGGCTTGAATGTGGGATTGTTTGGCTCAGATAAGCATAGATTAGAGCCAAGATTAGATAAGACTTTGTGTAGATGATACACAACACTGATTCAAAACAAATTCAATCAAGCTGATCTGCAATAGTGTTCAGCAGTTGTAGAATAGTAGCAGAACTGGCCTAGTTGTATGCCCTGGTTATCTCTCTACTGGCATGAAGAAGAGGTAGAATCATCGCATATCAATCCTGCATCTGTTTCTTTTTCAGTAGTGCTCCTTTTTCTTTCAAACATGCTACTTTTGGACTGTAATATTGCTCCGTATAACACAGGACTTGTGCCTCTGAAATGACTTCATGCTTGACCACTCGTCTGAGTGCTAGACTGCTGATTGCCGGAGGAGCTAAAACACTTCACCGTTGCATGGCTCAGATGAGGTTTTTGAACAGCACCTGCGTTTAATCAAAATTTAAACAGCATCCTTAAGTTTGTTCTCAGCTGATGACAGTATCACAGAAAAAAATCAGTGTTTGTGAAAGTTAAAGCAAGCTTTTTTTTTGTACCCAGAGAAGTGTTGTGCCTTTCATACAGTACTGACCTTTAAATCTGTCACTTTGACAAAAGATTCGTCACACACACAAACAAGCCTGCTCTCTGACAGACGGCTTCGGAGAAAGACGGATTACACACAGGCTAATGAGATGGAATAAGAGCGATCCCACCTTTCAAAGAAGCCAGGCAATGTTTTGTCAAAATATTTCATCATTTCTTGCTTGGAATTCCGCCAACTTCTAAAGATTTCTTGTCTGAGTTGATGTCTTTTCATGTCTGTTGAATGAAAGTGGCATGCTTTATGTCTGGAGCTGCCGTTTGTTATCTTTGCTCATGAGGTTGTTCTTATGTGTCACAGATTTCATGTCACGCAGGTTTTTGTTGGGCACCAAAGGAGTGGAAATAAGCGGTGGCATTTTCTTGTTTCATCTACTTTAACATCTGTAAACATAATAGACAGGAAATTACTTTTCTATGGAAGGGTTTACTGTTGACCTTTGAGGGAAAACAAATAAACAGTGGAAAAGGTAATTAACATTTCTTTCCTTGCAAAGAGAAACAGCGATGCCACGTGAATGTAATTGTCCAATATCCTTTTCCAAAGATTATTTTTTTAGGTCTTTTTTTGATAGAAAGGGAAGGGGGAGTGAGAGGGGACGACATACAGCAAAGGGCAAAGGGTCGGAATCAATCCTAGACCGTTGCTAAGGACTCAGCATTAGCACCCGCTTTACCAGGTGAGCTACCGGGGCGCCCAGAACCCCCATGATTTTAAACATGATCTTGCAGTGTGTTGAGGTTACTAGCTGTATCTATAAGTTAAAGCTGCAGTGGGTAGAAATGGAGCAAATACGATTAAAAAAAGGCCTTTTTAGGTATCACACTACTCAGCCTCCCTGGTAAAGTCTACTCCAAGGTCCTGGAAAGGAGGGTTTGGCCGATAGTCGAACCTCGGATTGAAGAGGAACAATGCGGATTCCGTCCTGGCCGTGGAACAACGGACCAGCTCTTCACTCTCGCAAGGATCCTGGAGGGGGCCTGGGAGTATGCCTATCCAGTCTACATGTGTTTTGTGGACTTGGAGAAGGCGTATGACCGGGTCTCCCGGGAGATACTGTGGGTGGTGCTGCGGGAGTACGGGGTGAGGGGGGCCCTTCTTAGGGCCATCCAATCTCTGTACGCCCAAAGCGGGAGCTGTGTCCGGATCCTCGGCAGTAAGTCGGACTCGTTTCCGGGGGGGGTTGGCCTCCGCCAGGGCTGCGCTTTGTCACCAATCCTGTTCGTGATATTCATGGACAGGATATCGAGGCGTAGTCGGGGGGAGGAGGGGCTTGCAGTTCGGTGTGCTGCGGATCTCATCGCTGCTTTTTGCAGATGATGTGGTCCTGTTGGCATCATCGGTCTGTGACCTCCAGCACTCACTGGATCGGTTCGCAGCCGAGTGTGAAGCGGCTGGGATGAGGATCAGCACCTCTAAATCTGAGGCCATGGTTCTCAGCAGGAAACCGATGGATTGCCTACTCCGGGTAGGGAATGAGTCCTTACCCCAAGTGAAGGAGTTCAAGTACCTCGGGGTCTTGTTCGCGAGTGAGGGGACAATGGAACGTGAGATTGGCCGGAGAATCGGAGCAGCGGGGGCGGTACTGCATTCGCTTTACCGCACCGAAGGCAAAGCTCTCGATCTACCGGGCAATCTTCGTTTCTACTCTCACCTATGGTCATGAGTGTTGGGTCATGACCGAAAGAACGAGATCGCGGGTACAAGCGGTCGAAATGGGATTCCTCAGGAGGGTGGCTGGCGTCTCCCTTAGAGATAGGGTGAGAAGCTCAGTCATCCGTGAGGGACTCGGAGTAGAGCCGCTGCTCCTTTGCGTTGAAAGGAGCCAGTTGAGGTGGTTCGGGCATCTAGTAAGGATGCCCCCTGGGCGCCTCCCTAGGGAGGTGTTCCAGGCACGACCAGCTGGGAGGAGGCCACGGGGAAGACCCAGGACTAGGTGTAGAGATTATATCTCCACACTGGCCTGGGAACGCCTCGGGATCCCCCAGTCAGAGCTGGTTAATGTGGCCCGGGAAAGGGAAGTTTGGGGCTCCCTGCTGGAGCTGTTGCCCCCGCGACCCGACCCCGGATAAGCGGTTGAAGATGAGTGAGTGAGAAAAGGCCTTTTTATAAAACAGTCACTGTATCCTGACAGTAGTGCATGAGACAGGTAACCTGAAAAAAATCATGTGCCTCTGTGTCCTCCGGTGTTTCTAATGGCATCTGAAAGATTTCACATACCGGAGGAAAACAATCAGTCAGAGCTGATCTGGAGTCTGCCGTCCAGCTTCCGTCTCTGAGAGCCGGCTGTCAATCACTCGCGAACTCCGATCAAACGGTCAAACTAGGCAGCGCTGATCAAATATGAATCAATATTCTGTTACTGTACTACCAATTTCTTGACTCAAATGTTTTCAGAAACATCTTGTAGTGTACTGTTTAGCTGTAAAATGAGAAAGTTTGTGACCTGGCAGCCATGTTGAGATCAGCTGAGGAAATACCAAGCACCGCCCACCAGCCGGAGCACAGCCAATAGGAACGCTCAATAAGAACGCTCTCTCTCTGAAATGACCTGTGATTGGCCAAAGTCTCCCGTCACGGGCTAGATTTTTTAAAGCCTGAAAACAGAGCCATGAGGAGGAGCAGTCTAGTTTTCTCTCAGAGCACTTGAATTACAATATGCTGAAAGGTTATTATGGAATTGTTGCCCAATGATGCCAAAAACATTCTGCCTACTGAAGCTTTAAAGGTTCTATATACGGGATTCAGAGCATTAATATAGCAATTAATATAGAAACAACTATTTGCAATGTAAAGAAATGTCGGATTTCCATCAAGAAGTTCTTGGTAATTCAGGCTTGAGACCTTCAGCCCATTGTTGTCTGCATTTCCACAGCGGTCTAAAGACCTGTGAAGATTAGGCAAATTAGTCCGCTGATGTATGACATGGGACGAGGGCTGCTGGTGGTCGCAGTGGAAAACTGTGACTGCCTGTTTTCATCTAAAAAAAAAAAATAACCTCAGGTTTTGTCTCACTGCAGCACAGTATTCATTGATGCACATTGGATGTGATTAACAAAAGAGGAAACAGAAGCGGAAAATGAAACTAAGAGCGTCTGTCTCCACAGTAAATCATCTGTTGAGTGTTTGATGGTTATTTATTTGTGCAACCGTGAAACAATCAGAAAATAACTTTACTGTCGCTGTCTGTTTCTTCTACCGCTCCCCTCTCAGCTCGCTCACACTATCGCTCTCTCTTTTTCTGTCTTTTTTAAAAATGAGTCAGGAAGGCGACAGCAAAGCCTAACTTTACTTTAATTTAGACTTAATTTAGACCCTGGTCCCTGCGGTCGAAATGCAATGACTCAAAAGGTTCCTAGTTCCGGGGGAAAGTTCCTGTGGTGGAAAACGGGCTATAGTGGAGTAATGTCTACCTGAGCAGAGAATGAATGAGAGAATGTCGCTCTCCCTCTGTGTGTGTTGTAATTCAAGTTTCTCTGTGCTTGGTTTACATAGCCGGGCCGGCTGCATGTGCATGTTAGAGCATTTGATTCTCTCTGTTGTACCCAACTGGCTAGCTAATGGCCGCCGCTCTGCAGTGAATACATACGGTGGTTACTGCTGACGCATGGCGTCGTCAGGGAAGCGTAACACCCACCCTCTGGTTCGCCCCAAGGTTAACACTGTTAGCTCTGTTAGCTGCTAGCCGCCGGCTCCGCTGTCTCCATGTTGAGAGCCGTGTGGAGGCAATAGATATGCTCTGAATTCCGTATTGAGCACCTTTAAAGATACACTTTGATTTTCAAATATTAATTCAAAGACTCCTTCCCTTCTCTAGACAATCAAAAGGATGCCAAACAAAACAACAAAGAAGAACTAAAAGGCTTTCTCCCCATCTTGATCAAAGATCAAACAGATCGCAACGTAAAAAAAACAAACATTTCAAAATGAGGCTTTCATCAGAGGAATCATTAGGATGTGACTAAGCTGTATGTAACTTTGAGGGAGGACAGAGTGGAACAGATTTGAGATTCAGGACAGAGTGCTTTCTCTCTCCCTTCTATTACGACCCTGTCTGCCCGTGGAGCTCATCATCTATCATCCTGCACTAATTGGCCTATCAGACTTATGCAAAAGCTGCTTCTCCGATGAAGGCCCTTGAATCAAACCCTAACGCTGACCCACACTCGCAAGAACACACGCACATACACACATAGCAGTTACATTTACCTTATATTCATTGCATTGGTGTTATCAGTCTGCTCTGATTGGTCAGCTGGCCCACTGTTGTGATTGGTCAACCAAACCAAACTGTTTGGACCCTGCTCCAGCTCCGCTCTAACTAGCTTTGTTTGAGGGCGTGCCAAATTAGCCGCTAGGCAGGTATTATGCAAATATGTTACTTTGAGACATCACCACAGTACGGAAGAAAAGGCGGGACTTCAAGCAAGGTGTTTCAGGCAGTTCAGGAGCCGTGTTTCTGTGGGGGAGAGTAACTGCCTTTGGTGTGGACATTGGGCTTTGTAACTTTGCAGACCTTTTACATGCACAAAATATATATATAACACACAAAAGGAAAGGGGAAAAACACATTAGGCATAAGCATAATAGGTCCTCTTTAAGCTGCCTTTATCCTGCCTACAGAACAAAAGCACTAATTTAACTCTACAATAGTGGAATACTTGCAGGAACGAGGATAGAAATGATGACCATGCTGGTAATATTATGTGATGCCTGCTGCCATGTTTTTGCTAACACCAAAATACTAGAGCGTGCCTGAGTTTGGACAGATGGTGCCAGCCAAAAGTGAAGTGGAAGATGTTCACATGCTACACTGCAGGGCCCTTTTAAATATGACGGCAATCCAGACATAATAACTCATAAAATGGAATATGAGTTTGCCTGAGTGATTCCAGTTCTAACGCTTCAATGTATCCGTCGAGCGCTTGGTCACTTACAGATTACCTAAGTGTGTTCAGAATGACGCCGGGCATGTAAAATCAGTTGCCAATAAGCCTAGAAGAGATCTCTGTTAACTCCCGGCAGCTGCTATGCAAGGAATAGTTCAATTTGAAGAGAAACAGTGAGCATGGTGATGATCATTTTTAAACACAAAAGCGGTTACCACTGCTCTTCGTTTATCTCTATCCCATGGCTGACAGGCAGGATGAAAGGCCACTGTGAGCTGCCTGACAAACACACGGGTTGAGTCAAAGGTTTCCTGCCGTACACCATCTGTCTAGATCTCGAATTTGTCTGTCGCTGTCTCACCAAAAGAAACACATCTTCCCTCGAAGACACAAATTTGCCTGTGAGCACACACACATATGGGCAAACACATTGCAACACAGTTAGAAATGTGAAGCATGCACAAGCTGTAAAAGCCTAGTCACACACACAAAATACACTGCAACCCTGCAATGCACGGTTTGTTTGAAACAATGACAAACTGACATAATGGGAGCTAGGAGGAGCTAATTAAAGTGTGTGTGTGTGTGTCACGGTCTTTATGTCCTGATGAAAGATCCACTACATTGGGTCTGATGGAGTTCATGATAAAGCACAGGAGAGGGAATCTGACAACTAATTTATTTTCCCCACAGCAGTGTGCTTTTCCTTGCACAGATATCCAAAACTTTTTTTGGTTTAATTTCAGTCTGAATATGTAGAGTAAAGAACTGAGGGAGTGTACACTTAGATGTCTTTTTTTTCCTTCCTTCAGGGTCTGTTAGTGTTTTTTGCTCAAGGCGTCATCAGTCAGCACACTGACGCTGCCTGAGGTATCGGGAAATAGACCACTTTAATCACTAAAAATAGCACCTACTATATATCACTGCAGTCTGAGGACGTACAGTAGAGGTATTAGTGCCATGATCTTGCTGTGTGGAGAGGTTACTAGCTGTATCTATAAGTTAAAGGTTCTATATACGGGATTCAGAGCATTAATATAGCAGCAAACAACTACTAGACTACTTTTCAAGGTACTAAAAGGTTCCTTCAGCCCATTGTTGTCTGCGTTTCCACAGCGGTCTAAAGACCTGCGAAGATTAGGCATTTAGTCCGCTGACGTATGAAGCAACATGACATGGGACGAGGGCTGCGGCTGCGCAGGGGTGAACAGTGTGACCGCCAATTTTCACCTAAAAAAAAAAAATTAACCTCAGGTTTTGTCTCACTGCAACAACATTTACTGCAGCACAGTATTCATTGATGCACATTGGATGTGATTAACAAAAGAGGAAACAGAAGGAACAGAAGAGGAAAATGAAACTAAGAGCGTCTGTCTCCACAGTAAATCATCTGTTGAGTGTTTGATGGTTATTTACTTATTATTAACTTTACTGTCGCTGTCTGTCTCTTCTACCGCTCGCCCTCTCAGCTCACTCGTGTGATCTCCCTTTTTTTCTCTGTCTTTTTTTAAAATGAGTCAGGAAGGCGACAGCAAAGCCTAACTTTACTTTTAATTGAGACTTAATTTAGACCCTGGTCCCTGCAGTCGAAACGCAATGACTTCCTCAAAAGGTTCCTAGTTCCGGGGTCAAAGTTCATGCGGTCGAAAATTGGCTGTAATTGGGTAATGTCTACCTACTATACAGTATATCACTGCAGTCTGAGGACATACAGTAGAGGTATTAGTGCCATGTCCTGCATTATATAATACGGAGGTTGCTACATATACCTGCATGTTAACATCTAATTGAATGCATCATTGTCACAGTATATGTGAGGGTTTCAGTGTCAGTGTCAGCTGCATGCATGAGGGGAGTAACATGTGTATGACAGGTGAGATGTAATTACAGAACAAGTGTAAATTGTGTGTCTATCTGGCAGTTACGGCCTTTTTTGTGTGTGTGGAACAGCTGTCCTGTGTGCGCATGAACAGCATGACTGTATGTGTGTTTCTCTTCGTAACAGTGTCTTATTATATATTAAGTGTGTGGTGTATGCATGCGTGCATCTTCCTGCGTCTGTGGGTTTGTCTATGAAACAGCTGGTGTGCTGTGAGATGCATTAACACTGTGTGTGTGTGTAATGAGTTATCACCTTGCTTTAAGATCGTTGACTTTGACTGGGGAGATCTATAATGACTTTAACACTCCCACTGGCTGTTAAAGCAAATGAGCAAGGGTTGCCCGCGCGTTGGTGGGGGGTAACTGTTGTGTGCCTCTGAGTGTGTCTGTATGTGTGAGCTCTGTCTCTGCCTCCCCGTTCTCTCCGCAGTGGCCGTTACTGCGCGGACTAGATGTTGCCATGGCAACTCTTTGGCAGCAGCCTTGATGGTGGGATGATCACACATTATTAGTTGACTCAAGCTGAAGAAAAAAAAAGAACACCGTAGTGATTTGGATAAAGGGGCAAGGGACAGACGACTTGCAGAAAGGAAGATAGGGCGACAAAAGGGAAATGTGAAAGATGAGAGAATGCCGCGAATTCTTTAAGGTGACAAAACACATTCATGGTAAATGATACTGAGATCACACACAGGAAGGTAGAGAGAGAGAGAGAGAGAGAAAGTGACTCACTGATTTCACATAATGGAAAGCCGAGACATGGGCATGAACAAATAATGCTTTTTCATTTACTGTCTCTCTTTTTCCCATGGAGAAACGTGCAAGTGTGCTCTTGTACAAGAAGGACCAATTTGAGTTTTAGACCTTCAGGATGAGGACTAAGTAAGAAAATTTTAACAAACACAACTTTCATCCAGGAGACCGCTGTTCATGTCCCGTGCGTTAAGTTTCACCTTCACGTTACAATCAGCTGATCGTTCGTGTTCCCTGTTCACAACGTTAAGTTTCATTTTCTCTTTACAAACATAGTAATTTTAAGCCCAACCATGTTGTTTTTTCCTAAACCTCGGTGGATTTGTTGCCTAAACCTAAGCAAGGGTTTTTGTTTAATTCACAACATTAAGCATGTGTTTAATGCGACCGAACAGTGACGCCGAGGGGGTTGACAAAGCGTCAGTGTGTAACGACTTGGGATGAGAATGTGTTGGTTAAAAGTAGGGGTGACCCCGAACAGCCGACTATTTGACGATTCGATGTAAGAAGCCTGAATCGACTGCCAACCTCAGTCGAATCATTGCAGTGACGGGAAAATGTGCTAATGAAACGGAAAGGATCATTCATAAATAATAACAGCATAAGGCTTATACTGTTTCAAAATCAAAGAATATGCGTACATTTATTAATCAGAGCACTCACTTGCATAAGAACGTAGCACTATCAGAGCGCTAAATGTATTTATGAACGATTCTCTAAAATCAGCTGTTTGCGGCTTGCGTCACTCTCTCTCTCTTTTTCTCTCCCACGTTGACTCACGTCGCTTCCCTGTCGTTTCCCTTCTGTCTGTGGATCGTATCTCGGCCAATAATTTTGTTTGTTTTACTATTTATGTCAGGATATAGTGACTGTTTTATGAAAATAACTTTTTTAATCATATTTGCTCCATTTCTACCCACTGCAGCTTTAAACAGAGGGGGAATCAATGAGAAAAAAAACAAAAACATGATTCAACGATCAGTCGACTATAGGCAAGAAATCACATTCGACTATGTAAATTCTTAGTCAGGGACACCCCTATTTAAAAGAGAGGCGGGGGTTAGGGTAAAAGCTGTGGTTTGGCATGTGGTTGCGACGGTTAAGGTGGTTAGGTGTTAGGGAGTGCATTATGTCGGTGTGGGTCCTCACAAGTATAGAAGTACAGACATGTGTGAGCAGATGCACAAACACACAAATTCACGCCTCTCACTTGTAAGCTAAATTGCTGGTATCAAAGTCAAAAGAGAACAGTGTTTAAAATAGAAAGCAGCCTTTCGTGGTTGGGAGATCATCAAGTGATTTTGAATTGTTTGGCTTATTAAAGTTTTGTATGTATTTTCTACCAAACAAAAATGCTTCATGTTTAAACAAAAAACGGGGAATAGTGTTCCCTGTATTTACCTGAAAGTGGGCTTTTAGGAGTTGACAGCAACATCTATTTGTAACAGTTTTAATGAGCAGCATCTAATGTTATAAATGATACCCCTACTGGAGTGAAAATGGACTGTTAAGAGATTTCACACTGTGTTGCTGCACCACTGCTGGGGTACAGGGAGTGTATTTCTAACTCAAATGGATGGTGAGGCCAACATACAGGCTACAAAGTGAGTTTTGAAAGCCTGTTATCTCAGCACCTGGCAAACTGATCGTTGAGTCACTGGTATTGATCAACTCGGCTATCAACCCCCTCAAGATATATTATGGCTATTTTCTGCTATGGGACAGTAAAAATCTCACTTATTGGCCCCTTTAAATGCACTGTAACTCCATATATTGTGTTGATTCTGCAGTCTTCCCCAGGCCCATCCATAAGGCCCCTATAAATACAGGTTATATCCCATGCTGCTCTTTCCCCTGTAGCAGGTTTTACTGCAGCTGTAGCCAGTTAAAATGCAGAGTGCTGTGGGTTAGATGATCAAGCATAATGTGAAACAGTTCAGCGAACTTCAGAACTTAACTGTTTCTGTGAGGTGAGGTGTAGTGCGTAGAGCATACTATCGTCTGAGGAACAGCGGAATATGTCTGCAGCAACTTAACTACAACACAGTCTTGCTCTTTTGTACGGATATTCTCCTCCTGTCACCTCTGTCGCAAACACAATTTCAAGTTGGAGACAGTGAAAAGTGGAAGTGGCTGTGAGGTGAGAGGTGGAGACAAGGGGAGAAGGGGACACAAGTGAGTCAGAGAATAAGGGAAGATGGAAAATTGAGCAAAAAAAAGAAGAAGCTGGCAGCGTATTCAATCTGAATGGATGGCTGACAAAAAAAAAAATACAATGGAGAAAAGGAGAGCGCAGGTGAGAAAGTCGGGGAGACAGGATGGGAAAAGTAGAGAGAGGAGAGAAGACAAATGATGAGATGAGTGAACAGAGGAAGAGTGTCAAATGAAATGAGCAGACAGGGGGGAAGAGAGACAGAGGTGTTATGCTAAAATGAGTTTGTTGCTCTGAGACGACAGTTGGCTGTCAGCTCCTTAAATGAGAAGAACCGAGACCGGCTGCTTCGCTCGTGTTAGCCTCACTGGAAAACATGAAGGAGAATAATGTTCATATTATAAAGTCAAAAAAGTAGTTTCACTCATAGACTGTATATATAAAGTGGACGTAGTCACTGTGCCGTCACCCATTGGTTTGTGGACTGCTGTTTTGAAGTCTCGAGTTCAGCATTTTGGTCGTCGCTTGGTTTTTGGTCATTGCCATCTTGGTTATTTGCAACCAGTGACAAGTGACATGAGAGGGTGGAGCTAAGTACGACTGATATGATAAACATTTTTAGGCGACTAAATAGGTTATAATTAACTTTCATGAACTGAAAACACATTGTGAAAGGGTTAAAGTTCTAAGACGAAAATGAGGACAACTCCAAGACCGGACAACGCCGTGGTAGCTACCTCTCAATCACAAGGTAGCCACGCCCTAAAGCATACCCTGCTTTATGGTCTATTTGACTCTAAATGGGACCATAATTTACTAAATGAACATCATGCTGTATTGAAGAAGACTTGAAACTAGCGACTGAGACCATAAACTCATGTTTACAATGTTTACTGAGGTAATAAATCAAGTGAGAAGTAGGCTCATTTTCTCATAGACTTCTATACAATCAGACTTCTTTTTGCAACCAGAGGAGTCGCCCCCTGCTGGCTGTTAGAAAGAATGCAAGTTTAAGGCGCATTGGCTTCACTTTTCAGGCCCCGGAGCTGCCCCCTGGTTTCACTGTAGTTCTGATGACTGCAGGGTCAAAATAGTTCAACATTTTGCTGTCAGAGTTCAAGCATGTCTTCCAAAATATGTGACTTATTTGTGAAAACATGTGCACTAAAGCAAATACAGTGAGACAGACATATAGCAGGCTTTTCAAGGTGAAACCTTGTGTGGCTGCAGATATTTCAATTACTCTGGGTAGGTGAGAGTGACATAGTGATTAGGGAGGCCAGCCTTCAACTACTGAGCTGAGCTCAAGCACCCATGTGAGCCAACAGCCCACTGAAGTATCCTTAGATGCTGAGTCACCACGGGCTAAAGGTCTGCTGAACCTGATCTTTGTCCTGCTTGTAGAGACGAGGGGGGAATTGATAAAGCATGAGATTATTATCATGACATCATGTTGCGTTTTGCTATGCGACCTGCCTCAAGGAATAAGCCAAACCTGTCAACAATATATCCAGAAGAGGCACAAGATCAGCTACAAACTGACCCGTGCTGCAGTCACTACTTATTTTATTTGTCCAAATCACTTTAGTACTTTTGCAAGCAGGGACGTGACTAAGCGTTAGTGAGAGAGTCAGCAGCATCGACCCAGTCAGCGAAGTGCACCTGCTCCTGATTATTCTCTCCCTGTGTTTTACTAAACAAAAAAGAAGCTGAGACTGAAGCACACTGACCCACAGTCACACATCAATACCCTGGAAAGTTTGTTTATTCAGCCACAGAAAGTTTGTTTATTCAGCCACAGACCGCTGGAGTCGTCTCAGACAGAAGAAATATTATTCCGGCACTGGTGGCGCATATTTGAGTTTGCTTTCGAGCAGGTTTGTTTTAATGCCTGATATAAAAAGAGTGAACCACCAGAGGTCTCTCCAGTGACCTTCCTCGTTGCCTCATTTTAATGGCAGAGACAACACGCTGGCTTCTATCTGGCATTTACAGTGTGTACAACCTGGTTGGATATTTGCTGAATTTCTAAAGCTCTGTGCACATTAAAGGAAAGCAGCAATGATTTTAGCTGTCCCAGACACATCTGACAGATCAGAGAGCATACTGTTGAACTGTCTCAGACATCCTGATTATCTCAAACATGTTGATTTTCTCAGTACAACATCAGCAACACAGAATGAGGGGTTTGAGAGCTGGGATGGGTTATAGTCAACATATCACCATGATGGTGAATGGTTAGAAAACCCGGGTTCTGTAGTGCATAACTCTTTATTGTACGCACCGATACTTTGGTAACACAAGAAACTAAATGCAAAGACGTCATTCAGTGAGAACTAGCTTAAATGGAGGTATGGTCCCAAAGTATCGTCCTACAACGGTTTGTATGATATCTAACGAAAAGTTGTTCCTTATTTCATGCCTTTTCCTACGAATGTCCATCAACACGTGACGCACATGTCAATTTCTGCTCCAGACTTTTCAAAATAAACTTCTGCCTACACAGGAAACAATGTTAGGTTTAGGCAAAAAAACTGCTTAGTTAGGTTTAGGAAAAGATAGACTTGTTTAGGTTTAGGCAACAACATTACTTATTTTGGTTTAGGAAAAGATCGACTTGGTTAGGTTTAGGCAACAAAACTGCTTAGTTAGGTTTAGGAAAAGATCGACTCGGTTAGGTTTAGGCAACAAAATGACTTAGTTAGGTTTAAGAAAACATCACTGAGCCACCATGTTGCTCTTTCAATTAACAGTGTGTCACTATACTGAAACTCAAGGAATGGGGTAAGAGAGGTCATTTACCCATGAGTCTTTGGTCCCTCAAGTAAAGTTTGCTAAGATTAATTATTCCAATTAGCGCACTCAGGGTTCAATGTCATACACTTTGTCAACAAAGTTTTCAATTAAGCACCATTAAGCCCCAGTATGTGGGTGAACTGGAACAGATTATCAAGCTGAACTATGACAAGCAACACACAGAAGTCAAACAGTCATTAACCATCATTAACACATCGAGAGAGTGAGGGAGAGACAGAGACAGAAAAACAGAGAGAGAGAGAGAGACACATCCCCATCATTAATTGTGATTAATATAGATTTAATGAACATACTAAGTGTGGGGGCTGAGTTGGACTGTGATGGATGGGTAGAAGAGTGACAGCTTTTGAGTAAGAGAGCTTTAGACAAAGAAAGAGAGAGAGAGAGAGATAGAGAGAGAAAGAGAGAGAGAGAGAGAGAGAGAGAGAGAGAGAGAGAGAGAGAGAGAGAGAGAGAGAGAGAGATATTAGATTGATATTTGACATTAAATCATTTTTTTTGTCATCTGGAACAGTGTAAGTGTTGTAGAAATATTCAAACACACATGCGCACAAACAATCCTTCTTTCTTTGCTCACCACCTAAAAAATGCATTATTTCCCTCCATGGATAGTGATTTCCATGGATTGGAAATTGAGGGCTTCAGAGCCTCCAGCTTAACTTGAACTCACTGTGTGAATGCGTGTGTGTGATGGAGAGAGAGAGAGATGGTGAATCAAATAACTTGCTTTTCAGCTTTTGGCTTCTTTAGCTGGAGCTTTGATCAAGCCTTATTTTGATTATGCATGTAGCTCATAATATTATGGTGCCACAAAGAGCCTAAAAAATAAAGCGCAGACTTGTCAAAATAAATTAATCTCAGATGTTTTAAATCTGAAATGTAGGAACTGATTTTAAACCATTTTGAGGGTCTTCGGTGATGGAAAGCACAGGAATTGTTGCAAATGTTACTTGTGTTGTATGTATATAAAGATGGACGACATGACGGCTCCCCAAAAGTGAAGGCAAAATATCTCAATTGCCCCCTGGTGGCTGGCTGCATTATAGGTCGTAAATCCCACCCCCTCCATGTTAGTAGATGGGACATGGGCCAAAATAAAAAGTCAAATTACACGCCAAATACATTTTTCCCAAAGATGGTTTCTGTCGTTTTAGGTAGTTCATATCAAGTGTTCATTTTTCTGATACGTTTGGTTTTAATTCGTTATTTGATGCTATAAAAAAGGGGGTGGGACGTCATGTTTGGCAGCTGTGAGTCTCTCTTGCTGACAAGTTGTGGCCGTGCTCCGCTCGCAATTGGTTTAGGCTGGTGACCTCGATACCGTGGCTCCAGCCCCCCCGACCACTACTGCACATTCTCTGGCTCCAATTTATGTCAAAATCTCAAGATAGCAGCTCCCGTATCCGGGATATTTCACTTCTGTACAGTGGGAGGAAGTGGGAGACGTGTCGTCCATCTTTATATACAGTCTATGATGTTGTATGCAAGTGTCTTTTTCTCCACTCTGCTGTTATCGTGGTCTTTTTTTCTTCATATTGGATCAACATGGAAATCTGGATTTGTAGCTATAATATGAAATAGAAAGGGTCAATACAATAAATGAATCAATAAGAAAGAGAGAGACAGACAAAGAGAGTGAGAGAGAGGTAGAAAAAAAGCCCCTGAAAAAAGTGCCAATACTCAAGTCAAAATGTTCCTTACTCGATCGGGTTCCCAAGAGCAGAACAGCACGAGAAGCTAAAACTCAGTTTTCTCACCGAGGATTTTGATCTAAATGAAACTTTCCTCTGTTTTTCTATACTGAAGTTCCAAGACTTGAGTTATTCCTCTAATACAGCACAATGAACTACTATGTAAGCTAAAGCTAAAACTGCTCCAGGCAACTTTTGTTTGGCTGGCAAAATTCACTGCAGTTACATTTACAAAAGTGTTATACAAACTGTGGGCTATCAAGCTCCACTCTACTGGACAGAGTGCTGCTCCGTCATCACTGGGCATATGTGATGAATTACAAACTTAAAAAGAAAGGCACAGCTCTGCTCAGTATAGTTATCAGGAAAATAATTGTTACTTATGACAATAGACTGTATATAAGAAGTGGATATATTCACCATGACGTCACCCATTGGTTTGTAGACTGCCGTTTTGAAGCATCGAGTTCTGTATTTTGGCTGTCGCCATCTTGGTTTTTGGAAGTCACCATCTTGTTTTTTTGCAACCAGAAGTGACACGAGAGGGTGGAGCTAAGTACAACTGATATGATAGAAATTTTTAGGCGACTAGAGGGGTTATAATTAAATTTCATGAACTGAAAACACACTGTCAAAGGGTTAAAATTCTAAGACGAAAACGTGAACAACCCCCAGACCGGACAACGCCATGGTAGCAACCTGTCAATCACAAGGTAGCCACGCCCTGAGGCATACCCTGCTTTATGGTCTATTTGACTCTAACATTTGGGACCATAATTTACTAAATGAACATCATGCTGTATTGAAGAAGACTTGAAACTAGCGATTGAGACCATAAACTCATGTTTACAATGTTTACAGAGCTGACAGCTTTTTTTTTTTTTAAAGATTCAAATAAAACGAGACTAATTACGAGGGCAATTAGAGTGACTTTTTTGTAATAACATTACATTTACTGTGTTGACAACTCTTGACTACAAAAGACAATTTCACCTACACTATAACACTATCAAAGTGGTTCTTCAAAACAGCCTGAGACAACTGTGACAAAGAGCTAACAGTACTGGAGCAAGTATTATCCTCCTCTGCAGTCTGTCTTTACAACCCTTCTGCTGGGACTAAAATGTAAGATTTACATGGGCAAAGGCAGCTTTAAAAGCCATTTATATGTGTCCTTCAATGGTGCAATTTGGTTTATTTCTATCATATACATTTCAGAACAAAAACTCCACTATACGATTCATTAAATTTCACTTCGAGGTTTGCAATAACCAAACTTTCACAAGTCAGTTCATCAACAGTTTTTTAACTATTGCTGACAATTTTATTGTCATGAGTGCTGCTGTGATAAAAGCTTGCCGGAATACTGAAAGCATCACAAACGAACGTTTTTTATGAGTCGTATACGGTTTACTTTGTATTCACTGGGACCCAGAGCCCTTAAATATCACTTCAACAACATCTTTTAGTAGAGGACTACTTTCATATTAGTGACACATCGCTTACTGTGGTTGGACTTCAATTTATCGTCTGGTTAGGATGAGAAATAAATGCATGAAAGAGCTAAGGCTGCAGAGGGAATAATAAAGAAAGGATGCAAGGATTACTGGATTTAAGACTGCACGAAAGATATTAGGATGGAAGGACAGACAAATAAATAATAGATATCCCTTACACACATAGGCATACCCCTTGGCCCTGCTTTATCTTTTATGTATTTAAACATGGCGCAGTAAGGCAGACACATTAGCTGGGTTCAAGAGCAAATGACCCCTTCTTACACTGTCACATTACTTATATGGAACCCACACTCAACAAATGCAATGATGAATTTTATGAAGCCCTCTCTGATCCAGTTTTTACATTTTGGAACTAAATGTTTCTCTCCTCTTTATGTGGAAGAACATGTGTTTCCTTCCAAGATAAGAAATAAACAAACCACTTGAGCCATCAAAAAGTTCCAATCCCTCACAGCTGTCCAAAATCCCGTCTCATTTGGCGAGGCAATCAGAGCTGATGGGTGATAATTTTGCTGCGGTTACTTTCAAACAACCCGGGTCAGGATAATTACAAGCTGCAGACTAACAGGCTAATGTCATTTCTACAGAATGAAGCAAGCCTCTGTTGCACGCTCACCACAACAGTCTAACCCATGGGCTCTGAGGTGTGATGTGTCCGTGATTGCGGCAAAGATTTGTCGCTGTTGTGTACATCATTTGGCCCCTGAAGCGCACAGCACTGCCATGGTCCCCGCAGAAATACAGCGTACCATCGCTTTATTTTAGAAGCACTCAAACATCAGCCCTTAGGCCACCGATGAACACTTGCCTGCAGCCAGGTCACAAAACAACAATATGAATGTATCTTTGGTGCTGAATGTTATGTAACAAGTGCTCTGGCCATAATCAAATTCATATTGTAGATGTGGCACTCTTTGCTCACCCCATGTGTGCCTTTATTGAAAAGATTTTTATGAAAACAACACTCTGATGGCATGACCCTGATATCATAGCAATGAGCATATAATTCATTTTCTCCGAGCTGACATTTATCATCTGCTTTCATTGAACTACACTGAAGATGGTGTCAAGATTGAAATCCTGCAGTGTCCTGACCATAATCACACACAAAGAGGCACCTCATCTATCTTGCAATCGAAATGTAAAACGTAATCGTGTTCAATATGTGCAATAAAATGTCTGGCCCGCAGCTTATCTTCTTAGACTGCAGCACCCTCAAGATGTCCATCTGCTATGGATTAAATCTTCTATTTTAAATGTTCACATCAATGCCAGCAGACACTCACAGACAGAAATAATATATGCCTGGGAGAGAGGGCTTATTTTCTCCCCCCACAATCGTGCCCCTTCAGCAGCACTTCAAAACAACTTGTCAGTAGCTGTCAGTTTAAATTAGCGGACTAGCCCTTTACGCTACTGTTTTCTGACTCTGGTAAATCTGCAGGCTGTCTCCATCAATCACAGAACAGCAGCTCCCACGCACGCGCAAGCACGTACACAGTTGCACATTATTTGTTCTACAGTGCTGACAAATACACCCACACACACACACACACGCAGACATGAAGTGGTGATGCACTTGCACTCTGGCAATGGCTTCTTCCAAACAAACAAAGTGGTTGAAAACGATGAAGTTGTAGCAGTCTGTCTACTTCTACAGACATTGCCCTTCTCTCTTTCTCTCCAAAGTGTCAAAGCAAATAAATTCATTTTCATGTCTCCTATTACCTCCAGGGACCTGCAGATAGTATACACTCCTCAAGTACGCAGGACACACTCACGGATACTAGGAGTGTCGGGATTCTCCAAATCCACGATTCAATTTGACTTTCAATTTTAAGGTCACGATTCGATTTTCAATCTAAACACGCCATTGTTAGATTATGGAGTCCAGCTTCGTAAACATCAACAGATCATTGGTTTTATGCCCCGACAACTGTCATTTACACTTTCAACAAAAAGAAGATCCACTAGATGGCAGCAGTGTGTTTTACAACAACAGATAAGAGTTTCTCAGAGTTTACGAGGTACACCTGAATGCACCATGACATCCCTGTTGGCGTCTACATGCTCTATAGTCGAGCAAAAACCTCTCTTTACCGTACAAAGCGATGTAGTAATTTTAAGTGGCGATAGCATGACCGCAGCTGAAGTCGCCAAACAGAAATATAAAATATATACGTATATACGTATATATATATATGGCTTGGTGAATATGGAGTCGTGGAATACAAGATGGGGTCAGCATATTTGAGAGCTGTAAAATGAATATTATGAATGTAAATAAATGAGGACCCAGTATCGATCCTTGTGGGGCTCCTTTCTAAATACTTCATGGGACTTGATTTGAGAACAATGGCATAAACAGTCTGAAATCTGTCAGAAAGTTTTGAAAAACAGCTTTAAGAAGAATCAAAACCCTCAGAAAGCAACTTAATGTTGTGATAGACAGGATCAAAAGCCTTACACAGACCTTGATATGGAGTATGTTCTCCTAAAACAAAGACAGAAAAGCCTGAGGCTGTAGTCAATATTTTTCCTCTGTCAGTTCATGACAAGACATGAAACATTAGTTGTAAAAAGACAAAAGAAATGTCTGACAGAATACACTGCTAAAGTATCTTCACACTGAGAATGTGGTGTCTGACACATGTGCCTGTGCTGGCATCTGAAAAGGCAGACTTACCAGGTGTTGGCTGCTTATATAATTCCTCCCATTAGTCTAGTGGTTTTTGGCCCATCCGTCCACCCTGCACTGTGTTTTACTGCTTTAAAAATCCCTTAGTGGATGACATCCATACCGCAATCCACTGATGAGAACAAAATCATGCCCGTGACACTTCTGTAGATATGGCAGCCTGTGTCATTTGGTGGACTTAATAACACTCGGGCTTGTACTAGTTCCACAACATTTCCCCTCAGTATTTTGGAAAGTTGCCGTCACAGCATTCTGGGCTCGTTGCTGCGGACAGAGATTGCGATTGACTGCTTGAAAATTTAACAACCCCAAATTCTTTTCGACTATCATAGGAAAAGAAATCCTCTCTTCCACAGGTCTGTATAAGCAAGACTAATGGAGTGTTAGTGCTCAACAATAACTATGATGATCAAGCAAACCTTTGCAGAAAGCAGTGTAATTGTACATGTAATCTACAATTGAATCACTTGTATTGAAGTTGATTATGTTCTGCTCAAATGCAGAGGTGGGTGGTTTAGTTATTACAAGGAAAAATACAATCTAACCCAATAAACTATTGTTTTATTTTGAACAAAAGGAAGTGCACCAGTCAACACAAATCCAGTTGTAATCATCAAGTCTCCAGACTTGTCATGACCAGGCCGCCATAGATAATCAAGCTGAGTGAAACATTTCTCTCCGTGGTGTCAGTGCACGGACGGCTAATACAATTCCTGGTAAACCTCCTCTTTGTACTCAATTAATCTGCATAATACAGAATGTCAGGATGAAAAACATAAAAAAAAATCCCAGCAAAGAAAAACAAAACAATTATACCTCTGTGATTATCTTTTTTCTCCTGATAATTTCTGTGTCTGTTTTTGTGTGAACCATGGGGACCAGTGTGGGTAAACTGTTTGAAACTGTCCTCCCCAGAGTGTGACATTGCCCCCGAAATAATAGGAGGGAATTGGGAACATGGCCTGTCAATTAATTGCTTGTTTATTTTAATAACAGCCATGATAGGCAATATTCTGAAGAGCAACGCTCCACCGGATATGGAGCTATAAACAGACAGGCCTAGTCACTCACACACTCTGTAAAGCGCAGACATTTTGGCCCATGTACATAAAAAGGTGTTTCCATCTCTTACCATACACACCCCCCCCCCACATAATATAAATTATAACAGCATAATGAAGGCATTAGACATTCTTGTTTTTCCCTCCTCTTATATATAAATATATGGCCAACAGGATTCTCTGTTGGGATACAAGCGATCCTTATGTGGCCTTCATAGAAACACCTCACCTCATATGACCGAACCTGCAATCTGGTGATGTGGTTTATATCGCAGCACTGCATTAAAAATGAATGCAAACAAACAAACCCTCAGCATTGTAGAAGCGCAGCACAGACAGCAGCTCAGCAGCTGACGGGAGATGAATGAATGACCTTTGTGTGGTGTCTGCAGACACTACCAAGCTTCCTAATAGCCATAAGGGACAAGATAAGCAGGGAGTGAATGAATAAATGAATGAGTTCTGTTACTTTCCTGGTCCATGACAAACTTTGACAGAGCAAAACCCCCGCCGTGTGCTCCAGCAACGAGGTAAACAGCTGGGATCAGTTTGGATACATCTCCACTGTCTGCTGTTGACTTATTTGTGAGGCCGTGCTGTCAGACTTGCTTAATTTCAATGTGAACCAGTGGCTCATACTGAGGTTAAGCAAGGCTGCTGCACACAAGTTGTGAAAGTGCCATTCGCCTCTTTCCTCTGGAAGATAGATGTACAATTCAATCTGCTATTTACCTGGGGTCTGACCTACAGAGCAACATTTTCAAGCAGGAAGAGGGGCAAACTTTATGGGAGTGGCTACTTTTTATTTGTCTGAAATTAATTTGAAGCAGTAAAACTAACATGACCTCTCCTGAAGTATAAGAATATATGAATGCATTGTTTCTAGGGCTGTCAATCCATTAATATATTTAATCGCAATTAATCGCATGATTTTCCATAATTAATCGTGATTAATCGCACATTTTTTTATCTATTCAATTTATTTATTATTGGAAATCGATTATCAACACAAAACAATGACAAATATTGTCCAGAAACCCTCACAGGTACTATATTTAGCATAAAAAATATGCTCCAATCATAACATGGCAAAATCAAGCCCAACAGGCAACAACAGCTGTCAGTGTGTCAGTGTGCTGACTTGACTATGACTTGCCCAAAACCGCTTGTGATTATCATAAAGTGGGCATATCTGTAAAGGGGGGACTCGTGGGTACCCATAGAACCCATTTTCATTCACATATCTTGAGGCCAGAGGTCAAGGGAGCCCTTTGAAAATGGCCATGCCAGTTATTTAATCTCCTTCCCAACAAGCTAGTATGACATGGTACCAATGGATTCCTTAGGTTTTCTAGTTTCATATGATGCCAGTATCTTCACTCTAACTTTAAAACTGAGCCTCCTACAACCTAAAAATCGCAAGTTGCGTTAATGCGTTAAAGAAATTAGTGGCGTTAAAACAAATTTGCGCTAACGCGTTATTATCGCGCTAACTTTGACAGCCCTAATTGTTTCAAAACTCTTCTCAAAAGTAAGGGGCATCTCTCAACTTAAAACTGAAGACAATATGGCTAAGATGAACAGCATGGAAAGAAATTGGCGGCTCCATCAATGTGCATGTGAAACTTTATAATAACCTTTAAATAACAAATAAAATGCAGTCAAGGATGCTGCTGACTGTTGTTTACTGTTACGACTCTTACCTCTGGGAGAAAATGTCCCTGTAGGGGCTGCCGTGCTGCATGGCGATACCATAACCACGGTCTGGTGCGTTGCTGCTGACAGTGTAGAACGAGCAGTCCTCGTCATTATTAGCAACGTACTCCAGAACTGCTGCATCCCACACAAAGCCGAATCGACCGTACTTCACCTGAAAGAAAAATAAGACATTTACAAACAGTTAACAATATTCAGAGAGGTGCATCTTTACCTCAGGTTATACAGGTGATATCCAAAAACATCCTGTTGAGTTATTGAGATTAAAGATGTCTTTAACAAGCTTTTAGCTTGACCTCAGGAACATTTTCCTATTAAAAATTGACTTTTGCAAAAACAGTGTACAAACAACAATTCAACAAGCATATTTTTTTTTACCACTTATTGACCTATACCTTTGTTGAAAAAGTGTGCCACAGACGTTTAGTTGCACTAACATTTTATATGCATCTATTCCTTTATTGAGGTCTTTGATTCAGTCTCTAGGTGACGCTTCATCACATATGCCCGTTAGAAGTGAATGAATGTGAATGAGGTATGGTTGAAAATAGTTTTTATTAGCAGTTCAGCTTATCCTTGATCCATTAAGAAATGTTCAATAAACCTACTCCTTTGTGTCTTTGAGCTGAATCATAGTCGAGTACATTCAGCTTAGGCACTGCAGAGATGATCTCACCCCCGCGCACACACATTTCATAACCACAGTCTATCGGCATTTTAAGTCCAAAAATGCACCAAGATTACTGTAGGATGGCAACAGCATAGCAACGTTTCTGTTTAACATCCCCTCTAGACTGTAGATGCAAGTGTTACTGTAATGGCTCACCTTTATTGCATCCTATGTGCGTATGTGTCGGATATGTTTTACATTTTTATGTGCATGTCCTTGTTTAGTATGTGAATGTGTGGGCAAAGTGTAAAGTGTGTGCTTGAAAAGAAATAGAGGGTCAAAGTGACTCAAGGTGAGAATCACAGCTTGTTTTATAGAAGTTAAGGTGTTCGTTGTTAACATGGTTTCTCGTTAACATTCAATAAATCTTTATTTTCACACCAGAATGAAAAGGGGAGAATAAACAACTTGGCTGTGATATTCACATCCTGACACCTTTTCTGACAATTCACTTACATAGACGCACACACACACTTTTCTCCTAACACATTATTTTGGATTTGGTGTGTCATTAACTTTAATGGAGCTTTATGAAATTTTCAAACCCCTATGTCTTCACTGTGAGTGCTTGCTTGCGTGTGTGTGTGAATCACCTCAGTTGGCCTTTGTGTGATGACTAATGTCTGAGAACCGACAAGACCCTCTGATTGGGTAATTTCACAGTCTGTAGTCCTCTGAAGTGTGTGTGTGTGTGTGTGTGTGCAATAATTCACTGCAGGGCATCAGATTGGCTCATTCTGCTCTTTACAACCTTAAAAAGAGTGGAAAGAGTGCTTTATTACTTCGAAGAATAATTTTATGGCTTTTCATTATTGCTTTTGAATTGGAAAGATTATGGGCTTTGTGGAAAGGAAACTAGTAAAAAATCTGTTTCAATAGCTTACAATTGTTTATTAAGGACTTCTCGCTATTTGGGTGAAAATGGCTGAAAAGAATTATTATGCACATTATGTATGCGGTGACCTCTGATGTCAGCCACACAGAAAAAACAACAAAGCTGTGCTAATGTCATTAACATAATCCTTATTAATTCAGACACTTCACATGCTAAGTGTACAAATTCCCACAATGGAACAAAAAGTGTCCAAACCATGCATACTACCTTTTTGGAGAAAAGCTATGTTTCTATTCCAGTCTGTGTCAGTGCCCAAATAATAATAATAATAATAATTACTTTATTTGCGCTTTTCAAGCTGGGAGCACAAAGTGCCTTCCACAGACAGCATTATAAAACAACAATCACAAATATAAAAAAGAAAAACTCAGAACAGCAAAATACAGCACGCAAGTTAAAATCAGGCGGTTGTACAACAGAGCTGCATTACGTGAACAAATAAGACAAGTTGTCTTGCAAAAAGGCAAGTCTGTAAAAATGTGTTTTAAGACAGGATTTAAAAGCAGAAACAGTGTCAGCAGATCGAATAGTAACTGGACAACACAGATGCTTCAACTTGTATAACCCTTGGCAAAGTTTACAGATCGGTTTTGGTCAAATATAAGTGAAGACGATGACCACATCTAATGGCTCAGTTCACATACATAATTGTGGAGTTTGTCTGCATTTATGTCAACAATAAATTAAAGGCCCGTTTTACTGCTGTGTTTACAAAAACAACTGGTGTAAACAAACCCTTAAACACCATCAGAAAAACACCCATAACATAAATTTAGTTGTTAAAAAGTCTCTGTATTATAAAAGAACTGTCAATCAAGTTAAGAGTGATAATAACTTCCAATCCTGTCCTTTGAATTTTGGTGTTGAGGTGACAGTTAAGCTTTAGATCACGGCATGCCTTTAAGGGAGATGACGGGCAAAAAAAAGAAGCTTTGTATGGCTTTAAAAGGCCCTATGTGTCTCTGAAGGAAGGACAGAGTGGAATTAATGTGTTTACACTGACTCAAGAGCCATTTTACAGGAAGCTGAATGGAGAAAGAAAATAACTTGGATTATATACAATACTTCACTCTTCATCGGCCTATATGAAAAAAGTGGGATCACTTGAAGAAAAACACAAAAATAATATATAATGGAGTCCCCCACAATACGATATTATCACGATACTTAAGTCACGATACGATCTTATTGCGATTTTAAACATTTTGCGATATGCTGAGTATTGTGATAAGATATCTTGCGATATATTGCAATTTATTACCTTTTTTCAACTGCTAATTATGCAGTTTGTCAATCTCTTTTATCTAATAAGATACAGATTTCACTCTGTTCATCTCAGAGCTTTCATTCAGGTCAGAGTTCAAGGGACCCCTTTGAAAATGGTCATGCCATTTTTTCCTCGCCAAAATTTTGCAAAATTTAGAGTTATTTAGCGTTCTTCCCGACAAGCTAACATGACATGGTTGCATGCTACAACCGCTACAACCTCTGATAGTTTATATAATAAAAGATACACAACGTCCATGTAGCGATACAATATTGACATGCAAAATATTGATATACTATGCTGTATCGATTTTTCCCCCCTACCCCTAATATAAAGTGATACCTGGGATGGAGACAATGAGTGAGAGTGGAGAGAGTACTGCACTTAATAACAAACCCCACTGGCCTAAAAAGAAAGGGTTGAGTTCATCAGGCTTCAATGTTGTTGCCTGAATTTTGTTATTCCTGCGATAAAGTCTCTCACTTTTTCACTGAGTTCCTTTTAGAAACAGCTCACTCACTCACTCATCTTCAACCGCTTATCCGGGATCGGGTCGCGGGGGCAACAGCTCCAGCAGGGGACCCCAAACTTTCCTTTCCCGGGCCACATTAACCAGCTCTGACTGGGGGATCCCGAGCGATCCGAGGCCAGTGTGGAGATATAATCTCTCAACTTAGTCCTGGGTCTTCCCCGTTGTCTTCTCCCAGCTGGTCGTGCCTGGAACACCTCCCTAGGGAGGCGCCCAGGGGGCATCCTCACTAGATGCCCGAACCACCTCAGCTGGCTCCTTTCAACGCAAAGGAGTAGCGGCTCAACTCCGAGTCCCTCACGGATGACTGAGCTTCTCACCCTATCTCTAAGGGAGACGCCAGCCATCCTCCTGAGAAAACCCATTTCGGCTGCTTGTACCCGCGATCTAGTTCTTTCGGTCATGACCCAACCCTCATGACCATAGATGAGAGTAGGAACGAAGATTGACCGGTAGATCGAGAGCTTATCCTTCCGGCTCAGCTCTCTTTTCGTCGCAACGGTGCGGTAAAGCGAATGCAATACCGCCCCCGCTGCTCTGATTCTCCGGCCAATCTCACATTCCATTGTCCCCCTCACTCGCAAACAAGACCCCGAGGTACTTGACCTCCTCACTTGGGGTAAGGACTCATTCCCTAACCAAAGTAGGCAATACATCGGTTTCCTGTTGAGAACCATGGCCCCAGATTTAGAGGTGCTGATCCTCATCCCAGCCGCTTCACACTCGGCTGCGAACCGATCCAGTGAGTGCTTGAGGTCATAGACCGATGATGCCAACAGGACCACATCATCTGCAAAAAGCAGCGATGAGATCCTCAGCACACCGAACTGCAAACCCTCCTCCCCCCGACTACGTCTCGATATCCTGTCCATGAATATCACGAACAGGATTGGTGACAAAGCGCAGCCCTGGCAGAGGCCAACCCCCCCTGGAAACGAGTCCGACTTTTAGAAACACTACGGCATGTTAAATTCTTCACCAGTTTCTTCATAACCAAAAATGGCATGACGATGTGATTAATCATATAATATATTCAGCCATGGGTTTGGGACCTCACATGGGGTCACTTGATATGGTTCAAATGTACCAGTCTTTGCATCACAATAAGACTTCTTCAAGCGCAGTGTGTCTTCTCGAAGCTTTAATCCAATTAAACTACACTCGATAAAATAATAATTATAGCAATGCCAACGTCGCACACAATCACATAAAAAGGAATTATCCCTACAATGAAAATGATGCTGGAGCCGGTGAAGGGAAATGCTCTAGCCTGCAGCTGCAGCTGTGCTTTATAAACAGAGACAATGTATCTGTGAATTGGGAGCGCTTGATTTGATGTACTGCACCAGAACAAGTGCTCTACATGCAAAGCATCAGTTTAATATTGGCTCAAGTCTGATTAATTACCAGAAACAAAATCATGATCAATTACCATAAAAGTGATGTGTTGAAGGTCAGCTTGTTGTTGTGCTACCTCTGATCGTGTTTATCTAAGAAGCAGCTCACATGAAAAGAATTCACAACTTTCTTATGGCTGAGAATTGAAAAACAAGCTTACGGGCCAAAGCATTCTGGGAAAGCCTATCTACCCAAAATACTACTGTTTTCCAAGTGTCTAACACTCAAAGCTCATATCCCTGAGGTCTGAAACCTCCTTAAGTCCAAACCATGAAAAGGAAATTGAACAGACTTAAACTCTACCTTCTATTTGTCACTATAGGAAATGTAAGGTCACTGGCAAAGAAGATGAATGAGCTCTCCAGTTTGTTAAGGACTCAGCGGGATAATCTAGGCAAGGCAGCTTTATGTGCTTCACAAGCTGCATTTGCATGCGTAGCGTAACCTAGCAATGGGCTCCAATTAAGGTGTTATCCAGGTTAAACTGTTTACATGCACCTTTGACCCCCTGCGATTGAGTCTCCACGATTCCACTTAAACTAATATTCATGAGAATAAAACATGTCAGTAAACCAGTAAAAATAACTGCAAATGCTTCCACTGGCTACCTCCTGCTTCTTTGACTAAGGCCTCTTAAAATACAAGGGAAGAATTCATGATCCCAATAGTAATAACAAATGCTGCTTTCTGGCATGCTTTTGTTGATGCTGAAATACTTATTTTAACTGAGTTTCACACTGGAGTCATGGAGGCAGGACCTCATTTTTATAGCAGCTGAGCTGAGTAACATAACTGAGTAGCAAACAAACAGAGAGTCCAAATCAAATCTTTAAGCCTTCCAGATCAGCGTAGCTTTAATACCTCGCCAGATAGTAAAAAACAAAAGTTAAAGGTGCAAGATGTTTACGGGTCACAGTAACTATTTAAATATTGGAGTATAGGATGACCTGAATTCTACAGTTTGTTAACGTTCCTGTGTCTATATGTGTAAATACAGAAGCAGCTTACTTCTGAACAGGTTGGTTCTAGATGTAAAAATAGTGACTGAGATCTGGCTGCAGGGGAAACCACCAGACTCTGCAATCACTCCAGGGAGTGTTGTGCTGGTACAGTATGAATAGACAAAGGTAAACATAGCTGTAAGAGAAGAGGGGGAGGTTGGGATATTTTTGCTATTTTACTTGACATCATCGGTTCACACAATAGCATATGGCGGATATGGAATCAGTGATTTTGGGGCTTTAAAGCCATATAATATTACCTGTAGTAACGGATTTCCTGTGTCATTGTTTTTGTGCCGAAGGAGGTTTGTGGTCAAAGAAGGACCGCTGGATCTTGTAAGTACTGTCTGTGAATTTCGTATTGTGGTAATACGTGAATACTGTCTGTTGTGTTAGTCATGTGTCTAATGTGATGTTGATGTCTATGTTTTGATGTTACTGACACTGTAGTTTGAGTTTACCCACCATGCTGTACTGAAAGCAAATTCCAGCAACCTTCGTTGTGTGGTCATTAATGATTGATTGATTGATTGATTGATTAAGTGATTGAATGATATAAGATGATGGAAGGGAACAAGCTGACGGGCCTGATATGAGATCATCACAGATCAACATCATGCACAAACCTCCGTAATGTTTCCCCTGATTATACTCTGGTTTGATATATGTACAACCAGTGGGCAACCTCCGGGTCTGAAAAGTAAAGCCAAAGCGCAAGTGCCTTAAACTTGAATTTTTTTCTAACAGCCAGCAGGGGGCGACTCCTCTGGTTGCAAAAAGAAGTCAGATTGTATAGACGTCTATGAGAAAAATGACCCTACTTCTCACTTGATTTATTACCTCAGTAAACATTGTTAACATGAGTTTATGGTCTCAATCGCTAGTTTCAAGTCTTCTTCAATACAGCATGATGTTCATTTAGTAAATGATGGTCCCATTTAGAGTCAAATAGACCATAAAGCAGGGTATGCTTTAGGGCAGTGGCTCCCAAAGTGGGGTTCAGGGACCCCAGGGGTGCTTGAGGGGGTCCCCAGCAAAAAGGGGAATAATTTAATTTCACTATAATTCCATTCATAAGTAACACATACACAGACATAATGTATGACTATTTTGGTCATGGGTTTCATAGACTTTCTGTAATAAAACATCTAAAAGCAAAAATCCTATCAGATGGGGGGTCCGTGGTCTAATTTGTGTCAGTCTGGGGGTCCTTGATGTGAAAGAGTTTGGGAATCACTGCTTTAGGGCTGGGCTACCTTGTGATTGACAGGTTGCTCCCACGGCGTTGTCCGGTCTGGGAGTTGTCCGTGTTTTCGTCTTACAACTCTAACCTTTTCACAGTGTATTTTTAGTTCATGAAAGTTAATTATAACCTTTTGGTCGCCTAAAAATGTCTTATCCAGTGTTCGGTTGTACTTAGCTCCACCCGTGTCACTTCTGGTTGCAAATAACCAAGATGGCGACAGCCAAAAACCAAGATGGTGACAGCCAAAATGCCGAAATCAAGGCTTCAAAACAGCAGTCCACAAACCAAAGATTGACGTCATGGTGACTACGTCCACTTATATACAGTCAATGTGTACAATATGATATTTGCAGTGTCATATGTAAATAAAGTTTCTGAATATATTACTTTACATAACATGTTACATATTATATATATAGCACATATTATGTATTACCTCATCCATGTTTTTTATGGGTCGAACTAATAACATATTCTATTAATTTGTATTTCCTTATGAGGCTGTTGTCTACACTTTCTCTTATACATTTAATTCATGCACTCCACTTATTATGTTCTTGTTGTAATTTGTGTATACTATATTACAAAAAGGTCTTCTCTGTGCTGTAGAAACTATACACGGAAAGCAATAGTTCTGGCTATGAGTTTTCTTAAGGTGAACCCACAAAAAAACAAATTGAAAAGTTTTGTCTCAGCAGAGATGAAGGATTTTCAAACAAATGTCTTTGTCTTCCTGCTCAATAGCCGGCTATTGCATCTGGTGCCTTGATCAAATCTAAAAATGGTGGCTATTTCTCAGAGGAGGGGATTTCCAACAAAAGAAGAGAACAGCTCGTCTCCCACTGTAACGTTGTGCTCAACCCTCAAACAAAAGCCTCAATCAACAAATCCAAAAATACTCTTCGTGAATACACCAGTTCATAAGGTATCTTAAATAGCATACAAAACCTCCTATCAACATACAGACGGGGGGAAAGAGATAAGTTATTGCATTCGCCCATTATCATTAGATCACATCCAGAGAACTTTTCAGCACTTTCATTTGCAGATGCATTTGAGAATTGCTATCAAGCTCTGCAGAGAATAACTGTTGCTGTATTGGTAAGCCTTTCTCAAGTGAACTCTTCATTAAAAGTGTTCAGTCTGAGGTTTTAACCTGCATGAAAATGTGTGTACTGTGAGATTAGGTTATCATGCACATGCAGGATGTATATGCAGGCAACACTTAGCTCACTCACTCAACACTAACTGCTGCATTTCAAATATGTCCCTCACATAACACACGGTACACAAACACACACTTTTACTTGTGTTCCGTTTCCAGGGTTGTGACTCTAGTGGTGCCAGTGTAATTACCAGAAGCAGAAGAATTATTTTCTGACAGACACTTTGGCAACAATCACAGTCATGCACACACAATCACCTCCAAACACCGATCAAAGCACATTAGCACGCCTCCTTACAGACCACACAATCACAAACACACACGTCAAACATCCACCAATGAATCCTAATCATTGCATTGGACCTTGTTTTTCTCTTTTATGAATGTGACAACCCAGTAAGATCCATAATCACTAAATTAAAGCCTTCTCGGCATTTCTCTTCCTTCTCCTTCCTCTTTTTTTCTATCACTCAGACTACTTTTTAATTCCCATCCCTCCTTACACGGGAAGAGAGAAAATTAAGCTAATTCTGTTGCTCGTTCATTGTTTATGTTCTCGTTGATCAGTTTTAAAGGGTTTTGTGACGGTGGAGCTCATTTAATGAAGACATAACACTACTGAACCATGAGCCTGAGCTTTTTTTGCTGCAGCTCTGATTTGTGTTTTTTTTTGCAGGCAAGGGGGCAGAAAACAGTAAATAGGAATAGTTGAACTAATTATTCATCATTTTCCGCTATTATTTCTAATTAGTAGTTCTGAATATTCTGGTAAAACACAGACTGGGTTGTGACTAGAATGTTAAAGCTGAAGTAGGCGAGATTGGAGCAAATATGATTAAAAAAAAGTTATTTTTATAAAACGGTCGCTATACTGTGACAGTAGTACATGAAACAGGTAACCTGGAAAAAATCATGTCCCTCTGTGTCCTACAGTGTCCTACGGTGCTCCTAATGGCATCTGAAAGATTTCACTTACCGGAGGAAAACAAGCAGTAAGAACTGATCTGAGGTCCGCTGTCCAGCTGCCGTCTATGAGAGCCGGCTCTTAATCACTCGTGAACTCCGACCCAACGGTCAAACTAGGCAGCGCTGATCAAATATGAATCAATATTCTGTTACTGTAATACCTATTTCTCGCCTCAAATGTTCTCAGAATCATCTTGTAGTGTACTGTTTAACTGTAAAATGAGAAAGTTTGTGACGCGACAGCCATTGTAAAATCTGTTGAAGGAACGCCAAGTTCTGGTCACATGACCGGAGCACAGCCAATAGGAACGCTCTCTCAATGAAATGACCTGTTATTGGTCAAAGTCTGCCGTCACGGGCTAGATTTTTTAAAGCCTGAAAACAGAGCCATGATGAGGTGCAGAAGTCTAGATAGATAGATAGATAGATAGTAACTTTATTGATCCCGAGGGAAATTCAAGTTTCCAGCATCACAGTTCCATAGTGCAAACATATTAGTAAAAACGTCACAGGTAAGTAGTACACATGTTAGTAAAAAAAACGTCACGGGTGAGTAGTACACATATTAGTAAAACGACACAAGTAGTAACAAGACACATGTAAGTAATACAGAGAATAAAACAAAATATGCAATGTGTTATCTCTCAGAACACTTGAATTACAATATGCTGAAAGGTTATTATGGAATTTTTGCCCAACGATGCCAAAAATATACTGCCTACTGCCACTTTAACATGCTGTACAACATCATTTGAACTAACGCAGATCAATGTAGAAATGTATCAAAATAACTAAAATAAAGAGAAAAAAAAGGTACTTAAACCTGTCCGCGGTGAGAAAGAAAAAAGCTGTAGTTGACGGGATGAGAGACAACGTAGTGTAACGTTATACAGACATAACAAGGCTGCTGAATGAGAGAGGAATCCGCCGATACGTTACACGGAAACACACCGTGTTAATAATAAGCCGACCACCTCACGGTACCGCCAGCTGTGAGCTGTGATCTGTTTTTAAAGTCAGGCACCTTGGCGGAGGTCTGCGCTCTCCGAGTGCCATTCTAGTTGTTGCTTCACATTGGCACTGATTTTTTTCAATATCTAACCAAGTCCACTATCTTTCCCTAACCTTAACTATACCTTACCCATACTCTACTTGCCATGAAAGCAGTACTTTTCTAAATTTAAAGGGGAACACCACATAAATTAAGAATTCCAATATGTTATTTTCATTGCCGAGGGAGGTTCAATCAATATTTGTGAACATGAGCTCCTCTCTCTCAAAGCCAGAAACCAGAGAAGGAAGTTTCAAGACTGATTTGGTGGACCAACAGAATGTTTGTTTCCTTTTTTTATACCCAAATGAGCTTTATTCTATTGTAGTGTTCTCAGTTGTGAAACAGAAAATGGGATGTTCAGAACATCCCACTAGGTGCTCTCAGTGTCATATAGAACATCTCTCTCAATTCATTGTCTATGGAGCGGCTCCGAACTTTATTGGATTATGGAGAGAAATGTTCATGTTTACTAATGTTTTTGGACTGTCTTAGACCATAGGAATAACGTATGGATTTTGAAAATGGGCGTAGTGCCCCTTTTAGTAGATAGGCTTGCCAAAACACAACCATAAAAACATACAAATAAAAACTTGGATAAACAGGGTTGTTCACAAAGTCTGAATTTACAGAGAGAAAAACTTTTTCAAAATGAGGTCAGTCCACTTCCTCCTGGATCAGCCACATGAAGCAAAATGCATAAATAAAAGGTGAAGGCTGAACTTTGAGGACTGTTCAACTGAAAGAAAACTACCTATACATGACCGTGCTCCTCAAAGGGAGCTCATACACATTCTGGCTTATACAACTCCCTCTAGACGTTATTTTCCAATTATATGACAGAACCGGCCCAATGAGTGTCTAGGCAGGTTTCAAGAGGTCCTTCTATCTCATCCACAGTTCAAACAGTTTGGCTTCAGAGTCTAGCCATGCTGAAACTTCAAAACGGCTAAACTACTCCAGGGTCCACTCTCTCACTCTGTCTAACTGTCTTTTTCTCTCTCCTCCCCTCTCTCAGAAAGATCCCTTCAAGGGCACCCAACATGCAAAAGGAATAGTAGATTCTTCATCTTGCTCTAAGTTTAAACTCAAATACATCAAAAAACGTTTTTTTCCTCATCCATAAATTAAATTTTAGATTACAAACACTTTTAAAGTGGCACATAACAAATCATCCCCGAGTGCGAAGTCAGTTTCTTAAATGTTCAGTATTTAGCCTTTAAGCAACGGATGTGGAATGTTTTACACATGGGAACTTCTGTGCTTTGTTCTTTCCAGAGGGAATACACTGATGAAGTGGCTGAAGAGGAGTAAAAACTTAAGATGAAGACTCATGGCCGTAATAAAGAAGAACACTTTGCCAGTTTTGATTCATGCATTATTTCGTTATTGAGCATTATGTTATCCACATGGATTTGTGGTGGCAGCACATCTTCTTCATCCCCACAGCAGACAACAAAGTCCATAACCATTACTTTTTTAATCTCCCTGTGAAATAATCAGCTTCAAAAAGAAAGACATCTGCTTTGATCAAGGCTGGAGATCTCAATATGTGAAGAATTTGATTCGCAAAACATAAATCTGGCATAATAACAAATTGTGCCGTTTGACATTTCATATGTGAACATGGTGCTCATGTGTACTGACAGGCAGGCAAGTCAAGCTGAACTGTCTCCCCACTCACTGTATTCTTCTGCATGTTTTCTCGCATCACTAGCCGTCTTTCCATTCAATTGTCAAGCGAATTTTAAGCAAAGTTTTTAAAAAAAGTAGGTGCGTTTCCATCAACTGGTTTGGACTAAATAAACTGGTCTACAGTGTAGTTTGGTCAGAAGTCGGCGCTAGAGGCTACGCATGGCTGTAATCCTTCAGTAAACAGAGTAGAAGAAGAAATAGAGGTTGCAAAATGGAAACAAAACAAGTCGCCTTGGCCGATCTACAGGAGAAAATGGAGAGAGATCTTCAGGAGTTTGTTTCAGTTGGGCAAGTTTTAATTGTTCTTTCATGTCAGCTATTATTGGCCATGTTTCATGTTGTCTGGAGACGACGACAAAATAAATATATATCCGTGAAGACGCCGACAGCGGAAACAGCTGATCAGTCATGTGAATTAAATGTTTGCTGAATTTATTAGGCAAAATACATTTAGCACAATCAACTCTTTTTTGACAAAGGCGAAAACCACCTCAAGCGAGTGTAAAAACTTTTTTGCGCAATTGAGGACGTTTTATTGAATTTTGCTGTTTCCATAAGCTTTTCTACTGCGATACTTCAAAATGTGCATAAAAATACATGAATAGAAACACGGCTACTGTCCTTTGACTTTAATATGTATATGAAATGAGAGAGAGAGGTTAATGTGGGACAAAAGCAACAGCCCAGAGACAAGCTCAAATCTACTTCTACTATCTTTACATCTCAGGCCACAAAATCTAGAGCTTATTATTGATAGTCTCTCTCTCACACACAAAAACAACGCCCTCACAGAACTACAAATGGTTTTGTCTATTGTTAAGCCAGCTAGCTCCGTCTCTTGGCTCGTTCCCTCTCTGTCTATTTTACCTGCATCCCACATGCTCTGTGCTTCCTTTTGTTTGGGCCTCATTTGACAAATCAGTACAATGAGAGGCTGCTCGCCAGCCAAATATGGCTCCAGTCTGCGACTATGCTGGCTGGCTTCCTGCAGATATGTGGATATCTGAATAAAGATAAGATTAGGTGCAAGCGAATCAATCAAGGCACAGAAGAGGGAGACGGCACCTCCCCATCCATGCATCATACTGCATCAATATACGTGAGGAAGGTTGTTTCAGGACAGTTTCTCTTGAAATGTTTCACGACAGTGTGCAGTGGGAGTGTTGTGATATACCGTGTTTTAATATAAAATGAAATAAATGGAAATATCACATAATTTTCTAGCTAAAATATCAAGACGATGGAGTAAATACGCGCAGTCGCCACTTTACGTCTTGTTACTGTATATTCTTTTTGATGCTTTTGCACAACAGAGGATATGCTTTTGAATTGGGAAATAAAACAATAAAAGCACCATAAGCAATGTTAACATTATTGTTGAATCACATCAGTTTAGCACACAAGTGCAGCACTATCTTGTCACACACCAAGTCAAAATTGCTTTACTTGTCATCCTCTCATGATCAATGATCAATCATTTCCCTCTTCCAAGAAGCAAAACACATAAAGACGCTCACGGCCAAATCTCAGCTGATGAAAGCCTGGCACGCAGGTGGCTTCGATCCCTCATGAGGCGTTCTGTCCGACTGCCTGCTCCAGTGGCAACAGTCGCCTCCATCCCCTGAGACGCAATATGACAACTTCTTCACTCCCTCTCTTCCTCTTTGTTTTCTCTGTTGTTTAATTACCCTCAGCTGTCATTAGTCGTCTTTGTTTCTTCAGGAAGAGGGAGCAAAAAAAAAAGAAGAAATTAATCGCCTATTGCCACGCTGTATGCAAATCTTTGCTCAGACCCCGTTAAGCCGATGAGAGATGTGATAGTGGAAGAGAGGAGTAATTGGAGACAGATGTTGGAGAGACGGATCATCCGAGACGGATCAGTGAGCCAAAACTAAGATGCCACCGTTAATAGGATCTGGCAGAAAAATTATTATTACTCTCTGTTTCCTTTTCATCTTCCCTTTGTTCAACTGTATTTTTCATAATGAAGTCTTGTGTTACATTTGCTTGCCTCTGAAAAGTATGAATCATTCCTTTTTGTTAGGTGGTCTTGTGTACTTGTTTTCTTAATCAGTCCACTTGCACGCACAGATGATGTTTGTGTGAATAACACCAAAGGAGGGGTTCATCCAGTTCCTGGGTGTCTGCCCCGCTTGTTCCCCGTTGCCTAGTAACACAGCGGCAATAGAGGGACCTACACAGTCCACAGTAAAGACAACACAAAACTTGTCAAGCTACTAATTATATGAATTATGTTTACTGTATGAAATGTGTAATGAATATATATATATATATATATTTTAGCAAGTAAATTTAACATATTGAAAAAGTAACTGACAGTTTTAATCCTGTGTCCCTACGTTATTGTTCATTGACCTCCTTATATGTCAAAAAAACAGTATCAGAGTATTTTTACATCAAAATCTGATCAAAATTCCTGTCTTTTCTCTTCCTGTAAACAGTTTCAAATGTTTGATGACTCATGCTGCACTCGGCGTTTGGGGCGTTTACAAAAATTCATCCAATCAAATGAGACTTTAGGCAACTAGCTAGCCAATCGTATGTAGATCAAATCAATATACATTATTTGATCGAAGTAGCTTACACAGCAATATGGAGAGAGACGAGGAAGAGATGTGTTTTTAGACATCAGCGGGCAAAAACGCTGTTTTCATTTCCAAAACAATGTGGCTGAGGTCTGATTCATTCAAGGGAAACTTTACCGACTCTGTGTCACTGCAGCGCGGCAATACTTGCAGTGAACGTCCACCGGGTGATGACGCAAAACGACCTGCAGAGTTTTGCCAGTGGGTGAGCGAGGGGCTCCAAGCGCCGTTCATCTGCATTTACTGCCCGCGCTGCGGTAACGTTACCACACAGCCGGTTGAAAATCTGTAAATTATCCCTTTCATCTCTCCCTCGTCCTCCTGCTGATCTGACAACAGGTGAGGGCGGTGTGTGTGTGGAGCCAACAGTCCTCTACTCTGTAGCTCCTAGCTCCGTATCGAGCTAAACTCTGAGCCCGCCTCCTTTAAACGGTCCAATCAAATGCGAATGATTTGATTTAAATCCCTCTTGTAACTGTACATCGCTCAAATATTCTGTTTCACTGCGAGATACGTCACAGTACAGCAGTTGGAGACGTTCTAACTTCCGTTTCATGGGGACTTTAATGATGTCTCAATATGCCTCTGTGCTCGGACCAGGACCTCTACAACCCCAGAAGGTCACTAGAGGTCACAGATTTAGTTGAGATTTGCAAGTCGTGGAAACAGAATAAAACTAAAAAATTAAAGGAATTAAAAGAAGCAGGTCTAATTTATCTCCAATCACATTTTCTAATATGCAAACATAATTATGTTGCAGCCCTCTCCTGTGTTAAACTGTCTATTTTGCACTTACAAGCACATTTTATAATGCATCATTTAGTGGCACACTGCTGACACGTGGAGGATAAAGGGAGGCTTTATATGACTCCATTACTATAATTCAGTGATGTCCTTTGAAAGTCGATTTAAATCTGACACACAAAGACAAGGTTTGTGCTTTTCTTGAATTTGTGAAAAAGGGATGTATAATAGTTGCATAACTTAGATTATGGCTCAGGTCCATGGTTAGTTAGGTTTCTTATTATTTTTCTTCTTGTCTGGAAAGAGATTCAGGCAGCCAGTCAAACAAACAAACAGAGAAAGCAACAGACAGAAAGTCTAGGAGAGAAGTCTTTATGAAACCCCCTCTGTCTGAGAAGAAGCTGGTGGTCTTTCACCTAACGTTTGTCCTCAATCAAGTTTGTCTTTTCTATTTGTAGGTAAAACAAACAAGCAGATGAACAAAACAAGAGCAAAAGTTTTGAAATAGGTTAGCAAACATACAAAATGAACACTTTTACTGTGCATTTATTTATTCATTTTTGTTTCTTTGATCTATTCTTTAAAAAAAACAAAAAAACAAAAGAATCAGCACCATCAACATCACTGCACAGCAGGGTGGCCAAGGAGAGGAAAGCTTCGGGAAACAGATTGAAAGAGAGAGAAGAAAGAGATGCGAAATCTGTCCATGACGAACACAGACGGTGACAGAGCGAGACGGACGCGAGAGCAAGTTAAATGTGAAAAGAAATACAAAGTAATGATGAGACATAGATAGAGAAAGAGACCAGGATGCTGAACGTGCATGTCTCTCTAAGGCTTCATCTCAGAATCATCAAGTACCAACACCTGAAAAATTCAGCATTATTACTGTAAAAAGCGACCTTCAAAACATAAAACATAAGGCCACGGGAGTGCTCACAATCTCTACACAGCGTCTCTATTTGCATGCAGCCTGCACACGTGACTGCTTTCAGGCTAAAATACAGAAATGAAAGTGGTCCGGAGAGCTTTCCATCGCCTCCTCTCACTCTGACGCCAGTGTTTTGGTGACGTGTTTTTTTTCAGCTTATTTTCTCTCCGTGGGAAAGAGTAACCGAGACACTCTCAGGCGCCGTATTCTCTCTCCTCAACCATCCCTACTACTGTATTTTCTATGGTTTTGTGTAGTTGTGATGCTACAGTGAAAACATGGCATGATCCTTTAAGTCCCCCAGACAGAGTAGCTAGGACAGAACGTCTGTCTGCCCATCCATCTATCTTCCATCCACTTCTCAGTGAGCAGGTCCTGCTTCAATGGGCCTGCCCCTTCGGCCCCACCCACTCAATCAAGCTCAGTGGACACACTAAATGTGTGAACCGTGTCTGCCACCTTGCTCCTCTCAATGTGGAGGATCAGTGACTCACTTCAAGGTCGTCCCAGATTACTGAGCTCCTCAGCCTGTCAAGGCGAGTGAGACCAGACGCCCCGCGGAGGAACCTCATTTGGCAGCTCGTAAATCTCGGCACTCTAGTCACTCTCCAAATTTCGTGACCACTGGTAAGTGTCAGAAAGAAAATAAGTTAATTAAAACTTTTGCTTCGTGGCTCTCTTAACTGCCACAGTCAACCACATCCCAGTAGTCACTGCACTTGACTTTCTCTCCTTGTGGAGCACAGGTCATCTACAATTGTAGCCTATTCACTCACGGGGCGGGTGTTCAATTTCACAATTATACCCTTGCTTGTGAGAAAGACCAACAAAGATACATGAAATCATTCACTTAAAAAACATACTCAGTCCAGATTTGGAGGGCACAAGACATGTTTTACAAAGATGAACTGTGGTCTTAAGATCCCAAATGTATTACCAACAGCAGCAAAACACTGCTAAGTACCTCAGAGATCATAGTCCAACAAAGCTAAAAGCACAGCGTATCACTTTAACGTCACCATGGTTAAAGGTTAACTTCTGTCTTTTTCAACCTAGACCCTATTTTCCCATGTTTTTGTGTCTAAGTGACTAATAGGGACAACAATTTCTGAAATTGGTCCAGTAATGAGGGAGAGCGCTGTAGACGGCAGCTGCTTACATGCTGCACACAGGCTGCAATATGGAGTTATTGGGGCAAGCTGGCACCGTCATTTACGTCCACTAAAAGTGCTTGTTTTTACCATGACAGGCTCTGATTGGTATTATAAGTGTCTGACACATTCTGGAAAGAGTCTCGCTCAAGGAGAAGTCTCGTTCTGAAATCTCGTGAGGTGACGTGTAGATAACGGTGGAATAGTGGAATACATCCATGGTGGAAACGTGATTGCCAGCCGGGAAGAGTTTGTTGTGTTGGAGTACAGAAAGCGTAGCTTAGTGTTATCTAAAAGATTTGCAATGTCTTGGCTGAATAATTAGATGATTTCGACAATGTGAGATTAGGCCTTTGAATTTGATGGCTGCCTGTATTTATTTGAGCCAGAGTATACGGATATACGGTTATTCAGATTTCACAACGAGACTTCTTGAGCGGGACATGGACACAATAACAAACAGACCGGATCAAGCAAAAGGTAAGAAAAATGTTTTATTTCTCTGTAGGATCCTTTCCATAATGTTGTCAGACACTTATAATTACAATCTGAGCCTTTCAGTGGCTAAAACAAGCACCTTTAGTGAACGCAACGTTGCTCACTTGCCCTCGCAGCTCATTTAGCGGCGGTTCTCCCTCAAAACTGGACCAATTTCAAAAATTGTTGTCCCCATTAGTCAGTTAGAAACAAAAACATGGGAAAATAGGGTCCAGGTTGAAAAATACAGAAGTTACCCTTTGTTACCCTTTACTCTACTTACAGCCTAAGACTCAAGACAGGGTGCTGAATGTCCTCTGCCAATTTAACATCTTAGCTGCCAAAGCAGTTTTGAGAATATAAAGGCCTGATTAAATGCAGGCTGCCGTGTTCGACCCACGACTGAGAAGCTGCCAGCCCTCCTAAATTAAGTTCATTAGCTGTGGTGGTTTCAGTGGTGAGCTTTTGTGCCAAATGGTCTAAGTACGGTGTCAGAGGCCTTTCTCACCACCAAGGAATAATTGCTTGGGAAAACACTGGCACATACTGCAGATGGATTCTGTGTGGGCACCACATGGCACCTTTTGAGACTGAATTTCCTATCGCTTCTGTGTGTGTGTGTGTGTGTGTGTGTGTGTGTGTGTGTGTGTGTATATATATATATATATATATGTTGCATGTGTTAATATGGAAGCAATACAGTCTGATTTGGAAGAGTTTTAATTGGAACCCTGGGAAAGAGATGGTTATGAAGGCACAGAGAGAAAATGATGACTGATACACTCAGATGCTTTTCCAGCAACAGATTTAGGTGCACGAGTGCTCTCACACCATCAGTCACTGTAGCTCCATCTACTCCCGAGGGTAATTAAATGGAGTGACTTTTTTTCTCTCAACAGTTGCTATTTACCCCAAAATAATAGGAATTTCAGGAGAAATTTCCCCTGTAGGACCTGAAAATACGGTTGAAGTAAATGAATGTCAATAAGCCTGAAACTGAAGAGAATCTGCCATCAGAGAGGAGAACCTCGCTATCAGTTAGCAGGCTGACTGACATACTGTGCCAATACTTCACAGCAGTTCTGTTAATTTGAGTGGATCCACAGCCGCACTCACACAAAATTAATGAACAGCTGGTGTTTGCTAAAAATGAATCTTCCAGATCATACGGTCGCATCGGTCCCATGAATATGCCTAAATTTGAAAGCATCTGCTGTTGTAACGCTGCTTGACCGTTCTTTGTTCACCATTCATGGTCCAGCAGTGATGTTAACACTGACCCCTCAAAGGCCTCCACTCACTCTTGCATATGTAAACATGTGTCAACAGAGTGGAAATCTCCTGTGTGTCTGTGCTCATTCAGTCAACATCACCACCTGTCAGACGGAAAGGAAAGATCAGACACTAGATTACCCAGAATGCATTTACATACGAGTACGATTCAAGAGAAACCTGCCCCGGAGTTCAACTCAGACCTGAGCTGAATGTTAACATCACAGTTTCTGCCCTCACAGGCTGCAGGTAGACTCTGGGATGCATGTTTTGCAGTTTGATGCGCTCTGCTGTGAGACTGGGAGTGAGTTTGCCATTGAATGTCTGCACTTGGCCATTACAGATAAGTTTCAGTGTCCACCTGACCACATGCAGTCCAAGAAGGGAGTGAGTGCAGTGTGGAAATGATTTCTGCTGTAACTACTATGCAAGTCACTGTTTGTGTATGTGTGTGTGTGGCACTGTGTGCGTGTGTGTGTGGCACTGGAACTCAGTCTTCCTTCGCAGGTAGAGGTCATGACTCTGTGGTGCATTACAGACTAATAAACAGTGTGTGTGTGTGTGTGTGTGTGTGTGTGTGTGTGTGTGTGTGTGTGTGTGTGTGTGTGTGTGTGTGTGTGGCTGTGTGGCTGTGTGTGGCTGTGTGTGGCTGTGTGTGTGTGTGTGTGGCTGTGTGTGTGTGTGTGTGTGGCTGTGTGTGTGTGTGTGTGGCTGTGGCTGTGTGCATGCTTTGAATTCTCCCCAACTTGAGATGTGACCCAGACACTAGAGATTATTCCACCTGGTAAAGCTTAAACTACAAGTCTTCTCTCTCCCTTTCTCTCTCCAGAGGTGTTTTTCAAATACAGAAACCCTGCTTGGTACTAGTGTCCTTATGGAAAACAGTTGTTCACTGTGGTGGTGGAGAGAGAGAATTCCTCAAAAACAAAGGGGCACATCTTTACAGTTAGACATGGAGTGAACATCATTATGTTGTGTGATTAGTTAGATAAAACAACGTGAAAAACGTGTCAACTTGAAGTGCAGATGCATTGACCATTAAAGCTGCAAAACTTTAAAAACATTTTTTTTTCTGTTCTCTTTAGATGGCCAGAGTTTGTGTTAGTGGGCTTATAAGAAAAGTTTTGCTGATGTGGTACAGTGCGAGCAGGGCTGTTCTATTTAGGCTCTCTAGATTATTTTTCTCGGGGCACATTTACTGCAAATCATTTCTTAGTGAGTTTCTATTAATATTCACCAATTTGGTTCATCCCCCATGGATCTTTTCATGAGCTACTTTCAAGTTCTGGGTAGGTGGCATTTGTGCTATAGTGGTCCAAAGTTTGCAGCACTGAGATGATGATGACATAAAGAGTTAATATTTTAAGCTCTAGAACCCTTTGTTCTTACATACAAACTCAAATGAGCAGACTCGCTCTTGACTCTGATGAGCCTGAAGTTCGCGGGGGTGTTTAATGTCAAGTACGCAACTTATATACTCAGCTCTTATTGGACTATTTTCTCCCGTCACCAACCAATCTGGTACATGACGAAGTAGTTAATTTCCCAAGCAATGTGTTTTCACGCATTGCTGTTCTTATTCAGGTCCTGGTAGCTTGTTAAAAGTTATTATTTTGAAAGGGGAAGTTGTTGAAGTCGTTTGTGTGAAGTAGTCTACTTTGAGTTTTGCAGGGCTTGATTTTCTTACCAAGGCAAATTCCTTGTATGTGAAAATGCTCTTGGCAATAAACCAGATTCTGCTTCTGGTTGAGCAGAAAACAGCTGTGTTTCTGTTTCCCGGGGGACTCAAATCAATTGGTTGAGTCTAGTTTATCTATCTTGCATGTCAGAGGACACTGGAGATGTGAAGCCTCCTCAACTACTCCAGGTGGTGCCACTGGGCGTCTTTTGATTCCTGAATCGTCGTGGGCGGTGCCAGATGTTATTTGGCGGTTCAATTCACAATGAATGGCAGCCTTTCGCACCGTTAGTGTTTGAGTCTATAAGTGTGATCAGGGGAATAAACACAAAGCACCAGAGAGTCAAAGGATACACATTTAAAAGAAATTAATTTGTCAATATCTGCTCTGGTAAGCATGACATAAGGCATTCACTACACACAATAATATTTCTGTACGGAGCCTGGGAGGTGTCATGGAGAAACAAAAAAAAAATAATCCGAATCTCAAATTAGTAATTTGCGCTCTCAATTTAATATTTGTTGGCGTGAGACAGCCGCTCTCAAGCTCTGTCTCTCACGCTCTCTACGCCCAAACAAAGCCACTCCTTAATAGAAAATATACAATAGCTGTATAGATTAAATGCTGCCTCTGCACACAGGACAACGTCCAGCACTTTCTCACTCCCAACTCATCAAATACTGACGCCTGGGCAGTGGCCCCTAAGCTAAGGTACCCCTCTAGCGTCAGTTTTCGACGTGTCAGGGATGGTGTGTCAATATACACTCGTTACATGCATAGTGTCCTTTCAAAATAAATTTCCGTTTTCACAGGAAATTAGGTTTAGGCAACAAAATCACTTTGGTTAGGGTTAGGAAAAGATTGTGGTTGACGTTAAATTGACTGACTAACGACTCACGTGACTAGCGACTGATGTGTCAAAATAAATCAACGTTGACTTATAGTTTCACACGGGACTCCTGGGTGAAAGTCCTGTGTTTATTTTGATCCGACATCTTATATGTGTAAAATCTTTGAATTGTGAGATTATTCATTTTCACTCACAAACTTCTTCTCTGAGATACAACCACTCTCAATTCATTTCTGGCTTTTCAATCACACGCAGCAACACTGAATATTACAATGTTTATGAGCTTCTTCTTGTTTGCATGGCGACGCTGAGGCTGGCTGATGAGGTTGCATGGGTAAATAATGGGAAGTGTTGTGCATCTTTAAACAAGTGAGATTGGATTACCGATCTCATTATTGATTACAGCTCCCACAGGCTTTGATACTTTTTCTCTTCCACTCTTTCTTTTTCTTGTGTTGCTTTAGAGGAACATCTGAGTACAACTTTTCCTTCACTACCGCTTTTTCCCTTCTATGTCTTCCTCCATCTCTCTCGGAAACCACTCTCCCTTCGGCTTCACTCCAAATCCTTCCTCTCTCCCTAGTTCTCCGGACTGTGATGCATGGCTGTCTGTGTTTTTCAAAAGTCCATTAGTTGCTGGCACAAGGCCGCCTCCTCTCCCACAGACAGAGATAAAGACGCAGAGCATGGCTGCCCAGCAAGCCGCATGAAAATGAGAGGACAGTGGAGAGAGACAGAGATGGAGGGAGACGAGAGAGAGAAAAGTGAGGGTGGATGTGAAAACACCTTGATGCTGGCCAGGAGCCCAAGAGCAAAGGGGCAGAGGAGACAATCAAGGAAGGAGTAGGAAAGGGGAAGATGACAAGAAAAAGGAGAAACAAAATAGAGAAGAGTGAAAGAACGAAAAAAGAAGAGGCTTTTACATGTAACAGGAACAGAACGAGGAGGGGACAGAAAAGAGGGAAAAGAGTGAGAGAAAGAGGGCAGGAGATACGAGAGAGAGAGAAGACTGAGGAAAGAGAGAAGGAGAAGATTTCTATTGAGAATGAAAGTAGTAAAGACAAAGGAAGACATGGAAACGAAAGGATGGTAAGGAGGGAGGAAATAATGAGAAATGGAATGGGCTGTGGGTGATGAGGATAAGAAAGAGGGGTCAATTGTAACCAGATATACCGCCACCAAAAGCATTTATTTCATTTTCTTTTTTTAAAACCCTCCACCTCCTACTTTGTCCCCCTAATTTATCTACAATCCAGTAATTGAACTTCCTCCTCAAAACAACACGCAGGGGAGTTACAGTGATTCATCCTCCACTTTTCTCCTTTATCCTCTTTTATCTTGGAAATGAAGATGTTATCTAATGGTTAGCTTTAGGTCGCAGAGCTGGCTAGACATGACGCAGAACAGGCAGATGAAAAATGGGCTTAAAAAGTTCATTTTTTCTCTTTCTTTCAGCAGGGCCATTTGGCCCTTTGATTAATATGTTGTCTAAGTTTAGCAACTTTGCTCTTTGTGTTTCTATTGGCCTAATTGCTTTTGTGCTCCCCTCCATGATTCTCTCAGCCAATCTCTGAGTGCATTTTAATCTCCTGCAGGCCTACAAATGAACTAATGATGTATCTTTGCATCTTGGACTTTAGTAATAGATAAAAAAGACAGTGAAAAAAAATTGATTTTATTTCCTTAAAGGGGTTCTATTTTTGTTTTTGTGCTTTTCTCTTTTCTTTAGTGTGTTATATAGTTTTTTGTGCATGTAAAAGGTCTGCAAAGTTACAAAGCCCAAAGTCCACGCCAAAGGGAGTTACTCTCCCCCACAAAAACACCGCTCCTGAACTGCCTGAAACGCCTTGATTGAAGTCCCGCCTTTTCTTTCGTAACGTGCTGATGTCACCAAGTAACAGTTGCATAACGGATAGTTTGGTACGTCCTCAAACAATGCTAGTTAGAGCGGAGCTGGAGTGGAGGCCCGTTGACCAATCACAACAGTGAGCCAGCTGACCAATCAGAGCAGACTGGGCTTGGGGGGGGGGACAGGAGCTCAAACAGAGCGTTTCAGACAGAGAGATTGAAACGAGGAGCTGCAGCACAGCTGGTACGAGAAAAGTAAAGCATTTTTTTTTGCGTTTTTTGAACATTAATGCATGTAAACATGTTCTAGTAGAAACCCAAATTATAAGTATGCTCCTGAAAATAAGCATAATGGGTCCTCTTTAAAATACTTAATTACATGGCCAACAACTGGTTTGGAATTAAAGTCTCCCTCCCAATTTATGCCTTTGTCCATCTTGTAAAATCGATATTCTGTCACGCAAATCTCTTTGTTTCTCAGGTGATGTGATTGCTTTTAGGTTCTCTTCTGCTTATTTTCTCCAAGCTAAGTATGTGCCGCCTGTTTGTGCGATTATTTTCGAGCAGTAAATGGCCATCTACCTTCCTTCTCTGTCTCATTAAGGTGAGTTGTCTCGTTAACGGTGTGAGGGATATCATTACGGCCACGAAGCTCTGTGTTGGAGGTCTTTTATAGGAAAAGAGATGTCAGAGTAATCAGAGTCAAACTAATGCGTTTAAATCATACAGAATGCGTAATGAGCAGCATGATTCAGCCAGACTGAACGTCTTAACAGTCATCACTGCTGAGCTGTAAAAATAAAATTAAACTAAATTCAAATCACACACTGACACCACAAACCCTACTCAATGATAGATTACAAATATTATTCATGTACTGAGTTGTATCTTTGTTTAAAAGTTTGTTTATGACTTTTATTTTTTACTTTAAAGCACACCACTACAAACTGTAAAGCAAGCCTTTGTGTTTGGCAAAACAAGCTCTGTTCCTTTAGAGTTTGTTTGAGTTACACAGCAATGAATAATAATTCAAGCAGGACAAATGGAAGTTGAAATAAGGCATCTTCTGTTCTCCTAACGCTAGATAAAGTAATGAATGTGAAACAGGTTGGAAAGATGAGGAAATTCTTTAGTCCTGTAAAGTTTTAAGCTTGTACCAAGCAATGTAGAATTGAACAGCAACATTGTGTGCTGCAGGGGCTGCAAATGTATGTGCACTGATGTTGCGACCATATTATACTGTATAGGCTACTGTATATATACAGATTTGAGAAACTTTGTCAAGTTGAAGTAGTATGGTGCTTGCGGGTTTAAGCAAACTTCGTTGCCTGGCAAAATGAACCCTTATATCAAGAAGCACTGGAAACCAAGGATTACGTCTGTTAAGGCCATTTTAGATCTCCACTTCAAAACAATAACTAGAAAAGAGCATCGATCTCCGCCAGGTGTGTCTGCAACGACCACTGCTGTAATATTTGATTGAATGAACACAAACCACAATTGTCTAACCCCCCGTCTAGACTGCAACCATATCAGACATGTTTTTCTCAAGTAACAGATACACTCTCATTTTGATGTATGCAGCTGTCTGCGCCACCTCCATGCAGGCTCGTGGCTCAGCTGCGTCTCACGGGCGTAGCCTCGACCTGAAGAGTTTTACGTTTCCAGTCTATTTATTCTACAATACACGTGTAAATGTGAGGTTGATGCCCAATAAAAAGGCACTGAATAACTATATTTATCTACATTTTGCTCTCTGGCTCTGTCCAGAGACCGGTTTGTAATCCCACCGACTCTCCTTCACTTTTGTCCAGACGCTGGGAAGTAAGACATGGGAATTTCTTGGGTATTGAGGAGAGTTTCTGCAGTGTTTATTCATCGGCAAACTGTAACCTACACTGTACATTTACTGCCACTAGACAACTTCACTGCAAACCTTTCCCTCTCTGCTCCGATCACCAACACCTGTCTGCCCTGAGAGCAGACACCATCACTCTCTCGCTGAACCACACACACTCACAACGCACACACACTAAGCACTGCCCCATAGAGCCACGATCATATGCATCAGTGTTGATGGGAAAATAGATCAGGAATACTACTGGACCGATGTTTGCGGCTAACCTAGGTGTGGAAATCTGGACAGGGACAATTCCGTAGCGGAAACAACATTCAAAACAGAATCAGTCATCATCATCATCGCAACCACGAGAGGTCCTTGAGCATACAGTCATAAATGATCACAAAATATATTGGGCTGATGGGTCCAGTAGTGGTCCACCTTGGTGGAGATAACTATTTGAAATGATACAAAACAACTGCAGAAAATGGTGGAGCATCAAGTGAAATCAAAGGTCAGTATCGAGGCGATATAAAACAACAACTTTGGGTTAAGTAATTATTACAAAAAAAGCTTCTACACACACCGGGGCAGGGGTTGGCCAATAGATTTGGCCAAAGGCCCGTTTTTGAAGAACTGATTTTCGGTGGAGCCAACGCAGGTTTATAGGTGCACTAGAGACCACCATCCTTTATTCTCTGAATTGTTTTATTATTCTTTAATCATTTTAATCCTTTTATAATTTCCTGAAAAATAAATTAGCTGGATTTACAAAAGTGTTTGGGTGATTTCTGAATCCCTGTTGCCAAAACTGTCCACTCCAACAACAGCTCCGGTCACTTAGGCAAACAGCTTTAAAAGCAACTTTTATCACCTCGATGCAGTTATGTAGAAGTGTGCTCTAGGCTAGGGTCCGTCAGTACACCGTGCAACGTATCCTCATACAACGGTTCGTATGATATCTTACGAAAAAGTTATCCCTCATTTTTCATGCACTCTCCAACAACAACAGCAACACGTGTCAATTTCCGCATGTAAATAAACTTCCGTCTCCACAACAACTTGCTAAGGTTTAGGCAACAAAACTACTTAGTGAGGTTTAGGAAAAGATCGTAGTTTGGGTTAAAATAACTCAGGAAGTGCCGTTACTTAACTACGGAGGTGACGTGACAAACAACTCAACGCCCGGGTTAAAATGACTACGGAAGTGGTGTCACTTAAGTACGGAAGTTACGTGACAAATCAACGTTGACTTCTGGTTTCACACAGGGTATGAACGCCTGTCTCCAGGGCGAAGGTTTTTTTTTTCTACCACCCATCCACCCCGACCTCCTCCCTACGCGGTGTTTGTTGCCCTTTATACTTCCTGGTTCACAATTATCTGGATTAAATACGCATTGATTTCATGGGATACACAGTATTTGAATTACAGTGCATTGCTTTTCGTAGGTATAGCTATGAATGGTGTATGAGAACAGCCTGCTGCAGTTATGTTGAAGTGTACGCTAAGCTAGGGTGCGTCAGTACACTGTGACATCACTGTTGAGTGTGGTGACGGGTGCAACAGCGCACACTTCTGACCACACCCAACAGAGTGGAAACTTTGAGCCAGAGAGGGCAGTGAAAGATTGCTTTCCACCCTGCGATGAAATTACTCTTCAAAACAGTTTTATATGTAGAACATACAAGTTTTGATGGGGGCCGATGGTAAAGTGATGGGCCCCGATTTCCTAGTTGAACACATATTCTAGGGCTTGGCTGTCTTGAATGGATGAAAAGAATAACACTTATACCAGAATAGTGACTTCCTATTCTAGAAATGTTTGAAGTCTCTTTGTACTTTTGTAGTAGTGGTTTGCAGAATTTCATTTCAGCTCTGCATACATTTATATATTCTATAATCAACCTTTACACCATGTATTACGATAGCAGTATGTCCCTGTAGTAATATTTCATCCCCCGATCTTAGTTTATGTCAGTGAGACTATAGGCTAAGTATATATTTAGAGAGTTTCTGCTGTCAGATATTCATTATGCATTAACAAAGGATATACAGGCTCACACAGACTCACACACAGTCAAATGCAAACATACGAACACCTACACAGACGCAATAAAGCAGCACATTAATTGTGGTCTTCATCCGCTGACTTGCATTGATTTCCTTGTTAGCTGCTGTAATTATTACGGATGCAAGAGGTAAAGCACAGGACAAAAAGGAGAGAAAAACAGATATTGAGAGGCAGAGAGAAAAGAGAAAAAGGAAGAGGGAATGAAAAACAAAATTGAGAGTAAGATGATTGTGTGGGAGTCAGATGGATTCTTAGTCATGGCTGGCAGAGGAGGGAGAAACAGATAAAAAGGCAATTAGGCTTCATTATTAGATATGGGAAGATAAGAAAGTATAGATAGACAGAAATAGATAATAGAATTATTTCTTCTTCCCTTTTTTCATTTCTTTCTGCTGTTATTAAAGCAAACACTATTATCTCCTCTTCTTACTTCGCTCCTTTCTCTCCATCTCGTCCTTCGACTCCAGCCCGATTCGTCACAACTCTAGCAAACATGCCAGTTTTTAATCAATCACCACCATTGGCAAGGTACCCTTTTTTGGTTTCTATCTTATATGTATCTCCATTTCTTTTTATCTAGCGTCTATCACTCCCTTATTACAAATGTCTCTTTCAATCCTTACCATCTCCTTTCTTTAATATGTAGAGTAAATTTCCCCCCATTTCCGTCTTCTGTATCCCTCTTTTCATCTGCTCTCCCTGAATCGGAGTCTGAGTCACAGAAACACTGTCATTACACAGGCAGAGAATTGTAACAGCAGGAAAATATGTTTGCTGTTTGGGCTTGTTGTGTTGAATCCTAATGAGCTATCAGACTCTGCAGGAGAAGAGCTTTCTCTTTCTCCTGTCAGGGTGATTTGCACTACTAGAAAATAGAAAATGAGAGAACCCAGCAGCCAAAAAGGCATTTTCTGGTCTTAGCAGAGGCTGGGTTATTACAGAGGATATTGCAGCAGTCATACCCCGGCACAGTGACAGATATATATCAAGCCAGCTTATGCCTCTGCAGAGATTTCATTCAAATCCAATAAAATACATGACAAACACATAAATATGACATTATTTTCTAAAAATCTAATGAAATGGGTTTTGCCCCAGCCCTTCTGTAACTGCACCGTGTCATCGCACTGGCTCAGACACAAAATACCACGAGCATCAGTCCTGATTTTCCAGGAACAAACGAGGAGGAAAGGGATGAAGGCAGGGAATTAAAGGGACAATGAAAGGAAGGATATTGTATGTTAGCGGGCACGCTGTAAGAGATACAAGCCGCATAGCTTCAGGCAACCTGGAGACCTGAAGCTTTGTTCCTGAAAAGTCAACCCCGCTCTCTCAAACAGAGAGGGAGAGGAATCACAAACACTGAGATCTGTCACCCGAACACAGCTGGGCCACCCTGCTCGGTAACCTTGGCAACTCCCTGACCAATGGCTGGTTGGCAGGAGGTCCTTAAAGAACTGTGACACTGACACAAACACACTCAGAGCGCATACCGCTGCCTACAGATCTCTTGTTGACTGTGATTTGAGAGGGTAAACAGGTGTTAGAGAGGCCTTTATAAGTCGAGAGCACACTGACACATGTACACACACACACACACACACACACACACTGTAACCATAGATGTGCTCTTAAACAACATCTTTCCCCACCCACCTTGCTGCACATTGCTTGACTGGCTAATGAAGAGGGAGACGAGATCGTTCCCATCTACATGATTTTACGTGTTTTTTTTTTTCCATTGGGATGGTGCAATGACAGCTGGAGGGAAGAGAGAGAAGGAGGAGAGGACAGTGAAAGGGAGGGAGAGGAGGAAGACAGAAGATAAAGAGGAAGGGGCCTGCGGTCGCTCACCATCAGTCTTCCCAAAGCTTACCCTCTCTCTGTTGTGTTTACTTTCCAACCATCCTTCCATCCATTCATCTCTCTCCCTGCACTTCTGTCATCATTCTCACCAGCCTTCCTATTACTCTTCCCACTTTTCCGTGTTCTTCTATCTGCCTCCCTTTATCACCCTCACCACTTCCTGTCCTGTATGAGTCATTCTTACTCGTTCATTCTGCCTGTCCATTTATCCACGTTTCACCCGTTCTCTACTTTATCTTCGATGTATCCTGCCTCTTATGTCAAAATAATAATCCAAGCTACAAGTAATTAAGTTTTACTGTGAAAGGAAATATGACCGGGGTCACTTAACGCGTCATTGTCATTGAAGGAGAGGCCTCATTTGTAGTCATATGAATCCTGCCCCTCTCACTGTCTCTCTAAATCCTCTCTCTAATGTTTGATTGGGTGTTTCTTTGATGGCTTTTAGCCCCACTGATTAATGGGCCCAACACTCCATTAAAGCAATAGGAAAATAAAGAATTTATGTATTAGTAAAACATGGTGTTAAAATCCGCCCACATCCTCTGTCTCTGTGCTTGTTCTCGTTAATCTCCTCTCCTCATCCTTTCCTACATTTTGAATATTTCTCCATCTGTCCCTCCATTATTCCCTGTCCTTGCTCTTCTTTCTTTTCCTTTCTCACCCGTCTACAGTATCTCCCTCAATCTCCAGTCCTTTTTTTAGTCCCTCGCTCCTCCCTTATCTCTCTTTCCACCTTCCTAAATCTCCCAATTTCCCCCTCCCCACTCCCCGAGTACCCATTCGCCATCAATATCAACTTCCCCTCCTCCCTTCGCCTCTCTCTGCTTCGTCTCAATCGTCCTCCGGAGTGCCGTGATGGCCTCATCCGGGGCTGAAGGATCCAAACAGGTCTTGGCAGATTTGCCATCAGCTCTATCTAGTGGATAGCTCTATCTGAGGAATCAGCGTAATCTTCATCATCATCACTGAAGTCATTATGGTAAATTGGTGAAAGCTTATAGGCTTGCGTTATACAGCTCCTTACTTCCAGTGTCGAGATATATGTAGCAGATGTGAAGAAATGATGGTATATTTTATCATAATTTCTGGAGACATTATGCTAAATGGGCAGATGGTGATAGGGAGATATTAAGTGATGGACTTGTTCCAGAATGGAGTTAAGCATATGTGAGAGAGAAGTGAAGGCATTTTCCATCATCGATAATATTTTATAACAGGTATAACAGGTATGCGTGAGGAGCAGTATCAGTTAAACTCCAGTGGCCAGAAAAGTTAAATCCATCTGACAGTAGAGCTGCGTACTGGCAGGAATCTGGCATTACGATACGTATCATGATAAAGAGGTTACCATTCAATTTATTGTGATATATTGTGATACTGTAAGCAAGGCGATATATTGTGATTTTTTTAGGGCTGTCAATCGATTAAAATATTTAATCGTGTTTAATGGCATTATTGTCCATAGTTAATCATGATAAATCGCAAATTCATCGCACATTTTTATCTGTTCATAATGTACCTTAGAGGGAAATTTGTCAAGTATTTAATACTCTTATCAACATGAGAGTGGGCAAATATGCTGCTTTATGCAAATGTACAGTATATATGTATTATTGGAAATCAATTAACAACACAAAACAATGACAAATATTGTCCAGAAACCCTCACAGGTACTGCATTTAGCATAAAAATATGCTAAAATCATAACATGGCAAACTCAAGCCCAACACGCAACAACAGCTGTCAGTGTGCTGACTTGACCATGACTTGCCCAATACTGCATGTGATTATCATAAAGTGGGCATGTATGTAAAGGGGAGACTCGTGGGTACCTATAGAACTAATTCTCATTCACATATCTTGAGGTCGGAGGTCAAGGGACCCGTTTGGAAATGGCCATGCCAGTTTTTCCTCACCTAAATGTAGCGTAACTTTAGTGACAAGCTAGTGTGACATGGTTGGTACCAATAGATTCCTTAGGTTTTCTAGTTTCATTCACCAGTAACTTCACTCTAGCTGTAAAACTGAGCCCGCTACAACCTAAAAATCACAAGTTGTGTTAATGCATGCAAGAAATTAGTGGCGTTAAAATGAATTTGCGCTAACGCGTTAATATCGCATTAACTTTGAAACCTAGATTTAAATCTAGATTTAGGAAAACTGTCATAGTATAAAGAACACACCACCATATGCATAAAATCTGAGTACAAAATGCTTACTTTTTATGCAATCAGAGATTGAGAGACTGAGAACTGCATTTATATTTATCACAGTCCCTGTAACATCCAACATCATAGCACTGCTTTGAGAGGGCGTATACACTGAGAGGGCGCATCTCTTTGCAAATTAAATAAAGTATTGACTGAGTTAATCTTGCATGTAAACGATCGATACAGTATCGCAAAAAATAATATCGCACTCTTTGATATTTTCAATATTTTCTTACACCCCTATTTGACAGAAGTGTCATAAGCTTAAAAGTAGCAAAAGCACACGCTTAAAGGATATATAAATTGAATATAAGTGATAAAACAACAGGAGTAAACTCTGTGTGCTCCTGCTGATTGGTGTGACCTTATCAGCTGAACGGGTCAGATCCATTTTCATGGTAATACACCAAAACAAATTTGAAATTCAAATCCAAGAAATGGGTATTTTTCTTGGAAAAGGGGAGTTTTACAAATGACAGCAGAAATGCAAAAGTGCTTTGGCTGAGGCGAATGTCCTCCATACAGTATAATCTGAATATGTACATATGTATGAGGCATTTAACTTCGCACTTACTGTTTACAACACGCCAGCCTGCCACCTCTTCCTCCTCCTGTTCCTCGGCCCTGATTGGCTGTTACATGCACAGGTGAAATTCAGATTTATCCATATTCAGTTCAGGGTTAGGTTGGAAAGATGCTGCCATATTTAAAGTATGATGAGTCTTTGTTTAAGAACAGGACCTTTACAATGCTTTCTTTACCTCTGGCCTTGATTTCAGTTAATGTTGCAGTAAATGTTTCAATACTTGTTTTTTTTTTTCTTTTTAAGAAGCTGCCATCAATATGAGACTTGGGAGTAATGATAATATATAGTGCAAGGACATGTGGGAAAAGACGCATTTTCTAAAGTGGAACCTTCCCATAGTGCAGCAGAAAGTCATACAGACAGAAAATCACTCAAACTGGCAATCCACTCAACTCTAAAATCACTCAGCAGTCATTAGAGACTCTCGAGGCCTGACAGAGAGTAGCTGTCATATATTCACACAGGGACACTTACATCAGCTGAGTCAGGTGTGTGTGTGTGTGTTTCTGCACTGGTATGTATGTGCGTAAGCATGCAAATGTGAAGGTTTTAGTGGTTGTTTCAGATTAAGTGTGTGAGTGCGTACCACACTTTATGTATGTATGCATGCATGTGCTACAGCGTCAGGACTAAAGAGCCACTCAGAGAAACATTTCTATTTCCCATATATTGCAGTCTCCTGTGGCATCGGCTGAAATCATTTGTGACTATTTTCCAATTTCAAAATTTCCATACTTTTCAAGACTCCTCGGTTGACTTTTTTTAGACCATATTTGAGATCGGAGTACAAATAGCTAGATGTTTATTATGTAAATATATGGTTTTAAAATCCGTTAACATCTATGTTACATTCTGACTGTAACCTATTATGTTGCCAAATAATTGTCAGAAGATTGCAGCTAAGTACTGTAACTCATACAAATCAATTAACACCAAACCCAGACAAGTTCAATGCACAGCATCTTAAGGCTGGCCCACAATAAAAGACTTTTTCAAATCTTAACAGATGTTGCAAATGTTAGAGACCCCACACATAACGACATGTTATGTTAAATTAAACAGTCTCGCTCCTATAGTGTGGTGAGCAACGATTTGGCCAAAACAGCACACCACACACTAACAGATTCCATTCATGAAGAACAAAAGTCCTGACTCAAAAAAAATAGCAAAATCTCTCATGATCAAACGTGACTTTAGTGTAAACAAACATGACAGACGACGGGCAGGAAGAATTAGCGATGTTAGTTTTTGCACTACTTTGTACTTTCACGAAGGATGGATGGATGAAGTCATGGAGACATGTTAAATAAACACTCGTGTTGTTGCCACAAATCAACAAGTTGGTTCTCCATTTCTGAGATCCATCTTACTACTACTTTATGCTTCGCGTTTTGCGATAGCTCATGCATTAGCTGCCATGACGGCGGTGGTTTTCCTTTTGCTTCAGTCAACTTGGTTCTCAGTTGGCTATCGTTCTTTCCCTCGTGACTGCGTCATCGGCTGTCCTCAGGTTCCCCACACACAACAGGATATCCGATCATAAATATTGAACATGTTTAATATTTACGATTTGAAATCGGTGCGGCCAGGATGGACTTCCGAGCCGATCGGGGGATGTAAAAAACACTCTTAACATACCTCACACCACAAGAATATCTGGAAAGATAATCTTTAGAACCATCAAAAAATCAGGGCTTTCTGACGATTGTCGGGAGGGGGGAATAGGGCCCAAAATCGGCTTGATTGTCGTGTAGTGTGTACCCGGAATTACCTAAGCTGTAATACTAAAACAGTGCAATGTTATTTTGTTTTTGTAATGTAAATTAAGGCAAAATAACTGTATACTGTACTTTCAACCCCTATAGTAACAGAAGGGATGTTCATGTACAATTCACCAATTATTAAAATTAAATTCCATACTTTTCCATACTGCATAGGAACCCTGGATTTAATATTATAAAACACAGCTCTGGACACATAAGTAAAACATAAACAGTACATACATACTGTATTAAAAAACAACAGTATGACACAGTACTGGATGCTGTAGAGCTGGCTGGTTGGGAGTTGCCACGTTCGACTGTCACTGTCACTATTATTTTCCCGTTTTATGACAAGTATATGATGCCTCATATTATTAGCACATCCCATTATGGTCTGTGTCAGTGATTTACAAGTTGCAGTGTAGGGGGTGCAGAGGTAAAGTAATTAAGGGGGTAAGTAATAGATGCTTAATTTTAGTCATTACTTTTACAAGTCAGCACAACAGTCGAATGCGGAGCTGTCAGGAGCTCCTCGGCTAAAAGGCCTGCCCAACATCACACACACAAAAAAAGAGACTGAGAAAAAATAAGACGTTTTTTTCCCTCGAGAGACCATGCAAGAATAAAGATCACAGATGAGTAACGCATTGCCTTAAACGAAGACGGCATTATATCAAACTGTGACATACAGCACGCTCGTCTTTGATATATATGTGACACCAAGTTAATGAGATATCAAGTCTGAGGTGCAACACCTCTTAGTTTATTGAACTCCTTGATCATTGACTGAAATGGGAGAGACGTATATATTACCTCGTGACAAGCCTAACCCTGCAGCATTGCCCGGCTTCGTGTGTTTATCTATCACTGCATGCAAGGTGTGCAAGTGAGTAAATGTGTTGGTGTATAACGTTACTGCTTATGGACGTGCGTTGTGTTTGCGTGCGCTTCCACATGCGCGTCCATATATTTGTGTGTGAGTGATACCACAGACAGCTCAGACACTGACCCGTTCTGACATATAATATTATTCTGCTGCAGGGGATCGAAAACTGAAAAGGAAGAAAATCCATAGTGCACAGGAAACGGCGGTGACAGAGAGGAGTAAGAGGTTTATTGTGAAAGAGAAAAAGGCCTGAGAGAAAGAGCGAGGGAGGAAGAGGGAAAGCAGCATCAGGAAAAGGAGAGAGAGAGAGCATGACACTGAAGGGGGAAAATATATCAAGTTCTTAACCTCACAGGAATCAAATATAGCAAAGGGAGTGGATTGAAGAAGACAAACACATCCAAATAAATCAAACGGAGACAGAGAACAAAAGATGTCTGAGTCTGACTGACTCATGGGGTCTGTTAATCACATCATGGCCTTCCAAATAGCCTCCAGCTTGAAAATACTATTCCAGGTACTGTTCACTGGCTTCCAAATATATTTGTCGGTATGAGAAGAAATCCTAACAGGTTGAAAGTCTCCACTGAAGGAATTTTTAAAGTGATTGTTTCCTAGCCGTTAAGTGTTTTACAGGGAAGCCAGGCTTAGTTTATAAATCATCTCTTTTTTTCGCTTTGTAACAAGCTCCAAGGTAAAATTATATCTTAACGGTTTTCTCTGAAAGTAAGATTAGTTTAGACACAAAGTACTAAATGTAGAGGAGGATATAACCGGTATTTGACAAAGTAAAGTCAAGTGTAGTCAAGTGTATACTTATAGTACTGGAATCATTAAATAACACAATTTAAGTTTCATTGGAGGTTTAAACATACAATCAAGCATGGCAACAGCGTCACTGGCGTTGCCACTGCAGCAGAAAGAAAAACATCCACTTGTGTCAATGCAGCTAAGAGACGGGGACGGGCGTCAGTTTACCACTAGAGTGCACCCTGTAGCCTTTAACACAATGTAGATGAATGAGAGACTGACAGAGAGAGACAGAGGGTGCAGAAAGGAAACATATAAAGAGAGGTGGAAAAAGAAGAAAAATATAGAAAGGGTGACGTTGGGAAAAAAAAGAGTAGTGTTAGTCAGTATCGCAGAGATTTGCAAATAATCGGTGGTGCAGTGAAAGGCATGCAGGGGAGGAAAAAAAAACAAATCAAGGAGAGACACAGTCAGAAGGGAAGGAAGGTCTGCCTTATTGCTGCTGTGCAGTGCTTGCTGCCACTCTCGAGGTTGCACCTCTGTCATGTAGATTTTATCCATGACAACCAGATCCACTCTCCATCCTGCTTATGACTAGCCCTTCATCCAGTTCTGTCTCCTGTCACTCCTGCCTGCTATCACCATTGAATAGCAGCCTTTTTTATATGACTTAGTAATCACAGATCATTCGGTGTCAGTGGCTACTTGAAGAACCAGCCACTCTCAAAGCCTAATCTGTGAATCTGCCTCCTCTTAGCGCTCCTAATGGCATTTGATTCCACCGCGCCCAAAGGAAAACAACCAATCAGAGCCGAGAAGTCTCTAACTCAGCTGTCAATCACTGATCATGAATTACGGTCAAAACTGTCAAACTAGGCAGCTCTGATCAAATTTTAATCAGGATTCTCTTGTTGTCAGTTGTCAGAAACATCTTGTAGTGTACTGTTTGGCTTTAAAATGAGACAGTTTGTGGCCCGACCTCCATGTTGAAAATAGTCAAGCCAAAACCAAGCACCGCACCACTGGCCGGAGCAAACTGTCTCATTTTACAGCTAAACAGTACACTACAAGATGTTTCTGAAAACATTTGAGGTGAGAAATAGGCATTACAGTAACAGAATATGAATTTATATTTAATCAGCGCTGCCTAGTTTGACAGTTTGATCGGAGTTCGCGAGCTTCACAAGCAGTGATTGACAGCTGCTTTACAGACTGCTCGGCTCTGATTGGTCGTTTTGCTTCAGGCGCGGTATAAACTTGCAAATTCCATTAGGAGCACGAAGAAGAGGCAGAGGAACCTGATTTTATTCACAGCTTATCCGTCTCATGTACTACTGTCAGGATATAGTGACAGTTTGAGCAAATATGTAAAAAAGGGATTTTTATTAATGTTATCAACTGTAGCTTTAAGCATGGCTCCTGGAAATGTATCAGTAACCAGTAGCCAAAAAGTAACGAAATGTAGTAATAGGACGACTATTGTTCTCTTTCTCTATGACTATGTTATGATCACTCCTTCTGCTGACACATATGAATATTAAAAATTAGAGAATTACACATTAATCATCACTTTTATTTAATACAATTGTGCTAGGCTTACTTGTATGTACTAGGTTGATAAACTAAGGGACCTAATTAGCATCAGATCCTCCTTTAAAGTGGCAGTATATTTTTGGCATCATTGGCCAAAAATTCCATAATAACTTTTCAGCTTATTGTAATTCAAGTGTTCTGAGAGATAACTAGACTTCTGCACCTCCTCATGGCTCTGATTTCAGACTTTAGAAAATCTAGGATCTCAGGTCATTTCATTGAGAGAGCGTTCCTATTGGCTGTGCTCCGGTCATGTGACCGGAACTTGGCGTTCCTTCAACAGATTTCACAATGGCGGCGGCGTCACAAACTTTCTCATTTTACAGCTAAACAGTACACTACAAGATGATTCTGAAAACATTTTAGGCGAGAAATAGGCATTAACGTAACATAGTATTGTCAAATATTTGTTCAGCGCTGCCTAGTTTGACCGTTTGGTCGGAGTTCGCGAGTGATTGACAGCCGGCTCTCATAGACAGCAGACCTCAGATCAGCTCATACTGCTTGTTTTCCTTCGGTCGGTAATATCTTGCAGATGCCGTTAGGAGCACCGGAGGACACAGAGGCACATGATTTTTTTTGGGTTAACTGTTTCATGTACTACTGTCAGGATATAGCGACCGTTTTATAAAAATAACTTTTTTTAATCATTAATTTGCTCCAATCTCGCCTACTTCAGCTTTAAAGCAGGGGATGAGGTGATGATTCAATCTACAGATCATACCCTATTTGGTCTGATGCTGCAATGATGGCCACGCTAGTCAAATAGCAAAAAGCTTTAAATTTCCCCAAAAGCATGATGTCTGCCAGTGTCTCTGGCCATACACTAGATGGTCAGCTCCCCATAACGCTGGAGGCTCAGCTGATCCCTGTGGCACTGATGTACACACAGGGTGGATTTTTCGCACCACTCCCTGCAGCTAATCAGTGGAAAACAACATGGAGTTTGACTTTGGTCTTGTTGGCCTGGCTTACTGTATCAACAGTGGTAGTAGATATCATAACAAACCATACTGCTATCTCATATATTGCCATGATGACACATTCTAACATGGTTTTGAACTCGTCAGCCTCTCCAGCAATGTCAACAAACAACACTGTGAGGACATTATCCTTCTGTACTATGCTGCTCTTTTATAGTGACCTAGCTCCATCATCACACAGCATCTCACTTTTTTTATTTCTTAATATTTGAGCAGTGTTGCAGCAGAAATGTCAAGATTTCAGAACATTCAAGGGGAATTCTTGGTGCCACTGTCACTAACTGCCAATATACAGTATACAGTATGCAATATATTATGCTAAGTGGTCAATATGTCGACGCGTTTCTACTTCATGTCTAAGTGGCAATATTTTAGGATTTTATGGGGTCAACATTTGGACATCAATCTGTGTTGGACACTTGATGACACTCTTAAAGGTGAATTTTATTTAAATACAAAGGATATCAAATTTTTGTTAGCCTTGCATTGAAGGTGCTAAATGCGAGATTTGGTGCATTTCTATTCCCTCCGCACGGCTCTCAACATGGCGACGGCTGAACCGGCGGCTGGCAGCTAATGGTGCTAACAGCGCTAACAGTGCAAACAATGGCAAAAAGTGCTGACAGAGCTAACAGTGTCAACCTGGGGGGGGGGGACCCGGAGAGGACGGCGTTATCAGCTGTAACCGCCGTATGAGCGCAGTGCAGAGTAGCAGCCGTGAGCTAGCCAGTGGGGCACGCTCACATGCACTAAAAGGCAAGCGCGGCCGACCTGGCTATGTCAACAAAGCACGGAGAAGATCAGATTATAACACACACAGAGGGAGAGCGACTTCATTCTCTGGTAGATATTACTCCTCTATATCTTTACATAGACAGTAGTTGTTTTATGCTATATTAATGCTCTGAATATCGTATAGAGAACCTTTAAAGATATGGACATTTTTATACAGGTCTTAATATGAAATATTTTACAATATGATGACTTCTTAATAATTGCATATTATAAAAAAAACATACACATAATACACACACACACACACATATATATATATATATATATACAGTATATGCATCAATTCAGATATATCAGAGGATATGTGTGTGTGGGTGTAAAGCAGCTGGTGTCAAGTAGGTAATCATGAGGATAAATGTATTTTAAATTTACACACATAACTCTGTTAAGCAAAAAAAAAAACGGACTTGTGCATGAGTCTGGACAATTAGAAATTAGTTATATGTGCTCAATAAACACCTCTGCCAACAAGTAATGTATGTGAGCTAGTGTTAATAGTTGTGTGCTTATATGCTGTTATGTGCTGCACTCATCACATCATTCTAAAAATACCACCCGCCACTTTAATCACTCCTCCCAACGCTTCCAATGCTGGCTTCAGTTCAAGTCTAATATATTCCAGAGGGAGGAGGGATTAAGTGAGACCCTCACTGAAGGAGAGAAGGGCGATGCAAACAAAAAGTGAGATGCAGCAGTCAGGTATTTATGATGCCGGGTAATCACCGAGGGAATTAAGTATTTAACCATGCGCGCGTTATCTGTGTATCGTTAACATCGTTTAGATAGATTTATCCCCCATCGACACAGACGACCCTGTAGCATGAGCTGTATATCAAAACAGGACTAAGGCTGAGCTGTGTGCAATAAGGATATACTGGTTACCAGAAGAATATCCAATTTAGATAGATAGATATATACTTTATTGTCTCCATAGGGAAGTCGGACTTGGATTCTACAAAAACGTTAACAATATCGGCACCCAACACCAGCAAACAGTACACAAAAATACAAGAATACAAATACAAAAATACACACATCCTGAGGCATCTATCAGTTTGTAGTTGCCTCTGTACCTTTTGCTTATTTTAGGCTAAAATTTAAAATTCCAGTAGCCTAACTTGCTGTATGTATTAAACACAATACGAATTAGGGGTGATGGTTTAAAAGCAAATGCAAAATTCTTAGTATTACTGACATAACATCAGAAAAAGTGTTCAGTGATTTTGATTTGTGTGTACTTAATATAAACAGTGGGTGGTATTAGAATATAAACCCCTGATTTAAACAAGACTCGGTGAAAACCGAGCATATGGCTGGACCGTGTATGGTCAGTCTGTGAATTTGTGGCCAAGTTGTTATACAAATAGTCAGTGGTCATGTCTATAATGTTAAATCCAGCGGTGCATGTCCACCAGGTCTGGGGAGGACACTAGGGGACACGCTGCTACACTCAACTAGCTGATCAAGCAGTGATGTACCGTATCGTGGAATAGACGTGAAACAACATGGCGGCCTGCTCGTAAACTTTCTGTTATTCCATCTAAACAATGCACCAAAATCTACTTATGAAAACATTTTAAGCCAGAAATAGGCTATGCCACTGCTGAATCTCGTCATATTTTAGAACTAGATCGCCTAGTTTGTCATCTCAGTCCAAGTTTTGTGAGACGGACGCATCGCGCTGGACGGGCTCATTTGCATAAAAGACTGTTCTCCGCCTTTTCATTTTGAAAGAGCAACGGCCAATGAGGAAACTCCAACACTCGGCTGACCAATTATGTAACTCGAGCAGGCAAAGGAGCAAGAAAACTTTTGTTGCATTGGTGAAGCCTCGTATTTCACTATTTGGGAATTTAAGGACACAATAGCTGAACAACTAAATGTGCTGGGTGCTTCTGTTGGACGAGACATTTTGTCTCTCATTCTTACTGGTATCATTACATCACATATAATAGTTCAATTATCCCTATTTGCAAAGCAATGTGAGCATTATTTACCAGCTGCCCGTGTGATTCAGTGACAACAGCACTCGCACACAGTGTGCCGTGCCTTTGTCACATGACACGTTTTATGATTGGTTTGGACATTTAGCATAATGCTGGGCAGCAATGCTCTCAAGTGAAATTGCTCTCTGGGAGAGAAAGGATGCATGGCAATTTCTGTGATCGTGTGATCAAACCACGAGACTCACCTGGCTTTCAGGGCAAAAGTCACCTTATACTATCAAATATATATAAGTCAAGTAAACAGTAAATGTTGATATGTAAGAATTCAAATTGGATCCCCTAACCCCTGCCGTGTTCTTTGCAGAAAAGAGGTTTAATATGATTGGTTAGCCGTAACTTAATCTCTATAAACAGATTCTGCATTCACATGACATCTATTGCGTGTCTGTCCGTGCTGGAAGAGGGATCCCTCCTGTTGTTCTTCCTGAGGTTTCTTCTATTTTTTTCCCTGTTAAAAGGTTTTTCCTTATCCGATGAGAGGGTCGTACTGTAAAGGACAGAGGGTGTCGTATCCTGTACAGATTGTAAAGCCTCCCGAGGCAAATTTTGTGATTTGTGATATTGGGCTATAAAATAAATTTGACTTGACATATAGAATCTGTAGGAAACGGCACAAGATTTTGGTACAGGAAGCGATCTGGCTTCTATTTGTAGTCCGAGCAGTATCGACCAGTTACGTTCTAACAGGCTTTGGTTGACTGCAGGTAAACAGTCCGTGTGGAGAGCAAAAGAGGCGGAACGCATTGGCCGAAATGCAATCTGGGAAACACCAGCTATCATCTGACGATGATTTAGCTTTTTATTGGTTTAAAATTAGATTAGAAACTGGCTACTTGTGAAACAATCCGGTCGTACACGTCGTCTCTCAAATCCAGCGCCAGTCTTGCGTCTCAAGTTGCTAATCAGGCTGTAACAATGTGTAACAAACAAGGCCGTAACTTAAATTAAATTACAACACTATTTTATACTGTAGATATGTTAAAAAAACACTCATTACAAGTTAGATTCAAAACTGTAAAACCTGTTATTCACATGAGCAACTCAGAGGCTGATATCAAAATTGCCCTTTAGGTTGACTTCACAATACAACCAAATTTCTCAAAAATGACAAGGTCAAATGTTGGCAAATGATGGCTTGCATGTAAATGCTTTGCCCCGAGTAATGAATAATTGTTTTGATGCTGCCGCCATTCTGCACCTGGTCCCCCCCGTATTCAAAGCGCATCACAGGAGTCATTTGACTCCAATGTTTGTTTTGCTAATAACAGTGGTTTTACATGTGTCGACGGCCCTTCGTTTGGAACTGACAACTAATTAAAAAGGTAAAGACCTACCTTGCGAATGCCTTCTTTTGACTCCTCAACGTTATTTTCTCCTCCTCCGGTGCGGTTAATCATCCGCCACATCTGGGAGTACATGGGATCTCTCTCAAAGGGGTTCATAGACTTGGAGCGCACCTGGTCGTATACTGCGGAGTCCAACACTGTACCGTAAGGCAACTCTGTCTGCTTGGATAAGTCCTGGAGGGACCTGGAGAGAGAGAGAGAAAGTGGTGAAAAGAGTTAGTGTTCACATTGTTTCCAGCCCTCCATTCACTGTAAGCACTGTGCAGACTCTGCCTGAATGACCAGCTTCACATCCCACATGGGGCTCAGTTCATCCCCTGGGTGTTACTGTTGTGGGAATACTGCAGTCACCTTTTAGGTAGCTGTTCTTTGGTGGCTGTAGTTGTAGTAAGGGATAAAGCAATGCTCTGTTTTCAACAGCATGCTCTTTGTGCAACAAGTTCCCACAATGCATTACACTGCTATCTCATCTTCTGCAATGATGACACATGGTTTTGGACTGAACTACGGCCGTACCCAAATCAGAATTTTGGGATTTGACTCGGATTTGGCTGTTCAATACGAAGATTTGACTATTTGTTCTTTTTTTTTCTTCATATAGACTATCTGAAATCCCTTTGCATGTGTTTCAGTGATGATTTCGACCACACTAACAAAGTCTAAATGCAGTCCGCCACAGTTTCATAATGATCTGCGCAGTCTGCCTGGGGGGATTCAACTCGGTGGGTCAGGGTGAGGGCGCCGCAGTGTGCTAGCGACTTTGGCCGTGAGCTTTGCAGCACCCGCGCCCGGACCATTTCAAGTCGACTGAGGGGTCACTGATGATGATTCGACTCATCGACTCTCAGGGGGGAGCCCTAGACTGAACATGCTGTCCAACAATGTCAAAAAATGAGGAGTTGATCCTTCTCTTTGCCAGTCCATGGTAATGAACCAAAACCAATACAAATCCATGCTCACAAATTACCTCACTTTTCTTTTCAAGCGGTGAAAAGAGTTATTATTCACATGGCTGCAAGAGTAATTGACCTGGATTAAATCCCTCAATGTGGTGCTTCTGGCTTGGCACTTTTATGTTTGCATGAGGGGACATGGTGAATGATCAAGCCTTTGTTACTGTCTAGGTAACTCCCAGTGATAGCTGACCAGGTCTGGAGAGGCGGGCGTTGGACAGTACACATAGAGTATCTGAACTCTCCATGGGCCAACAGTGGGAGTTGGCAGTGACATGGAATTGACATGGAATAGAAATAGAAAAAATGGGAATTGGCCGTGACCAACAAATGTGAGAAAAATGTGGGTGGAAAGCAGTTTAGACAGCAGCACTCACTCAGTTCACAGTGCTGAGCACGGTGGCTTGGCTAACTGCACACAGTTAATATCTACAATTGTATCAAGAAAAAGGCAGACACTTAACAAAGAGGTCGAAATTGAAACAACACAAGTCAGTTTTTCTGTAATTGTTTGTTCTTATTTCTCTCTCTTGTCCTTTCTCTCTCGCTCTACCCCTCACCCATAAATTGCCACCTCTGGGGGAATACAGAAGCTATTGTTAATTATAACGCAACAGTGCTTGGGTTGCCTCTCAAAGAGTTTGGCCGCTGAGAAATGTAATGGAGAACCATTACAGGAACTAATTACTGTTTGTTTGTTAAATGGCTGCTACATACCACCCATGGATTTGAGAGACTTGAGAGATTTGTGAAAGAATACATGCACACAAAAACAACATGTCCTGCTTAATGAAGAACAACAAGTGTACAGTATCTTACTTCATTATCTCAGCTGCAACACACCCACAAAGCAGATTTAACAATTGGCACAAAAATAAGTAGGTACTGTTCGCATTATTAAAAGGCTGCTCACCCAGACACACACATGAAATAACATATTCAGACTTTTTTATGGAGGGTCACGGCTCTTGCGGTTTCTCTCTCTCTCTAATGCCCTCCTCAACTATCTCTCTGACCCGCTCAAAAAGAAAAAAAAAAAACCTTTGAAGATTTTAATGAACTTTGCCGTGAACATGAATCTTTTATTGCCGTCAATTAATCTTTGGCCTTAATAATCTCCCCTCCCCACTACTTCCCCTTGAATATGCACGCCTGTCAGCACACTCTTCGGCCAGGATTCCCCCTTTGTGAATTGGTTTCACTTGGTAGTAACTCTGGGCTTGTTATTTAATGGTGTGTGCATGTGTAGGAGGGAGAGGGAGAGGGAGAAATATGTCATGTCAGATGAGTTTAGATTTTACAGAGATAAAAAAAAAAGAAGATTAAAATGGGTTCATAGTGACTCAACCACCGTAAATGTTCCCAAATTGGACAGGAAAAACACAATCAAAAGCTTATAACTGAAAATATCAGAGGGGAATTATGTGGTGCAGGTGCCTTTCTAAAATGCTCACCATGAAATATGTTGGAAAAAAAAAAGGAAAACAGTACCTGATCCTTTAAAACCTCTAAAATACAGAACATCCTGTACAATAGTTATAATTTTGTTGATTGAAGACTTGAAGGTTGTTAAAAAGAACATCCCCTGCTGTGGCTACAATGCACTAGTATGGTGTTTAATTCCTATGACCTACGCTGTATTTCTAATATGGAAGGACTTCGTCTCATTTAAAGAAGGAAAATTCTGAGGCGTGGACAAAAACAAAGAGGTGCTTACAATAATTCATTTTAATCAAATACTGTTAAATGTCTGGACTTTAATTAAAAACCACAGACATCGTCTGTCTCCAAATGTCTTACTCTGTGTGTGTGTTGTCTAATGGAGATATGCACATATGAATTATGTGCTTAATTGTCTTTTGGGGAATGTTTTGTGTGAATCTGGTGTGTGCATGTGTGTGTGTGTGTGTGTGTGTTTGCACACAGTTGCCTTTCTGTCCTGTGTGTATGCTAGCTCATTTTGCAACCAATTATATTACCCCTAAGCAGCCCAATGAGCAAGTAAATGGAGTGAAAAGCAGCTGAATGGATCCTGTGACAAATACTAAGTATGTATGTGTGTGTGTGTGTGTGTGTGTGTGTGTGTGTGTGTGTGTGTGTGTGTGTGTGTGTGTGTGTGCTTGTGTGTGTGTGTGACAGAGAGAGAGAGAGAGAGAGAGAGAGAGAGAGAGAAAGGCTGGATATAGATTAATTGCATGTTATTCAGTGTATACAGTATGTGTGTGTGATCTCTGTACATCTTTGTTTCTGCATATTGGCTCATCTGGTCATCTTCGTTGAAAGCGTTTGGTAATACAGTAACCTCTTTTAACCAACCGTACCGGGTTCGGCTGGGCTGAGTGTTAAAACACTGCCTTTAAAAACTTCAGAAAATGCTGTGGTGGTGTTTTTTCCCAATTGTTTCAAAAAGACGAGGCCTTAACGCTACTAAAACAACACTCCAATTGTATTTTCTCCCAACAATGTTTTGTTTGGCAATGATTTCAATATTTTAGTTACTAAATCAACGCACGAGAAATTTTATTTTTTTACTTTATAATATTTTTGACCGTTTTTATATTGAATGTACATACTTGACTTTGGATTATTTTATGTTATCTTATTTACATTGTTATTGATCTTATTTGTTGTTGTCTAAGTTTTACTTGATCATATTTCATTATTATAATAAAACTACTCCAATTGGAGTCAAAATTATACAATTTAGTTGTTTTTATACTGTGCACAATGGTAGAATAATGTAATGTTGCACAGGGTAAATGTCATGGCCAAAGGCTCCACTGTGTGCACATAGCCTCCTGTAGTGGATATCAGTAGTAGTTTATAGCCAGATTCCCTTTCAAGAGGTAGAAAATCCATTTGGCACACTTTGGGTATCCAAGTGGCAAAATGGAGAGTCCGCCTGGTCCTATCCTCACTAAAACATTGTAGAATCTATGTGCTTTGTGTTATTTATATCTGCTTTGGCACAGTTGTGGTCAAGGAGTTTCTGAATGAATTCAGTGGCATCTCTGTGCATGGCAACATTGCTATAATGGTGTCCACTGTCTAATCTAGAAAACATTTCAGGCGAGGATAAAAATGTAAATTTTTCCTTTGGTTCATCACAATTTACTCAGGCATAGTAACAGTCACAATGTTACTTAGTTGTGGAGCTATTCTTGATTTATTTTGGGTATGTCTGTCCCTGTAACCTTTAAGGGGAGCATTGCATACAACTTAGTGGTTATTTTTTTAGCTTTTTTTTTTATTTATCTTTTATTTAGCTGGAAAGACTGTGTGTTGCTATGCCACCTCATGTATTAGAAATAGGTACTATTAAGTACTTGCGGAGAGTCAAAAGATGGGCCTTTGTTTTTTCAGAAGCCAAAAGACAAAGATGATCTTCGCTCGGTTATTCCGTAGGGAAATTAATTTGGGTAAAGGCAGTAGAGCCTTGATCAGTTCATTAACTTTTTAACAAATGGCTGTTGAAGCACTGCAGACAGCTGTGCAACCTTGAACAACAAGCAATCTGTGCGGACTGAAGCCAAAACCCAAAGAGGTTTTTCGTTCCTCAAACAATTACAAAATGGTCTTTAGAGTAGGCTAGCTACATTTTAAAGCTGCTGAAGTTTAGTTTATATTTGCATTATTTGTAAATGTTGGAGTTTGGGACCTACATAGTCATATAAATGCCAGTTTTCTCACCATATCATTAAAGTATTTAGAGGTGTTTTTATTATTGATTATTATTTTCTAGATGTTAGTGTTGGTCAGTCTCAAGATATGTCATTATGTTGTTATCTCTTCAGTAGATATTTATGTTTATTCTTTGTTCTTAAAGTAGCTAGCTTATGCACTACTGTTAAACGTTTAAATGTCATTAATCCATTACTGTACCATTGGGACGGTGCTGTTACAATCCCTTTCTGACCAACAGAGGGTGATAAAGTGACAGTGTGACAGTAAATCTCAATTTAACGACCCTTTAGAAAACATGCAAGACTTTAAATAACCAAATGAGCTGCTGACCAATGGGAGCATTTTGCTGTTTTAGCTGACCATTGGGATGTAACAGACATGTATGCATACAGAACAGTCACCAGCACACACATTAGCACACAGTACACCTGATTGACTTTATCGGCATCATTAGCAACTATAACACGACACCCGCTGTGTGAGATTGAGCCAGGAAAGGAAGCTTTTTATCCTCAAACACTCCATTTCGTTTTTCAATCTTCCCATCCTGACCGATTCTTCCGCTCCATCTCTTTCCTCTCTCAACGGGTGCCACCTCTTTTCTCACATTTTTACCCCTTCAAAATCCACTTCTCATCTTAACTCATCACCACGGCCCAGACCCTTCCCCTCTCTCCGTTTCCATGCTTCCTTACACTCTCTTTTTTCCATCCTTCTCTTTGTTCCTCAGCCTCTGTGCTCCCCTTTTCCTCTTTATCCGTCTCATCTTTTCATCCACCTACTTCCTCTCTTTATTTCCACTTTATAAGGTTTTGTCTCTCTCTCTCTCTCTCTCTTTGTATGTTGCTCTCTTGCTCCCTCTCTTTGCCACTCTCCACCGCCATCCCTCACTGTTTTCCTAAAGGATTCACACTGAAATTGAGGGAAAACATCCAAGCGTGAAATAGTCCAGAGAGGGTTCTGAATGCTCACTTGTTATTTCATTTCCAGGATGAAACAAGGGCATTAATACTTAAAAACCCCGTCTCTCCTGACGGCTCACTGAGACACTCAGACGAGCGACGCCTCGATCCTTCCCCGGCCTTCTCTTCCTTTCCCGTCCGTGCATTCGCTTGCTTGCTCTTTTCCATACTTAACTAATTCACTCTCTCAATCACTCGCTCCCTAAACCATTTGCTCTCGTTCCATCTGTGTGATACGTAAATCAAGTATTCATCAGATAGAAGTGCACGCTAATCACAGCATTACACAATCCTCTTTTTTTTCCTCGCTCGGCTTCTCTTTTCATCTCTCCGTTGAGGTTTTGTTACGCTTTACGATTACTCGCAGTTTGTTTTGGGTATGTTCCCTCTCACCCCGGCACCCATCTTTGGAGACCCAAGGCCATGTGAGTGCTGCTGTTTAGGTGGTAATTATGCCACTAATGACCCCAGAAGAGTCAACACATTAAAGATAATGCATTAAAATTTATGGAAATCCTTAATTAGCTCAATGGATACTGAATGAGGCGGTAAACTGTGAGGCACTCACTAATGACAGCAAATTTAAGTGAAAAAAAGGATAGACAAAAAATTAAGAAAAGTGATGCTTTCTAAACACTTTCCAAGAGACTAGACAGAAGGAATTGGAATTAACGTTAAACAATAGACAGTATGAAGAGGAGAGAGGAAGAGAAAGTGGAGGAAAGAAGTAAAACGGAGGTCTGCTAAAGACAGAAAAGAGAGGGAAAAAGAGAACGACGCAGAGAGAAACTGACAGAAACAAATGAAGAGACAGATAGTGATGAGATTTAGAGAAATAAATGTTGTTTATTCCAAAGCCAAGCACAATTAACTGTGGCACTGCCGGGCATGGCGGATGCTTCGGCATGCTGATTAGTCCAATGAGAGATGAGTGTTTCCTTGTGCCACCAGGAGAGAAGCAGGCAAACATATTATCACAAGGATAGATAAACAGAGGGCACGGAGCTTAGGGAAATAACGTGTGTGTTAATGTGTGTGTGTTTACTCGATACATTCTCTGGCCCCAACCTGAGAGGAACATGCAAAAACACTCTCTTCTTACTTTCTTACACACTTGGCCTCATTCTCTCTTTCTGTTTCTCCTTATCTTCCCTATCTTCATCACTGGAAACACGCACACACACACACATACACATAATGATAGATCCTAACTTGAGGAAGACAGGAAATTACTATCCTAAGATGGGGTGAAGGAGGAGGGGAGAAAGGAGGGAAAGGATAGGGAAGTAATTGTGTGTGTGTGTGTGTGTGTGTGTGTGTGTGTGTGTGTGTGTGTGTGTGTGTGTGTGTTGCCTCTCATGCATCACACCTGCCTGCTAAAATGGATTTCCACACTGAGCAACAATCTAGCACACTGGGGAAGACTGCAGGTGTCTCTGTGTGTTTAGTCATGCACGCACAGCTACACACAAACTCGATGGTGAATAGGTGTGAGTAAACATAAGTGTGTGTGTGTGTGTGTGTGTGTGTGTGTGTGTGTGTGCATAGTTGCATACATACTTTTTAGGGCTGGAGGAAAAAGTTGACAACCCGAAAACTTAATGCCTCCAGCTACGGCTGTTGCCGGCACGTAGGCATAAAAAGGTAATAAATTGCAATATATCTTATTGCAATACTCGCAAGCATATCGCAAAATGTTTAAAATCGCAATAAGACCGTATCGTGAATTAAGTATCGTGATAATATCGTATCGTGGGGGCCTCTGGTGATTCCCACCCCTAATACTGTTGTGATTGTACATCTATGTAGGTGTGACGTGAAGCTTTAAAGTATAACTAAATATTGGTGATATGTAATAGTTGAAGGGTTTCGGTTCTTGTATCACAACACCAGTGTCAAAAGAACTGAGTTTTTCAGAGATTAAAGACAGAAGCCAGCATGGTTGACACCACTGACAACAGAGGACACAATGTGATGGATACTTACTGTATGGAGTTCTCAATGCGTGAGATGGTGAGGAAGGCTGCTAGGTTAGCGGTATACGAGGAGATGACGATAAGAGCAAACATCCACCAGACGCCCATCATCATCCTCGTAGCCAGAGTGGTGTAGGGCACCTCTCCACCTAGAAAGAAAGAAAGAAAGAACGACATTTAAACAAATGTACAGACAAAAAGACAAAAAAGGCGTCACATCAACGCACACAAGCAACTCTTAGCTGCAGGGGGAAAAGCTGTTAAAACAGCAAAGCGCATTCTGAAAGATTATGTTCGGATTAAGAGATCTGATCTGGTGCTTTGGCACAGATCTGATCTTCACATGGCGGCATAAAGTGGGAGGCCCTGCAGAGAATTCAATCTATGCTCTTCTAGAAAGACTTCAAAAGAGCACATCTCTGCTACATCTTTGAGATACGATAACATTTATATACTGAGCTAAAGGTGGCCTGTGCTGTGTCTTTTACTCCTTGGAAATGTCTTAATATACAATCACTCTCAAAACGCCAGCATGTTTTGGACAGAAGTTAAAAAATGTAACCTGCCATTTCAATAAGTTATCTTGAGACAGAATGTGTAAATGCTTTCCCATTAGGATTTAGGGCTGCCTGGAGCACATTACAATAAAAAGTGGCTTGTCCGTCTTCACATATAAAACCTCTTTATCCCCGTCTTGTGTTATTAACAGCTTTTGTGGCAATTTCCTCTGAAATCTTGTTGTCACTCTAACCCTCGCCCTTGCAAAGAAATACTTTGTTTATTTGTGCATTAAAGCTTAAGTGGGTAGAAATGGAGCAAATATGATTAAAAAAAGTTATTTTTATAAATCGGTCACTATATCCTGACAGTAGGGCATGAGACAGGTACTCTGAAAAAAATCATGTGCCTCTGTGTCCTCCGGTGCTCCTAACGGCATCTGCAAGATTTCACAGACCGGAGGAAAAAAAACAGTTAGAGCTGATCTGGAGTCTGCCGTCCAACTGCCGTCTATGAGAGCCACGAGTCAATCACTCGCGAACTCCGACCAAACGGTCAAACTAGGCTGATCAAATATGAATCAATATTCTGTTACTGTAATGCCTATTTCTCGCCTCAAATGTTTTCAGAGTCATCTTGTAGTGCACGGTTTAGCTGTAGAATGAGAAAGTTTGTGACCCGGCAGCCATGTTGAGATCTGCTGAGGAAATACCAAGCACCGCCCACCAGCCGGAGCACAGCCAATAGGAATGCTCTCTCTCTCTGAAATGACCTGTGATTGCTCAAAGTCTTCTGTCACGGGCTAGATTTTTTAAAGCCTGAAAACAGAGCCATGAGGAGGTGCAGAAGTCTAGTTTTCTCTCAGAACACTTGGATTACAATATGCTGAAAGGTTATTTTGGAATTTTTGCCCAATGATGCCAAAAACCTGTTGCCTACTGAAGCTTTAACCAGGAAAGAAAATAGCACACATGTCTCTTTGCCTTTTCTTTTGTGCTCTGGTAGATTGTGGGCTATCCTTTCTATTCATACATGCACATATATATGCAAGCTTATTGACAATCATGCATACACACATTTAGATATGCATGCCTAATGTACACATACACACAAATGCACAGAGTAATGATTAATATGCAGCCAGTGAGCTCTTCCTCACTGCCTTTATTGAAGCGTGTTAGAAATTAGCCTCATTCATCCTTGTACTGTAACAGGGGATCACTTTTACGTCGACTCTGACCAACAGACGAGGCTCTCCTCTCTCCCACTTCCTCTAGTCCAGACTCAATAATATATCTGATACCTAAGTAATCCCATGTGTCCTTTATCTCGCGCCCCTTCTCTTTCTACATTTTATTTCCTGCTTTTTCCATCTTCATTCAGGCCTTTTCTGCATTGCTTATAGCATTCGATTTAGTTTCTCTCCCTCTCTCTCTCTGTGGGTTTACTGCATCTTTCTCAGGCAATATATTTGCTGTTCACATTAGGTTTTACCACGAGCCCGAAGGCAGGATAATGTGTAGTACTGTATTCTACATATTCAGTTCAAATAATCCCTTCGCCTGTTTCTTACTCTCCCATATGTCTATCCTTTTATGCTGTATAATCTTATGCAGAATTATATGACATCTTGAGTTTAAAATGTGTTTATCTTTTATGATTCTTTGAGTGCTTCCCTGCAGAGAGTCACATGTGCTGCACTGTGGTTATGAAATCCTTCTTTTCATTTCATGTGCCATTTATTTTTTATCAGGTATCCTAACTGAGATTGACATCTCCTTTTGAAGACAGATCAGAAAATAACAGAGAAAACATTCAAATGCAGATACAAAAAAAACGACTATGTTTTGTGTCTATTTCTTTCTACCTGCTTTCTAATCTTTATAAATACATATAGAAAGTAATGCAAAGTCTCTGCCTTTGTATCAGATAGTTTCCAGAGAAACAGACTCTAGAATACAGGCAATCAATTAGAATGAAATAAATATGTAAATAATATTTTTGATAAAGTTCATGCAGTTAACTATTCATGAGGAATTACTGCGGATTTGCCAGCGGGAAGATGAAGTGAATCTTTTCCAAGAATGAATGCAACCAGCGGGCACAGATGCTTTTTTCTCATAATGTGGGCTGCCAAAAGTGTCCAAATATATGCCAAACCGTAGACTGCAGTATCTTGGACTTCAATAGCTTCTAAAACATGACCTTTGCGAATCATTCCACCCGCAGAAGGTATTTGGGGATTTGGGGTTTCATACTGGCAATATCCATGGAGGACCGATTAAGTTACCAGAAAAACCCCTATTGTCGAGCCTCAGAACAATTTTCATGTTGATTTCTGGCTGCACAAGTGACTTCTATAGAATATTTATTAAAGCTGGGAAAATGACTCTGCTGAATTCTGACATCTGAATGACCCAAAGTGGGCAGACTTTTGTTAAACATCTTTTAGATGTTTTCTAGTTCTCTCTGTCCCTGGACAATGTACAAATCAAATCAAGATCAACTACAACAGACTTTTTGAAAAGGTCATTTTGTTTCCTGCTCTAAATGTGTGCGTGTGTGAGGGAGGGAGGGAGAGAGACAGAGAGACAGAGGTAACCTCTGTGTAAGATATTACATAAACTTGGATTTATGAAGCTCAATAAAACTAACTGAAAAGGCCCTTGAAGTGGTTTACTTGAACACTGGTCTGGCATTGATTTTAAAGGTGCCAAATGTCAGAAACCTCCAGTTTACTATGGACTCTATAAGCTCTTAAAATGTTGCTAAAATGGTAATATGTACAATAGTTTATGTTCCTGTCATGGTGTGAGTGTCTGTCTCCCTCTATGCTCATGTTAGTAAACAAAAAGCAATTTTACCTTTAAGTGTCAATAACTGCTGTTGACCATTTAGGTGACCTATAGTCAACATCACAAGAAAACTGAATTCTCATGGGGAAAGCTGACCCAAAGGACTGCTACGTTGGAAGTTAAAACTAAATAGATCAATGTCCCTTTTGTCAAGTAAAGGACATGAAATATGCACCTACAGTCACGCATCACTGATCTATTAAAACCATTGTATAAACTGGGTACCTTCAAACAGTGTATTGTGCGACCCAACCGAACTCTCGTACTGCAGTATATTGTACTACATACTTTGCTCTATCAAAACCATCTTTCATACGGGGGGATACACCCAGATGGATGTCACCATTGAGGAAGAATACCGGCAGTCAGCAAACCCTTCAAGTTGGTGAGCAATTGAGTCATGATTATGTTTGTATGCATGTATGTATGTATACAGTACAGGTCGCAAAATGCGTCTTTTTTTATTGTTGCTAGGCAACCATCAAATCAACTGTCCTCTCAATTCATCCGTTTGGACAATGGGAAAAAACTGGGGCTGACAAAATGAACACGATAATAAGACGTTAACGCAAATTTGTTTTAACGCCACTAATTTCTTTAACGCATTAACCCGACTTGCGACTTTTAGGTTGTAGTGAGCTAAAAAAAAACCCTCGGGAATCTATTGGTAACAACCATGCCATACTAGCTTGTTGCGAAGGAGGCTAAACAACGCTCCAAAAAGTGCACTGTCTGCTCGGGGCCTAAAGGAAGCCAACGGTGACTCTCCTCTCTAGAACCTAGAATAAAGGAGCTCCTCCTCAAGGCGTTCTTCAAGGCACCTTTCAAGTGCTCCTACAGTTGCATTCCTGTCAAAGGTAAGAAGGTGTATGTATCTCTGTACGCATGTGTGTATGTTTATGGATTCTAGAGGAGGCATTGCTAGCATGAAGCAGCTTTTGAGGATGCCAGCTCGGCAGCTTCAAAGGCACCCTATTGTGTCCCCTCAATATAGCTCTCCATTCTTACCAACATGTTTCTCCATGCTTCCCCTCTCATTATCTGCTGTGCTGCCCTGAAGAAAAGCATTTCTCCACTCAAAATGGAGAATCAAAATCAAAATTACATGTGCTATTTTGCAGCTAAAAAAAAATTGCAAATCAATGTTGCTGTGTTTAATATTTTTAAAGTATTTTTTTCCTGACTTCCATGTCCCCCATTAGTCTTCATTTGTTTCACTACTATGAGCAGACCCTTACTTCCTGCTTTTCTTCTTTGATGACTGGATTGCTGCATGTCTACATAACGGACTGGTTAATTACATATCTGGCTGACAGCCTGACTGACTACACTGCTGGCCTCTGAGCTGCCTGAAAGACCTGCTGTCTTTTAATTGTGATCTGCACTTAGTCATCATTAGATTGTCTTTTTTTTTGTCATCCAGGGAAGCATATTGCACTTTCCTTAGTGATGCTGTGTTTAACATAAATACAGAGCTGCCCAGTGCCACTACACTACTATACAAGCTGCAGTCTCCCACTCTTGGCCGCTAAGCACTTGGGCAAGTAATAAGTCCTTCCACCTCTTTCTAATCCTCTCTGTTTTTATTAAAAGATTCTCTCAGACATTCCCTCTATCGCCGGTTTAATTCTCATCTCCTATCTTCCTGCCTTTTGGCTCATGTAGCTAAATGAACACACAAACACAGACGAGTGTGTCACTGAGTCCCAAGGAAAAAGGGAACAAGAGGGAGAATAAAAGTTGTGAGAAAGATAATCTGGAATACACTGAACAGATGACTAATGGACTGAAAAAAACACGATTAGTTTAAATAAAATCTTGCAGTGTACAAAAACTACAATTATGTTAAGGTGTTATCTGAATTATCTTAATGTAATGTGGTTTATATGATAAAACGTAATATTGAGATCATTTCCTTTCTCTTGATTGTAATCTCACAGTGTTAAAACTGTGTTTGGTAGTCCAACAGGGTAATGTACAGAAAAGCAAAACGACACACACACACACACACACACACACACACACACACACACACACACACACACACACACACACACACACACACACACACACACACACACACACACACACTCACACACTAACACACACTAACACACACACACACACACACACACACTGCTCATTTAGGAAGCCGTCCAAAATATCTGGCTAGAACATCAAGTCCTCAGATATGAGAGCACCGGACACGACCCTCATCCCTCAGTCTTGGGAAAAGCTAATCAGGGAGGAACATGATTGGGCCTAACTGTCCTTGATCCTGCGTGCAGTAAATCTGATGGGGTGACTGAAAGGCCTAGACATTTTGTGTAGAAAGTGGTACATGGGACGACGCAGAGACTTTTCAGTGCTGCACATGGTTAGGGTTAGTGCTCAGGGTTAGCGGTGCCTTTCTGGTAGGTGACTGAGCAGCCTGGTTGCATGAAAAGGCGTATGAATGCCATGATAATGCGCAACGCATTTAGCGTGCAATAAGATCGCCGTTCTTGCTTTTGGCGTGTCATTTGTACGCCATGTAGTCTGTACTGACTGCAATGTAAATGCATCCGCGTAAATATGCTACACTCAGAGCTAGTGACGTAGAATGAAAAGTGAGAAAGACTGCTCATGGTGAATGGGAGGGGAGGTGGATGGATCCAATGAACACAGGACTTTCAACCAGGAAACCGGTGTTTTGTTTTGTAAATTACGTTAGTTCCGCTAGTTACGTTAGTCAGATTATTGACGTTTGTGACATGTTTTCTGTAGTTATGTTACATTGTTTCCGTACATATTGCACTTAGTTTACATACTTTTTTTAAGCCTAACCATGACGTTTTGTTGTTGTACTTTTGGCGAAAAGCCTAAAATGCATCCTCGTGTTACACGGAATGTCCGTATAATGTCGTGCTATTTATATGCCTTCCCGTGAGATCAGGTTGGATTGACTGTCCTGGACCTTCAGCATCCAAATCATTTTTTAATTGTATTGTGAGGAACAAAAAAATCCAAGCATCTTCTACTCTAATCAACTAGTTTTATCTGATCAGTGTGTTACCGGTGATGCCTTAATCATAATGTTTTGATTACTGGCATTTCTTGGTTAAGAAAGAGCAGTGAGAGTGTTACAGTGGCAACAAAATATTATTATGTATTCATCATTTTCTTGGTTTGGCCTGCTGGCTGTTAGGAAGAATGCAAGTTTAAGGCACTTCCGGACTGGCTTCACTTCTCAGACCCGGAGTTGGACACTGGTTATGGCCATAAACGTGTTTTGTGAGGTCACATTGACCTTGACCTTTGAACACCAAAATCTGATCAGTTCATCATTGAGTCCATCTGGACAATTTGTGCCAAATTTGAAGAAATTCCCCTCCAAGCGTTCCTGATATATCGCGTACAAGAGAATGGTCAGACGTACGGACGGACAACCCGAAAACATAATTCTGTCGCCTATGCGGAGGCATAATAATTCCATTAAACGGATCACCAGCTACAGCTTCCCTTTACAACAGTATATGAAAAAGTGATTATAAAAGAAGTCAACGTTACAAGATTATCTTGTGGCTGGAAGCACAATTCAACTTTGCATCCTTAAAGACAAGTTGTCAACTATAATTACAACAGTGAAGAAGCTGTATTCCAAAGTGCAACATGAAGTCATCAGATGATAATCAACTTGTGACTTCTGATACAACCAGTGCTGTGCTATGTGGAGGTGTTTTTATAGAAAATCTGCATGACAACAATGCATTGAAGAGGGGGAAGGGAGGAGTACAGCAGCCTAATGGAGAGGTTCATCTTTTCTGTCAGGAAAACATCCACATTTTAGTATAAATGAGACAAAGGGGGTCAACTGCTGGAAGAAGTGGCTGGACAAAGTGGTGATAAGGAGGACTAGCTCTGTTATTGTGCATGGCCTATAGACTATGGCCGCTACACTCCTCGCTGCATGCTGTCAATGTCAAACAAGCACTTTCGGTCACTAGTTTATAGTGCTGAAGTGTGGCGAGAGGTGCTTGAGGCATCCACTTGTGCAGACTTGTGGCTCTGTAATCTCATCCCATATCAGCAGCAACAACGCGTTTTAATAATCCATCTCTCTCTCTCTGCTTTTCTTTCTACAACTTTAGACAATGAGGAGGGTTCATAGTCTGTCTGTCCACAGCTCTGGAAATCCACTTCTATCAAATGTACCATCATTTTTTAAAATCTACATTCCCTCTGCCAACTGTTCTGAGGCTTCTCTTCAAAGTTACAGCCTCACACTCCGGTTATTCTTGGATGAAAGAAGACTAGAGCAGTTCATTAGAGCTTTTTAAATGAGAAAAGGAGAGTTGGAATATGTTCAGCTGATGTCAGCTCCCAGTTGGAGTAACTGCAATCTTGCCACAAAATGATGTAACTTTTTTTTTTACTACAATTTGGACGATTTTATTCTTTCACAGCCCTGAAAACTGTCTCACTGAAGGACGTTTTGGCAGAGTAGTACAGTGAGAGATTCACAACAAACAGGTGAAAATCAACTTGCAGGTTGTTGTCTGTGAGCATCAGGCAAGACCATAGTGTTGGTGTAATGTGTTCACATTAGAGCTGAACGATTAATCGATTAGTTGTCAACCACTAAATGAATCGGCAACTATTATATAGATAATCGATTAATCGGTTTGAGTAATTAAAATTCTCTGATTCCAGCTTCTTAAATGTGAATATTTTCTGGCTCCTTTACTCCTCTATGACAGTAAACTGAATATCTTTGAGTTGTGGACAAAACAAGACATTTGAGGCTTTGGGAAACACTGATCGACATTTTTCACCATTTTCTGACATTTTATAGACCAAACAACTAATCGATTAATCGAGAAAATAATTGACAGATTAATCGACGATGAAAATAATCGTTAGTTGCAGCCCTAGTTCACATTCAGTACAAATCAGAGCTAGAAATGTCTAAAAAGATTTGCCTTTTACAGATGACAAAAAAAAAGAATGAATCATATCTCAAATTGCAGGTTCTAGCTGAATCAAGAAATAATTTACAGTATATAGATCCAGGATGCTATAGGTATAAGAATTGGGTGAAATGGAATATAAATTATAAGCCTCTCAGTCAGTGCACCAATCACAGTGGTGCTTGCTTCTCCAAGTAAGAGAATAATAGAAGCAACACACAAACATACGGCATGTGCTGCCAAAGGCAGATGACTTTTAATGCTGAATTTACATTTCTTGAGATATTGAATTCCTGGTCATGTCATGTTGTGTTTCATGAATCACAATGCACATTTTTATTTTCTAACTCAATGATCCACACAAAAGCTGTTACTGACAGCTACTGACTGTGTAGGCTACAATGAAATTAGAAATATAAAAGTAACAAAAAAAGCCTGGAAGGGGGTTTCATACAGGCTACTAAAGCAGCGGTGGATGACGGATACAGTACTGGTAAGAATCACAAATTATTCTTTAGCTGAATAGAGACTGCTTTACTTAACTTGCATTCCTGCTACGGTCACATCATTTTACTAAGTATTTTAATGCAAATCTAAAGAATTAAATCAATTAATGTGTATTCAGCATTCGTGTCTAGTTGCCACACTTTGTGCTATGCACATGCGTACCAAAGGGACAGGCAAACATTTTATAGCATTTCAAGGTCAGGAAAATACCAACATGTTGTAGCACTGCTTTCACTCGTCTTTGTGCTGTCAGAGAATAGAGCCCGTCGTGATGATACAGTATAGTGAGGCTCTTTGAATCAGAGATTATTATAAAACAGAAAACATGAGCCCTTTTCTAAACCGTTATGACATGTTTCAAACTTTCTTCTGCTGTCTAAATAACCTCACACAATACATTTGACAATAATGCAGTGTATAAAACAGCAGGTCTTTATATTTTCTCTAGAACATTCGAGACAGCCTTTCACACAGAATACTGTAAAGATGTTTTCTCAAAGCCTTTAGTCTTAAAACAAAATAATGATGTCTCCGGTCTTTCAAACTCTACAGGAGGAGCTCAAAACAACAGCATCTCATTAAAAAAACTACTTCTTCATTATCAAAGCCCCAACATATTCCATCAAAAGTCAAAAGTTAAACATGCTTACTCATACTTTGTGTACTTTGTCTACTTTGAGTGAAAGGAGCAGAAGGAAAATAGAAATACGATGTTTTCCACACGGGGTAAACTGTTTTAAGTTATAACCCTATTAGTAGAGCCACTTGAAGTCAAGAAAAACACATTTCCTTCCATATCTAAATAAAAGCAAAGCATATTATCTGTGCTTTCCCAAATACCATAATCTCCAATGTCTGCAATTATGAGTAATGTAATTTTCTCCAGGCAATATAACATGCGTGATTATGATAAGGTGTGCATGCATGGCACTGATTATATTACACTGTTAGTGATAACCAGATTTCTGAACTCATTAAGTTCAGGTTCCAACAAACTAAATAGAAATAGAAAAACCATATAACTAAAGTATTGCCACATGAATACCAATGATTTTAAATTGTGTGCCAACGAATCTCAAAGAGCCTTGATTGTTGCAAAAAAAACATTTTGGGGCAGTCTGAATAATCTGACAATGATAGAACTTTGGTTAGTTGAAATAAGGATTGTACTTTGGTTGTTACCGAGTTATTTTTGTTAGAGTCAAAAAAATCAGAATTTTCATGAGGCAAACAGAATCAAAGTTAAACACAGACACACACTAGAGGTCGACCGATGATAGTTTGGAGCAGGAAAAAGCCGATTAACCTGCCGATATCTTCTTTACTTCTGCAGCAGCCTAGTCGGCTACTTTTGCATACGGAGTTTTTAAAAAGTCGTTTTTTTGTCACTCCAAATTTAATAATTCGTAAGAGAACATCTTGAAGTGTGACTTGGTGGATTACATCATCGGAAAATGTTCTATTTGCTTGCAATGGGCGATGCGCTGTTCTGTGGCTTACAGTATGACTGGCCAGGATTTTTCTTTTGTGAAATAAACAACGATGAAAAATTAGTCAGAGACAGGAGCCGTTGTTTCATGCCGCTTTGGAGCACAAAATTATTCTATGAGCCAACTCAACACATTCATCAAACACATTCACTATGTTTCTCTGCCTTCCTCTCACTCCTTCTCCTTGCACCTCTCACTTCCCTCCTCCTCTCCTCTTCCCCCCCATCCTTGTTGACATGCTGCAGTTAAAGGTAGCTCAAGATGAGTGCAGCTTTGAAACCAGCCGACCGGCAGTCACATCCAGGAGGGTTTTATATGTATGTGGTTTTCTTGTAAAGCTTCGAATCTCACCACTGAGCAAGCACCTCCACTACCTCAGATTATACCCCTCTACCGTCTGATGACTTGCAGGAATTTTTTTTTTTTTACCATGTATTTCTCCTCTAGCACCTCAATCCCTCTCGACTGACGGTGCCCCGGTGATTATAAACAACTTGGGAAAGACGTATTGCGGTGTTGGGGCCAGGGTGACGAGGGGAAAAGTGAGAGAATAGAAAGAGGGAGGAGGAGGATGACGAAGTGCACGCATCCCTCCCCCAGCACCTCTCCAGCCTTTTGCTCTTCAATCTCTCCATTGTACCGCCTCTAATACCGCTGGCTATCAGCCAAAGCGAAGAGGGATTTTCCATGTGGTTAGCAATTTTTTCAAGCCATCAAGCGCCACCAGTATAAGGATCCAGCAGGCCAGTAATGTTGTGGATTTGAGCTAAGATGCTTGAAGTTTACGATTCTGAGATGCGCTTAATGGTATCTCCTTTCCCGGCATGCTCTCTGATTTTCTATAACAACCTTAGACCATCAACAAAACATGATGGAATATAAGTAAACAACAAATGGTAGAATGATAAACAAATTACGCATGCAGAATTTATGTGTTTGTTTCTTGAGATTGTTGGGATTTAAGGCTGGGCCACACTAAAGGATTTTTCAAATCTTAACAGATTTCAATCTGAGAAATGAGAGAGACCCCACATATAACAACATGTTTTGTTAAATTTAACAGTTTTGTTCCTATAGTGTGTGGTGAGCAACGATTTGGCCAAAACAGCACACCACACACTAACAAACTCCATTCATGAACAACAAGAGTCCCGACTCAAAAGAACCCCGGGAAATCTCGCAAAATCTCTTGCGATCAAACGCGACTTCAGTGTAACAAACATGGCGGACGACGGACAGGAAGAATTATCGGTGTTAGTCTTTGCACTACTTTGTACTGAAAATTCACAAAGAAAACAGAAAGATAATGGATGAAGTCATGGACAGATGTTAAATAAGCACTTGTGTTGTTGCCTCAAATTAACAAGTTGGTCCTCCACTTCTGAGGTCCATCTTACTACTACTTTATGCTTCGTGTTTTGCTTTAGCCCATGCATTAGCCATGGCCGCCATGACAGCGGGTGTTGAGCTTCCTTCTTCAGTCAACTTGGTTCTCAATTGCCTATCGTTCTTTCCCACCTGACTGTGTCATCGGCTGTCCTCGGGATTCCCCACACACAACAGGATATCAGATTGTAAATATTAAACATGTTTAATTACATGTTTAATTACATTAACATTAACGTTTGATATTTACTATTTGAAATCGGTGCGGCCAGGATGGACTTCCAAGCCAATCGGGGGATGTAAAAAACACTCTTAACATATCTCACACCACAGGAATATCTGGAGAGATAATCTTAAGAACCATCAAAAAATTGGGGCTTTGCTGACCATTTTCGGGAGGCGGGAATAGGGCCAAAAACCAGCTTGATTCTCGTGTAAAGTGTACGAGGCATAAGATGATAAGTGAGAAGGAAACAGGGTAATGATTAAAAGGGGAGCGGAAAAGTAATGGCAAAATAATGGCAGTGTTCACATTACCCTTTTCCTTTTCTATGTGCTAACATTTCTCATCATTTTACATTAAATAGACAGCTAATTATATATTCTACTGTATTCTGCCAGCTTTGAAAGTTGACAGGGGGTGATTATGTTTTTGTGAAAGTTAGACTTCAGCTCATGTAACTTCTTGCTAATTGCATTTATCTCTCCAACAACAAGAGGACTTTTAATAAAATGAGATTTAAACTGATTGTTATGTGACTGTCATCCAAAATGTTGATTGTGACAGGAGAGGTCTTGATTACACTTAGCATAACAAATACAAATTGCAATCAGCAACTTGGCATCCAAATTTGGCAATCGACTTTTCAAAGAATTGTTTTTTTTTAATCACTTTTTGTATCGATATTTCAGTTGACAAAGTATTGCAGCACTTACATTTCTTGTGTGTGCATAAAGCCTCATATAAATACAATAAATCAATGTTATTTACATATTTATTTCATTTCATTATTTGACAGGAACAATGTGCAATATATACAGTATATTGCACCACATACGCTGTCGCTGAAAAAAGCTAATTCTCACGTGTGGTCCCTGAGCGGCGTGGAGCTCGACGTAGCCCTCAGAGGCGAGCAGTTTAATTTATCTGCGTGTGCACGTAAAGCTCACATAAAGAGAATAAATCCATATTATTCAGTGTATAATTTATTTCCCTTTAGTACTAAGTGTAACATGTGCTGGAGGAGTGTTGGTATTATGGTAATTGCTTCAATAAAGTTATTAATATTCATGAATGACATATTAATATTTCATATTGGCAATGATTCACCTCTGATGTTGACAAATTGCTCTGGACTCTGTTGGTAGTGACGTGCTCTACATACTAACACGCTAACACAGTAACATACAATTGAATACACGCGTATATGCATACAGTACAAAAGAGGCATGTACGCGCAGACAAACACGGGTAAACACAGTGAAAGACTATAAAGGTTGCATTTCAGGAGGACTGCGTGCAATTATATGAAATAAGAAGAACAAGAAGGGGAGAAAAGTTTGACAGTGTGAGAGCAAAAATCATATCCAAAAAAGGCTTGGACACTGATTTCAGGAGCATATTATTGGCATAATACAAGTCAAAGCAGGTATCCATTACTGATGATTACAAACCTTTAATTATTTTAATTTCAAAACTATTTTTGCTTTCAATATCTTTGCATATAAAGTATCTTGAATTGAAAACAGGAGGAGATCAAAGAGAAGAGAGAGCCAAGTTGAGTGTGGGGGAGGAAGAAGGTCAGAGAGAAACAGCCAAACTGGCCAGGAGACCAAACCACAGATCATCTAAATGGATTAAATGAGGCCTGTGTGTATGTATGTGTGTGTGTGTGTTACACAAGTGTTTGATCTAGTTGTATGCCGGGTAAATATGCCACATCATTGCTGCAGGACACAGATGTTATACTTCTCAGTCACCTGCTACCTCGTACCTGATCTGACCTGAATCCCCAAACTGAATACAAACTGAATATCTCTGCTCACTCATACACGCACAATCAAGCCAGCGTGTGTCTGCAAACTGCATCTTTACAAGTGATTACTCTTCCAGTAATCCTCAAATGTGATTTTTTTTGTTTAAACAACTGAAAAAGCAGCACAGGGTGAGGCAATGTCACTGGTTAGAGATCCACTTTCTCTGGATTCAGGAAAATATTTGGGAAAAAAAAGGACAATATCTTGTTATGGTATCCTGGTATTGAGCATCAGCAAAGTAATCAAACAAACGAAACAAAGTTCAAAATGAAAACTAGAATTACCGCCTCGCAGTTGTATGCCTCCGCCAAACGGCCAAGTTGCAGTTACATCCATGTATGTCCAAAATGTCATCATTATTTTTTTTGTGAAATTGTCATAATTAGCATATGAATTCTTGAGTTATGGCCGAAAACCTGTTTTGTGAGGTCACAGTGACCTTGACACTTGACAACTAAAATCTAATCAGTTCATCCTTGAGTCCAAGTTTGTGTTTGTGCCAAATTTGAAGAAATTCGCTCAAGGCGTTCCTGAGATATCACGAGAATGGGACGGATATGAGGTCACAGTGACCTTTGACCTCCAAAATCTAATCAGTTCATCTTTGAGTCCAAGTGGATGTTTGTGCCAAATTTGAAGAAATTCTTTCCAGGCGTTCTTGTTAATATTAAGGAGAATATTAAGAACGTACGGACGCACGGACACACGGACGGAGGCACAACCAGAAAACATTACGCCTCCGGCCACTTCTGTCGCCAGCGTGGAGGCATAAAATGTAAATAGAAGTCAAAACTATTACTGACTAAACTAAGCAACAAAACAGTTCAATTATACAGACACAGAGTGGCTAATTCTAACTATATGACAAGAAAGATAACAGTAATTGTAAAACGTTAGAAAATTCTACTCCATTGTGGCTGTTTTGGCAATTAAATTTAGAAAATAAAATCTAAATGAAATGCTGATTGCTTCACTGCAGAACTTTCAAATATGCCACTATTTTGTCATTTTATTAATATTTAATGCATTTGATAAAAAACTTTTTATCACAAGAAGATGAAAAACTGAACGCGTTTTGTTTTGGCTGCTGCTTTTCTGGGCAAAATGTTACCTTAACCACACGAGTGTACTTTGAAGGATTAAAAGCAAGCCACAACACATGTCAAATTTTACAAATACCACATTTTGGTTCATTTGAGATGCATTGGAGAGGTAAAGAAAGTGCTGCAGTCTCTTCTGAGGAATTTCTGTCTCTTCTCTGTTTGGAATTTCAACTCTCCATCACTCCGCACTTCAGAGAGCAGAGTACATACTGAATTTTGAGTGTAATATGTCTTTAACTCTATCTTTGCAGAGTCGACATGTTCGGAACATAAGTTGAAAACCCACAAGAGTTCAATGTGTGTAATAGGAATTTGAGCTATGAGTTCAACTGGGAAAAAAAATATATTCAAATTGTACAGAATCACCCTTAGGGGCGACGCTGAAATGGGGTTCTGTACTCACTGGTTAGCTCGTGGAAGTCGGCTCAATTTCACAAAAAGGGAGCAAATTAAAAGATTGAAATGCAAATTATTCCCCCACTTAGCTGCGCTTTGGAGTGTGCTCACAATGCAGATATCAGCTATGTTTGCGAGAGGGTTACAGTGTGTGCAAAATACAGAAAGACTCGTTGTGCTTATGCCTACATATTGTATAGGCCTATACATGTGTGTGTATGTGTGTATTCAGGGGAAACAGATAACACATTACTTCATTTCACCCTCCTTGTCCCTATAGAAGATAGTACAGTACATCGGGACAAAAATGAGAGCAGAGAATGTTTTGATGGCTCTTTACAGAGAATTGAAATTAATTGGAAAAGGCAACTTTGTAAATTGATTTTTTTTCGGTAGTTTGCTTTGGGCCTCTCTCTCTCTCTCTGTTGCTTTCTCTCTCTCTCTCTCTGTTGCTTTCTCTCTCTCGCCTTCTCTTGTTGGCCTTGAAATTTTGCTTGTAATCATGATGTTATTTAGGAAAATTACTACAGCGGGAAAGTCAGTGATGCACAGACAGCAGCATACTGTACCCAAACAACCACACTTACTCATCCTCTCACCACAACAGGCACGCACACACACACACACGCACACGCACACGCACACGCACACCAGTTTCCAGTATTTGGAGCCACAAGACAGAAACAGACTTCAGAATGCAGCGTCTCCTATCACAGACTAAGGGAAGGAAGACACTGAAGTTTGTTGCATTGATTTTTGCTTTCCGACAAAGTTTTGTATTCTGCGTTTGTGCCGTTTTCAAATGTAATTCATCAAGAAATGATATTCTCTCTTTCTGTGCTTCTCTAGCTGCACCAACGGTCTGAATAAATGTGTGTGTATGGTGCAAGTAGGACGCACAATGCCAATAGAAAGGAGACAGAGAACCTTTGCATTGCATTAGCCGAGTCAGAAAAAATTAATGAAAAATGGAGCAATAAAAACCTTCCAAGGAAATGTCGCATAATTTCACATAATTCTGGGAAATTCTTCATTGTGAGAACAGTATGACCTTCTACATAGTACATAGCTTGTGTGAAATTGTCATAATTATCATATGAATTCTTGAGTTATGGCCAAAAAAGTGTTTTGAGAGGTCACAGTGACCTTTGACCAAAATCTAATCAGTTCATCCTTGAGTCCAAGAGGACGTTTGTTCCAAATTTGAAGAAATTCCTTCCAGGCGTTCCTGAGATATCATGTTCAAGAGCATGGGACAGAGGTACGGACAGACGGACAACCCGGAAACATCATGCCACGCTGTCGCTGCCGCGGAGGCATAAAAAGTAAATAGAAGTCAAAACTGTTACCGACTAAACTAAGAAACAAAAAAAGTTCAATTATACAGACAGAGTGACTAATTCTAAATATGTCAGAAGAGAGATATCAGTAATTGTTTTTGGTTTGAGTCGTCGGCCATGTTTGTCTGGCCGACACTGGAAAAATGCAAAGTTAAGCTGAAAACACACCAGGCAGTGGTGAAGTGTGACTCACGTCAACAATTAAAGTTTTCTGCGGCTGGGAGGAGTATTCATGTGTTTCAGGCGGGAAGAAATTCTATGTAACATAGGTCAATATGTCACAGGACTCTGTTTACAGATTGGCTGCGGGTACTCTCTGGCCGCACTTTGCCACTAAAAGTTAAACTATTGCCAACTTTTAGTTTAGCGCTTCGACACAGAATGAAAAGGCCGCAGCTCGCTGAGCTCGGAGTGGCCGCCGGAGCTTTTCATAGACATTATATGGCGGATATTTTGGCGCAATGGCTAAATATGAACAGGTTAGGCAGATGGTTTATTATTGTGAGATGCAACAGTGTCTTGTGATGACTGTTGGCTGCCATTTGTGTGGGATTATGGCCAAACATGTAGCCCAAGAGAAATGGCTTATTGGCAATTATAAGGTAATTGTGTTTTGTGCTGGTTGGCCAGGTTCACGGATTATTTCTTATTAGGGAGAAAGCTTTAAGGGTGTCCAAAACACGCATTTCATTGTCTCTAAAGAAGGAATAACTGAAATATACATCAGGCTTAGGTCAGGTTACTCTTCCAGACTCAGGTCTTAAACAGTAACCTCACACTAGATTTTAGAAGGAGGAGTAACATACAGTTGCTGCACTGGCCTTTATGGGCTGAAATTAATAAATCTGTTGTATTTGTGACAAGACTCAGGTATGATTTAGCATGGTACTTTAGAGCTGCACAGCTTGTGGAAAAAGTATGTTGTCACCACTAGTTGGCAGGACACAGTTAGCCTTTAAAGACGTGAATACAGGCCAGTCGCGAGTCCCATTGTCATGCCAAAGCATACCACTAGCCTGGATATTAAGATTCATCTTTGTCGTTTGATCCTAGAAATGTTGACTGAGCATGCTCGCTTCCCTCTGGTTTTGTAGCAGGTTTTACACAACAGCCTTTGCTCCAACTGTGCTAGAATAAACAATAAAACACTTTCCAGAAGCCTCTGTGCAATCGAGCTGTGACAAAGCACACACCAAGTCACTTTGATTTGTACGTTTTGATTTTTGTGAGTTCAAGTTGCAGAACATTACACTGGCTTACAAAATGCCTTCTGTACCAAGTGCTCTCTACAGTTTCACTACATTTTAGGTCACACTGACTAAATATATCATTTGACAAAATTATTATAAACTTAACTTTACTTGTGTGTTTATGTGCGTGCCCTTCAGAGACACTCTGACCAACTTGCTGCATCATCGCTTGTAAATATTCATTAAAACCGGCTGCTTTTTGGCCTCGGAGAGATTTTTCTTATTCCCTGGAATGAATGAAGGTGGAGCAGCCGGTGAAGTTCCAGACTGCACCGGGCCGAATGTGGAGACCGGCGATAAACCCCTGGCCTTTACTGCATCCGCATGTGTGTATGGCTTAGTGAGGTAACTTCCTAATGCCCTAGCTGGGGTAAGAGCACTGCTCTGAATGTGTGTGTGTGTGTGTGTGTGTGTGTGTGTGTGTGTGTGTGTGTGTGTGCGTGCGTACCATATGCAGAAATTGCTTGACATTGGACTTATTACAGAAACACTCATTTCTCCTCTTCTCTGCTCCTTTCTGCAAGCCTCATCAGCACTTTTGCTTCCTTTTCACAGTTGAAAGGAGCATAAAAATGATGGCGTCAGCAGGAATTTCTTTGAGCTTATTTACAGGCTGTGTTTCCCTACTCGCCTCCTATATATGGATCAATACAATCTGTGTATAGTATAAGGGTTACAACTGCCAAAGGGTTCATGTTCATGTGTATGTGTCACTGTTGCGTATGTATATGCTTATTTCTCTAGTAAGGGCTTTTTCCTGCAGAAAGAGAGGACATTTCACACACCAGTGTACAGCCAATCCATAATGTTTGAAGGTTGTTTAAAAAGTTGTGATGGATGAAACTATTTATTAATATCTCACCCTAATAGTCTCCATGGGAGAAAAGGAAACATGAGTAACAGGAAACTTTGTGGTGGATTTTAAATTACTTCCCTGTAGGGCTTCACAATTAATCGAATATTAATCACGATCACGATTTTGCCTTCCCACAATTAAATGAACATGATTGACTGTGATATTGACGTTTAAAATTTGAGCTCTGCTCATTAAACTCTGCTACATATCAAATCAAGTGCTTCCTAAACTAACATCCAGCAACCAGGGGCGATCGACATATTTTGGCTTCATTTTTGAAGAGCGGTCATGCCGCTGCACGAGCACCCTGAAGCAGCAGCCTGTGAAAAACTTTCCTGAATGTTGCAGCTGCAGTCCAGATTAGAAGAGTAATATATTACTTATTTTAACAGAAAGCAGACAGGCAAAATGAAAATGCACTGAATTCTGGTGAAGAGGAACCGTATTTAAAAATACAGTCTTATTTTGATGCAAAGATTTGTACATTAGCAGGAATGTAGCACAACATGGAAGAGAAAGCTGCGCTCTGTTGATTTAAATGTGAAAGTGCAATAAAAATATTTTCTCTCTGAAATCAATGAATAACCGTGATAAATAATCGTGATCTCGATATTGATCCAAAATAATTGTGATTTTGGCCATAATCGTGCAGCCCTGCTGCCCACTCTGTATGGCACGTGTTCACGAATATATTTTCCCCCTCAAACTGATGTTGAATCTTAAAGCACATCTTAAAAGAGTGAAGTACAAAAAAAAAAAAGTTAGACAAAAACTATTCCAAGTGTTGTGGGTGTCTGAAACCTACAGTAACTATGAATCTTCCTGATAAAAACTCACACATACGGCACCAAACAAACAATACAAAGACAGACAGATTAGATCCAGGGCTCTCTAATCTCCTTTCTCTCATCAAAAAAAAAAACACGCACGCAAAGGCATGCGCGTCCACCACACATGCACGGTGAATCCAGCTAGCAGCTACAGTGCTGTCGTCTCATTATAGGTGGCTGCATGCAGGCCGTGTCTTGTTCTATCAAACCAATAAGACCGCGGCTGCCTCTCTGAGTGCAACTTCTGACAGATGGCTCTCTCAGCAATTTTCACTGTGTGTCTTCCTATTCACACATACTCAAGTCTGTGAGTGTATTTCTAAGCTCTTTTGCTTGATAGTGATTGTGTTTGAGTCGCTCATATTCAATTTTAACACTGTCATTCTCAATATTTCACATCTCGCAACCCACAAGCCCCCCCCCCCCCCCCCCCTCTCTCTGTCACTCCTCTTCAACATCTCATCTTGCTCTTCCTCCCCCTTTTCTCAAGGGCAGCATGTCCACACTCACTGTGCCAATTTGCGCAGATCCGCACCTTCTGAGTTTCCCCTTTAATTAACCATTCAGTCACACATACTGCATACGCCAGATTTTGTGTATCTGCCTGTGTAGCTGCTAGTTTTGGTGTCTTTTTATTTTCACCAGAGGTCTTTACAAACACAGGTAGAAAAGGGAAATCTTTAAGAATAAGGTTTTTTACCTGGTCCTCAATTTTTAACAGGATATCTTTAGGCCAATTAAACGTAGCCTGTGGAAAATGTAGCAAAGCTTTGATGAACAGGTTACAGTTTTGTTTGTATCTCGCGTTTACTAGCACATGCAAAAAAATTAACAAAGTAAGTTGATCTCTTACTCTCTCCAACAACTTTTTCTTTTTTTCTCCCATTGTTTCCTGTCTCTTTGTCCTCCCCCCGCCTTCCCGTCACCCATTTTCTGTCCGTTTCACAGCCATTATTAAGTTCGTCAGGGCAGATATGAATTTTGAGCACCGAATTTAAAACTATATTGATTATGGAAACTCTGTTAAGCGGCATAGACAGCAATTATTGCTCCAATTGGCTAAAAGTGAGCCTGGTTTCTTTTTTTATTTAAGTTTGAGTGCATAATTGCATTTTGCATTTGATTAGGCAGTGAAGTGGTCCTCATCTCCAGAGAACAGAGAGGTAATGTGAAAAAGAATAGAGCTGGGCAAGACCTCAGAGAATAGTGCTCTCTCTGTTGCTGTCTAAAAAAAAAACAATCCTACACCTCTAAATACTAATTTCCTCTCAGTTTCTGTCGTTTCTCTCTGTTTTTTTTCCTTGAGACCAATAACATGCAATTTGCCATGCTATCACCCTCCCTATCCCCACAAAGGCAACTTATTGCTGGTGAGTGCACACACACTCAGACGCATATATGGTGGTATCTCACACACACCACATCCATCTACTGTTCAATGGCCCTGAGACAAACTGGCCCTTTAATTCAATTGAAGTAGTTAAGAGAAATGTTATTCATTATATTCCATCAATTTACCCTCATTTTCAAATTTGTTCCAGTTGGATCTGCAGCAAAAATAAGCTGTTATTATCATACAGTTCAGTTAGTCACTGCAGCAATAAGAGCAAACAACTAAATGTTGCTTACTACTAACTACAATTATCGCCTCGTGGTTGTATGCCTCCGCCAACCAGTCAAGTTGCAGTTTACATCCGTGTCTGTCCAAAATGTCCATTTTATCCTGTTAGACATGTGTGCAAATTGTCATAATTAGCATATTAAAGGCCAAAAATGTGTTTTGTGAGATCACAGCGACCTAGGAACTTTGACCACCAAATTCTAATCAGTTCATCCTTGAGTCCAAGTGGACGTTTGTGCCAAATTTGAAGAAATTCCCTCCAGGCGTTCCTGAGATATCGCGTTCATGGATGGGACGGACGTAAGGTCACTGTGACATTGACCTTTGACCACCAATATCAAATCCGTTCATCCTGGAGTCCAAGTGGACGTATCGCGTTCATGAGAATGGGTCGGACAGACAGACATATGGCTGCCACGGAGACAAAGAAAACACTAAAAGATGAGGCTCTTTAACAGCGACCAGAAAAAGAAAAACTTGTTTGTTCTACTTGGTACAGTACTCAGAAATGTTGGTGTGTAAAGTGTGAGTCAATAAAAAATAAGACTTCATTATTGTGATTATAAACGTTATATACAGTAGTCTACCAGCAGTTCTAGTGTTAGTTGAGCACAATTTTGTTTTTTATCCATAACAACATTAGTTGGCTTCTCGTGAAACTTTTCTTTGCTAGGGAAGAAATGTTAGCGCTTTAACTGTAACCAGGAAAAAAACATTCTGTGACCCAGGCTCTTGCTGTATACAGATATGTTGACTAGATGAGAAGATGGGACTGTCAAACACAACACTTAAAGAAATAAAAGTGCTGTACGGAAACTTTAGTTTTTGATTTCATATGTGCATAGTCAATTGATCTAAATGATCCCCAACTAGTAAAATTTTAATTATCAGCCCCATCCTAAGAGTTGGGTTTGCTCAAAAGAACTAGTTTGTATGACGTGTTGTTCAACCTCATCCGAAATCAAATGTGGTTACAGTTCTATAGTAGGCCATCATAATGTAGAGATTAGAAAGAGAAAAATCTCTTATGTTTTTCTCAAACCCTTGAAAAATAAGAATGACAGCAATGTGGCAAATATATGAGCCAGAGGCTCATCTTCACTGTACAAAGTGACAACGATAAACCAGTTTAGACTGACAGATGTATGCAATGCATACACGTTCCAACATGGATGAATGGAGGCAATTACACTGACATTTATAGATATTAACTTAAAGCTGAAGTAGGCGAGATTGGAGCAAATATGATTAAAAAAAGTTATTTTTATAAAACGGTCACTATATCATGACAGTAGTACATGAAACAGGTAACCTGAAAAAAATCATGTGCCTCTGTGTCCTACGGTGTCCTCCGTTGCTCCTAACGGCATCTGCAAGATTTCACAGACCGGAGGAAAACAACCAGTCAGAGCTGATCTGAGGTCTGCTGTCCAGCTGCTGTCTATGAGAGCCGGCTGTCAATCACTCGCGAACTGAAATGAATCAATATTATGTTATGTTAATGCCTATTTCTCGCCTCAAATGTTTTCAGAATCATCTTGTAGTGTACTGTTTAGCTGTAAAATGAGAAAGTTTGTGACGTGGCCGCCATTATAAAATCTGTTGAAGGAACGCCAAGTTCTGGTCACATGACCGTAGCACAGCCAATAGGAACGCTCTCTCAATGAAATGACCTGTGATTGGTCAAAGTCTCCCGTCAAGGGCTAGATTTCGAGGAGGAGCAGAAGTCTAGTTTTCTCTCAGAACACTTAAATCACAATATGCTGAAAGGTTATTATGGAATTTTTGCCCAATGATGACAAAAATATACTGCCTACTGCCACTTTAATGTCACTCAAGACGGGGAAACATTTCACGACTATAAAAACACTGGATTTCAAACAAAGACTGACTTTCACACATTACATAATGAGGTACAGCACTACGTTATCATGTGTTCTGGCTTCTTCTTGCCCACACCATTGTTTCTGGCCCTTTATATCCACCTCCTTGCCTCCCTTGGCCTCTCTCTACATTGCAGTGTATTTAATTCCAGTCATAACAACAGCTCCCATGTTGGTGTGGACACTGTGAAAACTTAAGCTATTCTGTCCTTCTTTCCAACCTTCTCTATTATCATAAAGTCCTGCCTCAGCAGCCACTATAATGACTGACTGACCACTAACAAGGTGTCTAACAAGGTGTGCAGTACTCCGCTCTCCCACTGTTTTATCTCTTTTGACTGACCTGTCTTCTATTCTTCCTCTCTTTTTCCTTCTATCCGGCTTAAGGTTTTTGGCGTTATGCTGAGCAGCCTTGTCAACACAAATGATCACATTAATCCTGCAATTATCTGGATTCACTGAGGGTTATTGAGGGAAATCAGAACTTCATTTATTGCTATGCCTTTTGTTGATGAACAAAATGAACCAGTAGATCTATTCTTTATCTCTACTGTCTTTTGCTAGTTGCATCATTCTCCGAGTCTTATTGATCCTGAGTCGGTAGAGCTGCACTTACTCTAAATATTTTTGTTTTGTTTTCAGGCACAAGTTTCTACATGCACCCATGAGATACCCCAAAAACAATTTAACATTAATTAAAATTCAGAGAAAAAGTTACTGTGCACAAAACATCCATCAAGAAGCAATTAAATCTATTGTTTATTCCAGTTGCCTTCTGCTCAAAGTCTGACCTTTACAGCACATTCACTGGGAAATAAAGGGAATTCACTTGGTCTATTTATCTGAGGCAGTTAACAACAGAGAGCCCAAAATAAATATGTTTGTTTTACAATTAAGCCACCCTCCTCATTACTGTCCCTGCTGGCTGCAGCTTCTCAGACTCCCTGGTGAAAGAATCTGGGTAGAACAAGACCAACCAATTTCAGTGCGCCTCAGAGCTGCTTAGACAGATATGTATTTTATGGGGGCGTACGCCAAAATCACAACAATCTGTTTATGTTTATGTATTGTAATTTAAAGATTATTTCACTCTTCGTGTGTTTGCGGTCTATATGTCCCCGTCTCTCTGTTTGCGGTCCCTAGCTGAATGTAACATTTACAGTACCGAAGTAGAACAGCAGGAGACGTTTTGTCCATGCAACTTAACCAGCATGATTAAACATTCAATGTAGAGAGAGAGAAAGAGAAAAAGATAAAGTGAGTGAGAGCGTTAACAGCATGTGAGAGTCAACACATACATTACACCCTCACATGTATAAGGCAAGCATGCTGGGTAATATGAAACACATATTTGAGTTGGTGGTGGCTGCAGCTCCCGTCTCCGCCAGCGGGAGAGAAGCAGGGTAATTAAAGTTGAAGGCCAAATCTGTTCTCCTATGACGTGAACCAAAACACAGACGGGAGGCATATTTCCATTTCCCAATTGCTTAACGTGCCTCTTAGTACAAGGACTTGAATATCACTTCGTTATGCATTTTGAATCTGTAAAATGTCATGTTCGCTATTATTTTAGCGAGCGTAGAAATGTGTTAAACCACCCATAATCCATCTTTTGGGTCGCAAATATTCACATCTTCTAGAATTTGTAATCATATTTTGGCCATTTGATGTGTCACCATATTGATTATTGAAATTGAACTGGAGATGTAGGGGGCCAGTAGTGGAGGAAGTATTCAGATTCTTAACTTAAAGTAGCAATAATCAATATTCCTATATATAACAATGGATCACTTCACTCCTTTCCATCACTTGCAGGAGGATGTGGTTATGGTGGACAGATGGACCGGTGTATGGAGGGCAGAAGGGATGAAAGCAGGTCTAACCGGGATGTGGCTGAACTACAAACAGCTGGACTTCATCACATGTGAGAGGGAAGAAAGTAGTGGACAGGGAGGGAAAGTGAAATCTCTGGGAATGGAGAGAAAAGGGGGAAAGGAAAGGAAGCAACTGTGACAGAAACAAGGGAGCAAAGAGTGGAAGAAAGTGCAAGAGAGAGCCATGCATTTAATGGAACTGCTGAGAGATGGTCTCTTTTCACAGTGGCACATCTCTGTAGCCAGAAAGAGACTGTGAGAGGGACAGAAAGTAGAAAAGAGGGAGGATAGATGGAGCGATAGCGGGGCACAGTCAGGAGGGACGGCCGTCCTAAAGTTGGGTCCACTTCACAGCAGCACAACACAGTCGTTAGAGAGGGATAATGGATTAGAGGGAGACATGAAGAGAGGAAGAGAGGGAGAAAGAGAGAAGAAGAGAGCAGGAAAATGATGATAACGTTGGCTTCCCAGCAGTATGGCGCAGCAGAAGCAGAGATAATGATGGAGGGAGGGACGCATAGAGGAAGAGAGAGGGGGAATGGGGAGTGCTGAATGTGAACACATTGAGAAAACTCAGCAGTAAGTCGAAAGAATAGGAGAATGGAGAGAACTGAGGGATGGAGGGATGAAAGACAAAAGGAGGGAGGGAGGACACGGAGAAACAATTGGTTTTTTTTCTATATGGCGCCACAACAAGGCTGTGAAAAGCACACACACTCTTTCTCTCTCTTACACAGTCATACTCACTCATACAGACAGATATATGCACAGTAGGGGGCAGTGGGGGAAAAAGGAGGTGCAGAGTGTGTGAGAGAAATAAAAAAGAGAGGTAGAAAGAGGGAGAGATGTTTGGAGCAGCAGATGGAAAGATGAAAGTGTTGATTATGGCCTATGGCCCTGATTCTGTGTGTGTTTGTTTATCTGCGCAATTTTTTTTCATACAGTGAAAAACACATAATGCGTCTGTGTGTGACTGCATATGCATTTCCCACAAAGTTAACTCTAATTGAGAGACAGCAGCCCTCACGCTGACAGTGGGGCTGCATGCTAAGATAACACACGCACATGAGCACACACCCACGAAAACACAGTCTGTTTCTCCACAGCGTCTTTCTCCTCCCCTACTGGTTAGGACATTAATTAGGGGAGAACACCAGAAAGCGAGAGACAGAGAGAGAGAGCGTCTGAGAAAGATTTGTGAAAGACGAATATTCAGTGTGACACCAGAGTTTTGCTTTTGACTGTTCTACTTTAGCTCAAACACCGCCGGCAAAACTTAGTCCCGAGTCAGGACGGGGCCAATAGGAAATGGAGCGATGGCGAGACAGATAGAGGGAGACAGGGAGGTATCGAGGCAGGAAATGGGATGGAGGAACGGGGCAACGCGTTCGCTCTCGCACTCTGTCTCTCTTAGTTTTTCCTCTCCCTTCAACAAGTCCGACTTGCGCAACAGTCCCTGTCTCCCGCCTACACAGGTTACACGTCAGCACATCCTTTGACTGCCAGCTTCTGTCGCCTGTTTGCACATTTCAATTACAGCAGAGTTCACAGTCCATTTGATAACTGTGTCCACTTTAGCTTTCTTCTCTCTCAGAGTGCAGCTTGGCACCCAAAAAAAAAAAAAAAGAAGACCACACTAAAAGAGGAGTGTCGTGGTTGTTGCAGTTTTCAAATGCAATCTGTGCAGATGCTCTCTGGCTGTGGAACACGCTGCCTGAACAACACCTGAGGGCACCTCAGACACTGAGCTTTCTGGGTAAAACTGGCCAAGAAACCTCTCCTCCACAGCAAGACGTTTTTCTTTGAACTGCTAAATTATGTTTCCCCTGCTTTTACTGCTATTTCTCGTGTTTTATCCTTCTTTCTTTCTTCTTAGAATTATGTTTTTTTTTTTTTAGGTTTGTTTTTAATGAAATGGATCACAAATTAATTGCATCATTACTGAATTTACTTGGACTATTCAATAGAATTGTCCAGATGACTCAAACACAGAAACATATGGTCAATTTGATTTGCCTTCGGTTTTAATTCTGTTTCCAATAGCAGTAACAAAATGATGTTTAGTCCACTTTCCAGGCTGTAATTTGAGCAGCATTATCATCTTTGACGATGAAAAACACTTTCATTCCACGCCATGTATGAATGTGTCCATCTTACAAAAAGCCGATTCTTCTGTTCCTGCTTGTTTAAAATCCTCCACGACACTGAATGAAATAGGCACTTCCTTATCAGCAATTCTGCTCAGCTTGTTGAAACTTCTGTCTGAGGTACTGCAACTTTATTCTGACCACACTCTCTACAACTCATCCAAACTGCTGCAGGCAGTGTTGTTTTCTGTCCTCCTGAATTCTTGCATGTCACCCTTGTCCTGCTCTCCCCCTACTGACTGCCTGTGGTGGCTCAATTTCAAATCCCAAACCTGGTGTACGAGACTGCAAATGAGTGCACATCCGCATCCCTCCAGGCAATGGTCTGTCCGGGCCCTGCATACCAGCCAGTCAAAGCCCTGCACTCTGCTAATGCTGCCTGCTTGGCTCTCCTAATAATGTGACCTGGTAATCACTCAGCCCAGCCTTGACTCTTCTCCCTCCTGGCTCTGAAAAATATTGGAATGACCTTCCCACCTCAGCCAGGGCCAAAGGAGTAACCCAATTGAAGTTGAGAATTAATCTCCTTAGGAAACATTTCTCATCCTCTTTAAACCATATCCCCTCTCCCACATCTTCCTCTCTACACACACTCCTTTAACTTTACCTGTAAAATTATTTCCCCCATATCCCTGCATCTCTCACTGTCTGTTTTCACCAGTGAAATACCCAAATCATATTTGTGTTGGCAGCAATGGAGATGCGGTCTTCTTTCAAAAGAAGACAGGTGTGACCAAAACCAGAATCAAGTTCTAAACGACATCCAGGGCAGATGAGGGCTGATAGATGGTCCCTCCCATTGGCCACCTCCACTGCATGTTTTTGAGATAAAGTTGGTATTCAACACAGAAGGAACGGTGTGTACCTGTGTGCTACCTGGAAATGCAAAACTGGATTTTCTGTAGCTTATTTATTATTTTTGGACCAAAGTAGGGCTGTCAATCGATTAAAATATTTAATCGCGATTAATCACGATTGTCCATAGTTAATTGCAAATTAATCGCACATTTTTATCTGTTTAAAATGTACCATAAAGGAAGATTTGTCAAGTATTTAATACTCTTATCAACATGGGAGTCGGCAACTATGCTTGCTTTATGCAAATGTATGTATATATTTATTATTGGAAATACTGGATATTGTCCAGAAACCCTCACAGGTACTGCATTTAGCTTAAAAAAATATGCTCAAATCATAACATGGCAAACTGCAGCCCAACAGGCAACAACAGCTGTCAGTGGGTCAGTGTGCTGACTTGACTATGACTTGCCCCAAACTGCATGTGATTATCATAAAGTGGGCATGTCTGTAAAGGGGAGACTCGTGGGTACCCATAGAACCCATTTTCATTCACATATCTTGAGGTCAGACGTCAAGGGACCCCTTTGAAAATGGCCATGCCAGTTTTTCTCGCCAAAATATAGCATAAGTTTGAAGCTTTATTTAGCCTCTTTCACGACACGCTAGTATGACATGGTTGGTAACAATGGATTCCTTAGGTTTTTTAGTTTCATATGATGCCAGCATCTTCACTCTAGCTTTACAACCGAGCCCGCTACAACCTAAAAATCGCAAGTTGCATTAATGCGTTAAAGAAATTTGTGTCCTTAAAACGAATGTGTGTTAATGCATTATTATCACGTTAACTTTGACGGACCTAGACCAAAGATTACTTGACTGTACAGTTCTCTCCCTCAGTATTGTTTATCGCTCTTTAAAGTATGTACAACTTTTGGTCACGTAGTGTCTGACCTTGTTCTGATTGAGTTTACTGTATATCCACCTTTTATAGCCTATTGTACCTGATGGTTGCTTGTAAAGTTAGCATTGTATAAATTTATGTTCTCCATTTCTGCCTCTTTTTTTCACAGTAAACAATCACAGCATTTTGCCAATATTAATGCTGGCTCACAATCCCTAAACTGAGGTTAAACATGTATGCATGTGAGACTAGTGACTTTTTATCTATTTTTCTGTATTCCTGCTGCACATCTTAAAGCTAATTCTGTGAACAACTGTTTCATATTTTTTTTTCTGTCAAAATTGCTCTTTGAGGTGTTCTTTTGTTCGAGGAGATGCTGTATTACTGTTGAATAATAAAACCAAATCATAGGACTTCTGCGAGGTCTTTGATGTAGCAGTTAACAAAGCAGATTTTGTCAGATGCGGTCCTTCCCATTGTGTCTCTTTATCTCTCCCCCTCTCCCTCTCTTTGTCTCTCACTCTCCTTGAGACCAATTAGATATAGTTTATGGCGTACAGATATTTTCCCCACTGTTCCCATTCCCTCTCTCGTTTCTTCTATGTGTCCCTCCCTCTATTGGCCCTTGCACGCGCGCACGCACGCACGCACGCACACACACACACACACACACACACACACACACGCGCACACCACAGACTGAGAGACCTATCGGTGAAGTTGCAGACAGTCAACTGTCTGGTACCTTGGTGACCATGATGAGCAAGAGGGAGGGAGTGCTGCAGTGTAAAAAAAGGAAGAGAGGGGAGAATGGTAGGGTGGGGCGGACACATGGAGAGAAAAAGGAAGAAGGAGGGAGGAATGAAGGACGGAAAAGACGATAAAGAGAAGAGAGGAAAGGACACAAAACAGGATATGAAAGGGAGAAAAATACAGGGAAGTGGAGAGCAAGAAATAGTCAAAGAAGAAAGGAGGAATACAAGAAAAGAGAAGGTTGAGAGAAATCAGTGTAATCCCCGTGCACCCCCCTCTTCCTCCTCTCGCCTCATCTTCCTCTCGCAGTCAAAGTGACACAGCCAAGAGCAAAAGTCTGGTCTCATGTTTAACTATTCGCTCTCAACAGTCATCTCCAGCTCCCTCCTGCTGTGTGTGTGTGTGTGTGTGTGTGCGTCATCTGAATCAATGTTCCCTAAGGGTGATATTTCAGGGTGAAGCACAAAGGTCTGGGACATTAGAGAGGTGCTGCAGGAGTGAGAGAACTGCTGCATGAATATTCATGCATATGCGTGTGTATGTGTGGAAGTTATTGTTGCCACTGATTTTCATAAACCGTTGTCAAATGAAGCCTTATTTGTCAGTAAAGAAGATATAGTTTAATTCTATAACTAGTTATCGTGAGGAGGAGATCTCTGCCTTATGAAATGGTTGCTGGGGTGAATGTAAACTACAGGTGACTTTTAAAGCCGGTGAAGGTCAGCCCATTTAGCCTTGCGGCAGTAGCCTGTTCATGCTCAGTTAATTTTCTGAGAGATATTTCTAGCTAGCCAAATCAGAAACGAATCACCAGTGGCTAAAGCACAGCTCTTCTCACATGAATAAGAAGCACCTGATGCCACACACAAACACACACTGTACAGTATATACCCAACACAGAACCACACACACCAATATACTGAATATCTACACACACAATGGACAAACCCATTCTTAAAGAATTACATCCTTTCTCTCTCCATTCTCTCTAATGATGCCATGACTAAAATGTTAATTACGGCTAAAAAGAGAAACGATTGTGAATATCAAACAGCAATTAGCATGTATCATCATCATCATTACCACCATTAGCTGCAGCACAAGATGGAGGATTATTTACCAAACGGTGGAATGCTCATCAGTTGCTTATTCAGGGCCTGAAATGTTTCACAGGGAGCGGTAAAGAGAAAAAAAATCCTCCTAAATTTTGCATAATTAATGTAGCTTAAAAAATTAACTATTGCGAGTTCCGGAGCGTGATAGCGAGAGCACACTGTGCTCTTTGGAAAATAGCAGTTCATTTTTTTATTATGCTGAAAACCGCACACAAGAATGAGCTTATGATTATGAAAATATTTAGTTGTCACTCTTTCATAATATACTCTATAGAGAAACACACAAACCAGTTGAAAAACAAAATGCACATATATGTGATCTTATTTTTCTTCTCCTCTCCCTGACATAGCTCTTTTACTGCACTGATGAAATTTAAATCCTTCTCTGTGTGTCAATTGTCTGATCTCACACCTGAGCACGGCCCGATGGATTCTGAAAAATCTTTGGGTAGAAAACCAGGATGAGGTCATTATCCTCAAATCAATCCATGTGGAACAAAACATCTTCTGTTCTCATTTGACTATTGTGCTCCAACATGAAAGGTCAATCCACACTTATGACACCCAGAGGATAGCTATTAACAGACTTTTGACATTAGATTGCTTTAGCAATCACATTTTTTTCCTCTATGCTTCCCTCCCCTCCCATTATCGCTCGATCTTTTACCTTTGAGATGGACCCTGCAAATATAGCATGCTATTGAAGTACATATCCCTACGGCAAAATATTAAAACAACAACACTACTGTGCACCTTCTGGTTGCCAGCTGGGGTAAGAACCATAAACCATGAAAATATACTAATAACTCTGGGAACCTCAGAATGATAGGGCTCGACTTACTTAATTAAAAGGCTACAAAAGTATAAACAGCTTAGTTAAAGGCAGACTGAGTAGGATTTGTCAGTTGGGGTTTGTAAACACACCATTCAAAGTTGGCCCCTTCTCCCCGACTCAACAAGCACCAGAAGCGCACGCACCCTGACCGCCGTTAGGTGGGGTGCTCGCAAGCGGGTGAAAGCCGACCCCAGATTCACTCTAGACTTGCCGTAGTAGTCGGTGTTACTCGGGCACACACCGATTACATTATTTGTCCACCGCCCCCACTGTCGTTTTGCTATTTTAATAGAAATAAAACCCAATTAGTTCATTTTCGCATACTAGCACCTGTGTTATCAATACATAGTCGGACAGCGGACAGTACAAACTGAAAGTGAAAGTGTCTGCTCCGTACGGAGTCTCAGCACAGAGTAGCAGGAGTCAGAATTCACACATCACGGGATGAGAGAGAGTTGACGGACAAGACGATTGCGAAGGATTTGGTGTCAAAGCGAAAAGCAAAAGTGCCTATTTGGCAATAATTCGGATTTAATCCCAATGCTACAAGGGAACCATAACATTAATGAGGCAATCGCCGTGCGGAGGATTTGAGCGGTCACAGCCGGTGTGCATGGTGGAGCATAGCAAGGTGGAAATCAGCGGCCCCTCAGCGAAAGCTTGATCGGAGAGGCCCGACACACAGCCATCCAATGTTAAAGATCAAAGTAAGCGCGCTACATATAGAGCGTCATCTTTTCTTGTAAAGTGTCTGGTGTAATCGGTAACACCGGTGTTGTCACAGGCTTATTAACCGTGACATCCCTAATATTCATTCTCGTTTTGGAACGAGCTTTGTCCGCTTGGCGTCTTGCTATATTTTCAACGCTGTGTCAGCCATTTTCGTAGCTTCCACTTGAATGCGTGCTTACGATCTGGCACCTGGCTACTACGTTTTTATAGAGGTTGACGCCCAGAAACATCCTGAACACAGCAAAATAAGAAAGTACAGGCAGAGGGCAGGGTCTCTGCAGATACAGACTACTCATTCTGCCTTTAAAGATCACTTTAGGTAATCTTATGGTAAATCATGTGACACGTAAACAAAAATACTTGGAACCCTGCTTCCTGAAAATTACTATTATGTACTACTATGTGGTTTTGCTAAATCAGTTTTGGAGAAAACATAACTGTAGCGTGAATTATGTTCACTGTCAACATTTCATGCATCTTTTTTTCCTTACCTTGTTGTACAAAGGAGCCGTACACGAACCACATGGAATTGTACAGTGTTGTCGAGGACACAGATCCCATGGGTAGCCGGGGTGGGTTGAGCCAGTTGAGCAAGTACACCAGGATGCCAACGAGGAGCACGGTGCCCGCGATGCACGCCCACAGTGACAGGTCGAAGGGCGCCAGGCAGGCAAACATGTCCACAGTGCGCTCGGCCTTGCGCAGCAGAACGCCCACAGAATAATCCATGTAGCGTGTGGTGAAGTCCACGACGCTCTCTCGCTCAGGCGTGATGGTCAGGGCAGAAAGTCCCACATCGGCTCGCTGCAAGAGGCAGAGGGGAGGAGAGGAGGTTGAGGGATCAACACTGTGAAAATGTGTAGGTGAGGAACACATCTGAAGACTTTTGTGCCCAGAGATAGGTAAGTGCATTAAGTCCTGCCTCTCTTTCTTCCCACCATCTAAAGTTATGCATTCAAAAACTAAATATAAAGAAACTTCACTATTAAACATCTGAGCTGTTGGAAGATAAACAAAACTTGTTTCTTTTGTCAACAATATTTCTTGTTTTTCTTTGAAAGTAAATGCAAAATTGTGTTTTTTGTTACACTTATAGACTTTCAGAATAAGTGGTCTTTGCACATCTGTATACAGACAGGCGCATGGGAGATAAAGCAATGGTCCCCGCACATTGTACACTATACTTATTCAATAGCTACGCTTGAGCAAAATGTAGCTATTTAATACATTCACCATGACACCAGACTCTCAGAAAGTTTTGTGACTGTTGCTGCCTTCAAATGGGGTCGTGTTGACCGTGTTCACGAGAAGAGTCCATATGAACGCCCCCCCCCCCCCCCTCTTGTGGTATTCACGACCTCGTAAGTGGAAAGTTTCTGTAAGCTCAGAGTTCACGAGTTGTGACGTGTTTGCTGACGTCAGAAATAGTGGAGGACATGGAAGTTCATTTTTTGAGTTAATATATTGTAATTTTAATAGTTTATTATTGAGGAAAATGTTGATATTCCCAACGGCCTCATCTTTTTCATTATGCCTTTGTATTTCCTGCATTATGTTGTTAGCCTCCATGGCTTCTAGACGTTGACAGTAACGTTAATATTGCCGTTGCTTAGCAGAGGTGTTCTCACGACTTAACCACATAAACGCCAAGCTTATTGTGTACACGACTTCCCATGTTGTAAACAAGCTCACAAGTTCCATTTGAAGGCAGCATGTGTAACCATGACCTTCCCTGATCCAGCCTACTAAAGTTAGATATTGATGGGAAATTATGTAATGTTGTGAAAGCTTTACTAAACTCTGTTGAATGTGAACAGGTTAATGACCATGTTGGCACTTTAGCATTGGAAATCAAGCAAGGAGATATTGGGTTAATCTCCTTAATTCTTTATTCAACAGTTGGCACCCTGAATGCAGACATTACATTTCTCCTTACAGAGACTGACGATGATCTTCAAAGTATGTTAAATATTGTGTTTTGCTTTACTAGTAAATGGAGACTGAAGATACAAAAAGATAAAACTAAGGTCAGAAAGAAGAGAATACCCAAAAGTAAGCTCGTCTATGGATATTCTTATTATGAGCTTAATGTTTCTCGGTCTTGCCTGTACATAAGTATGTAAGTACTGTTGTGTAAGCCCACTTTAATACCCAGCGTGGACTATGCATCTTTTGATGTGCTTTTGAATGGTTCATTCATTCAAAGCCTTTCTCGTCATTTGGAATTTTAAGAGACAACAAATGACTGCTTTAATTATTTGCGTGTAAAGACTCTAAGTTGAAAAAAAGCTGTCAGTGAGTATGTCTGCCAAGAGAAATAGGCTGAGCTTAGCTTAAATGCAGAAACAATAATGGCTAATTAAAATGTTTTCAGTCCCCAGCGCTTGGCTAGCAGCTGTAGACATCTGCTTGTAACATAACAAGGATTTAAGATGATGTTGTGAGCATGTGCGTTTGAACATCAGTGCCAAAGATTGCTCATATATATTATGAACTTGTTAGATAATGAGATTTTATTTACTAGAAACAACTGACTGCTACAAGTTAGGGGATTTTGTAGGCGAACGCTAAGCCCTACAGCCACTGCAAGCACACACACACACACACACACATACTGATTACATACTTACAAATACACACTTGCATGCACCACATCCATATTCCCACACGCACGCACACACAAAACAAACAAATTTTAATCCAATGTAGGCAAAAAAAAAAAAATCTGCTAATTTCACAGTTGAGTGAGGAAACAAAATGCTTAAATGTGCAGAAATTGTCACTTACACTGCATATGAAGAATATTAGGAGAAGCCCTGCAGGATGCCTGTTGGTTGAGACAACACAACCATATGCATGCAAATGCAAGTCTATGTGTGTGTGTGTGTGTGTGTGTGTGTGTGAATAGAGATGAATTGCCATGTTGACTGCTGTGGTCAGTCAACACGGAAACTTCCAGAAAGCACTCTGGGTAATAATTATCTGGTGTAATTGGGTTTTTGGAGAGATAAACCTTGTTGCTGACTGATGGGGAAAACTAAATGTTCAGTTTATTTACAGCCTGTGCTTGTCTGTGTACACATAAATATGCATTGTGCTCAAAGCATTTCTTGATCATTTTGTGAGCTGTTGCATTGGGCGGGGCGGGGGGGATACAAAGGCTGAACACACACACAAGTATACAAGGTCAAGGGAAGGAGAGCCCAGTGTTAAAAATATTCAAGCCTGACACACAGCAAAAAGAAAATAATGAAGGAAAACTTCTGGGGAAAAAAAGCTGATCACAACAGTAACTCAAAACATTCTCGACCAATGGAGAATGAATTAAATGTGCAGTAGCTGTTGTGCAGGACATCAAAGGACATTGTACACACATATGCAGATTTGAGCATGCATTCACACAAACACGTATACACAGTGGGAAATGGTAATTAAAGACCAGCTTGGTCATCATTGTATAAAAATGTGAGAGGATGGTTGCTTACTTCTGCCACTATAGGATTTTTTTTCTATTGTTGAATAATGTCTCAAACTGTAAGTAACCTGTGCTCTATTCTGTTAAAGGGGTATCTCACGACACAACAGCATTTAATGTGAAAGATAACATGAATCAAGAAACAAGAAACAATTGCTTATGGCAAACCTTGCTGCATTGACCTCTATCAGTTGAACGTTATAACTCTGACCAAACCTTATATAGGCTGTGTCCTACTACTGCAACGATTAGTTGTCAACTATTAAATTAATCGCCAACTATTTTGATAATCGATTTGAGTATTTCTTTTTAAGAAAAAAAAAGTCTAAATTCTCTGATTCCAGCTTCTTAAATGTGAATATTTTCTGGTTTCTTTACTCCTCTATGACAGTAACCTGAATATCTTTGAGTTGTGGACAAAACAAGACAGTTAAGGATGTCATCTTGGGTTTGGGAAACACTGACCGACATTTTTCATTTTAATTGATTAATAGTAATATTTAACAGATTAATCGACAATGAAAATAGTCGTTAGTTGTAGCCCTACATACTATATAACAAATCTAAGTGGTATGAAACATTTGTCATGTATTCATACTAGAAAAATGACCAAATACAGTGTTCCAGGGATGACGTATTTTTTTAGGCCGACCAGGAAGTTAGCATCGCCCTGGTTCCCTCCACAAAAAGCTAATGGGATTTTTCCATCAGGTTTTGGATTATTGCTGATAATAAGCTCTGTGGGAAACAAATGTTTTGATACTTGCACGTTTTGTTCAGCAAGATAATCTTCACAAATGAACACCACTTTTATCATTTTTGAAGTATAAAGGCAATCGCCAGAAGTAAAAAGCTAACGTAAGGCTATAAACAAACTACACCATTGTTGCATGAACGCAAGTATACACAACGATACTGTAATACCGGACGAGTCGGCGTGATGACGTTTAGTAGTCTCATTTAGCCACTTGTTAGCAACCGCCTTTTTTTAAGACACCTAAAGTCTTCAAAATGCACGAGTGGGATATTTATTGACGTATTTTATATCGTAGAACAAAACATTACAATCTCTTCAGCTTATGTTAACCACAGACCTTACTTCAGGCATCTAACTAAAAACTCATTCAAAAAACCCATTGACTTCCAGATGAGGGAACCGGAAGTGCTAAAATGCTAACTCATTTCCAGGTTTTAGGACTCATTCCTGTAGCACTCATTTGATACTCACATTTGATAGATTTTTCAATGTGTTCTTAATGAACATGATTCATTACTCTTGAAGGCAACTCATTTTATCTTGGTTTCAGGATGCAAGATATTATGTCTTCCTCATTGTGGCACAGTAAGTATATAAAAATCCAAAGAATAGTTTAATTGCTAAAATGGTTTCATTAAAAAAAGCCCCATTCTTGTCATTACTGCCTTGGCCTTATTGCATCCCATTTTAGCAGTCCATAAATTATTTGGGGCAAAAAAGAATGGCGTGACAGTAAGAAACTGAGGTGAGCTCATGTCTTATTGTTGGCGGGCCCCCACAAGACATCACTCAATGAATGTTTTAAGGAACCAAGGCCCCAGAGGAACAGTGAAAGTCTGAGAGACCTGAGCTACTCAGTATATTCAGATGCTTCTTGTAATGTTTCAACGTGGTTGCTTAGCGTTTGTTTCTGTAGCAAAATAATATGACCTCTGTCTTTTCTACAGCAAAGGATAAAGGATGAGCATGAGTGCAAAAATCTTGCATGTGCTGCTTAAACTTTTCATAGAGAGATCTGATCCAAAAATGTTTGATTGATTGTGATGAAAAATCTGAATTATTGTCACTACTCAGACTGGACACATTTGAAAGGTCCGCTTTGTTCTGTTTCTCTGCTGCTTACTTTCTTTCAGTCTAAACTGTTTCTAAACAGTCAAAGATGACAGATGGATTACAATATCAAATGTATTCAGTATTTAGACAAAATATTGTCAAATATTCAGTACTGTACTGTTTGCCAATGGCTACTAGAAAAGCTGAATAGACAGATTGACAACAGACAGCTTTAGCATCTAAATTGAGGGCAATGAACTTGGCAGAACAGAAGATTGACTCGTTTGTTTGTTACACGGCACACTTTGTGCTAATGGACTACAAAGGTGGGGCTACCTCAAGTAACCTGTATGCTACGGCAGCTATGTTAAGGTTAAAGTAGTTATTATCCAACTGTGTCAATCAAACTGTCGACCTCTCCATCTCCGTGAAATCTACATTCAAAGCTTCACAGTCTCTTGAGTCCACTTTTCAACTTTTCACTGAAGCGGTTCAAGTGTCTGCCAGAAGTTATGCATCAAATACTTGAAGATACTTGAAGCTAGTGAAATCATTAGAAAGCTGCTGTGTTTTTAAAAATATGCAATATGACATCTCTGAATCTTTGAGGTCAGCCCCTCTCCAGTCCACTTCAGACTGCATGCTGCAATAGTTAGTGAATGAGTGTCTAAAATGTTCTCTCTCCAATTTAAAGTCAGCCCTACAGTAGCCTAATGCAATATTTGCTTTTGAAGTGACATGATGGGAATGTTATGATGGGACTCCAGACAGGGCAGACTCACCCTGAGGGAGGCTATAGTCCTATTTAGCATAAGTAATGACTAGCATGTGTCTGCCTCCATGACTGCTTCTCCTCCTTGTGTTCTGGTATAGTGACTGTGCATAAATAAGTATAAATAATACAAATAATAACTCCCATTCCATATTCTATTATGCTTTTGTGATTTTTCCCTTTCCTTTAATGTGTTATATAGTTTTTTGTGCATGTAAAAGGTCTGCAAACTTACAAGGACCAAAGTCCACGCCAAAGGGAGTTACTCTCCCCCACAGAAACACTGCTCCTGAACTGCCTGAAACCCCTTGCTTGAAGTCCCGCCTTTTCTTCTGTAACGAGTTGATGTCACCAAGTAGCACATTTGCATAATACCTGCGTAGCGGATAGTTTGTCACACCGTCAAACAAAGCTAGTTAGAGCGAAGCTGACGTGGAGTCCGAAGACACTGGTTCGATTGACCAATCACAACAGAGTCGGCCAGCTGACCAATCAGAGCAGACTGGGATTTTTGGGAGCTCAAACAGAGCTTTTCAGACAGAGGGTGAAAAGAGGTGCTGTAGCACAGCCGGTATGAGAAAAGTAAAGCGTTTTTACAACATTCAAGCATGTAAACATGTTCTAGTAGAAACCCAAAATACAAGTATGCACCTGAAAATAGGCATAATAGGCCCACTTTAAATCCTCATTTATCAAAACCATGTCATTGTTCTACAATAATCCATTTTATTGTTGTTGTATTGTCAGTGTGTGTTTGTGTGTGCTCACGTGTGTTTTTTTCTCCTCACCTTAAAGACCAATTCCCCCATCAGTCCGTTCCACTGACCGTCAGGCTGCAAGCTGCCGTATTTGTGGTCTGGAGCGACGTAGATCTCATACTTGAAGCCCAGGTAGTTGGACAGAGCATCCAGGACGTCGATAGAATAGCCCTGGTACTTCTTCGGTTTCCCCAGAACGTTCTCCGACACCATTACAAACGGCTCCTCCTGGGGGGCAAAGATCAATCAGTGTGTCAGTGAGTCAGTCAAGCAGCCAATCAATACACCAGTCATTCAAGCATTAAATCACCCAATTACTCAAGTGGCCATTAAACCACCGCAAATGCTCATCTTAAAGGTTGTCTGTGAGAGCCTACATTACACATATAGTACAAAAAAGTCAGGTTCAACAGTTTTATTCACACTACTAGTGTCATTGTAAGTAAGTTTGCAACCATTAATTGAAAGCCTTAAGTAAAAGTAGATATAATAAAACACGCTCCCTCAGGAGTTTACATTGTAAACTGAAATCACCGCACTGAGGACCGTCCGCGCTTATTGACAGTCGTGCCGGCAGCAGTGAGCTCCGTCCCTCCTCTCAGGGAGAGAGGGCAAAGTGAGCACTAAATGGTGAGGTCCAGGCGAGGGGTGCTGTAAAGCGCCATCTTCACCTGGGCCTTTCCAAACCGACCTAGAGCCCGTTGCGGCGGAAATATGCCCACCGGGGGCCAGTCAACACTGGAGAGAGCTCCCACGAGGGGATCCTCCCATAACCGAGCGGCCGTCCCTGACCAGCCGAGTGGGACAAAAGCGCACCGCTGTAAAGGATAAGGGTGCGCTGGATTTAACACACGACAAAACAAGAGCGTCACTGCGAAACAGAATGCGGCATATTTTTTTTTTATGTTGATTAACTTGTTTTCAGAATCGTTGGAAGCCAAAATGGTAATTGTAATTTGATAAATTGCACAGCCCTAGTTGAAAACATTTCCTACCATTAAAAAGAAATCAAAGCATGTTTTACATTCGCTTCTTTTTCCCTTTTACTGACACATTGCTACCCTTGAAAGCCACCTTACCTCCCCCGACTCTCAATATGCATTACCCTCCTATATATTTAGGTGCAAATGGAATTTGTCACCCCTCTGACATGTGAAATGTCATAGCCAGAGTGAAATCTCACCCCTGTGGGTGAAATATGCATCACATCCAGCTCTCCTGTGACATGCATGGGTATCCTCGATCCCGAGTTAATATAGAGAGATACTAACAGCAAGGGGACAAATTAAAACAGTGCTCTTAAGTTAGTCAGTTATTACACTGTTCACAACAAGAATTGGAAACTGCAGAAAACTAAATACCACTGGTAGCACATTATTCTTTTAACCAATATGGTAAAAATAAAGTTCAAGATAAAAGCAGTGCTCTGACCAGAAATGACTCAGCCTTCTGTTGTTTTGAAGCCAATCTGGATGCTGACAAATGTACCAAAACAGATGCAACGACATGCTGTACTTAATATCTGTCTACGTGTTCAAGTTTTTTTTTGTAATTTGGCATTACAGGAGAAAAACAAGATGTGCCCCCTCAATTTTGCTTTGGCAAGGCTCCCAAAGTTCCCTACTCAGCTTTCTTTTTATTCGCAGAGGGAACTGTGCTTAATAATTTATTTAAATATAGCCTATTTAACATATTCAAGTGAATTAAAATGTTGAAAATCAATAATCGTGCCATGCAATTCAGCAGATTTGTTTTTTATTGGTTCATTTTGAAATGCGCTTTGGACAGCCGAACCACTTGTTTATCAATATCTCCATGGCATCTAAAGGGCAGCTTCCTGTGGAGGTTAAATGACATCCAACAATGCTGACATTTTAGCCAATTAAGTGAACACAGCGCAAGGAGAAACGTGGTATTTTTCAACAAGGAGAGCAGGGAGCTAGGAAACTAAATTGATGTTTCTTTTATTTACTGTACTTGGATTGAGTGTTTCATACAGGAGTTTTCTCTTCAGCTCCTGTCTGCCCCCCCCCCCCCTTCTCCCTCACCCCTCTTTTTCTCTCTTCTTTAATAAATCCCTATTGATGAGTGAAATGTTTTAAGCCAATATGTCTCGCAGATTTATGAGGGCCTGTGTGTTATTGACTGGATACTGGCTGCACATTAAACACACACACACACGCACGCACGCACGCACACGCACACACACACACACACACACACACACGTACACGCACACACACACACACACGCGCAGGCTATGCTACGCATTAACTTGGTGGTTTCTAATCCTTGCTAGCTGCTGCTGTTCAATAAGCTATTAGGCAGTGAGTAGACATGCATGCCAAGTCCCTCTCTCACCACAAGCATCCATCCATCAAGGCAGGAACACCCACTAACGCACACACCTATACATACCGAATAAACCCCCAAGTTCCACTGATTGCTTCCCTATGCGGGTACTTTAAACCTTTATAAACAAACATAAACATGGTGGAGGAAACACAGCTGATCCTGTCGTACAGGGGAACAATAACACAATCGACCATTTGCCCTGGCCCAAATACACTTCTCAGGTGAATGTTCAGCTCATTTCTAAAAGGTAAAACATACATTACATAGCTATGATGATATTTTTAGAATTTATTTGGTACTGGTAAACACAGCAGGGAATTTAGATATTAAGGTTTAATATTATATTAAGGCAAACACATGGGTGGAAGAATTTTATAGACACAATACTTTTCCAGCTTCAAGTTGTAAAAGTATATTTACTTCTTTTTATTGCATATTGTAGTATATCTGAAGGGTAGTACAACAGGAGTCTAACAAGCTAGGTAACTGAGTCCAGGGGCAGGTTATACTGTATGTGCACCAAGCAATTAAAGAAGAAAGAAATGAGAACAATTCAGCAGCAAAGACTTAAAGGGATAGTTTTGGTGTTTTGAAGTGGGATTAAATGAGGTACTTATCCAAAGCAGGTGTATTACTTACAGTAGATGATGGTCAGCATGCCCCCAGCATGGAGAAACAGAGAGCAGCACCAACACAGGAGCTAAGCAATACAGTGCTGTGGACGGGGACGGCGGAAAAATGTATTTTAGCCACCTAAAAGAAAGGCCCACCTAAAAAAATGTAGATCCGTTTGAGTGTACGTTATATTTAGACTATTTTCCCATGGCGAACTGAACAGAAAGTGAAACGTACCTATACTGTCTTTGTCATCTGAGCCTGCTGGCTTTGGAGAGAGCATAGATAAGTGTCACTTTCAGTTCAGTTCCCCGTCGGAAAGGAGAAGGAAAGGGCTGTCTGACGTCAAGATAAAAATGAAACGGTGAAAATATTCTAAATATATTGTACACTTAAACTGATATTATTTTTTAGGTGAGCCTTCTTTTAGGTGGCTAAAATACATTTTGCTACGTCCACAGCAGTACGTTGCTTTGCTCCCGTGTCGATAACTCCTGTCTGTTTCTCCAAACTAGGGGGCACGTAAGTAGCTCATACAACCCCAGTTCAAAACACCCAAACTATCCCTTTAAGAAGAAAGTTCTGGTTTTACAAAGTACAAAAAAAGAATAAAATATGTATTTAGTTTGGTTTCACTTGATGATTAATTGAGCCGTTCCTGAAAAAAAAACTGTAAAGATTCTCATTTCAAAACACATTCAACTTATCCCTCTTCCATTTTCTGCCTCTTCCATTTTCTCTCTATGTTTTCCCAATAACTATGCAGCTTGTTGTGCATTGATTGCTTTCCAAGTAAACGGGCTCTGTGATTTACAGTGAAAACACACCCGCACACACAAGCACACATATCCACACTGTACACATGCATGTAGGTGAATTCACACAGGCCCACCCACACAAGTTTGCTGGCTAACAATGGAACACAAAGCCAATAGCAGCGGCAAATCAATGCAAGGCAAGACACCGTACATGTGCAACTCTGTGTAGGTGTGTGTATGTGGGGGTGCGAGTGTTTGAAAGTACTGAAAGCATGTTGGGTATTTTATCTCATTATTGTGCACTGTAGGTTGCTTTACCTACAGTGCACTATAGGAGAGCGGAATGCATAAGATCACCTCATGTCTCTCTGGTGTCTCAAAGACAACCCACGGTTTTAGCCTAGCTCACTGATCTCTGGCAAGGGCACAGGTTGTTTGACACAGATGTCATTTCAAGTTGGCTGTACAGTACATGACAGCTCTCTCCTTCACTTAGACATCAACATGAACCGCTCCTTCACCTCACTAGATGGACGCACCGCTTGCTGGACTGAAACTGGTCTTTCCTTCTGTCTTTAAGCTTGTAAAACATGGTGGATGTTGGAGAAACAGATTCTCTCTGAAACTATCCAGCCAAATCATTTTTTGAATGCATCTAAAGTACAAGAAATAAGCCATGCGGTTACAGAAAATTGCCTAATCTATAACATGGTTTAAAGAGTTGTTTGAGTTTTGACTTTTGAGAGGCGACGAGTTATGTAATCGTCTAAACACTTCCCATAGCTCACTGGTCGGTCTGGCTTCGAGCTGCTGGGCTCAATCGATACTCAGTCAATGCTTTCCAGACTGAAATCTTGTCAAGAAAAATTACCTTCTGAGATGTAGTCTGGTTTTGTGACGCTAATCTGTCTCCCTCCTGCCTCTTTTCTCTCTCTCTGTTGTTATTTTGCTGTCTCTTCCTTTCCCCTGCCACTCACCAGCTGTGATATACACACTTTGGCATCTTTCCACACCCCAACGTCTCCAGCTTTCCCTGAACATATGTCTAGGACATCTCTTCTCTCTCCATCCATCCATCCATCGAGGCTACAATACTTCCCACTTGTCATCCTTGCAATATTACCTCACACCCCTCTATATCCAGCAATCCTTCTCTTCCTTCTCCTCTTTGTCTTACCGATACTGCTCCCATCTCTCATTCACCTCATCCCTCCTCTAGTTTCATCCCCTGTCTCCTCTTGACTGGAAGTACCACATGTGGTCTCAGTGATGATCGGGTATTTTGGAGACACGATGGGACAAGAAACAGCAATTTTCCACAAAGACTGAGTAATGGCATTTGAAGAGTCCTCCGAGTGAACGCTTGGCATGACAGTGTCATGTGGTGATTTGTAGCAGTGAGCGTATTCAAAACACTCTGTGGATTTGTCTGTGAAATTGGGGTAAAATGCATTTTGAAAAGCCCCGTCAGTCTCTGCAGAAGATTAGATTTCATATTGTTATAACAATATATTTTCCCTCAGTCTCTGTTTGATAAAGATGGGGATATGTATCAATCTATACTGTAAATGATGAACCACAGATTTTTCCCTTCATCCTTCTTCCAACAGTTCAACAGGTCTGATATTTTTTTCAACTGGTACAAACTACTGCAGGTAAAGGCTCTGCTGTGAACTTTTCAGAGTGTCCCTTTGGCCAGCGACCATGAACAGAAATGTCTCCCGCCGGGGGCCTTTGTTGCATTTCCCTCATTTTCTGTCATCTCTAGTTCTTAGATTAATTGTTAGAAAAATTGTCATTAGTGGCAGCCTTAAATGTAAACGTGTTTAAAAGTAACGTGACCCAACAGTGTTCTCAATCATCACAACACTTTGAATTGTAGTATATATATGTACCTGTAATACAATTTGTGGTTACTGAGTGCCTGATCCCCTTCCAAAGTAAAACTTAAGGTAAATTTGGGGAAAACACTGAGCACTATTTCATTATCTCCAAAAATGTGAACTCAAGTTACAAAGAGCTATCTTCTGCCTTTGGCTGCATATTTGGGCTGCAGTATATATTCACAGTTTGCTACTCATAAATGTGGAGTAGAACCAAAGAGATGTGGGGGCACCACCCTGAAAAAATTAAGGAGCACAGAGTATCAAATAATCAGCAAAAGATGAAAACTCAGCTGCTGAGGTGAATCACACTAAATTAGGAACATATGCAAAGTCAGTGAGTGGTAATTTAACTGCCGTCTGATTTTGCACCTTCTGAGTGTTACATCTAAAGAAAATCAACTTCCCGTCTAGAACACATCATTTTAATGTCACCAGCCCGTTCTCATTCCCGGGGCGTCAAATATCAATGCTTTTACACGGCCGTCGGCGTTCGATACCGCCGCACGAGGCACCCTTTAGCGCCGGCACGCAATGCACCGGGCTTTCCAGTAACTACAATGTAAACCCGTCCGCATCAATATTACACTCTCAGAGAAAGTGCTGTAGTTTAAAGAGCAAAAAAAAATACACACAGGGCAGGCGGGAGGTGAGGTGGATGTGTCCAACAACACAAGCCTTTCATCCAGGAGACCGCTGTTCGTGTCCAGCGCATTTTCTTTCACTTTTACTTTGCAATCAACTGATCGTTCGTGTCCCGTGTTCACAAAGCTTCAAATTAAATTCACAGTTGCAAAATATCAATTTCAGACACACTTGTGACCAGAATGTATACTCTAGCAAGCCCTGTAGAGGACCATGAACACATAATTACAGTGGTGTAGCCATTCCTTGGTAACATCCATTTAATAATCAATATAGTCCCAGACAATCAATAGCATTGATTTAAAGTCATTAGCCCTAATAGTGGTATGATCTCATCTCTAATTAACTAATCGATAACTATTCAACAGTCTGGGAGACAGAATAGAACGAACACATCCTTTTACAGGTTAATGGTTGTGCATGTGCACATGCGTGTGTGCTCACACATGCTTGATTGTTTCTGTGTGTCACAGGGCAATAACTCTGCATGGTGCTGTGTGAGATCGCTGCACATTACAGACAGAAAACAGTTATATCAGAGCAGAAAAAGCCTGGGGCAACACAGAACAATCTGTTCCAAAGGTCCCTTTAGAAACCTTCACATCATGCACACACACTTACACACACACGCAAAATCAGGATTTGCCCTCCAACCATTCTCACGTAAAAAGAAAACAGTAGATCAGGGCAGCACCCTGGACATTTCACTATATTTCTAACTATTTCTGTCTTCAGGCCCTCATGAGGCACCAGCCATTTAGGGTAACACACATTTACACAGGCAGAGAGGTCCAGAACATGAAGGGTAGAAAGGACAATACATGTGCACATACAGTAATAAATGTGCACATACATTACGTCTATAGGAGCCACCACGACCAATGATGGGAATACAGGCGACATTCAAAAACACAATCTATATTCTTTTTCCCTTGAAGGATGATTGAAAATCAAAGACTAGAGAAAAAATGAGAAAGAAAAAAGGATAGCCACAATGATGTCTAGCATTATCTCTTTCTTCTCTGCTTCTCACTTCAAAGAGGGGATATGAAGAATTTACAGCAGTGAATCTTTAAAGCACTCATAGGATGTACTCAAATCGATGCTGCAGGCGAGACAGAAAGAGCTGGAGTCTCACAATCATCAGGACTCCAACGTTCTCTATCATCTAGCTGTCAAATGTCAAAATGGAAGCTAATGAAATGAGGATAGGTTAGGCCATTAGCAAGCTCATCTGGTTACATTTTCATTGTGTTTCGCCTTCTCTGACTCCAACACTTTGTCTCATAAATGTTTGCCTGCCATTTTTCTTCCCTCACACAAGCTCTCAGCCTGTCCCTCTCTACACCTCCGCAGAGACAGAGTTGAATGATGGGCAAGAAAACTAGACAAAAGGACGGATTTACAAAGGAGCAAAAGGCTGAAGTCTGACATGCCAGCAGTAGTCACAACAGTCCTTCTTTGATTCTTTGAGTGAAGGGCAGGACAACTTTCAAACAGGACTTTTTTTTTTTTATGTATGGCCAATTGGAAATGACAAGAATGATAGAAAAGACATGCACATAGAAATGAAAACACAGGTCAGATACTCACCAGAACAGTGACGACTCGTAGCACCACACCTCTCATGTTATTTTCCAATTTCCTGTCCGTCAGCGTGCCATTCAAACCGTGAACTGGGTCCCACGTTGCCAGCTGAAAAGTGCACAAACACAAGCACACACACAAAACAGTTAGATTCCCGGATATCGTGGTGGACATCGGATTGGGTTTACCGAGCAATAAACTGTAGGGGAAAAGAAGCAAATGCACTTCAAGCACAACATATAAAAAACAATAAAAGTAAATTATTGTGATCCAGACAGAATACTTATTTAACAAAGTCAGAGCAGATATTAGATGTTGAAACACAGTAACAAAGGACAGTAGCCTGATAAATGTAAAGCACAACTATCTATCTATCTATCCACTAGGGCTGTCAAAGTTAACGCAATAATAACGCGTTAATGCACATTAGTTTTAACGCCACTAATTTCTTGAATGCAATAACGCAATTAGCGATTTTTAGGTTGTAGCGGGCTCAGTTTTAAAGCTAGAGTGAAGGTCATCATCATTTCATATGAAACTAGAAAACCTAAGGAATCTATTGGTACCAACCATGTCATACTAACTTGTCGCGAAGAATGCTAAATAACGCTCCAAACTTACGCTAAAGTTTAGCGAGGAAAAACTGGCATGGCCATTTTCAAAGGGGTCCCTTGACCTCTGACCTCAAGATATGTGAATGAAAATGGGTTCTATGGGTACCCACGAGTCTCCCCTTTACAGACATGCCCACTTTATGATAATCACATGCAGTTTGGGACAAGTCATAGTCAAGTCAGCACACTGACACACTGACAGCTGTTGTTGCCTGTTGGGCTGCAGTTTGCCATGTAATGGTTTGAGCATATTTGTATGTTAAATGCAGTACCTGTGAGGGTTTCTGGTCAATATTTGTCATTGTTTCATGTTGTTAATTGATTTCCAATAATAAATATATCCATATATTTGCATAAAGCAAGCATATTTGCACACTCCCATGTTAATAAGCGTATTAAGTACTTGACAAATCTCTCTTTAAGGTCCCTTTTGAACAGATAAAAAATGTACTATATATACATATATATATATATATATATATATATATATATATATATATATATATATATATATATATATATATATATATATATATATATATATAATGTACTAACTATACAATCATGCGATTAACCATGATTAAATATTTTAATCTATTGACAGCCCTACTTAATACTTTATATTCCAATGTCCTACTTTTGAACATGCTCTATAGGTATGTCAAATTATTTTCCTGAACACACCGAGGTTTATCCCTGGTGCACTATGAACTGTACCTGTGGAAATGACGGCAATTTTGCTTTATTGAAAGGCGCTTGTGGAATCTGATCCAAACTTCTATGTCTATCAAATTGCGTCATAAACTTCCAGTCTTTTCCCCCGGACCACATTATTTAAGTCCCAAATCATATTTTCTTCATCTATGTGCTGCCTTCTGCTTTCAATAAAATATTGTTTTTAGCTTCAAAGATCAAACTGGTTTCCCTGTAGAGAGAGAGATAGTAGTGAAAAAAAAATAAGTGATTTAGCTGTCTGCTATCCAAAGACAAACACACACAACCACACGAGCGTGCTGTGATACACACAAAATTGCACGGCCTGATTTGTGCTTAGAAGAAAACACAAACATAGCAGAGAAGCAGAGGGCATGCTGCAGAGGGAAATACGGGATAATCCATTTCTCTAACGCCTGAAGTTACTGTTGAATGTGCAATTCTCTGCCAAATCTGATCAATTCCCTTTTGGAACCAGTACTCACAGTGACGCTTAGCTAAACAGGCTTCTGTTTTACGCTGTGCCATTTAGTTAACATTTCATATCCTGTTTGAAGTATTTGTTGACAGAATAGAAAGCAACAGTTTAACTCACTCCTCTGGTAGAATCTCTTAGCGTAGTCTGGAACAGATTCCTGCATTAGAGGCAACTACTGTACGACACTATGATGACAGTACTGAAGTTGACCAACTGAAGTTGTTTTTCAACCCTTTGCACATTCATACTGTAGAAATGAGCCCTACACACCCACGGTGAACCCCCACAGGTGTTTTACGTTGCCTGATTAGACCTCTTCTCAAGCCTGTGTGGATGTGCTTGATTGACATCTCCCTAACTCTCCTGTTGCACATGTTACGGTGGGACAGCTTTAAGCATCGTCTAATCAACGCTAATTGAAAACACCAGTGTAGATGCGCAGGGCCTTTAAAAGGTCAAGTAAAGTGGACAAGAAGCAGTCAACAAAGTTAAGCTGATTTACAAAATGGATTCCCACTCTAATGAACAATTATATAACAAACATGACAAATGTAAGCATTTAAAAGAAAAAAGAAGCTCCTGTTTTAACTTGTGGCAAGAGCGCCGCCATGTTGCAGTGCTCTAGCCTGTGACGTCACGAGGTTGGTTGGCTCGGCTGATTTCAACAGATACAACGGTAGAGACCGTGAAAGACGGAGACTGAGGAGCAACAGGACAAAAAAAAAAAAAGAGGGGACACTATAGTATTGTTCCTGGATGTAAAAAGGACTTTTACAATGTTAAAGCCAAGGACAAAACAGTCCATTTTCATAAACTGCTGCTGAATTGGAGAACAGTACTGCAGCAGTTGGCTAGTGGCTCAGCTCGGAAAGATGCCATGGAAACTAAGCAATTTTCTGATTCACGTCAACTCGTGGAAAGCACATTGCTATCACCAGATGAGTGACAACTTTTCCGGCTCATTTTATGTAGCCAGATTATCATGAAAGCATGGTGGAATTAGCAAACTAGCTAGCTAATTAGCTAGCTAGCTGTAGCTGCAACTTCAAGTTACGTCCCCTGCTTCAAGCTACGACTTATCCCCCCAAACAGAGACGACTGCCCGCCATATATCCTCAGCACCATAGTGTGTCTTTAAGCTTTTCCTGTGGTCCTCCTCCTCTTTTAGGATTTCCTCTTTTGACCATTTCCCTCATTACATCTTGTATCAGGTTATTATACAGGTAGGGATTAAAAAGGGATTAACACTGTTTACTGTCACAGCAGTTTTTTTCCATAGTAACTGCCGAAAAGGCGTTACACACATCTAGTGGCAAATTTTAAAGATACCATAGCCATCACAAACTAACGTAAGGCACAATGAATTACTTTTGGAACAATATCTTACTTTTTTAACCCAAAGAGTTGAGCGTCCGACGCTGGAGGCAAACCTCGTTACGTATGCAATGGCGTCACTCCAACATGGTGGCTCGCTAGCTAGATGGCTAGGTGGAAATCACAAACATAAATTTGTCATATCTGTGTTTTTACCAACTTTTTAAATCAGCTTTTATGCAAGGTGGTTTTATAATAAAATAATATATTTGGGCACTACAGGTGCCAAAACATGCATGTTTAATGTCCTCTTTTGAGGCCCTGCACAGCCATTGTCCACCCACCAGACTATACCTCTTTTCAAGACTGAGTTGGCGTGTACAGACTGTTTGATTGACATATCTCTGACTCTCCTTTTACTTTTTTGCACCTGTTGGGGCGGGAAATATTACACCTTTGTCATTTTTTATAGTGCATCCAGTCCGTTGACTTTACATAATTCCCAGCATAGTTACACCCACCTTCACTGAGAGCAGAGGTCTGATCTGTGAAACACCTGTGAGGGAGTGCAGGGAGTTGAACTCTCCAATGTATCCATATCATTGTTATCATGTCTTATACTAATTATCATTTCAACATTGCTGCGATTTCAAATTCACCGATACTCTGCTTGTCTGTCTACATGTATGTAACTCACACAGACACAGCCAGGTAGATTATATTACATGTTATCCTCGTTTCAGCCTGGGGGGGGAGATGTGGAGCTAGAATCTGAATCTGACTCCTCTCCCAAACATTCAAAATCTGTATCCGCTATTTTTGTTTGTTCTCTATTTTATAACATGCAGAAAACAGAGGCATTTGTAATATTTAGCCTCTCTGAAGATGAGCCAACTAACCTTTATTTTATAACAGAGAAAAACCTACTGTTGTATTCTTCTCACCACAATCCCACTGTCTATACAGCCCTTGATCATAGTGTGTGAATGTGTGTGTGCACCTACTCTCGACTCACATACAGTATGCTGCCTGTAACCCTTCCCGGTTTTCTAAGTGTGCATATGTGTTGTGTATGTGCAAAATACAAGAGATAGAAAGGACACACAGGACAAACATGAGAAGGCAGGACATAACACACTGTAAACGAGAAAAGTGCACTCAGTAGAGTGCAGATCTCCGCCGGGTGTGTCTGCAATGACCACTGCTATAATGTTTGATTGAATGAATACAAACCACAATTGTCTAACCCCCGTCTAGACTGCAAGCATATCAGACGTGTTTTTCATTCGCATGTATAATGCAACAGGCTGTGCAGGCTCGTCTCAGCTGCGTCTCACGGGCATGACCGCGACCTGAAGCGTTTTATGCGTTAACTCTTTTTTCGACAATATGCATGTAAATATGAGGTTAATGCCCAATAAAAAGGCACTTGATAAATATATTTATCTACATTTTGCAACCTAGGCGGAGCAGAGTGTGCTGCTCTCTGGCTCTGTCCAGAGACCGGTTTGTAATCCCACAGACTCTCCTTCACTTTTGCCCAGCAGCTGGGAAGTAAGACATGGGAACTTCTTGGGTATGGAGGAGTGTTTTTGCAGTGTATCTTCATAGGCAAACTTTTACCTACGCTGTACATTTACTGCCACTAGACAACTTCACTGCTAGCCTTTCCCTGTGCTCTGATCACCAACACCTGTCTGCCCTGGGTGCAGCCACTGTCTCTCTCTCTCTCTCTCTCGCTGAACCACACACACTCGCTACGCGCACACACTAAGCACTGCCCTGTTGAGCCACAATCATATGCATCAGTGTTGATGGGAAAATAGATCAGGAATACTACTGGACCGATGTTTGCGGCTTACCTAGGCATGCAAATCTGACTGAAACAGGCCGATTAAGAGGAGTCAGCAGTCAATGACAGTATAAAACATCCAATAAAATATGTTTTTCAAAAAGTGTGAATCACTGCAACCACGAGAGGTCCTTGAGCATACAGTCATACATGAGCACAAAAAAATATTAGGCTGATGGGTGCAGTAGTATACAAGATTAGCTGCGGACAGACAGATGCACACACACACACAGGACCGAACACATAATCTTCTCCCAGGCTAATGCCTGGTGGAGATAACAACACTAAGGAAGAGAGAAAGAGAGACAGGGAGTGATGGGAAGCATATAACAGACAAACAAGACACTGATACGTGGTTAGCAGTAATGATGAGAGACATTGTAGAAGGTGAATTTACAACACTGGCAAGGGGCTAATTTTCACTGTGACATAAGCTTGCCAGGAAACAGGTACACACAAAAGTACGTGCTTGTTAGCACAGAGGCCCACACGTCACACACATAAACATTATAAGCACACAGACACTAAAAAACAAGCCACACATGCGGAGACATGGGTGCAACACACGCACACATACAATATGCCTGTGGGGTCTGTTGTTTGTCCTTCAGTAACGTACGAGAGACAAACGTGATGTGAACACTAAGGTTGGCATCTAAAAGAATGAAGAATTGCAAAAGACAGTTTGGAGGAAAGTTCAATATTGCAGTACTGTACACACAGAATAAGTAAAACAAACCCAAACAAAAGAAAACTAGAATTACTGCCTCGCGGTTGTATGCCTCCGCCAACCAATCGAGTTGCAGTTTACATCCATGTCTGTCCAAAATGTCATCACTTTTGTGTTTGACATTTGTGTGAAATTGTCATAATTAGCATATGAATTCTTGAGTTCTGGCCAAAAATATGTTTTGTGAGGTCACAGTGACCTTTGACAACCAAAAATGGATCGGGTCATTCTTGAATCCAAGTGGACTTTTATGCCAAATTTGAAGAAATTCACTCAAGCCGTTCCTGAGATATCACAATAATGGGACATACGTGAGGTCACAGTGACCTTTGATCACCAAAATCTAATCATTTCATCCTCGAGTCCAAATGGACGTTTGTGCCAAATTTGAAGAAATTTCCTCCAGGCGTTCCTGAGATATCGCGTTCACGTCTGTACAGAAGAACGGACGGACAACCCAAAAACAATGCCTCCGACCACGGCTGTCACCGGCGCAGAGGCATAAAAATGTACCCTATTACAAGTATCTGTTACAGATCAGTTTAGTTTGGTGACAGAAAAACAGTAGAGAGACCAAACGTCTTGAGTGGGAGCAGGGGAAATGATTTTAATGCAAAGTGAATACAGGAGTAGAACAGTGTGTGCTCCCCTATCAGCCTATTCAGTTGTTTACTTCCTGACCCTTGTGTTTTGATTATGTGGCGTATTTGTGGCAAAGCCAGGTGGAGAAAGTAATGAACCGTGAAATGTACCGTAAGAAACGTGAACCTTAGCAGCACACCTGCCAAAGCACATTGTATTCCAGGCTTGTACTGAGCTGTTTAGCTGTATGGCACTGAGCCCCAACCCTTATATTTAAAGTCAGTGTGAATGCCCACGGACAAGATTTACAGATAATGACAGTGTTACAAAATCAAAACAGTGTTGTTTTGTTTTATTTATCAGTGTTTCCTGTACTGCCTCTGGAAGACAAGAATTGCCTTCTGTTGTCATTTTACCCTTAAGCAAGGCACTTACTATTGATTCCTCTGGACTGCATTAATAAAACAAGAGTTCCTATAAAAGACTACTTTGAAAACTATGTTGGTCTCTAATGCCTGTTGCTGCAGCTATCAGTCAATAAAAACAACGTCACAGTTTTAGCTTTTTTTGAGGTCCCTTAGCCACAATGGTCGAAGTTAAGACTGCACTTTGTGACTGTGAAAAGAGAATATGAAGAATAATTCAGCAATGAACATTCTGCAACGGCCTGTAATGAAAGTATGCTGTGCTGCATTTCCCACAGTGTTTAAACGCAAGTCAATAAGATGAGGAGAAACGCATCAATCAACATTGTCAAGCACTACAGTAAGCACAGAGGCTATCAATCAGGCTGGCTTTGTTTTGCAACTGTATAGCAAACACTCATTCACAGTCACTCACAGACAGACAGACAGACGCAAACACACACAAAGGCACACACATTATGCATTAAAGGCAAATTTAATTTTACTCTCCCACTCTCACTATGGATTGACCATGATACATTGCAGAATGGTATGATTAAATGATGACTAAAGGAGGCATTGCCAGCCACTGAGATTTGTGTTTTTTAAAGGCCCACTGTCTGGAGATAAGGAAGATGAGTGTTATTATCCAAATTGCTCTTTGTAAACATCTACTATTCTCTATTACACAGCTTTGTTGAATACTCGATTCTGATTTGTCAGTTATGGAATTCTACGGTCTGTTATTTCTTTTGAACAGACCGTTGCCAAAGAGTATAGAAGCAAAGAGATGAAACTTTTTTGACAACAGCCGCTAGATGGCTTATGGTAGCGCTGCCGCCATTTTTGACTTAAAAAGCCACCGAGTCTGTGGCAATGGATGTATAAAGAAACATCTGTAAATCAGAGGATAATCTTTTAGGGGGTAAATCAACTTCCCAGTACGAACACTTTAGTCCTCATTTAAATCGTTATGTCCTAAAAGTTGTAAAATTAACTAATAGCCAAATCCAGAGTTATTTTCTTCGGCATAATAAACGTGCATCAGACCCACTGGACTGCACCGCCCTGCACGCTCATATGACATATCCGGTTCTGCCAGCTTCCTGCTAGCTGTATGCGGCTGTAATAATGGATATATTGGCTGTAATTCATAACTTCTATTATCTTATAATACACCCATGGGCTGTATGCTGTAAGCCTGTACCGTGGTGGATGTATTAATGTCTCTGTTCCAAAACAACCGGCTGTCGGCCAGTGGCTAGTAGTGCTAGTAGCATGACATAAAAAGAATTTAATGTAGTTGTAGGCACAACCTCTTATACATCCACGGCCTGTGGTCTATTGTACATCTATTTTGGAGGTCCTTGACATGAAAAGGTTTGAGTTTGATCTCAAAAGCTGTGTGCTGGATTTTTCTAACTTCCACTAGTTATAAAAGTATGCATATTTATAATATTTTTATTTTTCAGCACAGGCCATTTTGGTAGAGACATTAAAATTATGACAACAGAATATAAATAATTTTGTTTTACTTTTGTACCGTGCTTTGTAGGCGGACGTTTTACTGGAGTCCGGTAGTCGTTTTCAGTCCAAAATGGCGGAAGCGTAACTCTGCTGCTTGGCGCTCATGTTGCAATGGAACTACCAATCGACTTTCACTTCTTAGCAATATACATTCTTTGCTGTTGCTATGGACGCAGTTCTGATCTCGGACTCTGGAAGACCAGTTTTGTGTCAAATTACTGATTTACTTAAGTAAGTAGCTGTGTAGTAAGCGGGATAATGTACGGCAAGGTGGTCATTGTTGTGAAATAAACCCCTTCAGGGCGACTCAAGACCCTGACTCGTTCATCCCTTATCCCTTCGAGTGTCTTCTTGGTTCAACTATTCAACTGTTCACCTATTTGTGGAAAAACACAGATTATTCTTAAAGGCCAATTTGGGTACATTCCCCTTTATTTACACTGTCAGTTCTTAAGTTATTAGTTAAAAAGCATGTGTGTAATGTCTGGTTGCATCTGTGCATCTCTGCAATGAATGTGATGAATAAAATGCTATCATTGTATCATTGATAGGAATGACAGCCTGAGGAGGGTGTACAATATTAACACTTGGATTCCATATTACTGACAATTATCATTCAGCATTTTGATATATTACCTCTTCAATCAATGCTGCTTTTTGCTTTAATTAATCACCTTATTCATTAATCCTAGACATATTACTTGTATAATTCTGCCCATTATAGCCTACTGTAAACTGTGCAGACACTGCTGCAACTTTTCGGTCACCACTAGATGTTATTAAAGGCTATAAATACTTTAATACCCTTTAACATTTTTATCTAATATAGTTCCATTCCTCAGACCAACTTACATACCTGAGTAAGTGAGGAAGAGGCCAGTAAGTCGGAATGAAATTACTTACTGCAATCTCTGCAATATTACAACAAAATGGGCTATGCTACATTATCTGAATACCAAGATTTCCACTCTATATTTATATTGTTTTGACTTTCATATAACAGGAGAGTGTGAAAGCAGCCTTGAATGTATGTGTGGACGAGTACATGTGAGTCAGGACCTAAAATGGCAGCCTGGCTACTAGCAGAGTGGCCCACTGCCTCTGCTTATCTCCACAGCTCCAGATAAGGCCTCATTTCCCCCCCGACAGTAGGAAATAAATGTGCATTTGTGCGTGTGTGTGTGTGTGTGTGTGTGTGTGTGTGTGTGTGTGTGTGTGCATGTTAAGTGAATGACCCACTGTGCCTAGACCATTACCATGAAGACTGAGGTTTCAAAACACTGCCATTAGCATCCCACAATGCTATCCTTCCTATTTATGGTGTACTATCTCCATTCTCCTTTCTTTGCTTCCCTCTGTTGCTCATTTACTGCTCCCTGTTCAGTCTTTCTTTTGCTTTGGACACAAGTGCATTCTTTGTCCCTACATATCTCTCACCTTAACACTATTTTCTCTGCAGCATTTGCCCAAATAACCTAAATCAGACTGACACATTCTCTTATGTGCAATTTACCCAGCACAAACATAGAGATCTAAGCAAACCTCTAGGACCTATACCTTCGCTTAATAATCAGATAAATATTGTAGAGCAATGACAATCCTTATCTGTAATTTAGCTATTCTAAAGCTAGCTAGCCAGCTAGCACTATGTGTATATATTGTGACGACCCCTGTGGTGTCATCTAGTTTGCTGGGTGATTCACCTGCCTGTTCTCTCTGCAGGTGATCGTTAGAGCAACTGGGAACACACATTTAAGTCTGGTTGCAGCTGGCAAGTTTTCCTCTGGCTGACTCTCTGCGGGCTGCTGCTGCTTCGCCGCTCTCCTATTTGGTTTGGTTATGTTTCTTTAGGCCCTGTCTACACGTATACAGATATTTTTTTAAAACGGATAGTTTCCTCCACGTTTTGGCCTCACGTCCACATGCAAATGGAGTTTTGGGTCACGAAAATGGATATTTTTGAAAACGCCTTCTAAGGTGCAGATTTTTAAGAACTCCGATCACTTTGTATCTGTGTGGACGTGTAAAACGGAGCGGTTGGGAAACGATGACGTCCTCTCCTCATTTCGCGCATGTCCATTATTGCTTTGTGTAACGAGCATGCGCCAGAAACAATAACAAAGATGGCGGACTACCGGCTTTTTTGCGTTTTGTTAGCACTGCTCGGACTAATTACTACTTTACAATTGAAAAATGTTACAGTCACAGGAGGCCAAAGCAGGGAACACATTAAACATGTTGAGGCCGAACGGTGATTGAGTGTGCTTTTGGGCGATTGAAGGCGAGGTTAGGAGAACTCAGAAGGGCTGTGGACATGAAAACCTGAATGACTTCCCTTTCATCATTTATGCATATAAAGAGACAGCTGATGACAGCAGAGTGATGACCAGGGCTCCCACCCCCCCCACCCCCCCCAACAATAACTGCTATTGAACTGACTGTAATGAAGTCAAAGGAAAGGGAGTGAGAAAGATGGTAACAAAATTTCTTGACCCATACCTGAGTTTTTTGTTTTGCTTTTATGCACCTTTTTCAACACTCATGCACACCACACACTACTGACTTTACTGATATCCACAGCCATACTTTAATTGCTTAAGAAGTCACCTCTTTAATTTGGTTCAATTTGGTCTAATTTGCTTTAATTTGTTAAATAAAGCTTTTATTATTAACATTTGATCATGGTGTGTCTCTTTTTTGTTGTGGCCACTCGAGCCAGGTCATCACAATATCTATATATTCCAAACTGAGATGAAACACTTTAAATATACTGTATAGTATTCATGTAGTAAAATACAGTTTTCCAAACACATAACTGTACACACTTCACCTGTTGCATTTACTAGTATTTTCCTTTAGCTTGTAACTAAATTAGCTAATAAGTAATGGTTAATTATTAAGTTAAGCTAGTGCGAAGTCAATGAGTTTCATTAGTTTTTTATCTATTCAAAATGGACGTTAAAGGAAGATTTGTTAAGTATTTAATACTCTTATCAACATGGGAGTGGGCAAATATGCTTGCTTTATGCAAATATATGGATATATTTATTATTCGAAGTCAATTAACAACACAAAACAATGACAAATATTGTCCAGAAACCTTCACAGGTACTGCATTTAGCATAAGAAAAAACATATATATATATATATATATATATATGCTCAAATCATAACATGGCAAACAGAAGCCCAACAGGCAACAACAGCTGTCAGTGTGTCAGTGTGCTGACTTGACTATGACTTGCCCAAAACTGCATGTGATTATCATAAGATGGGCATGTCTGTAAAGGGGAGACTCGTGGGTACCCATAGAACCCAATGTCATTCACATATCTTGAGGTCAGAAGTTAAGGGACCCCTTTGAAAATGGTAAAAATTTTGCGCAAGTTTGTAGCGTTATTCAACCTCCTTCCCAACAAGCTAGTATGACATGACATTGGTTGGTGCCAATGGTTTTTCTAGTTTCATATGATACCAGTATTTTCACTCAACATCCGAAAGATTGATTGCATTAATGCGTTAAAGAAAATTAGTGGCGTTAAAACTAATTCGCCTTAACGTGTTATTATCGCGTTAACTTTGACAGCCTTAGTTATAACAATTGAATTCAAGCTGCTCTTACCTTTGGTTTAAAAAATTCAAACAGTAGTGTACCACACAGAGATAAGAAGCAAAACAAATGCTTCACACATGACACATGCCAGTTGAACAGAAAGTAGGCACACACACACATTAGTCGGTGCTGGGATAACTGAAGCTAAACCAAAGCACCACAGGCCATTGAATGGTGTCCTGCTGTTTTGCTATGCTAGCTTAATCACCTTACCTCAAAACAAATACAACTTACAACTTGTGGCTAACAACCAGTGAGCTACACATTGTCTCCTGCAATGTTTTGGCATGCCAAGCTAACTCAGCTACCTAAACACTGAGCTTCTGTTGCTAGCTTCTATATTAAAATACTCAACGTGCTATCATACACTGAAAAGAAGATTTTAAAATTTCTATCGAGGTCTAAGAGCACCATATTAAAAAGGAAATGAAACTCACTTATAGGCAGTTCTAGTGATTAATAAAGTTCAGTGAAACTCTCCTAAAACTAGAATCCAATGAATATTAATGTCTGTAAAGCCATCAAGAACCATGCTTGGGTATTAAAATGTTTTTGCTATCATCATTTGTGCTCCTTTTTTGCAGTCATTAGAATCATCACGACTAATGTGATGGCAATAAAGTGAAAAACAATACAACACGTAGCACTGGCAAATTGTTGCTTTAATGCTTCATGTGGTTCTCAGGGGAAATCAGTGTTGCATCTGTAAGAACAAACAGATATTCAAGCAAACAATATGATATAAATAAGTGTTGATTTATTCGTATCACTCTCAGTAGCAGCAGATGTTGTCATTTTGCAGAAGTGATAAGTGAGATTTTGTAGATCTCACAGCAGGGCATCATGTTTTTTTTTATCACGGCTTGATGTTAGTTCACATTGTTCATTGTTTCCTCTAGTCATTTGTTTTCATTAACTTTATTTTGCAAGGGGCCTTCGGAGTTAGGATTTGTGGTTTTCTTTGTTTGTTTGTTCTTTCCTTCAGGGATCGACAGTTTGTACCAGTGGGATAATTTGTACACCCGTGTTTTATGGATATAAACACACCTGCTTTTAATTAGTGTTCTTAATTAAGCAAAGTAGTCAATAATGCTACTTGTTTTGGTGGATAGAAGGAAAAAACGATGGAGAGATTGAGACAAGAAAAACGTGATGGAGAGATTATGAGCTCAAGGTCAATGAAGTTGAAACACACACATTGACTAAATTGGGCTGCAACCAACAATTATTTTCATTGTCTATTAATCTGTTTATTATTTTCATGATTAATCGATTAGTTGTTTGGTTTATAAAATGTCAGAAAATGGTGATCAGTGTTTCCCAAAGCCCAACATGACGTCCTCAAATGTCTTGTTTTGTCCATAACTCAAAGATATTCAGTTTACTGTCATAGAGGAGGAAAGAAACCAGAAAATATTAATATTTAAGAAGCTGGAATCAGAGAATTTTGACTGTATGTAACTTTTTACACATATAAATCGTTTTTTATTGCCAATGACCTTCCATGATTTTCTGGGTTTTCTCGATCAGCCTGTAGAGTGCTTTCAATGTGAAGAACCTGGGCCCGGGAAAATCCAAAGGATGTGACGTCATGCATGCTCGCAAGTGCCTTAGTGGTAGCTAACGTTTGGTTAGAAATGGAGTCTAACACTAACGCCAACAAACGACCAGCCCCCACCACAACTCAGACTCCAAGACAAAATCTAGTGAAGCCCGTCTTGCAAAAAAATGTGACCGACGTCAAAGGAAAACTAGTGTTGTAGGAGAATAGCAGAGCCAATGTGAAGAGTGTGTGTTCATGTGGGAAGTGAGTGGTGAAGCAAGAGAAAGAGAGCGGTGGCGAGTGTGTGAGAAAACAACCGACTAGCAGAGCAGAAGAGAGTTAGTTTAGCTTTAAGAATATCAAGTGAATGTACAGTGGAAGTTGCAGTTTGTGCAGAAATATGTCTTGTTTCCCTGCTGCTGAGTGGAGTAACGGGGGTTAATTCCGGAGCGAATTAACGTTATGGACTCCGGCCCAGGAGACCAAACTACGGTGTCTCCCCTGTGCCTTCTAACCACGGTCGGGAGACCGAAGCAGGAAAAGTTAACACTAGGATCAACATCGGCCGGGCCTTCGATTCATGGAGGGACCTTCGTTTGGTAAGCTAACATTACTGCCAAGCATGTGAAATATATAGTGATATTGTGGTTTTAGCTGGCTAAAGTTGCTAATGTTAATCAACATGATGAATGTCAATCACGTTCAGTCTTGTGTGTGTCGGTAGTGCGAGCAATAGGACACTGACTGTCGTTGACTTAATGGTCACAGGCATCACTGTTAACAAGCAAATTCTGATTCTTACATAGAGCACCTTTAAAAAATTACTCAAATCGATTAATCGTTTATCAAAATAGTTAGCGATTGATTTAATAGTTGACAACTAATCGATTAATAGTTGCAGCTCTAGACTTAAGTGGGTGTATTTCAGCTTTGTCAGGCCATGGTGACCTGACAAGCAGCCTACATTATATATAACATTTAACATTATAACAGTGAAAAAATCGGACATACTTTAGTCACCTTCCCACCTCCACTGTCACGTGACCACCTAACACTTACTGTACACACACACACATACACATAGACCTCGGGCACTTCAAGAGATGTGTAACCACACACATTTAAAAGTAATTGGAACATCGACCGGTGCTGTGTTGGAGCCAGACGAGTCATTTACTGTTACCACAAACCCTTTCACTCTACAGAACTCACCCACCCATCCCACACACACACTTAGATGAACACAAACCACACACATATGGACACAACAGTCCAACAGTATGTAGGTATCCTCTAGCATAAATGGCATCTCACAATCAGTGAAGGTTGTTTCGAGGCTTCATCCATCTCTCACTTTCTCTCCCTGTGGCAAACGCATCAAAGCACGCTGTGCAACAAACTGTGGCTTTTGCTCTGATTGTTACATACATGACTCGTAGCGATTCAAAACGCAATCGATAGCAGGTGACATTTTGAGGCAACAGAGCGGGGAACGGTGTATATAGCGCTGGGAGATTAACAGCAGCTGCGACAAAATCAATATGCACAGGAAGTAGCAAAAAGTAAAACTATCAGAGAAGTATGAATAAATGTAAAACACTCTGTCCTACAATGCCTCAAATTACTGCTGGTACACAAAAGAAGCAACTCCCCATGAAATTGGACGTGGGCAATTGCTGTATTAGTCGCCGCACCTCCGTTCACCCCACATCATCAGCTCCACCAGCGGAGGGAGAGATTTGATTTTGGGCTTTCTAATGCAGTGCAATATTGAATTGCTAGTGTAGACTTCTCTTATGTCCTAGAAGTTTATCTGCTTACTCTTCACCAACAGCTAGAAAAATACAATATGATTCTTTTATCCCACCATTCATAAACTATCTGTTTTCTTTGAGCTAACCTCGTTTCATCTGCCAAACACTGGTGTGTCGCTTCCAGCCTCTGTGGCTCTGTAACACTCCTTCTGTCGTCTCTGCAGAACGTCTGCCATTGCATTAAAGAGACAGTAGCCAGGCACGAGCACAGACAAGCTGCTGAGCAGTTTCACGACTCCTGTCTCCCACTCTCTCCTCCAGTGTCCCCCAGCCCCCCTGTTTCTCCCCTGCTGATGAGCAACATGTGTGTCAGTGCAGTCTCCAAACAGCTTGCACACCAAGCCTTCCTTCTGTCCTCTCCCCTCTCTTCCTTTCCTTCAATCCCTCTTCCAATTCTTTTCAGCCAGCAAACCCTTCCTTCGCTCTCCCTCCGTCTCCGTCGTCTAACAGAGAGGGGACAGCTTGTTGCAGCAAGCAGTCCTGGCTGCGCTAGTATCAGTGCTCTGCACCACCGGCTGCCTAATCTCCACCATATAGTCTGTGTGCCCATCCACCCTGCTCCCTCCGTTAAAAGTAGTTCCCTCCCAAGCGTGTTCATGCAGGTCTCCCGCTCTCATCAATATCCACGTTTCTCAAATAATTGCACAAACTATTCTCTTAATTCCTGCCCTTTTGACTCGCTTGTTTTATGTGATAGTTTTTGTTCTAAATTGTTGGTATGATGAAATTGTAAAATATGGAAAAGTATGCCCTATTACAATCATGGTGTCTTTGATAATGAGACTACTACCTGGAAAGCAATTATATTTGAAAAAGCCACTTAGGCAAAGTTCTGCCCAACTGCCTAATAGAATTGGATTTCAGGGAAACAATTACAAGTGCAAGAAATATTGCTGGCAAATTACTGATAAACTGTCTAATGTGTAAGCTAATAATGTAAAAGGAAACATGGTCCATTAAAAAGACCTTTTTTTTCCAGCAGGGTTATATTATCTCTTCAAGGCACGGGGAAAAAAAATGGGTTTTGCAATTTCAAAAATCATTTTTAAACTCCATAGAAATGCTATCGGTGGATGCCCAGACTCCTTGTCCGTCTCTCTCTCTCTCTCATACAGACACACACACCTTTTCCACACTCATTTCCAAACAGATAAAGTCAACTAATAATAGAATAGGTGTTAGAGTACAGCTTTTGGGTTTATTTCATTTTGCCTCCAGAAAACCACTTTGGGTAACGTTACTGTCATTCAATCATTCAACAGCCTTTGGAGGAGCTCCACAAGGAGCGAACGTCAAATGGAGTAATGGATGACACTTTGCTCTCATAGGGCCGTACTTACTGTAAGAGTGATGCTCATATTCTCCATTTCTGATGGATTCTGGAAAGTGATTATGGGCCTGATTTGTACCGTGTTTGACGGGTCTTTTGTGGCTTGACATCTGTATGACAAAAGCCTGACTTTTCAACGTGCTCCCTGAATGTTTGGAGATTACATTAGCACATCGTAATTTAAAACCTTGGTAACGGTAATTGTCTCCCAAAAATAATTTTCATGTCTTTGTCATCATATTGGAAATCAAAAAATCAAAACATTCTGAAGTAATAGTATGATTATAATTCTGCCAGGCAGTACATTATGTACTGTATATTCTCTGCTATGTCCGCTTATTACTAATAAAAGATTGTCAGCCAGCAACACAAAGTGACTTGAGATGTTCTCCCTGCATATCTTGTTGCCATATCTAGTCGCCAGGATAGATCTATACAAAAATGTTGACTCGCAAGACAAGCATGCTCACAATAGCTCACCAAAAGATTTCTGTCTCCTTCCTAGTTCCCTTTAATGTTTTATGATGAACCATTAGAACAGATGATTTCACTGATTCTTCTGACCCCTCCTCAGTGGTTGAAGAGGGGCTAATCAGTACATTCACCCACTGTGCTGCTTGATTGTGGATTAAATCGGCATACTTTTGGTTCACAATATCACCTGTTAGAGAAGGCTTTGATGTGGGAACAGCCTGTACATAAAGCACATTCTAGGTACTGAAGGGTTTTGTGGACTGCATTTCTGATTTTCACTTCTGATGAATACTGTCACTTTATCACAAAAATGTATGGCATCACTGATAAAAAGGAATGAAAGAACAAATTCAGCTACTCTTCAAGGTTTTACAAATACCTTAAAGCTGAAGTAGGCGAGATTGGAGCAAATATGATTAAAAAAAGTTATTTTTATAAAACGGTCGCTATATTGTGAAAATAGTATATGAAAAAGGTAACCTGAAAAAAATCATGTGCCTCTGTGTCCTCCGGTGCTCCAAACGGCATCTGCAAGATTTTACAGACCGGAGGAAAACAACCAGTCAGAGCTGATCTGAGGTCTATGAGAGCCGGCTGTCAATCACTTGCAAACTCCGACCAAACGGTCAAACTAGGCAGCGCTGATCAAATATGAATCAATATTATGTTACGTTAATGCCTATTTCTCGCCTCAAATGTTTTCAGAATCATCTTGTAGTTTACTGTTTAGCTGTACAAGTTTGCTAAGAGCTGTACTCTGTCCATACGTCACAAAAATGAATACCAATAGAATAGCCACCAGGGGATCAACAAATGGTAACTGCAGAGTGGCACAGCGTAAAACAACCTTCGGTCAGTCATCTTTTTCAGTAAAGGGAATACATTTCTGGAACGCCCTACCAACGGAAATAAAAAACAAAACCTGACCTGAAAACGTTCAATGAAAAGGTGAAACACTGGCTGAAACTAAACCAAACCTGCAATCACTGATTATTTATTGGGAACATACATATGTAAATTGATTGTAATGTACGATGTTGTATTATGTGATTTTATGTATGATGTGCTATTCTGTATTTTCTTTTTTATTTATCCTCTTTTTCTTAAAAGCCTAACCAGGGACAAGGTCTGCAAATTAGCTATGGCTAGTAGTCCTATATACGTTGCATCAGTTGCACTTTAATTAAGTGTAACAATGCCTATGTATTGTCCCTGTCAAATAGACTAATAAATAAATAAATAAATATAAACTAAATTATATGACTGAACTGTGATGAAACACATCAATGCTGGTGTTAATATTTTTGTTGTATTTAATTTTTTTTTTTTTTTAACCAAATTCATAAAAATCGGCATTTCATGGTTGAAAATGGCTCAACACGCCATCTACTGTTTTAAATCAGACCTAAATCTTGCAAGGCCAATTCATAGATAAGAGTCGATCTTTTGGGACTAATAAATAAATATAAAATAAATAAAAATTAAGCCTTCAGCACATTATAAAATCTGGTGAATCAGTATTAATGACAATGATAATTTGGAAACAGCAATGTGCTTTCCTACGCTGTGACAAGAGGATGAAGCATTTACTCATTTAGCGGCTGGCTAGTTAGCTTGCTAACGATATCTTGCTAATTCCAGCATGCTTTCATGCAAACGTTACACTGGATACAGAAAATGAGCAGAACAGCGGATTGATTTTCGGCATTGTCAATTAAATGATGTATGTGTGATATACTTTTAAGAATGTGAATTTCTCATCTTACAAAATGAAAGCAATCCTAGCCCCATTGCAGGGCGTTGGTTGTGAAAGGTAGGGGGCAGACAAATGACTGGCGTGTGTTATAGGTTTAAGGTTTGAATGGTGCCATTTGTGAATAACTACGTAGTATTTCTCTTATGCACAGCGGTGGTGAGCATATGGGAGCAGTGGGAGTTGGCAACACAAAGGAACAGAGTGAGAGCTGGAGTGTATCGGTGGTATATGTTCTGCTCAGGACCTGAAGTAATAAACTGTACATCCTGCTGGATCACTCATACACTATCATTCTCTCTCCCTCTCACACACACGTACACACAGCAGTCTATACAAACCGATCATTACAATAGCGACAACAACAAGCTGTGTTCTGATTTCCCAGATGAGTTGCAAGCTGTTTTATTGCTTGCTTGAATTGTTGGGAAGATGTGAGTGTGTGTGTGTGCGTGTTATGGAGGGTTAGATGGTGTATATATATATATACAATTCCAATCCCTGCCTTGATGTGCTTTTAAATACCAAATTTCAAATGAGTAAATAACTAAATAATTAAACGGCATTATCATTTAATGTATTGTCTGAGTTTTAATTGATTGTGTTTTATCAAGTGTTGCCTAAGTAAATAAAAATCATGAATGCAATGGAGTTCCAAGAACATCTTTCAAATCAATTAACCTCTGTGTTTGAGATATGTTTGTTAATTGAGAATACATTTGTTTGCTCTATAAAAGAAATGGCTTACAAATTAATGATAAGGTGTTTACACAAGTTGTTTGTTTATCTCTGTATGCGGGTTATAGTTTTTGTTTGTTATGTTCTCTTCCATGGGAAGTGAGAAAAATACAGGGGGGAGAAAGAGTCTGGCAGAAACCAAATGAGAACCGGAGAGCAGAAAATGTACTTGGAGAAAAAAACAGGCGAATTCATTTAAAAAAAAAAAAAAAAAAAGTATTCTCTGTCACTGCTTTCACTCTCCCCATAGGAAAATGAGGGAAGAGATGTCAGACAGCGCAGTGTAACGATGAGGAGACTGATGGAAGACTGCTGAAATGTTGAGGATCCAGTGGGGAATACAAGTTCGACCTGACACGGGTTACCTGCAAAGTTCTTCGAGAGTGTTAACGGGAGGAAAAGTTCTCAACTTTATTTGTCTGTTTTGTCTCTTTCACTTTCTGTTACTCTCCTCCTCCCTCCATCATTTCTCCATGTCTGCCTGTCAGCCTGGTGTTTGGTATAAATGCAGGCAGAGAGGCGTACGTCTCTATTTAGGTCTTTAGGTGTCTCCGCTCTATTTGACATCACGTTCAGGGATGCATATATACCACTAGTGGGGTCGTGTGTCTCTACACCTGTGGCTTGGTAAGTGCTGTTTCTCTCCGGTTACATCTGTATAACAAGACTTCACACACACATAGTGAAATAGCATGCAGGCAGAGATGGCACGTGGCTGAAAATGTATGCACATCCACTCATGTACCCCGCCCCCAACCACACACACACACACACAGGCTGACATAAAGATGCATGTACAGATGAAGAAGTAAACCCAAGGGGACTGTTAAGTGAAGTTAAGCGCAGCAGGAATAATCTAAGTCATTAAATACCACTGGCTTATAAATTATGCATGCACATATGAAGTGAAATATCATAATGGAATGAAATGTGAAATGTGGTTTTAAAACCTCAGAGAGGCGACACGTACAACCTGATTTTACATTTGTCGGCAAACCTTTTTTAATCAAATGTGCGCCTGGAAAATTTGACATTCAGACGACTAATCAACTAACATGGACAGGCTTTCATTCAACTATCACAGGTGAGTTATATAACATCTTCAGAGAAAATTTGAGCATCCATCTGGCTCACCACTAAAACTTTGTGAATCTCTATCTTAGAGGAGCAGAGAGCCATAATCCTGCCGAAACCCTTTTGCAGGTTCTTCATAAAGCTCACTGACAAACCTTGAGGTAGATGGATTTCTGTTTTATAAGTGAGACTGCACCAGGCCAGTTTTACTGTGTTAATGTCTTCTTCTTTTTCATCATCTTGTTTTTCATTGCCAATACGCCAGGTGATTGTATATTGGAAAGGTGATTCAAAAAGCATGCCACAACGGGGAGAATTTATAAAAAGAAATAATTAAAAGGTATAAAACCTTCATTGCGGTTTCAGTTAGACAGGATTTCTGATATAAACAGCCTATATTGGACATAAGCTCATATTGTGTGACTATGCCTCCGGGACACACACAGTACTCATCTTTAAACTTCAAATCGCAGTGGATTTGTTGCATGCAATCTCAATACAAATACCTATCCTGCAGTCCTGCATTTAACTTAGGGGTGGGAATCGCAAGAGGCCCCAAAATACGATATTATCACGATGCTTAAAGCAGCAATATGCGATATTAGCGCAAAAATGATTTAAAAAAGTTATTTTTAGAAAACGGCCGCTATATCGTGACACTATTACATGAAACAGGTAACCTGAAAAAAATCATGTTCCTCTGTGTCCTACTGTGTCCTCCGGTGCTCCTAACGGCATCTGAAGGATTTCACTTACCGGAGGAAAACAAGGGCCGCTCTCCATCTGCCGTCTATGAGAGCCGGCTGTCAATCACTCGCGAACTCCGACCAAACGGTCAAACTAGGCAGCGCTGATCAAATATGAATCAATATTCTGTTACGGTAATGACTATTTCTCTCCTCAAATGTTTTCAGAATCATCTTGTAGTTACTGTTTAGCTGTAAAATGAGAAAGTTTGTGACGCAGCCGCCATTGTAAAATCTGTTGAAGGAAGCCAAGTTCTGGTCACATGACCGGAGCACAGCCAATAGGAACGCTCTCTCTCTCTGAAATTACCTGTGATTGGTCAAAATCTGCCGTCACAGGCTCGATTTTTCTCAAGCCTGAAAACAGAGACATGATGAGGAGCAGAAGTCTAGTTTTCTCTCAGACCACTTGAAATACAATATGCTGAAAGGTTATTATGGGATTTTTGCCAAATTATGCCAAAAAATTGTTGCATACTGCCACTTTAATGTGGCAGTACGCAGAATATTTTTGGCATCATTGGGCAAAAATTCCATAATACCCTTAGTGCATATTGTAATTCAAGTGTTCTGAAAGAAAACTAAACTTCTGCACCTCCTCATGGCTCTGTTTTCAGGCACTAAAAAAATCTAGCCTGTGACGGGAGACTTTGGCCAATCACAGGTAATTTCAGAGAGAGCGTTCCTATTGGCTGTTCATTCAACGGAGGCAGCTGGCAACTTGATCAGCGCTGCCTAGTTTGACCGTTTGATTGGAGTTCGCGAGTGATTGAAAGCTGTTCAGAGACAGCAGACTCCAACTCGGCTCTGATTGGTTGTTTTCCTCTGATCTGTGAAATGTTGCAGATGCCGTTAGGAGCACCGGAGGACACAAACACTCGACACTGTTTTATCTAATAAGATACAGTTTTAACTCTGTTCATCTCAGAGTTTTCATTCACATATCCTGAGGTCAGAGGTCAAGGGACCCCTTTGAAAAGAGCCATGCCAGTTTTTCCAATGGATTCCTTAGGTTTTCTGTTATCATATGATACCAGTATCTTCACTCTAGCTTTAAGACTAAGCCCGCTACAACCTCTCCTTGATGTCGTATATCGATGCAATATTGCCATGTAAAATATCGCGATACTGTGCTGTATTGATTTTTCCCCCACCCCTAACTTAACTCTACTTAATACCCGTTTATCATTTGATTTCTCAGTCGAATCCTGTAGTCTTGCTGAGGAAGTAGACTATGTCACCTAGCAAGTCAATTTACGCAACGTCAGCTGCACTCAGGTAGTTAGCCAGCGTGTCAGTCAGTCTGACAGCTAGTCAGTTCATTCAGTGCAGTGGACAGCAAGTCAGCTATAGCCAGCAGGCTGGTCACTCAGTCAGTCAGTAAGTGTGACTCAGTTGTTCAAACCTTGACAGGTCTGGTAGACAGCTGACTGCTGGACGCCATGTACTGTTCCTCTGAAGAAATGGACACTGACATCTTTGGTCTGTAAGAGTGTGCGTGTGCTAGTGTGCAGAGTTAGGGGCTGTTTTGCAACCATTCTGGCGGGAGGATACACTGGGCACCCTTCACTTCTCAGCTGTCCAACACTCTCACACACACACATTCAATCCTGTCACCCATCACTCTGATTCCTGCTGTTCACCGAGGGGCTGTGCCTGAACCTGGTATGTCCAAAAGCGGTCGTTTTGCTGCATTAACACATCTCTTGACCTCTCCCGTAAACTGGCACTTGTCGAGCAGGAAAAAGCAACAGGCACGGACAAACACAGAAAGCAGAGAGCCGGAGGTTGGAAGAGAGAAATGAACGAATAGAGGGATAGATGATCAGGGAAATGCAATAACAACGTTCACAGCAGTAGACACATGCATGCACTGAGGGGGTGAGGGTAAGATCAGGGTACAGTCAACAAAAAACTAGGTTGAAACCACTTGCAATAGCGGTCTTAACATCATAAGGCAGCTAAGATAAGATAAAGTTGAACTGAAGTGGTATAAGGGGGTAGACTCACCTTTTCACATCAAAACAGAAGTAGAATTAAATTCAGGGCACATAATGCTCCTCTCTTTGTTCTCGCCTATTCCCTGCCTACGGCTTTCCTGCCCAGAAAAAAACTAATATACATTTTCAGGTGTGTTGCCCTGGGAAGGGCAACTTTTACCCGTCCAGAATATCAAATGTTGAAGCAGTAAACGTTTGAAAAATACTTTCTGTGACACTAATGGGAGTTTTAAATGTGGACTGGGTGTCTTTAAATGAAAAGCCCTCAAGCACACTTACAACAGAATGACACCACAGTGGATAACAAACCCACTGAGCCACTTAGGCCCATACTACTCAGTATTAAAGGGACTGTATGTAAGTTTTTACACATATAAACGTTTTTGAATTGTTTTTTATTGCCAATGTGTGAACAGGTTGTACTCTAACCTAAAAAATGAGACCTTCCGCGATTTTCTGGGTTTCCTCTATCAGCCTGTAGACTGCTTTTAATGTGAAGAATGCAGGATGTTTTTTTCCACGAAAACCCAACAGATGTGACGTCATGCGCGCTAACAAGTGCCTTTATTTTCAGTTTTTCTTCAGTGTGCAACCATAGCTAAGGCTCGGCTAGAAATGGAGTCTGCTAACGGCAACAAACGACCAGCCCCACCACATCTCAGACTCCAACACAAACTACACGGAAGCACAAAAAAAACAAAGTTATATCTAGTGAAGCCTGTCTTGTAAAACAAGAATGTGACCGACGTTGAAGGAAAACTACTGGTGTTGGAGTGGCATAGGTCATTTTAGAGAATAGCCATTCGCCAGTGCGAAGAGTGTGTGTGTGTATGTATGTGGAAAATGAGTGGTGAAGCAAGAGAGAGAGAGAGAGCGGCAGCGAATGTGTGAGAAAACAAACGAGCAGCGGAGCAGAAGAGAGTTAGTTTAGCTTTGAGAATATCAAGTGAATGTACAGTGGAAGTTTCAGTTTGTACAGAAATAAATGCTGCAACTCCTCAAGACCAACAGAGGTTTCCTGTGTCTTGTTTCCCCACTACCGAGTGAAGTGACTGGGCTCCGGAGCGAATAACATTATCGACTCCGGCACAGGAAACCAAAACTACTGTGTGTCCCCTGTGCTTTCTCACCACGGTCGGGAGGCTGAAGCAGAAAAAGTTAACACTAGGATCAACATCGGCTGGGCCTTCGATTCAAGGAGGGACCTTCGTTTGGTCAGCTAACATTAATGCCAAGCATGTGAAATAAAGAGTTATATTGTGGTTTTAGGTGGCTAATGTTGCTAATCAACATGATGCCTGTCAATTTTGTTCAGTCTCGTGTGTGACCGATGCTCACTCGCGTCTACGTAGTGTGAGCGTGAGCAACAGGACGCTGACTGTCGTTGACTTAACGGCCACAGGCGTCACTGTTAAAGAGCAATTTCTGATTCTTACAAAGAGCCCCTTTAAGAGTGTACACACAAAGTAAAGTGATATCATGGTCCTGATGAAATGTATCTCCATTGTGCTGAGAAAAAGCTCTCTACTGTATTTGCCCTCTTTTGTTGTTGTTATATCCTCCTTAAGCTTTACATGCTCAATTCCCACTTCACTTTTTGAGCAACTTAAAACGTGCTTGACCACGTTATCCTTTAATTGACAACAGAAAGATATTCATATTCACACAGTTTCATAAATTCACATGTGAGAGCTGGCTGTTTCACCACAATCCATTGTGCAGTTCCATTGGAGCATTTGAGGTTTAGCAACCACGTCCTCTAGAAATGACATTTATGTACTACTAATTTGTTTTGGCAAATATGTTTGAAAATGTGATTGCTACATGGATTATGTTCACCAGCAATGTTGTTGTTTTTTCCACTGAATGAAATACTATGTTTTTGTACCACATGGCAGTGGTGAAGAAGCTTCGGACTTTGACATCAAAGACCAGGGTTCACATATTGAGGTCAGGTTTAGGCAACAAAAACACTTTGGTTAAGGTTAGGAAAAAATTGTGACTTCAGTTAAATTTCAAATATAAAGTAAATACATACATACGCTCATGCTTCAAGTCTCTGTTGACTTTTGTCAACATTTAACCAAGACTGCAATCTTTTCTTAACCTTAAAGGAACAGTATGTAACAATTGGGGGATGTATTGGCAGAAATGGAATATAATATTAATAAGTATGTTTTCTTTAGTGTATAATCACCTGAAAATAAGAGTCATTGTTTTTTCTCTACCTTAGAATGAGCCGTTTATATCTACGTAGGGAGCGGGTCCTCTCCACGGAGCCGGCCGCCATGTTTCTACAGTAGCCCAGAACGAACAAACCAATGTGTTAACTTTTCCTGCTGGGCCGGAGTCGATAATGTTATTCGCTCGTTAACCCCCGTCACTCCACTCAGCCGCCGGGAAACAAGACACGGAAAACCTCTGTTGGTCTCGAGGAGCTGCAGCATTTATTTCTGCACAAACTGCAACTTCCACGGTACAATTACTTGATATTCTCAGAGCTAAACTAACTCTGTCTTCTGCTCCACTAGCTCACTTGTTCGCTCACACGCATTCGCCGCCGCTCTCTAGAGAGGGCCATTCGTGTTTCCGTAGTTCTTCTACACGCATGGCAAACGGGAGAGGTTTCAATCTGCGACCTCACCGCTAGATCCCGCCAAAGTGCCAAAACACAACCTTTTATTGTGTTTCAAGAGAGGACATTGCAGGGAAAATCAATTGAAATACGTTGTCAGATGATGTTTTATGTACAGTATACTGTACATTCAGTATAAACAAGTGTGCCACTCTGCAGATGCGTTCGTTAAAAACCTTTAATCATTCATAATTTCTAGGAGACAGGGTTTAGATAGCTTGCCCAAAGGGCATCTCAGCAGGAGAGCCCTAACAAATGTGTTATCTTTACATCTGTCCTTCACAACCTGCATTGAGTGGGGGGGGGGGAGGGGGCGGCAAGCAACAGAGTGAAGTACAGGGAGGCCAGCTGGGATAAACGGCAGGAATAATCAGTAGAGAAGTTAGGTAAACACACAGGAGGAGAGGGGAGCTAATCCTCTAGCGAGTTAGCTGTGGTGGCAACATGCGGACCAAGGAGGGAGTCAACTTGAGATGGAGCAGAACGGTGTTTGTGCACAGTAAGCTTGTGTGTGTGTGCACTAAATGTGTACTCATACTGTTTGTGTACACAACATGTGTCTATCTGTACATCTGTGTGCTGTGCACATAAGTGTATTTTCTGTCTGTAAGGTTCATGTGTGTCCGCGGCTATGTAAATATCTTGTATGTGTAAGTGGCGTGTGGGTGGGTGTGTATTCACACACACTTGTGTATTTGTGATCCACAGAGGCATGCAGTGCTAGGCAGACTCTGGCTGCTGTAATCCGAGGTTTACACGCTGTAATGCTGCTGAAAGCCTGCAGGCCTAGCTGGCAGAGAGAAAGAGAGGGAGAGCAAAGGAGAGAGAGAAGGGACATTATAGAGGAGACAAGAAAGAGTAGCTATGGGAACGGCAGTCATAAGAGACAGAAATTAGATTGATAAATGAAGGGTGTAGATGGAGAAGGGAGAGAAAGAGGGACAGAAAAAAATTGTGAGATGGATACATGCAGCAAGAATGTGTTAACGGTAAGAGAGTAAGTTTTGAGGTGGAAACATACTATTCATATCAACACTATTAATAATCCATTTTTTTAATGGCTACAAACATGGCAAAGACAGAAAAGAAAAATAACGAAAGATGTGAATCAAAATCTGGACTCTTTTCTACCCAAATATCCACTATCAAAATAGGTTTTGTTGGTCAAGTTCTGCACTAAATATTATTCACTTCTAGACTTTGTCTACTATTTCTAATAGATTCTATCTGTTGTGAGTGTATCGTTGTGACTGCATGCTTGAGCTTTGCTCTTTGCTGTTTCATTTAAAATGATCCCCAACAGAAACCGTGTAAGATCAACCGTTTAAATTATTCATGTCAATGCATTCCCCGGGTATGTGTATGTGTGTGTGCGTGCATGTGTGGTTAAGCTGAGCAAGCTCTTTGTTTTTTCCAGATGAATTCTTTTTTCTGTATTTTGAGAGACGTTATAAATTGCAAAAGCGACTTAGTCAGTTTACCTGCTAGGGGATGAGAGAAAAAAATTGATACTGATTAGTATCACTATTTTGCGTGGCAATATTGTATTGATACACGGACGTCAAGTATCGATCTTTTATCATATAAACTATTTACCTCTTAACAATCCTAAAGCTAGAGTGGATATACTGGTATCATATGAAAGTAGAAAGAAAGAATCAATAGTTACAAACAATTTCATGTGAAGCTAAGTAACGCTCCAAAGTTACACGCTAAATTTTGGCGAGGAAAAACTGGCATGGCCATTTTCAAAGGGGTCTCTTGAACTCTAACCTCAAGATATGTGAATGAGAACTCTGAGATGAACAGAGTGAAAATAGTATCTCATTAGATAGAACAGAAGTTGACAAACTGCATAATTTGCAGTTGAAAAAAGGTAATAAATCACAATATATCTTATCGCAATATTCAGCATATGGCAAAATGTTTAAAATCACAGTAAGATCGTATTGTGACTTAAGTAACGTGATAATATAGTATCGTGATTCCAACCCCTATCACCTGACCAAACGTTTCAACCCCCACTCCATCTGGCAAAGTGTCTGAACTTACAGAGTATTTTTTCAACCCCTGTTCTGTCTGCACCTGACCTTTCTCTAAATAGAGAATAGGATAAACAGGAAAAGAAAGTGTTACCAGACCAGCGTTAGTGCAGACGTGGTCTGAGGCTGCAGAATTGAGACACAGACAGACAGACAGACCAGGGGCATATCATGGATAGTCACACCTTAATCCAATTCAGTGAGTTCTGGTCCTAAAAGAGGCCTATGCGAAGTCAGAGAAGGCAGGATGAGAAGAAGTACGAGAGGGTGACGCACAGAATGAGATGACAGGAAAGGAGATGAGAGGAGAGGAAATGAAATGAGAGAGGGAGGGCTGACAAGAGGTGGAAGGAGAGGGAGGGAAAGATGGATGGAGAATCAAACCAATGCAAATCTGTTCCCCCTACTGTAATCACTTTTGTGTGTGTAACCACAAACACACACACACCGTAATCCTTCTTGCCTTTTTCTTATTAAGCCTATGAGAAAATCTACTGCATGTGGTGATTCACTCGCAGATTATTCCATGATATGATTGTTTGGTATTCAGTCCTCTGATAGACTGAGATAGGTTGTGCTTTGAGTGTATGCGTGCATCTATCAGGGAATGAAGAAGAGAAACCAGGGGCAACAAATTAAAAAAAGGGATAAAAGAAATTAATATCCGTATTTTTAGAATTTAATACAAATAGATAAAAGCATATTTAAGAGATGTTTTGAATAGTGCGTAATACCCCTCAGTGGAACAGTATATATTCTTAGGTCTACGGTTTTATTTCAAGGACGAGGTGTTGCAGCAACTGGACCAACAACACATTTTGATTAGTAAATAGCCCGCATTCAGCTCAGTTTAATTTATCTATCCCTTTAAGGGTCAAAAGGACCACATGTTATCCCAGGGTACATTGGGCACAAGGTAAAGAGAACCACCAAGGACAGGTACCCAGTTACATGCAGCCAGTGCTTCGAGACACAACGTTCATATCCAGTTCTACATCCCCTTGAGAGTGAAGGGCAGGTTGCAGCTTAATGAGGAGTGGATGCTCGGTGTGGGGTGACGGTGCCCCTGTCCTATATATTGGACCATATGGACGGGTTGAAGAAAGTGTTGCTTCCTTTCTGAGCTTTTCTAACTAAAGTGGCTCTTAGGGGGTTAACCGCTGCCTGGGGAACTCTTATTATGGTAAGCGTATGTTTGATGAGAAAACTTCATACTAGAAAGAGGTCTTAGTAATTACAAGGGGAATAATTGGTTGGTGTTCTTAATAGCTTTGGGCCAATATTTACTGATTATTCAGTGGAAGAGTGAGGAGGCCATGATTGGCCTCCAGAGGCAGGATTATACCTAAGAACTGAGGTCATGCAGCTTCTATTTGTTTCTCTAACCCTCTCTTTAGAGCACTTGAGTGATATTTATATACAGAGCTTTACAAACCACAGGCCGGTAGATATTTTCTGGAGTCTGAACATCAAGTTTTCTATACAGGAAATGGTGCTAGCTAACACAGCGGAGTGACTTTTGTGTGGTGAGAAGACAGGGTTTTACTGGCAAATTTGTGACAAAAAGCCATACGGGGGTGCTCATTTTAGACGGGAGGATTATGTCTGTGTCTGGTAATATAATGGAGCTAAGGACAGGATTTTGAAACGAGGTCTGTGTGAGACTGTGATGGGTCCCATCAATTCACACAGCTCCGTCATCAGTTCCATCATTGCAGCAGTCTCAGGCTCTGCTGGTGCCATTGGGAATATTTGTCACAGAGTCAGCACAGATTCAGCTTGAAGAAAATGTGGAAAGTTATGGGGACTTTGCCAATTTTATGCTGAAGAAAGCTAACCAAGGCACCTGTCCAGTTTGACACAGATTCTACTTACACAGCTCAATTTCTCATTGGGCCTCTTTATATTGTCACTACCCTCGACTGCTGCTGGTCCCTTGGACAATGGACAGATTACAAATTATAAGGCTGCAATTTGTCAAATTTCAGCAACACTAGCATTTGAATCCTTCGTTAGTATTACTTTAATTTACCTTTGCAGCCCCTCTCTCTTATCTCCCACTTCAACCCGTTCTAACTCCCAACTTGTCAAATACTGCTGCTTGGTCAGTCTGTGTGGGACGCAACAGGCTTTAACTAACTCTAATGTAATCTGCGTCAGTTTTAGATGGTCAGAGACAGTCCGCTTAGGGCGGACAGGAGGGGAGGTTGGATGGGTCAAATAAACACAGGACTCTCACCAGGAGACCGCTGTTTGCATCCTGTCTGAAATCAAGTCAACGCTCACTTATTTTATCTTAGTTTGATACTTAACTTCCGTACGTTACTAACGTCAGTAACATAACAAGAAACATACTTATTTTAACCCGAACCATGATCCTAAACATAACCACTTAGTTTTGTTGCGTAAGTAGACCCTAAAAACAAAGTAAACCTGCATTGGAACTTCATTTTGAAAAGAGACACTATGCATGTAACGAACGGAAACTGACACGCGGCCCCTGACACATCCAAAACTGACGCTAGAGGGGTAACTAGAGCGTCATAGTTGAAGCGTAGAGCCACTGCCAAGTGTTGGTATAAGACGAGTTGATAGTGGGAATGTGTTGCCCACTTATTGTTCCAACTTTTCAATTTTTAGGTGGGGATTTGCAAACTGCCTTCGGAAATGGGGTTGGGTTGTTGACCTAAAAAAAATGCTCTTTAATCTGCATCGTTTTTGTCTTTGTACCTACTTCCTTCTCTCTATCTGTAATTTTTTTTTGGCATGCCACATGTCATGTCAGATGTCTTCTTGTCTACCGATTTGCCTGCCTGTCCATCTCCTTTGTATTCCTTAGTCGAAGTGCAGTATAAAGTTTCCTAGCAGGAGGCGTTGCATCAGACTGAGCTTTGGCCTTGCAGTGTCCTTTCCTGTAGAGAAGCAAGACCTTTGTCCCTGACAAACACTTTTATGATTCACCAAAGCTCATCTTCTCTTTTTTCTTGCTAGACCAATGGTATTAACACGGAATCTTCTGGCCTGCTTCTGTGACATAATTGCCTTGGTAGACACTCACCATTCTGTCCTCTACCAATTTTATTATTCACCTCACTTAATCTTTTTATTGCTCTGTAATTCTTGACCAATCTGTCTGCTCTCTCCTCCCTCAAAGTTTCGTCTGAGGTCCCCTGTCCTCTCCTCTGCAGGACAGTTTTCTGCCCCCATTCACAAAGCCATGGTATGTTTAACACGAGGACACAACCTTGGTGTCAGATACCGCTGCTCTGTCACTCCCATTTCTTTTCCACTGATCCCTCCCTCATTTTCCGCTGCCACCTTAGTAGTGCTATGTTTACAACCAGGTCACAGGCAATTAGGCCTCCCCCTTAACTCTCCTTCACATCCCTGCTCCTGTCAATCCGTTCATCCATCCATCCATCAATCCATCCATCCATCTACTCCGCAGCAAAGATTAACCCAAGGACTGACAACCCACCCCATATCCCTATTCCTCTTTTCCCCCCCTCTGTCCATCCATCACTCCCCCTCTGTTCTCATCCATCTCTATGACTTGACTTAAATAAAAACATTAGCATGAGGGCTCAAATATGGCTGCTTTTTTCATTTTTTTTCTCCTCCCTCCTTGCATCCCTCCTCCAGTCCACCCACCATTTCAGAAAGTACTCAGACATAATAAACAAACATACAACAATGAAGATGTATGGCTGTTTTCTGTCCACAAGAACCAACTATTCTTTTCGTATTACCCTCATAAAGGGAATGTTCCTTTTAAAAGGCAGACAGGGGCATCTCCTACTTCACTGCAGCACAGTGGAAGAGCAAATCAACAGGATTGGTGAAGAGGGCTGGCATCAGAGATTTATAATGCTGACTTCCTCAGCACTCCTCTGTGTGTTTTTTTTCTTTTCAGGCACAGGGTTTATACAGACAATTCTGCCTACAGTATCCCAGAAATATGTAGGGAGCAGAATGAAAACTTTTGTATGCGCACACACAATAGCACTGCTGTTCTTTCATCCTTTCTTGCTTTATTTCTTTTCATGAGACCCTGGAAGCCGTTACGGCACATTGACTACTGAATTCTTTCGATGATAATATACAGCAGAACCTTACTATATGCATCCACCTATATAGTAGCAGCATTTTCTTAAAAATCACCATGCTTATGCTCGGTTTCCTTATGTCACCGCACAGAATCCGTCTTGGCTGAGACATGAGACAGGAGTGACAGTGGAGCATCTGGGGAATAAAACTTCTCCTGGCTTGTCTGAACAAACAGAGAAGCAGACGAGTGGCTGGCGGGCTAGTGTTTGGTGTTACCCATACTGTTTACACAACGGGTGTTTTTGTTTGGCACCACGATGATTTTCCCAATGGGGTTTGTGTGACAGCAGGTAATAGTTAAAAAATGCTGTCTCCCACTCCTCTGCCTTTTCATATTTGTCTGCTTCACTTATTTGCTTCCCTTATTTCTCTCTCTCCCCTCTTCTTTCTGCCTCTCTATGCTTTTTGATATCTCTCTTCTCTCTCTCGCATATGCAGAGACACAGCCAAAATTTCGCATGCGCTGCCACACTTAAGCTGATCCAAGGACACCAGAGGCAGTTTGTCAGCTTCAATTAATGTCCGGTGTCCATTGCTGCTGTGGTCACCCAGAATATGACTTGCTGGTCAGTGCATGTGTGTTCACTCATGATTGACACGACCTTCCAGCTAAAAACAAATCTTCGACGTCAATCAAGTCGCAGAGGAAGCCTGCAAGTACTCAAGAATACATAAGTTCGGAAGGGTAAAAGCTGTTATCACAAAGGTTGAAGAAAAAAATTCCTGTTTAGTACTCCTTCCCAGCCATGGTTCAGAGAAGGACAGTAGAAAAGATAGGACTGAAAACTGAAGCCTGAAAGGATTATGCTTGTTTGTGTCTGACTGGGAGTCAAATGGGAAGATCAGTATCAATTTAATCTATGTGAGTTCAGTAAGGAGTTGGGTACATGACAAAGCAGGGGGGAAACAGCTCATTTAAGTCAAAACAATATATGTCGGTGCCACTAAATCCAAGCATCACCTGGGTTTTGATCTGAGTTTTTTACTGCATGAAAAGCCAGCAAGTCCAGTATGAGAACGAGACTAATGAGACGGTGCCTGCTCTCACTGTGCCTAGCTGTTGTTAGCCCCAGTGGGTAAACTAACTGCTTGTTAAAGCACAATGTTTTATTTCCTTTGTCTACATGTATTAATGCAGAATTTGTGGAAAGCACCTTTGATGGTGCTAGACAAGCGGTTCCTCTGTACTTCGGTAGTTTGTGCTGAGCTAGGCTGCACATGTCTTGAACATGTTTTTTTACAGAGAGATGAAATTCCTATCAATATTTCCATTTAACAGCACCAAGACAAACATGTGTATTAAACAGATCTATTATTATTTGTGGTAGTGGTAGTAGTAGTATGTTTGGATCGTGTTAACCTTGATTGACAGGTTCCCAACAGGTCAACACTGAGCTGTGTTTCTTGGCCAATTGTTTTACACACCTCAAAACTCTTCTCAGAACTCCCAATTTGTCAACATCCGCTAACTCATGAAGACACACACACACGCGCACGCGCACGCGCACGCGCACGCGCACACGCACACACACACACACACACACACACACACACACACACACGTATCAGGAGAGATGACAAAGAAGGAAAGAAGTGGAGGGGAAAGAATCTGTGAAGCAGGACAAATCGATGACGTTCTCTCTTTCCTCCGTCCCTGCTCCTCAGCTCTTCCCTCGTGTTTCTTTTCCCTTTCCCATCTTCCTTTCACCCATCATGCATCTTTTACTGCATCTCCCCTTCTTCCACTTCCTGCCCCCTCCTTTCTTTCCGCAATCTCCCACCTGGCCTGGAGGTGGAGGAGACATGCTGCATAAAGATACATGCAAATCTACCTAATGGGACGGAAAATTTGAGTGAAATAGCGATCTTTCCCCTTGGAGATATTTTTTTCTCTGTCACTATCTTTCCGCCCTTCACTCTTTGCTCGTTTTCTCCCAGATTTGCTTTCTCTTTCCCTCTAATTTATTTATTTTACTTTACTTCCTCTCTAACTTACTAACTATGTCTCATTTTTCTGACTCATATAATAATAATATATTGGACTCATCGGTACCTCCTCCCTAACCTCCCTTTCTTTTCTCATCACCCTCTCCATCTCACCCTGCAGGAGTTTTTTACATAATTGTGATAATCACTTCCAGTGGTGTTGCCCCTCATCTAACCTCCCTAAAATAGCGCTGGCTAACTTGCCCTTTAGAGCTGCATCCTCACTAGTTTGTTCCATGATCAGAGGATGCTTGAGAGGCCTCTGTACACCATCTACATGATGTGCGTATAAAATCTCAACTTATTAAATGCATTATTATGCCCATATCCTTGTTAGCAAACGTGGCGCATATGATATTATCAGAAGTCTTGATCCTGCCTTTAAGCCTTCTTTAGTATTTTAGTAAACAGTTTCATTGTTCATTGTTTTATACCAGGCAAATCCTGCTATATGTGTATATATAGACAAATCCGGTGACCGCTTTGTGTGTTCCGCAATCCAGTGCCACCGCCATTACTGCGGTAGTAAATCATAGTAATTCTACTGTCTGATAACCGTGTTAACTTGTGACATTCAGCCAAAGTCCGTGGTTGCTCGTAGTAACTCATGTAAATGGTTGGGGTAGATAATAAACACAGAGTACTATTTAAAATGGATTAAAGTCAAATTGAAGGCTTTTACGAGTACACTTACATGTTCTGTTCGTCCGTGTCTGCCGTCACTATGAGCAACCACAACGCATCCGGCTGTCAGTTAACACAGTTAGCAGACACTTTGTGATGTCGACCAATTAATGATGACTTTGTGGTAGTAAAGCCCTAGTTAGAGCAACTAACGTTATATTTAACAATAACACCATAATTGGTTGATTGAGTTAATTTATTCTGTGGGACCATCACAGCCCCGAGACAGTGTCTCAGCCCACTAATGTTAGCTACGCTAGCTAACCAGTGTTAACTTGGCTGACGTTACCTGTTTCACCATGTAAGGCTAACGTTAGGCAGCTGAAAACTGCTAAGGTTCTTCACGAACTCCTAGACATCGTTGTCAAAAGTAACGTTACATAGAAATTTAAGGTAAAAGTAGAAAATTGTACACATCTTGTACACGACAGCTTGCATTCAAACGCGCGCGTATTGTAGGAAGATGCCACCGCAGTAATGGCGACTTGGTTACTTCCGGTATTTCCCCGTATTCGTGTATAGAAACAACAGGGTATCACTGCTTCGAATGCACTTTTGCTGATTTTCTTTTACATTGTATCTAGTTTGTGTTTAATTTTAGATCTATCAGGAGTGATTTATAGCCACGCTAGCTGCATGGCTCTAGGGATGTCGATGTTGGTTGGTCGGTCAGTCCTTCACTTTGGTCCAGACTGAAATATCTAAATAACTATTAAATGGATTGATGTGAAACTTTGCACAGACATTCATGGTTCCCACATGATGTATTGTTAAGACTATGGTGATGCCCTGACTTTTCCTCTGGACCCCCATGAGGCTGACATTTGAGGTTTTAAGTTAAATGTCTTGACAGCTATTGAATGAAGCCATGACATTTGGTACAGACTTTCATGTTCCCCTCAGGAAGAATTGTACAGTAATAGCTTTTCATCTAAAGCCATCATCAAATCAAATTTTTAAATCTAATACTTTGGTGTATCAGCAAATAAATGAATACTAATAACTTTCCCATGAGCCTCAGCTGTATTTTCTATTTAGTGCTAAATAACAAATGTTAGCATGCTAATAGGCTAAACTAAGATCCCAATCCAGTAAAAGCACATACTGTATTACAGACATGTTTGATTTCAACAGCTGATATGTGGATGAGTTCTTGTGTTCTTCTGCACTGTGAGCAGATGCATCTGATAGAGAGTAGCAACAGGATATTAGTCTGTGAGGCAATAACAGGTGAGTGTTTGAGAAGGAACAAAAAAAAAAAAAAAAGAGCAGGAAGTTGCTATCCACATGTCTTAGGGTACTGCCAGAGTAATCCAATAAGACAAATAAAAAATCATGCAAAGGCCATCCGTCCATGTCAAAGAAAAGCTCTTAAAAGAATAAATCTCATATCCCTCTGTGACACTAACCATAAGAAATGAAAAGATATTAAAAAAGAAGTTGTATGCTGTAAATTAGATAGAGCTGGAACAAGTTAAATAAAAGATTTATCTCCTTGTTCTGAGACAGGCGCTCACAAAAATCCACTACTATTCTTGCCACGAGGAGACAAACAGATAAGCTTGATTCAGATTTTGCATCCCTAGCCATAGGTTAATACATGTGTCTGTGGAGAATATCTTTTCTCTGTTACATTTTATGAAAAAGGAATATAACAGCTTTGTGTGTCGCTGTGGCTTAGCCTTATGAAAGAAACTCTGTCAACAATAATTAACTCAGTGGAACTCAGTTGAAGTGGGTAATGTTCTCTCTGCATGCTTGTGTATTTGCTTTGTTGAAACCCAGTGTTTCTCTATGTTACGCACTGACGGTCACGCGGACTGACATTAATTGTCTTGCAAAGCCAACAGGGTTAGCTTAGCATTACTAAGCATGCCAGAATATTTATGCAAATGTGTGTGTGTGTGTGTGCATTCATGGCTTGCGTGCGTTCCCGAGTGAACTGCAGCTACTGTGTGTGTTTGAGTTGGTGGGCACATTAAGCCATTACATAAAAGAAAAAAAAAAAAGTCCTTCAATCGTTCAAAACATGTAATGGAAGAAATGTGTCTTGCATGATGACAGGACTGTGAGGGGGGCTCCAAGGTCCCATGATTCTCTCTGAAGTCACTTAGCGTAATTCACCACATATGTCAGATGAGAAACTGGAGATGATAATTGAAGGTGACCTCAATTTAAGAACGCTGCAGTTTGCAGGCCATTGATTCTTGTAAAGAGGGAGAATATTTCGGCCTCTCTTCCAAAAGATGGAGAATATGTGCTGAGAGAGAAAAGAGAGCATGGGCATGTGTGAGAGAGTAACAGTGTAATGATTGTGACTATTATGACCTGTGCTGCCGGTTCTATCTCTTGGACGGGATCTACAGTACAAGGATTAGGTCATCTATCTCCTTTCTAGCTCTTCCCTCTGTTTCATTTTTACCTTTCTTCAGCCTTTCCTTAATCTAACAACGTATCAGTCGTTCCCCATCCACTCATCACCTCCCCCTCCCTATCCTCCCCTTTCTCCCCGCTTAGCCACAACCCTTTTTTATTGTGCTGGTTCTAAAGTATAAATCTGATCGGCCATTTTTCCTCTCTGAAGTCATTTAAGATGTCGCAGATAGCTAACGAAGCAATTACACATGGCAGACTTGTCGCCTCTATATAAGGGAGCAGTGGAGCCTGGCATGCCTGTAGATGTATAGAGAGAGAGATACAGGCTTCCATGTATAGCCACTGAGGGTAATGGAGCAGAAAGCCAATTCTACCACAGCGTCGCATTAATAATTATGACGATCTGAGGTGTCTGCTATTATCATTATCACTGACAACTGTATGCATATGTGAGAAGTATGATGGGGATAGATGTCATGACAAAGGATTGCGGATTGAAAAAGGTGACAGCAGCATTGGGGATATTCATAAAACGGCAGGCAGGATGAGGGAGGGAAAGAGCTGAAAAGATGAAGAGGGAAGGGAGTTGGGGAGAAAGAGAGTGTTCCTCAGAAGAGTAACTTAATTAAGGTAAGACAGGAAAACAAAAAAATTGCTAGACTGTGTCTGTCATTAGTGAGACTCTCAGCAGGGATGAGAAAAAAGACTGAACAGTGAGGGAGGATTGGAATGAAAGATCAGGTTAAGTGGTATTCTCAACAGAATGTAGAGTTAATACCATAATTAAGGGAATCTCCATATACGGTGTAATGGTGTGAGCAGGCAGACACACACTCACTTTATATCTCAATATACCCGGGGTTGCAATGTAGTTGGGCTCATCGGGGCCTGTTGTCCATAATTCAGAATCTTTATTGCAGATGCTGAATGGCTCCCTTATATAAAATACATGGGGTTGCACCCATTATCCATACTTTTTTACAAGACACATCAGTGTCCTGAAAGCAGTCGGGTACAAGAGAAATACATTTCACTTCATATGCTATGAAAGTTAATGCACATGGTGTGGGCGGAGAGAGAGAGAGAGAAATTATCTATAATTTATTTAGAAAAAACAACCAATGTTAATTTATTTAATTTGGTTCAAGGGTTAGACATGTTTCTTCTAAGTTCATTTTTCAGTGTCCCCAACTGTTAACACACAAAATTACCACAGGGCAAAGGCTAAATAATAGAACGAAGGTTGCTTCAAGGAAGGCTTGCAAATGCTAAGGATCAAAGATTTAGCAGATAAGCCTTCTAACATGAGACCGAGGGGAATGTTAAATACATGCAAACGTGAAAATGTTGTAACACTGAACGTTTCTGTTCTTAAATGAAGGGATATTTCCAAGACAATTCCTACAAGGAAATGTATGATGAAGTTAATACGGTAGCTGCTAAAATGATTAGCCCTTCTCTGTGTTTGATTGAAATACAACTGCTACCCAATATATCAAATTGAGAAACTTTGCCTGCGATCTGTAGAAATTAGGAAAAAACGGCTGCATGTTCTTTCTTTTGATGGCCGATGTTACTCTGCTATTATTAACATTTCTAAACTGAAATGAGAAATGTATTTCTGACTGCTTCCCTGACCAGTGGCTGCTATTGTAAAAAAACGATTGCATTGCAGTGTGAAATACATCACCACCACCCCAGTTTCAAACCATGTTATTAAATCAAAATTATTGCTGCTGCTGCTTAAACTAACTCGATTGCAAACTGATTCACAAAGTACTAGCTAACCTAATTTTCTCTGATACACCAGGCCTTAACAAATATGTTATAGGGCTGTCAGTTAACTCGATAATAAAACGTTAACGCAAATTCGTTTTAACGCCAGTAATTTTTTTAACGCATTACAACTTACAATTTTTTTGTAGCGGGCTCAGTTTTAAAACTAGGAAACCTAAGGAATCCATAACCATGCCATTGCCTGAGGAGGCTAAATAACGCTCTAAACTTGCATTCAATTTTGGCGAGGAAAAACTGGCATGGCCATTTTCAAAGGGTTCTCTTGACCTCTGACCTCAAGATATGTGAATGAAAATGGGTTCTATGGGTACCCACGAGTCTCCCCTTTACAGACATGCCCGATTTATGATAATCGCATGCAGTTTGGGGCAAGTCATAGTCAAGTCAGCACACTGACAGCTGTTGTTGCCTGTTGGACTTCAGTTTGCCATGTTATGATTTGAGCATATAATTGTATGCTAAATGCAGTACCTATGAGGGTTTCTGGACAATATTTGTCATTGTTTTGTGTTTTTAATTGATTACCAATAATAAATATATACTTATATTTGCATAAAGCAAGCATATTTGCCCACTCCCATGTTGATAAGAGTGTTAAATACTTGACAAATCTCCCTTTAAGGTACATTTTGAACAGATAAAAAATGTGTGATTATTTTACGATTAATCGCGATTAAATATGGACAATCACGCGATTAATCGCGAGTAAATATTTTAATCGATTGACAGCCCTAGTTCTAATCTATTCAGTATGTTGGCAGATGTGTTCAGGTAACACTGAGTAAGAATGTTATTCATTTGCTCAGTTTACACTGGTCCTACTGGGATTTTTGCTTTTGTCCGTTCTGATTGAGAAAACAAGCTGCTTTGAGCAGAACAGACACACCAAGGTCAATTTTATTTTCCTAAATAATAAACTATATGAGGATATTTCCATTTTCTTTTTTCATCACATTAAATGATTGGGAAGGTATGTAGAGAGGAAGCACTATCGGATGGTGATATCTGAATGCATTATAATAAAAATCCATCTTCCCTTGACAGTGGTGATTCCCACAGTATAATTGACCTGAGAATTAAGTATTGTCACTCATGCCATCATTACATAAAGAAAGACGTTAACCTGGGGTGAGAGAGACGGGGTTGCTTTACATAATAATCAAATTACATTGAGGTCTCGATTCACCTTCGACCTGCCTCTGTCTCTTTATGCTCACTCTGCAGAGGAGGATAGAAGAAACATTTCATATACATAACAGTTCTTGTCAGTGACACATGTGAACACATATAATGGAATGCTTGAACGGCATGAGATTTTATTTTCTACTGCCATCCCGGGGTTTTAATTTCCTTTCATCAACACATACTGGGCTTTTCTTCTTGGTGGTGGTCAGAGCCATTTTCACTAACATTTTCTCCAGCCTGACATATATCTGCCATGCTTTTATTGCAGGTTAGATGCTCTGTATAAACACCATTTAAGAGGGCTACATCATTCAGAACGGCACGATTCAGCTACAAGAGAGAGTTAATATGCAGGCACTCTGAGAGCAATATTAGCCTCTCTTTAGTCATTTGATTCCATGTATGAATTTAATTGAATCCAAAAGACAGACCAACAAATGTTCAGAGTATTAAGGGAGACTGTGGCAGGAATACTGTATAACAAGTGCCTTAATTCCCTCTGAAGTAATTATGCTCTTTGATTAGGGAATTGTGCCTAAATGTAATTAGTGACTGTGCTTTAAAGATTAATTTTGTCTGTGATAGCATGCTGCGTTATGTTGGTGTCTCACCACATTATCCATAATCACAGCTCACCATCTCAACTGTACTCTTTATCTGTAAAGAGATCCCTACGGTAGGGAGGACAGTGTGTGTGTGTGTGTGTGTGTGTGTGTGTGTGTGTGTGTGTGTGTGTGTGTGTGTGTGTGTGTGTGTATGTAATGTCTCTCTGTCCAGTGGAATCTTATGAGGGATTTTACAGCACATTGCAAGTCTGGGTCTCATTATGTAAACCCTACTTTTTCATACATATAATAAATGCATATTCCAAGAATGACTCGTACGAACAGATTCGTTCTTAAGTAGCTTGTACGAGTGATTTCGGAGAACTTGCCGCATTCACCAATTTTGTCGTATTTTTTATTTTCTCTTCGACGCGAACACAATTTACGAGAGGTCCAGACCTGTCGTAGGAGTCATGTGCAATTAGTTTGCTATTATCCAAACCTACGTTTTTCATGGATTGTATATTTCATTACTTTGAAGTAATTTTGAGTTTGAAAAATCCTATATAAATTACACTTCATAATTATGTTGACATTATCCTGTTTGACTCTGCAATAAAATTCTAAATGTATTCATATAGCCTAGAAGTATGCTCATCCAAACATACATGTAATAGCATACAGTAAGAGTATGTCATGATCTGTCAAATGTTATGCTGAGTCCAACAATATAAATAAAATGACAGATGACTCTGTCGTTAAGAGTAACTGAATATATTTTTACAAAAACTGCAGACAGACAAACACGCACCCATGCCTGCATATGCACACATACATTAAAACACACACAACCAATAAACAAACAGTGTTACGAATATGTGTGTGCGTGCCCGTGAGGGGAAGGGATGTTTTTCAGAAGGCCTGTTCAAATTCATTATGCATGTGGCATCATTACCAAATACCACTTGAAAATGCTTCTAATTAATCCAATTAACACCAGGCTTTATTGAAGAGGAGGCGAGTTGTTGGGCTGATGCTGCATTCATAACATAAAAAAATAAACATGCAACCGAACACAGGAAAAGACACTGTGACTTCAAGAGATACAAATGCTTCAACTGCTTCTTTGCATTTGTTATACCACAATTATAAAAAGGTTTCGAAAAAATCCAGAAAAATCCATAAGTAAATACAGAGAGGTAGCAGGGCTGTACTCTGCTACGCAGGGTTGACAGCCACAAGGAAAGAACTGCCTGAATAAATATGAGATGAAAATAATGTAGAGAGCAGGTGCAGTGAAATTTCCCTGCAAATCCAGGAATTATGTAAATCCACTCCACGCGTTAGAGCAGAAATTATTCCGCCTTCGCCCACAGTAGCACTCCACACACAGGGGCTCTGTTTTAACTACTTACCCTACTGACTCCACGTCCCCTGTCTTCTCCATAACTTGTTCCCAGGATTTCAAAGAAGATGTTGGGGTTGGAGCCGTTGTCATTGAACTCCAGGAAACTGGTGAGGCCGCTCACTCCGAACTGCAAGGACAAGATGGAACCATTTTATTTGACCATTGATTTATTTTACTGTTACTGCTCTTCGGTAAGATTGATCATTGACTCGTGGTCATCACAGTCTTTATTGTCGTCATGATGTTTATCACTATTATCATGTCAGTTCTCATTAATGGTGCAATAGTCTTTTGGCTACATATAATAGACCTCATCAATAATTCTCCTTGTAAAAGTTGACATTAAATTACATTTTTTATCCTCGCTAAATATCACATATGATAACTGCTCACAGTGAAGCAGAGACATGAATCATCTTCCCGTCCCTAATGAAATGATTATATCTTATCAGTTTTCGGTTGCTATAGACTAAAATATGTGTGGTTTTGCACATGTGCACATGTGTGCCTACTATTTGCGTGTCCAAGACAGGAAAGGTTTGGGGAATATGTTTTGCCCTCGGTGGAAAAATCACACTCAAGATTTGTTGCAATGTTGTTAAAAAGTGAGCAGTCGACATCACGCAGAGGTGTGTGTAATAAGTACTAGGCTGATGAAAAAATAGTGCGTGTTGGACTTTGCACTAGGGGCGTAAAATGTCCTGTGCAGAGAGGTAGACTTACTCACACACATACGCAACACACACACAGACACACACACACACACACACACACACACACGGTGTCAGTCCCTGACCTTTGCCCTGCCTCTGCGGTAGTGTGACCTGTCAGTGAAAGTGACACTGTGCTTCAGGGAAGGAGAGGTGTTATACTCCTTAATATGATTCATGCTCTGTGTGTGTGTGTGTGTCTGTGTGTGTGTGTGTGTGTGTGTGTGTGTGTGTGTGTGTGTGGTTGTTCCTGTGTTTATGAAACATGGATTCATGTGGGTTGGTTTGGGCTATAATGCAAGCATGCACGCATAAATATACACGTGCATAATGGGTTTATGCCTAATCAATTGGACACTTGCACAGACACCCACCCCCTGTATCTCAGGTGATTACACATTTTCATAGGATTTAAACTTGCATTTTAGCCTCATGTGTAACACATTCAAATCGGTATATTTATTCAGACATATCTGTGTGGGTACATCCCTGTGTTACGTTCTTAAACACGCATATGGTGGTTTGTATGTGTACATGTGTCTTAGGCTGCATTCACATCAGATCTCAGTCTTCCCATTCATTTTGAACGGAAGGGGGAGAGTATGTTTGGGCGTGGAGGAAAACTAAAATACAGCTGAATGCAAAGGAAAAGTAGAACTTTTTAGAGAAATGCAACCCGACGTCTCGCTACGGTGACCGATCACGTAACCGGCGATCCAGAGCTGTACAACCCAGCCATGAGGGGACGAAAGACGTTAATCGTGGCAGTTAATGGGCCATTAAAGTGACTCACCACACCGCCGCACAACCCTGCAGCAAATAGCCACAATGCCCGATCTGGTGTGAATGCAGCCTTAGTACACGTGTTGCAGATGTGTATAGAAATAAGCCAGGGGGGTTGGTTGCATTAGTATCTCCTTTACGAGTATATAAATGATATAGTTCATAAATGATGTTAATGTGCCAGTTGGTTTATTAATCTACATTGACACACCGGTATGTTGTTACCATATTTAATTATTTTATTCCCCTGGGTCGATCACATGCTGACAGCCCCCCCGCTCCAATAAAGTACAAGTTTATTTGCTTCCTTGCAATCTGGGCAGGGGTGAAACCCGCTCGGATACTGTTCACTGCCTTTCATAATTATTCACTTAATTAATGTTGGCAGCTCTGTATTGGAACAACAATTATCTTTCTTTTAATTGCACCTGATACAAAGAACACGCCACCGGGCTCGTGAGACTGAATAAAAATCAGAGAAATAAATAAGAAAGAAGGAAGAATTGAAAGGTGTTTTTAGGATGTTTAAAAGCTTCTTAAAAATAAGATGAAAGCTGAGAAGTCTGTTTTATAATAAAAGCAATAATAGATCTGGAAGAGTTCCCTTTTGGGACAATAAAATATGTATTATCCTATCTTAAGCTTGGACTTTGAAACAGCCTCATGGGCTCTGGCTGAAGCAGAGCCCATGAGCCTCGCAGGACTTACTGTGCCATAAAAAGTGATCCATACAATTTAAAAATGAGTCGTAAACCTAACTGCTTGAGTCACTGAGGCCTTGTCCACACGTACACGGGTATTTTTGTATGCGTTTTGGCCTTTCGTCCACACCCAAACGGTGTTTTAGGTCACTCAAAATCGAGCTTTTGAGAAACTCTGGCCAGGGTGCAGATTTTCAGAAACTCCGTTTTCAGTGTTGACGTGCAGACGGAAAACAGAGAGAGATTATGGCTTGTAACGTCAGAGTGTGCGCCGTTATCTCCTTTGTGAGGCATCACTAATGAGGCGTCATGCCGTGCAACGGCGGCATAAATGTACTCATGTACGTCGGACGTGGCCAAATAACCTTGGTAACAGGGCTTTTTACATGTTTACACATAAACGTAAAGTTACCCTTCCTCTATATTGAGGAAGAGAGGCGTCACAACGGAGGTCACTGCTACTTATCCAATTTATCACACCCACAACACAGACCTCGTCGCTGGTGTGTGTGCGTTTGCGTGTGTGTGTGTCCCTCAACCTGCCCACTGGCCTTGACAGCGCTTCAATTGTGTTTTTGCATTTTTGTCTGGACGGAGCTATTTTTATAACCGTGCGTGTGTGGATGGGAATTTTTTTGAGAACGAAGGAGGAAAAACACCATTTACAAAAATACCTGTGTACGTGTGGACTAGGCCTGACAATCAAAAGGTGGATATAGCAGCAAAATGACAGGGTAGTGACATGTAGTCTACCGACAGCTCAAACACAGCACACACTTGAGCGTAACAGCAGTTTCACCTGCTGCATTTTCCATTCTGAATTTGTCAATGAACACCAAACAGCAACATCAATAGAGCTCCTCATCAACAGCCGCAAATGAGTATTTATCATTACCATAATGGCCCCACATACCAAAACGCTGATTAAACACACAGGCACGCACAGTGAGTAAAGCACACTGCTGATAGACTGTAAAATGGAACTGATGCCAGGCTGCTGAACTCAACTCTATTACTGCTTAGGGCTCTTTAACACAGCTCTGTTGAGACAGCCATCAGGGTTGGTTTAACAGCCGGGGCTGCTGATGAAAGTGTTGCCAAACCCCAGCCCGATCTCAAGGTGAAACGCAGAGATAGATATGAAAGCCATTGCGTCGCATTTATTATTGTCAGACACTAATCCTAAATTAGCATTTCACTTGGCTTCATCATTCAGTCAAAGTGCCATCCCTGGAGTAGTTTTATATTGATATCAAAACAGAGGGCATTGATCCAATTGGATTTAACAGTGATGAAAGTGTTGCCAAACCCCAGACTGAACTCAAGGTGAAATGCAGAGATTCATAAAATCACAGCCGCAGGATGAAATCCTCTATCTCCCAAAAGTCAACTGTTCAGGAACTGAGCAAAACTTGCTGATTGATGCATGTGCTTTTTTTTTTTTTAAGGTATGCGATCATTTGAATTCGTGATCACTTGGGTCATGAAGTCTCCTGAGCTCAGACAGGAAGTTGGAAACTTTCAGTAGAAGTAATGAACAAAAATTGGAATTCCATGTGATAAGAACAATACAAAAATACAAGACTTATTTAAAGCCTCCTCCATGTCATTGTCCATCCCTGGAGGGGATTTTAGTTATACCAAGTGATGACAATGAATTTAGCAGTGACTGCGTCTTGCTGTTTCAACTAGTGTCTCAGCCAAGGAACAATAGCGCCTGGTCTCCAAAATTCCACGTAATGAGCACAATGTCTTGAAATGCAAATACATGCTCCCTAAATGAAAAGTGCTAGAAAATGCGTCTTTTTTTTTCCCCCACCGCTAAAAGATACACATGAGACACAGCTAAAAATAGGAAGGAATCTGAAATTGAACTTGCATGTTGTAGTTGGGTTAGGGGATGAGCATATGCAGAGTTGCTTTTTCAACTGTAGCAATCAAGGCTCCAGACTCACACAAAGATGTTTTCTGTGAGTATATCTTCGGCAGATATATTGAGAATACTTTTTCGAATAGCTTGTTTTTCTTTTTTTTTTTAAAACCATTTTTCAAACTGGCACTCACTCACCTACAAGCATCACACAGCAGTAGAGCACCGCAGGAGGCTGATGAAACAGATGGACAGTCCTCAAACGGAGATTAGAGTCACGTGACTTTGGGTCATTGAGATATTTACAACAAATATATATCAGGGAATGCTTGTATAGTGTAAATCAGATGGCACTGAACGCGTATACGTTTTCTTTTAGTTTTAAAAAAGACTCATTGTCACATATTTCTTTACACAGTAAGCGATACCGTAGTCTGATTACTTCTTTGTTTAAAACCATATAAAATGTTTAGGAACACAATATATGAACCCTGAAGATGAATGATAATTGTTGGTAAAGTTAAAATATAATTTCAAGTTCTATCTGAGCTGAATTTTGTCAATCTAAGGTTATTATAGAACAGAATTGAGAGAGACGTTCACTCCATGCTTGTGAATCTCTGTTCATGGAATTAATCGGGACAGTTACTGGGTTTTATTACCGTCCACAACAATCTCCAATTAAACAAGGCTGACAATGTGAGGTAATACATAACAGGCAGAATGTTGACTATTGAGCACAACTGTTTAACTTGTAAGCCTACCTTTTTAAATCAGCTCATGCTCTAGATTTGGGGGTACATAGCAAAGAACTCAGGAAGCCTGCCTCTGGGAACAGGACTTTACCTCTGTACCCGCGTGTGTGTGTGTGTGTGTGTGTGTGTGTGTGTGTGCCAGATAGTGTTGTCACTATACCAAAATTCTGACTTCGATGCGATACCCTGCCTAAATATCTCGATACCGAAACTGAAGCGACACCACGGCAAAAATATAAAACATCAGGAAAAAAAATGGAATAATAGATGACGGAACATGGAACTTAAAATTATTTTTTATTAATTAAAAATGTTTATATGTCAAAAATGTATCAATTAAAAAAATTAAATGGTATGCAGTAATCTGATGTCCCCTATACTTAAGTTTATGTGATTCCTTTGATAGTCAATTTTATATTTGCAGTTATTTTTGATAATGCACACATATTTACATTTCGTCTGTATTCTTATTTCTATTTTTCTTATAAATTATTTATTATTTTTATATAAATAAATTATTTTGTATAAATTATTTTAGAATGAAAAAATGTATAAAATGGAAGAAATGTAATTTCCCCCCCCGGATCAATAAAGTATTTCTGATTCTGATATCACTTATTAAACAGCGTTTACTAAGTTTTTTTTTTTTTTGTAAAACAGCGTCCTTGCTGGCGCAGTGGTAACAGTTCAGGCGGGGAGTGGTACTGCAGAATGAAAAGAGGCTTCCAAAACAAACACCCACAAAACGATAATAAATTCAGATGAAGTTCTGTGAGAAGTTGATGAGAGAAAAGTTGCTAAAAACAGAAAGACACCACAGTAACTGTAGAAAGCTCTGTGTTGTGTCGAAGTGCTGTGAAGAGAGAGAAGAGTCACTCTCACAGGACTGCTTTTCCTCTCCGTCCATTTCACGTTACAGAGACAAATAATTGAAATAATACTTTAACGCGTGCCCTTTGATGGATTATATGTTTGCCGAATTACAGGAGATGCTTGGACAGATTCAGAAAAGATGGTGAATCTAATGTTATCGCTACATTTGATCGGTAATTAGAGCCGCGCTGTTATTTCCTTGTTTTTTTTTTAAGAAAGTTCTGCTGATAGAGACACCAGCTCAGAGCGGGACTGTGCAGCCGCTGAGAGATTCATGACCTGCTTTAATCTTCTTTTCAACTTCACCTGTTGACTCCATCCTTCTAGTTATCACTACAGTTTAGTTTTTCACCGCTTGTTCCCACTAGTAGCAAAGTTATGTAGCAAAGTTATGCGTGCTCCCACGGGATCCCAATCCTAATGACGTCCTCTACAGCAGAGCGCTGCACACACACACGGCCCCACGGTCGCTCATCGACGCAACTCGCGGCTCATATTAAAACACTGTCTTATAGTATCTTTACTAATAAAACGGGGGATCGTACCGTTTTTAACAGCAGGGTATCGCGATACCATTCTAGTATCGGTATACCGTGCAACACTAGTGCCAGAGCAACAAAGTATGCATGCGTGCATACTTACTGTAGTTGACTACCTTCCTGCAAGACTTGAGGGGGGAAGTGTGTGTGTGTGTGTGTGTGTTATCTTCTGCACTCCCATACCTTTTTGACAGTATCCAGCATGCTCTTGCCTCCCTGCCACGGTTTGGAGTTCTTCCTGATGCAGCTCAGACTGGCCATGCTGTGCCACTTCCTATCCTCCAGCTTTCTGTGGAAGGTGTTGGCCAGCAGCAACACAGAATCATAAATGTAGCGGTTGGTGATCTGTAGAGGAAGAAAGAAAGAAAGAAAGAAAAGGGATACATTAAGACAGAAAATGAGACTATGGCAGGATAAATGGCCATATTTTACTTTTGCTTAAGATGCTGTGAAAGTAGATTGACATTAAGCATTTACGTTTATCATTTATTCAAGTATTATGTTACTTTGTATGTATTTGCAAATACATGTGTAGGGAAGAATCCTCATGGTCACAGCTTGTGATTAGCTTATGGTTCTAGTTTACTCATTTCTCATGTGTGTATGTGTGTGCGGGATGATACTGTGTGTGAACTTTAGGAACAAGATGCAAAGGCTAACGTCAGAGAGAGGACATAAGTATCATCCATCTTTTAGACAAAGGCAAGTACTGTACTTAATGTATCATGAGCTATAGGACAAAGTAGAGCTTGTTGCACATTATAGATGGTAGCAGATATAGAGCAGAATGGTGTATAAGCAGCACAGGTGCTAATCGTGAGGTTTCTTTGTCTCGGAGTGCTATAAAAATGTACTACAATTCAACAATTTCATTTAGCAGACGCTTTTGTCCAAAGTGACGTACATCTGAGAGTTCGTACAACACAAGAAAGGATCTAAATAGGAGGGAACAACTTGAGTAAGTGCCAACAGCAGCTGTGTATAGAAGCAGATTTGTTTTTGTTTTTTTGTCATCATGATCATCATTAACAACATCCTCAATATCATCATCAACATCATAGATAACATCGATGTCATTAGGTGCGGATGTGTTCATGAAAGAGCTGGGTCTTTAGCTTTTTCTTAAAGGTGGAAAGGGACTCTGCGGATTGAATTTGATGCGAGTGGCAACTGGGAGCCAGTGGAGAGATATGAACAGCGGAGTGACGTGTGCTGTTTTGGGTTGGTTGAAGGCCAGTCGTGCTGCTGCGTTCTGGATCATCTGCAGAGGTTTGAATGTGCATGCAGGAAGGCCTGCCAGTAGGGAGATGCAGTAGTCAATGCGTGCTATTACAAGAGCCTGTACCAGGAGTTGTGTTGCATGCTCTAACAGGTAGGATCTTCCCGATGTTGTACAGGGCAAATGAACACGACCGAGAAATTGAGGCCACGGGAACCTTAAAGCTTAGCTGGTCGTCAATCATGACACCCAGATTCCAGGCAGATTTTGTGGGTATGAGTTTGGTTGGTCCAAGCTGTATAGAGGGGCTTGCTGGGATGATAAGGAGCTCAGTCTTAGATAGGTACTGTACACAGCTTTCTGTTGAGACGTCCCTTACTGACTCTTGGGATGTGATTTGTGGTCTCTCCTATTGTAATTACAATATAATTGTTTTACTTTAAACCCATCAGTGTTTTGTGCACAATTTCGTGTATGTTTGAGTGCTTACAGGTCATTTCCACAGCAATGCTCTGTAGGGGACTTGCTCACATCGCTGTGCTACAATTTGTAATAAGAATCTGACGTCGAAATGACCAATGTCATGCTTGCATGTGCTTCAGTTTGGGAGTCTAGATTTTGTTTCTCCTTTGGTTATGAAGCTGATGGACAATACAGGCCTGCAGATATCAGTAGTAAGTATGCAATCGGCCAAACCCTTTCATGCTTAAACGCTATCAAAGTTAAATGTTTAGCCCTTCTCTATCTGCCTGTCAGGATGTTTCCTGCAGATGTGGGGCATGACATTCACCCAAAACACGTCTCTTTTTTAATTAAACTTTGCACATACCGACAGACACACACACACACAGAAGAAAAGCTTTAAGGATGACATTAATTAGAATGTATTGATAGGTCCTTGGCGCAATAGAATAAAACAGAGGGAGGGAGGGGGGATAAGGAGAGGAGTTTATTCAGCGATCTATCGTTATGTGATTTACCAGGCACCCTTTCTTTGTGTTTATGAGAATATAATAAACACATTGACTACAACAGGCATGATTCTACACACACAGACAAAGCAAATGTTGCTCTTAATGTTACATTTTAAAGAAAATATTTCAGTGAATAAGGCTGCCATAATAATGCTGAATGGCATGCTGCACGTTTGTATGTTTAAATGTCCACCTATAATAGAGTGCTACAGGGATGTTTTATTTTTGTAGGCCAACTCGGAAGTTAGAATCACTCTGGGTTCCCTCGACAAAAAGCCAATGTGATTTTCCATTTGACTTTTGGATTATTGCAGAAAATAAGCTCCGTGGCAAACAAAAGTTTATGATACTGACACGTTTTGTTCCGTAAAATAATCTCCACAAATGAACACCACTTTTATGATTTTTGAAGTGTGAATGCAATCGCCAGAAGTAAAAAGCAAACAAACTACACCACGGTGGCATGAGCGCGAATATACACAACGAGGCTGTAATGGCAGACGAGTCGGCGTGATGGCGTTTAGTAGTCTCATTTAGCCACTTGTTGGCAACCGCCTTTTTTAAGACACGTAAAAGCTTCAAAATTCACGAGTGGGATGTTTACTGACCTTTTTTATATCGCAGAACAAAACGGTAAAATCTCTTAAGCTTGTGTTAACCACAGACCTTATTTCAGGCATCTAACTAAGAACCCATTCAAAAAAAAACATTGACTTCCAGACGAGGGAACAGGAAGTGCTAAAATGCTAACTCATTTCCGGGTTTTAGGACTCATTCCTGTTGCACTCTATTAAGTCTTAATTAAGGAAATAATGTCAGTATTAGAAAAAAAAATATTTTACATGTAATATCTTCTTCTGATGCCCCTTACTTGATTGGAGTAAGGTCATGATAAAAGTATGAAAAACCCTGTTATAAAACCTATGGAGTCACTTCAGCCTTTGGTATGTCAACCCCTTTTTCATGTGTATTTTGGCCTTTTCATCCTGTGCAGGTTACAAGAAACAGCAACCTTGAATGTAAATATTATGCAGTACTTACAAAGCTAAAAACATATTTCAGTGTTGTGGTTACGGTCGCATGAATAAATAAATCCATGTAAACAGGGTTATTAGAGAGAAATGTTAATAATTCACACTATGTAACCATTCTAATCAAGATATTGCCTTATGCAAATAACTCCCAGTAACCATGGAATCAAAATGCAATACATCATAAATGAGTCGAGTCTAAGTCTGGCTCTTAAGGTTTGGGACTATCCTGCTCCTTAAGAATGAAAAACTTTTTGGACATTTTTCAAACAGCAGAGATGTAGACTCAAACAGTTGAATTTAATTCCAGGCTAAAAGATGAATTCAGTACACGTACAGTACACTCGACTGTCTGAGCAGAGTATTGCTTGTTCAGTCTATCACTCACCATCCATTCTAAAATGTAAGGGAACCAAGTGGGAACGTGGCCATGTCAAGGTTTTCCATCATTTTAAAAATTTATATGAGAGATGATGAGATGACAAAATGTATGTGCCTTGTTACTTGTCAAATAGTTTACTGGCAGACAGACAGAACAAAAGAAAAACTATAGTGACTTTTCCTTCACTTCTTTCCAAGTATTCTTGCTCTCACAGTTTTGTCTTCCGCTTGCTGTCTTTGTCCATCTATCATTCTGTCTCTCTGTCTCTGTGCCTATTGCTTTTTCTCTGAAAATTAAAGTGAAAATCTACTGCTCTGTGGGGAGCTTCAATGATCAGTGGGTTCTGCACTCCAAGCGAGCTTTATATATGTGTGTGTGTGTGTGGTCAGCCTGAGTTGATGTGCTTCAGTGCAGTGTGAAATTGGGCTTCTGGGCCACTCTCTGACCGCTGAGCTGATCTGCTTCCTCTGTCTCTCCCTCTCTCTGTTGGTCTTTCTCTCCCATCCCTCGTTTCCTCTCCTCTCAAATTTAAACACTCATCCCCTTCCTCCCCATCCACCCACCCGCTCTCTCAAACACTCACTCAACGACGCACACATACACACAGGATGTGTACAGGGTGTTTCAACTGTGCATGAACAATGTTTTCTACACTCTCAAAAACACATTGCCCTTGACTGACAGGAGTTACACTCACACACGTACTGTAAACACAACCTCGGCCCTCCAAAGCAGAATGAACACATACGCCTGGACTCTACCCAACTAATAATGAATATGTTGGAAGGGCTTGAATCTTGATGATAGCTTTTCACACTTGAGAAGCACTTGATTCATATTAGGAAACACAAGGCACATGCATTATTCAATGCTTCAGGGCGTCCAGGAGTTAACAATGTCTGTATTATAATGTACTGTATGGCGAGGCTCAAACCCACTATAGGCTTTAATCAACCTTTATGTATTTAGCTGGTTTTTAACCTTACAGGCATTTTGGTTTATTTCATTACATTATTCTATTTTATTTGATTAAAAAACAAATAAGCATGTCCATTCACTGATTACAGTGGGTGAACGCCTAGAACGGTACCCTCTTAGGACTTGAAAGGGACATATACACATAAACATTAAGACCATGCTTCTGTTTTCAATATATTTCCAACTTTCATCAAATGTGATCCCCCAGGGTCTCACGCATCCACATAAATCAACAGCACATTAATTCAATTTCAGATTTTTGTCTTGACACATAAATAAGAGTGTGTTGCCTTTTCTCCGCTCTATTTGATGGCAGCTTGATGACTCACATACACACAAAAAGGGGTAATAATTGCATACATATTGCCACCCTGGGGGATATATTAGTAAAGTAAAGAAAATGTGAAAGTGGAGAAAAAAGAAACTGTCGCCGTGTTTTCCACGACCATACTGTCAGTTGAACTGTGTGGTTTGAGATAAACACATAAGGGTGTGAGCCAGCTTTTTCTGAAATGATTAATGTTCCAGGTAAAAAAGCTCACAGGCATGAGCTGTAACAATGTCAAATCAGCGAGCCTGGTGTAATGGGAAGCTTTTTGGATCGGGAGACATGTTGAAATATCAAACTAAAACACTGGGAGCAGTTTCAAAAAAGACAGAAATGGAGCACCAGAGCAGCTTTTAAATACACAACTAGTTTGGGACTCTGATTTTTGAAATATGCTGACATGAAAACCCGGAGAGCAGTGTGTAAACAAACGTGTGAGAGTATTTCAGAAGATGTGTGCATGTACAGAATGTAACTCAGAGACACGTGTACCAAACACATGCATGATGGTTATAGGACTCTCACAGTATTTGGTAAAGTTAAAGGGCGGGTTCCTCTGTGTTCTGCTCCGTTTTTTTCAAATGGAAACGCCCACTCAGCCATTGCAAAAAGCAGTGAAGTAGGTTTCCAAAGTAGTCTAAGCTAATCAATAAGGTTATTAATAATGTGAACGCTGGCATTAGCTGAGTCAAAGTTAGCAGTGCTAAGTTTGGAAATAACTGAAAGGGTTGGTTCGGATTTTTCGAAGTGTCGTTGTATGTATAGTATACTCCTGTGTTCTGTGAGGTAAAATGACTGTTCTACGAATTGAGTCTGGTCTGGTCTTGAGGACCGCAATATAACGGCTTCACGGGCTGTCTTAAGGCGAGGTAAAGCGGCTGTGGACGGGACCAGCAGGCCCGTGTTGTCCGATCCAATAGCTACTGTAGCTCAAATTGCTGAAAAAGTTAATGCTGGTTTCGATAGAAAGGTGTCAGAACACACAGTGCATCGCAGTGTGTTGCATACGGGGCTGCGTAGCCGCAGACCGGTCAGGGTGCCCATGCTGACCCGTGTCCACCGCCAAAAGCGCCTACAATTGGCACTTGAGCATCAGAACTGGATCACGGAGCAATGGAAGAAGGTGGCCTGGTCTGATGAATCACATTTTCTTTTACATCATGTGGATGGCAACGAGTTGGAGGTGTTGACTTGGCCTCCAAATTCTCCAGATCCCAATCCAATCGAGCATCTGTGGGATGTGCTGGACAAACAAGTCCGATCCATGGAGGCCCCACCTCGCAACTAACAAGACTTAAAGGATCTGTTACTGACGGCTTGGTGCCAGATACCACAGCAGACCTTCCGAGGTCTAGTGGAGTCCATGCCTCGACGGGTCAGGGCTGTTTTGGCGGCAAAAGGGGGACCTACTCAATATTAGGCAGGTGGTCATAATGTTATGGCTGATCGGTGTATATGCTGTATATATAGCAGCGTCATCATACAGAAACCTACCAGATCAGGTCACGTTGGAAAAAAGATTTTAGAAGGGCTTGGGAACATAGTATTTTGACACTAAAACATACATACTTTGATCAAAATTTGAATGTTCGGATTTGAATACATAAGCAAAACCACTGGGAAGCTACAGAATGATATAAAAACCTAAAAAAAAACCCTCAAAAATAATGGTCCCGCCCTCTCTGATTGTAAGGGTTTTGTGTTGCACATTCAACACCAATTAAGCTTACGTATAGTACAGGATAGAAATAAGAAATTAGCTCTGGCTCATATAAAGGTAGTTTAAAGTCACTGCATCTGAATGAGCCTCCGAGATGACTGTCAATCAGTTCTGAAAACATGAAAATGTGACATGTTAAGAAGAAAAATAGCTTGGATATTTTCCAAAGCATGTGATGGATTTGTACATATACTTGTGAGTGATATCACCAAAAACCAATCTCTATTTCTTCTGAAGTCTTTTATACTGATGCATTGTGTATAGAGCTGCTTTTTATTGGGGGCAAAGTTGCCCAATAATGATATTGGCGATCAATCGACTGTATTCCCGCTGGTCTCGGTCTTTATATAGACTGAGTTAATTTTCTTTTTCTGATCATCCCTCCAGTTAATTAAATTGCAAGGAGACAGAATGCCAGAGACCAGGCCAACAACAACTCCCTACTGTAGCTTTAGCTATTTGGCTAGCACTGATCTTATTGACTAAAGCTTCTTTGGCGACAAGTGAGCAGCTTTTCAGCTCACTGTATATAAATTAAAGTGAATTAGCATATTGACAATCTGGAATAGTCAAGTCAAATAAAAAAAAAAAAAATATTTATATTTTTTGAGCGAGTTATCTGCGGAGACAAATAATGTGAACTGAACAATACGTGTATCTGAGATAGAGAACGTCATGCAACACTAAATTCATTAGTTTAATAAGTATAATTACGTTTGTCATTTCTTTTTACCTACCTGCTACTTACCTTCAGCTTTCTTCAACCATATTTCTGCCATAGCCCACTTTCTTTTGTCAAAAAAGTCTCCAAAGCACACCACTATCTTATTAGCCGATATATAACCCACATAAACTCTATTTTTGGTGGCTTCCAGCTACAGAATCAGTTACCGTACTTTCATTATGACACTTGAGCATAAAACCAGTATGCTTATTTGATTTGTTGAAAATCCCTGACCTTCCTTATGGACAAATCACCAATTCAACTCACCTCTAGCTGCTGAGATTTGGGGTTTTTAGGGTCACACAGGGAGGTGTTAATCCTGTGGTTATGTTTGACACAGCGCTGAGTTGTGTTCTGGGGCATGGGGAACGTCTGGCGCACCACCGTCAGCCGACCGATCGACTTCATGACTAACTCCTGCAAGTCGTAGTCTGTGATCTCCTGAGAGGGGGGGAAAGAGGAGGAGGGTGGTGGAAGGGGTAGGCGGAGGAATGAGCAGGGTTCAGAGAAGAAGTGAATAAAGAGGGAATAATAACAGAGTGAGGAGAAAAATCAATATCAACAACTCCGTCATTTACTGTTGCAGAAGACCTACAGCCAACTTTTTTGACAAGAAAAACAACAGTAACAACAAAAACTTGGTTGGACACCACTCCATAAAAGTCCCTGTAAAATTAAACGTCTCTAACTCATCCTTTTTTAAGTGCTTTAGGTCTTGTTTTATATGCTCTACTTTTCCCAATATCACCACACTGTGCAGTGAAAAACCTCCGTCTACATCATCCGCAAAAACAGTTATTAGACACAGCAGATGGAAGGAGGGAGAGAGGAGAGTAAAAAGCGTGTTCGTGTGTGCTTGTTGTGCGCATACATGTGTGTTTGCACGTACTCTGCATGCCCTTGCAAAACCTTGGGGGAGGAATCATTGCTAATTTTAGCCCTAGGACACAATCTCTCTCCCTCTCTCCATCCATGGATCTCCATTCATCCTCTGCGAGTGCACGGGGTCGTGTGGTGACGAGATGAGAACTGACGTTTATCGTCCCTGGTGGTGGTAACACTGCCACCAACCGAGACAGCCTTTGCTGTCTTTGTGTATGTGTGCGGTGATTATCTCTGTTTGTGTGTGCTCGAGTGCGTCTTGTGCGCAAAGGCCAGTTTATGTGTGAATCTGTGTGTGTGTGTGTGTGTGTGCATATGTTTTTAGGGGATTGTTTTTAAGCCTTCCGATCACGCAAAACTCCTTTGATTCTGTTTCATGTGCACATGGCAGCCCGCTTGACAGGATGGATGCGACTCTGCCTGCAGACCACGCACATACATAAATAAGCCATCACGCATACTTTATAGTAGTGAGGGGTAATATTATAGGTACCACCGGTTCATTGACTAATCTCAATGGATTTCATTTGAATGTAATTAACGTTCATTAAGGCTGGTGAGTCCTCTTGGGATGTGATCAATGGTGATTAGGGGTAGTATTATACAGGCTTCATTGGTATAGCTGTACTCATCTGCATTCATTAGGGTGATATATGGCTCTCGCTCCATATGCACAAATATGCATTTGCATCTGACATCAAATTGATGCCGTTTCGATTGTTAAAAATACACATATTTCCTCTTTTTCTTGAAATGCGGTGAGTAAACAGAGTTCTGGATCTACAATTGATTGTAATTATTTTTAAAAAGAGATAAAAACAGAAGAAAGAAATATTTATATCGTTAAGAAGAACTGAAATAATTTAACATGTATGAATGCCTTGTGCTCTACCTACTTTCTTAACAGTACAAGTAAGGAGTCTATTTGCTAGCTTTTGGGGGTAAAACGTGGCAAAAATCCCAAACAGTTGCTTACATAAAACCCCTGAAGGGAACTGAATTACAAAGCCAACAAAAAAAAGATGCACGACAGAGAGAAAATGCTGAAAATTGCTAAAAAGGCAGATCTGTGGGCCAAAAGAGAATTAAGATTCACAGCGGGCAGTCAAGGGCATGCAAAGAAACATCGGCGGGCAAGAATTACCCAGAGTGCCCCACTCAAAGGATCACACTCAAACAAATATAGATGCACGAATGCACAGGAATACAAACACAAACAGACACGCTGAAACTTAAAAGGAAAAGATTATTTTGAGATTTGTCCTCTCAACAGGCGTGTGTCCATCTTTCTTCCTTTGGCACGTTCAATTTGCCAGTTCGTCCCTGTCTCTCTGGGGACAAACTTAACCGACACCCAGTGTGACTTTTGGCGGTGGCGTGCTCTAAAAGCTGTTAGCCTTTTAACAGTTGAGACTGAATGAATGTGACACGTACACATACACACACACAGATACTGACATGACCACACACGAATCACACATGCTCTCGAGTGCAGCACATCAACACACACACGGGGGTCCTGGGAGGAAGAAGGTATACTGGTGCAGAGTTCACCTCATATTATAAAAATGCTCCTTTTTCATGTTTCACTTCTCCCATAACTCCCTTGAGGCCACTTACTGTAAACCTTTCATGGGCTTCTTCAATCAATACATTAAAATAAGACCAAAATACATAATATGTAGGGCTGCACGATTATGGCCAAAATGATAATCATGATTATTTTGATCAATATATAAAACATATAATATTTAAAATTCACATTTAAATAAGCAGAGCGCTGCTTTCACTTCAATGTTGTGCTAAATTCCAACTGTCAAAAAAATGTAATTGTATTATTTTAATTTATTATTGTCATCTATAGTGGTTATTTATATAAAAAGACAAAATTCAAATGATTAGGAAATAAATTATTTTATTTTTATTGATAAAAAAAAATATCTTGGAATTAGTAGCTATATATATCCTAATTTTACATATTAGAAGGTGCTTAGAGCTAGAGTTAGGAAGTTAAACAGGTCACATTTCTCTCTCTAATCTATCTAATCTATTTTATATTGCTGTGAAAACATCTCCTTCAAACAACTGTAGTTATTCAAGTTTCTCTTCAAAAACTCCATTTTACAAGATTACATTTGAACGCATCATGATAACGTTATAATTGCCCAATACTAATTTTACTGAGTAGAGCTTGATCACACCATAAGTACCATAACGGTACTGTGTATAGTGTGTAGCTCCGTGCTGTCGGCAGACGAGCCGGTCACTGTGATCACTCTGAGCAGCATCATGGGAATGAATTACAATATAATAAGTGTCTGATTAAGTTAGTCGTTTTTAAGGTTGTTTTAAGGCTGTTCCTCCACGGATTATTTTGGACTTACAGTTGTGACTAATTGCAGCTTTATGACCGAGCTGATGTAAAACCTTCATGTGGCGGCTGCACGTGTGTGTTCCGGCGAAAAATCGGATATGAGACTGCTGAAAACCATCCGGCTTCAATCGGCTGCTGATTGACGGTGCATCTCTAGCTGTTAGTTTAGGAAGTGCTTGATTTATGCAGCGGAGTTTTCTATGAGCGGAGCACGCATTTTAACATCAATATCGCAGTCGACCATGTTTATTTAATTGTGGGAAGCCAAAGTCGTGATCGCGGTTAATATACGATTTGAACACTCGGGTTTAGTTTGGTTTAGTATAATCTGGTTTATAAAAAGTAAACCTAAAACAAATAATTTCATTCCACCTTTAAATGAAACAAGCATGCAACAATCCTGGCTGATTGACTTACTAACAGCTTGAGAAAATCTATCACACTCCCTAAGCATCATACCCGCCTAGTTTTCAATGACATATTCAATCGTTCAGTCCTAATAAGCATTTGAGCAAAGGTAGCATTATTGTTAATCCATTCTCATCAATCAAAATCTCCCTTCAAGCTGAACAATCAGTTACAAAATCATTCAGTCCTGAGAATGGTTTAGTGTCCAACCAAGTCCAACTACCTGTAACCAGAAGCTTTGGGTAAGTTGTAACCCCCCAAAACGCCCTGCAGCTCATATATGGAGTGAATCACGAGTTGTTTACTCCATAAACTTCAAGTTTTAGTCTGCAGGCACCCCCGTCAACTTCAACCCATCACCTCTCTCCCCCTTCTCACTATTCCCCCGAGGGCCCCAAATCCTCGTCTTTAGTGTTTTACTTGAAGATGAGAGTAAAAAGCAAAAATCCCTCATCCTCAATTGTTCTTGGCACTTCTTCCCTGACCCCTATACTTTGTTCTCCACCCTTCTCCCTTTCTCTCCCCCCAACCCCTCCCTCTCCCTACGTCTCCCCTAGAGACACCAAATCCTTCCCTCTCTCTCTTTATCTGCAGATGAGGGGAAAAAAGCTGGTTTTATTTATTCTTCAACACTTTGTGCTCCTCCTACTCCTCCTCTTCTCACCCTCGCAGCTCCTTCCTGTTCTCCCCTTTTCTATGAGAACACCAAATCCCTCTGTTTTGCTCGTATTCAGAGGTTCAAAGTTGTGAAAAACAAAACAAATCTGGAAAAAGCATCTTGTTTTGTTTGGCCTCTTTTCTCTTCTCCACCACCTTTGGCAATTTCCCACAAGAGTCTCACTAAAATGGAAGGAGCCTCCGTCTGCATTTTATCCACTACCGTTCATCCGATCGACTTCACACTAATGTAGGTGTATTGCTGAGGACCCAAGGAAGTGCAGTGTCAAGTGCGAGCTCTTGAGATCTACGAGACATATTTATTGGTAGTGCGTTATGTACACGCTGTGTGTATTGAGAGGGGACCCTTATTAACTGTTACACCACCGAACAGCATGCTGGGTACAGCAGTACCGCTTTCTGTCGATGTTGCACCCAAATGACACGATACACTAGCATTGCTAGAAGATGCTACTATGTCATGACAGGTGTATTGCTCGGGACCCAAGGAAGTGCAGTGTCGAGTGTGAAGTTGTTTGGATGAGCGGTTCTCAAGAAAGCTGCAAGCAGCAATACGGGAGGCCAAACAATCAGCCCGTTCCGAAGAGGCACGTTTTGAACGGGCACTGCACTAGTGTCCTTAAACACAAAAATTTAACAAAGGGCACGAAGAAGAGAGAGGCTAGAATGATGGGAGTTGCACAGAGCGGAACACTTCCTGAACGACAAAGGGAAAGAGCCTGATGATGGTGTGAGTTGTAAATGTGTCCAAAGGTGATTCTGGGCTGGCCTGGGTTCAAATACACCTCAACTTGCCACGTATTTCCAACGTCAAATACTAATACAGATGGAGAGGAGGGATAGAACAAAGGTAGGTATAGTAAGATGATGGAGAAAGAGTGTGACAAAATGAAACAATGCAAACACGTGAAATGTTAAATACAAGTTAACGGGGGAGAACCATCGACACAAGTGCATGCGGTGAAACAGTATATAGTGGTGATGGACTATGTAGAAAAAAAATATATAACTCTCTGTCATGGCTGTTAAAAAAAAAGTCTTCAAATGAACTGCGAGAGCAAACGGAAGACAAAGTTGTGATCAAAAAGTTTCTGATTCAGATCCCCTCGACCATGCAGGGACATCTGGATAGGAGAAGTGCCGTAAACAAGACACAAAACATATCCAACAGCTCCAGGAGAGCCGCTTAGCAACAACAGTCTTAGATGGCTGCAGTCATACTGGGCAACTTCCAGCTGTGCACAGAGTGCGCACAACTGTTAACTCGTTCTCCCCCTGTCAGTAATGTAGTAGTAAATAAGAATGGTCTTTAGCTTAGCAAAGTCTGCAGCTTATAATTACTGTCATTTTGTATCGTCAGCATGTTTCCAAGAACAATGAATGACACTGACCGCCACACATTTTTGGAGAGTACAATGGGTTTTGATAGGGCTTCATGAAGGATTGTAGAATGGTCTTAAACCACAGAAGACCATATAATCCTTCAATCATATTCAAAGCATGAAAATCCCCAAAATCTCAGTTAGGCTTTGGATATCAGGCAGTGATGTGTTAAGAGCCAAAATGACAGAGAAGCCTAATCTCGTCTCATCTCATTACCATTCACTTGTTCCCTTGAGAGACAAAAAGGCAGAAATGACTGGAGAGAAAGAAAATAATGAAGAAAACGGCAATAGAGAAGATCAAGATTGATAGCATGAGAGAAAATGAAAGACCATGAAGAGATTCAGAGTGTGTAAGGTCAATGGTGGAGTTATCCTCCAAACTTAAGAGAAAGACGGAAAAAGAGAAGCCATGAGTGTCCCTTATTATTTCTGCTCCTCCTCATCTTCATCCCCCCAGCCTGAGCAGAACGAAGGAGATAGGGAGAGGAAGGATGATCAATTATGAACTGTGAACTCCCCCTCAGTGGGGCTGTCTGACTGCTGGCTGTAGATAAAGCAGAGTTATGACAACCATACAGTACCCCCTCATCCATAATAAACCACAGGGAGGGAGAGCACTTTTATACATAGGGAATATTCATTCTCCAAAGAACCAGTACTAGAGGACATTACGTATCACATGATACTGTAGCCGCTCATCCATTTTAAACAATCCGCTAGAGGACTCCACATGGCCTGTCGTGTGAATATTGTGTCTACATTCGAACTAAATTTCAATCTCGATAAACAGAATTAGAGGATTTTCTTTAAATTATTTGAGGGAATGTTTGATTTTAGATTGAAAGATGCAACCGGAAAGACACAGGAAAAGGGAAAGACGGAGCCCCATCAAGCATGACTTCCTCATGAATGCCTTAACCGGCTTAGCATAAACATCCATTCATAATCTAACTTCTTGCACTTGTTGTTTCTATAAACATCCCATTGTTCAATTTGTCCAGAACCACAGCTAGTTTGCAATGATGCTGATGCATATTTTTTTAGCTACGAGCAAATTAGACTGAAAAACTTAGTTGGTTACAAATTTTGATATGCCTGAATTAAATGATTATTATCTTTGGGGAATCTGGGGAAAAACATAATGTGAAATATTTTACAGTATGTGCACAGGTTTAGCTCTTCACTCAGATCTTAAGCAGAACAATGCAGTTTATGGTTGATTGGCATCACTTATGAAAAGTATATGGAATAGTACATTTTGATAGTGTAAACTTGTAAAATTAAATAACTTCATCTGATTTCACTTCACTCCTTTAAAGGTTCTCTATACGATATACACGAGAGGCGTGTGGCACCAGCTCTGAAGCTCATTTTGAGAACTTCCAAAGTTCCTCTCCATACATGTTTTAAAGTATGTAAAAATTAAACTATGATTCATATTTTGCTTAACATGGTTTGCCCATGTAAAAAGTAAAACAAAAAAACAAAAACAACAAAAAAACTCTCTGGAAGTACATCTACTCTTTCTCCCACATTGAGAAATTCTGGATCTGGCCTCGCCCCGCTCACCATTGCTCGCGCTAGGTTGAGCAGTGCGCATCAAGATGTGCAGCACTGTGCACTGCAACCAGCTCGCAATCTGTAGCGAGTTTCAGTGTCTGGTCTATTTTCTCAGTTGGAGGAAACATCGCAGAGATTCAGCCGTACATGTTTGACTCAGATGAGGAGTCTGTTGTGCACCAAAACATATCAGAATGGTAGGTGTAGTTAGCATCTTTTATTTGTTTATGTTGTTTGTTAGCTTTTAACAGACAGTGGCTGACACATCATTAGTAGTTGTGAATCACACAATAATATCTTGTGGGATTTTTTGGTGAATAGTGGAAGGAAGCTCCAGGGTCCGGGTAACATCCAAAAAAGGCACACTCTCCCATGTTCGCTGTCAAATTTTTCACTATGCTAATGCAAACTCTCGCTCTCTGTACTGACAAGTCTGCTCTGCGCTGGAGGTTTCAGTTTTCTTTGCCGGTGTTGTGTCGAAGACTTTTTTCACTATTCTCTTTCTTGACCGGGGTACTTTTGAATCTCAGACTTTAGGGAAGTGTACATACATCTCCCCCTTCAGTAGAGGAATGTGAAAACACTGGTGACAAACTTTGCACAGATACAAGTCAGTATAGTCACTGTCAGACATTTTAGGGGACATAAACATATGAAAAAAACATTTTTGAGTGGAGGGGATCTTTAAGCTCTCTTTGCTCCACCATCTCTCTCCTCTCCTTCATTCATTTCTGGACATCTGTTGTTTCTTCCACCTCCATCTGCTCTCTTTTCCTTCTCCTCTTCATGGCCCATGTATCGACCTCTGCTTTTCCAATTCTCTCTCCTCTCAAAACTATTTTGGCAAAATAACCTATAATCCTACTGAGGAATATTATGGTGAAAGCAGTTGGGCTGAATATCGGTGACTTACTATCTAATTTTAGTTGGCTAAATTAGCATTTTTTTTTTTTTTTTGGCATGTTGCATGAACAGCTCATCCAGCTATTACAAATATAGCCTATATCTCAATTAAGCAACTTAGGTAGCATTTGAAGAAGATATATATGTTGGCTAATGAAATGTGGGTGGATGTATCTGAACGCCAACTGGAATGTCTACATTTTCAGAAAGTGCCATGTAAAAGCATGTGTGCAGACAGCACGAGAGGAAAGAGATGTAACAAAATTTTGCCTGACCCAATCTGGTCTCCTCCCATCATACTCAGTGGGCTCGACTGGTTCTCGCTGTATTTTAAATGACAATTTAGATTGTGGCGTGACATTTGGTTGAGAAGCAAGCGAGCGTGAGAGACAGAGTCTGACAGCATCATGCCAAAAGCATGAGAGTTGTCAACACTATAGTGTTACAGGGCTGAAGTACTGTATGTGTCAAAACTTGTGGACATTTGAAACTGTGAGTGTAAAGTACTAATTGATCTCACTTAATAACATTAACACTACCGGCTTCTACTGTCCCAGAGAGATTTTTGATCCCTGAGTAGGAGTGGTCAGTTGCCAACAACTATCTTTCTGCAATGAGCCAACTACAAGTGATAACCAGACTGCATCACATTGTAGCCACAAGCCAATCAACATACTGTTTTAAGAAATCTAAGGGCGCTTTCATAAGCCACAGTCCGCACACAGTTGGCTAGTCCCAATCAGAGTTAGATTGATACTTTTGGTTTGTTTTCTATTTAGTCTGTTCGGTTTAACAGTGCACAAATCAAAGCGGACCAAATAAAAAAAAATAAGTTGCTGAGGGGCGTGTACAAAGGAGCAAATTTATCTTTTTCGCCTTCTTTGACTTTGATGTGAATCCCTTCTCCTCCAGTTTATGACTTTATAAACATCACTGTTTTTGTGGCCTTTATATGGCATATTCTGCATGTTCTCTTTGGCCAAGATGTCAAGCAAACATCGGACTTCAGCAGAAGTCCAGGTCAGTCCTCTCCCACTCATGTTAACCTGTCGTTTACCTGTTTCCATCTCAACAAATGCCCGCACAGGCAGCCTGCAATTTGGTTCGCTTGGAAACGGACCGAGACCTGCTCTCGCAAGCAGCCTCGGTCTGGTTGTTTTGGTCCGCAACAGAGTACGGTTACTGTGTTCACGACAGACCAAACGAACCGCAACAGAGTTCTATTAACACAAACTAAATGTTGGCTTGTGAAAGCACCCTAAAACAACTAAAATCATTTGTCACTTGACAGTCTTACAGTATCTGTGAATGTGTGAAAACCTCAAATGACTTATCTAAGAAACACAGAAATAAGCAGACGGTGCTATTCACATCTGCTGGCTTTTTATACATTTTGTTTGTTTGTTTTTGAATTTATAACTATAATAACAGTAAGGAAACATAGTTCAGTCATATGTTACTGCTAAAACATAAACAACTGAGGGAGCATTGGCCTGCCAGACTGCATTTCACCATTGATTTCTCAAAGGCAGCAGGTACAAAGTGTTACAGGCTGCATGTTGCTAGACATACACGCTGGCTGCTGAATGACATGTTAAGCCTCCCAGAAAGCTAAGCAAAGGGCTGGCTGCTGCCAGGAGGCCTGAAGAGTGTGAGACAATACCAGATGCTTGACAGGATGCAAAGCAGTCTATTAGACAGCTAGATGTGAATTCAGCCTACCAGGCAGTCGAGTAAATGATAGACTGCTCAGTAGGCTGCTTGACACTGCCATCTGCCTGTGTATGAAGACAGTCTGCCAGGAAAGAGTAAGACCACAGAGGTTTTTTTTTTTTTTTTTTTAAGTGAGCAGTAAAGTCTCTAGTGTTACATTATGAAATGCACATTTATTTCAATTAGCAGAGGAGACACATTTAAGTGGCACAACAGTCCTTCTATGAAGCCAGTAACTAATACAGAGTGGTTGTTTTCAACAGATTTATCCACATTTTTACCTCTGAGAAACCTGCCATCTTCATTAGAGTGCAGGGGCGAGTCTCATTCATTCCCCTCACTCCCTGGAAGCATTAGCATTTGAGAAAATGCTAAAAAAAAAAAAACAATACCGCGAGGTTGTCTGAAGCACTTGCGGGGATTGTGACAATGTTACTGCAGCCTCTCATCCATATCAAATAGGAAAAAATAAAAACCCTCATGTAGCAACACTAAGATTCTAAACGCGAACATCAGAAAATAATGATTGGCTCTCCCTGCAGCATTAATGGAAGTGATGCATACTAACATTTGACTCCAACAGAAATACTTTCTTTGCATAACTGAGCAAGTAATAGGACTGCTGAGCCTTGCAGCATGTGGTAGCAGGGAACAGGGAGCGAGAGAAACTACAGTGTACTGTTTAGCACCAAGTTAGGTTTTCCGTTGCTTCTACAGTCAATGTTGTTTTTTGCTTGTGTACATGGCTGTGTTTGCACACTTACTCTTTTGTGTGTGTGTGTGTGTATGTGTGTGTGTGTGTGTGAATGTGAGGCAGCATGGACGCCCTGCTGTGCCCTGCCAGTTCACTGCAATACCCAAGGCTATCAATACAGAGTGCATTAGCTAGCAGCACACACACAAACACACACACACACACACACACACACACACACACACACACACACACACACACACAAATGTAGCTGATCCTGCTGGTTTTTAAAGGCACTTCAAATGACGCAAGATCAAAGACGTTCTCCTATTCAACATTAATATGAAAGTACAGCCAATATTAAAGTTTAATTATGTTTCCCTTATGACCAATAGTCACTGTGATCAGTGATTGTGCACATGGACTAAAGAAGCATCTCAGGACAAACGCGGTACACTCTGAGGGAGAGGAGAGTGACTTTGTGGACTGTCAGTGCTTGTCTGCTCTCGTTAATCCAGAGAGCTCTTAATATTTAAGTAGTGATACTGATTTTAGACCGGAATATGTGCTCATCCAAAGGAACTCTTCCAAGGTCACCTTTGGCATCTCTGACGATTTAGTGTTTGTACACAGCGGCTTTATCCTCAATAAGTGGTGAGCTTTAAAAGTATAAAATCTTTACTGTATTGTTTTTGCCTGTGGTGCACAGCAGCTGAAGCTTACTAAACTAAACTAAATTGTCCTTGGTCATCCAGTTTTGTGTTTTATTGGACGAACTGAACAAAAGAAGTCAGCATCTTTTTAAGCTCCCCTCTCTCCTTCAAACACCCAAGACAATGAAGAGATTAGAGTGGCTCTGGGTCTAAAAACCATAAATATTCCCAGGATAATTGAAACAATAAGGTGAACTGAAGGCAGAAATCGTAAATCATTTCCGTGGAACTCACCTCATTAATCAGGATCCAGTGACAATCGAAGGCCACCAGGTTGGTCTCCACCACCTGCAACACAACAAAACACACCATCACATTTAGGATTGAGAGAAAAAAGAAAGATATCATGGATTTGGTAGAAATAAGGGAAATAAGTTAATAGACAACGTATTTTAAAGAAAAATAAATTCCTTGTTGTTGCCTTTAAAGACACAGTATTTTCTGGCTCGGATAATGTAATTCATGGTAACTGAAGTGTGAATATTATGGAAAAGAACATTATGGAAATGTGCAAGGCTGAAACCCAGTGTGAAGCTTGGCATAAGTGATTTGAGAAAACTTGTATCAAAGGTGTTCGAGGTATCAGTCAAAAATCTTTTCAAACACATGCAAATATGGCGAAGCTTGCTTGCGTCACAGAATATTCACAAACACATGTCGAATTTTGAATCTCAACATTAGAGCTTTTCTCGCTAATTTACACAGATTAGACAAACTTCTGAGTGGACTAACTTCACTCTCTACGTCTCTGCCTCTGTCTCTTAGACACGCACACACGCACGCACGCACGCACGCACGCACGCACGCACGCACAGCCACAAATACACTGCCTCAAAATAGTACGCTTCGGCACAGGGAAAAGAAAACCTTCTCCATTAATTGTTAATGCTGTAACTTAAATATTTATATGTGTCAACTCTTAACCAGTAACTACACAATTGTTAAACACTGCAGCAATAGGGCACTTTGAAATGGTGCTGCCTAGATGACAGAGAGAGCAACTGCACACACAAGGCAAAAACATTTGGAATTCCAGACACGCCCACGGTACATTTGCACATAAATTTCGGTTATGATATCATCAATTTCCCTTTTTATATCAGCAGTAACTTTCTTTTAGCTCACTCTCTGTCTGCTTGTTCAAGTAGCCCCTTTTCCCCCTGTTACCACTGAACTCTGTCTCAATCATTCTCTCTGACAAGCATGAGGGCGAGGCTTTCCCCTATACCTAACATAAATACATAAGTGAAGCACACGTTACGAGAACCCTCAAATACCGACGCTTTGTCACGGTCGTCGGCGTTCGATACCAACGCTCAAAGGTACCTTGTGAGACGCACCGGGCTTTCCATTAACTACAATGTAAACATCCGCATTAATATTAAATGCTCAGGGAAAGTGCTGTGGTGACTTAGTTAAAGAGCGAAAGAGACTCATCAGGCGGGTGGGAGGCGAGGTGGATGAGTCCAACAAACACAAGGGTTTCATCCAGGAGTCCGCTGTTTCTTGTCCCGTGCGTTAAGTTTCACTTTCACTTTACAATCAGCTGTTCGTTCGTGTCCCGTGTTCACAACGTTCATGTCATTTTCACTGTACAAACGTAGTAATTTTAAGCACAACCATGACGTTTTTTCCTTAACCTAACTATAGTGATTTTGTTTCCTGAACCTAAGCATAACCTAAGTGTTTTTATTTAATTCACAACATTAAGCACATTTACTGCTTCTTGAACTACTGACCACAAGGACCCTCTGTCACACAGTTGGGAAGTGATTCAGTTTCATTTATCAGTACATATGCATTTAGTTTCTTTAGTTCCTTTACCCAAATGGGCAGGAGTGTAAAACTGGACAAGCATTAAGTCAGCGGAACATCACTTAAGGATAGCTAAAGGTAACATTTGTAAAGAATAAATGGCAGTGCCATTAAGAACCTACAAAAAGTAGGGAAGCAGAAAATAGATGTTTTAGTGTCGCTCTCTCAAACCAAACAGTGCTGCCATTTATTATCCACTCTTTCTGTTCTTGTCTATCGTCTCGATCTTGTCTCTCATCCTTTACCTACCTCTCTCTTTACAAAACTATTTCAAAGCATATCACTCCATCCGTATCATTTCTTTTGAACGAGAAGGAGGGTTCAACCTTGCTTTTGTCTTTCTTCTGTCAGAAACACTTGTTTTCACTACCTCCCAATCCTTTAATTTGGTTCTCTTATCGTTGCTCCTGCCTCACCTCTCATCCCATCATCTCTGCTCTCCTTTAATTGCTCACTTCTCACTCTGAGTGCGCCCGCTCCTTTCCTTTCCTTTCCTTTCCTTCCCTTCCTTCTCTCTCCACTCCCCTCCCCTCCCTTCCCCTCCTGGTGTAAAAATACAGTGCCACTCGTATATCATTTGCTATAATTGTTTAGGTGACTATAGCATTGTGTGTCATAAAACACTTTTTAGCCGTAAACAAAAGGCAACAGCTGGAGAGGGCTGACGGAGCGTGGCTAATAGTGGTTTAATCTCCCACAGAGTCTCCATAAAACTTCATCATTGTAACATTGGCGGCTGCCGTAAAACACTTTGTCTACAGGAAACATGGTTGCGACACAGTAAAGGAGTAAGGCAGGGGGGGGGGGGGGGGGGGGATGACGGAGAGGGGTACAAAACTAGATTTTTGCCTTAATTCTTCTTTTCTGACAGCATCTCTGTTCGTCTCTACTCCCTAGACTTTACCTTGGAACAACGCTGAAAACAATGATCACTAGAATACTGGAGGTTATTAATCTTTTTTTGTCCTCTCATGCTGTTTCTGTCTCTATCTATTTTATTATCTATCTATCGGAGCATTGCGAAAAAAAAACCTGGAACAACAAGCGGCGAAGGTGGGGGGAAAGGGAATAGAGAGAAGAAAGGACAGAGGTTTGGCAAGCTGTTCTTCTGTTCTCCATTTCTCCGCCTGTTTGCCCCGTTCCCTTCCCCTTGGTGCTCATTAAGGTTTTAGATGATATTTACACAGGATTATGAGCAAAACTAACTTTATAAACATGCAAAAATGTGTGTGTGTGTACTGTACCTCAATTTGTGAATGTGATTGGGTATGTAAAGTAATGCAAATGTGTATATGCTGATGTTGTTTGCTTGTATGCAAGAGTTGGTGGATGCGAGTGTTTCCACTTCTCCCATTATAACCTCCCTCTGGCAGCCGTCTGGGCAGATGTTTCAAGCTAATTAGCGAAAGGGCAGACTAACACTAGACGTGACTCCTCAGGGGTTAGAACTGTTCAATACACTCACTCTCTCTCACGCACAGGCACAAGCACAAAACACAGCTACAACAAATACATCCAAAACTGCCTTGTTTGTGTGCACGTGTCAAACGAACAAATTAACACAGCATTTTTAGCAACTCAATGCCAACATGGCAGGTAGGCGTCACTTGGGTATCGTTCCCTTAATGCTACCACAGAGATCCTCCCGGCCACTATGACCAGCTCTACAAAAGCTTAATTTCTGCTCAGCTCTCTCTCTCTCTCTCTGAAGTCAGGAGATCAAACAAACACCAGCTCAGCGGGCCGGGACGAATCAAATCACTCAGTGTCAATATGAGTAAGCCTTTTTCTCCGAGTCTGGAAGCAGACAGAGAGAACTAAGACTGATCTGCAACATCGTGCCACTGTGCACCTCGGTCTCGTATGTGTTTTACAGAGTGGCCGTGATACCGCCAAAAAACATTCTGATCTTGTAATGACCTCCGTCCACGTGTCACTCCTGAAGGAGTCCAACAAAGTGAAGATCATTGATTCTGGCAAACGGCTGCTGTTGGCTGACATTCAGTCAAGGTTTGCTGCTCATACCAAGGCCTGACCAGACAAAAGCAGGACATTGCGCACACACATTGCGTGCTCACACACATACATAAGCACTCTTTAGACAGTGACTGTTTGTTCTACAGTACGCCTTATATACACTGGATAGTATACTGTATATGACTGTTTGTGTATCTGTGTGTGAGAGGATAAGGAATATTAATGCAAAAGCAGATATTGCGTAAGTACATTGAGGGGGAAGCTTGAAGAGGGAGAGTGGGCGTTGCTATTGAATAAAGTGCTCTTAATTGAAAATTAGTTGTGTAATTTAATTTCATGCACTATTTGTGATCAAATCAAGCAAATAGCCTAAAGCCCAGCCTCCAAACTAGGAATATCCAAGCTTCACACTTAAACATGCAAGCACAAGCTGTGAAAGTACAGACGCACATACAGAAGTTACACACAGACGAACATATCCGCAAACACAAGAACGCGCACTTGCACAGACCCATTTCTATCACTGCATTCCCTCACAGTGCAGCCACCGCTGCATTATTTGCCCGGAGAAAGGTAACGTTTTTTTTGCTGTCCTATACGGTTATGCATCCATTTACACATTCAAAAAATGCCCTTGCTACTGTATCAACCTGGTCCATCCAAGCCTGCTGTTTTATTACTATAATTAATTTGTGTTTCTATGTCTGCATATGTGCGTGGGGGGGGACCAAGACGCAGATAAGTCTGTGTCTGGGTCTTGAGGTGGGGGAGTATGATTACTGTTATCATCTCAAAGCTTCCTTTGTAAGATGGATAAATGTTCAGAGAACCTAGAACATCAGAGAGATGGGAAGAAAGTGAGCATGGATGAGAGAGCAATGGGGAGACAGACAGAGAGTAGATGCTGATAGAAAGAGAAGAGCAACAAGAAGTCGCATGTGTTTAATGTACTGTAGGGCTGGGCGATATGGCTTATAAATAATATCTCAATGTTTTTTACGCGATACTGCAATATACGATATATATTGGACCTATAACCATACATGCATGCATGCAAATCTTCTCACGTGATGCCACTCAGCCGATCAAATCTGTGCATACCGATAAGCATTGCGACTCGCGTCAGTGAGTGAAATACACACACACACACGGGAGAGACGAGACAAGAGAAAACAGTCGCATAAACAAGTGGTGTGCTCTAAAAAGAGAAAAGTAGACAGCGAAAACAGAGCTTTTTTATCCAGAATGGACAGACTCTTACAGTAATTAATGTAATTAATTCTTCTCATGGGCAGTTCAAAACCAGTATGTCTCATATGTTCAGAGACTGTAGCGATTATTAAAAGCGGTAACGTCTTTTTCGAAGTGGAGGATGGCATCTTCCATGACCTTTTCTGACCTCAACACTTCTTCAGATCTCTCCAGGCTCTTTCCTAGGGCTAGTGTCTAGAGGGAAACCCGCGAGTTGGGGAAACTCTCGCAAGATGGTTAAGGTTAGACATTGACCTCGAATAGTTAAGGTTAGGACAGGTCCTCGGGCAGTGAGTCTTGCGAGAGTTTTGGCAAGTTTTTTGCAGATCTCAGATCAGATCTTGCAATTTGCGGTTTACCTTCTAGACACAACCCTTTCCTAGTTCCCTGCTTCCCTCCAGATACAAAAACACTAGCCCCATACGCACATCCATACTCATACGCCACACACACACAAACTCGCCCAGGAGAATGTGTGTGTGTGAGAGGGAGAGAGCTGCGGGAGAAGCAAAACGCCAAAGCGAGTCTCATGCCAGCAACTTAAAAAACATTACGTGACAATTAATATTTATACTCGATGTTTGCGATATTGTCATTTACTACATCCCAAATAGAACAAGCCACAATACATCGAGTATATTCGATATATGGCCCACCCCTAATGTACTGTAATTTCCAGAAATCACAATTAGTAACCAATGTTGTGATGTCTTTCTTTATTGAATTTCCTATTGATGAAGTTTTAACATTTGAAGGAATGAGTGAGGAACGAACAAGCACTTTTCTGCCCATTTTAAGGTTCTTGACAACTTGATAACAGCTCCGATACCTGTTTGACCCTTCCTCTTACCTACAGTAATCACAGACTCTTCTCCTCATGTCTAACTTGCATGTAGTTACAAAACACATTAAAACATTACCACTACTGTATAAAATAACGAGAGGAGTTCTCGCACTCTCACTTCATTTTCATTAAAGCCGTCTCTCCCATTCGTCCTCCTCCCCTTTCACCCTCCCTGCTTATGAACGGAGCATTTAGTGCATGCTAACTGATGCATTTTCTCCCTGATACATCATAACTGCTGCATCTCACTGCTGCCATTTAGGCTTAATGTCACTTGCCTCACTCACGCTACTCCCACAGTGTGCCTTATGCATGTTTGATTGTGTGCATATTTGTGTGTTAAAGAGCGGCGATGTCAAGCAGAGGGCGCTGCATTATGACACTGTTTTGCTCTATAGATTTCCATACTTGGCAGAGGAGCAAAGAGCAACTGATTGATGGCGTGCAAACAGGCACTCCATTGGCATGCATTCTGTTAGCGCATTAGCTGCTAAAACGGCTAATCTCAAGCCTCGTGTTTGTTCTTCCGCCGCCATGCTGTATGAATAAACAAATACATCCCGCACTACACACACATACATCCATCATGATACATACATCATCGTGAACACAGATGAGATGATACCGGCATGTCATGTACATACATAACTCACCCAACACGCATGTACCTACACATCTGGGATATGACAGTCTATGTCTGAAGCAGTGACTTGTCATGTTAGATAGTGTCTGTGGACAATAACATTGCGTAGTATGATTTGTTACTACATGGCTAGTGTGCATAAAGTGCAGACACACAAGGCCAAGTGGAGCAACAAGCAATGGAGAAAACCTCCTGCCCATAGACCGCTGGCTTACATAAAGCAAATATGCAGTAAATATTGTGTTCAATTTTCAAGACGTATGTGTGTCTGGTCTACGGTTTATGTTCATATTAGGGTTGGGCGATTGGATTGATTTTATTTTGCTAATTTAATAGTCTGCCTCCAAAGAATGAGGGCCGCTCAGCTGCTGCTCGGTGGGCAGAGAGAGATACAGTGGTGGAAAACAACATGTAGAGTCTGCATATTTTCACATCTAACTCGGTAAAATAAGGGTATATTTTGACCAAACCAGACTTGGTGATTGTTGGAAAGACTAACCAAGACGGGTTTGGTTAGTTTTATTTTGTTTGATTGAAGTGTGTTTTAAGATGCTTCACCACTAGAACAGCTGATCTCCCAGCTGAAAATATGGCAGCGGGAAAGGGTGGGTGTACGCCGCGCCGCACACACGCGCCTCAGCAATCGCACGTTGTTGGGCTGACGATGGTCGCCAACACTAGTTCATATTGCTTAAGAATACTTTCGATTTTAAAAGTGACACTAGATCTCTTGTCTTGAAAAACACAAAAAATCTAAGAAAAATGTAACGGTTCAGGGCTCCTTAAGTAAGTGATACATCTAATATAATATAGTGGGGTCACTCAGACATAAAAGGTATGCAGTCATGGTAGTGTAGAGTAATGGCATTCAATTTGATGAAAGAGTTCAGCGACTGAGTTGGACAAATGGCATATGATTAATAAATCAATTAAAACATCGATAAAAAAAGGTTTTTAGTCCATAATTACATGCCACTAATGTGGTAGTGACATACTATACATTTCTGCCATCTGTAGAGGACCATGATTGTCAAGTCTTAATTTGCATCTCATGGCCATAAAATGAAACTTTCAGAGATTGTCACACTGCAAAAACAACAAAAAAAAAAGTTCACTGAGAAAATAGCAATGCACCGCGGATCACTTCTCCAGCCTCCAGAAGCCATGCGCCTGACAGCGCTGTCTGCTGAGGTGCACTGGCAATAGAGGAAGAAGTAGCTGGATTTTTTATTTTCTTTGGTATGAAGTGTTTGGTTGATCTCATTCTGCACTGCAGCTCACGGCGGAGAAGGAAGCAGAAATCAAGTGTGAAAAGTGTAAATATCTGTGAGTCTCATCCTCAAAGCGGTAGTCGGAGAGGAAGATGGTAATGGTGGGATTGTTTTTACTGAACTGGTAAAAAACTTACTTGTAGTAAGTAGCCATAACCTCATATTTGAATATATCATTTTAGTATATCATAGTAAGTTAAGATGTACCCTTTCAAACAAAATAGAATGAAAAACAGAAAAAAGACTTTGTAGATGAAAAACATCCCATTTAAAATCTCGGGTAGTTGAAAAATAGGGATTTTATATATATATATATATAGCATTACAGTGTAAAAGGGATATTTCTTCAGGAAGCAGAGGGAAATGTAATAAATTATTAGTGTTGGATGCACTGGACCATACCATGACATGGCTCAGATGGGTGTCAAAGGCCTGTCTGATTCCTCCCAACTACTAATGACTCTAAATCACAACCATTACTGTCTGTTTAATTAGTCTGATCCAACCGTGGTCACACACCAATGATCTACAAAGTCTATAAAGGTTGTATTTATATGCTAGTGAGCCAGAGAGAAGTGGGAGCAAGAGACGTATTGAATAATCCAGATTGTGTGCGTTCATTTATGTATGTACATTTTTAGTGATTGCTCAAGAACAGTGTCTCTTTGCAATCCCCATCTGACAAGGTCTTACCCCATCTCTCTGTCTCACCTAGACAAGCACACACACACACCAACAGAGAGCTGTCACACCCAACAAAAGCAAACCTCTTCTTGACAAGGTCTTGCCCTACTCACCAACCCACCACACACACCAATGACATTATTGATCAATCACTCACTCTCTGATAAAAACAAGAGCAGCGGAGTCACTTTTTTGTCCTTTCAGCAGACATTTCTCAGCAGCTATAAGTTTCTCTCCCTCTATCTCTATTGCCCTCACTGTCTCCTCTTTCTTTTCTGGCTGACATATAATATAATGCTAGGACAGCGAAAGTCTTTGATAGTATGTGTTGTGATGGCAAAGGGTAACAGGGCCAACATGCAAGACATCCATCATCCTCGAACTCTGTGTGCGTGGGTGTGTTGGTTTCTGTGTGTGTGCGTGTACGCAGAAGCACACAACACTCTGGGTATGTGTGTGAATGTCGGCCTTTCGGTTTATTGATCAGTCCACGGATCCACAGAGAGAATGAATAACACACATTCAAGCATGGACAGACAATTGAACACATACACCACAACCAGCGCCAGCAAATATGACGATATGCAACCTGACATTTAGATATGAACTGATCAATGGCTGGAACAAATAGAATAAGCTGTCTTGATAGGTCTAAGGTAAACAGTTTGTGGGTGTGTGGGGGCTCCTCAGTATGTGTTTGTGGATGTTCTTTAATTGATTTACTAACTTTTTTTTTCCAGCAGTAAAGGGGGATAGGGGATTTCCGTAACCCATATTAAAGGGGACCTATTTTGCTTTTGTGCCTTTTCCTTTAGTGTGTTATATAGTTTTTTGGGCATGTAAAAGGCTCCTGAACTGCCTGAAACGCCTTGCTTGAAGTCCCACCTTTTCTTCTGTAACATGGTGTTATCACCAAGTAACACATTTGCATAACGGTTTTGCACGCCCTCAAACTAAGCTGGTTAGAGCGGAGCTGGAGCGGAGTCCAAAGAGTCTGGTACGGTTGACCAATCACAACAGTGAGCCAGCTGACCAATCAGAGAAGACTGGGCTTTTCAGGAGGAGGAGGAGGAGGAGGGGGGTAGGAGATCAAACAGAGCGTTTCAGAGAGAGGATGTATTTTACATTAACATTAAAACATGTAAACATGTTCTAGTAAAAACCCCAAATACAAGTCTGAACCTGAAAATAAGCATAATGGGTCCTCTTTAAATATCTATCTACCATCATGTTACAGTCTCAGTTCTTCCATGCTTCTCCAAAATTTTGGAAAAAATTAATATATAAATGCATTCTTAAACATGTGATCATATTTAAAATACTGTATGAACACCAGTATGGATTCTGTAAAAATCAGTTGGCCTATATGGCTCTTTTACAACTAGTGGACAAGATTCTTATCGCTTCAGAAAAGAAATTTTGCATGTGGCAATTTCTTGGATCGCTCCGATACTGTTGATCATGACATTTCGCTTGCAAAATTGTACAAACACGGATTTCATGGCCATATCTTGAAGTGGCTTATGAATCATGTTTGTAATAGAGAGAAATATGTCAATGTCAATGGTACATGTATAGAGTCTAAGGGTGCGTTCCGGTTTGGTTTGGTTAAAACAAACAATCCGTTTGCCGGGTTAGTACGGTTTGTTTGGGCTGGTGTGAAAGCTGTCAATCGAACCCTGGTGCGGACCAAACAACTGGTCCGCTTCCAAGCAGACTCTGTTTGCTTTCACACAACAAACAAACCAACCACAGGATTTTATGATAGCAGATATGTGATTTTAGCATGATTTCCAGAGCTGAACTACTAATAAATCCATCTGCTGATCGTGAAATCTATTCAGGAGGCGATCTGTATTTAAGGTCATGTATATACTGTAAGCACAGCAGCACGGGTATTTTCCCTGATTAGTAAGTCAAAAGCTGTTAAAACGGCTGTGCTTGTATTCGACTCTGTTTATTTCGACAGCAATCCCACAGTAATACGCCTCATGTGTGTGTCCGTGCGCTCCCCGACGTTCGCTTTATGCATTCGCACCAGTCATCTGGGAGCGTGCAAAGGAGTTTTTGTACAGTCCTGTCTCTACTATTATTCATCATAACATGCGGCCGACTTGCAGTCTAATAATACTAATAATGCTAATGATCAGTTAAGAAAATAAATATACACATCAGAAGCATTAAAGTGCTGCATAAACTTCTGTCACCGGAATTTGATTTCCCCACGTGGGTCCTGACGATGCGCTGAAGATGCAGGATGAAAATCACCAAAACTGTCCAATCAATGAGTCAGTCTTATAACTTCATTTGTACATAAGAGTGTTTTCACAACCATTAGTTTGGTTCATTTTGGCCCAGACCAAGGCAAAAAAGGATACATTGTTGTATTTTAGTTCTGGTCCGGGTCCTGTTCACACTGAGTGTTTACAAACTGTAATATTTATCAAATATCCCCTAGGCTATTTGATAAATATCCTGCACTACTAATTCACAAAAAGACACTGGGGTTGCAATAGTAAACTGTTGAATGAGACTCTGTACACTTCAAATAATTTACACGTCCGCGCACGGGCAATTAATTCCAAATAATGCTGTTTACTCATCTTGATGCATTATCAATAGAACTTTAAGAGTAGAGTATGAGCAAAAAGAAAAGCCAATCATCTTTAGATTACAGGCTTTAATTGGCCTTTGTAAAACATCTTTACAATAACTGTGGCAACAAAAAAATGCCCAGCATTAGCTCAGTGGCCCAACTGATGATAGGTCATGTCAGTGCGGAGAAAAACAGGACAGAAGAGAGCACAACGCAGGTGAATTAAAAGATTAACCCGTGCTCTAAAATGTCAGAAACTATACCAACTGAAATTGCCTGTGGCAAGGTCAGATGGGAGGACTTAAAGGTTGTCTGTGTACGTGTACGTGTCTGTGTGTATGAAAGCAAGACAGATGGAGATGGATGGATAGACAGACAGGGAGAAAGAAAGAGTGTATTCCTTTGTGTGTACGCACTTGTGTTTCTGTGATACAGAGGGAGAATGAGTGTGTGCGTACATGTGTGTGCGTACATGTGTGTGTGTGTGTGTGTGTGTGTGTGTGTGTGTGTGTGTGTGTGCTGACCAAGCTGCTGAAGTGTTCCTATAAGCCCGCTCTGCTTCTCCAGGTTGACTAATCTTTGACCCAATGTATACTGATGCCTCCACTGCTTCAGTCCATCTATCACTCCCTCTTCCTGACTGCACTATATGAAAAGTACAGCACAGGTCAACTGCTCATGACACCAGGTATGGGTGATATCTTCACAAGTGTCAATCATACACAACAGCCCACATATACTGGCTGCACATGAACACAGGGGACTAAACAGTACACTCTGTCTCAAGTATAAACGTATGCTTTGTTCTGCATATATACACAGAGAATTTTCCCAGCCACGATCATGAAAACCTGTTTTTAACTGACGAGTTAGACAGAGCAGGATCAGGCAATTTACAAAAGACAAAGGGCAGAAATACATAAACAAAAGAGATCATTTCAGCCATAAAAACAATAATCACAAGGCATAAATAATGAGTCTTTTAATCAACAGCAACACTGCATTTAGAGATTATTGTTCAACACGATATTGGTTGGTCAGGATAATGGTCCTCACGTGTCCACGATAACAAAACAATATTCAATTATGCAACACCTGCTATGAATTTTGTGCTATATTCAGTCTCTTTCTCTTTTTCTCTTGCTTTCTCTATGCTTCACCAGATTGTTGTAGCTTATCAAAAAAGTAACATGTAGCATACGTCTGACACTGTAGCCTACGTAATTTCATGCAGCCCTAACTCCAGCAGGAAAGATGTCCGCTCTTGTTAGCAAAAAGAATGCGTATTTGGCGATTCTTTGGTTTTCAACCAAACAAAAAAGGAGAGCCAGAGAACGTGAATGAAGTAATTTGTAAGCTGTGGAATAAACAAGTCGGGACTAAACATGGAAACAACACATATCTCCGCTCCCATCTTAAAACTCACCATCCAACAGAATATGCAAGTCGGCCACCGACTCCATCCACAAAGAGCAGCCGGCCCTTCGAGCAATCAACCCTCAATCATCGGGGCTTTCACAAAGGCAACAACAACATATAAACGTGACAGTCAACGGTGGCGAGACTGTATGAGGGCAGTTAGATCGCCAATATGACTTACCAAGCCATAAATACTTCAGCAAGAGGTTTCCGCAAGTGTATTGCAAGCCCGTCGGCCCGCTTGGACTAGTGATCAGGGATGTATTTTTAAGGAATACAGGAAGCTCTGTTTCCACCAGCCAGGTGGCCCGTAACGTTAGCGACAGAGATAAGAAGAAGATAATACATTATGTCAAGCAGTCTGCTGTTGTCAACCTAGCCAGTAACTTCTGTTAACTTATTTAAGCTGCTATTCAACATTGTAGTTCAGTGTTTCAAATGTCCTAAATGGAAGTTATGCCTTTTGTTGAAACTTCAGCCAGGGAACACCCAGGTGGGCCTAAGAGTATTATCAATTACATATTTTGCATACGGGGTCACTGTAAGTCACAGCGTAACAACCTTACAACATGAGATCAAGCAGTTACCACTGGGGAGAGAGAAGCGGGTCATGTTGGTGTCGCAGGATGAAGGCTTGGCGTTCGAGTGAGTGAGCAATGAAGGGAATAACCAGCTGTATATGGTGGAGAGCAGCAGCTGTTATGGCCCTCAATTACACATCCGATCTGGCCTCCGGGGGTTGAAGCATATGCTAAAGTTGTCAGCCAGAGGAGCTGACCCCACCGTGCACTCATGTTTTACAGGTAACTCTGGGGGCTGACCGTCAGGTCATTTTAAACTACTTTAATTAACTTTTTTTTTTTTCTTAGCTTTAAACGATAAAAAGGCTTTACATTATAATGTTATAACACCATTTCAACCGGCCTTAGACATACTCTAAGGGAATGCTGTCAGCTGTGAAATTGAGTTACTAATTGCATATTTAATTAATTCAGTTCAAATTAATTGACCCCTAGATATCGCTCTATTGTGTAGATAGTTTTGATATTTCTGAGATAAATGTGCCTTTCTTACTTTGGACAGAGTTAATAGCCTATACAGCATCACTTTGGCTTTACTGAGATATTAAGTAGCCAATTTGCAGAAAATTAACCTTTTCAGAAGATGAACAGACTCAACCACATCTACTTTTTTTTTTTTACTTTTCATAAATGCATACTGTGTAACATTTAAAAAAGAAGTGGTGAACTATTGCATAACTGATGGACACCAAAACAACACCTATGGCAATGACATTTTAATGTACATGGCCCTGTTTGTTCTACTGATTGTTTTTCACAATAAAATATTTCTAAAAAGGCGCAGTCTTTGCCACATATGGTATGATTAAAAATTAAAAAAGGAGATGCATACATTTTTCTCTTAACTCAATAATTTGCTCTTGTGCCTGTATTTTTCAAGCATCTCGCAGTTGAAGATTGGTCCTCAGTGGCCTCGAATTCTCACAGGATTAAACGCTTTCAATCAGCTTTCCTCGTCTGGGGAGTTCTCCTCCATTTAGGAGAGCTGCAGAGCTGTACTAAGGCCAGTAGGTGGCCAACAATACGATACACATTCACACACATTCTAAGAGGTATGTAACCTGACTCGCCAGATGATTTGTTACACAGAACCATCTGAGAAGCCGTCACTGGAAACTGTTTGGAAAAGGGCAGGCACTTTCAAAAATTTCGCAGGTGATTGGACGAACCATCTGTCAATCAAACTCTCAAAAACATCGCCTTCAGTGCTGTTCTTTGCTCTCCTTTCAATGAATAAATACCCTCCAGTTGTGATATAACTGATGCTATTGCAGCATCTATATTAACCTCTTCAGGAGCCGCAATTGTTGTTCAGAACAAACTAAGCCACACCCGTATCTGCCAGTAGCATCACACTTGATGCTGATCTGGCTTGCCGGACACAAACGCATTACTTGAAGCCTGACAAGATGGATTTTCGTGTGATGTGATGCCACCATTCTCGCGTGATCTTGTGAAATCGCGAGAATCCAGCTGCCATGCAAAGATAAGAAGGCATGGACATATGGTGCAAAAGTAAAACATTTGATTTTAAACAATAGACTTCTTCAAATATACTGAATAAGATCTGGCTAGATGGCTAAACAGCATTTTGATGCATTGCTGCATCGAACTAAACTGATGTAAGCCACTTAAAAGCTGATGCAATTTGGCTATGGCTCAATTTTGGCAAAAATCTAGCCTTCACTTGTGCATTAGTACCTTGTTGTACACCTAATAATGCTAAATTGAATCTACAGCATACCTACTGAGACAAATTAAAAGATGTTATTAGTGATATCAATTACACTCACTCACAAAGGAGAACTTGTACTCTTTGCCGAGAGCATTTGGGATGCTTCATGAATAAGATATTAAACACAACTCTGACACAAAATGCCTTCTGCAAAATCGAAGCCATGGGGCACTGTGTCCTAAAATCAAAGCAAAGCTGAGATAATAGATCAACTGACCCTGTACACAGATTACATCCTCTGCCCTCTCAATTATCAAATCATGTTATTCCTCTATTTCCAGCTGGGCCCTGTGGGAGGGAGGCTATTTGACCCTGAGCCTGACCCCATTAGTAAGACGAGACAGAAGACAACATGTGGGCAAACATGTTTTCAAGGCTATTATTTGTACGTATGTTTGTGTGTCTGAGAGAAGAAGAAACACAGCTACATCCTCAAGTATATAAGGAAAAGAGAAATCCACAGTGTTAACAACACACCACCAAACAGTCTGGGGAAAACAGTAAAAACAGTATATGATGGGAACAGGAAAGAAGAGAAAATGAGAGCTAAGGGAAGGTGAACAAGGAGAAGAAGACAGAATAGAAAAATATAGATGTGAGATGAAAATCTGAACCACAAGGCAGCAGTAAATAGGCTGTCCGTCTAAGAATTATGTCCTTCTTTCTGGGCCAATCAGTAACTTTGGAAATGCTGAAAGTGTGGTGAAATGCAACTGCTCTGCAAGTTAGGAGAAAATGCAGTCCAATCTGTCTCAGATATCACACATGACAAGCAGACTAATCAATAAGGAACAAAATGAATGGGTAACTTTTACTTACAGCGGAAAAAAAATCAATGCAGAAACACACCAGTCAAACAACTATACTTGTGATCCCTCACTTGTGCACACAATAAATACACAAGCCTATACAAACACACACACTTCCGCACACACAGCAGAGGGTCTCCATGGGTCGCAGTGTTTGGAAATTGGTCTCCGTGTGTGTGTGTGTTTTTCTTGACACAGCATAGCAGAGAGTTGTCAATTTTCATCATGATACAGTCTTCAGTTCCAGCTGCTGTCAGCAAGACTCAAAGGGGATTATACAGTATGATACGTGAATCGGACCAGCGAAAATACCATGTGCAAAAATGAAATGAAACATGAACACGGTTAGGGGAAAGATCACCTTCATGGTTACAAAGAAAATCAAAACTGACTGTTGGCGCTGAGACAACAATCCAACCATCTCCTCCAACCTCCTCCCTCAAACAGTTTGTGGTATAGCTATGCTGCACGTAGGTTGCTATTCAACATACAGCGTCACACAGTGTAAAGGCTCTTTGCATTTTGTTCAAGAATAGAGCTCTTGCAATTATCTGTTCTCAAGTGTTTGTGGCTGAACGCACTATTAAGTCAATTACAGTTGTTACCAGAGACAGATATAGACAGATTTCTATTAAGGGTCCAAGAATTTAAATGATATGGTGCACGAGGCATGACCAAAGATTTGATTATACCTAAGAAAAAACCCCTCTATTCAAAATAAAAGAAATTATAGTATTTACAAGACAGCACCTTTGAATTACACAGGCGGCATCAAGAGCTCAACTGATTCCTTTGTATTTTTCATTGTTCAGATATTGTAAGGACTATTTGCAAGAACTAAAAAAAACAACGCAGAATGCATTCCAGCAGAATGTAGATATGTCAGATGCTCCTCTTAAAAGCTACTATGTTGTTTGTGGCCATTCAGCCATGCACAGTAAGAGGCTTTAGGAAGAGAAAACCTTCTGCTTTATTGTCAGCTGTCAGCAACGTGCTGTACTTAAAGCAACTCTGTGACTTCAATTGAAACACGCCATGCTTTTATCTGTTTATGTGCCTTTTCCCTGAGCCTCCCATCCATGATCATCTCCCAATTTGTCCTTCTTCACTGCTCACTCTCTCTCCTCATGCATTTTTTCTCTCACGTAAACTTTTCATTTCTGATTTCATTATGCTTCATCTCTCTATGTCTCTCCTCTCTTTTTCTTTCGTCCTCCGATCTCCCTCCCCTCCACCCGAGACAAATCTAATTTCACATCCACTACATCTTAAATCAATCAATCAGTCAATCAATCAATCGATAGCATAAATCCCATTAGGAACTGATTACAGGAATGACCAGAGGATGCAACATCCCAAAACACGTTCCATAATCGAAGCTGCGGAAGCATAGGGAGACAGGAAAGGATGGAGGGAATTTGTTCATCCCACTTATTCTATTGTCTCTCTCTAAACACTAGGGCTGCAACTAACGATTATTTTCTTTGTCGATTAATATGTTGATTATTTTCTTGATTAATTGATTGGCTGTTTGGTCTATAAGATGTCAGAAAATGGTGAAAAATGTCGATCAGTGTTTCCCAAAGCCCAAGATGACGTCCTCAAATGTCTTGTTTTGTCCACAACTCAAAGATATTCAGTTTACTGTCATAGAGGAGGAAAGAAACCAGAAAATATTCACATTTAAGGAGCTTGAATCAGAGAAATTTGACCTTTTTCTTTTCTTAAAAAATTACTCAAACCGATTAATCGATTATCAAAATATTATCAATTATCAAAATAGTTGGCGATTAATTTAAAGAGACTGTTTGTAACTTCTTACACGTATAAATCATACCGGGTCGGTGTCCCATGCGCGCTCGCGTGTGGGTACGCTACTCAGACTCAGACTCCAACACAAACTACACCAAAACTGCAAAGTTATATATCTAGTGAAGCCCGTCTTGCAAAACAGTGTTGGCTCTTCCTGCTTTGCCGCGGTCGGAGGACGCGGGGGAGACTGTGACTTTGGTTTCCAGGGCCGGAGTCTCTACTCTGCTGCAGCCTGCTTGCACACCGCGCTTGTTCTCACCCGCTCGGCTTGCTCCAACTCCACGTGCACGCGCGCACACTACACAGAAGAGTTAGTTTAGCACTGAGAATATCTAGTGAATGTACAGTGGACGTTTGTGCAGAAATAAATGCTGCCGCTCCTCCAGACAAACAGAGGTTTCCCGTGTCTTGTGAAGTGACGGGGCTCCGCAGCGAGTTACGTTATCGTCTCCGACCGGGTGTCGGTGTTCCCTCCGGGTCGGGAGGCTGAAGCAGGAAAAGCCAACCCTAGGATCAGCATTGATTCATGGAGAGACTTTCTTCCGGTCAGCTAACATTACTACCAAGCAGGTGAAATATAGAGTGATATTGTGGTTTTAGCTGACGTGTGTCGTCTCGCTGTTTTGACGGACGCTCGCTCACATTCAAGTAGCGCGTGCACACGGGCGAGCGCGAGCAACAGGACGCTGACTTTCGTTGACATTGCGGCCACAGGTGTCGCTGTTACAACCAATTTCTGATTCTTACAAACAGTCCCTTTAATAGTTGACAACTAATCGATAATCATTGCAGCTCTAAAAGCTCCATCATTTGATAAAAAGATCTGCGGTATGTACTGAGACCCACACATGTAAATAGAAAAAACAGTTTTGTAAGTGTGTGAGTGTGTGTTTGCGCATGAGGGTGAGAGGAGGAACATTAATGAAGAGAAGATAAACTGATAGATGTGGAAACATGGTGGTGGAAGAGTAGGGAGCTAAAGGATGCTTGTAGGGTATAGAGTGCATGAAGAGTGTGTAGGTGGGATAAAGTGTGTGTCAGTGTGTGTTTGTGCACATGTGAGTGTTTGAGTACGTAGCAGGGAAAGGGAGAGAAAGAGACAACAGATAAGCACATTGGCAAACTGAAAAAAAAAGTGTGTGATGGCAAGCTCACACACATGCGCACACACACACACACGAATCTGTATCATCTCTAAAGCACTTACTGGCATCCCCATTAGTGGCTGTACCAGCGGCAGTCAATAGCGCTCACCTTTGGTGCTCCTTACACACACACACACACACACACACACACACACACACACACACACACACACACACACACACACACCAAAAAAAACAAACAGCCAACCTTTCAGTCCTTTAGCAGTAATGCTCTATAATCATTTTGCTTCCAGCTCCATGTGCACAGATAAAACCTTAATGTCATCGCACATCACACACACGCACGCACGCACACACACACACACACACACACACACACACACACACACACACACACACACACACACACACACACACACACATGCCCACACACCCTGTTTGTTGAGATAAGAACATAATGCCATCTCTGTCTGGGGATAAAGTTCAAGGAGAGAGCCAGAGCCAAGCCCTTGAAGTGCCCTTTTAACTGCACTGGAAAGTAGAAGGCAGAGGATGCTATCTCTATCTTTCTCTCTCTCTCTAGGTGTATGTGTTTTGTGTGAATTCATGTATTCACATACTTTTTTGTTTGGTTCTGATCGGGATATATTGAGTTCAGAATATACAGTACAAGCCTGATATTGGCCCGATCAAAAAGATGTGAGGGAACTTGTGGCTGAGCTGGTAGTTTGATCCCCAGCTCCTCCGATCAACATGTCAAGGTGTCCTTGAGCAGAGACACTGAACCCCAGTTGCCCCTGATGGTTAGGCCAGTGCCTTGCATGGTAGCTTGCTGCCATCAGTGTGTGAATGTGTGAGTGAGAGGCAAGTGAATCAGAATCAGAATAAAAGCATTTGGCTGTTACCCTCTGGTTAGGAGCATAGTACCAAATGAATTACACCTGTGGGTATGCTGCAAACCTACACTGCGTTTACACCAGATCAGGCATTAAGGCGACGCGCTGCAGGGTTGTGCGGCAGTGTGGATGAGTTACTTTAATAGCCCATTATCTGCAACGATTAACGTCTTTTGTTCCCTCATGACTGGGTTGTACAGCTTTGGATCACCGGTTATGTGATTGGCCACCGCAGCGTGACGTCAGGTTGTGTTTCTCCAAAAGTTGATTCTGTTTCTACTTTTCCGCTTCAGTACCCCCTGCGCCGCCGCAACCCAAACGCACGACCCCCCATTCGAAAATTAATGGGAGGACTTGCGTTTTCGCCGCACCGCCTGATCTGGTGTGAAAGCAGCCTTAAATCCTCTTTCTACTGACTGGGAAGGAACTAGGGATGTGACGGTGAGGACATTTTCCCACCGGTTAATAAACTTGTGACAACACCGGTGTTACCGATTACACCGGACATTTTACAAGAAAAGATGATACTCAATATGTGTAGCTCGCTTACTTTGATCTTTAATGTCGGGTGGCTGTGTGTCTGGCCTCTCTGGTAGAGCTTTCGCTGTGGGGCCGCAGGTTATCCGCCTAGCACACCGGCTGTGACCGCTCCGTCCTCCTCACGGCGATTGCCTCATTAACGTTACGGTTCCCTGATAGCATTGGGTTTAAATCTGAAATATTGCTAAATAGGCGCTTTAGCTTTTCGCTTCGACACCAAATCCTCCGCCATTGTCTTGTCTGTCAACTCTCTCTCGTCCTGTGTGTGTGAAATATGACACCTGCTGCTCTGTGCTGGGACTGCATACGAAGCAGACACATTCACTTTCCCATTTCTCTTCACCTTTTCTATTCATTTGCTCTTCGCATGTTCATCCTTCACACTCTACATCATCCATTTATGTCTCTTTATCTCTCCCTCCCTTCCGCCTTGCCCTTCTAAATCACTTTTCCACTGACCTCTACCAAGGAACAAGTACAAATTTCAAAGGCATAGAGGTCTGAGCCATGAGTATTAATTGGAGATAAATGCAAAAGCCTTGAGCAATCTGTAGTGTAGCTGAAAGGACGTCCATTAGTTTTTTGAAGTTTTGTAAAATAAGTCAAGTCAGCACATGAATCAATTTAAATGCATTTGAAGACACCTTAATCTATGTTAATCCCTACCCCTCTTTGTCCCACCATACCGCGTTATTTTACTTACCAAAGTTGATCCCTCAACTTATTTCTCTATCTGCCTACTTTCCTCCGCATTCTCCCTTGTCTGTCATTCCATCATGAACTCCTCCCCTCCCTTTTACACCCTCTCCTACATGTCCTATAATTACAAGTGTCAACATTTGCTCCTCATGCTCCATTGCCAAAGCAAAGACGTCACAGGAATGACGCACAATCTCTGTGTCCAACGCCAAATTGAAAAAAATCGAAAGTCAAGGAATCAAAAGTCGAGAAATTCAATCAAAGTACCCACAAATCATCGTTTTAATCATTGTCATTTTCTACCCTTCAATTTATTCTGACAATGACCGGCCGGCCCACTGCCCTCTGACTATAGCTGAGTGGTCAATGTAGGAAAAGTTCGGTGAAAGTTAACTCGAGACTGAGAGAATGGCAAGAATGTCGACCTTCATGTGTCAGTAAGCAAATGCAGAAGAGGAAGCGCGGAGAAAGACACAAAGGATGAGAGCATATTGAAGATTGATTTCAACCATACTGAGTCACAGTGTTATATATTTCCCTGTTGGAATTTCTCCAATTTCCCCTTCATTTTAAAAGACATTGACATTTAGTTGAATAGTCCACAGTAATTCTCTATGTAAGGGTACTCAGCATAATTAGCAATTATCAGTCAGGCAGATTATAAATCTACACCAAAGTTATTAAATCAAGCAGCGCCATAGTACAGAAGGATATAACGCACTCAAATATATGAGAAAAGACAAGAGGAAGTGACAAGTTTACACGTACGTGCAAAATGTTAAGATAAGAAGATTAGTTAACGCTGTTAGACCAATTTGTCTCACATATCCCAAGCTTAAAACATCTCTTTAATATAATATAATTAGGGCTGTCAATCGATTAAAACATTTAATTGCGATTAATCATCATTGTCCATAGTTAATCGTGATTAATCGCAAACTAATCACATATTTTTTACCTGTTCAAAGTATTTAATACTCTTATCAACATGGGAGTGGGAAAATATGCTACTTTATGCAAATGTATGTATATATTTATCATTGGAAATCAATTAACAACACAAAACAATGACAAATATTGTCCAGAAACCCTCACAGGTACTGCATTTAGCATAAAAAAAATATGCTCAAATCATAGCATGGCAGTGTGTCAGTGTGCTGAGTTGACTATGACTTGCCCAAAACTGCATGGGATTAGCATAAAGTGGGCATGTCTGTAAAGGAGAGACTCTTGGGTACCCATAGAACCCATTTTCAGGTCAAGGGACCCCTTTGAAAATGGCCATGGCAGTTTTCCCTCACCAAAATTTAGCGCAAGATCGCAGCCTTACTTAGCCTCCTTTCGCGACAAGCTAGTATGACGTAGTTGGTACCAATAGATTTCTTAGGTTTTTCTAGTTTCATATGATACCAGCATCTTCACTCTAGCTTTAAAACTCATCTCGTTACAACCTAAGAATTGCAAGTTGCGTTAAAGAAATTAGTGGCGTTAAAACGAATTTGTGTTAACGCGTTATTATCGCGTTAACTTTGACAGCCCTAAATATAATATAATTATAAAGCGAGGAATCTCTGTGTGTCTGTCTATCTGTATGTAAGTTATTCGCATATCTCGAGAACAGCTCTTCCGAACTACGTCACACTTGAGGGGGGTATTGCTGGGGACCCAAGGGAGTGTTTTTTTCGAATTTGGCGCAATTTGGACACACAATACGTTCAATTTCAATAAACTTTGGATTTTTAAGCGATCGGTGCTCTGTGCAGCAGCTGGGGCCGTGACCTGGGTGTCTTTTTCCCTCGTGAGTAAGACTGTATTTCCTCGGTGTAAGACTTCACACTAACTTATATCCCTATTAACGTTACCACCAGCAAAATACCTCTGCTAATTATATCCATGCCCGTGGTAGTTATGTCAAAGCAAGCAACTAATACGCAAATTTGGAAATTACCTCCGCTAAGTGTATTTCACCGATGTTTCTGACCATGATTAGCCACGACCTGTATGTGTTTTTCAGGGTTGGATTTAGTGATTTGGGGGCCCCAGGCGAACATTGTCTAGCTTTACTTTTCACCCTCTCTAACTGGGAATGTTGTTGGTATTGGCAGTGGAAGAAGAAGTAGGCCTACTCAAAACATTTTTTCTGAAGTATAAGTAAAAGGAACTTTTCTCTGTCAGGTAAATGTAGTACTACAATGCTTACCTCTGAAGTAGAAGTACACACTAAGTAGTATACAGTTGAGTTGCATATTTTGGTGCTTTGGGGGCCTTTTGTAAGTTATTTTGGGGTACAATGAGTCAGAATAGTAACATGATTCAATATTTTCATATCTTAACATCATAATAAATCTATAACTGTTTTGGGCCCTTGTAGTTGGGGGCCCCAGAGGTAAAGTCTGCCCCTGTATAATATAATATAATACAATATTGCAGTGCCCATTCAAAACATGCCTGTTTAGAACAGGTCGAATACTTGGCCTGTGATAATATAACATAATATAATACAATATAATATGTATCCTGCAGAAAACGTTATCCTTTTTGACTGTAATTGACAGGCTACATTGTCTCTCACAAGCATTTATTTCATGGTCCTTGGGACCAAAATGAATCAGAGGTAATTCATTATAAATTGTGGAAAATTCATGCACAGGGTGTTGATGAGAAAAATACATATTCATCAATGGCAGTGGAGCAAGGCAGGATCACAACATCTGATTTAAGGCTCCATTAGCAGTCGAAGCCTGCTAATCCCGACCCCTCAGGGATGATTGTAGAAAATGAATTATAATGTATTTTAAAAGGTGATCAGATCAGTATGGAAATTGCCCATGACCAAGAAAATTGCTCTGCACAAGACAGATTTCACACACAAGAGAGCATATTTTTGACTGGTGCTTCGTCACAGTACCTGTGGGCATGGATGCAACTTTAAATTAAATATTCGACCTAAGTTTAGTAAGGACGTACTTTAAAAGGGCCTCCAGACAAGCCTATGTTCATATTTCATGCTATATTGTGGGTAATGGTCACAGAATGACACAAGAACGTCTTAGACAAAAAAATAATTTCACAAAATGCATTTAGTTTAACTGCGATCGTGGACTGAAAATAGAACATAGGACAAGATAGGCTAGCGTATGTTGAATGAACCTGCTTGGCCCACTGACTCCAGCCAAACTTTAAATTAGCTAAAAATAGGATTTTACTGTCGCCAAAATGCCGAACCAATTTGCAAGTTAGCTAACTTTGCCAGCCAGCCCACCTAACGTTAGATCGCTGATCGGATAGGATTTGTCTGTGGAGATGGGACGACGCTCGCGAAAGAGCCGAATCAAAGACTCTGCTCTTTCAAGTGTAACATGGCTATTAATATTTTGCATTAGTCCTGTTGATTTTCTTATTTGGGATGGAGTGGAGGGTTAATTCAAAAGGTTAGGTGGTGTAGAAATGCAGGAAATTAGTTTGAAATTACAATTTTTTTCTATGGGAGGACCCACAGACCCCCCACCAATTATGTATCTTTCCAAGGTTGCTACCCCATTTAAAAACATACCCAGGCGTCCATGTACACCAGTACTGGTCCCTTACCGCTATGCTGTAAGATACAGGCATAACAGGCATAACATGCATACATAGGTTTTCCCCAATCTTTATGAATATTGGAAAAGGAGTGCATTGAATAAAAGCGGTTTCACCTTATTACTTTCAAAATAAACCGTTTTTAGCGACTGTCGTTTCTCTCTGCCTGGGGTTACACTCTTTCAAAATGCGTATGGCGGTAATTATCTGTGCTGCTGTCATCAATAATAAACTAATTTTCTACTTGTGACCAATGCACCTGCTATTCTGGCATCAAATATTTATTGTCTTTGGAACAGCTGGTTGTTGTGTCATATACTCATCGATTAAACCTTTGAATGTCAGACCTCGTTCAAAGCCAACACATTCTGTTAGCTGGTGTTGAATGTTCATACACTGGCATTTGTAGCTCTAATTAGCTTGGCTTTGAAATTGAAATTTATTTTAGAGGTTACTCTTTTAGAGAAAGCACTGTAAGGTCAGGGCAGACGGGAATTTTCCATAGATTTTCTACGACTTTAACTTGAGGTTCATTGCACTATAATCAGTACATCTTAGTTGATTTAAAATGAGAGTAATCAACAAAAAAAAAAAATTAAGTAAGAGAAGAAGCATACATATACAGAGATAGAGAAAGAGATTAGAAAAAGTACAATCCTGAAGCTATGACAACAACTCAACAACTTTTTCAAAACACAGCTCCCAGCAGAGCCACCCACCCAGACTAACAACACAAATCCACCCACTGAGTAAAATAACTTCCAAGTTCCTTATGTTCAAAAAACCTTTTCTTCAGGCTATACCAGACATGGGAGGAGAGGAGCATAGATCATAGGGCCTTCATATGGCATTTCTGTCTGAGTTTGGGGAACTGTCAGCAAAAGAAAAATTAAAGAGACCTGGAAGTGTGATCAAAAACACATAAATAGAAAAGTAGAAAGCTGTGTCAGGTTGGTTTTACAATTCATCAAAGTGCCTGAGCCGAGGCAAGAAAACAGCAATCCGTGCTGGTGTTTTCACATTTTGTGGAATATGCAGAATGTCTTTTTCTCTTTGTCATATGGAGCTATCAATGAGTTTCCCCATTTTCTGCTGACACAGACGCTATAATATACTCTTACATTATATAATCGTTGTCTGTCTCAGGTCAAACATCCATACCAGCTCTATAATTGAGTATTTTCTGGTTCTTTCAGGCATGAAAGACAATGGACAGTGATGAGTGCAGGCTTTACAGTACTTAGGCAAAAAACACTTTTGCAGTGGATACAAGCCATATTCAGTGAATACATTATTCAATGTGTCTTATACAGAATATTTTCCCTCATGTTTCATTTGCAACATCTGTCATCTCTGGAATAATCTCCAAACCGTTTGATGGCCCTTCAAGTAAGAAATGTCAGTTAAAGAGAAAATAGTCCCAAAATGGCAACGCTTTAAAATTTTAACACTTTGAGATCAAATGGCAAAATTCATATTTTTCACTTCTTTGCATATCTAATATGATGTCGATGTGTGTGTTTGTGTGTGTGAGAGAGAAAGTGAGACAGAAGACTAATTTCGCCTGAGCAAATTCTGACTCATGGCAATATTGTCTGATTTCCAATACTTTTATTCATATAATATTCATTCACTCGTTATTTCATGCTACTTCTGCCAAGAAAGATGCATGATCAGTGGCAAGAAAAAGCACTGACTGCAACAGAGATGGACAGGACCATGTTGTTTTTATAACACAACATCCTATAAATTCCAATGCGTGTTGTTTTCTTATAAATTAAAGAATGTGAAAAGGCTGTGGCAAGGCTGTGCATCTATCAAGTCATATTGTCTTCAGCTTAAGTTCTCCTCAAATCCCACTAGACACTGACAATGCAGAAGTCAAAAACACTTCAGATAACTTGGTTACTGTTTATGCATAATTCATGGTTAGAATATGAATATGTATGACTTTATACTGATGCTATAGGATTATACTGTAGTCTCTGTTTTTATGCTTTGTGTTTCAGTAACTAAGCATTACAGGCATATTTTAACCACGAGAAAACCTCGCAGCAACAATTGTAATGATTTTCATTTTCTTATACTCATCGAGTTATTAGTCCTTTATGAGCTGAGTGAGTCCAGGAAAGCCATTCATAACCCACGACAAGCAATATTTGTAATAAGACAATGGTCTCAGGGCAAGAAAGCCACTTTATTCTTCTGACTACACAAAGTGGGAGGAATAGGGGGATGTATGCACCAGCAAGGAGCCTTGTTGGCAGTTGCTGGTACACTCACCCACATGTACTAGACTGAAAAAAAAGGGTAGCAGAGCAAGAAAATGTTAAATAATGCAGAACACTGAATGAGCATTTTGGTTCTGAGAGCATATCCGTGAGCTTGTGTGGTGAAATGCATGGATGTGCATGGTGGAAGACATTCTACTGAGAATCCAGCAGATGTTGAACTATATATCCTGCTGGGCTCACATCACAACAGGGACATAAAACCCACAAATCAAAGAAAAAGCAAGGACAGAGACTCATAATAAAGTCACTATAATGAAGAGATGAGCCAAGAAGCTCATGATAACTCTTATCTCTCATCACAGTTTGGCTTAAAACCATTCTTTCTCACATTTACGGTTTCGCATATGTGGTCTTTATAGGCGCACCCATCAACTGACATAAGACACTCTGTTGTCAACTCATCAGACAAACAGAATCTGACTTTTTAATTCAGCAAGCACTTCGGGGCTAAAACCCCTTCAGTAAACAGATTGTGGAAAGCACACACGGGAACTTGGTTTGTGTTTCGAGGAACTGTAGCATTTATTCACCGACAGCCTAACCCGTACACACACTGCACTGCTACGCTCACAGCTATTTACTGCTGAGTTCATACTCACCGTTAGACCGTCACGCTAACGTTAAGCACACAACCTACGTACCAAGTTATTCCTTAGAGTTTGCTACTTGTATAAGACATTTTTGTTTAAAAAAACATCTTTTTTTCAATCAACAAAGTTATACCTGAATAATAATTTTGTTTAACAAAACATTCAAATCATTGATTAGCCCCTACTTATGCTGTGTTCACACTACGCGCCACACAGCAACAGACTGCAAGCCATTTTCAATGGAAGCCGGTGACATGAAGCTACAAACTGACGCCTGACGCGCTACACATAAAGTTGAGTTGAGTTTTTTTAGCACTCAAATGACGCGGTGAAGCGTCAACCAATCATATGTCGTTGTTTCACTCTGTTCCGTTCCATCTACAAAAATGCTGTTAAGTTCCAGTGCTATTTAACGACTAACTACGTTAACGACTACGTTGAAGCTGAAGAGGGCGAGATTGGAGCTAATATGATTAAAAAAAGTTATCTTTATAAAACGGTCGCTATATCGTGACAGTAGTACATGAAACAGGTAACCTGAAAAAAATCATGTTCCTCTGGGTCCTCCGGTGTCCACCGGTGCTCCGAACGGCATCTGAAAGATTTAACTTACCAGAGGAAAACAAGTAGTAAGAACTGATCTGAGGTCCACTGTCCAGCTGCCGTCTATGAGAGCCGGCTGTCAATCACTCGCAAACTCTGACCAAACGGTCAAACTAGGCAGCGCTGATCAAATATGAAGCAATATTATGTCACGTTAATGCCTATTTCTCTCCTCAAATGTTCTCAGAATCATCATGTAGTGTACTGTTTAGCTGTAAAATGATAAAGTTTGTGACGCGGCCGCCATTGAAAAATCTGGTGAAGGAACGCCAAGTTCCGCTCACATAGCCGGACAGCCAATAGGAACGCTCTCTCAATGGAATGACCTGTGATTGGTCAAAGTCTTATTAGTAGATTTTTAAAAGACTGAAAACAGAGCCATGAGGAGGTGCAGAAGTCTAGTTATCTCTCAGAACACTTGAATTACAATATGCTGAAAGGTTATTATGGACTTTTTGCCAAATGATGCCAAAAATATACTGCCTACTGCCACTTTAAGTGAGCAACACTTCAACGGCGACTCTGTGACAATGTAGCTGGCCACGCTTGGCCGTTTTGTTGCTTTTGTCGCTTGTAGTGTGAACATAGCCTTATTAATGCACAATCAACAGGCGCAGGCTGTTTTTAAGCCAGAACTTGTCACAATGGCCAAAGAAAGAATAACCAGTGGCCGGCACCAGTGTTGTGGCATTTTAACAAATTACAGTACAGCGTTTGGAGAGCAGGGACAATTACAGAAACTGAAAACTGTTTAAGTTTAGGCACTTCTTGGTTAAGGTTAAGGAAGGTTAGATTTAAGCAGCTTCCAAATTGTCTTCCATCCTCTAATCACTCTCTGCCATATCTCTCATCTCCCTTTTTCTCCTTCTGCCAAGTCTCGAACTTTTTATCTTGAACAGCTTCCAGTTTACATCTAACATCAGGGCCCAATGCATCTGGATGGAAGGTGATCTCTGTGACAAATGACCTCACAAATAACTCTGATGGAGAAAAGACAAGGTCCCAGTCATCTCTCACTGTCGCCACATGTCCCTCTGCCCACCTGTGTCCGTCTTTCAGTCCTTGTATCTGTCTCTCTCTCCCTTGCCCTCCTCACAATCTTACCAGGGAGAGAGAGAGAGAGAGATGCGATCATCAATCTTATCCACCAATCTTTACCGTCTCCTGACACTTCATCTCAGAAACCTCTCTCCACTTGATGTCTGACTAAATTAGATTAAGAGACTGCTTTGTCAACCTTCCCGAAGAGGAGAGAGAGAGAGAAACTCTGGAAAACTAATTTCACTCGCACACTAAAATGGAGGCCGACACTTTCATATTGTATAATGTGATGGCTAAAGCAATTTTCCACATCTATTGTAGATCAGATCTCATTGAACGAATGAATGAGTGATAATAAGGACGCATTCATTCATCAGTTTCCAAATATTTTGACCCCTTTTCACAATGTTTTTGTCTGTATTTTGTCAGAGGTGTATTTAAAAGTAGTGCCCCAATCAGCTCGGTTGTTTTGGGGGGTCAGTGAGGTAAATCCGTGTGTAAAGGGACACAGATGACCTATAACCTCGATCACTCTGTCAGTGAAACTTGGATAAAGAAAACATTAATTACAGTACGTTTGAAAATCTGGAGGCTGAATTGTGAACTACAACTATAGTGCATCTGATGTGATTGCATAATTAATTGACAAAATAATGTTGTAGCTGCAATACAAGTGAAGGTTGGGCAGTGTCAGTGATACTATTCCAAATGAGAAAAATAACATACTTGCAGTGAAATATTATATTTCAATCAACCTCAATTGTTTTCAGAATCATCTTGTAGTGTACTGTTTAGCTGTAAAATGAGAAACTTTGTGACCCGGCAGCCATGTTGAGATCAGTTGAGGAAATACCAAGCACCGTCCACCAGCCGGAGCAAACTTTCTCATTTTACAGCTAAACAGTACACTATAAGATGTTTCTGAATACATCTGAGGCGAGAAATAGGCATTACAGTAACAGAATAATTCATATTTGAGCAGCGCTCCCTAGTTAGACCGTTTGATCGGAGTTCGCGAGTGATTGACAGCTGGCTCCGTTGAATGAACAACCAATAGGAACGCTCTCTCTCTGAAATTACCTGTGATTGGCCAAAGTCTTCCGTCACGGGCTAAAGCCTGAAAACAGAGCCATGAGGAGGTGCAGCAGTCTAGTTTTCTCTCAGAACACTTGAATTACAATATGTTGAAAGGTTATTATGGAATTTTTGCCCAATGATGTCAAATATATTCTGCCTACTGCCGCTTTAAGTATGGGAACGATCATACGCACAGTAGTTAAAATGGCAGTAGGCAGTATATTTTTGGCAGTAGACTTTGACCAATCACAGGTCATTTCAGAGAGAGAGTGTTCCTATTGGCTGTGCTCCGGTCATGTGACCGGTACTTGCCGTTCCTTCAAGCCATCTCAACCTGATCTCAACATGGCTGCTGGATCACAAACTTTCTAATTTTACAGCTAAACAGTACACTGCAAGATGATTCTGAAAACATTTGAGGCGAGAAATAGGCATTACAGTGACATGATATTGCTTCATATTTGATCAGCGCTGCCTAGTTTGACCGTTTGGTCGGAGTTCGCGAGTGATTGACAGCCGGTTCTCATAGACAGCAGATGGACAGCAGATCACAGATCAGCTCTGACTGCTTGTTTTCCTCCGGTCTGTGAAAACTTGCAGATGTCGTTAAGAGCACCGGACGACACCGGAGGACTCAGAGGAACATGATTTTTTTCAGGTTACCTGTTTCATGTACTACTGTCAGGATATAGCGACTTTTTATAAAAATAACTTTTTTTAATCATATTTGCTCCAATCTCGCCTACGGGATTATAATAGTTTGTGAGCTCACTTTAGGTCTAAATAAGTGTTTCAGATTATATGACTACACTTGGGTTTGTTTACAGCCTGTGTGATTCTCTGATTGCTTGTGTTCCTTGATTTTCTGAGACTCTGTAAAACACCAACATAACCTAAAAGAATGAAACCTAAGAAAATAAGGCTAAGGCCACAAGGGGAATTCCATATTCCATATTGCTGTGCTGCTGCTGGATTTGTTTGTAGGCAGTTGACCTAACCTTAATAAACAAAAGGTTCATTGTTGTGAGTTTGTGTAGAAGTCGTTCTGCTCTCTAGTGGTCAAAAAATCACTTAAAGCAGGCTTAAAGTTTCCCTTAACACGTTCCAAGAGAGTGAAACCTTGAGACACATTATCGTAGTCCTCTGGCCAGCACAGTGTACTGACTTGTGTTTTTCCATGCTGCACTTATAGGGCTAAGGCGACACACACACACACACACACACACACACACACACACACACACACACACACACACACACACACACACACACACACACACAGCCACAGGAACACACTTATACACAAATAGTGACACTAACACACTCACACAATAACACCCCATCTTTCACCCCCTCCCTGTCACGCCTCCAGCCAAATTAGATTGTGATTGCTCTTTCTGAGGTCACTTTTAATTAAACTGAGATGAGAACATGACACATGGGATTAAGCCCCATCCTATCCCTTCAAATTATGAATTCATAACTAATGCTGGAGCCTATTGCTTTCAACCATGACCTCCATATCATTTATGTATAAGAGCAAAAGGAACTCCCCTAATTGTCTTCCTCTGCAGAGATAAAGAGCACGACAGCTGGGGGTGGGGAGTGTGTGTGTGTTTCAGTGCACACGTGTGAGAGTGGGAAGGGAGAAGTTTAACACACATATGTAAGGAAATACATATATTCAAATATATCTATTATGTTTTCATGTAAGTTGTGCTGTATACCATTAATACTGACTTGACTACAGAGCGATATATACGCAGAAAGTAAGAAAGAGAGAGAGACCAGAGGAGCAGAAACCGAAGAATATCGTCCTATCGCTAATGTTAATTTTCATCAGTGCCACTCCACGTTCAGGGCATCATGAATAATATTTCATTGGACTTGACAGGACCAGCTACTATAATTTTAGCTGATCTGATTAATTGGTGAAGAGCTTACTTGAGTCAGAGAAAGATCCATGAGCTTGATAATATATGTTTTCCACTGTGAGTTGCAGTGCGGATGTATTCGGTTAGACGAAGTTTGACCAATCAATTTCTGATTGATTTTAGTCCAGCAAGAGCTGCAGTAACCTACACAGCTCTTTTTCTATTTCTGTATCAAAGCATTTAGATCCACAAGACATGCTAACCGCTCAATAAATAGGGCTGTGAGAGTATTTTTAAGTTAAAGATTTCTGGTGAGAAAAGCCTGAACTACTGTTACTGGTGTTTTCCACTTTAACCGGAAAACGTGGGAACGGAAAGCAGCCTCCTTACCTCCGTGATAAAAGCCTTGGCAGTAGCTGGGCTCATGAACAGCACGGCTCTGCGTAGTGTATCCCTGTAGCGATGCAGCTCCTCCACACGCATTGTTCTGAACAGACTTGTGATCATCATGTTGATATTAGATTCCACCTTCTGAAGGGATACGTCCATTCCCTGCTGAGAGGTCCGGTCCAGGAAATCCTCAATGCCACGGATATCTGGAGAAAGAGAGACAGGGATAAAGGTGTGACTATATATTTGGCTATAGAGGGACATTTCTCTGAAAGTAGTATTCCACAAAAAAAAGAGCACAGGCAGAGAGATAGACGTACGCCTGCTCCTACACACAGATTTAGGGCAAACATTAAGACCATTACTGATCACTTTACACCGTATTCTGTGCTGCAGCTGATTGGTTACCTCTCTGCATGAATAGCTTCAGTAAATATCTCAATTCAGGAGCTCTTACTGGCAGTGATTCCTTGCTCTCAGTGCATTTTGTATTGCTCAAATGTTATCTTTTGTATTGATCTGAGCTAATGCTTTTGTTGTCAGCACCGTGCATCTGTCAGTGCTGAATGCCTTTTTTTCTAGAAACTTGAATATACAAAGCATTATGTAGACATGTCCTCACTTACACACTAACACAAAGACATGAAAACAAAAGCATATGGTAGTGACTCATCCAACGTGAGAGGCATGTTTTTTGCCCCTTTGGTCTATTGATGTAGATACTTTGGTCTACTGATATTGATAGACTACTATCAATAGCAACAGTCCAAATTCAAAATTTCATCTTCAATTCTCTACCACTGTTTTGTGAAAGACTGCTAGTAAAGTAAAGTGATGGATAGATTCATACAGTAGCATATTAGAAAATATATTATAACGTGCAAATTTAGAACTACTTTTAAACACATCACTAAAAATTACATTTTATTCAGGCATTTTCAACAGAGTCCAAATCTCCTGTTAACAGATTTCTGTTTCCCTTTTTTTAATCGAGCAGTAATAATAATAATAATAATACATTTTATTTATATAGCGCTTTTCTAAAAACTCAAAGACACTTTACATAGATAAAAGATCATAAAAACAAGGACATCATAAAAATATAAAACACACAGTATTAATTACACAGTAAAAGCAGTTGTAAAAAGGTGAGTTTTGATGAGTGATTTGAAGGTGGACAGGTTGGTGCAGTCTCTGATGGGTTTGGGGAGTGAGTTCCAGAGGGAGGGGGCGGCAATGGCAAATGCTCTGTCGCCCCAGGTCCGGTGCTTGGTTCGGAGTGGTATGGACAGGAGGTTGGCATCAGAGGAACGGAGGGAGCGGGAAGGAGTGTGATGGTGGAGCAGATCTGTGAGGTAGGGGGGGGCCTGGTTATGGAGGGCTTTGTGGGTGAGGAGAAGGAGTTTGAACTGGATGCGTTGAGGGACAGGGAGCCAGTGGAGGTTCTGGAGGACAGGGGTGATGTGATCGCGGGACCGGGAATGGGTGAGCAGACGGGCAGCAGAGTTCTGAATGTACTGAAGTTTATTGAGGACTTTGGATGTTGAGCCGTAGAGGATGCTGTTGCAGTAATCGATTCTGGAGGTGATGAAAGCGTGGATGAGAGTTTCGGCAGCAGAGAAGGAGAGTGATGGGCGGAGACGGGCAATATTCTTTAGGTGGAAAAAGGCAGTCCTGGTGATGTGGTTGACGTGGTGTTCGAAGGAGAGGTGGCTGTCGAAGATGACTCCAAGGTTGCGGATGTGAGGGGAAGGGGACAGAGTGGAGTTGTCAATGGTGAGGCGGAAGTTGTGAGTGGATTTGGTGAGTGATTTTGGGCCGATGATGATCATGTCAGATTTGTCACAGTTGAGTTTCAGAAAGTTGATTTGCATCCATGATTTAATGTCAGTGAGGCAGTTGGTCAGAGTGGATTGTGTAGCGGTGGTGATGGATTTGGTGGAAATGTAGAGCTGAACGTCGTCGGCGTAGCAGTGGAAGTGGAGGCCGTGGCGGCGTATGATGTTGCCGAGGGGAAGCAGGTAGAGGATGAACAGAAGGGGACCAAGCACCGAACCCTGGGGGACGCCTTGGGACAGAGGAGCGGGGGAGGAGGTGCAGTTGTTGATGTTGATGAATTGTTGCCGGTTTGTGAGATATGATTTTAACCAGGAGAGGGCAGTGCCGGTGATGTTGAGGGAGGATTCAAGGCGGGAGAGAAGAATGGCGTGGTTGATGGTGTCGAAGGCTGCAGTGAGGTCGAGGAGGATGAGGATGTTGAGGTGACCAGAGTCTGAGGAGAGGAGGAGGTCATTGGTGACTTTGAGGAGGGCTGTTTCTGTGCTGTGTTTTGAGCGGAAACCGGATTGAAATGGTTCGTACAGATCGTTGGAGGTGAGGTGGGTTTTGATTTGAGAGGCTACAGCACGTTCCAGTATTTTTGACAGAAAGGGGAGATTGGAGATGGGCCGGAAATTTGCCATGTCATCAGGGTTGAGTCCAGTAGCTCACTATTTGTGCCAATGCAACATTTAGCTAGTTGTAGCAGCCCTGAAGGACTGTTAAGCTAACGGCGAGAATGGATTAAGACTGGGGGTCACGGCAGCGGCAGAGAGCCGCCGGGATGGAGAGCTGGTGGCGTGTGGCGGCCCAACGTGCTGCTGCACTCCACTCGACCGGGACTAGATCGGTATGGGCGATGGACTGCTGCATGGGCTGCACAGCATGGAGGATTTTCTGACTGTAATGTACTGGGTGCTGCGTCACACACACAACACACACAACACACACAACCACACACACACACACACACACACACACACACACACACACACACACACACACACACACACACACAACACACAACACACACACACACACACACACACACACACACACAAGGTTCATTCCCATCCAGAGCCCGCAGCGATTGTTTTTAAGAAAATCTTGTAATCCATTAGTCAGCAGCCGCCACTGGTATGCATTTACAGGTTTCTAATTGTAAGAAAGACATACTGTATGAGTGTAAATCTTTGACCATGCCTGTCCCAATCCATGTACACGTGTGTATGATTGTATTGAGTATACATTATGAGTATTTGCATGTATGTGTGTTTGCCTGATTGTATGCGTCTTCTGTGTGGTACTGTGAACAGGGACATACAGTAGCACAGCAGGCAAATAAAGTTAGTAAATTTAAACTTTTTGTAGTGGTACTGAACGTTTTATAAAATGGAATTTAACTGAATAATTCCATGGGTGAATTCTGACCAAACCTGCAATCAAAGTCACCTTAATTCACACTTCTCATTATCTGTAGCTGGCATCTCATAAAGTTGCTATCGCGGCTACGCTTATGACACTCATCTTTATTTACTGCAAATTCAAAATGACGAGGGCAATTTGAAGACACTTACGGACAGTCTTGACAATGTAAATGTTGATCGGTAACTTTCTCCAGCTGAACAAAACCAACTCTGAGATGATTTTTGTGTTCCCTAATGATTAAAAAACCTTCACCAGCTCGCTGAAGCAGCTGTATTCTGAAATACTGACATGCAAGAAAGTAAGAAGTGTAAGGAATGTTCTTAAATTTAAATCTCATATTAGCCAAACCAGAAGTGATGCAGTTTAAGCAAACTTTTCTCCCAATCGAGATTGTTTTCAGTCTAATATGGATGCTTTAATACTCTAGTTATGTGACAGAAAAAAAAAATCAATTGAACTTCAATCAGATAGGGACAGGGCTTTGTTGTTGAGTTGAATATCTGTGAATATCTGTGCAGTTAGAACGGGACCAAAAAATGTCCAATTTTTGCTAAAACCACTATACATGTATATTCCTACCGGGACACTAAGAGAACAAATACCTCATGACACTGTTAAGAGTTTTAGATTAAAGCACCAGACCACTGTAATTATCTATATTAAGAGTTATATTTGTATTATAACAAAATCAGGATGCTGGTGTAAGTAATATTACTGCCTTGACTCCTCTTCCCTTAATGAGCTACATTGCAGGTCAAGGTAATCCTAATTAAGGCACTTGGTTGAGACCACTACTAATGATGTCAGAGGATGTGTGTGTGTGCGCGCGCCTGTGAGTGTGTGTGGGTTATGTAAAGCAACTACCTAATGATGTATTTGATATGGAAAACGGATGACACTGCCGTCATTGCCAGTGTCATGACTGAGCAATTAACTGGATTGATTAGACTTGTTAAGGGCCAGAGGGCTGACGCGATGGTGCGATTGCATCAATGCCAAATTTTGGAGGTTTAACAACGTATTAAGAGGAGAGACAGCATGCAACAGCATTGATTCAGAAAGGGATTAATTTAGAAAGAAGAACAAACAAAATCCGGTGCACACGCATACACACATTTCTAACAAAACCAAGCAGGCTGTGAGCTCAGAAGGTTAAGCAAGGACAGTTGGATACTTTTTGAAAAGTTTGTGTTTGTCAGACATCACATCGACACCTTTTCCCACACTGAGAAGATTAAGAAGGAATGTTGTCGGTCTTTCAGCAACAACAACACAACATGGCGAGGAAGAACATGACAGCAAAGTTATTAGTTTGTTGAATATTTCTTTTCCAACTTCATTTTTTTTCACATTTTCCTTTCCCAAACAACACAGCAGCACAGATATACAATACACACATACAAATGCAGAGCTCCAGAGGACAACAGCTGGGCACTCAATCGGTTTACAAGGGAGTTGTAAATTGGAGCAGACCTGTGTGTCTGTCTGCGCATACATGTGCGTGCATGCAGATGTGCATGTCTTTGTGTGTTAGCACAACATATGAGTGATTGCTTATTTTTAGCTTGATAAAAAATATATATATTATTTCAGTGTATCCATGTCAACTGTCATGGTTTGTCTAATAATTGCGACCTTGTATCTCTTGTGTTTGTTTGTGATGATTAGAGAGGTAGATGAGCAAACAGAAACGTTGAGATGGCATCTTTAATGGTCAAACAACGCAGCTCTAATCTGTGCAGGAGCACCGAGTTATCAAGCCATTCAAATCTAATTACTATTATTAATTAGCAGAAATAATCATTTGTAGTAATTACTGTTTAACTATATTATCATTGGCAACGCAATCATCATCACCACTGCTGTGACTCCTAATGAGCTACATAAGATGAATCAGCTGTAAAACAAATAAAAATTAAAAAATAAATAAATTAAAAAAAAACAAGCAGCTCACATATCCATCTATGCAGGCAGGCTTTCACCAGTTTAACATGTTGCCTAATATGGGGTATGTATGACATCCTCATTTACTTAAAGTTGTTGGAACAAAAATCACGGCACATACAGTGGCCATTCAACTGAAGTTATTTTCAAAGATGCATTTTTTTTTACACAAAAAAACGATAAAATGTCTGTGCTTTAGTTTACCATGACTCTGTCTTTCATCCCAATAAACGCTAAATAACATTCACTTTCTTATCCTCATCAATAAACACCAGAGCAAACACAGTCAGAAAGATTTGTGGTTGCACAAACGCATACTGTACGAACATAAACAAACAGTACACGCTCTATACTTTTACCAATCTAAGCAGATTTAAGCTTAGTTCTTGAATCTCCATATTTATCATGGCACAGCCACTGCCATTCATAATCAATGGTGCCAAGCTACATAAACACTTTACACCGTCTCAGACGTACAGTCTGTCTGATTTATGTTCGCTATGCTAAGAAAGCTTTGTAATCAACGGAATCAGAAAGCTTTTGTCAACAGAGCAAGAATAAATTAAATAATGTAGAGAACCCAAAGAGCAGAATACTCGGTTGCTTATTGTTATGCTTGTTCCTGTTTTTGTTTGACATTACAAAATAATTTGTGCCATTCCAGTTTTCACCAATATGTGCTTATCAATTGGCCCGTGTGTGTCTGTAAACGTTGTCTTTGCTTTATGTCATGTCTGTCGATTTTAGTGGCTGTATTATAGGCCTATTTGCCGCCTTGTACCTGCTAGTGCACCTGTCAGCCATTCTCTCTATCTGTCTACTTACCTGCTGACAGACTAGAGGGTCGCTCTGGCTTTATTTGCACTCATCAATCCTTTCTCCACACTGGCTTATAGTCCAGGTTGTACAGTCTGTCTAATACAGTCACCTTGCTCCACTCTGCGAAGAGCTTAAAAAACAAACCCAACTGTCTCACTCCATACAGCTCAGCAAGCTCACTATATTAAACACTTAAAAAATGTATTTGAAAGTATCTTGTGCAAGCCATGATATTTGACTTGGTTATGGATAATGTGAGACATACTAAGATGTATATAAGCTATAAACAATCATTTAAGACTAACTTAAAGGGACGGTGTGTAGGATTTGGCAACATCTAGTGGTGTGGTTGCAGATTGCAACCAACTGAGTACCCCTCCGCTCACTCCTCCCTTTACAAGACTGCGGTAACGTGAGCCGCGGAGTGCAAAACCGTGGTAACTCCGGTCGCCTCGCTCAGAGGCCATCCTTACCATAATAACACTACTGCAGGAGCAACGGAAGTCAGACGGCGGCTGGCAGTACCACGGTTTTGCACTCTGCGGCTCACTTAACCGCAGTTTCACGAGCGTGTTGGAGAGCTATGGTGGCCTTCAGGTAACGTTAAGACTCAAAAGGCTCTCTCTAGAGCCAGTGTTTGGTTTGTCCGTTCTGGGCTACTGTAGAAACATGGCGGAGCAACATGACGGACTCCGTGAAGAGGACCTGCTCCATATAAACGGCTTACTCTAAGCTAACAAAAACACAACAATTCTCAGTTTCAGGTTATTATACACTAATGTAAACATAGTTCTGAATGTTATATTCATTATTTCTGCTAATAGATCCTACAAAATGTTACACACTGTTCCTTTTACACACACCAAGCCCCAATTACATTCATTTACAAGTGCAAAACAATAGAATAATTAATTACAATAGATATCCATAGTCAGGTGATACTTAACAATGCAAGAGCTCAGCTACTACTGTGTGGGATATATTCAGTGTTGGAATGTTTTATGACCGCCACAAGGAAAAAAAAAAAAAAAAAGTAATTGACTTTCAAATGTGGACATATCCTGGTCCAATTTTACACATTAATAGTCAAAAGCATCCTAATTTCCTCCATCAGAGTTCGGTTGAGTTCCTGCCTCCTGCTGTTCAAACGAGCACGTACGCCCCACTGCTGAGCGGATCATTGGCCGTCAGCTGCTTTCCATCAAGGAACTTCAGGACACCGTAGCGGATAAAAAGACGGGTAAAATTGCCACCGACCTTGCCCACTCAGGCAACCATCTGTTTGAGGAACATTCCTCAGGGAGACAGTACCGGTCCATTAACACCATGATCACCCATCACCTCAACAGCTTTTTCCCCAAGCGGTCACCTCACTGTACCACTCCTCCCAATTCACCCATGTAAAGACATAGTGTGCATCCCCACAGTCCCACACCTCTTCATCCTCCTCTAATAGAGATGACTGTACTAGTGCTGCCATATTCCCTATTCCCTATTCCCTGCTGCCAAAGTGGGTTTTGCAACATTTAAAAGAACATTTTTTAGAGTGTCTATATGACCTTGAATCACTTCAGGTTTTGTACACTATGGCACTTAACATACTTTTTTTTTTTTTTTTTTTATTTTAGAAACCCAATTGGGTTAGTTTTCTTCAAATGTATCCATACTGTGTACTACAATGTTGATTGTAAAGTTTATTTAGCATTTTGTTACCTTTCATAATGAAGAACATAAGGATTTAAATGACATACACCTTGTACAATAGAGCTCAAGCCATGTCTCCATTGGTTACCTTCTCAAAGCACCTTCTCCCACCTTCCGATATGCCACTGTGGATTATTCAAGTGTTATACTGTGGAAGTGGAACTGAAAAGGCATTTTGCAAAGAACACTCCATCACCTGGAATGGTTTCCATAATTCCTTATAAAACAAGGTTGATGTTTGTATGGTATGGTTCTGTGTGTGTCCCTTTCCCCCCATTCGTCAGGCATCCCTTCTTTCCCCTCTATCCCATCTATCCTCCAAGTCCCTGGCTCAAAGTGAAAGCTAGAGTTAATTTAGTGTAGCAGCCAACAGCATGCAGGGATTTCACCTGCATGTACCGACCAGCTCAGTGGTACTCGGTCTGTGTTCAGACACCCTCACTCCTTTTCTCCCCTGCTTGCTTTCCCCTCAATCCTCTCTCTTCCCTTGGCTTTTCATCTGAAACCTCCCTTCGTTTCCCCCGTTTGCTTTGTGTTCTCTGGGGCTGAATCTCATTTTGAGAGTGTGTAAAGTCCGAGCTGTTTTTCCAAAGGCGGGCTTTGTGTCATGTGTAATGTCCGTCAATTCCACACTGGAGACCTGTGTTCGCATCACACCAACAGTCAGTGTTAGTTTCTTCTCTCTCTGAACTCTGAAAGCGATTTATAACCAAACCCTCATCCCGTAAAATGACCATGAACCTTTCCTTAGCTTATCCAAGTAGTCTTAGGGTCCAATCTAACATCCGGCACAAAGCGGCGCACAGCGCAGCGCAACTGTCATTGCTAGTTCCAGACCGACGCAGTTGTCATTTTCACGCCCAGCGCCCACGTTGTGTAAGTAGCAAAAGTACTTGCGCCCATCTGTGCGCCCATGGGCATGTTGGTCTTAAAATGAGGCGTGGTCAGGTGCTTTGTTGGCGCATTGTTATCTTGGGGCACCAGGAAGTGATTGCGTCATTGACCTACAAAAACCTGGTCTAAAGTCTGGCACAGTATTTTCCTGCTATTTAAAGGGCGCATTATTCAGATAGTAAGATGCGTCTACACAAGCGGGTTCACAACAGTGCACTGGCCGGCTGCAAGCCCGTGCGTAATGCATCTCCGGAGGATTCCGCTCAGCCGGTCCGTGCCCCCCCATGGGTTGCATCGGAAAGCAATACAGTTTTCATTATTTATCAATACATGTTTATCATATTTAGCCTAGTGCTTATTATCATATATTGAATTTTGCTCCCCCGTGCCGCCTGCACCGGTTAAATAGTTTATCGGTGCATTTGCTCATATGCAGTCAAATGGAGTTGTTGATGGGACAGGGGATTGGGAGACGGCGGAGGCAGAGGGTCCACTGGCCAAGCACTGCATACATCTGCTCGAGCACTTTTACTTTACGCACGAGCAGATCCGTTTCCTCAGCAGAAAATGGCTCACTTCTTCAATTTGCCGAATCCGCCTTTTAAATAGAAATGTGCCAAGCCACACACTGGCTTTTAAAGGGAATGGGAGATGACACTGATTGGTTTAATTCCTGTTACGCCCGAAAAAACACACCATTGATTAATTAAGAGACTAAATACAACCCCTTTGCCCCTTGCGTCTTACTTTGTGCCCAGATCATGCGCTGCTTTACTAGCAAAAGTGGAGTTGGACACACCCTAAATGCACTTGCGCCATGCACTTTAGACCATGCGCTATAGATCGTTAAAATAGGGCCCTTAGTCTTAATAACCTATTTTGTCCATTGTAACTTCTTAATGGTAAGATATGTTTTTGCAATTAGTCAGTTAAGTGATTAGTTTGTGTACTGCATAAAAAAATATGACCAAAATAAGCTATAGAAGAGAAGATTAAAATCAGCCTCTTCTGTTGATATAATCACTGGTCAAGACAATGCACTTGATTTTAGTGGGAAATAAATGGTAGGAAATTTAAATAAAGCAGTTGCTGGAGTAGGCACTGAGAGGATCCCTTTAGGGGAAGGATAGCAAAGCAGAAAACATTGATATGAACTTTGCACCGTGAAGAAATAAAATGGACCAACGGCCCAAAAGGAGGTGCTAACACATCCAGTATTAGAGGAGACTCCCCTGAGTGTGGAGTCAGGGGTAAACATCAAACATCTGCAAATGAGATTCAGCCTATGTAACTCCCTGGTTGTCTGTCAGAGCCTCTCTGCTCCCCTCTTCACCTTCTCTCTGCTTGACTTGCGAATCTTCCCCACCATCGAATAATAAAGAAAATACCAAACTTTGGGTTTGTGCACTTTTACTCTACATCTGACTTTACGGTTTCAGGCCTTTCTCCTTCCCGTCCTTCTGCTCTGTTTCAACCTTCCTCTCGCTGCCTGAGGCATTTAAAGCCTGGGCTTGTAACTTTTGTTAGAACGCTATTGGGGAATAGCCAAGCATAACTGGTAGTGACTTTGGAAAGAGGGACTGTCCATCCACACATTCGTTGTAACAGCTCGACTACCAGAGCTACCAAGTTTTCCCAATGACTGGTGCTTGTTCTCCAGCAGAGAATGAAGCTTGATCGCCCATTGTCCATATCATAAGGTGAGTGTTTTGCTGCCATGGAATCCATGCTGACATATATTAGTTTCGCTCAAGTGGCAAGGCAAGCTGAAGGAGGAGTAGGGTAAGGCAAGTGTGACCTTGCATGACTTTTCTATCCATTTAATGTCGGAGTGATGTTTTACATGGCAACTTGGGTTGAGGCCAAAATGGGTAGCAGAGTAAAAATGTAATTTCAATAGATGGTAGAACATTGAAGGGTTTTATAAGAGCGTTTTTCTACTTGTGTAAGGTATTCTGAATTCTATGAAAAGTCACTATTTTTTCCACAAGGAGTTGCAGTCTATCTCCCTGACAGGTCATTGTGATGTTAGATTTGCGAATGAATCGTTCTTTTTGAACGACTCTTAAAGTGGAACGAGTTCATTTGATTCTCAAGCGGGAGTGAATCCAAAATCCTGCTTCTGTATGGTGCATGCGCAGTTGTGCACAAGAGCCTGGTTAGCTTCTGGGAGCCGCTGCTCCAGACTCTTGTTCAGCGTGACTCTTGTTCAGCATGCACCACCTGAGCCGAAGAACGAGTCTTGTTGTTGTTGTTGTTGTTGTAGGTGAGCCAAAAGAGTCATGCATGAGTCGGTTCTCTAGTGGCGGGTGGACGACACGGACCTTAAAAGAACTGGTCTTCTCATCACTAACAGGTAAATTCAACACTTAACCAAAATAGTCACCCCCTAGAACTTTATATTTCATTATTTTACTATTATTTATAATTATTTTACAACATTGTATAACAGTGGATATAATTAGGATTTATTAACCCAGATCAACTCAAAAAAATACATTTTAAAGGAACCATATTCACAAGTAAACGTTATTTTCAGGGAGGCATTATGGAAAGGAGGAAATAATGATCAGTTTCAATTAGGGATGTGCATTACAAGCAAAAACACTATTCGAAAATCACTGGGAATTATTCGATTATTATTCGAATAATCCCCCCCCCCCCCCCTGCAGCAGCTGCTCTGCGGGTGTGTGTGTGTGTGGGGGGGACGACATGTAGGGTTGGCACATTTTCCCATCTAACGCTGTGGATTAAGAGTTTTTCTTTCAACCATATTGTTGGAATAGTGGAAGAGGCCAGTGGAAAGACAAACCAAGACGTTTTGGTGAGTTTTATTTGTTTCTGTTGGGTTTGAATGACGATATGCTCCGCTGCTGGAACAGCTGATCAACCTGCTGAAACTACTAAGAGCGCGGCACCGCTTGCACGCAGACACGATTTCGGGGCGCGCTCGCGGCAGTGCGGGGAGTCTGCCCGGGGAGGGTGGTCCGGTGCCAACAGGCCTGGCTCGCCATTCGGAACCTTAAACCATGAGTGCGGCGCGGTGTTCTCGCCCCAGCCGCCCGCCGTGTGCCTCCGGGTACCCAACTCTTCTCCCTCCCTCGGAGGGAGCACAGGGGTTTGAGCGGCACACGCACATGCACACCCCTGCGCTGACAGAAAAGAGCCGAACTGAACGTGCCACACACGTTTTACAGGTAGTAACGTTACTACCAGGCAGCGCCTGCAACGGTTGATACAAGGGAAATCTATATGTTTTAAGATGGGACGAATAGTCGCATAAATTATTCGATTTTTTATACTTAACGACTATTCGAAAAATCGAAAATCATGACCCATCCCTAGTTTCAATAGAGATGTTTTTTTGTGCAACTGCCTCTCATGCTATCCCCTCCGTGTTCTGCTGTTAGACCAACATCCTTATCTCTTTGCTTCGTCTTTCCCCTCAGCCTTTACCTCTGGCTATCCTTATCCCTGCCCCAGGCATTTCACTGTTGTATGGCTCAAAGGCAGTGGTTCTTAAAATATGGATTGAGCCTGAGATGGAAAGCAGCCTGTTTCTCTTAAGCCTAGGCCCGGAGAATTAAATCATCAGCTGAAGTTGTGGCGGAAAATGTTCAAGTGCCCGGCTCTAGGGATCTGAACTTAAACTTGGGAAGTTTACCTCCATATAGGAAATAAAATGCTTTAGGCCCTGAAGCATCAGCAGTCTTCCCGACTGCCTATTGCTCTCTAAATTGTCTATTCCTTTAGATCTAAGTGCCTATCTCCGTCCACCACTCTTTTGCTTTATTTCCCTCCTTCTCTTTCACTCTTTTTTCTTTCAAAGCCCCGGGCTTCGCATTCCCAGAGTCCCCATAGAGAGCTTAACCAACACTTGTAAAAAACCAACACTCTATAAAAGGCTTGGCACCTTTTAGGTGTGCATCACCTTCCCTATCTCCCCAAATCTTCTCCATCTTTTAGTCCCCCCCCCCCCGCCCACACCCTACACACCGTCTTCTCTGACTTTCACATACCTTAAGTGTCTCTCCACTTCCCTGGGCTCCCTTATTTCCTCTTTTCTTCCTACTTTTATGACCTATTTTGATCTTGACCTTCCTGTGCCATGAGCTGCTCTGACATTGTCTAAACTGCACAAACTACTTGATGATTATCATTCAGTTGGACTAAAGGATTTCAGTCACAAGCCCATTTTCCTCCAAAACAAGTGCTGTGGGATTATAACCCCTAAGTGACCACTGGATGTGTTGTATTCTGGTTCTAATGTCCACATCTATAAAGCATTCCCCTCTGACAAAACAACTTGGAGACGATGGAACTACAAAGAAGACGAAGCCGCGCCGCAACTGGAACACAAAGCTGCAATATCCAGTGAATACCATAGACTGTATATAAGAAGTGGATGTAGTCACCGTGACGTCACCCATTGGTTTTGACTGCCGTTTTGAAGCCTCGAGTTCGGCATTTTGCCCATCGCCATCTTGTTTTTTGCCCTCTTATGTCAGAAGTGACATAAGAGGGTGGAGCTAAGTACAACTGAATGCTGAATAAGACATTTTTAGGCGACCAAAATGTTACCATTAACTTTCATGAACTGAAAACACACTGTCAAAGGGTTAAAGTTCTATGACGAAAATGAGGACAACTCCCAGACCGGACAACGCCGTGGTAGCGACTTATCAATCACAAGGTAGCCACGCCCTAAAGCATACCCTGCTTTATGGTCTAATTGACTCTAAATGGGACCATAATTTACTAAATGAACATCATGCTGTACTGAAGAAGACTTGAAACTAGCGATTGAGACCATAAACTCATGTTTACAATGTTTACTGAGGTAATAAATCAAGTGAGAAGTAGGGTCACTTTCTCATAGTCTTCTATACAATCAGACTTCTTTTTGCAACCAAAGGAGTAGCCCCCTGCTGGCTATTAGAAAGAATGCAAGTTTAAGGCACTTCCTCATCATTTTCCACACAATACTGTGCAACATGATAAAGTGACCAGCAAAGCAAAACAAAAGGGATGTTTAAATGCTGAGTTTTAGCATGACCTGAGTATGGTATATCAAAATTATGGCAGCAATACTGTGGATAAAAGTGAGACATAACTCCTTTCCTTCATTCCTTTCATTTATGGGTGGCTGCCCTCTCTCTGCCCAGACAGCGAATTATGGGGTTCACCAAAAACCCAAACTTGAGAATTTCACCTGTCTGGCTATCTGGAAAACATTTTTTTTTAGCTTTTTAGGTTTTGTCCTTTAAAAATGTCTTTGAAGCAGCCTGGCGTACCTCCATTGACTGCTTTGCTTTGCTGTCTCTCTCCCCCCCTAGACATTTCACCTCCAGTGTCCTCCAAGGATGTAAACTACCACTCTGGGGTCACATGTTTGTGAAAGGTTTCACACCCTTTCCAGTTGTTTTTCTGCTTATCTGCTTTCCTGACTGCCTTTTACTCTGCCCTACCAAATCTGCTATGCCTTTAGATCTCTGTCCCTATCCCCTCTCTGCTTTGCTGTTTCTGTTTTCCCTTATATATTCACAATCTCTTTTATCTCCTTTTCTCTCTTGCACTCTGAACGATTTTACTCTGGAGGAGACAAAGTAAGTCATGTCCTCCCTGTATAAAGCTTGTAGACCTTTGGTGTTTGGCTCATGAGTGTACCTGTTTGCCTCCATTCCTCTGAATCTGCCTTTATCATCAACTTTCCCACGTCTCTCTTGGCACAGCTTTTATGTATTTTTCACCTCCTCTTTCACCTCCCACCAGCTTCCCCCCCTGTGGCGTCTCTGGGCTTCACTATCGTTAAAAAAAGATATCCATCTATGCATCCATCTCTCATCACTCCTTGTTCTATTTCCCTTGTATCTAAAAACGACTTCATGCACTCCTCTCTCCTATTTTTCCTCCCTCACTCAATTTTGGCTCCTGCAGTGCAGATATGGTTCAGATATGGCATGCCACTTCTACTGTATGTATGGTCCAAATAAACATCCATGAGGCCTGTGGATTTGTGGCTGTGTGACATAATGGGTCTGTACCTGTCAACTACAAAGTAAATATTGTGTCAGAAAAAAAGATCACATTGAAAAAAACAAACCCTGTTTTCTATATTTTAAACATAAAATATCTGATGAAGCATATCATTAAAAATAAGATTGCTCAGCTTCTGTGTTTGTTCCTAAATACTTTGAAATATTATGATTTTCAGTGCTTAAACCATAAGAAAGGAAACCATGTATATGAATACTGCAAGTCCCACCCATCAGAGACATTTCCAAATATGTTAAATAGGTGAATTTTAATAAATTTTTTGAAGTAGTAAGGGAAAGTGATCAATACATAATTTTATGTCATATTCAGTATCTCTTCATTCAGTGGAAATCAAGGCATTTGAAAAAGAAAAAAATCCCAGAAGTATCCTCCCCCAAGCACCCTCCTGTTCTCTGCTTGATGTGTTTCCATATGAAAACCCCAGAGAGATGAAATGCATGCTGGGATTTCACCTACAATGAGTCTTCCTAAAGTAAAACCTTGACATTTCCAATTTCATCAGTGTCTTCACACTTCAAAAGTCTACATGTGATCCATTTAAGATACAAATCAGATTTTACATCCATCTCTTCTTTAACAACAGCATATTAGAGACTTTTGTCCTATATGCACGAAGCAATTCTGTATTCAGTGTCATTTCTTTCTTTTTCTCTTTCATTTTGTTCTCTTCCTTTTGTTATTACCCTTTTCTCTGCTCATTAAATGTTTCACCCGAATCTGCCCTGTCAAATATTTTTTTTGCTTTTCCACCTCTACAAAGGGGGAGAATGCAACGAGGTAAGGTGACACTCGTCACTGTAACATCGGCAGGCACGATACATTACACTCTTCTTTTTCGTATGAACCCACGAGATCAGTGGTTGTCGACATTTTCACACTTTTCACTGTGTGATGGGGAGAAAAAAGAAGGAAAAAAGAGGAGTTTTCCATTGTTCTCCTCTGGGCCATTACTCACTAATGAGCAAATTGTTAGGAGGGTGTTTAAAGATAGGAGGGAGGTATATTTCAAGGTATGGATTTTTGTTTTAAAACTATTAACATGCTTCATTAGGCAGCACTATGCAAGGTGACAGAGACAAGTTCCATAACCGTGGAAATAGGTTACAACTGGAACTCCAATCCACACTTCCAGCCCATGGCACAGACCCAGGACACTGCATCAAACTATATGGACTGCATTATGACAAACAGGGCCTGGTACGAATGGTATTCGCTTGAGGTGAGCACCAGTTTACCATGTTGATTTCATATCTAATTTATAAACTTCTCGTGAAATATGTTTAACTAAAGACTCTATAAAATAACATTTTAGAGAGTTGCCCCATTGACCTCCATAGTTAATATATGATAAATATCATCTTTTAGGGGTGAATAGCTGCTTCCCATTTGAGTGTATTTAATTGACTTATATTCCAAACAGCCAATCTAGAGACAGAAGTGTTTCAGCGGAGGTAAGCTTCTCACCTAACTATATGCAGAACTTTCATTAATAGTGAAAAGCTTACAACTGATAATATTTAAATGTTCTCTGTACGCAAATCTATGATTGAGGGATTACCTCCACACAACTCTCAACATGGCGACCGCTGAGCCGGCGGATTGCAGCCAACAGTGCTAATAGCATGAACCATGAATACAATGGCAACAGTGCTGACAGTGTTAACCTGGGGGGGAACCGGAGGGTGGGCGCTACGCTTCCGCGAAAACGGCATCGGTCGGGACGGCGTTATTAGCGGTAACCGCCGTATGAGCGCAGTGCAGAGCGGCGGCCGGGAGCTAGCCAGTCAGACACCACAAAGAGACTCACATGCACTAAAATGTACGTGCGACCGACCCGGCTATGTTAAAAAAAAAAAAAAAAAACACAGATAAACTCAGATTACATCACACACAGAGGGAGTGTGACTTCATTCTCTGCTCAGGTAGACATTACTCCACTATATCTTAACGTAGCAAATACTTGTTTGCTGCTATATTAATGCTCTGAATGTCGTATAGAGGTCTTTTACCATTTTCACTCACTTTCATCAAACAAAGCATATTTGTCCAAAATATCAGCACTTTTATTGTTCTCTCACAATAAAACACTGGCAACCTAACAAGCATCACACTTTTAAAACGGCTCTTTCGTTCAGTATAACCTTTTACTATTGTGCCTCAGGCCCCTCTTGTCATTGGCTAAAAGCAAAACAAAACAAATCATCTTAATGTCAACAGTGTTATTACCACTAAGTGGTACTTCCCACATTTGCTCAACGAGGCCAGTGTTGCTGTGGTTCTGACTGGATTATGGGCAAGGTCACTCAGCAGGTAGCAGTAATGTGTCACTCACATTTTTAATATATATATATATATATATATGGCTTTGCAGTGTGAATACAGGACAGACTGAAGAGAAGTCAAAGAGAAAACAGAGTAGAAGTCAGAAAAAGAATGACAGAAAAGAAAGGAAGATGGAGGGAGAGAGATAAACTATGAGCGGAGGGGGAGAGAGATAATAGAGAGAAAACATGTGTTCTCAGTGTCCGGAACGCACCAGTAGAGCTGAAAATAGGGACTGGGACAGTTGCACCGTAGCTTCATTTGAGAGGACACACTCGACTGTCTGTTCTCTAAAGAACTCTCCTTGTACGGAGGCAAAGCCTTTTGGGAACATTGCTATCATCTTAAAAGGCCATCTCTGTCTCTCTTTCTCTCTACCTCACTTTCTCGCTCTGTCTCTTTTGCGCTCTCTTTCTTTCTTTCTCCCTTCCCTCCTTGAACAGGGGGTGAGGCCATTAGGGAACAATGGTGATATCTTTAAAGGGCCTTCTGTGGCTGAGAGAACAGCACTGCCAAAACCCAGAGGATCCATGTGCTGAATCACTGGTCACAGAGCACAGAGGGGATAGAGGGATTTAAGTGGGGTACGAACATGTGTGTGTGTGTGTGTGTGTGTGTGTGTGTTTGTGTGCATGCGTATGTATGTGTGTATGGGAGTCTATTGTGTAGATATTTTGCGAACTATACCCCATTTGGGGACAAATTTTGGATTTAAACCAGTTCATTGAAGGTTGTCTAGCAAGGGAGAAATGGTGTTCCTACATTCAGTCTTGATCGGGGTTAGGTTAAGGTCAAAGTCTTTTCCCAACAGGCATGAATATATTTGTTGTTAACTTGCATGCAACTTTAAAGGAGTAGAATTCATGGTGTGTAATGAGGCTTTCAGAGTTGTGCCGAACTTTGGTGCAGGAGAAAAATAACCCGGAACCACATCAGTTGATTCAGATTTCAAAATATGGGAAAAGGCCTCCATCGACAAAATCCTGCGTAACTTTCAACAAACTGCAGTCGAGCACACACAAGTTATTTATCCTAAGGCTGCAACTAACGATCATTTTCATTGTAGATTAATCTGTCGATTATTTTCTCGATTAATCGATTAGTTGTTTGGTCTCTAAAATGTCAGAACATGGTGAAAAATGTCGATCGGTGTTTCCCAAAGCCCAAGAGGACGTCCTCAAATGTCTTGTTTTTTTTCACAACTCAGAGATATTCAGTTTACTGTCATAGAGGTGTAAAGAAACCAGAAAATAATCACATTTAAGAAGCTGGAATCAGAGAATTTTGACATTTTTTTTCTTAAAATATTACTCAAACTGATTAATCGATTATCAAAACAGTTGCCGATTAATTTAATAGTTGAAAACTAATCGATTAATCATTGCAGCTCTAACATATTCAAGCAGATATGTGTTAACAATCTCTCTATGACTTCTTAAAACATTTTATTTTTAACACATTGACACTACATTGTCTCTCATCACATCATTCATCATGGGTCACTTTGACAATTGTTGTTACTGCAAAGTACTTTATACGTTACGGTAAAAGTTAATAGACGCTATGCCAACAGTGTAACATACAGGCAGAGCAGGACTATAGTACTTAGATCAAGTCACCTGTGTTACTGTATACTTGTAATCTACCCATTAGTTTACAGATTGGATGAGAATCTCTTTCACTCTTCCCAAGAGGGTTGTTTTAACCATGGTATATACTACACTGACTTCCAAAGTGTGGTACTAGCACTTCCAGAAGGGCCACATTAGCCACTATTCAATATTCATCCAATATAAACTGCTTGGTAGAGCTCACCAGTTCGAACACATATTCAATACACCAATGCAATGCTCTAATGCCTCAGAAGATTGAGCTTGAGCCTGCAGAGCGCATTGCAAAACAATTCCACTGCAGATATATTCCATTGGAGATCAATGCATACAACACATTAATTGTGTTAACTGACTACAATGAGCGAGATGAAGCCCCATTGTGGCTATACGGATTAAATCAACACTGAATCACCTAAGGCAGGAAACTATTACACAGCTCTCCATGGGCTTAAGTGTGTTAGACTTCTGTCCACCCACCGATGAGTGATGTCACAGCTGGTGTTTTCCATTAGCTAGCAAAATACCTGCTCTAACATCACTCATTGGGGTGTGATTCAAAATGCAACATGCTGCCCATTAGGAGCAGTGCAGCAGCAGTGCACACCAATGTATAATGACTCAGAGTTCAATTACCTTTAAAAGTGCCAGAACAAAGAAGGTGGAGCAGGACCATGACGGGAAAGTGAGAACTTATAGAGTGACAGCCAGTCAGTCTAGGGTTATGAAGTGCAAACCAGATACCAATACCGGCTTCTGGCGGTATGATGGCGTATACTGACAGGGTATGTGAGTTTGATTAAGTTTGGGACCCTACTTCCAAAGAGAGGGGGCAGCTGGGTATTAAGATACGATGATATTAACTTCTTGTAACCAAGCAACCAGAAAGGTTGGGATCACAAAATGTAACACAGGCCACATGCGCAAAACACACCTGCACATTATGAATACACCTATACGTAACACGCACAGAAAACAGCAAAGTGATATTTCTGTAGAAGGAAGCGAAGAGACTGTAGAAACAGAGTGGCACTTTATAAATGGGACATAGGATGTTTCTAGTCTAATGTTAGAGTTAATGGACCGGAAAGAGAGAGGGCGGACAGACAGAGAGAGACGGAGAAGCAGGGGAAAATGAGACAGCAGGCAGACTGATGCGTCACCAGCATAAAGATGCATAGAGATACATATGCACGTGTTTGCCTGTTTGTTTTTTTGTGTTTCTGTGCATGTGTATATGTCATATGCATATACATGTCCATGGCTGCCTGTGTGTCTGTGTCTGTTTGGCAGAAAGTCAGAGAGAGAGAGAGAGAGAGAGAGAGAGAGAGAGAGAGAGAGAGAGAGAGAGAGAGAGAGAGCAATGTTTCTGACTTAACCATACATCCATTAGCTCTCTAATGTCCTACCATGCTGAGTGAAACTACTGTTACGTTACATAAATTCAAAATTCGCACAACAGCAGTTTCTTAGACCCACTACTGCCCTACAAAGGCAAAACGCATAGACATTTGGTCAAAATTAAGTAATAACCTGTGTCTGACCTTCTGGCATCTGTTTTAGTATATCCAAAAATATTATGCGTATGTGTAATTTGTGATAATTTTCAGCTTTTTAAATTAGTGGTAACAACAAAACTGACCTAAAAACCAAACCTGGCTATATAGTTACTGAACTATATCGCTGCCCAGGCTACGGTTACTGCGCTCTGGCTTGTTAATCTGTGTGCTGTAGGATTTGTCACCGCATTTACTAATCTCTGCACTCTCTGTCATAGAATGACGGTTAGTTGCCCCTTGTTATCTGTGAATGAATATTATCCATTTTGATATTACACATAATTAAATAAGGCGGCTGCTAAACCAACTCATGAAGGAGGAGGGGAAAAAAACAGCTAAACTCCTGCTAAAGGTAGCTAGTTTAGCAAATCTCAGGAACTGCCATCTCATTTTTTGTCACTAGTCATGTGGTGTGGTTAAGCTTCCTTTAAATCACATACTTAAATGTATTAAATTGTAAATTAATGTATTGTATTGCTTCCATCAATATAAGTGTTCCAAATAACCATTGAAATTACACTTAAAGTGATTAGTCTGAATTAGATAGATAGATAGATAGACAGACAGACAGACAGACAGACAGACAGACAGACAGACAGACAGACAGTTAGAGACAGTTAGTACAGATAGTTGATTATTTCCTTACCAAAATCCGAATCATAGAAGAGGATGAACTTCTGCCAGCTGTACTCAGACACCACTTGCATGATGACCTCATTGAGATAGACGGGTGGGCGGACCATTAGGGTGTAGTCATCTGTTCCAGGGCGGCGACTGGTTTGTGGGCAGGCGGAGCGAGGTGTTCCCGCTGGGGAGCGCTGGATAAAGAGGTGGGGGATGTGCATGGCATCGGACAGAGTCTGAAGGCTGCTCGCGGACATGCAGCCAATTGAACTGACCAGAGCCAGGATACCACGGTTCATCAGCTCACAGGCTGGATGGAGGGGAGGGAGGCAGCAGAGAAAGAAGGAGGAAGAACAAAATAGCAGCATGTTATTTTTTCAAAGCGTACAAAGGAAACTGTGCTTTGGTGAAAGTGGTAAAAAAATATCTGTTACGACTGTGGGCAATACCAAGTCGCAGTTTTGATCATAGTAATTATTTGTGGCAAATAATTCTTATTCTACAGGTCACCACACTGCAGCACCAACTAAAGAGACAGGGCCATTTATAGCGAGTTGTTCCTGCTTGTTTCCACATGCATTGCATAGTTATTTTGGGGAACAAAGATGTTACAGCAACACACAATTTACACTAGACAGAAGGAGAAAACTGGATAAAGACATATACATACATAGGCAAAGGTATATAGCAGCAGAGCAGGAACATATTGTGGGCTACATGAAAAAAAAAAAACACTAGAGCACAAAAAATAGACTTTTCTTCTACACTACTCCATTTTCAATGAATACAGACAAGCATCCAAGAGACTGAAAGCGAACGAAACGATACGAAAAGTAAAAGCACTGTAATTCGTATATATCCCATAAAATTAATTTGTATGTAATCCTCGTAATTTTGAACCAGGAAGTATAAAGAACGACAAATGCCGCGTAGGGAGGAGGTTGCGGTGGATGGGTGGGTCAAAAGACAGCGGACTTTCGTCTAGGAGGCCGATGTTCGTGTCCCGTGTGGAACCAGAAGTCAACGATGATTTATTTGTCATGTAACCTCTGTGCTTAAGTTATACCACGTCCGGTGTTATTCTAACCCTAACCGAACCTAAATAGGTATTTTTTGTCGGCGTAATTTAATCGAGGTCTTTTCCTAAACCTAACAAAGTTGATGGTTTGAACTAAATGGTTTTGTTGCCTAATCCTTACCGAGTTGTTTCCTGTGAAGACAGAAGTTTATTTTTAAAAGACTGGAGCGGAAATTGATGCTGGACATAAGTAGGAAAACGCACAAAAAAATGAGGAATAACTTTTCGTAAGATATACAAACCGTTGTATGAGGATAAGTTGAGCACTGTGAGTCATTCTATCAACGGATGGAGACATGGACATGATTTAAGTACATATAAAGAAGATGGATCGATGTGTCAACTTCCTACAAAACTCAAGTGTCTGTCAATATGTGTTATGCTATTTTTACTGACAAACACAAGACTTGTATGATATGATATGCAGTATATGACTGCATCACCAAAACACTTGGTGCAGAGCATGCTTTCCTTTTTTTTGCCATCCAATATTACTGAATTAGAGTCAGGGTTGTTTCCATCCACCCTGTAACCCCCGGCCGTTTGCAGTCGTCCGTACTGACAAAAGCAACCATTCACTGACAGCGAGCACTATTCTAGCTATTGAATCAAAGTTAAGTCAGCCTGGAGTGTAGCATGTGTACACATTATTGATTGACCTCCACGCTACTTCATGAACAATAATGCGATATAAAGCAGTGCATTGTACACTATTGAGGTATGCTTCTTGAGAAAGTGTGTGATAAAACCATGTTGTAAAAGATGCCCCTCTTGCCGGAGAGACTTTCCACAACCTCCAGTTGTTTGTGCTCTACTGTCTACATGCTCCTCAGCTCTGAGACATTATCTGTGCCGAACTCACCTCCTTTCCCCTCCCTTCCACTTTTCATCCTTCCTAGACCTCTAGCGCTGTCAAAAACACCTCTACCTCCTACCCTCTCAACCCACTCCCCTGTTATCTCCCCTCTTGTCCAAAACAGCCCCTCTGAGTGCTTACCTTTCAGCCCCAATCATTTCAAAGCTGCAGTCTTGCAGTGATTTTCATTTTCGTTGCCTTACAGCGCCACTGGATGTTGTACACTGTCCTCAATTTGGAGTCATCTGCCTTCCTCTTCCACCTCCTTTCTAACATCCCTCTTCAGCACCTTTTTCCATTCCACCCTCCAATCTCTTTCACCATCTTTACTCACCAGCCGCTTTCTCGCCCATATTTTGTTATCCCTCATGGCAACACAAACAGCCACCTATCCTCTTTCCTTCCCTCACTGCAGCCATCATTCGATTCATCACCTCTTTTTTACTCTATTTTTTTGCACACTTCAGTCTGCTTTTCCATTACTTTTTACCCACATGGAAACTCACATTTTGCCCTTATGTCCTTGCCCCCTTTCTCCATCCTCATCCGTCTTATTTCTTTTCTCACTTCTGCTCCACACTGTGTCCTTCACTGTGTGCTAAGCACCCGACTTAGGTGTTTATTTCATTTCTAGCTGACTAAAACCCTGGCACAGAGTCACTTGGTAAAACAAAAAGAAGTGGAAAAAAAGTTTAAAGACAGTACAGTGAACACAAACACAGAAACACACACACAAGTGGTGCGATGGCAATGTACAACGGCAAGAAAGCACAATCTAAACCACACACAGTCAGCCCGTATAATGCCACACGCACTAATCTGTCGACACTGCAAAAATAAAGCCAGAGAAAGAAAGAGAAAAGGAAAGAAAGTTAACAAGAAAGAAAAGCTTGAGGAGACAGATTCATAGTGCTGAGAAAAGCAGAATAAAGCATTGTATGTGTGCATGTGTGTGAGAGAGAGAGAGAACATGAGAGCTATATAATATGACAATGTCTCCCGTGTCAACTGGTTTTGGACGAAAACAACCTAATGAGTTGGATTTCAAAGTGGTTTGTGAGGATGAATACTCAAATCGTGACAAATCCAAGCATGCGTGTGTTTGTCTGCATAATAACTATGCACAACATGGTGTCTGCTTACTGTAATTGCTTATGTTCTTTAATCACTACTGATTTAATTTGGATACATTACTTTTAGGATGTACAAGTCCGCCTAAAACTAAATTCATTCCTCTGTTCAAGACACTTTGATCGTCTCGAACAGTCTGCATTTGTTAACAAAAAAGCATAACGCACGAGATTAAAGACATTCTGGAGCTGGTCCGCTCAAAAAAGCCACAGTTTATAAGGTAAATTGGTTACAGTTGTCACTCAAGCGTTAAGCAGTTCGGTGACATTAATCTAATTTGGAGGCAATAGCTATAAATATTTGAACATAAAACCCATTCTGTAATTAATTGGCAATACATTGTTAGGAACGATTTTCCTTTTTAGCAATAGCTTAGGGGTTATTTCAGGCGACCGTTTCCTCATGCATTGATATAGATGATTAATGAGTGGAAACGAAAGCAGTTTCAATCTCTCTGCCCATTGTGCAAGTCCACATTTTGAGGAATTAATTAAAGTGTAACAATATATGATTAAACTTCACTAAGTCTCAGCATACTGCTTAGTCATGGTCATTATTCTTCAAACCAGTGAGCCCGGGATTCATCTTCTATCTACTGTCACCTTCGTGTTGGAGCATAAGTGTGCATGTGGGTGTGTGTGTGTGGGAAGGTACACCTGTGGGTTTATATCGCGTACATTACATGTGAATACATTTTTGAGCCTGTGCATTTAAGTCAGCGTCTCTCTGAATATGTGAGCTGACTAAGCCAGTCATGTGTCATAAGCTACATTATCCAGATTCCCTATTATAGCAGTCATGCTAACTAACGCTTTAGCCGCCTTGCTCTAGTCTAGCTATAGCGCATTAGCTTAGCATCATCAAGGCTTTGGCTAATGGAAGGCTTTGCTAATCCTCTACTTATTAGGGCACTTTAGAGAATTAGTGCCCTCAGCCCCTCTACATCACACACTCTTAAGTCTGCAGGGGGCTTCTAAGCACTGGGCTCATTAATGCTATGTGCTAATGACTTAAAGGGCCCGTTGCGTTAACCCAACCCACTGTTACATCACTCTGAAGTACCGGTGTGCAACAGTTAAAGGAGAGTGAAAGAGCTAGAGGTGCTGGTGCAGCAAAATATGACTGTAGTGTCACTTTGAAGAGTTTGGCAGCACCTAAGAGAAACACACTTTGTCTACATTATGCAAGGTTTAAAACGATAGAAATAATTTAAATACGTCCTGCCCGGGTGAGCATGAGTTCAATGTTAAGCTGTACGGATGGATATTGTTTCCTTACACCGTGCCAACACTTTTAAGAACAACTGCTGTCTAAAATGACTGCAGTTGAAGCACAAAAACAGATTTGGGCTACATGAAGAGAGGTGTGTAGGAGGTGTGAAAACAAATACAAAATGCCGCCATTTGGAGTTTTTCACCTATCATCCTGAACCGTAACCGCCTACTAAACAGCACTCACATACCACCACCATCATCGGCAGCCCACACACTCACACACTCACACATCTAAACCCCCTGCTGTACAGTACATGAGCAGTACAGTGACTCACGATAAATCATTCCAGGATCAATCTTGCTAAAGCAGGTAAGACCTGCCAGGCAGTCATGCGGAGGTGTTCATTTGAGGGATATACATGTCATTCATAGAAGCGCACATTTACACATCCAACAGACTGTCAGCCACAGGGAGTACTGTAGGTCTCATCTATTTTGTTAATTTATCTGCTCCGTGTTTATTCATTTATTTATTTTGCTGCCTGATGCCGGCATGGTAATCATAGGCACAGTTTGCGTTGGTTCAGGGGGGGTCACTGAACCCCCCTAGTGGCCATGGTCAAAAATACATGGAGGGATTTAATCTTTTATAACACAAAACTAATAATTAATGCAATCATGAATAATATTGACCTTGTTATGTCCTCTTATTGACAGAATAAGATACCAACAAGATAACGTTCTGTGGTCTTTTTATTTATTTCTGATAACATTGGAGTTCTCTCTCCACACTGAATCCGTTAAATATGCACTTCTGTTACGTCATGTAAACAAACCACGTACTTATCAGCTGTGCGCTTGAGATCACACTGGAGACGTAACCATTCAATAGATGGGTGATACTTGATATCTTCCTACATTTGTTGCCAACGTGTTACAGAAAACACACGTTATATATTTACTGGAAATTACACAGGCTACAATATAGCCAGCAGCAAGTAAGTTTCAGGTGATCTCCCTCCAGCCAGCTGCCTCTTATTTAGGATTTTGTTGTGAAATTAGGAGGTATCGTAGGCATATAAAAAAACTCATTTCAACTTCACGAATCAGCCGTTCTTCATCCATTGCGACGCTTTCATCACGAGCGACAGGAATACATAGAAACAGCGTCCGAATAAAGTTCAGCTCCAAACGTTGCGCTGCACAGTACTGTGTCACTCAAGGCCAGTTAGGACATGCCAGGAGAAAACAATGCAAACTGATTTTGTCTCCGACGCTCACTTGCGTCGCATTCAGTTAGGAGTTATAAGTAGACACAGCATCCCAATACACTCTCTGTGTTTTAACATGTATGCTATTAGACACCAGGGGGTAGCCTACTGTAGGTCTATCAACGAGCCTGCAAGGCTCATCTCTGGTTTACTCTCGGGTTTTGCGGTTTGTGCGAGTTTGGTTTCTATGGTAATTCTTGCAATATTCCATCACTCAATGGGCATATTAGTCGGGATCTAAAAATGCAACTGCAAGTGCCCGATTATTAATTTCTGTGTAAACAAAGCCTCTGTTGTACACATTACATTTCCTCTAATTTTTTTTTTTTGTGAACCCCCAACCTTAAAGTTCAAGCTGCGTCTATGATGGTAATCTATCTAGTCATCTTTGCAGATTACTCTTGTTTTTTCTAAATGAAATGCTTGATTGATCTTGCAAGACCCAAAACCTCTATCTACTAACTTGTAAAATGATTTTTCAGACATTTAAGGGATATAACCGCTATCTCGTCCTGGTCTTGTTTACATTTATCGACATTTTTGATGCATGTTCTCTATGTCAGTTTGTATTGTGCATGTGTTGTCTGCAACGGAGCATGTTATTGAGCTCTCTCGCCAGCTTGTCGGTCTATCAGGAGAAATAGACTGCAAGCACTTCACCTGCGCCGAGTGACCGAGCAAGGAAATCAATACCTGAAGAATACCAATAAAAGAGTGTCCGTATGCCTGTAGCTGTAAAACCTTTCTTGAGTAAGTTAGAAACTATAAGAGACTTAGGCAACAGTTTTAAATGGAGTAAAACAACAACTCACTATAAGAGTTGCCTTTCTACATTATTGTCCTTTTGTCTTTTAAATTGGTCTTTGTGTTATTTTTATGTTTTTTTGTTATATTTGATTGTACAGCACTTTGGTTTGTTGTTGTTCTTTTATATGTGCTTAATAAATAAATACATTTGGATTGAATTGGATTATATATATAATCCCTAATTTAATATCTCGTTAACTATCACTGGGATGATATAGCCAAAAAGAGTGAATCGGTTAGCCGAAGCGAAAATTACATTCAAATTGAGTGCAAAATGACATAGATATGCAAACAATGTATACCAATACTGGTGTTGGTACTGGCCACATAGTAACGCTTTGTGTGACGTACCATAAGTAGCAATCTCATAACAACAGTAGCTACAGCAGCTGCCTGCCTCATTACGTTACCTGTCTGGACGTATTTTATGCTAAATAAGGGGAAATAAGCTAAACCACCAACAGCAGGGTGTTTACTACGACAATGTGGGGAGGCAACCGAAGCAGCAATGAAGGAAAGGCAGGAAAACACAAGTTATATCTGAATGGATTATTAAGAGGATCAGAATTACAAAATGACAGTGTGGTCATGTTTTACTGGTGAACTGCGAGTTACTAACACAGTGAAACTTCTGGAACTTTAAAACAGTTACTGGAAACCAAATGACAAGCAGGTTTTGGTGAGCCTGGGTCTCCAAAACTCTGAATTGAAATCCAACCTATCCAAAAATCTATAATTAAGCTAAGACTGCAGATTAAGCTAAGGGTGGGTGATAAGGATAAAATCTTCAGGGTTTTATATTATCCGCACCCACCCGACCCGTTATGAGAGCCGATCCACACCGTCCCACCTGAAAAAAAAAGTTAATCAACCACCCAAACCCGACCCGCCAACTTTATGCATTATAGTAGCACAATGAATGTCAGGACAGAGGTTTGAGACAAGGACGGAGACAAGCGGACTTGAGTGCTGCAACTTGCGATGTATGTGTGTGTGTGTGTGTGTGTGTGTGTGTGTGTGTGTGTGTGTGTGTGTGTGTGTGCAACATGATCTCACGGAAATACGTGAAATGACCACGACCTCTTGAAAGCACATTAGGTGGTGGTGGCATGGAATGTGTTAAAATTACGGGCCGCCGCCTCCCGGCTGGTGTATGTGTGTTTGAGAGAGAGAGAGTCAGAGGGAGGGGAAAAGAAGCTGGAATATTGCACGCAATGTTTCTGTAAATTATAAATAACTTACACGGAACGGTGCTTTGTCACTTTTTGACCCGCCCGCCCGAACCCGTGATATTTTCTAGTAAGCCTACCCAAACCTGACCAACCCTTGGGACCCTCAGGACCCGCATCACTAATAATTTTTATAATCACAACATGGATTAAATTTTGATACATTCCATTTTATCAAAATGGTATTGATAAACTTGAAGATTGAATAAGCAGATTAGAAATGTCTCTTGTTATCCCTTGAATTAAATACCTAACAGAAGATATTAATGCAGAAATCCTGTAATCCAATATTGCCCTATTACAGTTCTGCTTGTTGATTTGCAACATTGCCCACAATGGTCTGATATAGCCAGTGTTATGAAAGGGAGAGCTATCACGGTATAAATGGTACAGAAAAAAACGTTTCCGACGATTGACAAATTTATAACGTCTTATGGTTTATATTGTCATCCAGTAGCGAGAAAATGCCTAGCAAAGGGCTATTTTCCATTTGTATAAGCTGCTTTTTTTCAGGCTTAGCTGACAGGAACAGGGACAGCTCAATTTATGAGAGAAGTATCCCATTATGTAAAGCAATAAGCTGAATGGAAAGACATTGAGTGTCTGCTGGCTGTAAGATGAGTACGTAATCATAATCAAGTGTTTGGTTTCATCAGAAATCCACTGACACACAGAGACAGAGAGAGAGAGAGGAAGTCCTAGCCAGCGCCCACAGCACTGTCATAGCCAAGAGTGTATCTCCACGTCTAGAAGTGTGTGTGTGTGTGTGTGTGTGTGTGTGTGTGTGTGTGTGTGTGTGTGTGTGTGTGTGTGTGTGTGTGTGTGTGTGTGTGTGTGTGTGTGTGTGTGTGTGTTTGTGTGGATGACCTACTTGTGTCTGTGTATTGTTTCATGTATTGTTCCAGATCCACAGCTCCAAACTGCTGCCACGCATTGTGCCATACACGACTAAGCACTGAGTGGCAGAGAGAGATGCTTACTCACACCGCTGGCGGGCTGAAAATATGCTCTGCTCTCTGCACGCCTCTGTGTGTCTGTGTGGACCGCTGGCTTGCTGATATACACTCCTTGAGGGAATTAGCACTTGAATTAATGTGGTCAGGGAGGTAGAATGAGCAAACGATAACATGCCCTTTTCGACTTTGTTTCTCTTGAAATGTATCACTGTAAGTTCTCTGACTCCTGGCACTTCCTGTTGCTGCAAATACCAGACCAACGATTTCTCGCAAACACAATCTGTTCTTATTCCTGCCCCTAGTACGCCTCCCCACCCTCTACCCTGTTCCCATTAAAATTTAATGGACCCCCTTTGGTCCCTTCATCTTGTCACATTTAACATCATCTATTCCTAGCTAGCTCCAGTCTTTGTGCCCTGGAGATGTATACATCCTCTCTTTCATCCAGCCTCTTTTTTTTTTTTTGTCTTCTCTGTAACTTTATCTGCGCCTCCTTTCCTCATTCCCGTCAACTGCCCGTCAATTCAGCACCCTTTACCACTATATTTATCCAGTTACTGCGCTCACCGTTATCACACTCGCCAGATGAATGCCCCCTTCTCCCTTTTTTTTCAATCCCCATCTCTCTCTTTCCCTGTCTCTTTTTTCTCTCTTTCTTGTAAACTTTCACTCCGCCACACTTTCTACTTGCCTTTCTGTCTTCCTTTTTTTCTTAAATAATCTATTCTTTTACCCCTTATCTTTCTATCCTAGGGCTGTCGCAATAACCGCAATATTGTAATACCGCAATATTGACAAGCCAACCGCATGGGATGGCAAGCAACCGCCACAACCGCTATGTTCACCTTTTTTCTTTTTTGAGTGCCACATTTTTACACTTTGCTACAAACGGCAGCAGTGTGACGAGGTGCTGAGCGTCTATTCTGCGCTGAGCGTTGCATGTATGGTGTGTTTTTCTGGTCGCTGAGAGTTGATAAATGTTAAACTTTGAGTAAAACTCCAATAATGACCAGCCGTCACATCCTACATGTAGGCTACAAGTGCTTGACAACAACAACAATAGGGGCGAAATGAATACACATACTGTAGACCAGCAGGTCCGTCCTCTCTCCTTGGGTGCTTCAGCCTTCCCTTCATCCAGCGCAAGTACTTTGATATTCCGTATCATAGCAACCAGATGCAACCAAAGCGCAGCTGAAAATATGCTGCGCCTCATTGCCCTTCTTTGTTCTTTATTTAATAATAAAGAAGTATTTACTTCATTTTAAAGCTGTCATCTTTGTCATTTATAAAGCAACAATACACCTAATAATAAAGTTTATTTATATATCACTAAAATCAGGATAAATAACGTAATTTGTAAAAAAAAAAAAGCTGCAATAATACCGCATATCGCGCTGTTGAGCCAATCATTATCACTGCAGAGGTAATTCCTTCACCACGTCAGCCCTATTCTACCCATCCATCTTTTGTATTCCTTCTCTGCACCTCTCCCTCTCTGTATTCAACAGGAGTCAACAGTATAATTTAACCCCTGGTTTTTAGCTCCCAGTATTGTTGAGCACGACGGATAAATGCCTTCTCCACCGCTAGCTGATCTCTGCATCCTTCACCTTTTGCCACCAATTGAGACTTAACTAAATCCATTACTCCATTATCTGAGATTGGTTCATGTACAGTAGATCATCGTGGGCCAGTTCATTTTTCTCCTTCCCTCCATCCATCTATTCATCCATCCATCAACTCAATTGTTTGTCAAATCCAATTAAACTCTACCATGTGCACTTTTACCTCTAGTGCCTACTTTATTCTCTCTTAATATTCTGCACATCCCCTCTCATCATCTACCCGCCCACACCCTGCTTCCCTTATCTTTTCCTTTAAAACCACTTTATCCATAAGCAGTAATCCAGAACAATTAACTACACAGCACGTATACTTCACAGCAGATACAAGAAGATCTAACCACTGGTAGCCATGCGGTAATAAAGCTGATGTTGTTGGTTTCTTACGGAAAAGTGTCACATGATGGGGGCGTGACGAATCAGGGAAGGACACGGCATGACTGATAAGACCCAATCAAGAAGTGACCTTGGGTGTCTGTGTCATCGTTTTCAAAGGTCTTTGTTTCTACCTGTCCAGACTAAAATGCAAACCCGGAGTCTTCAAACTAAAACAGCATCAGCAGCGTTTCATAAGTCTCCATTTTAGTGGCTCTAAAATGCCAGAGTAGTGTGGATGCTAGGCATAAACGCAGCAAAAGTTATGCATTTATGCATTATGCAACAAAAACGTATTAGTGTGGATGCAGTCTTAAATGTAAGAAGAGCATCACCTACTGAAACTCAGATAGCAACATGAATTCCTTTGATGCACTGTGAAGAAAACCTGTGCTGTACGAGTATTTTAGCAAAGTGCTTGTGACAATGTTTTGTTTGACAAGTATCTCTTTATATGCACAACCTCTCTTCCATTTCATCAATTTGTCTTATCTCTTTTTCTTCTCCCCCCATACCTAAAGTAACTGTTCCACATTTAAGGCCGTTTCACACCACGTCTGAAACCATTTCAGTCCAAAAGAAAGGAAAAGAAAGGAGAAAAAAAGTTGCAGTTTTATGCCATTTGTCTTTCACATCCAAGTCTGGTGTGAATTTTTAAAGAAAAGATCTGCAGAGGAAAAAGAAAAAGTGAAATGTCTGAACATTGACTACCTCCTCCTGTGCTCCATTGGGAGAGAAACTCTATAGGCTCCATGTAATTGTATGCATTCTTTCTCTCCTGCTGCCTGCCCACCTTCAGCATCATATACTGTAGGCCTCTTTGTCTCCTGATGCTGATACATATTGTACACACCCACCACCCATATTCAGGTTGTCAGCAGGTTTCTGCCGTGTGTTCTCTCTCGGTTTTCTGCTATCCTCCTTGCCATTCTAAATTATCAGTGTGTTAGCAGCAGCTGTGAAATGATTAAATGTTGTTTTCATTGGTCACACTGATTTTTATCGTACACAAAAAAGGTACCAGGGCTCGAGCTTAAGGACATCCCGTCGTCCCGGGGCTGAAAAAAATATGATCGGGGAGAAAGAAAATTAATTTCGGGACAAATTTGGGACGAGAGTTGAAAGAAAAATACCTGTTTCATTAGAATCAATGGCGATGAAAATGACTGCACGTTTTGTGTAGCACACCGTTGTTATTAAACCTCCTTGACAACATAAACACGCACACAATGTCAGTGATACCCGATCTGTCCCACACGTACACACACAGCACATAACGCTGGCCTGTGACCTCACGACAGCCGCAGCAGAAACGAAAAATGATTCCCTTGAAAGCAAAGAGGTAAGCTTGCTAGTATTAACGTTACCAGTTAGCTAACGTTAGACTGTTTGATGTTAACGGTAATGTTACAGTTAACTCTCGCTAACGAGACAGCAGCCGAGGCTTGCATTTCCAGTGAGTGAGCGGACGATAACGTTACGTTAATGAGGAGTCAAAACTCTGCAACTGCTGAAATCATGCTACTAATGTTAACTAATTATTTGTTACTACTTACTGACTCCTCTTCATCTCCTCTGGGTAATAAGGCTGCAATGAGATCTCGCCATCGCATTTTGTCTGTGGCAACATGCTGCGTCTCTCCCCATGACAAGTGCATCTTGTCCAGCAGGTCCTCCAACTTTAGGACGTACAGCTAGAAGTGCCGGTGCTAGCTTTTTGGGAGCCCATATGCAAAATCTTTTTATTTTTTTTAACCAAATGCTACCTTTTACACATAGAAAATATGTAAATTTAACTTAGCCTCATTGTTAACATCAAAATCAAAACAAACAATTTATTATAAATAAAAAATAACATTAAATAACTTTTTAAAATAAAAAAAAAAAAACTTTGGGATAAATTATAAATGTATAAACAAAAATAAACCACTTTTGTTGTTTTATTCATGTTAAAGGTCACTTTAAATGATCAACTAATGATAATGTAGAGAAACAAAGATTTTAAATTTGGGACGGTCCACATTCATTTCGGGAGGGTTCCGGGAGGATGGTGAAAATAGTTAGTTTAGAGCCCTGAAAGGTACGGAAGCAAAATATAGTGCACTAGGATCAGACTTGGTGTCAAAGGCCTTGCATCTCTCTGGCACACAGAAATCCTCTTTCTCATTTCTTGTTTTCTTGTCTCCTTCGGCTATTCTGTCCTCCATCCATTACAAGAGACCTGACGCTGTATATATCTTTGTGTCCGAGGTCTATCCGTTGTAAAGTCGAGGAGATGAACGTGCCCCCTGGGAAAATCTTTTGTTTACAGCCCTGGGGCGTTTGCTGCTATTACTTCACCAGGACAGGTCTACGTCATTCTCTCTCTCTCTCTCTCTCTCTCTCTCTCTCTCTCTCTCTCCTCCCACACTACTCTACACTTACACTTCTTTTTCATTTTCCTTTCTCCAGCTTTAGCTGGATTCCTGGCCTTTTAACAGATTCTATTGTAAACCACTGGAAGCCATTTTCTAAAAAGAGACACAAACACGCACACACAGCATGTTATTCTGCGTGTATATACAAATTGACTGTTGCCTTCCTCCAGTCTCTCTCTCTCTCTCTCTCTCTCTCTCTCTCTCTCTCTCTCTCTCGCTATCCTTTTCATATTCTCTTTGTCAGCTAGGGTAATGACCCATTTGTCAATGCTTTAATCATATTAAGAAAATGGATTGGTTGTTGTTCACTGCTAATGGCTTCGTGTGTCTCTGTTTTCATTGCCTGTGTACACAGCAGATGTCATATTTCCCCACTTGGTGTCTCAATAGTCAATTGCACACAGGTGTTTTGTGTGCATGTGGGGTGCATGTCTTTCTGTTTGTCAATGTGCTTTCATGCCCGGGCATGCACGTCATCGTCAGAAAGTGAGACATCGACTATCATTAAAAAGAGATGCTATGTGGCAGTGAGCGGATTATTTATTTGTATACAGATAATTGAATGTGATGAGTAAAATGTAACTGTTCCTCAGCTGTTGACACTTCCCACACAGACTGGCTGGCTGATTGTCCTCCATCATGAAATTGGGGATAATCATTGAGCTATTCATCCCTCCGTCACACATAATATCTGATCAGATTTTGACAAGACGTTTGGGGGTGTTGCACCTCAATCACCACCATCTGTCACTGTAAACACTGCAGTGATTTGCCTGATGCGATGGGCGCGTGTGTTTACTTCTAACTGATTGACCCAATGAAGGACTGTATTATTCATGGGAAACAACATGTGCTGATTTCTGAGTGGGTGGATGTGTGTCTGTGTGGTATTCCACACGCAATGTATACTAACGCAGAGGACTGATGATTTGGATACAACCCCATTACTGTCATATATTAAACATAACATTTAGAAGTGTTCACACCATTTGCCAGTAAAATATATTCCCCACTGCTTTAGTGCATTTTCCTGCGTCTCAGACAGCACCATGTTGAGTGATGGAACAACTTCATTAGCTGCAGCTGTATACAGAGATTTGAAAGAGAGAGGGAAGAAATTGATGGATTGAGTTAGAAATGGCGAGGAATAAGATGAAGAAAATAAGAAAAGAGACTTTGTTGGTCTGTAGAGAGTAAGTTAGCCATGTGCATTTCAGAAGGAAAGTAGAAATGGAGACTGGAAACAGGGACAGAGAGATTCTTGAATCTATGTATTGCGGGTAAGGAGCTCACGAAAATGAAGGAAGGGTAAAAGCCTGTGGAGACGGGCGCAGACAAATGCAAATCAGCGGGCAGGACAGGGAGAGGGTGAAGGCAATGAAAGGAGGGAGGGAACGAGAGACGGATGAATTATGGAGAGGAGACTGTGGGGAACTCCATAATTATACATGACTCTATCAGAGTTACTTGGATGAGAAGGAAAGTGCCTGTTCCCTCACTGACAGAGGTGGGAACACGGTGAGAAATAATAGAGAGCAGTTGATATGCATGTAAAGGAAGATTAGAGTGAACCAACCAAAATCAAAATGAATTAATTGAATAATTTAAGCAGAAAGACTCATGGAATTGAGAAGGAGGAGGAAGAGATCACAGTTTAATAGAATGAACAACACACTGTATGTTTCATGCCTATATAAGAAACTGAGCCACCAGCTATTTGATATTGTGTTTGTCTTAAACAACAGTTTAAATTGCTTTATGCAGAATCCACCTTCGAGTCTTTCATGATGTCTTTGGACACATACTAGTCCCACATATTTTTGCTACGAGCTTATTCTGGAGACATTTTTCATTTTTCCGCCATACATATAATACTGGCATGAAAAAATGTTGTGCTTCATTATCCAAACCCCTGACATGGATAAATGAACTCATGTACATGAAAATGTACAAGTTTGCAAACACACACACACACACACACATACGCTCATTTGGTATTCTACCCTCGGCACATGTTGCTGCAGTAGGTTCATATATGATGTTGTTTTTAATTGAAAAAGAAGGAACCCATGAGCGTTGAGGTGAGTTAGTCGGGATATGATGCACAAACACAGACACACTCTCACAGACAGAGCTAATGTATGCATCCAGCTGCCCATGGCTGCTTGTATCAAACTCCAAATCCTGGTGCTGGCACACAAGACTGTGAATGGATCTGTAGCCCCTTCCAGGCAACTATCCAGCAACACATGCCAGCCAGTGTCTTGTGTTCTGCCACTACAGACCTATTTGCCCTCTTTTCCTTGCGCTGGGCTGGTCAGCGCTCCTCACGGTATCAACTATTCTCTCTCCTGGCTCTCTAATGGTGCAATGACCTTCCACAGGCATTCAAAACAGCAGCCAGCCATCTCCCCTAACAAGGTGAAGGAGTATCTTGCAACACCCTTGTCCCCAAATAATAAATATACTCTGTCCTCTGCTCACTCCAATTATTGTCTGAAAAACATTCTCCTGAGCTATTCTGTCTTTTCCCAGGATTTCACTCTTACACGATTGCTTTATGGGCACATAAAAAAGGGCACAATAACCCTGACCTTTCCTGTCGTATAAATTTAATCTTAATATAATGTTGCATTTACTGAGAGACTGTTAAGACTGCATCAGCTAAATGCATAAATGCTAATGTAAATGTGGCCCTTCCTCATATCTGCTACATTAACCTCCAACTAGCTTAGTTCTAATCATAACATACATCTGATATGGTGTTTTGTTCTCCACCTCCAGCGAAAGCAAGGCCTTTTCCTTGCCATTAAATATCAATGCACTGTTTTAACTTTGATTTATTTTTAATGCACAGCTTAAAAACACGTTAGGAAAATGATTGTTAATATTCAAAATGAGCAACTGACCGTGTCAATGCAATACTGAGAGAGGAAGTTCAAGTTTGTGAATGTAACAATTGCCTAAAGGGATGTAACAGTGCAAGGAAATGATGTATTTACTACACTATTTGAATCTACAGTCAATCACTCAATACATATCTTGGTTATGTATAGGGCTGTCCCGATTTTTTGGGCTTTGAAGCTTTGGTGAGAAATATTCAAAGGTATTCGAAGCTTCGGGACAGCGCCGCTGCTGCACACATGCACCTCTTCACACAACAAACAGCAATATCCGTCTGAAAATAACTAATAATAATCAATGTTGAATATGAATAATGAATAATGTTGTGGGATTATTCCTTATTTTATGGCCTATTTGGGGATTTATACATTATTATCACAGACTTATATATATAAAAAAACAAAAAACGAAGCATTCGTATACTGATTTGGAGGTCGATTACCATGGTAACGAACGAAGCTTCGAAGCTTCAAGGCATTCGGGTCACCCCTAGTAATGTAGTACATTTTCCATTGTAACAAGTATTTTCATAGTATAAATATGCAGTCTTGGGTTTAAGAGGGAGCACAGAAATGAAAAGGGAGGGTGTAACAGGTATCCAAGTATTCTCTTCTTACAACTGAGTTTGTTTCATTCACTAGTAAAGTAAAGAACTGTCTCATTAATAATAAGTGCAACAGTGATATGCTATGCTGTTGTCTTTGGGTTTGAGGGATTTTTGAAACGTGGGTTGATGACAATAAAATTTGGCCATCCCAAAGCTGTGAAGTGGCACTTCTCTCAAATGGGATACAAATAATTTCTAACACTGTTGTTGCAAGTCCTGACTTAATAGTGTAACGGGAATGTTACATTCTAAAACAAATCAGCCTTATACCACCAGTTCGGGGAGAATGGCAGCCTCCAATCTGCGACAAACGTAGACCTCATGCGACTTTAAAAAACTGTGTGACTACGAATATTCCACCTGACACCACAAAAAATGGTGGTATAACAACTGAGAAACAGTTCTTATTTGTAAGTGTGTAAGTATGTTGTAATAGTGTGTTGTGTGCACACCTGCATGTGTGTGGGAGAGGGCACTGGGGGGGTTAGGGTACTTGTCACAACACTGGAGCTTCGTATACCAACACTATCCAAATGAACAACTGAACATAAGTGTGTGGGTAGTAAGCTAGCACTCAGTGAGAGTCACCATCATCAGCTGGCAAACTCCCCCAGTTAACTTGATGGAAGCACAGAGATTATGTAAAGTGCCATAATAACACATAGTTAATTAATTGTTGCCTTCACAAAAAGTAAATGTGATAATACTGTACAACATCAATTGCTAATTGATAGTTGCTAATCTAAAATCTATTATGTTATGAGAGTCAACAGTGTTGACAGCGCTATACTAACAAAGCTGGTTGAATAAAACCATGTTTAATGATAAAGCAGGTAAATCAGCTATGTCAGCCCGTTCTCATTCTCAGGGCGTCAAATACCGAGGCTTTGTCACGGCCATTGGCATTCGGTACCTCCGCACAACGCACGTTCCATTAACTATAATGTAAACCCATCCGCGGCAACAGTAAACGCTCCAAGAAAGTGCGCCGGGAGTGCGATGACGTAGTTTAAAGAGCGAATAGACACACGCAGGGAGGGCGGGAGGAGTGGTAGATGTGTCCAACAAACACAAGGCTTTCATCCAGGAGACCGCTGTTAGTGTCCCGTGCGTCACGATGCAATCAGCTGTTCGTTCGTGTCCCGTGTTCACAACGTTCTGTTTCATTTTCACTGAACAAATGTAGTAGTTTTAAGCCTTTAAGCCTTTTAAGTTCTTTCCTAAACCTAACTATAGTCGCTTTGATACCAAAAATAAAGTGACGCCAAGGGGTGTGACAAAGCGGCAGTATGTGACGAGTTAGGATGAGAACGTGTCGGTTACGTCCAAGGAGCATAAAGTCTGTTTTAAAAATGTTAGTTGATGATGATCTTTGGTGAACCTGATGACCTATAGGCTTTAAAGATTATTTTTTAATCACAACAATGAATAGAAATGTATGGGAAACTATTTGGAAGTATTGAGCTGGAAGATATATTTATGATATTAGTGGTATAACCTTTAGGCTTCTCTCTCAAACCTTCTTGGTACTGAAGGAACGGTTTGAGTCCACTTGGAGCCACACACTCTATACTCAAACTGTATGTTCAATATGTTCTCATTGCAACTTGAGATAAAAGCCTCCCCTATTGGCACCTATGAGAGATCACACAGAGACAAGGGCCATACAGTGAAAAGGTTATTTCGGGTTATAACGTTACTCAACCTGCCCGTGATGAAAAGAGAGGGGAAAATGAAAGGGCTTTGAAGTGCTTGTGCCTAGCTAAAGGCTACGTTCACCTTTTATTTTACAGAAGAGCCAGATGGAGGGAGAGAGGGGAGGGGAGGGGAAGGAAAGAAAACTGACAGCGGAGTCTGTGTGAGAAATATAGAAAAAGGAGAAAGAGATTAATACAGCCTGACACATATAAGGTTAAGGCAGAGGGAGAGATGCACACACATCGAGATACAAAGAGACAGAGGAAGAGGGAAGAGGAGAACAGAGGCAGTGAAAAAGACAGCGGGGAGGAAAAAGAAGAGATTAAAGAGCAGCAGTATCTCAGTAATGACAGATACAGAAGTGAGAGAACGAGATTCATGTTTTCTCTGATGCACTCCAATTGTATTTGGACACTCATGCAAGACTGTCGATATGACATTCGTGCCAAAAAAGCATATTGAACTGAACTGAATCGTCTCCACTCTGGCAGACAGGCAACACTGCAACTCCCCCGGCTGCAAATCATTAGCAGAGATGGACGACTGCTATGAATTTCTGTGTCAAGATCTGTGTTTCCATACGACTGCATGTGTGTGTATCCATGTTTGAAAATCCTGTTTTTATGAGAGTTTAGTCCTTCAGAGAAGACATACAGTTCACAGGTCTTCTTCAGTACACAACAATGCCTTTTTAAACTGCAGTTGAACTGGATATCTAGAGTAATACAACCTATAAACACACACACACTGTACACCCACCCAATGTCCCAGAAAACTAAATTGAGAAAAATATACAAGAGTTGCACCACAGCCCATCACTTTCTCTGCATCTTTCCCCCTCTCTATTCCCCCTCTCTCTTTCCCCTGACAGTATGCTTGATAACTTTTATGTTGCTGTAACAAGAATGAATGAGCTCCGAGGGAGAAAAAAAAACAAAAAAACTTGTGCATGTGGGTGTGTGTTTGTGCAGTTCTGTCGTGCGAATGTTTGTGCCACTGCATGCTTGCTCCCAGATCTTTCTTTTTATGTGGGTGTGTGTTTCTCCGTTCATATACTTCACTGTGCGGCATGGTTTTGTGACTCTGCATGTGTGCGCCATATGACAGATGGCGAGCCCCCTGTGAAGACCTAGAGAGAAGAGAGGAGCAGGGGACTGATGTGTTTCAAGTTGAAAAGCGACAGCAGATTCGGTACAAAGTACTCAGTAAAGCCCCTCTGCTGTCAGTCTGTTGATCCATAATTGAGTGAGCAAGTGTTTATAGCCAATCACGCAGCATGAAAACATTAACAAACAGACACGCTTTGTGTTTTTTGGGTCCTTGATTTCTAGTTGTGTTTGATAAATATCCATTTTCATTAAAGTAGCTGTCAGCTTCGGCTTTAATGATCGCAATGTAAATCTGTGATGGTGATAGCTGTTGGCTTGTTGAAAGGCTTGCACACATGGAGTCTGTCAAGGCCTTTAGCCTCGTCCGTTTTCTTCCCACTCTTTTTTCACCGTCTCTGTCGGTCCGCTGGAAGAGCTCTGAATTGTTCAATGGCACATGCCATTAACTCTTACAATAAAAACTGACCCTGAGCTGCAGAGCTAAATGAGTGGTGCAAGGGTGTTTCACTTTTGTGTGTGTCTGTGTGCTTGTGTGCCAGCATAAGGCAGATTGCCACTGCGGGAAACTGGCAGGAACACGATTATTTCAGTGCTGGGTACAAAAGCTGTCCACTTTAATGGCTTGAGATAATGGTAATTTTGTTGGAGACGTCTTTAAATAAACGTGGTCTGCCAATGTGTTTGTGTTACTGAGCAAAGCTTTGTATCTGAAAGACATTGTATATATTTTGTTTCAGCCGGCTATAACAAAAGGGAAGTGCATGTGGGTGGGTGTCTGCTTCTAAAGCATGCAAAACGATGAGTGGATTATGCATTAGTGTTCACAAATGTGAACCTGTGCGCATATCTATGTGCTTGTTAGTGGCTGTCCTGTCTGTGTGAGTGTGTGTGTGTGCCTTGACTGCCTGTGCACAGTTTGGGAAAATGTTAATTGCATAATGCAATTAACATTTTGCACTTTGCATTGAGTGAATGTGTTTGTGTGGGAGAGAGACAAAGAGAAAGAAAGATTCAGAGAAAAGGAGAGGTTGAGTGTGCAAAATATGTTCCCCAGTTCAATGGAATAGTTGCGGAGGGGTCTTGCATCGCCCTGAAGGGGTTTATTTCACAACAATGACCCGCTAGCTGTACATTATCCCGTTTATTACACGACTACTTACTTAAGAAATCAATAATTTGACCCAAAAACGGTCCGCCAGTGTCCAACATCAGAACTGCGCCCATAGCAACGGTATGTTATACATAGCAACGGTCTGCTATAAAGAAATAACAGACCGTAGAACGCCTTGATTGACCAATCAGAATCGAGTATTCAACAAAGCTGTGTAATAACTGTCATTAATAACTGATTACGTACTTTTTACATGCAGTACCAGCATCAATGTCTACATTCATACAGTCAACTACTGTATGTGCAATTATCAGCGTTCATGTGAGTAATAAACTGGGTTACAGTATGCACCGTCACCATCTTTGGCATGTGCTCTGGTTGTTCCCAGCTAGTGCGAGAAATTGTTTGTGTTAAACAAAAAAACTACATTCCCTCATTTTGTGGTGATGTGTACAAACAATACAGTATAATGAGTGTGTGCATTTTTAAAAGTGTGTTCATTAAGAAAAAAGTGGCTTGCTTTTGGTCATATTATCTTGTTTTGTAGATGCGAACAAGGTGGTCGCATAGAGCATCCATATATCTACTTTTACATGTTGTACCCATTTCATTGATAAATGTAAAGAGTTTCAAATTGTTCTCAGCTGTGGTACCTGGACATCCACTGACACTCACAATTTGACGATGACAGACCTTACAAAAATGAAGTGTGAACATGTGGGAGGTGCTGGTGCAGGTAGGTCCAGTGCAGGTCCAGACTGCCGGACTGACTTATCTGATGGTGCAGCAATGACATCAAATGATTCCCCGATAAAAGGGTCTGTAATAGCATTGTAACTGTAGCTCCAAACACTCCAGAAAAGTTACAATATTTTGACTCTGATGGCTTGATAAGAAACACTGTCTCTTTCTGATTTAACGTTTATCTGAAAAGGCATCCATTAAAATAATTTTTCTTGAAAAAACAAAACCGGAGGATGAAATCTCTTCGGGTGACAACAATACTTCAGGAGCACGTTGCAATTACAAATTTGCCTGCTACTTCAGCACCACGGACAGCGCCATTGCTTTATCAATACACATCACATTTAAATAATTACAAGCACTGTCTAGAGTGGCCAGCATCGCAGCCGGAAAGCGGCGCAGCTGCGCCTGGTGGAGGCTACTAACTTGCACAAACCTCAGTCAGAGAAAGGATCAATGAATCAGGCAGACAAAAATAACATATTCAACTAAACAACCCCTCTGCCCCTGCACTCTCTCCGCTACTAGGGGATGGAGAGGGCATAATGCAATTTCATCATTTCCCTAACAAGAGGGATGACACCCCCCCCCCCTCATCCCCACTCAAATCGCCTACTGCATATACTGAATAATAACAGTGGAGATGAATTGGCACCAAGCAGTGGGCAAATGTGTCAGTAATGGAAACAGATATTGAATAATAGTTTGAGTTATTAACTTCTATTCAACCGTTAATACTACCACTTTCAATAACAACACTGTTTTCACAGGTTCAGGTTTTTAGCTAACTGCTACTTGCTCCTCAGATAACAGCAACTGGGATCAAAAATAGGAGATACAAACTGCTTCAACACAATGACAACAATAACAGCTTTTAGCGCTGTGCTGCTGAGTGGCACAAACAGCCGGGTGGAAATGGGACAAGAGACGGGCCACCACTGAGAGTCAGACAGCTAGAAACACACATTGGCACTCACACATACACACGGCAATTAGTGACAAACATTGTAATTGCATCTCATAAGGATAGCAAAGACTCATTAAAAATGAAATGGAAAAAAGGGGCCTACATTCACCATACTGTGTATTGACAGAGAATAACAAATGTCTTTTTTTGGCGCTTCATTTCTTAAAAATTAATTTGAATTTGATGTGTTTACCAAAACACTGATTGCTTTAATGAGCGGCACATTGTTGAGTGGTTGTTTGTGTGACCCCCTGACAGAAAGTAATTGACTTTGAGGCTCAAACTTTGATTGGAAATGTTGTCTTACTGGAACATCCCTCTGGCAGAACTGGATTGGGACGTTAAGTCCGATTTTGGGGAAAGTTTGTATACCGTCTATGTGCTGTAAAACTTTTTCTAGTTGCTTTCCATGAAGGGCTGGAGTGAATTGCTGTTCGGAAAAAGAAACAAAAAGACAATTTCCTGGGACAATATGGGAAGGGAATTAAATATTTTATCTTAATTTATTAATTACAAAGCAATTAACAAAACCAATCACATACGCCTAAAGTCACTGTCTAATATTGTGGCTATAAATAGTTTTATATAAATAATTTTCATCCATCTGGACTGTTTAAACTCCATAAACATTATTGAATGGTTCGTGCCATGTTAATTTAATTAAATTTCAAATAAAGTTAAAGGACTAAAATGCACTGAAGGTACAAACCTGTGTTTTCAAAAACATGGCCTGATGGAATATGCTATTCTTAAAAAAGTCAACCAAGAAGTAAGTTCTCAAATAGTGGCTGAGAACTTTATTGTAGAGTGTTTGTGTGTCTTTTTTCATCAGTGTAAATCGCCTCATGATGTCGCTGGACGTGTTGCATACCTCTGGATCAATGAGCTAAAGTATTACATCCTCAGCTACATCACATGCCCAAAACATACACACACACACACTTTCTGTTTGTTGGGAGTCTGTCTTTCCAGAACACAGAAAGCTGGAGCTCAGTGAAGGAAAGAGGTGACAAGTGTGTGAGAGAGAAATGACATATAGAAACAATGGAGGAGTGGAGGTGGGCGAGATGGAAACAGATGAAAGCACAGTGACATTGTAGAGAGGCAGAGTGAGATGTAATAGTTGCTCAGCGATGCTGAGAAACCCAAAAATATGTGACAGATCAATTAAGAGCAAAAATCTGGAATAATTAAGATAGAGAAAAAGTGATTTCAAAACTACAGCTTTACTTTGAAGCAGATTTTGATGCAAAATCCCTTTCCTCATATTTAGGGACCCTTCTTTATAGCAGTAGTAATTAAAGCGTTATTTAAATGTATTGTTATTAACACATATATCTAATCTCGAGTGATTACCATAAAACATATAGTAATACCTTAATTAATGACGCTTTTAACTCTGTTTCATTTCTTATTACTTATTTATTGGCATAATTACTGTCTATAAGAATGATCATTGCCTCTTTAATGTTCTCTTAATGAGCATCAATGTGTCTTTTTTTAATTTTTTTGTATTTCACATGTTTATTAATCACATTAATTTTTGCAATTAATGCATGGTGATGGTTTGTGTTCATGTTGGCAAAATATTTCTGTGTCTCTGCTTCTGTATGCTCATTGAAGGCACACTGCAGCGAAGATCTGACGGTTGTCTAAGGCGTTCTCACATGATTAACCAGAACATGGCACTCAGAAGCGAAGGGAAATGTACCACAGTCTAAGCTTTTTAAATTGAACAACACTGTATATCCTGTGGTAATGTACAAAATTAGAAGCCTGGAATAAATACTCATGACTGCTCCTACAGAGGTTATGAATGAGAAGGGATTACAAATAAAACAGAAGCATGCAAAAATGACTTACAAACTGACTAATACACCCAGCTGCTTTGCAGTGAAAAATGGGATTTTGGAAAAGTCTGGCTGAGCTTCTGTTCGTCTATTGTTGCTCCACCTAAGATGGCCTGTTAATCTAGCTGATGCAAATTTACGCTGTTTTCTCAGACATGTATGCATGCATGTGATTGGGTTTCAATCTGTAATGTCTGTGTTCTTGTCTCATATGTGGGGTTGAGGGTTGGGGGGGAGGACAAGGATGGCACAAACTCCTTTTAAAGAGACTTCCTAATTTGTCACCAATATCTTCTGCAAGCAGATTGTACACATGTCACTGTGACTTAAGTCAATATGATGTTTAAATAAAGATCAAAGAGGCATATTCTGGGCTTTTCCAAATATATATATATACACGGAGGGACATGGAAACATGTACATACACATTATATACCACCAAAAAAACAATTGCACTGCACATGCACACACACAAAAACATCAGTGGCAGCCACGTTTACTCCATCCATAACAGAATGATCAACGCTCGTATGCCACTCCACTATCTATTGCTGTGTAGCGACACATTTCCATCTGTGTCTCTCTGTCCTAAGGGCATAAACATAGCTTGAATTTAACATCAAACATTGGCAGAGGACCCAATCTACATAATCAGTAAAACTAAAATCAAAATGGACCACCTGGCAATGAAAAACAGCACTTGAATCCCAATATACAATCTGAATGTATCATATATGTAAATGTCATGCCTGCGAAATGTTGCGAATGAACAGGTACATTACTGGGGATGACGGTCAAATAACAATTAGTCTTTTCTGTTTATTGCTCCTGGGAATGGAATGACCTCACATTTTCTAAAACGCTGGTTTACGTTCATTCACAGCTAAAAGGGTCACAGGAGGGCTCTAATGGAACAGGGATCGTCTCCCTCGGGATCATGTTGGCGACCATTTTTCAGAGTGTATGTTAATTCTGTGCAGTATGTATATCGTCCAAAAGCATCGACTATAAGGTATCCTTCGTGTTACTTTTTCTCTCTTAGACAAGCAGATCTGAAGTTCTTAATTTTGGCATATTGAATAAACTGCTAGAAACATCACAAGTCATCCAAGAGAAGCTGCGAGATATCCATCCATTTTGGGAGAAAAAAAAAGCACAAATATTGGATAATCATATCCAAAGATTTTAATAGTTTTGTTTGAGATTGACTTTACTGTTTCAAAAGTTCACTTCATGGTTGTTCACTCCTGCAAAAGTATATTTAAAATGCATGACATGAACTATTTGAACTTTTAAAGGCATTTTTTTTAGAAAATGAAAGGAAGGCCTTGGGGATGCACATTAACATAATGCCTCGGTCATGTAATGTTATGTATTTTAAGCAGCAGCGCTATAATATTTTATCATTTTTGTAGCTTGAAATGTAAAAACATTAGCCTAGTGTATGCCATGCATATTATTCATATTTAGTTGGATGGTTTATCCTTTTGTCCTCGCCTCAAGCACCTTTCACTTGAGATCAAGTTTGTCGTATTCAACGTAGTAAACGTGGAGTGTGTGCATGTGCATGTTGTTTGTTTGTGTGTGTGTGTACTGTAGTTATTATCATATGTGTGTATATGTGCTGGAAGAAATTATGAGTGTATGCCAGACTACTTTGAAGAGACACACTGAATAGAAATGAACTAAATAGACCCACACCAACACTAACCCTTGACCCCTCTGACCATTTTTCTGACCTTTGTCTCTCCCTCTGTTCTTTAGTCTTCCTCCCGTTCTTCCTTTCCCTACCACTCTTACTCACTGATTCCTCACTGTTTTCTCTCCTCCTCTCTATCTCGTGCTGTAACTGTTGTCTGTTTCCCTCTCTTCCCACTCCCTACCACCTGTCTGTCCCACTCCCAAAAATCTCTCCTCTATAATCTCCCTCCCACTCACTCCTCTCTCTCCTGCCCCGCTCTGTGCAGAAACCAGACAGATGCTAAGGTTTAATGCTTTAATTTGGCTGGCTGTCAGCCCTTCAATCTCTTTGATACTTGTACACCTAGTCCCATCGAAGACACTGTGATCCAATTTGGGCAAGCTGGCGTTCGCTCAGACAGACAGAGGTTTGTGAGACGACACAGTTTTTTTCCTCTGTGCTGTTTAGATTGTGTTGGCATGTTTGTTCGGGGTGGATGTCTTTATTTATTTCGCTGCATGTATGAGTGTAGTTGCGTTGGAGGGAGGGCAGAGACACAAAAAGAAAACAAGATGGATTTATCGTTTGGCAGCACAAAATGTCTGGTGCACAAGCACACAAACGCAGGCACTCAACACACACTACAAAATACACATACACATGTAATTAAAGATGCCAGTTTAAGGAGTGCAGTGTTTGAGATGTTTACTAGAGAAGCAAGCACAACCCTGGAGCAGCCCAGCACAGACTAATCTAGAAAAGGGGTTGGAACAGAATGAATACGCTCTATTGTGAATAGGAGGAATACTTGAGTAGCAGGTGGAGCTGGGAGGGATTCCAAAAGCGGCCAATCAATCAAATCGGCTCCTCTAATCGCCTTTAAAAGTTGAGGACTTCCCACCATGACATACTGACAGTTTTCTAATCGATCGAGAGGAGAGTCCAGGCCAGCTTCTAAGAGAAGCACACGGTTCCAAGAAGCATATTTATCAATATTAATAAATATAGCACCCTAGATATGAATCCTAAGCAGTATTCTTCTAAGGGCAGATAATGCCCATTTAAAAGCTATATATTTTAGGAGACAATGAAATCCCTGCCACTGTGTTTCCAGTGATTAATGATGGGCACAACTGATTTTAAAATAAAGTGTTATCGGTGCAGCTACTTTGCAAAAAAAAAAAGTCTTCTTTTTTCGGTACTTTACATAAATTTTTTCGTGTAGACAAATCGTGGAACTTGTCTAAAAAAATCTAAAAGTCTAACCATATCGCAGGTGGTGTTGGAAAACCTGTTTGCAAGATAGAAGAGTTGGTATTCCAGCGTTTTTTGTTTCATTCATCAGTGTCCTCAGGATGTCTCTATACTTTTAATACACTTCTTAAAGGGACAGTGTGTAACGATTAGGGGGATCTATTGGCAGAAATGGAATATAATATTACTAAGTATGTTTCCTTTAGTGTATAATCATCTGAAATTAAGAATTGTTGTGTTTTCGTTAGCTTAGAATGAGCCGTTTATATCTACATAGGGAGCGGGTCCTCCTCATGGAGCCGGCCGCCATGTTTCTACAGTAGCCCAGAACGGACAAACAACTTTTCCTGCTTGGGCCGGAGTCGATAGCGTTCGCGAAGTTAACCCCTGTCACTCCACTCTGCAGCCAGGAAACAAGACACGGGAAACCTCTGTTGGTCTTGAGGAGCTGTAGTATTTATTCCTGCAACTTCCACTGTACATTCACTTGATATTCTCAGGGCTGCCGCCACCGCTCTCTCTTGCTTCACCACTCACATCCCTCGCACACACACACACTCTGGCTCTACTAGCTACACTTACAACAACTGGCTCTAGATAGGGCCATTCATGTTTTCGCGTCGGCCACCGTAGTTCTCTTACACGATTGGCACATGGGAGAAGTTTCAATCTGCAACCTCATCGCGAGATGTCGCTAAATCCTACACACTGTTCCTTTAAGGTTTCCTCGTAAACGTGCCATTTGTTCCAGTAGAGTAATTGGTTGGTGTGCAGGAAAAACAAAGACTTTTGTGTACTTATTTTGAAAGAGCACATGCTTGCTCACTAGATTTAATCAAAGTAGCCACAATGGATGAGTATAAATGGATGAATGGATTGACAAATTACGAGCAGCTGTGTATGGCAACATTGAAGAGAATCACCCATTAACCTAAACGAGTACAGATTCTGTCCTAATCATATTAAAACTGAATTTTGATGTGCATTTTAAACACGAACAAGGATTTGTTAATAATGTGACAAACCTAAATTAAATAAAAGGGGTTAGGTAATTTTGAATCAGCATGTACTCCTCTGCCAGTAATGAAAATAATTCAGCACACCTGTGTTTGCACTGAGATTGCTGGCTTTTAGTTTCATTCCAAAGCTGCACACACAGCATCTGTGTTAACAAACCAACAAACGGGAACAGGCAAACAAAAAATTAAACTTAAGTCTTGCTGGTAATTTTAAAAGTTATCTTGATAAATACCAACTAACAAAAAAAGCCATGTCTTCAATTTTCCCTCTGGGCTAAACTATCCATTGTGATCCAAACAAAAACGTGCCTGATAAAACTGGCAAGAAAACAGAGCAGAGGGAGTCTCTGTTTATGTATTTATGTCCTCTTCCTCAGGCGTCACTGAAAGCTAACGGTTTTATGTTACAATCCACTTTACTTCACCCAAGTTTTTTCTTGTGTGTTTGTGTGTTCTTCCCACAAAAGACACTTTCTAAACTGCCACAACTTGTTATGACCACAAAAGGAACTTTTTACCTTATGATTCATTTTTTAAATATTTGGCTTCCCCGTCTGAGTAAAGATTTAAGCTTGTAACGGCTGACATACATTTTAAGTCCTTGTGTTTGTTTTTCTGAATATGACAGCAGAAAAACAACTTTTCTCTTTTAGTTGCACACATCAAGGCGGGAAGCTCATGTTAATAGGACGCTGCTTGTCCAAAACATCACAAGCAAAAAAAAAAAGCCCTCCCAGCACAATAACATGAGAGTAAGCTTAGTTGGAATATGTGACACCAACTAAACCATTACCCCCTGAAAGACTGATTCAATTCGGGCAGGTCGACAGCCGCCCGGGGGCATGTGTGTGTGTTTGTGTGAGTGACAAAGTGTCTCGATTTTTGTAACAAGGAAGGTGAAATCATGCCAAGTCTAAATGTCAGACACAGATAAACCAAATAGCAGGCAGAGCTCAACAACCAGCTCATAAAAAATAGGTTATTGGAGGAACCAGGCATACAGAGTAAAGAAAAAAACTCGGTTCAAACGCAGGCTAGCATTTTCCTCATAAAGTCACAGTCAGCCTGTACACATCACCCTGCCAACACCCTGTGTGCATCTTTCTACTCCACCACCCTGCAACCTCAATATCAAGCAGTTCATGGTGAAGAAAGACAGACACCCAGACACACTTAATTTAGGTTTTTGTCAAACCGGAAATATATTGACAATTACATTACCAGCGCATGCAATGTGATAAATTTACAGACAAAAAATAAGATGGCAATACGTGCTAAACGGGGCTGTCAATCGATTAAAATATGTAATCACGATTAATCGCATGATTGTCCATAGTTAATTTCTATTCATCACAAATCAATCGCACATTTTTTATCTGTTCAAAATGTACCTTAAAGAGAGATTTATCAAGTATTTAATACTCTTATCAACATGGGAGTAGGCAAATATGTTTGCTTTATGCAAATGTATGTATATATTTATTATTGGAAATCAATTAACAACACAAAACAATGACAAACATTGTCCAGAAACCCTCACAGGTACTGCATTTAGCATAAAACTTATGCTACAAATCAAAACTCAAATCAAAGCATGGCAGCCCTAGTGCTAAATCTTCCTGAGGACACACTCCAAAGCTGTTGTACAGATCAGAGCACTGACAGATCAGCGAGTTCCTCCAACAACACTAAACGAGCCATTGTTATGCACCACCATTACACCATTTATAACACCTACCAGTGTCATTACTTCAACACATATGCACTTGCAAATCATCATCAGCAGTAATATGTCAATCTGCATCATCAAATTAGCACTCAGGTGGAAGTACATCGTTCAGTGTGCTTCACAATGAAAACATCTATCAGACATTATCATAACGTAATGTTTTTAAATACCAGTTTGGAAAATGTGTGTTTGTTGTGCATTCATGCATTGCTTGGAAATCTGGTCACAGGTGTTGCAGGATTAAATACTCAAAATCTAAGATATCTCCTCTAACAGTGGACTGGCTTCACTGAAAAATATCATGATATTATAACATGATAAACTATGCAGTCAATTTCATATTATTTTTACGTACATTTAGCTCCCACACCAACCTTAGAAAATTAAGCAAATACAAACACAGTGGAAAGGGAACATTTCTGCAAATAAGCTACCAAAGTATTATATACTGAATATAAGTAACCTACTCGAGAAACGCTGCACTTGACAATGGATTCGCCCACACCCTGGAGGCACGTGGCTAATGTCTGCGTGTATACTTGAGCACGTTTTTTCCTTCCTGACACTGTATATGCATGGTTTTAATATAAAATCAACTTTAACATAAACAACATTTTTTCATTAACTCGTTTCTTTTATCCCCAGATGTGTTGTTCAGACATACAAAGCTTTTTAGCCATGTCAAAGAATAACGGTTTTCACTTGTTTTGTCTTGTTTTTTTTCCTTTAATTGCAGAATGAGTACTTAAGCTTTTAAGGACTGACATACAAATAGTGCGTTGTGTTTCGGGGCATTAACTGAAAGAAAAAAATACATATGCTTTAGTCACCAAAATCTCAGTACAGTTACCTAAGGACCAACCCCTGTCCAAAATAAATAGGCAGAAACTAGAGTCCCAAACTAAATAAATGAATATATAAATAAAACCCCACAAGGATGATTTCCTACTTGAATGCTCAATAATGGTGACACCACATATGAACATAGAGTTTGCCATTATGGGTGTGTGTATACCTCTGCAGTGTAACAAATGCAGGGAAATTATATAAAATCACATGACAAAACATCACCTTGTCCTTGTATGAGTATACAGTATGAGAGTCAGAGCAAGTGAGGAAAAAAGGAAAGAGTGAGAGCTTTGTGTTTGAAATAAAGAGTGTAGAAGTTAACTAAGCAAGGAAAATGTAAAATAAATAAAAGTAGAGAAAGTAAGATCCATTGGATATAGTTTGTTTTTGGTTCATTTGTGTATGATTTTACCCTTAGTTCTGTTGCAATTTAAGTTCAGCAAAAGAGGATCTTTGTATTTGCAAAGTTTTACTAGTGTTAACTGTGCTAGATTTTGGAAGCATTCAACCTCTTTACTAACCTGACGGGCCAGATGGTTTGTTACACGGAACCATCTGAGAAGCCGTCATTTGAAACAGTTTGGAAAAGGGCAGGCACTTTTGAAAAATACTTGGCAGGTGATTGGATGAACTATCTGTCAATCGAACTGCCAGTAGGACTCGGGAGAAGAGCGAAAACATAATTTCCATGGAGAAAAGCCTTCAGTGCCGTTATCTACTCTTCTTTCAATGAAGAAATACACTCCAGCTATTGCAGCATTTACGCTAACGCCCCTGTTGTCACCAATCAGTCACCTCCATGGCTGTATTATGTACGTCTAAAACACACCTAAGCTATGCCCATATCCACCAGTAGCTCCTCACAGGACGCTGATTTATCCGTGATCTGGCTTGCCGGACCATTATTTGAAGCCTGACAATGTGGATTTTTGTGTGACATTTGATCCTGTGATTCTCATGTGATCTTGTGACATTGTGAGAATCCAGCTGCCATGAAGGTTACCTCTTTACAGCAAAATTTGAAAATTGCGCAGCCTCTATAATACCTTTAAATTTTCATGTGTCTCTCCACCTACAGTCAGTTGAATTGATATAATCTCTAATGAAAAATGTGTAATAATAATATGACAAATCAAGAAGTCTTGTCTTCGGGGACAGAAGGAGGCACAGATCTGCGGATGGACATGTAAAAATAAACATGATTACCCAGAGCCTTCTTCAAAAAAAGGGACCAAGATGCCAGACCAAGACCACTTTGAAAGATACACAAGGTCTAAGCTGTGATAGAACATACTGCCAAAAAAGAAAACAGCCAGTCGGTCTGGCCCATCGAGCTGTGCGGCGGAGCGATCGAATGATCGCCAAACACAGGATAATTCTTAAGAAGAATGTTCAGTTCTGAACACCTTCGACTGGGGAGGTGATTAATGCTCCAAGCTGGAAAATGATCCAAAGCATACAGCCAACTGTATATTGGAAAGGCTTCAGAAAACACAAAGAGATAGTCTTAGAGTGGACCAGCCACAGGCCTGTGTAGCTACCCTGCTTGAATGTTAAAGAGAAAAAGGCATCAAAAGGGACATCTACACCTTCAGACCTGAAAACCCTGACACTCCCCGCAGCTTAATTGAGTTCAAACATGGAAAATGTCTCCAACATGTAAGAAAGTGCCAGACAAAAAGGATACAGGTTTTATATGTTTTGACTGCAAACCTAGTCACACTATAGTGCCAACATCTATCAATATTTTTGCACCAATCTGGAACCGTCACCATTTCTCTCAGGATATTTATACTTATCAACCAGGTCGATGAGTTGTATTCCCCTGTGTAACTGAATACATGCCTGAACCATCATTACAGTCTTCAGTAATTGCTCTTTGCTAAACATGTTTTCCCATTTGATCTAATTTAGAACGGTGTGTAATTGAATTAATTTTCGAAATAATCAGTCAGCTTGCGTCAATCAATGCGTCCAAGTTCATTGCGTGTATCGCCCATGATTATGTTGGAGTGCGATGGTGTCCATGGTGATGCTTTTACAGAGGTGTGCTGTGTGCTGTGTGCTGTGTGCTGTGTGTGTGTGTGTGTGTGTGTGTGTGTGTGTGTGTGTGTGTGTGTGTGAGGTACCTAGCAAATGAACATTTGGGTCCACTTTTGCATGTGGGTTGAGCCCACCGATATATTCTTCATAGGGCTGTCAAAGTTAACGCGATAATAACGCGTTAATGGATTTTTTTTTTAACGCCACTAATTCCTTTAATGCGTTAACGCATCGATCTGTAGCAGGCTCACTTTAAAGCTAGAGTGAAGATACTGGTATCATAAGAAACTAGAAAACCTGAGGAATTGGTGCCAACCATGTAATACTAGCTTGTCGCAAGGAGGTTAAATCACGCTCCAAACTTACGCTAAATTTCGGCGAGGAAAAACTGGCATGGTCATATTCAAAGGGGTCCCTTGACCTGTCCCCTCAAGATATATGAGTGAAAATGGGTTCTGTGGGTACCCAAGTGTCTCCCCTTTACAGACATGCCCACTTTATGATAATCACATGCAGTTTGGGACAAGTCATAGTCAAGTCAGCACACTGACAGCTGTTGTTACCTGTTGGGCTTGAGTTTGCCATGTTATGATTTTAAGCATATTTTTTATACTAAATGCAGTGCTTGTGAGGGTTTCTGGACAATATTTAGCATTGTTTTGTGTTGTAAATTGATTTCCAATAATAAATATATACATCAATTTGTATTAGGCAGCATATTTGCCCACTCCCATGTTGATAGGAGTATTAAATACTTGACAAATCTCCCTTTAAGGTACATTTTGAACAGATAAAAAATGTGCGATTAATCACGATTAATCATGGACAATCATGCGATTAATCGTGATTAAATATTTTAATCGATTGACAGCCCTAATTCTTTAGTTATGACAATATCATGCCACAACCTAAAATGATACTAAACTGTTGATTGTCAGCAAGAGAAATGCCTCTCCATGCTCACTAAAGCTTCATTCTCTAGCTGCTGTTCCTTCAGCTGAAAGCCCAGTTCTAGTATGTTTGTCTGACATATGAGTGTGTATTATTTATGTTTAATTGTCTCATGCATTGATTTTCATTGGCGTACAGAGCACTAACAATTCACCTACAGCATGCACATCAAAACAGACAGAAGACGACTAGAGCAGATGTTCTGTTTTGCCCCTTGCTTCTGCTGTTGGACTATAGGGAAGTCTTTGCATCCCCTTCTTTCCTTCTGTCATATTTCCCTTTGTCCGCATTCGTTCAGCTTTTAAATTTCATTACCTTTCTTCTCCTCGCCCTGTCTCAAACTTATTTCCTCCTTTGTCTCTTTTCAGAATGCAATGCTGTAATGTGATTTATGCTTCCCCCAGTCCGAAATAGACATTTGGAAACCGCATCCTGCGCCTTTTTTGACTCTTCTCACAAAATAAGACACATATAATCCAGACCCTTTTTCTTTGTCTGCCCTGAAGTGAAAAAAGAACAAAAAATCAGCACCTAAGAGAGAAGAGAAGAGAACGACTGGTAGCATCTTCCATTTCTCCTCTCTAGAGATGAAAGGCTTGGGTGTCAGTTCACCACTTAACAGGTGCATGAGACTCTGTGTGTTTGTGAGGAAGTGTGTAATTGTTCATGTGTGTGCTCCTCTGACCTTTTCCTGTGGGTGTGTGATAGGTCAATGAGACCTTTCAACCATCCGTGTTTAAGACAACGGTCTCTTTAGCAGTCTGAACATACTCGCCCATGCCTCACGCATGCAGTGGAAACAACTTCTCACCACACAGAGCACAGAAAGACAAACAGGAAAACAAACATCCAGAGTGGTTTCTAGCTCCACTGTGGAAATGATGTTTTAAATCACATCCGGTAATGGGTAAATGGGCTTTTGAAGGCCACTGCAATTCTTCTCATTTAATCTCTAATATCCGAGAGATGGCTAATGGTCAACATTTAATTTCCAGGACACACTGAAATTGCCATTTGCTTGATTAGGCGAGATCAGGAGCAAAAAGACAGATTGTAGCAGAATGGACAGAAGAAAAAGAGCTAAGGAAGGAAAAGAAGGACAGAAAAAAAACTAGCGCTGTAAATTGATTCAAATATTTAATTGCGATTATTCATTGCATGATTGTCTGTCCATGATTAATCGCAAATTTTTTTTTTTTAATATGTACCTTAAAGGGCGCTTTTGAGTGCGCTTTCCACGTGTCTACAATGACATTTGGATTTGAGGGTGCAAAAAACGCAGAATGTGAACGACCCCTAAAACAGGAGCAGATCAGAAGACAGAGAGGCTTCTTATTGAATAATAATAAAATGTGCTGGTTAAAAAAGGGGAAATGAAATATTAAAGCCTATCTCAACCCACCATGAACGGTTCTATAAAAGAAGTATTACTAGAAGCAGTGTGACACTGAAATAAAATGTTGGTTAGGAGGTGGTGGTACGATAAATACAAAGCTTTGATGAAATATCTTAATTTGCTGAGTCATATGAAAATTTCTACTGTCAGTTTTTCGTATTATACCGTGATCACCTCTTCCAGACCTTACCAAATTGTGTTTTGTTCCTGAACTAATTAAACATATCTCAAACAAAGATTTGACACGATGAACCAAACTAAATGGAGTGTCTAATTTATATTTTTTCAAGGAGACTTGCATTTTATATTTTTCTTAAATGGATTATCTAATTTCTCTTTTCATATTATGTATTTATGGCACTGTCGCACATTTCCAGTTTCCAGCAATGTGTTCATTTTACAGCATTATGTTACAGATCCTGTTGCATCCTCCGCATTCCTAATCTGTGTGTGGTTTTCCCGCCCCTATCATTTCCTTACGTCTGCTTTCTTTCTGTCCCTTTCTCTTGTGTCCACCACCATCCATCTTTCCTTCCCCTTCCATATGTTGCTACATCCACATTTTTCACTATTTGTGCCGAGTACATGAGCTGAATCTCAATAACGTGGATACTCTTCACTTGATTGGGTGTCTTATCAGTGAAAACACAAGAGCTTTAATTAAAAAATAAAAACGTTGCCACACATTACTGCACAGAGATGGCCAGCGAGATTGGATCTAACCGTCTGTGTGTGAGTGTGCGTGTGTGTGTGTGTGCATATTTTTTAATGTATCTGTGCAATTACGAATATAGTTACTTGTGTGTATGCTATTTACTTGTTTTTGAATGTATCCATGCATCACTTTCATCAATATCATTTTAATTATAACATAAAACTATAATTACTTTTTTTATCGCTGTGAGCATCATTATAATTCTATACGTTGTCATGGACACATTCCTCTCATCACAGCATCCAAGGACGTAATGTGTTGGTGGTGCGTTAAAAACCATCGTGATCATATACACATTAGCTTTGGCAATGACTCAATGATAATGCCGCAACCTTCTCTTAAGACTCTCCGTGGGAATATTTTCAAGGTATGATAAACATGATCAAGAGAAATTCATGTTTTTCGATGCATAATGGTTTTCATTTCCTAAGATCCAGACCAGTGGAGACCAGAGAGGAGAGGAGAAGAGATAGCGAGTAATTAAGAAGAAAAAGCAGAGAAGAATGAGAGAATGCCAAGGCCATTAAGGCTGCAGTGAGGAGCAGAGAGAGGAGATAGGACCCAATAGAGTTGTCTCCTTCTTCTTAATGAATTTAGCTTGCCTCCTCATAATCATCTGAAAAGACAAAGACACTGTCTAAATCTTATTTTGCCCAGTGACTTTCATTCTCTTTTACTCATGATGATTTCCCTGCATTTCATTAAACATATCCATCCCGCTGACTTCACTTCTTCTTCTTCACTTACGCTTCAAAGGCTATAAAGGAATATTTTTGTCTCTGCAAAATGAAGCCAAGCCAAGAAACAGGTAATGAGCATCAACCATTCAATGGAGAGATCACAGAACAGAACAGTGTTCTCTTCATCTTTAATTCTGCATCTCTCACATTATAGTTACTAGGGGTGTAAGAAAATATCGATGCACATGAGAATCGCGATATCATGTTTTGCGATACTGTATCGATTCTCCAAAACGCTGTATCGATTTTTAATTAACCCGGACCCAGCCGCTATTCTGTCTTTCGGAGGTTGTAGCGGGCTGAGTTTTAAAGCTACAGTGAAGGTATCTGGTATGATACGAAACTAAAAAACCTAATGAATCCATTGGTACCAACCAATGCAAGTATTACATATACTCACATGTCGCGAAGGAGGCTAAATAACACTCCAAAGTTATGCTAAATTTTGGCGAGGAAAAACTGGCATTACCATTTTCAAAAAGGTGCCTTGACCTCTGACCTAAAGATATGTGAATGAAAATGGATTCAATATGGGTACCCATGAGTCTCCCCTTTACAGACATGCCCGCTCTATGCTAATTCCATGCAGTCTTGGGCAAAAACCAAGTGCATGCAGTACAAATGTGTTATTTTTACCTGTTCTAATGGTGTACTTTAATATTTCTGCATGGGGTTCTGCAACAGTCTTGGAATTACATAAATTGGGTTTGACTGGAAAGCTGAGATTCTTGTGGATCCAATGAGTCAAATTGCATTCATGTGTAATGACTTTAGTCCCCATAGTAGCCATTTCACATAGTGACTTTTTTCTCATTATTCATTTAGTTACTGGTTGAGTTATTGTTTCTTATTTATTTCTAACTGTTTGATCAATAAATACATGACTGCAGACTGGAGTGCAAAAATGCAAACCTGTTTCTGATTGGTATACAGCAATGGAAATGTACATACACACACAATGAATATATCTCATAGTAAATTAAATATAACACTGTATCAATAATCTTTCCATTTTATTCTAAATTGTGAAGATGTTTGTAAAGTTTGTAATGATACGTTTCTCTACAGTTTCAGAATTGCCCCAGGCACTGTATCTTTGTATCCCATGTGCTATTTTGACTATCCCAATGGGACAAACTTAAATTTGAGCTCTGAAGGCAGGGCATCAGAGAACAAGTTCATAGTATGTGGGCTGCCTTGACCCAAAAGTCTGTTTATTGTACATGCAGATGGTCAGTGACCTTTTTCTTTTCCTTTTTTTTGTAAGATATTTGTCTGCGGTGAGCAACCACACACTTCTTGTTTACAGCCCATGTTCAGATGGAGTTAGGTAAAAAATGTTAATTATTCATATTACCAAAGCACCCTGACACACAGGGTTAAGCAATGTTGGGTTACGTCAACTGTAAAAACAGATTTCTGGGATTGAATCAAGCTTTTGCAGGCTCCTCAGTGACACTCGCACAGAAAGCTGGCAAGCAAAAGAACAACATTCAAAGATATGTACTTAAGGCTGACATTACCACACACTGCTGAGCCCAAATAGACCAAAACCATACACAGACTCATCAAAGCATGAAGAGAGCAACATTGCAGGTCCACACAGAGCACAGATGGAGAAAAAATAAACACTGTTGTTTTGCCTTTTTAATGTGCTGAACTGGAAGTAATAATTTGCTATTGTGCCACACTTAAGGTAAATGAATCCCCACCAAATCTCGGTCTACCTCTTCAGGCTTCCCTCCACTCAGTTCAGGAGTCGGAGGAAGTTTGAATAAAAGTCTAAATGAATTATCAAGAGTTATCAAAGTAAACTGCGTTATATGATATGCATGTCCTTACATGATTGTGCAATTAAACACATTTATGCTCATTAGTACGGAATTAGTACATTTTGAACTACTTTCATATGCATGCTTGGCATTTTAAGTAATGCTTTCCCCAGTTTTTTCGTTGACATCAGAACATTTTTTCTGGCTCAATTGGTCTCCTTTCACGAGGGATTCATATTAGCAAAGTTCTACTGCATAATTTTCTGGTGATTAGCGTTCATTCTGTGGTTTGGGTCTGGTAAACACTACTATAATATTGAACTCGTTTGTATATGATAATCCAGACATAAATACCACATTATTTGCGAGTACCCATCAGTAAGTTATTAGCTTTGGGAGGGAGGTTTTCATGTTAACAATACAGATGAGAGCAACATTTACATTTTCGAAAAGGGGTGGAGTTTCCCATTAGCGCTGGTGAACGAGTAGACTCATTTTGTTGCATGTTTATGTGTTGTCTACCAGCCCTCTGAGGCTACATAGACATGGAGGAATGTCAACATATTAACCGTGTAAACATCTCAAGGACTGACAAGGTTTCACTGGAGACTATAGTGTCTACACAGACACACCCACAGGCACAACTGGCATGCAAGCAGATGTATACAGTAGCACACTCAACTAGTATTTCACATGCATTCTCCAGTCCAATAGATGTATATCCTTTCAAACCTAGAAAAAAAACTGAATGTGTAATGCTTGCCCTGAAGAGTCTTGGTGCCATATGGTCTGTTTAAGGTGCCTTACAACACTGCCAAGAAACACTTCTAGGGGAAACAGAGGTACAAACAAACACACAGTTTGACTCTTCCTCCCACTTGCACCACACTGACTGTCCTGTTGTGTTTTCCTCTCACTCATACTGCATGGTGCCCTGTTCCCTCCTCTAGCTCGCTGAGCTCTGCACCTTCCTCCACTTGTTCCACATCCCTCTCCCTCCTGCTCGTCTTTACCTCTCTTTGGCTTCCCCTAAATCCCTCCAGGCATACACACACTCCCAGCTCTTTCTCCTTCTCTCTCACTCTGATCTCACAGGGGAGCACTCCTGTCCTGCTACTATTCCTCCTCGCGGATTATTTTGCTTCAGGCCTTTTCCCTCTCTCCAGCGCAGCTACTACACTTCTTCCCCTTAGTTCCTTTCCTTTCTCCACCTCTCCGTCAGTATACGTCGTCCAGGTCTGTCGCCAATATGCTCCTCCTCCGATTCTCTCCCTCCACAAGACAGGGAGTTATCTGCTTCTGACAGAGAAGCCTCCCCTCCTGGAATTGCCACTTTATTAAAGTCTAAAGGTTTTAGTGCCCCCATGACCCTGGGATCTGTGTTGTCTGGAGCATTAGTTCCTGGTGGGATCTCCTAGGGAAAATTGGTCCCAGGAGAATTGCCAGACAATTCTTGTTCAATTCTTTGACGCCTATAGAAAGGCCTAACGGGAGGCGAGCTATCTCGCCTGGAACAGGAAGACCAGGACTCCTACCTGGATCTGACCCTGGGAGGTACCGGCTCACAGATGAGCACCAAGCGATCAGACTTCGACGTGTGGAGCTAAGTCGTGCTCTTCTAGAAGCAACAGTGTGGGCTGGGGAAAAAAAAGACACCTAAGCTTCTCTGCTTATTGTGCTGCCATTACAATCCCATGCGAAGATGGACGGATAGAAAATCCTGTCTTCTTTGGCTTACTCTTTTCCCGCCTCCGACCCCTTTCACTGCTTTCCAACATGCCTGCCTTTGTATATTCTTATTTAATGTCTCTATTCATTAATTTGTCTTGTTCACATCGAACAGCCTCCATCTCCTTTATATTTTACCACCATGTGGATTCAAGTCTCACACACCTCAGCATGAATGGAATGGCATCTCCTGCATTGTGCCTCCTCCCTCTGTCTGTCTACCCTTAGTCTGTCCATCAAACAATCACACAGTGGTTGATCACCTCCCCACACACACACACACACCCTCACACTGTGCCATTCACGCTCCTTAACCTCCCACCTCCCTCTCAAACCTCAAACACTTCGTCTTTCTCTCCGCTCAACATGCATTCCTGCCCTGTCTGTTACCTCTCCCTTCTTCCCCGTCCTTCACTTGTCTCCACACTCATCTCAGCTCTCCTCTCCAGCTATTTTTCTATATCCTCTCTTGCGTCGTGGCTCATTCACACTGGGTGTGAGTTCAGCTGGCTTTCTGTATGTGCTTAGCATGAGCCACCGCTTTCTCTACCTCCCTCTCCGGCACCCTCCCTCCCCTGTCCTTTGCTCTTATTCACACTCAGCTGGCCTCGTCTTCTTCACTAGTTCCCACTTGCTGTGTCCTCTTCTGCACCTCCTGGTTATCACTCCTCCTTCACCATCTTGCCCCCTTTACTTTCCCCTTTGCCTTCACACTTCCTTCTCTCATCTCCCCCTTTCTTCACCAGTGAGCCAAACACTTCACACTGAGCTGTTTTCTGCCTTCCTTTAAACTTTGCATCCTTCATTTCTCCTTCCATCCCTCCCTCGCTCCTACATTCAGCAAGAAGAATTGCAGTTCAAGCAGAGCATGATAGGGGGGTCAAAGAAGTAGCTAAATGCACCAGTGTTCTTTGTGAAAAATACATTAGCTCACTCACAAACACTTTGACTCCATCCCTCCATATCGGAGCCTACACTTTCCTCCCCTCTCTTTAGCCTCACACACAGACATAAGAAGTAACGGTAGACTTTGCAGTCCTTTGTCTTCTCTCGTTGTCTCCATCTGCCTCTCATCCCCATCTCAATAGTGTGGCCTGCTTGAATCGCCTATCCCATTACAATCATTACAACAGTGCCTCCATCCCTCTCTTTCCTCCCTTGCTGCTTTTATACCATTACACAACTTTTTGTTTCATTTTTTAGATGCAAGCTGTGCTCACCATCCTTCCACAAACGATTGCCAATATACCCTTGAGCAAAGTCATTTTCCACAAATTGCTCAGATTGAGCCGCTAATGGTTATACTGGGTAGCCTCCAGGTGAGAGTATGTGTGTCTGCCTGTGTGCTAGTCCTCATTTGGCCAGTTATTTGCGATAGTTACAGAGCTTGTCTCTAGGAAACTTCCCAGTCCATAAAGTGTAAGTGAGAATTCTAGTTTCCAACAATATTTTGCGAAACACGGGTCATTTGATAATATTAATCCATTGTGAATTGGAATCTCCATAATATCGAGATACATTTTGTTCGCTAAGATTTTTTGCTTTTTTTCTGTGTTAGGTTTTGAAACTGTAGAGGAAATTTGAATGAAAGCCTTGAAAGCACATTTGGTTTAAATTCGGGAGCCTCATCATCATCATCAGCCATTCAGAAAATCAAATCAGTAACTCAGTAAATTTGAGGTAAACAAAAAAACCCACATTAAACCCGGATGAGGTTCCTAAATCACATGAACCACTACAGGTAATTGTAGTCCAGTGTGAATATGACTAATGTTTACAAAGTAACTGCTATGACAGGGCATCTGTAATGTTAATGGCCGGTGTTAATGGGATCAGGCTTCTCTGGAAACAGTCCCTCAGTTTACAGAGAAGGGAGTGTCTGCCGTATTTGTGAGCTGTTACAAGAGGCGGTTCCACATGTCACGTGTAGCATCCATCCCATAGTCACATAAATAAGATAAGTAATTAAGTTAAGTATTAGGCTACACATGCTTATCATATGTCATGTATACAGGCTTCACTGTAAAGAACTGACCCAAACCTGTATGATTACTGACTCCGAGGTACTTCAGTGTTTCTTCTGGGTTTAAGCTTAAGAGTTGGTGGCAGACTTACAAAAGCTCAAAGTTACAGAGAGAGAGAGAGAGAGAGAGAGAGAGAGAGAGAGAGAGAGAGAGAGAGAGAGAGAGAGAGAGAGAGAGAGAGAGAGAGAGAGAGAGAGAGGGGGAGGGAGACACAAACAGCTGTTTCAAAGCGCCTTCCTCCTCTGCTGATTTTATTTGGGGGTCACCCCTAGTAGTTAGTGCTCTTGGACACAAAGCCAGTTGTAGTGGACTGTTCACCTCATTCATATTTCACCCAACTTGAAGAGACTAAAAGCACAGCATACTAACACAAGAAATATTATTTTTGAACTGCACTACTGAATCAGTGGTATTTACGAGTATTTGTGTGTTCACACATGTCCCAGCACTGGAGTCAGTCACTGTAACAAGATTAATGGTTGACTGAGACAGAAGTCAATTTTCTTCACTAAAGAACAAGTGAGAGGAAACAAGCTTGATGGCCTGTACAGTATTTCTCTGCCTTCGTCGCTGAGGGATCATCTCAGTCAATCCCTGCTCTCTCTCTTTCTCTCTCTCTGGGGTCTACTCTTGCAGATTATTATTGTGGATCCATCTCTCGTTCTCCTTCCATCCTTCTCTCTGCTCCACTCCACTGGGAGCTCACACAGAAAATAATCCCTTCTCCCATAAGCGGCGACGAGAATAAAATAGTTTGACGAAGCTAATTAAAAAGTGAAGATTGATGTATATGTTCATAGACTGAGTAAGGAATCGAGGTAGCAGAAAAAGGAGAGGGTGATTTGTGGGAAGAGGTTGTCTGAATGACTACAATCACTTAACTTGACTCACTGCTTCCACTTGTGTGTTTGCGCTCACACACACAAATACACAACTGCACATAGACACAAACCTGACCGTAGAGGAACAATGTGCAGTACAATATGTGTTCACACTGGTAAATGCGGCCCCACACACACACACACACACACACACACACACACACACACACACACACACACACACACACACACACACACACACACACACACACACACACACACACACACACACACACACCATAAATGATGATATATCTTTTAATGAAGGGGAAAGCATGTGAGACGCAACAGTGCCATCACTGCAACCATGAATGTTTTATGGCTATTTAAACAAGTCAATTTCATGCTAATGTGACCACTGCTTACCATGCTAGAAAATTATAAACAACCTTCTGGTGTGGGAGGAGGGCTGCGAGCAGGAGAGTGCAAAGGGAGTGAGAGAAAGTAGACGGCGACACAGAACAAAAGGAAAGGCGGAAATCTCTCAATTCGCACACGTGCTAGTTTGGCAAATGGACAATGATGGATGTCGTGAAATATAATTAACGATTATCTCCCTAAAACTATGGATGCACCGATTTATCGGCCAAACATCGGTATCGGCCGATATCAGCCTTGTTGACTGCCATCGACCTATCGGCAGATAAGATGACATTCAGCCGATGGCAGTGGCCGATGTTTATCTGCAGTGTTGCATCAATTTTGCGCTGGCTAAATGTTGTGTTGGTTATTTGCGGTCGGTCTCTGACAACAGTAACCAACTGATGATTCGGAGAAGAAGCCAGACTGGACACGACTCTGGCATGACTACGGGTGCCGTGCACCGTGAGCACGTGTGGTTTGTTTACAGATAAAAGTGAAAGAAAAAGTCGGCCGTGTGGAAGTATTATACTGAGAAAGATCAGCGACATGAATGTTATGTTCAACGACAAATCAAGCTTTAAAACAATGGCTTACTAGATTTATTAAATTAAATCACTGCGGTCTGGATGTGTGCGTAATGTGTCACTAGAAGCCTGTCAGTCCAACGAGGGGTGAAGCAGCACTGAGTACATTACAGTGGGAACATCCTCCATGCCGTGCAGCCCGTGCAGCAGTCCGTCCCCCATACCGGGATCCAGTCTCGGTTGAGCAGAGTGCAGCAGCCCGTTGAGCCGCCGCATTGTAGTCCCGCTGCTCCACCATAGGTCCGTCTAGCCCGGACAGCTGAGGCAGCGTGACCAGAAGCTGCTCCAGCAGAGCAGACCTCTCCATCCGCTCCCCGGCGGCGTTCTGCCACTACTAGTCCACAAAACGATCGCGGATCCCGTCGTTCTCTCGGACGGAATGGGTCGCCAAATATACCTGGGCTGCCGTTAATATATGGGCGGCCCTCCCAAGTAAAGTCTATCTCTGGGAAACACTGCTTATGTTTCTAATCGCTTTTACATTTACATTTAGCCTAATTTATGTTTCACAAAACAAATATTTTTGTTAGGCTATGTAAGGAAAGAAGGTTATATTAAAGGTTGTTCCATAAATGTTTATGATTGAATTTGTGCTCATTCAAAGAGAGTGTAGCAAAACAAAAACAAAAAAACACATCAGTAACGGCTATCAGCCAAATTGTTATTTTAAACATCTGTATTGGCCCAGAATTTTGCAATTGGTGCATCCCTATATAAATCGCCATCTTTGTGACTGTCTCTCTTCCTATTTTAATTTCCACTCAAAATATGTGTTGATCATATATATTGTATAGACACAGTTACAGTCATCCAAATAACAGAGTGTACTGCAACATCAATGATCTATTCTGTTCCCTTTCCCACGATACCTCCTGCTGTCTCTTGTCTCAGTCTCCTTCACTTTTGTGATTGTTAACCTTCTTCTGTCATTCTCACTTCTAAAATCTTCTAAACTCACGGGAGACTACACGCACACACAAACACACGCAACTTGGGCTTTCCTTTATCATTGCGGGGGAAAAAAAGGAAGGATCTTCAAAGCACTGAAGAAGAAGAAATGCAGCCATTGAATCAAAGAGGTAAGTGTGTGATATTGGAGAGAGGGGGGCACGGAGCCATAATATGAAACAGCCGAGCTTTCCTCGAATCATTACACAGAAAGCCATGGACATTTTCTGAAAGCAGAGAGCTGGAAGAGAAGACAGAAACAAAGGGTGTTGTGAGGGAAAGAGGGCTGAGCTGAGAGAAGCATGAGATTGATATTTCCAAATACAGTTACGCAGATATAAGATGTGAAACAATCAGGGATCGTTCTATTCTAGAGTGAATATTAGCAAGACAAATCATCCATAATATGCCTATCAAATCTCATTTGCTGATATTGTACTGTGTAACACAGCTCTGCGAGTAGAATACCATAAGGATTACATGAGTTCTTCTTGTTCTTCCTCTTATTTCGCTCTCTACCTCTCCCGCCTTCGCTCTCTCTCAGTCCTCTGGAGCCCTAACATTATACAGCATAATGGAATATCGACAGAGTCGCTCCATTGTGTTTTAGACACACACAATTCAGCCACAGATGAGCCCATATTCCGTTCTGAAATGGGAACCAATGTGCTTATAATGCGAAGGGGCATAAAGAGTATGGCATGAGTGTGTGTGAAGGATCAAATATTGCAATCTAAACCTTATCATTGTGTGAGGCGCATGGCTGAATCCTTGATGAGTGCACTGCTCTCACTAAACACTAATTTGCTTCGTCTCTCTTAGTCTCTGTCCGTCACTGTCTCACTGCTGCCTCCCTAATGGACATATAGTCTCTGTTTTTCTATCCCACCTTCTCAGTCTATTTATCCCATTTCAGTCCATCTGTCTGTCTCTCTATATATACTGTATCTCTTTTTGTCACTCCTTTCTCTCTCCCTGCTGATTGCCATGGTAACAGGTGATAAAGGCTAAGGTTGAGACCAAGGGCCCTCTGTTGTTTTAATTGGTCATTTAGTCCAGATTCTGGTACTATTGTGTGCTAAAGTATCTGTCTTTATGCTTTACTTTCTTATAATCCTGTTAGCATTTAAACTTTCACTAACTTAAACTAACATTCATCAACAATAATACTGTATTTAATTTCCTTGGAAGATTGATCAAGTAAAATTCAGTCAAATTATCAATCTTTGTGTAAAACCATTTTTTTAAACCGCAAAAATATAACTAAGTATGCTGCAAATGCATACTGTATGATCCATGAAGTGCATAGCCAGTTACCACCAAATGTCCATCAAAATATAATTATTTGAAATGTTTATGGTGTAGAAATGCAAATATACCTTTACATAGTATCAACACGTTCTCATCCCAACTGGTCACATACTGACGCTTTGTCAGAAACCCTTGGCGTCACTTTCTAATGCACTGCATAGTAGGGTTGGGCGATCGGACAAATATATTGGCTATCGGCGAATGGCTGAGTACATCCCTGGTTGTTTTTTATGGCCGATTGTTTGTCATTTCATTTAGCTAATTTAATGGTCTGCCTCCGAAGAACGAGAGCCATTCAGCCGCTGCTCAGCAGAGTGAGATACAGCGGGGAGAGAACAGCATGTAGAGCCGGCATATTTTCACATCCGAGTCGATGAGATAAGGGTTTATTTCGACCAAACCAGTAGGTGATTGTTGGAAACACTAACTTAAACGGTTTTGGTGAGTTTTATTTTGTTTCTGTCGAGTTTGAAAGTGTGTTTTACGATGCTCTGCCGCTAGAACAGCCGATCTCCCAGCTGAAACTATGGCACACACACACACACACCTGCATGAATATATCAGTAATCGCCGGTTGGAAAATTTTAACATATCGCCCGACCCTACTGGTTAGCCCAGCAGGTCACACTATGATGCTCCACTACGGTCGCAGTAAACATGTGGGTAACGTTGTGAATTCAAACTAAAACACTTTCTTAGGTTTAGACAACAAAACCGCTTAGTGGGGTTTAGAAAAAAACATCATGGTTTGGCTTGAAATTACTACGTTTGCAAAGCGAAAGTGAAACCTAACGCTGTGAACACAAAGACAAACAGCATGTTGTTGGTTTCACATGGGACACGAACGGCCATCTCCTGGATGAAAGCCCTGTGTTTGATAGAACTTTCCTTTTCTGTGTCTGTTACTGTTTATTGGTATTTCACACGCCAATCATTACAAGTACTGACAAAAACCATGCATCCAATAACTTCATTCAATATTTTTGCCACATATATAATGGGACTGAAGGGAAACTGGTAACTAGCAAGCATAGATCATCAATTGAAAGAAGTGTCTGAAAACATAGTTTTAGGGAAGGAAACAAGGAAATCATGATGACACATGTCAAAGAGAGGGTTAGCTGATGTGACCCTTTACATATAGGATAATTGATTTATTGTGCCTTGGCTCTTTTAGCAATTTCACGACTCAGTCACTCACAGTGTGATGGGCAAACATGTGGAAGAAAGGCAGTCGATTTATATAATTGTGCGAGCCAAGTAAAGAAAGGATAATGATGATTGGAACAAATGGAGCACAACGGAGGGAAGAATGTTTGTAGGTTTCTATGGGTCAGTTGTTCTTTATACTCGAGCCAAGAAGTGCAGAGGATGAAAACTGTGGGTCAGTCACTCCATAACAGCCAACATAGAGGAGAAGAAAAAGATTATGGAAACAACAGATGAAAAGCCAAAAGAAACTAGAATTTCATATTTTACTGTTGAGTATCTTTCCAAAGAAACAACATAAAGGGTCCAAAATAGTCATGAAAAATGCATTAAGTGACCAGCTTTTTCCTTAGAAACAGCTAGAAAGGGTTCTTTGTTGTTGCAATAAACAAAATCCATAAAAAGACTGTAAGAAACAACTGCAACTATTGAGACACCAGTGGTCTCCAAAAGATTTTTTACATACTTACATTCTTTCATCTGTTTATCTATATATCGTAATGTTTTCAGTGGTGGGATTTAAGTACTAATCTAAGTACATTTACTCAAGTACTGTACAATTTTTGACTTGTACTTTACTTGAGTATTTCCGTTTTGTTAGTTTATACTTCTACCCCACTACATTTTTTGAGGCAAATATTGTACTTTTCACACTACTACATTTATTTTGACAGCTTTAGTTATTAGTTACATTGCAGAGTCAGAATATTAATACTTGATATAATCAACTAAGACATTATGATATATATTTATGGATTAAGCAACCCAACAGTACTATACATTAAGTAGTTAAAATCAGCCCCACCTTTACCAGCTGCAACATTAGTGATGCTTACACATCAATGAATCAATAATCATTATCTGATAATATAATGTATATTATTTAACAGGTTGCTCAAGTCAAGCAATCTGATTGGTTCATAGCGGTGATATAATACCCACATACCACTGCTATGACACATCTAACTCTTGCACTTTCAATATCACTCTGCTTCTGAGAAAAAAATGACATCCATGTCTGTCCAAAATGTCATCACCACATCATTTTATCCTACAGTATCAGACATTTCTGTGAAATTGTCACAATTAGCATATGAATTCTTGAGGTATGGCCAAAAACGTGTATTGTGAGGTCAAAGTGACCTTGACCTTTGACCACCAAAATCTAATCAATTCATCCTTGAGTCCAAGTGGATGAAAAAATGTCATTCAAATCCATCGAGGACTTTTAGAGTAATCCTGCAAACGGACAAACGGACTAACCAACAAACAAACCAACAAACCAACAAACAAACCAACGGCGGTGAAAACATAACCTCCTTCCTAGGCCTTTGGCCTTGGAGGAGGTAATAAACTAACCACTGCCTCTGCAGCACCACGATTAAGAAACTATCTGATGCGGGTCTTGACACGAGAGAGATTATAGCCGTAAGTGGATTGGCAACCGAAACTGAGGGACCAGAGAAAGTGGAGCAACATCCTCGCCACTCCAAGCAACACACCTCCTAACAAAAAAAGTCAAGTCTAGTACTAGCCGTTATAAATGGCAGCATACAATAATGTTAATAAAGAGCCAAATAATGAAATAAATACAACGCTAGCCTGTGTTGTTGTACGTTCCATAGCAGCCACCGCTCTAGCAACCGCCTCGGTGTGTGCAGGCAGGAGGGCCTATTTTACTGTGACAATTATTATTTATTTATAAAAACTATTTAAATTGCAATGTGTCTATTACTTTCATATTGCCATACTTGATGAAATCTGAGTACTTCATCCAAGAATGAATGTTGTGAAATGTCATTTTCATCTCTGGAAATCTATATCTGCATTCTGTGCATTCATTAAATATCTCAGTCCATCCCGCCTTCCCTCCAGTACTCCTCCAGACATCCCTCAAACAGCTTTCCCTTTCCCTCTGATGGTATGTGCAGCTGTAATGACTTGTGAATCCTAAATATCCAAACCATCCATCCATTTATCTCTTAACTTATCTATTCATCTACCCTTCTGCCTATCTATTCACCCATTTACACATTAATCTCTCCATCCATCCATCTCTTTGCCACTTTTTCATTTACTTCTCTCCCTGAATGAGCTGAAGAGCTGTAGGACTGAAGGATTAATGGTCACCCACGTTTATGATTTCCCTTTAACGTCACTGACCCGCCCATCTCTCCATCTGTCTGCTCCCTGCTCTCGGCTTCCTTCCGTCACGTCGCTGCAACCTCTTCAATCCTTCATTTTCATATTCATGTGCATGCAAGTGTGATTATGCAAGTGTGTAGAAAAAGGAGTAGCAACACCGTTGTTATAGGGATGAGAAGAAGAACGAGAGGATGAGCTGATGAAAAGATGGGAAGAGAGAAGGTGTTAAGGCATGAGCAGGACAGAGATTTTTTTTTAATGGCTACCATTCTATTTCCTGCCCAAAGGATAAAAAAACAATGGGTAAAGGAAGAAGCTGGAGGCGGGGAGGTGAAAAGAGGTGTGTTTAGTTGTCATGACCTCCATTGTGTGTTTGTTGTGTTTTGTTTGGTGGGTTGTTTTTCTTGTATTAGTTGTTATCTTTTTTTCCCCCTTTGTTATTGGTGCATTTTCATGTATTTTCTCTGTATATGTTAGTTGTTGCTGCAATAAAATTGCCTTGCTCACGACTTTATGTTTGTTTTGTTGTGTTCATATGTTTCAGACGTGTGTAACACCTTTATATCATAGCACCACATGCCATTCTTCAGCCTAATGGCTGAGTATGTCAGTGTTGTTGCTGGTATCTACTGTACAGAAAACGAGTTATGTTTGCTCAATTTAATGCTTGACTACTCCATAATCTTCAGTGTGTCAGGGAGAGTGAGTGGTAGAAAAGTGCCGGTTATTATCTGTGCGAGAAAGGCCACGACACGGGCCATCCAATACCAGCAGCCATTTAGGTCATGACAAAATATGTTTTATTGGGTGTCATCATTTCTCAACGTATCTTCCACAAGTGTATATGAAGTGTTGTCTGAGCCGTACCAAAAATGTATTATTGCCAGCAGTAACGTCCCAGCTTTTAGTCAGTTCCTGAAAGGGTTTTATTTTCTCATGAGTGCATTTATTGTAAGTATGTAAAGACATGGATTAAATCCTACAGTACTCTACCTCATTTCATAGCTACAGTAGATCATCTTCAGTCCAAGCAAAGGAAGTGCTACAGTATTAACACACATACAAACAAGAACCACTTCCCATTGTCCTATAATGAGTACCAGGTTCATAAGATGTGATTTTACTTGTGGGGTTTTTGTTTGAACAGTATTTGCCTGTGTGTGCATGGAGGTGTGCATGTGTATTGTGTGTAATTTTGCTTTGTTAACCATTATTTTCATTGTCAATTAATGTGTTGATTATTTTTTTTTATTAATCGATTAGTTATTTGGTCTATACGATGTCCGAAAATGCTGAAAAATGTTGATCAGTGTTTCCTAAAGCCCATGATGACGTCCTCAAATGTCTTGTTTTGTCCGCAACTCAAAAGATATTCAGTTTACTGTCATAGAGGAGAAAAGAAACCAGAAAATATCCAGATTTAAGAAGCTCGAATCAGAGAATTTTGACTTCTTTTATTTAATATTATTATTATTATTTAATAGTTGACAACTAATCAATTAATCGTTGCAGCTCTTGTTTAAGTGTATTAGCCTCGTATGTGTACCGATCGGCTATCGGTAGACTTTTCTTTCTTTGTGAAGTTCTTTTGAGTCAAACTTGTGATAAATGGGTGTGGTATATAAATTAGTAATTTAAATTTGACTAGTATCCCCTCCCTGGGGCTTCCAGAGATTACGCTCCTACAGAATTTCAATAATTTGTGAGTTACTTTTTATATAATTATTCATAAATTGCATTCTGATCACAGCATTTTGCCCCAGATGCTGCTGTGCCTGGCAAGTTTTCCATCTCTGCAGCTTATTTGCCTGCACACAGTTGGAGAACTGTTATCTGACATGGCAAGGACTCCCACGTAATCACACCCTAGCCTAATCCTGACGCAGGCCCACCCAACCAATCATAGCACACATTACAAAACAAAATTACTTAGACTGCTCACACCAAGGCAACTTGCTAACACTAGCTTGTGGTTTCTATGGCACCAGCCTATCAGAGGGCCCGGGGCTAAACCAAAGAGTTGTATATAATCCTTCCTATGATCCCAGTCTGTTTCTATGGGCAACGAGCCTCCTGAGATGATTTATGTATCTGTCTCTGCCGGAGTCTGCAGAATCTTGCTGGAGGTAGGGAACGAGAGAGCAGGAAAGATTGAGAAAAGAAATTAAGTTTAATCACAAATGTGTTTTTTTCTTTCATTTTCTTAAATCTTAACCCTTTTGCCTGGAGGAGAAGAGAGAGGATGTGAGACAAAGGAGGTTTAATCTTAAAAGTATGTTCTCCTCTCACTTATATTTCTGTTAAACAACCCATTGAGCAGTAAAACAGCACTTTTCTCCCCGAAACAACATGTAACCTCTATAGTTATTATAGCAGCCTTTAAAATACTTTGACAGTTGGCTGATTTTGCTTGATTCATCAGTATTACTCTCTGAGTTGCGCTGTCTCTTTAATATAGCTCACAAAGCTGCATAACTTTTTATCTGACCACTTCAAGGACAACTCACATGGACACACATTGCCCTACACAAGGACAATATCCAAATCCCTTTGTGCTCTGCTTCTTAAAACTTTGCTATCCCTTGCATAGGGATTCTAAATCGCCTCTAATAGTCTTATGTCTGCTCCCAAAGGACACTGTTGTGCTATTTGAGTATCTAAAGCACCCTGTGCGGTGCTATGTTAGTACCTAAGCTTCTGAAAAACCATGGGGAAAGCCTGGTAATAAACAATGGCCTAGGCCCGGCTTTCAGCGGCTCAGTTGTGGAAAATAGCTGTTGATACACTATTGAAACACCTCATATCCTTACACGCACACGCATACATGCACATGCGCACGCACACACACACACACACACACACGCACACGCACACACACACACACACACACACCACTTGAGTCTGAAGAGCAGGGGGGGCAAGCTACTAGACTTTTAAGCTCAGCATATTCATTGGAAGTGATCCACATTTACTGTTCTATATTGTAAAATTGAGGAGGCACAGACTGCTTTCACAGGTGTGGAGTATACCGACTGGGTTGTGTGTTCGTGTGTAAGAGAGAGAAAGAGCCTGCAGACACGGTGGTAAGGAGGAGGAAGGAAACACACATCCGCACAGCTTCGCACACATATGTGGATCCATGCCCACAAAGCTCAATCGCATTCCCTGAAGTAGCATTTACGCTCTCTTTTCAACGCCATACATAATATACTACAGTCTGTTTAGCTATATCGTGGAGCCAGTAAGCAGACAAATTAAAATAAATGACTATTTCAGTATTTACTCCCACTCACCCGCTTGATTCCTCCCCCTCTTTCCCACTGCTCCAGACCAAACTGACAGTAAAGCATCTTTCACATTAGAACACTGCACGAAAAAAAAAAAAAAAAAATCTAATTCTCATTCGTTTCCTCACTGCCAGATTTATGATCACAGTTGCCAGGTGTTTGAATTATCAGTATTGTTTGCTGAGAAACAAGTGGATCAGTACTGGGGGAGAGAAAAAGAAAACAAATTTTGCTCATTACAATGGAGTTTCTCTTGATTTACTGTACTATAGAGAATCAACAATGTAGTATAACCGCTGTAAAGGACAGAAGAGGTTGACAACAATGAGTCAAACTATAGTAAGTGCATTATTTGAGGTACTTGAATTTAATTAGTGTATCCCCTTCATTTACATTTCACTTTACCAAATATGACAAGGGGCACCCAGCTCTATGTGGTGTGCATGCTATCTGTACTGGCCTCATTAGATATCCACACCCATCTAATCTAAACACCTGACCTGATAGGCACTAATAGAGATCAGCTGCCCTTTCAGTGTGAAATGTGAAGAATACACAAAGAGAAACAAGAGTTAAGCTTACTTATGTGGCACAGTAAATATACAGAATAGAATATTTACTTCAAACAAGCCTTTGCTATTTTTTACCATAGCAGGGTAGTATGGTTATTTCAGGTAAGTCATAACAGGCATGGAATTGGAAACGTACAATATGAAAATCCAGCATTGGAACAGGATATTCAAAGATGTCTATAAATATTTGATCAGTCACTGCTCTTGTACGTGAAATTTTTGAGGCTGTCGGTAGCTAGAATAGAGGATGTATGATACTTTAAGATACATTCATCATTTTTTTTTATATTCCTTTGATATGATCATAATCATACTCAACTGGGAGAAAAGATAGCAAAGGACAAACTCAGAAGGGTCACATTGTCTACACACTATAGAGCTTTTTTCACAGCAGACGTTTTTGCTCGTTACAGCAAGAAAAGCACAGCAGTAACTGATCAATTCGAGCACCCTGTCACCAAAGCACATATATTGATAAGAAGTCAACTGGTCGCTCCATTGCAACTTCAGCGCCCAGCAGCAAAGCTATGCTTCCGCCATTTTGGGCTGAAAGCGGCTACCGGACGCCAGTAAAACGTACGCCTAAAAAGTACCGTACAATAGTAAAACAAATTTATTTCTATTCTATTGTCATATATTTAATGTTTCTACCGAAATGGCCTGTGTTGAACAATAAAAATATTGTAAATATGCATACTATTATAACTAGAGGTCGACCGATTTATCGGTCGGCCGATTAATCGGGCCGATTATTTGACATTTTTTCATAATCGGCATCGGCCGATGCCTGAGCATATTAAGCCGATTATCAAGCAGGCAGATCTGCGGGCAGCCAGTGTTGTTGTTGCTGTGGAACACGTGTGACTCCGCCCCTTGTGTCAATCAAATTGCCATTCTGCCGGGAGGAACCGGTAGGCTTAAATTCTTCTCTTTCAAAGCCCTATATATTTAATTGGTTAGATATGAAATGCTCCGACGTTATCAATTCTGTTTTTGGTAACGGAGAATTTCTCTCCGTAGGTGACGTTAGCTGCGTGCGGGGCGGAGCAGCTCTCACATGCACGCTGCTGCAGCGCACACACACACACACACACACACACACACACAGAGCTTCTGCTCTTAGTAACTATAGCGGAGAACCTAAACTTAGAAAGCGTGATTACACTTTACTAGAGTTGATGCTGACAATGCTTGTCATAAGTGCAAGTTTGCGTGTGAGGACGGAAACACGAGCAATTTGTCGAAACATTTAGCAAAAAGTTCACTTCCTCATTAAACGTGTCTATGGGTCCTACAGAGCCTCTATGACGTCACTGGCCTGTGTGTAGTCCGCAGCAGATATGAGCAGCAGGCTGTGTAATACGAGTGAACAAAGTTATTATTATTTTTTGATCAATTAGATTATGGCCATATAGCTTGTAACAGTGTCTATCAACAAACATAAATAAAAAACATGCTTTAGGACAGTTTTGGAAAGGTGCTTAAAAGGTTTTGAGCTCTGTGCTATTACTACTATTAACCATCATGCACAAAATAAAATATGCACTGCAGTGCAGACACAAAGTGCAAATTGGAGAGACAGACCATAAGTGTTGTTCAATAAATGTTTACTTAAGTTAAGACATTTTGTGTATTATTTGTTATTATTAAGCTGTTATATTTTATCAGATGGAGGAAAAAAAGAAAACCAGCCAAACATATCGGCAAAAAAAAAATCGGCATCATATATCGGCCATCGGCTGTCCTGATTCTGTAAAAAATCGGCATCGGCATCGGCCATAAAAAACCCATATCGGTCGACCTCTAATTATAACTATTTACTTACTTGTATATTATTCAACTTTTCTGCCCAGCCACTTCCTCCAAAATAGATATCCAATAGACCACAGACCATGGATGTATAAGAGGTTGTGCCCTGTGCTTTTGCCCTGTGTGTTAGTATATAGCCAACAACTACATTAAATTATGTTTATGTTATGCTACTAGCACTACTAGCTACTGGCCGATAGCCGGTTGTTTGGGAACAGAGACGTTAATACATCCACCACGGTACAGGCTTACAGCATACAGCCCATGGGTGTATTATAAGATAAAAAAGTGATGAATTACAGCCAATATATCCATTATTACAGCCACAACCAGCTAGCAGGAAGCTGGCAGAACCGGATATGTCATATGAGCGTGCAGGGCGGTGCGGTCCAGTGGGTCTGATGCACGTTCATTATGCCGAAGAAAATAACTCTGGATTCGGCAATTAGTGAATTTTACAACTTTTAGGACATAATGATTTAAATGAGGGCTATATAAGTGTTCATACTGGGAAGTTGATTTACCTACAAAGAAACTATCCTCTGATTTACAAACGTCTCTCTCCATCCATAGCCACAGACTCATTGGTGTTTTTCCTGCTTTGACAATACTGATAGAAAATAGAGAAGGCTGCTATAACCAAACTGTAACCGGGTGTCATCTATTACCAAACTAAGTACAGTCCAGAACACTGACCCTTCAGTGCACAATGTACCTGTACACTTAAGTGTCTTTGCTTGAATAAAGAACAAATGAATATGGTTTACTTTTTCCCAGAGTGCTAGTGTGGTGGTATTTCTACAACAAAAATCAAGAATTAGTGTATTTGTGCTGCCACAGACGCACCCTTAGGCAAAACTAGCTCCACAATGCCAGTCGGAGACATGAATGATTGATAACTAAACACTTCTGCATCCTCTTACTCGAACTTGCAGGGGGAAATCAATGTGTCATAGTTCCTTTGAATAGAGCTTTTCACTTTCACATGAATCAACACCTAACACCCAATTACAATGTTTAATTTGATTGATAAAAAAAAAAGACGTAATCTGTACCAATTATATTCTTAACAAAAAGCATTGCGTTTTAGAAGACCCCGATCTGACGGCAATTACTTTCTATATGCACTAACACAGTCGGCGATTGAAAAGATGCGAGTGAACACGAAGGGCTGTATAATATGTGATCAAATTAAATGAGCCCTTATGCAATAAGATGAGTAAACAAGCACAACGGCTTTCATTTGTTGTTTTTGTTTTGCTTCATGACGCCACATTAAGACGTCAAAGAAAATCATAGTCATAGAAACAAACTCTCCTATGCTTCTGAGTTTCCTCATTGCTGGCAATTCAAAGAGTATGTATGTGTGCTCATATCTGTGTAAGCTCCCATATTTGTACTTGTTTATGCCTTGTGAATGATGCTCTGCCGGTATGGCTGTGCGATAGTCGACACAAAAAAGCTCAATTTAAACCTCTCCGAGACAAAATGCTCAGTATTTCATTGAGTCAACTCTGTTCCTGTCTGTATCTTAAATTCAGTCTCTCACCAACTGTTTACTGCTTGTCTCTTTGGTTCGTCCCTTTTGTTTCTGTCTTTTTGAATCATCCAATTGAAAGAGAAATGTATGGCTTAGGAGGACTTGCAGAGATTAAAGTTGCTCACAAAAAGTCTGTGAGGCATGTGGTATATTCTATAAACACATATCCAAACTCTCGAACTCACACACTCAGTCTAGTGTGTTATAGCAGCAGTGTTAAATCTTTGCTATTCATCTAAAAAGAGAGGAAATTAACACGTGTATACAATTTTTCAAGTTGAAAACCAAATGAGACATAACAATACACACTGATATTTCTATAAAAAATAAGATCTGATTCTACAGAACAGATAATATGTCCACGTGTCCACACATAATCTAAAGCTAACTGCTATTTGTTCTCATATAACTGCATTTATCCAAGTCTAGGACTTTATTATTTAACGTTGAATTATCTTAACACTGTAACTTGATCACCTCCATCAATACGTTCCCTAGTTTTGCTCGGCCAGATCATTCCTGTTGTGAGTTAAAACATTTTTATGTGGTCTCTTAAATCTTCCACGTCTGATGTGGTGCTAACACAATGCAGCAAAGTGGTGCTTTTCATGTATTGTGTCGGGTGAGGTGTCTTGGTAAATGGAGCTAACATGAAGGTGCATCTGCAGAGGCACTTTGTGTAAAATGTTGCTCATGTATCTTGTCCATGTAACAGCAGGAGTTAAAATGTATTACCCAAATACAATTGGATGATTTTGGTTCCATTAAGTTAAAGCCGGGGGATAGGCAGATTTATTTTGGCGTCATTTGGGCTAAAGATAACCTTTCAGCAAATTGTAATTCAAGTGGTCTGCAGTGTAGGCAGCTGGAACTAAGCCATTTAACTCTTCTATATATAAATATATTAATGAAATCAAAATCCATTACGAAGGTAACAATATATATTTTTAACAGATTTAGTCTGATCCTAATAAAACTGAAACAAATTCATTTATATATACCTAAAGCAATTGATGTGCATGCACTCCGGCAACATGGATGTATGCTGTGATTGTTTGTGTAATCAGGCTTTACAACAGGGCTAGGCAGTTTCCTGGAAGCGGCAAAAATACAGCTCTCCTGATGCTCTTATAGAGCTGCAATTCTATGAGAATTACCATCCTGTTTACTTTGCAAACTTTGGGTCTGTAAAGCCATTTTGATGACATACTGTGATTCGAGGCTGTAGCGAGCTACACAAACATGAACTTGAATTAGCCGCAGCCGTGAGCCTTTGGCTACGGTTAGCAGAGTTAAACTATTAGCAACATTTTCTTTCCCTCTCTGAAACGATTCGCTGATATTGACACGTGTTTTATTGCGTCTAATATCAGACTTGCTTTTTAATAAGTCTGTCTTCCTTTATTGGGTTGCTTTGCAGTGTAGGCAGTTGTTGCCAATGCTGGAATAGCAGCTTTTCTGCAGGCTTTCATTGAAGGGACTTCTGCATTTGTAGAACAGCCAATAGGAATGCCCTCTTTCTGAAATGATTGGCTCCCGTCACATGTTAGATTTTCTAAAACCTGAAAACGGAGCCAAGAGGAGTTGCACTGCAAAGCAACCCAATAAAGGAAGACAGACTTATTAAAAAGCAAGTCTGATATTAGACGCAATAAAACACGTGTCAATATCAGCGAATCGTTTCAGAGAGGGAGAGAAAATGTTGCTAATAGTTTAACTCTGCTAACCGTAGCCAAAGGCTCACGGCTGCGGCTAATTCAAGTTCATGTTTGTGTAGCTCGCTACAGCCTCGAATCACAGTATGTCATCAAAAGGGCTTTACAGACCCAAAGTTTGCAAAGTAAACAGGATGGTAATTCTCATAGAATTGCAGCTATATAAGAGCATCAGGAGAGCTGTATTTTTGCCGCATCCAGGAAACTGCCTAGCCCTGTTGTAAAGCCTGATTACACAAACAATCACAGCATACATCCATGTTGCCGGAGTGCATGCACATCAATTGCTTAGGTATATATACATGAATTTGTTCCAGTTTTATTAGGATCAGACTAAATCTGTTAAAAATATATATGGTTACCTTCGTAATGGATTTTGATTTCATTAATATATTTATATATAGAAGAGTTAAATGGCTTAGTTCCAGCTGCCAAACCCCGATTCAGGGTCTTGAAGAGCAGGGTGTCATGACACCTGTGCAGCAGTCAAATGCTGCGAGTTTATGACGGTTTTAATGTTCATCACTGTTGGGAGTAAACCTCAATACTTCAAGTTTTAAAGGAAGTCTGTTCAAACGTTTCACGTCAAAGTCTTTGGCAACATGCAACCACTCCCCTCAAGAAAGCAGAGACCTGCTGAGAGCGTAGGCGAGCTGACTCACAGGCAGGAAGGTACTTTGGAAAACACTTTCTATATAACATAAAACTTGATGCAAATATCCAAAGTTTCACAAGAAAACAAGTATGCAATTGGTAAATATATATAAAAACTTATAGATCAACAGCATTTGGAGGAAAGTGGACATGTTTAAGGGGGGATAGTTATATCCTGTGGCAATGTGTTGCTGTGCTGCGTTGTAGAAAAAGAAGATTCTCAAAGTGACACAACTAGTGCCATAGACGTACAAATAGTATGATATTCTTTTCTGTATACTGTTTTTCCTGTTTCTAAATATTTAGATCAATAATATGTCCTTTGAATTGTCCATTGTGTTATCACTAAGAAAATCTACAGCACGTCATCATTCATTACAGCTTGTAATAACACTTTAATGTCATTCATTTTCACCTGGAGCTCTTCACTGAAAGTGGATGTATGAAGCGAAATTGCTACCTCTCAAGTCTCAAAGATTATATTTAGTCCTAGTTTAACTTCCAGTGCAGTTCTGAGATCTGTGTGTCTGTGAGTGTGTGTGTCTTTCTAAATTCAGGGTTGGAGAAATGCAGATGTGAGGCTAAATGAAACTAGCCAGAGTCAATCTTAAAGCTAAGGGAAGGTGGACTCGCTCCATCAGATCGTCTGAAAGCACAGTCCACAACCTGCAACCATCAACTCACTGCAGTACCTGTCTCTCCCAATGTTTGCAGTTTGTTGCTCCCTGCAAGGTACTTTGCTTCCTGCCTGCCAATGAGTCATAAGCTTGAGCCAAGCAGCTTTAACACACACGGTCTTATGCACACACTCTCATATACACACAGACACTAAGTTGGAAAAAATTAAGATGAATAAGCCCAGACAGGTACACGGCACTCGCGTACATGCACACACAGACACACATGCACCAGACCATGTAGGTTTCACACAGAAATCCAAGCACCTCCTGTGCCACCTTAACCCAGATTAATGTTTGTTTGGCTGCAGAGCCTTGTCAACCATGCCAGGATTTTCCAACAGGTGGTACACAGGTGGATCAGGTTAACTCTCGATGGGTTCGATTTTCAATACAAGGCAACTCTAATAGTAATATCACTGCCCCGTCACGACGTGCTGGTGTCTAAAAGAAGAGATACGCAAATTCAGAACAGCTAAACAATCAGTGATTGAGATTCAAATTTTAACAAACACATGTATTTTGGGAATTGTAAGAACACTGGCTGCACTGCTTGACACAACCCATCTGATATCAGTGGCCACAACTCCATCTAGAGCTCACCGGCATGAGGCAACAGGCTACTAAAAGAAAAAAAAGATGAGAAGTATACCTAGAAGGTATGTACAACAAAAACTGTTACTAGGGATGCACCGATTTTTCGCCTTGTTGACTGCCATCGGCCGGATAAAAAACTAAAAATGCTAAAATATGGTAATGTAGTCAAATATACTTGGGCAGCCGTTAAGTCTATGTGTGAGAAATCGCTTTTACATTAACATATAATTTATGTTTCACAAAACTAATATTTTTGTTGGGCTATGTACTGAAACATTTTTCTTTTTGAGTAGGTAGTTGTAAAGCTTTTGAAGCAGTTATTTAGAAATAATATTTTTCATGTGAAAGAAGGTTATATTAAAGGTTGTTTCATTTGTATGATTGAATTTGTGCTTATTCAAACATTCAAAGACAGTGTAATGAAATGCTGAATAACTTTAAAACAGCTCAGTTATTTTTTTCATAATAATATCTTTGTTTCCCTGGCACAAAAGAGAAATAACTAATCAAAATAAACAAAAAACATCAGTATCAGCTACCGGCCAAATTGTTATTTTGAACATCGGTATCAGCCCAGAATTTCCCAATCAGAGCATCCCTAATTGTTACATTACCATATAAATACAGAGAGCTAAGTCTAAGTTATATCATAAGTCTTTGTACGGCAAGTTTCAAGTTAAGACAAGTCTTTAAGCACATTGCAAATAAACATGCAAGTCCTCCAGGTTTCTTAAAATACTGATTATACACCAATTACCAACTGAGTTTTGGCAAGTTTTACTTGTTCTGCTGACAGTGTGAAGACAGTAAGAAAGACACGATAATGGTATGAACACAGGTGCAGTTAAACCAGGATTTCTATTTAAATTGAAATAAATGAGTAGCTGCAGCCTATTGGGGCTATGAGTCATGTCCATTCAATTCAGTCCTTTTATGTTTTTAAAAGCAGTGTGCACCTGTCCAAGGTGCTCTGAATGCTTCATAATGTTTCATTAAGAAAAGTCCTCAAGTAGTTTTCATACTTGCAGAAATTGACATAAGTATCAAGTTTACATAACTGAAAAGGAAATGACATGGCATATGGAATTGTTGCTCTTTGGATGAAGACGCTGTAAGGAGCATATTGGTGGCATCCTGCTGAAGGATTTCAGTGTTGGAGAGTGGACAGAGAATTTCTGAACGTCCAAAACATTTTTTCATGAATCTCAGTGAGCTATTGTGTCCAATGAATACACAATATGATGTCACAATCCATGATTCGATAGAGCAGAAAACTTGATATTGAAACTGCACAGCATCATCTGATTTTTATCAACACTCAGGCTCAGTACAAGTAACAAAACTATTGCACAGGTACGGGCAGGGGGAAAAACAACAACAACAAAATCTTCACTTCAGCAGTGTGAGGTCACTGCACTTGATGATAGCCAGCATGAAATGATGAACCATAAAGAACAAGTTAAGGCTGAGAGCCCAAAATGGAGCCATCTCTATCTGTCTGCTTTAAAACAGATGTACGAAAGAAGGCGGTTTAAGGACTTTATTGTCAATCAGACTGTCAAAAATGAAAAACTGTATTGCATACTTTTGTTATACCTGGGTGACTCTGATTGGATTGTCTGCCAGAATGATTGATGGATGATTTGGTGGATGATAAGTTACTCTGGCTCTTTGACTCCATCGAGAGGCTATCCATGATGTGAAATGCAGGAAGACAAATGTACAAATTGTTCTACTTAGTGTTATTTGGAGTATAAAGTGGTAGATATTTGTTGTGTCTTTACCACTTTGAATGTTTTTTTTTAATAAAATACGAATGACAGTACTCTAATATATGTCTAGACATCTCCAAAACATAATTCAGAAAAAAGATCATGCCGAGATAAGTCAATCAGCTTTCCCTAAATTTCTTCTTTTTCTCTTAGTTCATCTTTCTCTGTCTCTGTCTTTTGTACATTGTACTTAATCATAAATCCATTAAACTCTCTAAGCCTCATTATGTTTTTGATAAATATGCAAAATCAGTTAAAGGAATATTCTGACATTTAAGGAAATCAGCTTGATGTCTTACCAACAGTTGAATGGGATATAATAAGATTTAATTGTAAATAATAGGGCGTTATTAACGCGTTAATGCAAATTTGTTTTAATGCCACTGATTTCTTTACCGCAATAACACAATCGATCTTTCGGAGGTTGTCGCAGGCTCAGTTTTCAAGCTAGAGTGAAGATACTGGCATCATATGAAACTAGAAAACCTAAGGAATACATTGGGACCAACCACGTTATACTCGAGCGGGAGGTTAAATAATGCTCCAAAATTGCGCTAAATGGCCATTTTCAAAAGGGTGAAAATGGGTTCTATTGGTACCCACGAGTCTCTCCTTTACAGACATGCCCACTTCATGATAATCACATGCAGTTTTGAGCAAGTCATAGTCAAGTCGGCACACTGACAGCTGTTGTTGTTGGACTTGAGTTTGCCATGGTATGATATGAGTATATATTTTTTATGCTTAATGCAGTACCTGTGAGGGTTTCTGGACAATATATGTAATTGTTTTTCATTGTAAATTGATTTCCAATAATAAATATATGCATACATTTGCATTAAGCAATCATATTTGCCCACTCCCGTGTTGTTAAGAGTATTAAATACTTGACAAATCTCCCTTTAAGGTACATTTTAAACAGATAAAAAATATGCGATTAATTTGCAATTAATCGTGATTAATCATGGACAATCATGCAATTAATCGTGATTAAATATTTTAAGCGATTGACAGCCCTAGTAAATATATTTTAAGGGAGAAACTTGAAGTTTTGAGTTATTACGCTACTTCTAGCGATGCTGAAATGGATGCTACCAATGCTCCAATCAAGTTCAAGCTGGCACCATGGTGGTGCACTTAGTCTTAAACTTTATTACAATCGTCATATTTTTAGGAGCAGTGGGCTGCTGTAAAGCACCCAGGGAGCAACTTGGGGTTCGGTGTCTCGCTCAAGGACTCTTCGACAAGGAGCCGGGGATCAAACTGCCAACCTTGTGGTTAAAGGACGACCCGCTCTACTCACTGAGCCACAGCACACCTGTGCCAATCTCTGCCTGTATGTAATGGCGAGTTCTTGGATACGCGGGGGAGATTTTTCAGGGCTTTTTTAAAACCTTTGTGTAGATGTCAGCTATATCATCAGGTAAACCTAAGCTGCTGCAGCAACTACCAGAGCATCGCACCAACATTCACGGCAGGACAGCTGCTGCACAGTAATGATGTGGTCTACTCAGCTCTCCCCTGAGAAATACTGACCCTATGCTAAACAGTTCCACTTGAACAAAGATTGAAAAAAAATTCTCCTCTGTTCAGCCTCGGAGAGAGAAGACAGAGTATGAGTACGGTAAGCAATGAGAAGGGAAAGGGAGAAAGAAAGAGAGACAGAAAGAATTATTGAAATTCTTAGGGCATTGCATTTATTTGTACGGCCGAAACTTTAACCCCACAGAAAGCAATTGTCTTTTTATTTGCCCCCAAAAAACTGAATATTTATTGTAAAAAAGGTGGCAGGTCTTCCTTGTTGCAAGTGGAGGTCAGTCTCCATCTTACTCAGAGTAAAAATATGAACTTTAATCCTCTTAGGAGGATGCACCAAAGCCTTACTGCTACACAAAACTGAAATTTGAATAATGTGCCAGTCTGCCCTTCAAGTGTGTGTGTGTGTGTTGTGGTGTGTTTCTGGTGAGGTGCGAGTCCCTGACTGTTAATTCATTCTTCTGTTTCCTCTATCTTGCCTATAAATCAACATGGAACATCACATTTCCTCATCTGCATATGCCAATTATTCTAACTAAATCACATTCATGTGTGTATTTGCAAAGTCGTGTGTGTACGTCTGTACGTCCCTGCAGGGTCATGTGTTTGTCCTGCTTCCCCATCTATTATTTAAGGCTTCATGCAATATTTATCTGAGGTTTGTCTCTCAAGTACCAACCACAGACTGTGTTCTCCTGGTAGTCTGCGGTTGGCACTGAGTCCCCACTCTGCTAACTCATCGTCATTTCAACAGGTTTTCTCACTCGTCAAATGAGGACAGCCTTTAGTTAATGAGCTGAAGAATACATTAGGTCACGAATATCAAATCACTCAATTTGTTGTTTGTGACTGAGGGTCACATCCCCCTAATGATAGGTCATCACTTGAAGTCTAAATTAAAAAGAAATTAGAAACAAAGGAAGGAAGGAGCAGATTAAGGATCAAATACATTAACAATTGGATAGTAAAAACACCACAAGAAAAGTCATGTTTAGCAGGTTCAGGCTGTAAGACACTAATGGGCAAAAATGTATTAGAGCAAGGAGAGAACAATGTCAATTAGGGGTGGGAATCACCAGAGGCCCCACGGTGCGATATTATCATGATACATAGTAACGATACGATCTTATTGCAATTTTAAACATTTTTTGATATGCTGAGTATTGCGATAAGATATATTGCAATATATTGTGATTTATTACCTTTTTTCAACGACAAATTATGCAGTTTGTCAACATCTGTTTTATCTAATTCGATACAGATTTCACTCTGTTCATTCACATATCTTGAGGTCAGAGGTCAAGGGACCCCTTTGAAAATGGTGATGACAGTTTTTCCTCGCCAAAATTTAGCATAAATTTGGAGCGTTATTTAGCGTTCTTCCCCAAAAAGCTAATGACATGGTTGGTACCAATAGTTTATATAGTAAAATATAGAGACTTGACGTCTGTGTATCGATACAATGTTGCCATGCAAAATATTGCGATGCTGTGCTGTAGGGATGCACCAATACTGGTATCGGTATCGGTGCATCCCTACCCCTACTGTATCAATTTTTTTGATATCAGGAAAATGACAGTTGTTCCAAGAAAATCTTGAAGCAAGTAATTTGTATTATAACTGCCATGTCAAAATAAGATGTCAGGATTTCTTGCTAGGCAGTTTGTTCCTCAACTTTCTCCATTATTTGCCTATTTTATTGCACTAATTCCATAGAATTTTATTAAACTGCCCTCCACTTTCTTCAGTTTAATTTCTTCTTTTTTAGAGTTTTGACTTTATTGGACCATTAAATATTAAGACAGAGGGAAGAGTTAGATAACTAATCAACCAGCCAGGAACAAATACAAGGCTTTGCTTGAGAAACTGAGAAGTAAAAAAAAAAAAAGGAAGAACGAAAACATATAATGTGCCAGAATTCACGTTCACAAGATTCCTCACAAATTTACTCAAATGTGTGAATGAAAACACAGGCATGCTTGCACCACATAAAACACACTACCAGCTACAACAGCACAGTTTGAGGTAGTGCCAGTTCACACAGTTAACATGCTACCTTCAAGCTTAATTGCTCAATTAAATTAATGAGTTGGCTCCAGAACCCAGAGAAAAAGACATAAAACCATTACCACCATCCCCTCAGAAATTGTAATTATAGACCAATCTCTGTGTCTCCCACTGTCTCTTCTTGGAAGCCAAGTCCCTCTCTGAAAACTGCAGTGGGTCAGTTGGAACAAGTTTAGTTGAATTGTGCCTTGGGGAACGCAATCTTGGAAAACTCTCAGATCCTTTAATTGGGACTTCATAAGTTTTCCTCTCGACATACAACAGGGAATACAAGCTGGTTGTTATAATGAAGATAAATATGTGGAACGGTTTCTCCATCTCGTCAGTCATGGTTGTGATTTTTCGTGCATGCTTCTACTTACTGTATGCACTAGAACAGTTAAATACAAATATAATAGAAACCCTCATATCTAATCTAATTAGTGAACACTTATTGGAGAATCACAGAGATACAGTAAAGACCTTTGCACAACAAGTCCCATACTTTTTTGTCCAAAATTGTCGCACGAGACTACAGAGATGCGGAATTGAAGAACAGATTGTGGCAGGTGATTGCAGAACAGCTTGGGATCTGGGATGGTTGCCAAACAAAGGATGTATGAAAGATTAGACAGTAGTGATTGTGCTCTAAGCAGCTAAACGATAGCTTCTTGCAAATGTTTCTGGTTTACGGTTTCTGTGCATAACGTTTTTTATGGGATTACGGAAAAAAAAAAATGCATGCGAAAAACACGGACTTGCTGTGCAAAGACCTTGGAGGTGTGTCGCGGTGAGCAAGATGATGTTCAAAGGAGCAACTTTTGCCTTTAGTTGTGTTAAGAGATTTTCTTTGCTTGATCAAATAATGATTAAATTGTATTTTCACGTGGAAAAAGCATGTGAAAAAAAAAAGTGAAATAAGGTCACACCTATCCAATAACAATGTCAGTGCAGTCTAAATATGTGTATGTTAATTGCATCCGCTGAATATCAGCAACAACCAAGTGTAACAACTGCTGTAGTTTGATTATGCAGATTGTTACAAATTGCAGATTTATGAAATCAATTAAGCTTTGGAGGAAATGCATACTAACTCATTGTAAAAGTCTGTTAACTTATTCCACCGCCACCCTTTATTAACTCTGCTGTCAGCATCTCTTTGATGTTACACACTAGAACCAAATAGGCATATAAATAAAAACGTATGCAAACAAACAAATTACAGAAAATCTCTTCACCAAGTCATTTGCAGTCTATAAAGTCAATACGCTGCAGGGAGAACAACATATTTCTAAGCAAATTCACTCGGGGGCGATGGAAAGTGCAGCGGTGGTTCAGCAGACATATGGTTAAGAGTGGGATTTCTACCATGGGTACATCTGTATGCTCGAACTCTCTGAAGTGGTTTGATACACAAGAGCTACTTCTGGGAGGGCTAAACAACATTTCTATTCAAACACATTCTTTATAGGCTTAGCTCTTCTTTTCAACTTTGTTGTCTTTGAAGTTGAGTGTTTGCAGTGCTTTCTTTGTAACGGCTGCCATTACACTGTAGCAGCATGTAATCTGGACCTGGGAGATAAATACCGTGTCAAATGAAAGTACTTTAAATAAAGAAAAGAGAGGAAAATACAACAAAGGTAGTTCTACCCTGCTTGTCACATGCACAGAAAGTTTTAATCCTGCATGTGCGTGTGTGTGTGTGCTCATGCATGTCCCTTGTGCCCTCTCTCCCCTAGAGTTTACTGGACAAACACAAACATGCAGGGCCCATGGCAGTTTTCTCATTAGCCAGTCTCTTAGTGTGTTGGTCGTGTCATGTCCAAAGCTCCTGTAGCTCGCAGACTGCTCAGTGTGGTGAACACATTGGTCATCGTCAATTATAACATATGTTTTGATTGCAGTTAGGGATGTTAATAATTAACCCTTTAACAGTTAACTGACATTAAGAATTTTACCAATTAATGCTATCGGTTAAATGGTTAAAAGAACTATGAAAAATGTAATAAAAAGCTCAGCAAAACTCAGAGGAGTGTCTTGTCACTTAAAGGAGAATAGCTGGTCCACCTTAACAGCCCACCTTATGTGAGTCTGAGCCGGTGTTGCAAGATACAGGAGCTTGACTTGGATCTGAGGAGTTGTAGCATTTATTCACCGACAAATAAACTCTACACACACTGCACTGCTACGTTCACAGCTATAACGCCACCGACAACCCCAAACTCACCACCGCCAGATACACGCGGTATGTTGGACACTCTCTAACGTTACGCCTCGATGACAGACCGTATGTGTGTGACAACAGGGAGCATGGAGCCACCAGCAACGCTACAGCTGCGAACACAGCACAAACACATGGTTTGTTTGACACTCGCTAACGTTACAGTACGCTGACCACCTTGCAGCTAAACTAAATGATGTGGTGGAGACTTTTACTGGGAAAGTGGCTGCATGTGTCCACAACAATGCACGCAGCATTGTGGCTGCTAACTCTCTGGTGGTCTGATGAACTGGGGACTCAGTTGTCTGTTTTGCGCATACACTGCAGCTGGTGAGAAATTATGGATTTAACCTGTTTTTGCATCGGCTTAACGTTGCAGCTGAGCGGCTTGTTAGGCACTAAAACTACAGCACAGCTGCATGCAACGCGTGCCCAGTTAACGGTTAATAATTGGTTAACAAGAGTTGGTTATCAGTTAGAAAAAAAAATCTAAATTAGCATCCCTAATTGTAGTGCCTGCATGTGAGAACAAATGAAACACATTTAGAAAGAAAACATCTGAGAAATCTCAGATTGCAAGAGTTTTGCTGTCACCATTTTTGTGACATCGTAAATAAGCCTCATTATATAAATCTAAAAATCTGAACTGTTCAGTAAGTGGTTACAACAAAAAAATAATGGGAGTACTACTACTTATCCATAACAATGCTTCAGAGCAAGTTTACATAATACATAATCCTGAATAATTTTGGAGGTCATTCACAGTGCACATCCCCTCAAATATCTGACAACAATGCTATTTATTCTGTCCTCTCACACATTACACATGGCTCTGCACATCAAGGCTGTTGTAAATGCATTCAACCACTCAAGCGTATTTTCCAAATACAATTCTAAACAGTGTCTAAATTTGTGGTTGAACATTTCCTTGCAATTGTGTGACAGTGTGATCGTGCCACAATACCACATGCTCACATTACATGGGATTCTTGAGACATGGTATCACTATGACAGGATGAGGTGATAAAGATGGTATCCACACCACTTCAGGTTTAATTGACATTTAGCTGGTTAATCCATATTTTATGTGTCAAACCTCAGCACAGTCTGGTTGTGGGTAGGATAGAGAATTTAAGCATTATTGCTTTAATGTGGGCAGATACCGTTACATATGTATCAAAACTAGGGGTGGGAATTACCAGAGGCATGATACGATATCACAATACGATATTATCACGATACTTAAGTCACGATACACTCTTATTGTAATTTTAAACATTTTGCGATATGCTGAGTATTGCAATAATATATATTGCGATATATTGCGATTTATTACCTTTTTTCAACTGCTAATTATACAGTTTGTGAGCATCTGTTTTATTATTAAGATACAGTTTTCACTCTGTTCATCTCAGAGTTTCATTCACATATCTTGAGGTCAGAGGTCAAGGGACCCCCTTGAAAATGGCTGTGCCAGGTTTTCTTCGTTAAAATTTAGCCTAACTTTGGAAAGTAATTCGGCGTTCTTCCCGACAAGCTAACATGACATGTTAGACAAGTTTCATATGATACCAGTATCTTCACTCTGAGCCCGCTACAACCTCTGGAAGACAGAATAGCAGCCAATCCGGCAGATTGTTAAAGAGGATCATAATTTATATCATAAAATATCAATACTTGTTGTCCGTGTATCGATACAATATTGCCACGCAAAATGGTGCAATACTATGCTATATCGACCCCCCTCCCACCCCTAATCAAAAGGCACGGCCTTCTAATAATAATGCCTTTATGCTAGTTTCTTCCTTTTAGTGGTTCAATTGTAATTTGTCTTTTACAGAAACCTGAACAGCTTGACCTGAATATACTTGTCGTCAACTCAACACTTTAGTTGGCTAATTATATATAACAAACATGCACAATTGCAAAAATGTGCATTATCCCCAAATCATTATATGGGACATATTTGTCTATTAGCACAACCCATATGGTCTACGGCTGCAAGCACAACAACAGAGAGACCCATCTCTTCTATTCTCCTGACCTGGGTTTACTTCACTAATTACATTCCATATGGCCACACATACACACACACAAACACACACTACATTAAGGATGCTAACCACTTTATATTCGTCATTATGTAAAACATCTCAGTCGAGTAACATCTGGCCCTACACCTTATAACAAGTCTATTGCCAGAGATCAAAGTGTACGTAGACAGGCGTGTGTGCGACATTATAATAATAACTTAAGGTCCATTAGGAATATACTCTTTGAGTGGTGCGATTACATGTCAGAATGCCCAAATCTCTGGAGAGCTTTACAATGACATCAGGCCTCGTTTCTTAAACTAACCCATTTGTACATATAGAGAACGATCAATATATGTCATGAAAAACATTTAAAATGCAAATTAGACACCAGGGAGATATTGCAGCCATTTGGCACCAAGGTGCTTCATGTATATCAAATGCGATTTTGGCTAGAATTTCAGTGTCAGTATACCTGCTGAAAAATTGATGAATGGCCCCCAGTGGTGTTTGAACTGTACATCTTGAGGGCCACTTGGGATGCGGCCTCTGTCATTTTAGAAACTATGCTAAAAATGTATGACAAAGGTCAGCTCTCTCCTTCAATATGCCACTGATGGGGTTTGTGCGAGTACACACACCAGTCAGGTTCAATATTTATGCCTGTGCTTGCGTGCCTATGCAAGATAATGTGTACGTGTGTGTGTCCAGATGGTCCTATACTGCTCCTGTCTTGAAGCAGCAGCCCAATGGCCTCACCCAGACTATTCCTAGCATAACAAAAACCCTCTCTTTTTTTAAAGGCAGACATTGCAGCATGGGAGAATAATTGGGAACAGTTGTAATCCTTAAATGAATAAATCCGGAAGATGTGCTATTCAATGGAAAATACAAGAGTTTCATGAATGTAGCGTCTCTGACTGACTCACTGGATATTTAAAAGAACAACTAGGGACAGACTATTTAAAAGAAGCACGGTGGAAAGGTTGCAGGAAAACATTAATGGATAAAGTGATTACTTAAGTGCAGTCAGTAGATCAGAGAAAGAAAAGGAGCTGCAAGTATATAAAGGGATGAGCCTTTGCGCAAACACTTACAGTATGTTTGTACATACAGTATGTATGTTTGTAGATGCGAATATTGAACAATCTGTTACACCACAAATGGTACACAGTTGAAATGATGCGTATGCAACTTGCCAGATGGCATCACTGTGTTTCCATGACATGAAAGCCTTACTGCTGAGCAGTCAGCCAAACTACCACAGCTTTGACCATAGAGAACGCACTGTATCAACACACACACACACAAACACATACACACACACACACACACACACACAAGTACAAACAATGTACACTAAAACACTTTGAATACGTACACAAATAAAAATAGGAACCCTTAAAGCTGGGGTCTGCGATCTTGGAAAACTAGCATAATTTGAAAGTCGCATCGCCTCAGGAGCTCCGTCTAAGCCCCCCCCTCCCCTCGAAACTCCTTATAAGGCAACGCCCCCCACACACATGCACGAGCACCGCCGCATCGTAACTACTTCACATTTTTCGTAGCTATTTCATCACTAAATTCACTTCTGAAAAATGTTGAGGCGAGAAATCAACGGTGTAGATTTAGAATATTGACAGTTTTACGATGTTAGATGGCGAATCAAACATTTTCTCCACTGTTGTCGGAGTTTAGAAGCTCCACAAACTGCCGGCACAGCTAGCTAGCTACTGCCGGGATCGCCACCTCTCCACCCGGGCATTCACTCACACAGACCCCGCTATGAGCTGGCGCTCTCTCAAGAGACCGGTCTCGTAGACGAGGGGCTTTATTTCCTTGTTGACGGAGGGGAAGGGGGGGGGGCAGCAGCTCGCTGGAGAGCCGGCCACAGAGCAGCAGAGAGGGGAGGGAAAGAGAGAGATACCTGCTGAGACAACACGACCCTTTTTAACATTACTCTAATATCTGGAGGGAGATCAGTCCACTCGTTTGTTTCTGTAACTGAAAAAGCAGTTTGAGTAACGTAAATTTTGTTCGGCAATGTTTTCTATCCGCCGTCTCCCCTCGTTGATAATCCTGTTTGTCTGACTTCACTTTGAGCTGTTAGAATAAATAGTTTAAATCTGCAGTATCTTATAAAGTAAACTAACAGAACATAAACAACTAAATCAAAGTTGTATTTTTCGATAATATGGTAATAGTGGTACGAGTTCGTTCTCGTTGTCCGGTGTTTTAAGAGCTGAGTTTTCTCTTCCACTCTCCAGTGAACGTGCGGCGGACACGCGCTTTGAGTTCACGCTGGTGCACGCTGAGGCTAGAGTACGAGCAGGGAGGCAGGGAGGCATCTGATTGGTTCCTTACAACCGGGACCATTTTTACTGACTGGTAGACGTTTTTACAGGATTACAGCAGCTACAGATGACGGATCTTTTCCGGTCTTTTTTCAGTGCTCATAAGAAACGGATTGCTGTCGGGGTGTAAAGACCATTTCAACCAATATAACAAAAAGTGTATACTGGATAAATCGCAGACCCCATCTTTAAGTTATACTTTCTAATTAAAGATGCTAATATCTGACTCATAGCCGGCCCTCGTCAATCGATCATTAACTGTTAACCGACATTAGTAACTTGCAGTTAGTGTGCTGTGGTTGAAGTGCCAAACAAGCCGCCCAGCTGCAACGATAACCTGATGCACAAATCCATAATTTATCACCAGCTGCAGTTTATGCGCAATACAGGCAACTGGGTACCCAGTTCACCTGTGCAGGAGAGTTAGAAGCCACAATGTTGTGCGCATTGTCGTAAACACTCTCAGTTTAGCCGCGAGGTTGTCAGCTGTATGTCTGCCTGGCATACTCTGTCAGGGTTTCCGCCAGTGAATTACAAGCCCTGTGGCCGACGGTGAGCAGGAAGTTAGCAGTAACGTTACATCTGTGAACGTAGCAGTGCAGTGTGTGCACATTATAGGCTATTTGTCACTGAATACATGCTACAACTCCTCAAGACCCAAGCTAAGTTCCAGTGTCTTGCTTGGCACCTGCTGATTTAAGTGAAGGGGGTTAGCCCCGAAGTTAGCCAAAACTTCAGCCCAGGTTCATTTAAGGTGGGCTGACTTCAGAGTTTTGCTTAGCGTAATATTTTTTAACTGTTTAACTGATAGCAATAATCACTCAAAATTCTTAATGTCGGTTAGCAGTTAAACGGTTAATTATTAACATCCATATTTCTAATGCAGAGCTTATAATTGGTGATTTAACGTGCATAAAAAAACCCCAATAGCTAAAAGAATATTTCATTAAAACATTGCGTCTGTATTAAAATACTGCTTGGGGAAAGACAGAATGGGTTCCTCTTCTTGGAAAAGAGTCAGATGGTATCTCTTTTGCTGTGTGACATGTTGGATAATGTTTTGTTTTTGGCTTTAGGGACTGCTGGATTTTGAAACAGAAGAGGGAACAATACCCTAAGAGATGCACATAGGCCAAAACACTTGCAGGTGCAAACACAAACACTTCAGCACACACTTATGCTCTGACCTTACATCCCCTTACACCCTCCTGTGCCCTCCTCACAGATTTGAAATAGCCTTGCAGTAGCTAGTAGATGTCGCTGCACATAAAATGACAGTGACATCTCCAAAGGCAAGAGCTGACTTTTCCATGCTGAGAGAGCAGTTTTAGTTTCTGTGGCCTCAAAACACACACACACACACACACACACACACACACACACACACACACACACACACACACACACACACACACACAACCACGCAGGAAAAAACACATGGTCCAATTTGGTGCCTGGGTCCCTCATCATATATATGAGGACATGGGCATGAGTCCCTCTGAGGGATTCCAATAATATACACACACAGGCCAAGTTTAAAGTTTGTATACTGATGGGCGTGACATATTTCTACAGCACATTCTCTACAGCATGACATGATGGTAAATTAACAATGAACTGCCATGTAAGCAATAATGCACAAAAAGTTATCCTGATAAATAAAATATTGGACAAGATTGAGATCAAGCTCTGTTTGCCAAGGTGGAGGCCAAGTCCATTATTTTCTATATTGGAACACATCTGAGTGCATTATAAGGCTTATACCATTAAAAAACAGAATAAAGAAATTTGTAGTTGATTTAACCCCAGTATATGGCTGGTTTAAACAATGAAAATTTACTTGTTATGTTCCACGAAAAAAATGTACTGTTGCTATGGTTACCTGCAGTTTAATATACCCTGTGTCATGATTTATAACAATGGTTAAAGTTTTAACAAGAACTATGCTTGAGGTGTCCCAATAGGCAACTTTAAGATACATCTGTCAGTCAATCACCAACTTTTTCCCCCCAGTGGCCATGGTCTAATATGCAAATGAATGTCTAACTATGGCAATTATGCAGTCTGCTCAGGTGCTCAGCTGCAATCTAGATCACAGTCCTGGGCTCAATCTATTTAGCCCTGTCAACTCTAAAATTCATAATGAGGAAATTCAGTCGCTCCAGGCTCCAAACACACTTTCACTCGTGACATACATAGAATGAGGACTGCAGCCCATTATTGGGTTTCTGACCGATAGTTTATTAATATTGCTCTAAATGATGTAGATAATAACTGCTGAAAAAGATCCAACCACAGAGTTCCTGCTGTTCATCCATCCATCAAACTAAGTGTGGGTGTATATGAGTGTGTGTGTGTGTGTGTGTGTGTGTGTGTGTGTGTGTGTGTGTGTGTGTATGTGTGTGGGCGGGTGGAGGACGATTTCACCAAAGAGTTCCTGCTGTACCTTCATCCGTCAAACTAAGCAGCATTAGAGGAAGCTGTGTGTCTCATCAATAATTCCCCTCAGCACATCCATTATTGATGACTGCTACTTAAAATAAGACACTGAAAGACTGACAAGGCAATGAACTAAGTGAAGGCTCTGGGTTTGAGAATTTGCTAGTATATGAGTTGGTATCTCTGAGTGGAGATGTTTTGGTAGAGGAGTGCATGCTGTATGTCTGTGTGTGCCTGGACATCCTGTTGCTTACCGTGTGTGAGTGACAGACAGGTAAGTTCAGTTTGACAGGGGGGGGTGACTGAAAGGAGGAGCGCAAAGTTCCTGATTTGGTCTGACTGGGTGACAGTATACTGACATTCAGAGGAGAGTTTCACTGTGCTAATTCTGCAGTAGGTTTGTCATTGAGCAGATTAGCTTAAACATCCTCCAATGGCAGCAAACACCCGTTTAGACAGCACTAATTAAGTGTGGGTTGGTGTTGTCACGAAACCAAAATTATGATTTCGACACGATACCTTGCCAAAACATCTCAATACCGATACCAAAACGATACCAGGGCAAAAACCTAAAACATCAGGAAAGGTAATGGAATAATAGATAACAGAACATGGAACTTAAAAATCTTTTTTTTATTAATTAAATATGTTGAAATGTTAAAATATATTAATTCGAAAATGTAAATGGTATGCAGTAATCTGATGCCCGCTATACTTGAGTTAACGCGATTTGTTTGATAGTTAACTATATATTTGCAACCAGATATCACTTATTAAACAGCGTTTAGTAAGCCTTTTTTTGTAAAACAGCGCCCCACCAGCTCATGAGTAACAGTTCAGGCGGAGAGTGGTACTGCAGCACGGGAGACGGCGAGGTGCTTCCATAACAAGAACCCACAAACTGATAATAAATTCAGATGAAGTTCTGTAAGAAGTTGATGAGAGAAGAGCTGCTAAAATCAGGAAGACACCACAGTAACTGTAGAAAGCGCTGTGCTGTGATGAAGTGGTGTGAAGAGAGAGAAGAGTCACTCTCGCCAGGCTGCTTTTCCTCTCCGTCCAATTCACGTTACAGACACACGGTAAAATAAAACTTTAACACGTGCTCTTTGGTGAATTACTGTATGTGTTTGCCAAATTACAGGAGATGATTGGACAGATTCAGGATAGATGGCTAATCTAATTTTATCGGTACATTAGGTCAGTAATAATTTGGTCGGAACCGGTCGAGCAGTTCATGACCTGCTTTAATCTTCTTTTCAACTTCACTTGTTGACTCCATCCTTCTGGTTATCGTCACAGTTTAGTTTTTGACAGCTTGCTCCCACCAGCAGCAAACTTATAAGTACCCCCCGCTCCCACTGGATCCCAGTCCTAATGCAGTCCTCTAAAGCAGAGCGCTGCACACACACACGGCCCCACGGTCGCACATCAACACAACTCACGGCCCTTATTAAAACACTGTCATTCTTAGAGTACCGGTACTAATAAATGGGTTATCATACCATTTTTAACGGCAGGGTATTGCGATATCTTTCTAGTATCGGTATACCGTGCAACACTAGTAGTTGGTATATAATCTCTAAAGTGACCATCTGTGAAAAGAGACATAACTTCAATAAGAATTCTCATTTTCATGTGACTATTTTCTCAGGACACTGAAGCTTTTTATTTTTTAGTTTGCCAAAGTGTCCCCTTACATTTTTCTCAAATCAACTGAGATATGTTGACAATTATTTTAAAAAGATTTTGCATGAATTGATTTCCCATAGCACACTGACCTGACATTCCAGTACGCCCCCCTTCCTTCAATGTGTCTCCTCTTTTGCTCAGTCAATAAGACATTTACATTTCATCTTCCCTCTGGTGAGTTATGAGGCTATAAAAAGATCACAAGCTAGACTAAGAAAAAGGATGGAAAAAATATGGCAGATGGCGATATGTAACCCATATACTGTATATAGACATTCATGTGAGCTGCTAAAGCAACTATTGGCAAGTAAACATGAGAACTCGAGGGATTTGGAGAATATGATCTTATTATTAACAGTAAATGTCCCATCCACAGTCTTCCTGGTGGGCAAACAGCACACATATGACATGCAGAGTGAATCATACTTAAAGCTTTATGGAGTCAATTTCTCTAGATACACCTACACTGTTTCTGTATTCCTCACACAATGCTGCACAGTCGCCTTTCTCTTTCCGTTCTCTCATCCTCTCCCCTCCTCAGTTGGTCTCCAACCATGCAAACATCCCACACACCTCTGCCTCTCTCCCTGTCTGCTTATGTCTCATCTCTGAGCTTGCCTACAGTCACCTTCCTTTACCTGTCAAAAGCCAGAAAATGAGCTAATCGTTATTGTGTTCACGTACGTTAAAAAGCACATCCACAGTGAAAAGCTTCTCCTTTGTGTACACCTCTAATGTTGTTTCTGTATTTAATGACAGGTGGGTAAACACTTAATGTATGATAACTGATTTTAGCTCACAGTTCCAACAATTATGTTTAAATGGCAGCAACTAATCATCAACGCTGTCAAAATCCTCCATTTACACGCAGCTAGACTTCCTCTGAGCACATCCATTATGGTTACAGTAACAATTTAATATAAATTTAGACACTTTAATTAATTTCCAATACTTATTGATCCTACATTTCTAGAGTTCTTGGCTGGGTCAACAGCAAAATAGTTTGCAAGTTGATTAAACTAAACTGTGTAATAAAAAAAAAAACCATAAGTGGACACATCTTTGCATTTTTTTCCAAATCTGAATTTCTCCGTTTGGTGTAAATCCAAATATTTCCCAGACTTGGGTAGTTGGGGTTTCCAGCCACTGTTTTAGAACTGTGTGCGGTACAAAACAGGAGGGAAAACTCCTATCAGTGCACACGCTCCTTTCTTTCTTTTCTCTCTCCCTCCCTTCCTTCCTGTGTCTGGTCCTGTCTTGTCTCAAAGCATGCCAGTGGCCATGTCTCTCCTCGTGTGGCCAGCTGTGTCACAGGTGATCCATCACCACAGGTGGAGGTTTATTATTGGGCGAACCCCATGGGCCCGCCGATCCTGACAAATCAGCTGTAAATGCCAGCCGTCAGCTGAATGCTCTGATTGGTTCTGACATGCACAGCGGGCCTTATGCCAGCTTCATGCCCCCTAGACCCCAAAAACCAGGTGTAGGCAGGTGTGTGTGTGTGTGTGTGTGTGTGTGTGTGTGTGTGTGTGTGTGTGTGTGTGTGTGTGTGTGTGTGTGTGTGTGTGTGTGTGTGTGTGTGTATATGCGGGTGTGTGCCTTCCTCTACTACAATATTCAGCACCTGCTGTTGGGGGTTTGTGTCTCTCGTTTCTTTCCCCTTGTTCGCCTGGCTCAACAGTACACAGTATAGCGGTCAGCTAAAAGTGCGTGAGTTCAAGTGCCCATGTGTACTGTAAGTGTCACACACCACACTGTAGCCTTTGCGCCTACATGCTCATTCAGCGCTTTTCTGCTAAAAACACAACCCAAAAACAACTTTCTTATGTGACCTGGGTTTCCTCCCAAAAACTTTTTTGCTTATCAAAAGCTTCAGCAGTTATTTCTTGCACATCCCCTGGCCAAAGTTTGTCAAGTGAATGTGGTCATTACCATGCACACACTGTCAAACTTGCCTGGCTCTCAACAATTTTTATCATGGGGCCAAGATACTATGAAATAGTAGATTGTACATGGTCTGTTATTTTTTCTTAAAATGTATTTTCTCCCACCAAGGGCTGACCTGTGTAGAGCTCATTTACGCCAGAGCTGATGACCCACAATATCCCTACATCGAGCCGTTTACACAAAAAGGCAGGCATGGGATGTAAGTCGAGCAGTGCTTCACATAAACTGGTGTGTTTACTGACAGTAAAAACTCGAGCCAAACGGGTTGGACAGTTTCTCCAATATGATTCCATTACTTTGTTTTAATAAAAGCAAGGTGTAATTAGTCAAATAGAAGAGTTGTGCTGAAATGCTTTATTTTTAATGAGTGCCATACATTTACATACAAAAGCTGGTCTATGCATGGTAATACTTTTTCCAAGGAATATTGTAAATGTCAGTCTCTAATGTAAACAGCCTGGTCCAATAAAACTGAAAGAAAGAGACTGAAAGAGTTGCCTAGGGTATGAATCAAATAAAACCATTTATTGTGCTTCTATAAGAGGCTCAGGTTGATGTGATGTGGTTTGTCCAATGGCTGCTGACTATTATAGCCTTGCTAATTTAAGATTATAGCTTTGTTAATCAGTTAAATATCTTGTTGTTAGGAAAAGCCGTATTCATTTGAGAATACAAAATGACACGTGTAAAAAAAGGAAGAAAATTAATCTGTTCATCCTGTAAGTGACAGTGTTCTGTGTTTCCTTGTTTTCCATCTGTCTCTCAGTCTCGTGCATTTCCACATTTTCCATACATTTTCACCGCATTATGCACAAAGTGCTCAGATGTCAGTATCATGCATGGATAAAAAGATTATCAAAGGCATCCCAAATTCATTTTAAAAGGCTTCCATCTCCTGCCGTATCATTATATGAAGTTTAAACCAGCCCTGTTTAGTGCTTTCTCTTCATGATAGCCTCATAAAAAGGGCTTATGATTCATCCATTTTCTGCTGGCTAAAAATAAGCCTCTCTGATGACAAGTAAGCATCCACGTAATCCAACCCTCGACATAACCAGTTACAGAGCATTTACACAGGTGAAGGGGACGAGGGGGACTGCAGTCGTCAGAAACATCATGAAACATTTCATTATTTAATATGACACACCATGTTACAAGAAGGCTTGAACAATGTGGAGTGCTTTTCACTATTCACACATGCACTACATTCAGCAACATTTCTGTCTTACGCCTTTTCGCACATGCCATTTCAATGCCGGAATAAATGGGGCAAGGGACAGTCTAGCAGATGGTGTTAATGCAACACTTATGGATGCCAACTGCCATAAAACTCAACAGAAGAAGAGGAAGATGGGGCAAGGCCGGATGTACGTGTTGCAGCAGACAATGTCTCTTATTATTTCCAGGAACAGCCTGGTCTCACTCCCAGGGCACCAGATAGCAACGCTTAGGCAGTGAACCTCCGTGTCTTGATACCAACGCACAAGGCGCCCTTTAGCGTCTGTATGAGACGCATCGGGCTTTCAACTAACTCCAATGTAAACCCATCCACATCATTATTAGACGCTCAGAACAACAGATGTAGTATTAAGAGCTACGCCACTGAGTCACATGACGTTACGTCCGTAGCTTAAATTACATAACAAGCAAGCTTATTTTACGTCAAACCATGATCTTTTTTCTAACCCTAACCAAGTAGTTTTGTTGCCTAAGCATTACTGCGACCATTTCACAACGTTAACCACGTGTTACAATGTTAGCCGCGACCATTTACGCAACGTTAACCACCTTCTGCTTCAAGATACTATGCAAAAGGCTGCAAATATAAAGGTAAAAGGCAAAATATGACCAGTAGGGATGAGATCACGTTGCCAGGAACGTGGAGGGTGAGGAGCCGTTTTAGTCCGATGCCAATGTTCTTGTAAAGAATTTAATTTAACAAGTTTCTGAGAGAAAAATCCACAAAAGTATTGGCTAAACAATAAACAAGTCACAGATGCAAATACTTCATCAGTAGAGTCTTGTGATTGGTTCCCTCGCTCTACGTGAAAGTATCTTTTGTCAGACGGAAGTAACTCTTTCCGTGATTGTCCCTCCAACGTTACTGCTTTCATTCACAACACAGCCATACCGGCATTTTCCCTGAGATGTTGCTAGATCCTGAGGTGGGAAATTGGCAGTGCAGATTTCTCTAAATATCGATCAATGCTCTCATTGACCCCATGCAGGTAATGTTCCAGAAGATTTCTGGGATAGATTGCATGTGTGAAAGGGACTAGAGAGAGAGAGAGAGGGAGACAGAGAGGGGAGGCATTGGAGGAACAACAAGTTCTCATAACTAAATAAATAAATAGGTTGTTAGGTTGTTGTGAGGAAAATGTATTTAAAAAAAAGTTTGAGCTACCATTTGAACAAATGACCAATGCTGCCGTTGTTCTCATGGGGACAGTCTCCAGGACAGTACAGCCCTGGCTTTGTTCTACCAAGTGCTCATGTAATAAAAGTAGCACAAGCACACTCACACATCCCTCTCATACCATGTTTGCATGTGTGGGATTGTGTGTGTGAGTCAGACTTCAGCCCACTCCAGTAGCAGGGGGTCCTAGTCACATGCAGTGAAAAACAGTTAGACTTCTAACAGTGATTAGCCGCTTCCAGCAATGATTTCACCATTTTTTTTCACCCCCTCTTTTCAAAACAAAAGTGGAACTCAAAACTAACAATCGAGACCACCCACCCGAGTGTGTTAGTCGAAATAACAGCTTCTAAATGAGCAAAATTTACAAGTTGACAAATGAGTGAAGTAGCGCTTGCCTAATGCTGTTGAGGTGTTAATGCGTGGAGGAGGGGGTGCTAAAAGAGGAGGCAGAAAGAAGAAGTTGTGGAAATGTGGGGAAGAAACACGTATTATCTCTCTGCCTTTTTTGAAATATGTCTAATTTTCAATAGTTTAGAGTTTTGATCTAGATTATCTCAAGCCTTCTTCTGACCAGGGGCGGTTCCCTCAAAGGAAAAACGGCAGCATGGGTCATTTGTTCAGGAAGCCATCATTATGTTCAGCTTCAAATTTGTTGGCAAAAGGTCTACGTGGACGATTGAACATACAAAGTATGTGATTTTGACACAAGAGACTGTGGGTTCATGTCTCATCTCCCACCAACAATTAACCTCAACCATTGCCTCAATGCTTTCCTAACCTTAGATAACGTCTTAGTTGCCTAAACATATTCATAACAATCGGGAAAGTAGCTGAGAAAACGCTTATTTGAGACATTTTTGGATCACTTATATAACTATAAATGTATTTAATAAAGGCCTAGAAATCAAGAACAGTCAGGGGGAACAGCATCACAGATTCAGCAGTTTTAATTGCTGGATGGATTCAGTAGCTGTCACTGATTCACACAGCAGGTGTCTAATGTCTCCACACTTTGATTAGAGTTGAGTGGTGAAAATCACACAGAGGCAGAGCTACTTAACAGAAGCTGAAGAGGGACATGAAAAAAGTGGAAAAATGCTCTTAACCCTCTGAGACTTACATTAGTTCAGTTTTTTGTCTTATTTAGGGGGGTACAGGGGGTCTTTAGGGGGAGATAGCAGGTCAACAGTATACTGTATGTCATATAGAAGTGGTGTACATCATCTGAAAGCTGGGAACATGAAGATTAATTTGAAGCTCAGCACTGTGCCAAGTTGTTCTGGTCATAAATCTGTAATAAACATTAATCAATCAAAATAAATTGTAAAAGTGTATAAGGGTTTAGTACATCATGATAGAAGTATATGATGGTGATTCCCATGCTCACTTATGTCTCATAAGTTGTTGCAGCAATTTTTGGATTGATAACATTTGTTACATGGATTTGGTGCTAAATGTAAGCCTTTTTTACCACTCGAGATTGATAAAAATTATCAATAATCCCTCCAAAATAGCACATTAAGACACAGAGACCACGGGGAAACACCATAGAAAAAGCCATGCTGTGATTTGGTATCAAAACCTCTAACCATTTGGAGATTTCTGCAAGAATTAGATTTTTCGGCGATTGGATGGCGAACACTTCTGTTCTGGAAACTGCTCAGAAACCCCCTTATTGTCAATCTACATAGGAATGCCATTCATCCTCTGAAAGCTCTAGGTCTTTAGTTTGTGGTTGTAAAGTTTCATGAGGCTGTGATTATAGAGGTCACAACAAGTCATTGTATACAGTGACGTCAAGTTTCAAAAAATTGTCTCACCATATAAAATGGCTACTATGGGGACAAACTTCATCACACATGAATACAATTAGGCTCATTGGATCCACAAGAGTCTCAGCTTTACAGTGATACCTAATTAATGTAATTCCAAGACGGTTTAGGGACCCCAGTATGCAGAAATATTCAAACACATCATTTTGAGAATAGGTGGAAATTATCCTGCATTCAAAAAACTGCATGGATTTTGCCCCAAACTACATGTGATTATTATAAAGTGGGCATGTCTGTAAAGGGTAGACTCGTGGATACCCATAGAACCCGTTTTCATTCAGATATCTTGAGGTCAGAGGTCAAGGGAACCCTGTGAAAATAGCCATGCCAGTTTTTCCTCAACAAAATTTAGCCAAACTTTGGAGCGTGTCCTTCCTGACAAGCTAGTATGACATTCCTTATGTTTTCTAGTTTCATATGATATCTTTACCTTCACTCCAGCTCTAAAAAAATGTTATAATTATACTTTAGATATGGTCATAGAATGTGAATATAAGACAGTGTTGGGGATTTTGGCCTGGATGACCATGAAGCAAAAGTTACCATAGTGGTGCTATTTACTGTATAAAGGAAAGCAGTAACAGACAGGGAATCCCTTCGTCCCCAGTGAACTGACCCAAGCTTTCAGCCACATTTTCCCCTATTCTCATTTCAAACAGCACACACACTCACCCATGACCTCAAGAAAAAGGAAAAAAAACAGAGGAAAAAGTGTGAGCACCAGAGACGAGAGATTAAAGATATAAGCAACAGATAAAGGCAAAGAGAGGGGCGGAGGGAAGAGGGAAATAGGAAATGAAAAAGGTAGAGGGGAGAGGGAGTTAAGCAAAAATAAATACCAGTGGTACAGAGAGAGGAAGTGAGCGAGGCCACGGAGGAATCAAAACTGCTGGCTTTGCATAGCCGGTGATGTCAGAGAGAGTCACTGGAGTGATGAGACAGACAGCTGTGTGTGTGTGTGTGTGTGTTTGTGTGTGTGTGTGTGTGTGTGTGTGTGTGTGTGTGTGTGTTTGTGTGTGTGTGTGTGTGTGTGTTTGTGTGTTTTGTTTGTGAACAAAGCAGACAAACAGCTACCTCAACAAAAATATCTTGTTTTCCTACAAAAAAATCATCTAAAACAGCATTTTGTGTGGTCTAGCCAATCAACAAAGTGTTTATACTGTATTTACAATTATTGCTGCTCCAAAGGATACCAAACGTTTTATACTGATTTCCTACGTTGCACGCAGCCATTGGTTTCACTTGCTTTCAGTTGACAGAGTCTGGCAAATTGTTTTATATTAATATTTAGTCGTCTTAATTTTATGAAGATGTTCAAGATTACATCTGTTTGGTAATGCATTTACAATCAGCTAGATGTAAGGTCTGACATGAGGGATTTGAGAGTCCACTGACAAAAATCATAGCTTGATCATGAGCGGTGATGTCAAAAGTACTAAATATGGAAGACGCAACAGAGGCAACAGGGCCGCTGCTAGCCATTTGGGTGCCCTAGGCGTAATTGCTTTGTGGTGGCTCTGGGAGCTCTGTAGAAAGTTTCCCTCAGAGGAGACGTATTGTTGTATGGGCCTACGTACATTATTTTTCAACTTGTTTTGTCTCAGGCTATTATAATTAAAATTGTGGAGCTCAGACGAAATTTTGGTCAGGATGGAGACACCGGGTGAAAGACGGAACGGACGGTCCCTGAGGGAGTTATAAGCGGAGCGAAATGCCTGTTGATGCGCAGAAGGAACTGTGTAGAATAATTAATCAAAACGACACGTTTGATGTGCACATAAGCACGGACGGTTCTGTGGTTCAAAACCGAACTTAATGTAACCAGCGGATCTGCCGTGTCCATGCGGAATTGTGGCTACTATTAACGTTATGCACGCCTAGCTAGCCTACATGGTTTAAGTATTTTAAGAATTAACAATTTTAAAACATATCTGCAAGCGATGCACAAGCGTCATCCCGGTGTTTCCTTTTCTTTCGCTTCTCTGCTCCCGACTCCTGTTGCCTTTTTGAAGCCATTCGTAATTTTCGAGTTACCGTCAGGCTCGAGTTTGTCAGGCCAGGCGCAATCGAGCAAACCACAGGTTGATGGAGGAGGGAGGGCACCATAATTCATTTTTATTATTTCGAGCAAATATGTATATCTTTGTATTGCCGATAATGGTCCAATGATGCCAATTGTAGTTGTGCACTTGTGCTTCATCTTAAATTTAAATAATTCATCATTATGATTATTATGATGATTAGAGGTCGACCGATTTATCGGTCGGCCGATTAATCGGGCCGATTATTTGACATTTTTTCATAATCGGCATCGGCCGATGCCTGAGCATATTAAGCCGATTATCAAGCAGGCACATCTGCGGGCAGCCCAGTGTTGTTGTTGCTGTGGAACACGTGTGACACCGCCCCTTGTGTGTCAATCAAATTGCCATTCTGCCGGGAGAAACCGGTAGGCTTAAATTCTTCTCTTTCAAAGCCCTATATATTTAATTGGTTAGATATGAAATGCTCCGACGTTATCAATTCTGTTTTTGGTAACGGAGAATTTCTCTCCGTAGGTGACGTCAGCTGTGTGCGGGGCGGAGCAGCTCTCACATGCACGCTGCTGCAGCGCAAACACACACACAGAGCTTCTGCTCTTAGTAACTATGGTGGAGAAAACTAAACTTATAAAGCGTGATTACACTTTACTAGAGTTGATGCTGACAATGCTTGTCATAAGTGCAAGTTTGCGTGTGAGGGCGGAAACACGAGCAATTTGTCGAAACATTTAGCAAAAAGTTCACTTCCTCATTAAACGTTTCTACGGTCTATGGGTCCTTCATAGCGTCTATGACGTCACCGCCTGTGTAGTCCGCAGCAGATGTGAGCAGCAGGCTGTGTAATACGAGTGAACAAAGTTATTATTATGTTTTGATCACTTAGATTATGGCCATATAGCTTGTAACAGTGACTGTCAACAAACATAAATAAAAAACATGCTTTAGGACAGTTTTGGAAAGGTGCTTAAAAGGTTTTGAGCCCTGTACTATTACTACTATTAACCATCATGCACAAAATAAAATATGCACTGCAGTGCAGACACAAAATGCAGATTGGAGAGACAGACCATAAGTGTTGTTCAATAAATGTTTACTTAAGTTAAGACATTTTGTTTATTATTTGTTATTATTAAGCTGTTATATTTTATCAGATGGAGGAAAAAAAGAAAACCAGCCAAACATATCGGCAAAAAAAAAATCGGCATCATATATCGGCCATCGGCTGTCCTGATTGTGTAAAAAATCGGCATCGGCATCGGCCATAAAAAACCCATATCGGTCGACCTCTAATGATGATGATCATAATTGTGGTGCCACCTCCGGCACTTGGTGCCCTACGCACAGCGCGTGATGCGCGTGGTGGGAGCGGCGGCCCTGAGAAACAAACATGGATGTCATGTTGAGTATAATGTGGAATTGTTAATTTCTTGCTTTAAAAATGATGCTGTTCAGCAGCTCACTTGTACATGTCAAAAGCACGAGCAGGAAAAGTTGAAAAATCACAATAATTCCTGCTTGTAACTGCAAGCTTGAGAGTGATATAGATGAGCGTGAGTAAAATATTTGCCTCAGGTTCTAATTGAGGAAAAACATCAATAGCTTTAATCTGCTTTGAGTGGAGCATTCTCTTGTTTAACTCCTCCTAATGTTATTTGGGTTATTCATTTACAGCAGCCTAATCTGCTTTGTGCAGTCTGTCTAACATTGCCAGAAAACAGCTTTGTCAGTATATTGTAGCCAGTAGATTTAGGCTTTATGTTCTTCATTTTAGAATAAATCAGGATTCTTTAAATCCCTGACTCTACCAAGATGTAAAGAAGCCTCCACTCAGCTGCACCATGCATCCATGAGTGACAATTACTAAATAGGTGTATTACAGTGAGGGTATCGTACCTCATAAAATCTAAACTTTTGTCTTTATTTGTGTGTGAACATGCAACATGTTGTACATGTGATAAAACTAGTCACTTCATATCGTAATAACCTTTTATCTATTGTTTTTTTACAGTGTATTATTCAAGTTTAGGGATGTGCACATTTTGTCTCTAATTTTGTTGACTGCTCCCAAGCTAAAAGCCACAACGTGTCAGTGAAGATTAACTGAAGACCTAATGAGCTTGTTTGTGAGTTAATTGACTAAAGGTCACTGTCTGGACTCGTCTCATCAAGCAAAGGCACTGTTAAAGTCACAGGTTCTCAAATAACTTTTTATAATGTGGCAATGGCCAGAAAAAAAAATGCCATATTCACTTAACAAAAGATGGCAGTGGTATGCACACTTTGAACTGATCATGACAACACTAGTAAGTAAGTAGTAATGTATATAAGGGCTGCGTACCTGATGTTAATGTAAGAACTTTATTTCTGAATTCAGCACACAACTTTAGTGTGCAGTAGGCTTGCCACAGTAGCCGGTGGTACACTGTGTTCCGCCCCCACTGTCGTTTCCCTTTTTTTTTATAGAAATAAAACCCATTTAGTTAATTTATCAGCACCGTGTTATCAATACATAGTCAGACGCGTGATGCTACAAACTGAAAGTGAAAGTAGCAGGAGTCAGATTTCACACCTCACAAGATGAGAGAGAGTTGACAGACAAGACGCTGGCGGAGGATTTGGTGTCACAGCAAAAAGCAAAAGCGCCTATTTGGCAATATTTCGGATTTAAACCAAATGCCATAAGGGAACCATAACATTAAGGAGGCAATCGCACTGTGGAGGACGGAGCGGTCACAGCTGGTGTGCGCGATGCAACGGCGCCAGGTGGAAACCTGCGGCCAGACACACAGCCATCCGACGTTAAAGACCAAAGTAAACACTTTACATACACTGAGCGTCATGGTAACACCGGCGTTGTCACACGTTAATAAACTGGTGGGAAAATTTCCCCACCGCCACATCCCTACTGTGCAGTGCCTCATTCAGTGTGTTTATCAGAGATAATTATGGCAGCTGATTATCTTAGGTAATCAGAGCAGGTCTCAAATCACGAAGAAGGGAAGTGTGTGTTTTTGTGTCGTTGTGTCTCCGTGTGTGTGTGTGTCCGTGTGTTAATAGTGTTGTCTTTTGGAACCTTTGCAAATCCCTTTCATGTGCACATCCCAAAATCCCTCACAGCAGGAAGCAAAAACACACAGCAGAGGGGATAGTTCTTAGTAGCATATGCAAACACACACACACACGCACGCTACATTGGCGCTGGCCTTCAGCCACTTCCTTCCAAGCTAATCAGAGGAAAAGAGAAAGTGCCAGAATATCAGATGTAGCACAGCAGGTGGATGACCTATTGGGATGGAAAGATCTGTGTGTGTGTGTGTGCGTGCGTGCGTGCGTGCGTGCGTGCGTGCGTGCGTGCATGCATGCGTGTCTGTGTATGATACGATCATTTGACAGGACATTAACTCCAGAAAAAGAAGGGTGTTACATTTTTGTCCTTATCATAGATTAAGAAAAAAGAAAATCAAAGCACTGGATTTTAGCTTCAGCCAAAAGAGCTGATTACGGGGATACCCGGTGCTTACATGCTTTTTCAACCTCAAGGCTAATTTAATTATGGACTACATCAAAGAATAACTTCACCGAGAAAAATAATCTGCCTTGCCAACTAGTACTCATATGCTTTTTCCACACCCTGCGTAGCGGTGAGCAGCTGGGTGTGGTCACAATTACAACAACTGACCATACCGGGCTGTAATCGAACGTGGTGTCGGAGGTTGAACAGATTTACGATATAGCTTCCAACTCATACAGGTCAGAGCAGAAATGCTTCCCCACCCAGGTTCCCAGAATAAAAGTTGGCTCATCGCAGCATCCTCGTTACACTGTTCACATTTCTTGAGGGCATGTGAGTAATATGTGTGAAAATGCTGTTTTAATAGACTTTAGTGATGCTCACTGCCTCAGTGGTTAAATGCAACAGCCTTCTGACTGGAGGGGAAAAATAAGGATGGCATTCACACTTCGGTGTACTAACATCCTGTTGTTGGTCGCTCTGATATAATGAGTGTAGGTTGTGTAGACAAAACACGACCTTTGTTAAACTATAAGGACACAGTACGGGAAAAGTTAAAGAACACTGCATTTCTGTTCGTGTCTGGGTCACAGGCAGCATTTTAATAATAAAACACCTGCAACTTACAAAAAAAGTATTTTTAATAAGCTCTAAAGGAATGCAACATAGTCTAAAGTGTTGCGTGAGTTGGTCTATCCACAAGTTATTCTATATCGTGTACCTGAGAAGCTGATAAATACTTCACAGTACTTATCAGCTTCAGCAATATCACCTTTATGGAAAGAGACTGCCTTTCACTGGGAGGGAAATTCTCACCTCAAATCGGTCCCTTGACTCTCTTTAAAAGTACAAAATAAAAAGATCAGACTTCCAATTACGTATGCAGCACAGCTGCAACCTGTCCAGACATGGTATCAGCAAATTTAAAATGGTTGCCACACGGCACAAGATGTCTTCCCTCCAAGGGAATGAAGAAACTAAGTGGCTTAAATCACAAACAAAGCAGTAATGGCATTGTGATTACCTAAAATAGAGGCTATGAAGCCCCATATAGTGAGGACAAGAGTGCCTTGATTTCTTTGCGCAGACAGTGAAAGAACCCCACTGTTAAAGGTAACTTTGCTTTTGTGTGGGGATGGCAAGGAAATACCAAGGTCGTATTAGAAATCTGACAAGGTGCTGACAATGTGTTGACACTGTACTAACTGGTGTAGGAGACATTTGGACACTTGGCTCTTACCTTATGGAGAGAAAACAGGAAGCGATGGGACAAAAAAGATTTGGGAGGGAGAGAGAGGAGGGGAGGGACAAAAAAAGAGAGTAATGTTAGATTTGTCTTATCTAGTATTACACCCACAGAAACAACAAATCAAACAATACATATCTTTATATACTGAACAAGATAAGCCAAACAATGACTACATTTAAAACACGTTGATGGCTAAACAGAAAGCCCCACATTCAAAAACACACACACACAAGCACACAAGTGGATGTCAATACAGATCAAGATGTGTGCGATCACCTGTCACAATGATCTGGAAGTCATTGAAGAACTTTTTAAACCTTTTATGCATTTTATCATGGTATGTGATGTGTCAGGCTACCGTATGTGAAATACATAAATAGTGTTACAAGTAAGTAAGTAGGACTGTGTATTGGCAAGAATCTGGCAATACGATACATATCATGATACAGGGGTTACGATACTGTAAGCAAGGTGCTATATTGTAATTTTTTAAATTCTAATTTTAGGAAAACTGTTATAGTATAAAGAACGCACAAGTTTGGAGCGTCATTTAACGCGACGAGCTAGTATAACATGGTACCAATGGATTCCTTAGGTTTTCTAGTTTCATGTGATGCCAGTACTTTCACTCTAGCTTTAAAACTGAGACCGCTACAACCTCTGGAAGATCGATTGCGTTACGAACAAATTTGCGTTAACGCGTTATTATCGCGTTAACTTCGACAGCCCTACCAATATCACAATACTCAATATTTTTGATATTTTCTTACACCCCTGCAGGTAAATAAAAAGACTTATTTATTTCTGTGGTACCTTTCACAGCCAGTTACGGGATGCTTCACAGGTGCACATAAAAATACAATACCACAAAATGCACCAACACTTCAGTTAAATGGTCAAAAATAGAGGTAACAAAACAATGCAATAGATAGAAAAGTTTTACTTGTGTAATTAAGTTGACCGAGACTACAATCCTACAGAGAGTACATACAGTCCTTCATAATTTGAATGCAAATAGAGCCAGATGGCATCTCGAGCCCAAATGGCCTCAACATGTTGATGTTATTCTACTCATTATTGACCACTCACTTCTTGCTGCATGGTCAAAATTTTCTCTAAGGTATTGTGAAAACTGTGTTCAGACTAAATAGGTAATTAACAAAAATGAATCCGTCTGATGTTGTCGTGGCTAGTGTCCAATAACAAAATGGAAAGTGATCCACTTTTAGTTACAAAACAGTCAGGTCAAGTCAATTTTATTTATACAGCCCAATATCACAAATCACAAATTTGCCTCAGGGCATACGATGTCAAGGTTTCAAGGTTGTAAAAATTGTTGATCATGTGTGCTTATTTTCAACAGTTCATTGTTTCACACTCTTTTACAGTGCTGCACACACAGTCAGTACAATTATCCTACTGTTTCTCACTAAACAGCTGGTGCACATAGGGACTGGCACTGAAGTGTCCTGCTTAAGGGCACGTCGACAGTAGCAGATGCGATGCAAGCAAGCACTGCTCAGTCATTTTCCCAGCCTAGATACACTTAATAGAGGGTTGCTGGTTGCCTTTCATTCACAGGTCTGCCTCTTTAGCCCCTCTGAGCCTCATCACTTACCAAATTTAAAGAGCTTCCTAGACACAAAGGTGAGCGCTCACAAAAAAAGAGTGCAAGATATCAACATAACCTTGCACTTCTCCGATTCACTGAAGCATTCTTCTGTCCCTACTGTCAGATCTCTAAAACACTTCCCTGCTTTTACTGAGTATACTTCATATCATGGGTTTAAAAGGGAAAAAAAGTGTGCTGGGAATATGCTTCCCTTTCCTTGCAGTTACTTTCTCCTTGCCTCTCTGTAGTGAGTGCCCCTTCAGGGAAAAGTTGATGCAGAGAAAAATTCATCGCCTTTCTTCTTCTACTGTCCCAAGTATACAAAAAAAGGGGGATTGGGGACAAATAGGCAATTTAACCATCAATAACAAAAGTACGAGAGACTTCTATAATTCAATCATACAGCCACTTACACAGCACATATGAACATATGTTTTTCCAGGAGGACACATTCTTAGAAAGAGATATTGCTTTGATCCTAGTTAGGATAAAACAAACATAAAGAAAAATCAGGCATGCTCCTTGATGTGAGTGTCCAGGAGCGCTTACGTATTCACTAAATCACTGCACCCTTTCAAGTAGTCAATCAGATTAACATTACTTGAACCCCTTGTCTCGTCATCGACTGTGGCTTTCGTATCCAGAATATATGTTGAGGATGAAAGGCATGGATCAATGGGTTTCATTTGATTCACATGTAGCACAGATCACAAGTGATGGCACAATGCTGCTTCGAAAGTGGATGTGAAGATAAACAAGAATTCATAGGGCATGATGTTGTCTGCACGAGTTAATGTGTGCTTGTTTAGGTACTTTAGGCGTAGGTGGGCATATTATAGGTGTGTGAGGTGAAGATATATAATTACAGCTCAAATGATGATAATCATAATGTGTGCGTGCTTAGAGTGTAATTAATGTAGTATGCAATCAGCCATTGGGGAAAAAAGTAATATTGTAATAATAATAATAATGCATGCGTGTGTGTGTGTTTATGTGCTGTAATACAGGTTTAAAGATGCTGGCTGCGTTTTGAGCCGGTAGACATGAGGTCAGAATGACGTCAAGGAAAAAACATCCAGTCTCCTTATTTATCTGCCCTGCATTTTAGTCTCTCCTGCCCTTATTTTTTAGCTATCTTTCACGCCCACTGAAGTCATCAGTACATTTATTTTTTAAATTTATTGTGCAATAAATTGAAGAAATATTCCAGTCTACTGGTTTCCTCATTTACAATCTCACAAACCAATTTTTTTTTCTCATAATTGTCAATCTCCGAAAGAAGCGTCCATGAAATTAATTTGTGAGTGATTGTGATAAATATAGGCCCTATCACATACAGGTAGAGATTGTTATGGAAACTGAATGTCAACGATGCAAGAGACGGGATGTTGAGCATGTAAATGAACACCTGAACAGTAAAAACATGCCAACAAGAAGCACACACAGTCAAAACAAAACTGCCATTTAGTGTCAATTATTAAAATTGTTGCATTCAAATGCATCATGGCCATGTTAAGCATTGGGCCTAGTGTATGTGTGATTTTACCCACTGTAAACACTGTAACAGTGAGTGAGTGAGTGAGTGAGTGAGTGAGTGAGTGAGTGAGTGAGTGAGTGAGTGAGTGAGTGAGTGAGTGAGTGAGTGAGTGAGTGAGTGATGTTTGTCTTAACAATTAGGCATGTTCCAGCTGCAAAAGTGCACTGTTTGAACAAGCTGGTCCTCGTGGTATAACTTGTGTTAGGCACTTATACCTCGACACAAATACAAAAAAGTTTGCGAGTGATTGACAGCTGCTCATAGATGGCAACTGGATGGCAGACTCCATATCAGCTCTGATAGGTTGTTTTCCTCCGGTCTGTGAAATCTTGCAGATGCCGTTAGGAGCACCGGAGCACACCGGAGGACACAGAGGACTCAGATTACCTGTCTCATGCACTACTGTCAGTATAAAGTGATCCTATTTGCTCCAATTCTACCCACTGCAGCTATAATCTCAACAATTAATCTGAAAGTCATACGATATCACATTTGTGACATTTTTGTACAAGCTGTGTGTCCACCAAAGTATTTTTCCCAGCTGCAAGTCTATGTGGGTTCATGAGATTTTGTGGGCGAGGAAACATCTCAACAAGTACGACCGTTTGGTTCAAGAACTGAAGTTGGACGGAGCCCGGTTCAATAAGTAGCCTACTTCAGTGGTATTTGTCCCACCCCTTTTCCACTGTGATTGGACGGCTGGGTAACAGTGACGAGCGCAGCATTTTACCCAAAGTTGAACATTTTTCAACTCTCGGCCAAACGTGCAACGTTCAGCGCAGAATAAACAGCGCCTCTCCCCGCTGCTGGCATTTGTAGCATATTGTAAACATGCGCCGCTATTCAAATAATACGTGGCCTCAGAAAAACACGCTTTGACCGAACTCTACCGGTGATACGTGCTATTTTTAGAACGTGCCCTACAGGTGACTCTTTGGATCCCAGCGGGCGACCAGGTACTCGCGGGCACCGTGTTGGCTACCTCTGATGTAGAGAATTAGATGTTCACATATATGAAAGCAACTAGAAATGCCTACTGGTTAGAATGTGCATGCATACCAGTATAGGGGTGTGTGTTATCCTTGTGATGTACTCTGTGTGTGTTCTCTTGGATGGTGCCCGGATTGATGCATGTCCGTGTATTTCTTTTTCTTCCTGTTTACGTGGGATTGCAGCCTTAAATTTGCATCTCTTATATGACAGGCAGACAGCCACAGCACATCACACTTTGCAACAGAAATCAATTTCTCTCTGCAGCAAATACATCAGGAAAGGCAATCTAAGCCAACAAAAAGTCATCAAAAGGGGGAGCAAAACAGGAAATAAGATGAAAACTAAAAAGAAAAGTTAAATCTGGTGTGTTGATCCCATCCCACCTTCTACCCCCATCAAAGGGCTAAAACCACTTCAAGTGTGTGTATATGTGCGTCTACTTTGGCAGCATTTTCTTTTTCCGAATGGCCTGTGGCGATAACACACACAAACACGCATACACAGAACTAAAAAAATGCTATGAGTTGATGGACTTTGAATGTTTTAATTATAAATTGCTCTGGTTTCTGAGTAAACACGATCTCTTGATGAGTTAACTGTCAGTTGCCACTCAAAGTGATATGCTGGTGACTTGCAGTACTTTGGTATTGAGAGAGCGGCGGAGTGAGAAAAAGAAAGAGGAAGAAAGACAAGAAGAAGATGAAGGACAAGAAAGAGAGGGACAGTTGATAAGTTACCGAACCTCTTCCCAGTCCACCAACAACAAAGGGTGACAATGAGTGAAAAAGAGAAAAAAATAAAAGGGATATTAGCCCTGAGCAGAGCGATAACAGAGGGATGTAAGCGGCTTCCTCTTATCAGTCCAGACAGAAACAAACCCAGTCCATTCCAGCTCGCAGCCAAAAGACAGAAAAAAGCCCAAAGACACACAAAGATATACATGCGAGCATTCGTTTGAGCTGAGTAAGCAAATAAACTTTTTTTTTTTCCTCAAAATGAGCCGTAGATGTTTGACTGGGAGCTCCCTCAAAAGAACCATGAAAACAACCAAAATATGTTTGCCTTTTGTACTACTTTGAAGAGATTTAAATACTGTGTTTGATGCCAGGTCCATTGTGATATGAATAGCATGCATCATGCAGAGTGTTACTGTGCTACACAATTGGATGTGGACTCAGAGCAGCGGTGCCTCAGTGACCAGTGGAATCTGCACTATGCATCTGCAAGCGAGAGACCGACTGCCCATCACACACACAACAGTACGTTTGCACACAGAGGGAGAAAAAAAAGAGAGCAAGAGCAGAGTATCATGTGTAATGTTAGATCAGAAGGCTTCAGTATTGATCATTTCAGTCTGCCGGTGCCTCAGGTGTACAGTTAAGTTGAACCGGATCAATGCAGTGTCGAAATGAAATGACCAGGGATGCAACCGTTTATCCAATACATACAGTTCTCTCTCTCCCTCACACACTGTGTTGAAAACTCAAGGAGGTGCAAACATATGTAAGGGAAATAGTACAGCCGTGTTAATCCCTTTCACATCAAACTCATTGTTTTTACTTCGGAGCCTAGTATACCAATTACGTCTAACTCTATCATTATGTTCTTTAAACATTACTTCCATTATGTGAATATTCATTTTTTTTTTATCATATTCATTTTAATCTGCAAGGACTCACTAATAACTAACCAATAATACATTTAGACCTGATATAAAGCCAATGAACTTGATAACAGAGTCAGAAGCATTAATATAAGAGCAGTCAATACAAGCATATTTCATAAATTACCCATGACTACATCATCTCGGCTCCACCGGTATTTCACAATGGATCATTGTGTCCAAACTTAGGGCCTTACGATTTTGAAAAAAATATCTAATTGTGATTATTCTGACTGATATTGCAATTACGATATGATTTGCGATAATAGAAGTAGGGCTGTCAAAGTTAGCGCGATAATAACTCATTAACGCAAATCTGTTTTAACGCCACTAATTTCTTTAACACATTAACGCAATCGATCTCTAGGAGGATGTAGTGGGCTCAGTTTTAAAACTAGAGTGATGATCCTGGTATCATTTGAAAATGGGTCCTATGGGTACCCACGAGTCTCCCCTTTACATACATGCCCACTTTATGATAATCACATGCAGTTTGGGGCAAGTCATAGTCAAGTCAGCACACTGACACACTGACAGCTGTTGTTGCCTGTTGGGCTTGAGTTTGCCATGTTATGATTTGAGCATATTTTTTACACTAAATGCAGTACCTGTGAGGGTTTCTGGACAGGATTTGTAATTGTTTTGTGTTGTTAATTAATTTTCAGTAATAAATATATACATACATTTGTATAAAGCAAGCATATTTGTCCACTTCCATGTTGATAAGAGTATTAATTACTTGACAAATCTTCCTTTCAGATACGTTTTGAACAAAAAAAAAAAGTGCGATTAATTTGAGATTACTCCGCGATTATCTATGGACAATCATGCAATTAATCGCAATTACATATTTTAATTGATTGACAGCCCTATGAAAAACATATTAAAATGATTATGGTGTGATTTTTACAGGGATCTGTACCAAAAAAAATATGTTTTCTTAAGTCTGTAAAATATGATGTGTGGGCCAGGACATCTCTTCAGAACCAAAAATATTTAATCTAAAATGGTATTTTGACACACATTTCACCTTAAACAAATATTGCGATTTCCTGCTCATCCTGCGATTAGAAAATTGCAGTAAACCATGTTGCAATTTCAATAAAATTTCAATTAATTGTGCAGCCCTAGAACCTTGCATACAAGTACAGGGCCCTAAATTATGTAACTTCGTAACATAAATTTAAAATGGATATGTTTTCCGCAACTCGAGAACTGAAATCAATCAAATTGACCCACAACATTATAGGAGGATTAAAGCATTAGCGCACATACTGTCTATCAATATTTAAAATAGGAGAATCCTCTGGTATGTGAACAGTTATCATCTAAATGTAAAACAGTATGACACATTCAATTGCATCAAGCCATTTGTTTAACCTAATCTGGTTTATATTGCAGGGACCTCGGGTTCCTTTCAGCAACAAACCAACTGTTTGAACTACAGTGCTGCGCTTTCTACACATTGCACACGTAACTGGTTTTCGTTTTTCTGTGACCCACCTCTGCAATTGCACTAAGCCTACAAATCCAGTAAGGCCGATATTGAATGGCTCACTGGTCGACAATCTGTCAGGCTCAATCAAAGCGGGCTTGGTTTGATTATTATCACAGGAGCCACTGGCTATCAGAGTCACAGTCCTAATTGCAGTGGACTAAAGGTTTTCAAGCCAAGGCTGCACACTTTAAAATAAATGGAGCTATAAAAGTCACAATCTGGTATTGAAAACCACATCACGGTGGGCAACGTGTAATTGCTGTGTAACAAAGAGCAGTTTCCATCCCTGAACACGTCTCAACTTTCTTGTCAATAAATTCACAGTAAGAAGATGTGTATTAAACAGAGAATACATGATCCACCTGTGAACAAAAGGGAGGCCCGACACATAACACTGACTCACAAATTGAGTGTCAAGTGTTTAAATACATGGGCTAAAAGGAGGCAGCAACTAGATACTAGCCAGTAATGGTTTCTTGTAGTTTATGTTTTCGTTAATAATGTTTGCAATTTCAGGAATAAAATAGGCCTATTTTCAAATGTGATGACGTGTGATGCAAAAAAAAATATTTTTCATCCAACTAATCTCTCATCCAACTCTTCACCTATAAATGTGAATCAACCTTTTGAAAATATTACTGATCATGCAATTGCTTTTTCAAACAGGCAGTAGATAAGTGCCAGGGGAAGGTGTTTATTAAACAAACAATAAAGGGTTATTTATTGTTCTACTGCCAATAGCAATTTTTTTTTTATCCAATATCACCATCATGAATAGACAAAGTAAAAGACTTTAGAGCAAGGAATGGTACATAAAGCAATGGCTCGTATTGATGGGTAGCAAGTTAACAAAGGTTAATATTTTTTTCTGAGGAGGTAAATTTGAAAGAGGGAGTAACTTAAACATGCTTCATGTGTGTCCACCCTAAAATGAATTTTGTAAATGCATGTATGCAAATGTGGCCTTGTTTGCATACGGACGTGCATGTGTGTGAATACTTTGAAGTGGTGCACTTGGCAGCTGAGGCTAGCTCTGATTCTGTGTGTTAATCTCTTTTGAGTGGGGGTTAATAGCACAGAAGGCTGAATGACAGACCCTTCCAACATTCAATGGTTGTTTGGCTGCAGAAGTGTATCTCTTGCCCAAATAAGCTTTTCACCAGCCAAACCATGCAATGACAACTTGCTTTATCATTGTATCTATTGTCAGTGAGGTGCCAACTGCGTCATATAGGAAGAGAGGCTGGCATGGAGATTCAAAGCAGCTGCAACAGTTGGGATTTGAACAAGCCAAATTCATGGCTGAGCAGCCTTCCTTCTGCTGAGTGTTTGCAAGGTTGTCGCTGACGGTGTTGTGTATGAATTAGGGCTGTCAACGTTAACGCGATAATAACGTATTAACGCAAAATCGTTTCAACGCCACTAATTTCTCTAATGCATTAACACAATCAATCTGTCGGAGGTTGTAGCCGGCTCAGTTTTAAAGCTAGAGTGAAGATACTGGCATCGATGTAACTAAAAAACCTCAGGAATCCATTGGTACCAACCATGTCATACTAGCTTGTCGTGAAGGAGGCTAAACAACGCTCCAAACATGCATTCAATTTTGGCGAGGAAACACTGTTCTGGCCATTTTTCAAAGGGGTCCCTTGACCTCTGACCTCAAGATATGTGAAAGAAAATGGGTTCTATGGGTACCCACGAGTCTCCCCTTTACAGACATGCCCACTTTATGATAATCACATGCAGTTTGGGGCAAGTCATAGTCAAGTCAGCACTCTGGACAATATTTGTCATTCTTTTGTGTTGTTAATTGATTTCCAATAATAAATATATATTTACATTTGCATAAAGCAAGCATATTTGCCCAATCTCATGTTGATAAGAGTATTAAATACTTGACAAATCTCCCTTTAAGGTACATTTTGAACAGATAAAAAAATGTGTGATTAATTTGCGATTAATCACGATTAAATATTTTAATCGATTGACAGCCCTAGTATGAATTTCATGGAGACCACCTAAGACATACACCTACGTAGCAGACAGACTGTACGAGAACAAACAATTTTAAAAAGTAGGAAAAGCTTCCCTCTTTAAAACAGTGTTTCTGCTGGAATGTAAAAATGAGAAGCTCCTGTCCAAATTTAACCAGCCAGTTGTCATAACCCTACTATTATCTTGTGACACAGCATTCCTTTGTTCAATCATAATTATGTTAAACTTGAAATGTCAAAATATGAAAAGGCTTTTGCTTACCAGTGATTAAGAGTATTTCATTAATGTTGGTTGAGCAGCAAGAGAGGGGAGGGGAAAGCTGTGCCTCAGAATGTTTTTGTTCCTTAAATGGCCCCACAAATGGGCTTAACATTCATTTATCAAGGCAACAGGGGGCAGATGAAGGGAGCGAGTGGGCACGCGCCTGTATCAGCTACTGCCCAGCTTTTATTAACCAGCTGTGCTAGACATCCCAGTCACTATCTGCAAGACAATGCTAAGTCAAATGAGCCCATCAACCCAACTGGCCTTGTGCCCATTACTCTCAACCCCCACTGTCAGGCTGGTGTTAAGTGCTCATTAAGGCTAAAGAAAAATGCTATAAGAGAAAATGAAAATGCTCCCCCGTGATTCCATTCACAATTCCAAAAAGCAGTGAGTAAATAGTGTACGTCGCTACTGAAGCAACTCAATTAGTGGCTCAGTGTGTGTGTGTGTGTGTGTGTGTGTGTGTGTGTGTGTGTGTGTGTGTGTGTGTGTGTGTGTGTGTGTGTGTGTGTGTGTGTGTGTGCATGTTCTGAGTCTTAACAAACTGCAAAGTTGTTGTGGATGAGCTGTAAGGTCAGGCTGAATTGTTTCTCAATGGGAACACATTTCCAGCCTTTGACACATGCTGTGCCCCAGTGTAGTGTTTGCTTTAATCAGCGTTAAATCACCGTTTTGTGTCTCCTTTTAAAATGCATTATGTTCATCTCTCACACTAGAAGTGTGAAGTGCTGGAGCAGCTGTAGTCTGAAACCTAAGTATCCACCAAGTAGAGTTTTAACCCTAATATCCGGATTGATTAAACACATGCTGCAATTATTTGTTAAATGGGACCCAATTCAAACTTTTAGAACCAGTATTAGTCACCTCTCTGGTACCTCTTTTTAATGATTTTCACACTATAAATTCTGGTTAAATCCTGTTCAAGCTTAGCCTTGGGTGTGAACACAGTTTTGATCTAAAGTCTATTTGGATCTGACAGCATTTATATAATCTACATTATTTAAGATAAGATAAGTTGATGATAATGCCTCACTTTCAAAGTATGATTTTTTATGACATTAATGAGTAACAAAAAGACCTGGTGTGGCCCGTAAACTTGTTTGAATGTTATGCGCGTGATGAGCCACTACTTCTAGAAGTTATAAATGTTTTGCATTTTAATCTAGGCCTACTTACAGTATGAACCGTGTGAGAGCTTATCGGTTTACCAACCCAGTGCCTGAGCTTAGCTCAGTATCTCTCAACGAACAACATTAAAGAAAGGCAGAGAAAACAAACATTCACACACACAAAGATGTGCATTCAAAGAGATGCACAGTCCTACGTACATATACACACACAGTCACGCGTGTATTTGTGCGCACTCTGTTCCGTGGTGGTTTGACAGAACTGGGACAACCAATTGTGAAGTTAAAAGCCCCCATAAGGCACAGTGTCTACCACCCCATGTTCAGTGCTGCCGGCTGAACCAGGGCATGCTCTAAGTAATGATGGCACCATGTGGCTCACAAGGGGGTGCTTTTAGCTGCTAGAACGTCTGCAGTGCAGTGGTTTGTCCTCCCATACAAACATTTTGAAGTGTACACACACAGCATATAGACACAAACCTTCAAGATTGCGTGGGTTTAGAAATCAGTGTGGTTTTCACCTCTTTCTAGAGTGTACACAAAGATCGTTATGTGCCCTCAAGAAATACACACAGACACACATATAGCTGTATAAACATTCACTCACATATATTGATATTGACACACGACAAATCACACTGCACTTTTTAAATAACCATATGGACACATAAAAAGGGGGTCGAGTTTCAGAGAAAACTTGTTTTGTTATTCTAATTCCTTATGTGACACTGGTTTTGTGTGAGTGTGCATGCAGGGCTCCGGAGTCGCAAAAATCTGTCAAGTGCGATTAAACATTTTCATTGGTCGCACTGGTGCGCCTGACATTTAGCAGGTCTGTCTCTGTGTGTGTATGTGTGAAACTGCACCCTGTACTCCTTCTCAAGCGACATCACAACCTTAAAACATACCGGTTATTCAAAATGAAGAGAACTATTGATTGTGTTTTCGTTAAGAAAAATGCTGCGTTGCCCGCTACAGATTCATTTCACAAGTGGCGGGGCTCCAGAGTGCGACCATTTTGGTTGCATATGCGACCAGAAATCTGTCGAGTGCGACTAAATATTTTCATTGGATGCACCAGTGCGCCTGACAGGTCTGTCTCTGTGTGTGTGTATGTGTCAAACCGCACCCTGTAGCCTACTCCTCCTCGAGCAACATCACAACCATAAAACATAACAGTAATTCAAAATGAAGAGAACTGCTGATTGTTTTTCGTAAAGAAAAATGCTGCGGTGCCCGTTACACCTACGGCCCAGCCCAGACCCAACATCACCGGTCCCCGGTAAAATCCCTAATTCTGATCAGGGGAGCCGGATTAATTTCACAAGTGGGAAGGGCAAAAAGTGTGTGTGTGTGTGTGTGTGACACTGTACATTTAATAACACAAGGCACCTTTATCGTTAATTTCTTCTCTGCTTCGATGATCACCAAACAGCTGATCTGCTCGTATCGCATCTCTCTCTTTGTCAGTTGACCACTCACTGACAACGCACACATTACATTACTCTACTCTTAAACCAACGTATAGTGTAAACATGTTAACTGTTACGTAACAATTTACATTATGATGCGTTCAGGCTCTAATCAGTAAAGATGAGCAGGCGAAGGTAAATTCTAATGTTATCATGATGTGTTCAAATGTAATCTTGTAAAATGTAGTTTTTGAACTTGAACTTTGAGAAACTTGAATAAATCCAGTTGTTTTAAGGACATGTTTTCACAGCAATATAAAATAGATAAGAGAGAGGGAATTATGACCTCTTTAACATCCAAACAAAAACCAGTATGCAAACGGTAATAAAGCAGTGGATGTTGGAAGTACATGGGATTTATTGTTTTACTTTTATTTTTTAACATGGTATCAAATTGGTATAGAGAATCGTAGATTTGCACTGGTATTGGTATCGACTACTAAATTTATGGTATCGTAACATCCCTAGTGTGGGCCTATGCGAACTAACAAAACACCTAAAATGTTATTATTATTGCAGCGCAAAAAGGCGCGGGGAACAATTTTGGGTGCATCTAAGTTATTTGCTGGTGCACCTAAATGAAAAAGTTAGGCACACCAGTGCAACCAATTAAAAAGTTAGTCTGGAGCCCTGGTGTGTGTGTGTGTGTGTGTGTGTTAGAGAGGGAGAGAGAGGGTCAGTGTATAATTGTGTTTTCCATTACTGTATGTACCCCATGTCCAATGCTTCTGTGCTATTAATGGTATTAAAAATATTCAGTTTGCTTTCCCTCTATGGCTCAAAGTAGCAATTAGCTGCACTTTACAAGAGATCACAAAAAATCAAGTACTCCTACATAAAGGCATGGGTGATGTGCCTGAGGCACATTAAGTAACTGTGAAAGAGTGAAAATTAAAATTAAGGTGATGTATCCTTACAGTTTGTGCAAGATGAAGAGCTTTGTGTCTGAAGATTGTGTCTAAATGCTCATTTGTTCAACGCAAATAGAACACATGGCTTAGATAGAACTATACGGCGATATCTAATGTAGTACACAATATCTCATTTCCCGTAGACTTTATGAGTCACTGCACCAGACACTAGACTTCCTGCAGACCCGGAACTGCTCTTTTATGTGAATAAAATAACAGTGTTTGCATCTCAAGGTTCTATTTTTATGAATCACGTCACAGACACAAGCCATGGCATCAGAATAGTAATGTGGCCAGTCGTGTGCAGCAACTTCGCCACATTTACATTCAGAATGCATATATGTCTAAATGAGACTTGGGGGTGACACCACAGTGGGAATACATAATCAGTAGGTGTGGTAGCAGCTGGTATCAGTCGCTCACTAAGTTGCACTGCACTGCTTGACCACTGCTGACACTCCAGTACTGCTCCACTGCTGACACTCCAGTACTGCTCCACTGCAGGCAATCAAGTTCACAGCATGTCACAAAAACAGCAAATGGGCACTGGTTAGAAAAAAAAGCTGTGCACCATGACAATAATACACCACTGCAGGTACAAAGCCCAGTCATGTGCTGTGTGCAATTACGAGGAACGCTATGTAAGTAGCATTCACTTTGTAGTAAAAAGTCTTGTGAAATGGCTTTGAGATTGTAATTCTCTGTCATGGTTTGATGTGTTTCTGCATGAAACTGAGTACTGGTGGGTGGCAGGAAGGGCAAAGATTGCAAAGTGGATACTGATGTTAACTCTTACTATTGACGAATCACTCACATTCTTTGTCTTCCCCATTTAAGAAGTAGGGAAAGGTGGAGGGTCATTTCATCTTAGACAATATCCTTGTGCACTGTAGTTTCAGCTTAGAGATGGCTGCCTAAAATGAATGGTTACAATTAAATGAATAATCTGCTCGTTTTGAGTTTGCTGCTCCTCTTGTTCATTTCAGCTCCATTTTAACAGTTTACATCAACTGACCTTGATGAGATGACGCAGAAGGGTTATGCTTTTAATTGTATTTTTAGCCCCTAAATGGCTCATCTGAAATTGTGAAAAGTTCAGAGGCAGTGCTTTGCTAAAGGACACTTTTAATTGTCGAAACAGCGTAGAGGTTAAGTCGCCATTTTTGTTCATGTAATTTAGTGTGAGAACAATATAGTTGTTGAAAATAGTCAAGAGTAATGCAGCATGGTTGAAAATGCTGTTTTTTTAACCAAACACCTACCAACATTTTTGTATCTTCAGACCAACAAAGTAGTCATTTTGCATAACACAAGCACAACCTTGTGTATATGCAGAATTGTCTAGACTAGGCTTGCCGCGATAGTCGGCGTTACCGGTGTTACAGGGTGTTTTGGCACACACCCGATTACATTAATGGTCCACCGGCCCCACCGTCGTTTTGCTTTTTTTATAGAAATAAAACCCATTTAGTTCATTTTCGCATATCAGCGCCATGTTATCAATACATAGTCGGCACCGGACGCTCCAAAGTGAAAGAGTCTGCTCCCTACGGAGTTTCAACACAGAGTAGCATGAGTCAGATTTAACACACAAAGCGAAAAGCAAAAGCGCCTATTGGCAATTTAAACCCAATACTATGGGGGAACCGTAAAGTTAATGAGTGCGGAGGACGAGCAGTCACAGCCGGTGTGTGCGTGGCACAGTGGCGCAAGGTGGAAACCTGCGGCCGTGCAGCGAAAGCTCGACCGGAGAGACCAGACACACAGCCATCCAACGGTAAAGATGAAAGTAAGCGCTCAACGTATATTGACCATCATCTTTTCTTGTAACATGTCCAGTGTAATCGGTAACACCGGTGTTGTCAAAAGTTTATTAACCGGTGGGAAAACTTCCTCACCGTGACATCCCTAGTCTAGACACACGTAAACATGTAAACATTCAAAGAAATCAAGTTGTAGCTATAAGCAATATATTGTAAATGCCTCCTCATGCACATAATTTTCCAGAATGACCTCTGTTGATCTCTGTCTGTTCAGAGTCAACGTTTATCTGGCGAAGGTGGCAGGACAGGACGGGTAATAACACCCGGGTGACAAGATAAGGAGAGTAGAGGATACAGTGTCCTGATCTCACACACACACACACACACAGCGTTGTGGAAATCTCACATTTGACTACTACCTAACAGCATTGCATTCACCTGCTATGTTGTCAGACAACTAAACCGGGAAAACAAAACATAACCAAACATGGATGTCATAGAAAGAACATTGCAAATCTGGTCTCGTAAGTTGGAGGTTCTCACAGCTCACAGGCACTCCACAGCAAAGTGAGTGTCAGCTACACACAGAGCAGCCTGCAGTCAACGTTTTTACACCAAGTGGGATAAAAATCTGTAAAAACAGCGGTGTCATGCTTCAACATGGTTATACGAGTTGACAGACGGGAGCAGAGAAACCTGTTGAAAGCTCAGCAGCGCTGAAGGGAGGGAGTTAATATATGGAGCAGACGAAGACCAAAGTTTCTGTACTACTGTATTTTTGCTTCTGCTCTTACTTCAGTAAAAAAGTGTTCCCCTGGATACACATAACGGCCAATGGTATTTTGAGGGAGTGTAGACTTCATACTTACTTGGAAAAACTACTCTACTGTCAGGAGACTGAACAGGCATGTATACTAGAGGAAAATAATCAAGCTGCAGTGGAAGCTCTCTGGTGTAAGGGACACTTTGAATGCAAGTTTGTGTGTGTATCTATTTGCAAGACTGTTGGTGGGCATGGAGGTGGACCCCATTATTTAAACACAGTAATGGGTCACTGAATGTTGCACAATTGACGCAGGATGCTGTCCATGTAATTATCTGTGTCTGTATTACTATATTCATTAGTTCTTCGGTTTATGTTCATTAACAACCTCATGAACTAGGACCTCCTCTGCCAACGCAGGCGATCATCAATATTCCAATGGTGTGCTTTGCATCCTCTCTCTCTCCCTCTCCCTCTCTTACACCGCTCCTCATCTGTTTTCCGATCCTAATACCGCGTAGTGGAAATCACTTCAGACAACCGAGTCAGAACAATTTGCATATAGCCTATCAAAGAGGTCTTACCATCGCATGGCTCATTCATATTCATGAGGTCATGGCCAGGCTGGTGCCCTCATTGGCCCCGTCAAGGCTCGAAACCCGCCTCTGTGATCAGAGCTAACAGCTATTGGATGGCTCTTCATTAGCAGCCACATCCCTGTTGACCCAGTTTCCAACGGTTACAGAGTATTTTTTTCTGATTTCACGTGCGGTGTGATTCAGGGCCAAAAAACTCAAGGTGGATTGAAACGAGGTGCTCTTGATCTAAACTGCAAAGCACTTCAGCAGTATTATCAGTGAGATCAGCTTGTACAATATACATGAGGCGTTCCTTGTTTCTGAAGCTCATTATTTTCAAAGAGCCCATTAATTTGAACACGCACTGTCTGCTTTTTACGTAATAAGTTGAGTGGTTAGATCAACTGTTTAAGTGATTCTGCCTAAGTCGTTTCTTTGACTACCTTCAACAACCAAAAACACAGAGAGATTGAGTGATTGAAAGCACTTACTGACTCTAAATTCACAATCAGGATCTAAGGGTGCTGTCGCATCAGGGACCCGGGCCCGGATCCGAGTACACTTAACCTCAAAGTCAAGTTAGTCTGATTAGTGTGAACGCTCTGTACCGTACTCAAACACGGTTCGTCGATCCGTACTTGAGTCAACTTGAAAAGGTGGTCTCGAGTACGGTTCATGTTTACTCGGGTACGGTTTGCATCAGCTGTGAAAGCCAACCGTACCGAAACACGGATGTGGACTGCTATTTAACACTAGCAGTCAGCGAGTAGTTTTGAGAGGGCAGGCTTTTTTCAACGCCGCCGGTCTCCTCCGAAATCTGTATATGCTCGCAGCATGCGCCGATCTCATCCTCTGAACTGGAGGACCATGGGTGATAAAGCAGGAAGGCTGGCGAGAGGGTCCTTAAAGTACAGACAATAGTAGGCATTGGGGTTGGGCGATGTTTGTTATTTTATTAAGCTAACATAATGGTCTGCATCCGAAGAACGAGAGCTGCTCAGCGGGCAGAGAGAGAGAAAGACAGCGAGGGAAACAACGCGTAGAGCCAGCATATTTTCACATCTAACTCAGTGACAACGACGGTTTTGAGTTTTATTTTGTTTCCGTCAAGTTTGAATGAAGTGTTTTACGATGCTCCGCCATTAGAACAGCTGATCTCAACATAAACAAATACGCGTGGATGATGACGCAAGTGTACTCGGGTACGGAATAACTTTACTAATGTGAAAGCTGAGCGGCGTGGGAGTGAAGAGGGGGGGAATCGTACTCGGCACGGTACGGATCAATCATACCTAATATGAAAACGCCCTAAGCTGTCTCTTTGATTGGTTGTTGGTTTCAAAATCTGTAGCATTGTGACCGTAAGAATGATTACAATTTAATTATCTATTCTCATATTGTTGGTGTTTGGGAACCTTATATAATAATGACAATGAATCCTAGTTTGTTTTGTGCATATTACATCAACATGGAGTAAAATATGCACTGTATGTGCTGTGTGAACAGATTCAAAACAGAGTAAATTTCCTTAGCCAATCCAATGAAAAACATGAATAACACCTGCAAAGCCACCAGTATTTAGCACACAGCAAGGGGGGGCGACCTCAGCTGCTGTTCGTAGATACAGTCACTTATGCTCGATAAATCACAGCAACTGTTGATACAAAATAGCTTCAACATTTACTGGAATACCTGTCGAAGGTCATCAGGCTGAAGCACATTATAAAAGGATCGTAAGTGTTGACAGTGTGCGGGAGTTTGCTTCTTTGTTAGCTACGGAAGCGATCGGCACTCAGATTGGAACCTATGATTTGCATTGTCTCTTGCCGATACAGTAATGTGTGTGTGCATACAGTACAGTATAAGCACTTGAGTATTGTGTGATCTAGAACATTAGCCTTGAGGAACATCAGCTCAACTCAGTGTCAGTACAGAGACAGGAGCGCAACCAGTGAACAATGACGAACATGTGCTATCATTTTTCCCACCTACTTGTGCTACTTTGAATGTACATATGTCACCACGTCAATGATTGTGACGTCTTTTGTCAGGAAGATAAAAAGCTTAAAAATAACCCTCTCATTCAGACCCTTTCACACAGACACATATACCAAGTTGAAGTTGAATATGCACATAGCTCACTGCAGCACATACTTTGGCAGGACATAATAGGATTTGTGCCATAGAGGAACCATATCTTTAGAATAGGCCTGTATAATCCTGCTGTATTACAGTGCTATAGATGTACAGTGTAACAAAAATGGAAAATGTCCCGAGCAGATGAAGCCATTAGTGCACTTTTTCATACTTACTGCACTATTCTCATTTCTACCCTCAGAGGAAATTCTAGTGCCTTCCAACCAAGTAATTACCACGCAATTTCACATTTTATTACTGACTGCAGTATAGAGAGTATAACATGAATTTTCTAGGCACCTCTCCTGGCAATGGGGGCCAGAGAAGCAACTGTGCAGCAGCAATATATGTTAGTGCAAGATGGGACTTCTTTGGTAGCACTGCATACTGAAATTGTAGAATCCACACTAATTAAATACAAACTTCCAAGAACTATGCAAGAAAGAGGCAAAGGAAAAGACAGGAAAAGAGCAACTAATGCAATACTACAATTAACAATTCATACAACCTTAAATGCAAGACGCAAAATAATCTTGGTCTGTTGCATCTTTCTGTTCATAACATGATCACTTCATGTGTGTGTGTTAGGTACAATTTGTCCTGTTTATATTCAGAACCGTTTGGTGTGTGTCATTTGGCGTGTCAATGTTGGAAGAATAAATGTCTCAAATGCAAAGCTAAGTTTAATCTCAGCTGTGTTCAATTTTCATCCAACTAAACCCATACATTACTGATTTCCAGGGGAAACGTGGCTGCTGAATGTCGCGATTATCAACCAGGAAACATGCAGACTGCACATTTTATATTTAAATGTATCTGATGTTGAGACATTTAATCTTGCAGTGGAAGCATTTAGGCCTTTTTGATTAAAGTGTTCACCTTTTCAATTTGTAGATAGTAACAGAGTTTTTCGCATTGCCAGCATAACGCATTCGGCTTGCCTGGTTAGACCATGCAATATGACTCATATCAGAGGACTGCCATATTCTGAGGCAAAGATATGGACAAATAGAACACAGGATATACAGAATATTGTCTGTGAGTGGGAATGCAGAATGTGCAAAACAGTCTATTATTATCTGCTCTATTTTATGCTACTCTGTACAAACTATAAATAATGCTAGATTGTGTTTTCTATGAATTTCTGCATACGTTATACAACTATTGGTTGGCTAAACCTTTTCTATGTCTTGTATTACTGTCTTTGGTAAAAGCACACAAACTAAATGAGAGAAAAGACACACAACATTGCTTGTGAGCTGGACTTGAACCCTGAATGTTGTCATTGGCGGCGTATCCAGCAATTACCTCTAACCACTGTGGAAACCACTTAAGTGTCTCTCTTATGGCAACTGAGTGCTAAGGAATATTGGTTGAGAGACTGGGAGAGAATATAATGCATGAAGTTCACTTCATCTCTGCTGTGCAATCGACTACCATGTTTTGTTAAAATGGCCACTGGAGGGATGAGGCAATGGACAATAGAGGGAGAAACACAGTCTTCACAAAAACCATAACACTTTACTCTTCTGAAGGCTTCTAGAGAAATCCAGCTCTAAGAGCAGCCTCTTTCTCCATCTTTGTTCTCCTTTAATCTTTCTCCCCTTCATTCTTACAGAATAAATGGGGCTCCATTTCATGTTGGTGCTTTTCTCTGCTCAGTGCAGGGTTGATACCTGCAGGGAGCAGGGAGGCGATGGAGAGATAGCTATAAGAAACAAAATATGTTGGCCTTTCAAAGGACCCGCAGGTTTAAAGTCTGTTCTGAGGTAAACGGATTTACGCGTGCCTCTTCACAAAGGCTCAAATTACTCTTTTGCCCACACCTTTTCTTTATCTTGCCGTCTCTATCACTTTCTCACACTTAGATTACTACTCTCTCGTCCTCTTGCTCCATTTTCACTGTCATCTGCACACGCTTGTACTCCTTATCTAGTTTTCTCTTTCCTCTTCTTTTCAATCACTGGCCGTCTATCTCTTCGCTGATTTCTTTAATTCACCCAACCTCTATACCTATTTCTGCTCTCTCTCCGCCTGCCTTCCTTCCCATGTCCGCCTATTTAAAGCTGCTTTATAGAATCATGTGGCTCACTGTCTGATAAGCGGTGATTAAAGTGTTGTGATACAGTGAAAGTAGAGGATAGCGAATCATGTCAGTTAAAAACCAATTACAGGTACATGTCAGACCTTTTATAAGAGACAGATGGGGCACAGAGCACGCAGAGAGAACATGGAGAGAAAACTGATAAAGTTAAGGATTCATAAATGATGATGGAAATGCTTACAGAAATGTTGATCTTTAGAAAAATGGGGATAAACAGTTTAAAGAATGGGGTAGATAAAAACTAGAATTACTGCCTCATGGTTGTATGCCTCCGCCAACAAGTCAAGTTGCAGTTTACATCCATGTCTGTCCAAAATGTCATCACTACATCATTTTATCCTGTTAGACATGTGTGGAATTTTCATTATTAGCATATGAATTCTTGAGTTATGGCCAAAATCATGTTTTGTGAGGTCCAAGTGACCTTGACATTTGACCACCAAATTCTAATCAGTTCACCCTCGAGTCAAAGTGGGTGTTTGTGCCAAATTTGAAGAAATTTGCTCCAGGCATTCCTGAGATATTGCTTTCACGAGAATGGGATGGACATGAGGTATCAGTGACCTTGACCTTTGACCACCAAAATCAGTTCATCCTTGAGTCAAAGTGGGCGTTTGTGCCAAATTTGAAGAAATTTGCTCCCGGTGTTCCTAAAATTTTGCGTTCACAAGAATTGGTCAGACGGACGGACGGACGGACGGACGGACAACCCGGAAACATAATGCCTCCGCTGTAGTCCTCAGACTACAACTAGTTAGTATTAGCACAAATAAACTGCATGTTTATTTCAAAAGCATTGTCCAGTGTCCCAATAGATGCCCTGTTGGTGTGGAATGGTCTCCGTTGGTCTGCTGATGAGTAGTTATTTGGCTTGCTTCTTTCTTTATTCTAAACCTAAATTCTGGATTCATGCACACAGTTAAGCATTCGCTTGGTGTACCGTGTCTCAAATTACCATTCTACACATGTACAGCTTTGCTCAGGAACAGACTGTTCCTGTTTCCGTATCATACATTTCGCATTGATGAAAAACTTCTCTCTACTTCCTCTCTCTTCATCTACTCCCCTTTTCTCCTGCCTTCTGCAAAATCTACGTAATGTATGAACACCTGCTTTAGCTGACATTTAAGCGTCATCTCATCATGCTTCCAAGTCTGATCACAGCTTCAATCCTCCTTGTAATATGGGGGCAGAGCTTGGATCCTCACCCCACCTAACTCCCATCTCTTTCTGCTTTTTTAATTACACTCTGACATTTACTTTTACTGGTTCCATACTGTGTTACAGCAAAAAAAAAAAAAGTAATGCAAGACCACGTGAACACAAGTGTATGCGGGGTTATTGCATGTGTACACGTACACACACACACTCAAGCACACACACGTGCACATAGTCAAATACACCCATTTATGCACATATAAAACCTGATTGCTGTAGCCCCAGGGGGCATCTGTGATTAAATGTCATTTTTGTGCTGAGTCAAGCATACAAAAACACTGTTGGAATTACAGAGGAGCCAGTGGGGACTCTAGTCCCCCGTAAGAGACTGGAGCCCCACTAACATTTATATCAGTCAAAGTTCAGGATCTTCACAAAATGTGTTCACTAACTAGTCATTTTACAACGTCCACATTTTATTTTCTCCAGTGATCTTATTTGTTCTTCTTTATACACTGGGACGAGTAGATTATTCACGGCAAAATGGTACTGATCACAAAGAACAGCATCTGAAGCCGGACTGTGATTTGAACACTGTTTAGAAAAAAGGAGAGGATTGCTATGGATAATCAATTATTTACACTGATATCACGCTGATAGCAATTTAGCCCATGCTGGAATTAAATGAAGACACTGATCAGAGTGGAAGTCAGTCAAAATAGGCTTTGAAGGTTTGCAGTATGAGAAAAAAAAATCAGTTTAAAACAATTTTAATCACAAAGACAGTAGCTTGCTCCTCATACATAAAATAACAGTGGTGCTTCTGTATGCCGTAACGAATCTCAAGATTACAAATTTCTTATTCAGCCTACCCGTCACAAAAGCAATCTTGCCATTTCCGTCTTTTTTTTAAAAGTGATTTTTCCATCAGCATTTCATTCAATTCACCACCTGTCATTGAACAAAATGGTGCCGATGGAGTTTCTCCACTGTTTTCTACCACAAAGCAATCTCACTCTGTGCACCTAAAACAAATCAATGAGATTACCAGGGAAACAAAATGTAACATTTTTAAAGTTGCGGGTCAAAATAGATGCGGTAAATATTTATTAATTTGAAAACAACTAAAACAGCTTTCCTTAGCTTGTACTGACCCACAACCTTACTTTTTGAGTCAGCCTTAAAGTGACAGTAGGCAGTATATTTTTGGCATCATTGGGCAAAAATTCCATAATAACCTTTCAGCATATTGTAATTCAAGTGTTTGAATGTTTTCAGGCTTTAAAAAATCTAGCCCGTGACGGGAGACTTTGACCAATCACAGGTCATTTCATTGAGAGAGCGTTCCTATTGGCTGTGCTTCGGTCATGTGACCAGAACTTGGCGTTCCTTCAACAGATTTTACAATGGCTGCCGCGTCACAAACTTTCTCATTTTACAGCTAAACAGTACACTACAAGATGATTCTGAAAACATTTGAGGCGAGAAATAGGCATTAAGGTAACATAATATTGATTCATATTTGATCAGCGCTGCCTAGTTTGACCGTTTGGTCGGAGTTCGCGAGTGATTGACAGCTGGCTCTCATAGACCTCAGATCAGTTCTTACCGCTTGTTTTCCTCCGGTAAGTGAAATAACTTTTTTTTCATCATATTTGCTCCAATCTCGCCTACTTCAGCTTTAACAAGTCGGAGAGACACTACTTTATGTGAGCCTCTTGGTCAGTCAGCATATCTCATTCTTTGATCTGTCCAAGTCTGCCTTCACCCTTTTTAGTGCATCTATATCCATGACTGCTTAATTTACATCCATTCATCTACATAATAACAGCGCAGATGGGCACAGACACAAACACACATGCATTATATAAATACAAATGTATTCAATCCCATTACATGGAAGTACAGTAAGCCGCACAAGAGCACCTGCAACCTCTCCATTTCTGTGGCTCACCCAGAAGCCCTCCAACTCATTTAAATATACATGAACCATTACACACAGACACTCAAGTAGCCAGACACACACACATACAAACAAAGGTGAATAAATAGTAATCAGATTGTGATTATGGGTCTCGGTGAAACAATGGAGACAATAGCCAAGGTGTGCCAATGTTTTCCCCACCGTTATAAAAACTAATTCCTATCTGTATAATGCAATACCCTGCTAAATAAATCAGATTTAGTGCGTGCTTCTGTACTGCAGGTACATGTGTGTGTCTTTACGTGTGTGTGTGTCTGCGAGGGTGACAAGGTCTGAATGATTAATGATCACTGTACAATAGAAAACATTAAAAGAAAGTCTACAGGTACACACAGACACACTTGAAATGTAATGAATGCTCAAGCAGCAGGTGTTCAATATTGATTACATACAGGACAGTTTTTGTTTAATGTGTGGAATTGTAATTTATTCAACTGTGTGTGTATATGTGTGTGTGTGTGTGTGTGTGTGTGTGTGTGTGTGTGTGTGTGTGTGTGTGTGTGTGTGTGTGTGTGTGTGTGTGTGCACGTGTGTGTCTTTGCGTGTGTAAATAATCCCGGGGAGGGAAGAAGCGAATAATGGCTTTGAACATGAGCTTCATGCAATTAACTGTGAGCCAGAGCAGATAGACTCCACAGTCAATACCTCTTGTAATGCTGGCAAGGGACGTAAATAAAAAAGAGAAACGGTTTCCTGTGTATATGTACATGTGCGCATGTGAATGTGTACTACAGGGATCTGATAATACCTCTTCAGGCTCAGGGAGAGGTGTGGGATGTTAATGGGTGTGTGTTAAGGTGAGTGTTGTAAATAAAAGAGGCAGTATTCCACATGGGTGTGTGTGTATGTGTGTGTGTGTGTGTGTGTGTGTCTGTGTGTGTCTGCATGTATAAATCTGAACGCATGGTGTGAGTGGTACTAATTGTAAGCATGATGTCTTGGCTCATGGGTTCCTGAAGTAGAAAGGTCATATAAAACGAACACAAGACCTAGTATAACATCCAACAGTGTGTCGTAATACAATTACAAAAATAACTAAAGGCTGGGAATGAGAGTGGGTGCACTCAGTAGAGTGCGGATCTCCGCCAGGTGTGTCTGCAACAACCACTGCTGTAATGTTTGATTGAATGAATACAAACCACAATTGACCCCAGTCTAGACCACAACCGTATCAGACGTTTTTTTCGCTAGCATGTCTCATGCAACAGATGCGCTCTTATTTTAATCTTTGCAGCTGTCTGCACCGCTTCGTGTAGCTAAACTGCAGTTCAATGTGTAACGCGTCATGATGACTGTTTAATGTTCCTCTGAACAGAAACCGTCAGTCCTGCATTGTGTTTAGTTCCATTAGCTGTTAGCTCTGTTAGCTGTATTAGCCCCGTTAGCTGTTAGATCTTTTAGCCAAACACACTGCTAGGCCTGCAAATCAAGAGAGGAACTATTCGCAATCCGTAGTGGAAACAAGAGTCCAAACTGAAGCAGTTGTTTATCACTTGCGGCCACTACCGGCTGGTTAAGAGGAGTGATGAGTCAGCAGTCAATGACGTTTTAACAGGGTACCTCAAGGGCTCTTCAAGTTAAATTTAAGACTTTTTAAGACCTTTTTATTATCACTTTGAAAGAAATGCTAACTGCCATACTGGCAAAAGTATGAAGGATATAATGGAAAATCAGTATGGATTTTAAGCCCTAGAAAATAATTATTTATTTTAAAAGTACTTCAATTTAATAAAACAATTTATGATAATAATCACATTCATATTTCATACACAATAGCTTTGTGAGGTGTGTGTGTGTGTGTGTGTGTGTGTGTGTGTGTGTGTGTGTGTGTGTGTGTGTGTGTGTGTGTGTGTGTGTGTGCACTCTAATATCATAAAATGAAAAAGCCCCCACCCCTCTCCATGTGCACGTCTCTCTGTTCATTGCATTAATGTTGCAGCTGGTATATGTGGAGCTAAATTGTATTTATTTATATATAACTTAAATATTCATTTACATATTTTTGGCTAGCTTAGAATTTTCCCCCTGGGGACCAAGAACGCCTAATTGATATAATAATATCATAATTTATTTATTGATTATATTTTGTTTTATTTATCTGAATCTGCAAAATAACTAAAGCTGTCAGATAAATGTATTGGAGTAAAAAGTACAATATTTATCTCTGGAGTACAAGTATGAAGTAACAGGAAACAGAAATACTCAAGTACAAGTACCTCAAAATTTTACTTAAGAACAGTACTTGAATAAATGTACTTAGTTACTTTTCACCACCGGCAACTGAGTTGAGAAACGCCATGACATTTTTTATGACGTTACAGTATTTATTTAATCCTACGAAAGGACAAGATCTTTGTAAATGAAATTCAATACTTTTAAGGCCATATTTTGAGAGTATTATATTCCATGTTTTTTCATACATTTAAGAGCCTGCAGGTACCTTGTATAAAACAGTCAATAAAATATGTTGTCAATAAAATATGTTTTCAAAAAGAAAGAATCACTACGACCACGAGAGATCCTTGAGCATACAGTCATGAATGAGCACAAAAAAATATTAGGTTGATGGGTCCAGCAGTATGCAATATTAGCTGTGGACAGACACAGACATGCACACACATACACACACATACACACACTCACACACACACACACACACACACACACACACACGACTGAATACATAATCTCCTGGCAGAGATAATGAAAGTATACCCATGATGGGGACAGAGAAAGGGAGACAAAAGGCAAATGGACTAAAAATTGTAGCAGCCGAGAGATAAAGTGGATTTGATATTGCGATAATGGGGGAAAGAATAGGACATCAGAACAAGAGCAAAGATAGGAATCAAGGTAAGGAAGGCGGTGAGACACAGATGGGGAGGAGAAAGAACAGGTAAGCTATAACACACTGTACTGAAATGCACACAAGTCTCTAGCCTTGGTGGACACAACAACCACAGTCCAACCTGCACACACATCAGCAAAGCCACTGATGTAAAAAAAACACAGGCAGGCACGCAATATGGACACCCTGTCTCTCATCCACACATAAACAAACGATCTACCCCACTCTCCACTCCAAGCCTCGCATTGATTGTTTAGAGCTGCAGGTTCTGTATTGATTTCTCTTAATCAGTTTTAAATGAACAATTATGGCCTTGTCACCAGCTGTTACTTGCAGCTACCCAACAACAGTCTGTCTATTTCTCTCCATAATAACAAACTCCCCTGTATTATATAAAGTTAATTGATAAGCATACATTTATTGTGATTACTATAATTAGATTACTCCTCTCCTTTGTCTTGTTTTCTCAGTTACAAATGGGGGCATGCTGTGGCATTTTAAAGAAGAGTGCAAAAGCAGACAGCTTTTCATTAAACAAAAACATGTACGATAGAAACAAGTACAATTTATTCAAAACATTGCTTTTCTTCACAGAAGTTATACCAATTATCTGTACAATGATTTCCTGTTTGATCCTTCATGTTGAAAGGGTTTAGGATGATTGGAGCTTGCTCAGTAAAGCCACTGATGTTAATTGTAAGCAAACATCATGGATGTGGGACATGCTCAAATGCCTTACGCATGTACAGTATATAAGAATGTCACTAAAATGATTTGCTCAGTAAATTAATGTTACGTACGCATATCTGTTACTGAGCTCTAAATATGATGATGAGTATACACGTCACATGGACTCAGTGTGCTGTCTTGACTGTGTTTTGCATAGCACACAAACAAAGTTGCTCACTGCCTGGCTATCTCTCCTTGTTTTCCAAGATAACCTCTCTGGCAAATGCAGATTCTATTAACCCTCAAGTTAAGAAGAACATGCCAATCAATAACATCTGTATTTATTCACACATTTCACCCAGACATGACCCGTTCCGATTAGTAGTCTGTTCAGCAACACAAAATACAAAATTACTACCTAAAATATCTTATTTCTTCAGTCTGCCCCTCAACTTTTGTTTGCCTTCCTCCTCGTTGGTTGCGCATTCCAATGCCTTCACAGTAACACAGTCCAAATGAGCATGGCAACACATTCCCTGTTACATGAGCCCAGTCATAATTGTCTGCCATCCTGTCTGCATTCTTGACAGCTTGTTAATCTCTGTTTATCTCTATCTAGCATCCAACTAACAAGCTCTTTCTTAATTCTAAATTTTCTATTTTAAATATTCTTCCAGTGATATTTCAATTTTGGAACCCATCGGCCATCGGTCTGATGACAATTTAGGCTCTGGGGGCAACGGGCAACGGCCAATATTGCGGTGGTTCTGGTGTAGCCAGCGGATATCCAGATAACGACGTCAGACGATAGACGGTGGCTTCCAAGATTGCATTTCGGCCAATGCGGTCCCCCCTCTTTGCTCACCACACAGACTGTTTACCTGCATGCAACCAAAGACCACTCAAATGTGATTGGCCAACACTACTTAGACAACAAACGGAAATCCGGACGCTTCTGACACCAAAATCTTGTCCCGTTGCCTACAAGTTCTGCATTCATATGCAGAATATGTGCTTATAGAGATTGGGGGGAGAATCGATACAGCATAGTATCGCAATATTTTGCGTGGCAATATTGTATCAATACACAGACGTCAAGTATCAAGCTTTTATTATATAGACTCTAAACCTCTCAACAATCCGACGGCCTGCTGGCGAGCCTAGACGCTGTTCTGTCTTTCAGAGGTTGTAGCGGGCTCAGTCTTATAGCAAGAGTGAAGATAGTGGAATCGATTGGTAAAACAACGACATACATGTCATGTTAGCTTATTGGGAAGAACGCTAAATAATGCCCAAAAGTTACGCTAAATTTTGGCGAGGAAAAACTGGCATGGCCATTTTCAAAGGGGTCCCTTGACCGCTGACCTCAAGACATGTGAATGAAAACTCTGAGATGAACAGAGTGAAAACTATCTCATTAGATAAAATAGATGTTGACATACTGCATATTTTGCAGTTGAAAAAAGGTAATAAATCACAATATATCGCAACATATATGATCACAATACTCAGCATATCATGAAATATTTAAAATCGCAATAAGATCATATCGTGACCTAAGTATCGTGATAATATCATATGGTGGGGCCTCTGGTGATTCCCACCCCTAATAGAGGTTAGTGACATCTTAACATACCTCTGTGTACCTCTGTCATATGTTTATTATGGATCAGAGTTTGTACCTTTTCTGACTGTTCCTGCTCATCTTCCTTCTTGCTACCCTGTTAAAATGATTGACATGCATTGCCATACTTTCTTGCTCTCTGTTTAAAAAAATGTTTAAAATAAAAGTATGAAGAATCAAGGAAACAGAGGGAAAACGACCACTGCTACTCGTTAGATTTGCAGGGAGGTACAGTCAAACATGAAAAAACCTAGATTACTCCTCTGACTTAATACATAAATGCTTTTCCTTTTAGCTGATTGAGGTGAGTGTATTATTTGTCATGTGTGTCTGTGAGCGCACACACACACACACACACACACACACACACACACACACACACACACACACACGTGCACAGCAGCATATTTATTTGACTATGTGGGTATGTGTATTTTGTGTGCCGTACAGGAGTGTGTGTGTGTGTGTGTGTGTGTGTGTGTGTGTGTGGGTGAAAGAGAAAGAGATTTATCCCTCTTTCCAGGACCTTGGAGAGCAATTACTTCAGCAAATCAAGCCAGCCCAGGACCGAGGAACTGAAATAAAGTCTGATTGTTTTTATTCCTCCTGTTGTTCTGTATTACTGCTCCCTGTTGAGAAAGAGCGGCTAGCACTGTACAAGTCCAGCTTTACTGCTCTTCTTCTTCATCTTACTTTTCCAGAAAGAAATTGCTTGGAATTTTTAAAAAATATATATTCTTTAATATACACTACATCAAAGATGTATATTTAAAGGTATAGCACACATGCTCTGTAAACCTGGACATATATACAAGATATAATAGCGACTAACAAGGAGGCTGAAGATGGCTGCATCATGTTTTTTGTTTTTTCTACATGAATGAATATATGAATATGGCATCTAATATCAAAAGCTGTTAAAAACAAATTGGTTACAGTGCAAGAACCTTTGCTGAGAATGGAGCTGCTACAATTATGGTGGAGAAAGTGTGAACATGTATGTATGTATAATTTTCTCACCCTTTCTTTCTCACCTCACCTCTCGCATCTTTATTTCCTGACCCTGGTACTAACACACTCACAAATAGGTATGCACCGATATATCGGCTGAACATTGGTACCGATAGATATGCGTCTTGTTGACTGCCGGCTAAATGCTGTGTTGGCTATTTGCGGCCGGTATCGGACAACAGTAACAGCTGCTGATTCAGCGAAGAAGCCACAAGGCCAGACAAAGTCAGAGGGAGTATTACACTGTCTCGGAGAAAGATCAGCGATATGTCTTTGTTTCCCTGGCACAAAAGGGGAATAAATAACAGCAAAAACAAAATAAACAAAAACATCAGTATCGTTATCGGCCAAGTTGTTATTTTAAACATCGGTATCGGCCAAGAGTTTTGCAATCGGTGCATCCCTACTTACAAATACACACATGTACTCGCTTTCTGTTTTTTTAAGTCCTTTCCTGCTCAATTGCAGTGAATTATATTTTATGTTTCTGTAATATTCTGTTTTTACATTTTTTGTACAAAAAAAGCAGCCCGTAGCATGTAGCATATAGCATAAAGAGTAAAGCAGTCATCTAAAGCAGATGTAGGACATACTGTATGTAAGTTAAATGAAAAGGAAGTCCCCAGAATGCTAAAACCAATTTAGGAAAAGTAGAGTATGACATGAAATATAAATGTGGACTGAAAAGTAGGGTTGCCGTGGTTGTCTGTGTTACCGGTGTTGGAGAGTGTTTGGGCATACATACGATTACATTACTCGCCCACCATCGTTTTGCTTTTTTTTATAAAATTATAACCCATTTAGTTCATTTTTGTGTATCAGCGCTGTGTTATCAATACATAGTCGGACGACGGATGCTACAAAGTGAAAATGAAAGTGTCTGCTCCGTACGGAGTCTCGGCACAGAGTAGGAGGAGTCAGATTTCCCACATCATGGGATGAGAGAGAGTTAACAGACAAGACGATGGCGGAGGATTTGGTGTCAAAGCGAAAAGCAAATTGGCAATATTTCGGATTTAAACCCAATGCTATAAGGGAAATATAACGTTAATGAAGCAATCGCTGTGTGGAGGACGGAGCGGTCACAGCCGATGTGCATGGCGCAGCGGCGCCAGGTGGAGACCTGCGCTAGAGGCCAGACACGCGGCCATCCGATATTAAAGATCAAAGTAAGCGCTCTGCATATATTTACCGTCAACTTTTTTTGTAAAATGTCCGGTATAATCGGTAGCACCAGTGTTGTCACAAGTTTATTAACCAGTCAGAAAATTTCCTCAACATACCATCCCGACTGTAAAGTAATGTAAAGGGGGTTAAAGAGGAAGGTGAGTGAATATAAATTGGAGGAAATATATGTCAGGTATAGAGGGAAAAGCAATTAAGGGATGTTAGGGTTAAAACACCTGTCAAACACAATGATTAGAAGACTGACCAGAAGACGAGAGGAGCAAAGACAAGTGAAGGTGAGAAGACAGGATGAGATGGAAGAAGGGGAGAAGAAGGGTGAGAGCACTGTCGGAAATAATTGTGGAATAGGATGTAGATGGGCTTTGAAAATCTGCACTGTGTGTGTGTGTAGACCACCGCTGATGGAGCAAACATAGGAAGCAACTATGAGAAAGTCATAGAGGACACTACGGAGGAACGAAGCAATCCTTGTTTGCCACCCTCTCTCCTTTTCTTCTTCTTCTCTTTATCAATCGGCCATTCATGACTGACTTCTTATATCCACCAATTACTTTCATATGGAGAAAAAAACTACCTCTCTCATGTCTGTCTCCCCTTAATGTGTTAACATTTGTGTTGTGTGCTATTACATTAATATAATTTAGTCCTTGCGGCCCCGTTTCATCATCAAAACCTCTCACCGTCTCAAAAAGCTCAGTTTAATTTCAAATAAGTGGATTTCAAATATTTTATTGAACTAAGCTGCAATCATCCCCAATTTTAAAAGGTTAATATCCCAAACAGCCATTTTCTTGCTTCCGTGTAGAATGAATTTATTTCATTATCATTAATTATAGCAATTATACACTCATGTGTCAGCAAAATAAAATAATCTGTGGTAAGTGGTAGGTTAAAGCAAGACGTAACGTTTTCTCTATATGGCCAAATTATGTCACTTAAAGCAGATGCGATTTGATAAAGAAATCACTACTCATGCCTTCTCTCTGTCTTATTCCCTCTCTGTCTTCACACACACACACACATACACAGACTACTAAAGTCAAGGAGCTGCCAATCAAATACAAATACTCCCTGTGCAATAAGGCACCGGTATAAATCCATCTGGCAACATAATTTGCTCTCTCTCTCAGACTGTGAACTCCAATAAACTCCAGTACCCACAATTCCCTCTGGCCTCATGTCATGCCTTATTGGCTGCCTAATTCACAGAAAGAAAGAGAGTTAGGGAGAGACAGGGAGCAGAAAGAGCATTAAATTGCTTAAAAGAGATAGAAAGAAGAGCTTATAGGAGAAAAATGATGCAGGGCAGATAGAAAGAAATTAGAGGGGATCATCAAACCGTGAAGCACTCAGGGCACCGTGTGAGCACATCCAGCCAATCAAGTGCAGGCTAGCCAAAGGGGCCAGATTATGACTGGCTGGTAGAAACAGGGTTATTGTTCGCCAATTAATGCCGGGGCATGATTGTTTGGCTGGGTTTCTCCCTCTATCTTGTTCTTTCTCCCTCTCTCACACCCACACACTTCCCCTCCTTCTCTCTTGTACTCCCTCCGGTTGGAAAGAAGAGAAGATGAGACAGTGATGATGAAAGTGAAAAAAATGGTGCCAACGTTGGCGCCATGGTATAGTGCTAAAGAGAAAAAGGAAGTGGGCCAACACCGACCACGAGAGAGGTTGTGTAGGGGTCAGCTGTAATCCATAGTTTTTTAGCAGTCGCTGGAAGTCATTACTAGTCCCACAATCTGCAAAGGTACTTCTGTTTTGGGGGCATTGGCAAAAACCTTAACAGGAACTTGAGTTTATTTTGTTGCTTACAGCAGGCTGAGTTCATTAAACACCTGCAGCTATACAGCATCAGGATCCATGACCGTCTCCAAAGTGAGAGAGTTAACGGTAAATTACAATCTGTAGGCCACTTTTGTCACACACCGAGTGAAAGCTGAGACAATCAGTAGAGAATAGCTGGTCCGCCTTAAAGGTCAGTCCACCTTAAGTGAGCCTGGGCTGAAGTCGTCACTAACTTCGGGGCTGACCCCCTTCAGTTTAATCAGCAGGTGGCAAGCAAGACACAGGAACTTGGCAAGCAAGACACAGGAACTTGGCAAGCAAGACACAGGAACTTGTGACATTTATTCACCGATAGTCCAAACTGTACACACACTGCACTGCTACGTTCACAGCTATAACTTCATTCTCACTGTCTCACACACACACACACACACACACACACACACACACACACACACACACACACACACACACACACGCCCTCTCTCTCGACCGCACACTCGCTAACGTTATGCACACAGCGGTCACCTACACATCAATGGGCTGAACAGAGATGATATGCGGCCGGTGGTGGCAGACTAGCAGTTGGAGATCGTGTGACTTTAAACTACTTTAGTAGTTGAAGGGCATTTTCTTTTTTAATAGTCCTGTAACGTTATCCACTCATTGTTGATACTTAAGATACAGTAGAAACAAATACTGCGTCATTTTCTCCCCTGCATTGCTTCTTGCAGTAATACTGGATTTCATCCCAAATCAAAATGTGATTCAAATGAGCAGTAGAGTAGTCAGGGCAAGTGTGCACAGCTGTGCCTCCTTCAGTTGGCAGAAATCGGTTGTTACACCTGTTTTGCCTTGTAAACCAATGATTTGCGTAGTGAGGGTACTGAAAGGGCGTATTAATAGTCTGTAAGATGGAAAAAAAAAAAGAGAGGGGGGGGGGTATGGCTTCCCATCCCTTAAGAGGGCGGACAGCAGTGTGGAGGATTATGCCAAGTATATGCTGCATCTGGAAGCAAGAGACAAGAACTGTGGGCATCGGATGTTGAGTGTCTGCCAGCTGACAATTGTCTAGACCAAGACAGACGGAGGAGAGCCCTCCATCTACAATCTGCTGGCTTTCTGAGATTGTGTGCCGAACAGAAGAATGCAGAGGACAGAGGAGGAGGATGCCAAGCTCTGCTATGCCAACTGCTGGATTCAGGAGCCTGTTGCATCAGCTGTGCCTCAGTGCAACAGCGTCTTGAAATTCTTATTGCAAATATGAACAAGGTTGTATGATGCATATCAGTAAAAAAGAGTCTGACTAACAGTTAGTCAGAGCTATATATGTCGCACACATTCATCCTTTTCAGAAGTCAAGGTAAATAATTCAAAGCCAAAGAGATGCGCACACTGCCAATTAAAATCACCCACTCTATATAAATGATGCACACATTTGAAGAGATTTTCATTTTAGATTTGCAGGAACAAATGTAGATATCGCTGCTCAGTCTAAAATAGATGCTTTACTTTGTGTATAAAATTGGCATTGTTTCCCTTGCGAACTGTCTTATCTATTGTCTCGCTTAACTAATTCAATGTTTTAGTTTTCCATCTTCATATTCCCCTCCCACCTGCCTTTGACTTGTTCTTTCTCTCTCATCTCTCATCTCTCGCTGCTGCCCTCCCACTCTGCTGCCTCTTTCACCTTTCATTCAATCCCTTTTCACTCTATATTAGTCTATAATAGTCTTTCACACACATTTATGCCAACCCTCCAGGCTTTCTTTGCCACCTTACCATATATAAGTCCATGTCGCTGTGGACAATATCCTCTGACGCGTGTGTGGGTGATGTTCATGCCGTTCTCCCTTACATCAACGTATGTTAGTGGGCAAAGGTCTGGAGGGAGCAATTAACTGCTTTATGCAACTCACACATGCGAATGCTCACTCAACCATACAGACATGCACACACAAACATGTCATCTAGTTCAGTAAGAACCAACCTTCCTCCTTGCATTCATCAATAAGCCCTTATCAATAACTTAATCATATTATGGTAGTTAGCCTTGTCCTCACAAGTACAGCGAAATCTGACCACACACCCACACATTTGCATTCAGGGCCCGAGCCACTTGAGTGTACCTCTCTATCGCAGTGGTAAATGTCACATACAGAGGGAGGAGTGAAGAACTAGCCGCGTGTATGTGTGTGTGTGCGTGTGCGTGTGCGTGTGCGTGTGCGTGTGTGTGTGTGTGTCAGAAGATAGAGGATGAAGTTAAGAGCTGGCAGACAGTCCATAAAGGTTAATTAATATGGAGACAACTAGCTAGCGGGGGCCTGCTATTACACGAGTAGATTTTTAAAACGCATTCACACACACACACAGGCCTGAATAAAGGGTCTCTCATCCAACACTTCGCCCGCTTATATCAAAAAATGTTGTCATGACAGATGCTACAGTGTTGGCAGAAATGCTGCAGCAAAATGGGTCACATAATTCAGTGTTTACTACAGTTCTCACGCCACCGAATCAACAACATTGATGCAGCACCAATTAGTCAGCACAAACATTGCTGTGCACGGCAGCAAACTGCAGTTTTCTCTACATACAAACACACTCACTTGTGCTCACACACAGAGGTTATTGTATGTGTGTGTGTGTGTGTGGTCAGTATCTGACTGTGTGCTGATTTGAAGTGCACATGTTGTAGGAGGTCAGGGTACATTTGTATTGGGAACACTGAATATTCTCTCACTGTTCATTCTCTGATACAGTATACTATATACAAGGAATGACTATGAATCAGAATGTGTAGGTTGCATTTGACTCGACAAGCCATTTTTAATACAGCAAGATTTGCGTTTGCCTGTGGAGATAAGAATACATGCAGCTATGTTTGAAGTACACAACCGACAACTGTGAATACTGTATGGCATTTTGTGGAGATTATAGTATGCATGGGATCTTATCTCCAGTGGAAAAGCCGACATCCAAGTATTTCTAGCGCCTTGATGTCAAACTTTAATTTAAAATTGAAATATATGCAATCCAGAAAACCCATTTACAATGTTTCTGATAATCAAATGAATCTTGGTCATGTATGTAATGCACTGCCAGAGGTTTAACTTCTAAACTGCTGAGAATCATTTCTATAAAGAGCCAAATCCTGCATCAGTTGTTGAGGGGATGGATGCCCAGCAACAAGATTAGCTTTTGTTCAACTGGCTTTCATTCCGCAATGTATTTTTGAAAAGAAGGTTTATTTAGTTGGTCCTCTAAAAAGTCAAACTATCCTGTCCATTTTTTAGATAAATGGACTGACTACTAAAAGCTCCCATGTGGGTTTTAATAGCACATCCTAATGAAAGAGTATCATTTTAAAAGCTTCTACCGGAACAATTGAAAACTTGATGAATGACTCCAGGAGACCCTCGATGATAGTATTTTAAGTCAGTTTTCATAAAGACTAAACACGATAGGCACATAATTGTGTAATGTGACTGGGACTTCTGGGACTGTTGGTGTAAAAGGTTTAGAATTTAATAAATTAAGAAAATGCTCCTGAAATTATCTTCTCTGTATTTTGGGAAAAATTTTGAAGGTTGAATAAATGCCAGGGATCTATTTGAACCAGTTTTACTTTCATTAACGAAAACTATGAGGAAATATGTTCGTCAACGACCCTTTTTTCCATGACGAGACAGAACCGATGTCATTAAATACCAACTGTGACGTTAACAAACACGTAATATCGCTGACAAAAAAAGACAAGAATAAAATGTAATTTAAAAACATAAAAAACTTTACCAAAATCTCTCTTTATTTTTGTCACCTTCCACCTTCTCTTCCCTTCTCTCACACACGTCACAGTTGCGTCAGTCCGTCTCTGTCCTTCTTCTCTCACACCTCAATTCTGACAATTGTGCTAATAATATGCATAAAGTTGGCGGTTTGGGGTCAGGTTCGGGTGGTTGAGTAACGCATATTTTTACATGCTGGGTGGGCAGACGGGCTCTCATAACGGTCCGGTGGGTGTGACTGAACCTCGCATCATTAATGAGCGCAGTCAAGAGGAGTCAAAGCAGAATTCTTAATCATTCAACCTATGTTTTTCATCAGATAATGATCAAATTAAATTTTATGTGAAATTAGTTTGACTAAAATGAGAGAAATGTTCAATATAATCTGATGACTAAACAGGATTAAGATTAATTAAAAAAAAAAATAGCTGACAAAATTAAGAGAGAAAACATTTAGACTAAAATCGAATGACTTTTCGGTGACTCAGACTGGACTAAAACGTTTTGAGTTGTCGTCGACTAAAACTAGACAAACCATGAAGGATAAAAATGACTAAAACTAACAAGCAATTTCGTCTTAAGACTAAATCTAAATTAGGTGCCAAAATTAACACTGATTTAAACGTCTAGTTGATAAGAGAGCATGGCCAGTACTGAGGTGTCTCATTCATAGAAAGATCAGACCTGGAATTGACAAGAAGGGCGGCACTCCTGAAATTCAGCAACACAGAACGAGAGAAGCTAATTGGCTTAAAGTAAGTATATTGGCACACTCTGGCTAGCTTGGCAAGCAACAGAGAATATTAAAAAATATAACCTTTTGCACACTGTCAAACAACCTGTGAACAATTTTCAACACTAAACCATCATTTATAAATTGCTGTCTTGCACAATAGCATCCTCCTGCCCATTCTCGCCTCTTTGTTAAGATGGATACTCTTTAGACTGACTCGCAGCCTCCGTCTGAGTACATTACTCCTCACTCATGCCCATACATATTCATACAAACACTAAAAAAGACAAATCCAGATGATGGACCGCCCATAAAAGTGCCTAACTAAGTTCACTGTACTTTTGAAATGCAAAAGGTCATGGTGAATTTAATATTGGCAGCATAAAGTTGCGAAGAAGATGAGATCTATTACTAAAAAACCTAAATTGGATCTGAAATGGACGAATCATTCACCACTGGTGAGAAAATGCACCATTCCTGCCATCTGAATAGCATTCGTTCAGCATGAAATATAAGTTGTTTATCAAAGAACTGTTTTTCACTTTGGGAATGGTCATCTGGTAGGAGATGACGGTGCTGGTGAGTCATGATGGACAAACATGGAAAAATGAGAACACAAGCCTGTGTGAGACTGACTCGGTTATAAGGGTGAGTGTTATCTGTAGTCTTTGAGGCACAGGGAAAACAAGCAATGCATTTTTACCTGGTCTAATAAATACCTTTTCCTGCATGGTAATCAGTAATGACAATGTTTTTGATTCAAGAGGAAATTGCATTTATTTTTTTTATAGTATTCAACTGCTTCACCTTGCAGAAATATGCCCACTCCATAATCAATGTAACAGCTCTTTCATGAGGCATTTTGTGGCAGAATGTGGAAATAATAACAGCAGTTGTAGACTGCCTCACCTTGTTGGCAGTTTAAATCATGCTTACTTCAACCTCTATTCAGTTAGTCAAACACCTTTTCTCTCCATCTTTTACTGTACAGTCTTTCCTCCCCCTTGAAGGTACTTTTAAGATTTCTGCTTTCGTGCTCACCCCAGCTTTTTTTTCTCTCTTGTTCTGTACACAGCAATCCACAAAGGTTATTAATAAAATAACAGGCTATTGAGGACACTTCTAGAAGATGTTTTTTTTTTTTACCAAAACATTTAATGCAAGAGTCACGCTGGATATATGCATTTAAGATATAGTCAGCCAGTCAAATGGAGAATCCCTCCCAGTCTCTTTCTAATAATGAGGCAATCAGGTCCTGGCCCCTGTGATTTTTCACACGTCTCTCTCTCTCTCTCTCTCTCTCTCTTTGTCTGTCTGTCTGTCTGTCTGTGATAAATGGGACTGTAGGTTGACAGGTGAGAGCTGGGTCTGCTGCAATGTGAAATCCAATTCTTCACTATGGCGATGCTGCCAAACACATAAAACACACGACTATATACGGTGCATTTACATGCAGTCTATTCTTTTTTTTTTCCTAAGTTGGGTGATATATTTCATCTTGGACAGTTCACCATCAATGGGTTGTGTCCGGATATATTGTCAAAATGTCACAAAAAGAGCGGATTTCTTTACCTTTTGGAGGGTGATAAGCTGCTGTAAAGCTTGGAGCTGGCAGGGGCTTCACAGCATTGGTTTGTTAGAGACATATGAAAAGGGGGACGGCGATGCCTCTTCTTCTTGACACTTTGTACTAAATTTGAGGATTCATCTCCCCAATTTGCTGTGGTTCTCTCATCCCTCACTCTCATCTTTATTTTCAGTTCTTTTTTTCTTTTTCTTTTCCTGTGGCCCTCCTCTACCTTTTCCAGACTGTTGTTAAATGTGATTATATTCTAATGCTGTGCACAACACACCTTTGAGACACGTTTTTTTTTTTTTTTTTTTTCACATTTAAACCTATTGAATAATCAGACGTTAGTTTACCAGCAAGTCAGTTAAATAACCAAGTTAGTTGTGTTGCATTTAGGGATTAATAATTAACCGTTTAACCGTTAACCGACATTGAGCATTTTAACCGATTAACGCTATCGGTTAAAAGAAATGTTAATAATTCATTAAAAAGCTGAGAAAAACTTGTCACTTTAAGGGGAAAAGCTGGTCCACCTTAAGAGCCCACCTTAGACAGTCTGAGCCGGAGTTACAGATACAGGAAGTTGGCTCGGGTCTTGAGCTCGCTCGAGCGGAGGAGTTGTAGCCCCGTAGCATTTATTCACCGACAAATAAAGTGTACACACACTGTCTGCTACACCTACGTTCACAGCTATAACGCCACCGACAACACACACACGGTCTGTCAGAAACTCGCTGAAGTTTCGCTGCGTTGACAGACTGTATGTGTGTGACTACGGGGAGCACGAAGCTACCAGCAGAGCTACAGCTGCTAATGTAGCACAAACACACTGTTTGTCGGACAATCGCTATCGTTAATCCGGGCAGACAGACAGCGGACAACCTGCTAAACTAAATGTGCGGTGGAGACTTTTACTGGGAAAGTGGCTGCGTGTCCGCGACACTACACGCAGCATGTTATCTATCTGCCAAGTTAACGCTCACGGACGGTGAACTGGAGATAGTGAACGCAGCATACGCTCCCGTACGGGTGAACTGGGGACTCCGTTACTCCATACATTGCAGCTGGCACACCGCTGCATGTGAGGCACAAATCTTGTCGGTTAACGGTTAATAATCGGTTAACCAGGGTCGATTATCGGTTAAGAAGTTTTTTTCAAAATTAGCATCCCTAGTTGCATTACAAAAACAGTTGTTTGTACCAAAGGCATACAATATATACATCAAGGAAAGCGCTGTCCAACAGCCAGCAAGCTTATGTCACAATTGGTCACTTAAGCAGCTTTGAGCAATAGTAGTCTGCTACACACCATTGCATTTGCACACTCTCTTCAACTCTTCTCAGGCTTGGACCAAGATGACATATTCAGTTATCCTTGAATTTACTCTGCATAGTCATGGGGTATTAGTCGAAGATCCTCTATAAGTACACCCTTGCTTCATATCGGCTGCTGCCACATAGTGTAATAGAAAAACAAACACTTGATAGAATATGCTCATCCACCAAACTAACCGTCCAACAAGTGCAAAAACAATATGCCAACCGTCCAACTACTACCCAATAAAGATTAGATTAGTCACAGAAGCCAAGGCACAACCAGACAGCAGACTGTAAATGCATGCCTCTCACACAGCTAGCTAAAGTCTGCAAATCAGCCAGCAAACCAGCCAGTCAATGAAACACAGACAAGCCAAGCAATCAGGGAGCCGGGCAGCTCCCTATCCTGTAAAGATTGGATTAGTCACAGGAGGCATGGCTTCAGCAAAGCTGGTGTAACAGCTGCCCTCCAAGGTGGTAATGTAGAAATTTCCTTCAGTTCCAGAAAACCTGACATTTTATACCAACCCTTTACTATAGTAAAAAAAAAAAACATTCCTCCATACCTATAGCTCAAGGAATGTTACAGTTTATCTTCATTAAGTACTCTTTCATATTTTAACTGCTGAAGGAAATGAGGAGGAGGGCGGCATAAAGAGAAGAAACAAAAAAGAGACAGAACAATGAACTTGATTAATTAGATTGTCCTTTTTAATGTGTATGGGGGTGGAAGCTGTAAAGATAGTGTGTGCCTGTGTGTGTGTGTGTGTGTGTGTGTGTGTGTGTGTGTGTGTGTGTGTGTGTGTGTGTGTGTGTGTGTGTGTGTGTGTGTGTGTGTGTGTGGGTACCACATCTAAAATAAATGAAACAATCCTGACAAGAAATATGAAACTTCATTGAGTTTATCATCATTCAACCCTTTTCCAGACCTAATTACTTAGCAGGTGATAAAAAGGATAACAATTGCAGGTGGTTTGTCACTAGATTAATTCTAGATGCAAACACAGCTGCCAAGCATAAATAAGCTTTAGCATGAAACATATTACAGTAATATTAAAAGGACAGTGTGTAGGATTTGGTGGCATCTAGTGGTGTGGTTGCAGATTGCAAACTACTGAGTGCAAAACCGTGGTAACGCCGTTTGCCTAATAACACTACTTTAGGAGCAACGGAAGTCAGAGGGCGACAAGTTACCGTAGTTTTACAAGCGTGTCGGAGAACTACGGTGGCCTTCAGCTAACGTAAGAAGGTGAAAGGCTCACTCTAGAGCCAGGGTTTGGTTTGTCCGAGCTGGGCTACAGTAGAAACATGACGGAGCAACACGGCGGACTCCGTGAAGAGGACCCGCTCCGTATGTAGATATGAAGGGCTCATTCTAAGCTAACGAAAACACAACGATTCTTAGTTTCAGAAGAAATGAAAACATAGTTGTAAATATTATATTCCATTTCTGCTAATAGATCCCCTGAAATGTTACACACTGTTCCATTAAGACAGAATGCTTTTCTTTTAAGTTTAATAAAATTTGACCAGTAGTTTGAATGTAATTCAAATGACATATTTCATCGTGACCCTATATACCCCACCAAAACACGAAGCACATTCTAATTTAAAAGTCAAGGAAAATGTCATGAGTCATCTCAAATTCATTTCAGCAGATTAACGCGAAGCTGAACATCACTGAAAACACTGCAGATCTCCTGCAGCCTTCATAACAGAGAAGTATTACAATCTATAATGGATTTCATGCTAATTATTACTTCTTATGCAAGAGGAAATGGAATTGGTGAGATAAACCATTTTAGAAACCAAGTACCCTAAATTAGGCACTTTGAAGGTTTAGTAGAGACATTTCCTTTATGTTTTCACATGCTGGTTTCAGTTTTCCACCTCAGATTGCTCAGGATTGCCACCCAACAAAATTGCAGATAAAAGGAGTTTCCTTCATAGGGTGTCTGGGCTCTCATCTTTAGGGAGAGGGTAAGGCTCTGAGACATCTGGGAGAAGCTCAGAATAAAACCACTGCTCCTTCACTTTGAAAGGAGCCTTTTGAGGTGGTTTCAGGCATCTGATTAGGATGCCTCCTGGACACTTCCCTGTGGAGGTATTCCAGGCACGTCCAACTGGGAGGAGAACTTGGAGCAGACCCAGAATATGCAGGAGGGATTACATAGATCCCACCTGACCTGGAGCCCCACAGGATCCTCCAGGAGGAGCAGGAGTTAACTGAATAGCCAGCAAGACAAATAGACCCAAGATATATTTCTCAGGAGTCGGGGGACAAAATCAAGGCTGCAACACGAGCAGACAAAAGCTGCTATGAAGCTACATTTCTGCTACTTTTAACATACAGAAACACATTAATACCAGCTAAATAGTCATCTGTCTCCTTCAGCAATAGCCAAGCATGCTCTGCTGGCTAACAACACAATTAATGGGTCAAATATTCATGTGTAGCAACAGTAATGAATCTTGTGTTGATTTGGTACATGCAAAGTCACCACCTCTAAAGGATTCAAACTTTTAACAGGAACTGTTATGGTTAGGGTCTTTTTTGTGTGGCACTCTGATACCTCCATAAGACGGGAAAAGAGGGAATCAAAAAGTCTTTTCTCTGTCTCCAGGGTCTGAAATTAACTTTTTTCACTGCCTGCTACTGTGGCAGGCAAGTTTGTTTTTTTTGTCTGCCACTCAGAAATTTTATCTGCCACTTTTGAAATGTATGCACTAAATGAAGGAATAACATTTTAGATCTGATTTCATTCAATGTATGATATATTTTACATTACAAAACATATGCATGGTAAATTCCAGTGTTGAAATTACACTGTGGCCTCTGGGAGAGCCCTATTTTTCAGGAGAGGGAGGGTACTGTACACAGTACTTTGCTGTACTTTGCTAATGTCATCTACAGTGGTTATTTGCATAAAAACACACAATTCAAATGATTATGATTATTTAAAAATTGGCTTTGATAAAAAAAAATCTTGGCATTAGTAGTTTTAATTATGTATTATAAGCTGCTTAGAGCTAGTGTTAAGAAGTTAAACGGGTCATAATTCTCTCTCTATTATCTATTTTATATTGCTGTGAAAACGTCTCCTTCAAACAACTGCATCTATTCAAGTTTCTCACCAAAACAATAATTTTACGAGGTTACATTTGAACACATCATGATAACGTTGTAATTTACCTTCGCCCAATAGTCATTTTTACTGAGCAGAGCATGAACGCCTCATAATGGCACCTCCGTTAACGTTAGTAGCTCCGTGATTTAGTCAAGCAGGACTGTGGTGCCCACCGACTTCTAACAGGTAACGTTACTAGCTGTACTCCTGCCGATTTCAACACAGATTTGTTGTTTGTTAGTAGTAGTAGCGCTATGCTTTTGAGCGTTTTTTTTCTCTCTCCCATGGCTCCGGTCACAAACAAACTTAAACATGATACAGCGTGCGTATGCGTCATGGAATCGGACAACTACGATTCTCTATTCCCGTCCCTGGCGTTTTCCCTGCCTGCCAAAGTGGCGGATGGCCTGACGATTTTATCTGACACTGCCAACAATTCACCTGCATTTGGTGGGTAGCGGTTGCTAATTTCAGACCCTGTCTGTCTCCATTTACCTTTTACATAAATCTTTCTCACATCACTTCTTTTCCAACGTCTTCCTGCAGTAACTGGTCATTCTATTGTTAGTAGTTTTTCCCCAGCTATCACTCACTTCTCTCTTGTTTTTTATGTTTTTACCTGTTTATTTTGATCAGTTATCATCACTTGCAGAGTTTCATTCAGCAGTTTTTTTGTGACTACGCAATTTATGTGATCAAAGGACACAATCAATCATCCAGGATAAACATGTTTTTTTGTCATTATACTTAGATAATATTTTGAGGCAATACAGATGGGCAATTTCGCCGTCAGCCAGGAGGAGAATTACGAAGTGAAGCAACATCTAAGTGGATAACAACAAAGAGGGCTATGCAGAACAAACCCGACCATCTGTTCCCCGCCTTGCAACTATCTTGTGGTGTTGTATTGATGATTACAATAAAACCTGAGCTGAAATGGAAAATAAATAGATAAATAAATCTAGTCGAAACTGAGTTTGGCGTGTTTTTTTTTAACAAGCAGTCTTCTTGACAGTTACCAGATGATACCGCTTTACAGGAGTCATGCTGTTGTCTCTCACAGATGATTAGCATAGGTCTATTAATGGGCACCAACACAGAAACACAGCACATTCTCTTATTTCCCATCTCTTATGTTTGACAAGGGTTGGCAATATTCATAACCACAGAACATTTATCAGCAACAGCAATTTGCACATTTTAATTGACAGATTATTAAAACTGATCTTCTCTGTTGTGCTTGGTTGACAGTTGCAAATGCAAACATATTTAAAGTAATGGCAGGTCAAGAAACAGACTACATAAAGTTGTCGTTTTAACCCCTGAATTTACATATAACAGGATAATAACAGGATTTCTTGACCCTTTGTTCTATGTGGGTTGTACACATTTCTTATTCCATGCCCTGACCAGTTTTAACAAAAGTTAAGAGATTCAGTCTGCTGAAGTGAATCTGAAATGACACTGAAGCACAATGTCAGAAACGTGAACTGGTGTTAACATGTATTATGGATTGAGGATTTTGAACTATTTGTGTGGAATTATTTCAAATTCAACATGAGGAAGTTATCTGGAGGTTTATCACTTGCATAAGCCAAAGAAATACTCTCTTAAACATCTTGGATTCATGTTTGACTGGCAGGCCTCTTTTTTAATATCCACAGCCATGCTCACAGTAAACAATCCCTGACCTGAGTTCTAACTCACTTCTCTCCATCACTCCATCAATGAGATCTTGACAAAGTAACTGCTAGGATGGACAGGGTGATGAAAATAGAGGAAAGGGATTGGCAGACAGAGCCAGAGAGACTATGCAAGAAGAGAATTAAAAAAGACAGAGAAAAAAGCTATCAGTGGCAAAAATAGAGACAAAGGGAGACAGGGGGAAAAAAGAAACAGAGTGAGACTGGATTGGGCAACCGAAAAGGAGAATAGAGCGTTATACAGATTAAATTCTAGCTGTGAATGTTTGGAAGATGATCCCATGGCTAGGATTTTGAATAAAGGTCTCACAATAGTCTAAATATGAATAACAGGTTGAAAGCAGTTATTAAAGACTATTATTTAACATAGCCATGAGCAATGATGTTTTATGTGTGCATGAATGGCCATATGATTGTGCAGCTTTACAGCACTTTCATTGAAACATCATTTTCTCCCCTTTCTCTTTGTGTCACTGAGACATGGCTAATCAAACAGTTGAGGCCTCTCAGCCCCGTTAAGTTCTTGTGAATGCATGCATCATAATGCACTTTTGACTGTTTGAACTAGAGAAGTGAGGTATGGCAGCTGTGTTTAAAGCAGCACTGAATACAAAGGTAATGCGATGAAGCAGGCATCAATGAGAGCGACTGCAACGCTTCGTAGGGCAGATGAGGGCAGGTTGAGTGACGGTGACGGGCCGGTTCAACAGCTTACCACGACAGTTCCACTGCTTACTCACTCGCTTCCTTTTGGCAGCCGTATTCTCTCAGTCAGTTTTATGTGCTCTTCCTTTTTTCTCTCTCTCAGAACCGCCCGACTATTATGCTTGTTTATCTTTTCCTAATTCCACTCGTCACTCACTCTCTCACCAGACAGATCATTAGGATTAGGGCTCTGACACGGTCTATCCCATCAGATGCTGATGGGCCACAGTGGCAGAGTGTGGGAACCAGAAAATGAGCTCCTGACAGATAATAGCCCGCTCTGTACCTTACATCAGGCCAAAGAGATTGAGGAAGTGAAAGACGGCGAGTGAGAAAGAGAGCGAATTGCCTGATGTCTCTTTGACACTCGTCTTTAGACTTTAAGGACATTGTTGTTCTATTGAGAAAAGATTTGTTTTTTTTTCAGGGGGATGGCAGCAGTCTCATTCATTCAGGGTTTCTCGTCATCAGTGACAGCAAAGATGGGAATGAAATTGTTCTTACTCCTACTCAGCATCAGGGAGTTGGCAAGGACAGTTCCCCAGTGGAACTAGAGACTCATTTATTTGTTTGTTTTATTTTTTGTTTCTCTTATTGGTTTAATGTCAGGAAAGCCTGCTTTAATTAATTTTGGGAGTACAGCTTTCAGGTGTACATTCCCATTGCTTCTCCTTCAAATTGATGCATTTTTAAGTAAACCATTCATAATAATCTATTATAATTTGTATTGTAGTTTTGCTCAAAATGCACCAAATTCATCCTTAGTATATATTAGCATGCACAGCACACTCCATCAAAATAGAGTCGTCATGTGCAAAAGTGGCCAGTTTTTCACAGAGTTTTGGGTGGAGCACTAAATGGTTTATAATTGGCTAAATTATGTCATCTACAAAAAGACTATAAAAAAAAGGACAAAATGCAGATGCAATCCACTGATGTTGTATTTGCCTATCTGAAGCCTAAGAAGTAAAATTTTGAAGTTAAAGCTTATGAAATAAAGCAATGTAAAGATACTTCCCTAAACTGATGGGCAGGATGGAGCCTACAACTACATAAAAGCAAGTCTATAGTACAAAGCATGTCCATATTAGGGCCTTCAATGTCCATAAAGTATAGTTTTGTCTTTTTACTATAATACATGTCTTTACTCCTGTAAATGCATTACACAAATTGTTCTATAACTTATCCAGTACTGTCTCTCCCAACCCAGTGCACAATTCAGCTTACTGGAATGTAAAGGAAAAAAAGTCACACAAGTCCAGCAACAAACAAGCCCAGATGCTGTACAGTCCCACAGTGTCTAGCTGTGTGGCAGTGTTGCAATCGCTGATTCACTCATTATGATGTGAAATACAGTACTATCACTATGGAACTAAAGGTGTCGCCATAACGCTTGTACAATTTCTGAATAGTCAAATCCTTGAAATTAAAAAAAAAAAAAAAAAACTATTCATATAACTAAATTATTTATTTTCCAGCCCTTTTATAACAAGTATCTTAACACAAATAAGGATGTTAAGGACTTTTGGATTCAAATTAGGGATGCTAATTTTGAAATCAAAATTTAACCGACAACTGACCCTCGTTGACCGATTATTAACCGCTAACCGACAAGATTAGTGCGTTGCATGCAGCGGAGCGCCAGCTGCAGTGTGTGAGCAAAACAGAAAACTGAGTCCCCAGTTCACCCATCCGGGAGAGTTACTGGCAAGCGAGCTCAAGAGACCCGAGCCAACTTCCTGTATCTTGCAACACCGGCTCAGACTGGGTGGGCTGTTAAGGTGGACCAGCTTTTCTCCAGCGTTAATCGGTTAAAATTCTTAATGTCGGTTGGCGGTTAAACGGTTAATTATTAACATCCCTAATTCAAATTAATTTGGTCTTCATTTAACAAGCAAAGGCTAAAATGGCTCTGTTGGTCTGAATGGGGGCTAGGTGCAGGTAATGAATGAATGAGCTTTAGTGATGTTGTATACAGCTCTGTGAAACTCTTTATGCACAGTAATCATGGATAAAATGGGACTGCTAATGGCATACAGGAGAGCACAGCGTAATGAGCAGGAGCCATTGCACCTCCCAGCTGTGTCGTGCCTTCTGACTAATGTGGCGTCCCTCACAACAAGAGCACCAGCCACTGGCTCAATATAGCTCTAAAGAGGAAGGTCATCTGTGACATGAGCCTCGAACAGATGAAGTGTGTGGGCAAACATGTCTATGTGGCAATCTAGTGCTTGGAATATGTTGTCATTCAGAGATATATTATGTATGGATACATGCATGTGTGAAGTAGTTGAGTGCATCTTCAGCCGTATACGCTCCAAATGACTGAGATATTTCATATACACGGCCTTGGATCAAAGCGTGCTTATTGGGCCCGACGCACACAATACAAAAAGGGCTATTGGCCTGCTCTTCACATGTTAAACTAGGCTTGTTTGAGATGAACTGCGCCTCGCCTGGAAAGTAGACAAGATCAGGCGGCAGCAGCACGGGGCGATGACAAAAAGCTTCTGTCAAGTTGGCCAGTTTCCAGCAGCCTTCAATGATTTTACAGGAAGTCCCAGGAAAAGTAACATCCTGTTAGATCCCATCTGTAGGCTACTTGTAGTTTGCAGACCACGTTCGGATTTATTTATATTTGGAAATGTGAATCTGGCATTGGATTCTATCCTTTATTATTTTTATGTCTGCCTTGTAAAGCGCATAATGAGCATTCGTTTTGATAAGTGCTATATAAATAACCTTCATTATTATTATTATTATTATTATTATTATCAACTGTTTGTTAACAGATGAAACCTTCATTGCACAACATAAGACTAATAGCCTACAATCTAGCGTTAAATATTATATTTACACAGAAAGTTAGGTCTTTCTAAAACACGTTTGTTGTCAAAACTAATAGCTGATCAGCTCTTTGATCAGGCGACAGCCAGGCGTTTCCCATCATGCCCTGGGTCTTGCAGTCAGTGGAGAGCAACTGCGGCGCCTGGCTCTAAAAACTGTGGCTGCCTCGATCTAGTAAGGTTATCCTTGCCCACGTGTGCATGACGTCAGAGCAAGTCGGGATCAAGTCGGACACAAATGTAACCGGCATGCATTGTGTGACGATCGCTGGTGATCGATTCTATGCAGGCCTGGCTCATCTTGAACGAGCCTAGAGTCTACATCTCTCATATGACATGTAGCATATGATTATTTTTATTATCACATAATAAAAGATGACAGAGATAATCATTTTAGGGGCCAGACCCCCATGTGTCCCATCTATTTTTTTCCTCAAAGATACTCATTAAATAAATTATATTAACTGTCAGACAATCAATTTATGGATTGTTTAGGAATTGATGGCACTTGGTACTGTATCACTGAACTCATATATATAACTGTCAAATGGCACAGACAGTTCTGTCTTTCATTAAAACTCAAAATATTGAAAAAAGTCTTCAATTTGGCTAACATAGATTTCATAAATAATCTATGTTCAATGTTGGTATGATGTTTCTGAAGAGGGGGCATGATGACAGAAACGTTTGAGAACCTCTGCCATAAGGCATCAGTGACTTTAAATCAAGTAAGAGAAATAGGGCAGTCTGCTTTACAGTGGATTCTATCACAATCAGGCTCACTTAAAAGTCCAAGCCAAAATTCAATATTTCATTTGACACATTCCTTTATTGCTCCAGTTCAAGTTTACCGTAGGTTTTTTCTATAACTGAAAGTATGAAATGTCAATTAACAGTTTCCTTTTTATTTATTTGTTTTACTCCTGTTAACCTAGCTAGACATTTTCTATGTGCTGCCAAAACTGTAAACACATTTAAATTTTAAAAGCAAGTATCATTGATGAATAACAGCCTGTGTAAGCCAACAAGTAATGGAGCTATTTTTGTCACCATGTTGTTCAATAAAGTGAAAAGACTACAGCAAATATTTATACATGAGTCAACAGTCTACCAACACTTTTCTCATTACTTTTATAAACGTTTGTGAATGTGATACTCATTTAAATGTATTTGCTTCTGGTACAATGTTTCAATATGCCCAATACAGTATATCACATCACATTACATTAATCAACATGAACATTTGTCATGACAGCAATGCTACATTAAAAAAGAACCTGTGAACCAAGCTGAAAGGCAGTGTTTCACTGTCCTCTCTGGTTGAAAGTTTTAAGCGGTTTTTTTTACCTCTGACCCACAGTCACCACCACTGATTGGCACTTGTAACTCCACATAACAGTGATATAAAGGTGTACTGACACATCCTGTACACTTTGACATCTTGGCAGCAAGGTGAAGAGTTATACCTCTCAAGGTCAACACAAGATTTTCACCTGGTGTTAAGTTGCTCTTAAATCTCTCTACAAATGTTACAAGAAATAGTGCACTCTTTCACCTTAAAGATTTTAACTTTAATTCTCATTAATATGCTATTTATTAAATTGCTCAAGCAAACCAGTACTGGATCAAGCTCCACTTGTCTCAAGTCTCATCAAGGTTGTTAACCATGGCCAAAAACATACTGATCTATGCATTGCTATTTTATAATCCTGAGAATCCTGTAATCCTGAGTATGGAATTTGTACAATACAACTTGTCTATTTGATTCAATATGGATTGATTGGTTTGTGATAATGAATGTCCCTTTTGATTGTTTGTTTGGAATTAAGCTTAGACAGGAATGCAAAACCTGATTATATGAATTGGCAATGTCATGGGCAAATGCAGGAGTAAAGTGATATGTAAGACTGCGGAGAATGACATGCACGTGTTTGCCTTCAACACAAAGTCTAGGTTTAGGTAACAGGCCTATCTTTGATTGATTTGAGGGTTTAATCAATATGAATGTTCTGTCGGTCCATTTTGTGTTGGCCGGAAATATGGCCAGACCAAATTTCTCTTCATCTCACTCACCACCTTCCCTCCTCACACCCACATGCCCTTTATCTCTTTCTCATCCCATACCTTTGGAAAGAACATTTTAAACATTAAACTTGTGTCTGTGTTGAATATATATTAAAAGCCAAGTGCCTGCATCTGTGTATGTGTGTGTGTGTGTGTGTGTGTTAAATTATGGATGTTCAGGTTTCAGAAAGGTGTTAATGTTTTTAAAAGAGGTCTCGCAGTAAAGGCCAGGAGAGTGGCTTTGCTTTGCTGATTCATTTGGCTGGCTGTCCAACACAGCATAGACACGCGCATTAAAAATGCTCATGTTCATGCACTTACACACCCACACCCACATACACACACTCCTCCCAAACTGCTGATGCTCTTAAAGTAGCTGGCTCTAGGGTACAAGCAGTGACAGTAGCTTTGCTCCAGAGGAACTTGACATGCTGCTTGTGGTGTGTGCGTGTGTGTGTGTGTGTGTGTGTGTGTGTGTGTGTGTGTGTGTGTGTGTGTGTGTGTGTGTGTGTGTGTGTGCGTGCGTGTGTGTGCCTTGCTCACTGATGTCAACCTTCATCAAATCAAAGCATTTTTCTACTCCTTAGAGCAGAATCTAGACTAAACAAACTCATATTTGGCCTGTTGATTTACTTGAAAATGTCAGACAGAATATTTTTTAACTCTCTTGGTAGGCACCTCAAAGTTGTTGTTTCTTTTGGACTTTCAGCTGCGGTAATAGTCCTGTTACAATCACTTTGAACATACTATTTAATACGTAAAAAGTAGTGATTACCTTTAAAGCCCCCCTCCAGTATATTTTGACATTTCTATATTTCATATTTATTGGAGTCATTTCCTAACTAAGTTGATTAGAACACTGTTTGACAAATAACTTAATTTTATGCTCAAAGTAAAAAAAAAAATTAAAAAAAAGGAGGTTGTTGTCCGGATGACGAGAGCGCGCAACTTTCAGCTCAAAAGAAAACAAGAGAAATGTCCCGTTGGAGAAATAATGAATCACTGTGCAGCCCTCTGCAGTGTGGTGTCGGTGCCGGGAGCTGAGGCGAGAGCGGCCGGTGTTAGGTCACAAAACTTAATTTTGAATAGAAGTGTCTATACGTCCTTCGGTGCGCTGTGGCCGGGGTGCGGCGGTGCACCTTCTCGGTGCAGCAGCAGCCAGACAGCCGCCTCGCCAGGAGGAGACGGTAAAGAAGAGAGCGAGAGAGAGAGAAAGTCGTGTGTTGTGCTACTTCTTGTCTCATTTGTGAACTGATAAACAGTTAATTCATCTAAGCTGGTTTCATCTAAACTAGGTTGAAAAACAATGCAATCTGGTTGCCGTGGTAATGAATTACGTCACACGTAATTCACACACCCCATTCTCTGTTTGAGTAACACTGGCTGGAGGGGGGCTTTAATTATTTTCCTTATAAAATGGTGGCTTTCACATTTTATAAGACAGATCTGTAGTGCACCAAGCATGAGGTGTCATTTGGGAAATAGCTCAATCTGAACCTTTGGCTCTCACATACATTATTAACACATTCAAATGTAAAAGACAAAACATGTATACCTTAGTGATACCTTACAGCATACAATATGTTAACTTCCATAATACAGAAAGTTTAATCTCACCTACCAAGAAGATGCTAATTTCAATAAAATATAATCTTTTACATTGTGTTCAGACATCTTGCTAGTGCCCACCACTTCTAGTGAGAGAAGGCGATGAAGTATAATTGAAATAAAGTGCTGCTTGATAGATTAAATGTATGCCAAATTGAAGAATGGCACCAGCAAATCAAAAACAAAGAAAATACCATAAAAGCAGCTTCCAAAGACACTACAGAGAGATGCTTTTGTATCATTTTACAGAACACTGTGCTACATTGAGTCTCATTTGCAGGATTACTGTTAATTACCGTGACATTGTTATCAATATATCTCTGGTACAAGATTAAAGTATAATCTAACTATAAAGCAAGGAGTCTCTGTCTGTCTGTATGTAGGCTACGTATGTTGGTATGTCCTTCGCATATCTCGAGAACTGCTCATCCGATCTACTTCACACTTGGTGGGTGTATAACTGGGGACCCAAGGACATGCAGTAACAAAGTTGGAGCAATTTGGACAGGGGACACATCCAATATTAATAAACTTTGAATAACCAAGCGATATCGCTCTGTGCAGCAGTGGGGACCGGGCTCCAGGGCTCTGCAGAGTCGAGTATGTCATCCGCAGCTGGCCTTTACAGGCCACGCCTCATTGACTGTAGTTCACTTTTGCTGCTTGCTGCTGAATATACTAACGTTACAGCCAAACTCTGCACTTCCCTGGAGTCAATGAGCGGCTCTCGACAACGCTACAAGCAGCACGTCCGGGGGCCAAGGCACATGGGGGAAGTTTGCCTAGAGGGCTTTTTGCCAGGAAGGGTTTATTATAACCAGAACTACAATCTTTTCCTAAACCTAAACAAGTAGGTTTGTTTTTTGCCTGAACCCAAAAAGATTTCAAGCAGAAGGCAAACTTCTCCAAAGTGTTGTGCCACACAATCAAGACTGCTCCAAACGGCCACGCGCTCCAAACGGGCACACTACCAACGGGCAGTGCACTAGTATAATAAAATGCACTGAGATTCATATTCTAGTAAACATCTTGGGGGAAAAAAACTTTCACAGGGTTGTAAGAGCTCCAATGACAACTGTATGGGTCCACATATCCGGTATCCCATTCATTCCATGAAGCACTTTCAGCTTTCCCAGCCAGAAAAGCCCTGTTAGATGACACTGGAATTATATAGACACACTGAAAAGTTCCTTCAGTGACAGGATTCTCTAGAGCCATTTCCAGCTCATCTGTTGAAAAAGTGCCACTCTCACCTAAGTCTGACCTATTGGATAAAAAACATACACCTCACTCTGCCCTCTATATAGTATCACTCGAACATCAACCCTCATATTAAACTGTGCAAACTCACAGAAACACACAAACACATCACTCTTCTGTCTCAAGCAGTCCAGCCTTACTTGACAGCGGACACATTAGGTCTGTCTGGTCTGTCCTTTCTCCTTTCAAAGCTCTTTCAAAGCTCTTTTGGCCATAGTTAGGGAAACTGTGTATGGAAACTGACATTGAGAGGGGACGAAAGAGAGAGAGGTGTGTGTGATGCCATTCATTGGGGAATACAGATGGGTATAAGCGCATAGGAAAAGTAAGTGTACTGTGAACAGCCTGAGGGCACTCTCTCTCTCTCTCTCTGTCTCTCTCACTCTGTCTCTCTCTCTCTCGCTCTCTCTCTCACTCTGTCTCTCTCTCTCTCTCTCTCTCTCACACACACACACACACACACACACACACACACACACACACACACACACACACACACACACACACACACACACACACACACACACACACACACACACACACACACACACTTTAAGCACCCTTCCCAAAGTGCTGATGCTCCTGATGTGCTCGTCTTAGTACGCTGCCACTATCTCTATCAATAAAGTTCTTTTGCGTCAAGCAGTGTAGCTTTGACACCTCTGCCGCCGGTAATTTCGGCAGCTGATAGTTTGAGAAACCTGTCTAAAATATTTCCAATTACCCAAGTGTTATTGGAACTGCACGCATTTTCTGTCGGAGCATCGCCCTCCATCGCCTCCTTCACTTTGCTTTTCTTCCCAGGAGAAAAGGGGGGGGGCGTAAATGTGTTGAGTCATTTTTCTTGATATTCTCAATTTGGTTGCTCATAAAGGCCCTTTGAGATATATAAATTGCTGTAGTGCTCCAAAAATGGGTTGGAAAATGCCTGAACTGTCCGTTACACTCTTTTTGGCTGTCTGTCTCACTCTCTGCGGCTCTGCCTCACGGTGCACTTCAAAAGTCAGGAGAACGCACTGGGAGGAAGGGAAGGACAGAGAGAGAACGAGTAGGGGAAAAGGAAGCGCATCACACTGCATGCTAATGTTGACTTTTCTGTTGTTATGGTTCTTGGGTTGACTGAATTTTTAGGACCATATAAACTCCAGTCATATTCACAAATATCAGTTATAAATATAAATTTTACTTATAGATGTAAAATATGCATCTTTTCTAGTAATCATTGCAAATTTCTTGAGTTTCTTGAGTTTAGCTCAGTGTTTGTTAGATTTTGAATTACAAGATCTGTCAAATGTTTTCAAACACAAATAATTCATGGTAGTAATACGTAAGATCTATGTAAGATTGTGCCTTTATAATGTAAGATCACAATCTTTGTCACAACTTAGCCTTCTGTGTTTTACCCTATTGCATCAATGAAGTGAATCAAGAGTAATGTAATGACTCGCCAAACTACAAATGTGTCGAAGTAGACAACATTGTGATCCATCTGGGATCGAAACATTGTCAACTTAATCTCTGTAGGATCTGGCGATATCTAGCAGTCAGGTGGCAGATTGCAACCAACTAAAGCCTATCCCATGTGCCAAGCGTGAAGAACTACGGTGGCTGACACGAAAACACGAATGCCACGCTCCAGTGCCATTTGTTGTAAGAGGAGCGTAGGTCATTTGGAGCAGAGCCAGTGGGTAGAGTGTGTATGTACAGTGTGTAGAGTCTGTTGGAGTGAGTGGTGAAGCAAGAGAGAGAGCGGCTGCGACGGGACCGAGTTACGTTATCAACTCCCTCTCAAGCAGGAAAAGTTAACAGTGTTTGTTTTGTCCATTCTGAGCTACTGTTGAAACATGGCGGTGCAACATGGCGGACTCCGTGGAGAGGACCTGCTCCCTATGTAGATATAAACGGCTCATTTTAAGCTAACAAAAACACGACTATTCTTATTTTCAGCTGATTATTCACTAAAGAAAACATACTAATTAATATTATATTCCATTTCTGCCAATAAATCCCCCTAAATGTTACACACTGGTCCTTAAAATATACTATGAGGAACTTTTAATTGGTTATGAAACAGTCTCAATTTCATATTGATGCCTCTTCATGGCCAACATAAGTAAAAAAGATCATCAGCGAGATGATTGGCTATTTCTATAAGGTTATTCTTAATGCTTGCCATCGGTGCCACCGGGTCGGATTCCGTGCAAAATCAGATAAAATCATGAAGGGTCACGAGAAACTCCTTCAACTCAGAGTCAGGATGGGACTCCGGCAGCCAGCCCACCGCGGACAGACCCTGATTTTGCCTCGCTGCTGCCTTTGACCTGCAGTTGGAGCTCCGGTGGAAGGTGGGAGAACTCTGCACCCAGCAGCAGCGGCTCCTTCTCTGGCCAGGAGCAGAGCTTCGCCTCGCTGCTCCGCCGGTCCCCACTTGGAGCCAACACAGACACCGCGCTGCTCGAGGCCCAGAATGTATTGATGGGCCACTGGAAGGAATTGAGGTAAGGGAAAACCAGAACCAAGACTGCATGGGGCAGACTGTCAGACCCTGCTGCAGTAAAATGAGTTTTTTTAAAGGGGCTCTGGTAGGCGGAAACACTACCGCTTTTGTCCACAGGGGCCGCCAAAATCAAGACAAAATTAAAGTTTCTTGTTGTAGCTTTATCAATGCAGAAAAGATCCAATACATTTTCCTTATGATATAAGAATCCATGGACTGAAACCAGCAGTTGATAAATAAGAATATACTGTTAGCCAGGATGCTGCACAGTATGGTAAGAATAAAATACTTAAACAGAATATGTCCATCCCATAAGTTTAAAAAAAATACCACTTACTTTAATACTTAAATAATATCATAGGCCTAAAAATAGGCTTATAAACATGCACACAGGCAACATGCACAAAATAAATTTCCGAACTCATTGTCATTCCTCAAATACACAAACACACGAACATGAGGTTTGTTTGACAGATGTTATTTGCATGCATTAGTAATCATCATGCTAATTAGTAGTCTGTGTGCATGTGTCTGTCTGCATCTGGGTTAAATGGTGGATTAGAGAGAATTAAATCTGTTCCTCTCCAACATGCAGGAGCCAGCAGAAATAACATCAAGCTGGTAATGATAAAAAAGTAAAAAATAATTATATGGCACACACGGCTTATCTTATTAGACAATAAGTTCACCTTCCCAACATTGTCTATGAAGTTACTCTACTACACACTGTGATGCAGAGCTCTCTGAAACATTAACCTATACTTAGAACCGCATCTTCGGTGGATGTGGTTTGATCTACAGGGTCAAGAATAGTTTTTACAAGCAAACCCCCATACACAAAGGCATGCATGTGCACACACCTACTCGGAGTGTCCACATAAAGTAGTAGATAGTATCAAGAAAGAATTTGCACTCGACTCACTATTATATTAGGTATTAACTGTGAGCTGAAGACAGGCTAACACGGGTTGATAGAGAGAGCAGTGGTACAGAAGCTTGTAACACAATGCTAATCTCATCTGAATGGACAGAAGAGAGAGGGATGATAAAGAGAGAGATGGGAACACAGAAAAAGATGACAGAGGAAAGATATAACAAGACTAAGAAGGAAAAAAAGAAGCAAAATTTTCCAATTCTGCATGTGTCCATACTATCTCTCTTCCTCTTCCTCTCACACACACAGTTTTGCATCTGGGACTTCAAAGCGATGAGAATGGCCAGATCTAAGCTCAGCTGATGGCAAAGTCGATACACTGGCATGTCGGGCATAACAGCGTGGGGCAAGGGTTGTGTGTGTCTGTGTCTGTGTTTGTGAGCTTTATACATGACAGAAAGTGTGTGTGTGTGTGTGTGTGTGTGTGTGTGTGTGTGTGTGTGTGTGTGTGTTGCTGCCACAGCAAAAAGTGGTCAAGCTGTTGGATTTACTAGATAAGCATTCTGGATGGCTGCTCATGGCTGAAGTCTTTACTCGCACACACAAAGGCACACGTACACAAACACACATACACACAGGCTCCAGAGATGATGACAGAACTGGCATGATACACATGTGATATGAAACCTGGTGTTTCAGCACAACAGAGGTTTTACTGTGTGTAGCCACTCAGATCCAGATAAGAACTTAGCGGATTTGTGTTTGTGTGCCTGTGTATCACTGGCATTTTTTGTGTGACTGTAGCCCACATAGAGATGGATATGAAGAGTTAGATGTGTGAGTGTATGCAGAGATTTTACTCTGTGAGTCTGCGGGCTGTTTTACAGTCTGTGCTCCTCTCTCAGTTTCTGTCTAAAAAAGAAGCTTAATTCCAAGAATCTGACAATCACATTTTTTTTGCTCTCTAGTGGTCACAAACATGCACAGAAGGCCTGCTAAGATAAGTCCATGGCCTGCAGTGATCAAAACACTACATATGTCTTTGTTGTGGGATGCATTGTTTTAACAAAAACATGGCTCCATGTGTTCCTACCATTTAAATGTTACTTGAGAATGGATGGAAACAATTTGATTATATCACGATGTAACTGCTGTAGTCACAATCTAAATCAATTGGAGATTTTTATTTTTGAGAGTAATGACATAATAAAAACATGTCTGTTGTTTCAAGATCTACAAAAGAAATGTCATCCATCTAGCCATTGGACTACCAGAGGGAATAACTCTACAGCTCACACTATGGAACTCTCTGCCTACTGAACTCAGACACGTACTAGCTTCTTTTAAATTTCTTCTTAAAACTTTTTTATTTGTGAAAGCTTTAGGAAATGTTTGATATACGTTTTTATTAGAGCTGTCAACGTTAACGTGATAACGCGTTAAAACGAAATCATTTAAACGCCACTAATTTCTTTAACGCATTAACAGAATCGATCTTTCAGAGGTTGTCGCGTGCTCAGTTTTAAAGCGAGAGTGAAGAATCTGGCATCATAAGAAACTAGAAAACCTAAGGAATCCAATGGTCCATACTAGCTTGTCACAAAGGAGGCTAAATAACACTAGTTAGTTATGCTAAATTTTCGCGAGGAAAAACTGGCATGGCCATATTCAAAAGGGTCCCTTAACTTCTGACCTCCACATATGTGAATGAAAATGGGTTCTATGGATACCCACGAGTCTCCCCTTTACAGGCATGTCCACTTTATGATAATCACATGCAGTTTGGGGCAAGTCATAGTCAAATCAGCACACTGACACACTGACAGCTGTTGTTGCCTGTTGCGCTTGAGTTTGCCATGTTATGATTTGAGCATATTTTTTATGCTAAATGCAGTACCTGTGAGGGTTTCTTGACAGTATTTGTCATTGTTTTGTGTTACTAATTTATTTCCAATTATAAACATACTGCCACTTTAAGGTACATTTTGAACAGAAGATGTGTCATTAATATGCAATTAATCATGATTAACTATGGACAATGTTTAATGTTTAATCGCGATAACATATTTTAATCGATTAACAGCTCTAGTTTTTATTTATACTGTTTTTATTCCTATTTATCTGTAACATTTTTAAGAAAAGTGCTATATACATAGAACTTTACAAAGTTTATTATTATTATTATACTGTCATGACACTTTCTGAATTCAGAATGGAGCTTCTTTGAATTTTGATTTGAGTGTTGTATTAAGTTGATTTTACAGAAAGACACTAGCAATCACAGTGGTATTCTCTAAGGAGACATATAGAGCCAGGAGCAACCCAATATGACTTTGGCCGTTCTCTACTCGAGTCTGTGCCTCAGTACTGATGGAGGAACCTTCTGACGGACGTGCAGGTGAAAGCGATTTTATCACATTTTGCTTGATTCCCCAAACTCCTATCAAAGTTTAATAATTAAAAATAGGGCTAAATTACCTTGTGGCAAAGTTATCCACACTGAAACACATGAAATGGCATCACAGTGTATCTCATTTTATTTAGCAAAAGTCTTTAATGTGTGAATTTCTGTGTATCAGAAGGGAAAACTGAAGTAGGTAATTGTTAATTACCGGGGCAGCCAATGTTGGTGGTTCACCTCTCAGGAACTTGAATGAGGATATAACGAGTGAAAACTGTAAATGTTGCACCGAAGTGAAATATCACTTTAATTAGTCCAAAATGCAGTGCGTGTCCACCCGGAGGGAATACAGCGGAAAAGTTTCAGGGCAGATCTGTCTGATGATAAAAGCACTCAGCTGAGTATGTCTCCTCCTGTCTAAATCAACAGAGAAAACAAACATGCACATTCAGGCACTCACACAACTTTCAAACCCTTTTCCCGGAAGATAAGCATTGAGCGTTTTGGCAGATGCTTCACTGCGGCTGTAATCAGACTTCATAATTAGTCACTTGATTAAGTAAGTGTGCCTTGCTTAATTATTTGAGACAGTGAGTAACACTAAAGCACAGAAGAAATCAAAAGTGACTTTCAGCTCAGCTTTGATAGGGATAAAAATCTGATATAAAGCCTGCATTTTAAGTTCACCCCAACATAAAAGCATACAAGCATGGATAGACAACTATTTTAGATAATTCATTAAAACTTGAGCACAAACAACATGAACAAATATTATTTTTTAATGGACCTTGTGGTGAGATAGTTATGCCAACTTCTGTTTCAAAGGTAATGGGTGTGCTTTAATCCTTGCCTGTAAAACCAACATGGATGAGAAGTGCTCAGAGGAATGGAAATTTCAATCCTTTACAGTTTCATGACAACTCATGGGCAACACGTCCGCCAAGGAAGATCATTTGATACTATCAAAAGCTCCAGAATAGATACTGAATGGACCTTGTGGTGAGACTGAATTATCAACATCTTGACAAGTGAAGGAATCTGGAATTTTGCAGATTAATATCTTGACTTATTTAAATCTGTACCTAACTGAAAGCTCTCTAATAGTGTGCATGTGTCATATGTGCCAGAACACATTAGTTTCTTATCTAAGATTATCTCAAAGAAAGCTGTTTGAATAGCCATATAACACAATTTCTTTATGTACACAGCCATAAAAACAAGCAGACAGAAACACACACGCACACACAATTACAAGCTACACCCACACACCAGCTGTGTCTGAAATAAAAAAGAAATTAATTAAATACAACCTTGGAATGGTACATTTGGAGAACACTGCTGGTGTTGTCAGATTCAGTTGCATCAGGAAAATGCATCCACATCTTAAAAAAAAAAAAACCTTTACTATTACTAAAAACACCATCTTTTTTATATAGTCTGCAACAATTACATGAGGAAATGTGGGCATTTTTTAAATGGGATGTCAGATTAATTGAGTGGCTACACACTGCGTCTAAATCCTTAAGTAATATGTCAAAAGGCGAACTGCAGATGGAAATCTCTCTTCATAAATAACCCGTGACGGATTTTCTTTTACTACGCCAGTATCAAGGTGGAAATCTTACTTTAAAGAGAAAAAAAATAGTAGGGTAACAATTTCCTCTTGGTTTGTGAGATAATATGGGCTGTTGCCAAGAAATGATAATCCCCTATCGAAAAAAATGATTTAGTTTTCCTGCCTGGCATTTCTCGTATTTTATTTCTCTGAAGCAATATGCATGTCGATGTTAGATAAAAAAAAAAATTCATAAAAACCTACTGATCGATATCTGGTTATAGGTAAGCACTTATCAGATGTATGCAATATCTGATCTTCACCCATGCTTCAAATATGTATGTATGCGCGTGGGAGCGACATCAGCGTAGGCAGTAACAGACATGTTTGGACCATGATGGATCTGTTATAATACAGTTGATGGATGAGGAGATTATTGCTAGCGGCACTGGCATTCTGCTGCTCTGTGTGAGTGTATTTGTGTGTGTGTGTGTGTGTGTGTGTGTGTGTGTATGAGTGTGTTTTCCAATTCATACAATAATGCTCAGATAATACACTACCTGACCTCCAGACATCTTCGTCTCCCCTCCTCCCCGTCTCCCTGTCTCTACCTCATTTCTCTCACTCATCCCCCTGACCTCATTTGTCACTCCTTCTCCTCTTCTCCCTCCACCCACACTTCGTTTCCTTCATCGCCTCTACCGCTGTAATATGACAGTAACTCACAAAAGACCACACACCTCTCTGTCTCTCCCCTTTAGCCATAGACAGCCATGTTCTTAGCACTATCCTGAGACTATTAATGAGCTTCATTTGTTTATTTACCAGAATTCACACACTTGGCAGGTTGATTGACTGAAAGGCTGACTGCTCATTTGCTTAATGATGGTGCAAATATCACTAAAAGTCAAAGTGTCACTGACTGTGGGCTTCATTGCCTGCCAGGTTGCATAACTGACTAACTGGCCAAATAACTAGCTGGCTGAGGCAGGCAGAATCCAACACATATCCATAAGTGTATAAAAGGTGGAGAGAATGGTGGAGAGAAGATGCCCACGGTGACAACCAAACAGAAATACTGACAACATCTGTCTTCCCTGTCCTGACACTCGAGAGTGAGGGCCTGTATGTATAATGATGGGTCTCACACTGTGATTAGATGTAATGAGGTGTGCGTGACGTGCGTGTGCTTTGTGTTGGCATCCATGCATCCAAATGGGTAGTGGGGAGAGAGATGTCAAAGTGTAGATTTAACAGTTCCTCCAGCTATTTTCTCAACCATTCCACAGCTATTTCTGACTCTAGCTCTGGGGATAAATACTATACTTCATTTTAGCTCCAGCAACACCCTCTTTCCATAAACACACACTCAAAATAATGTGCCTCACAGCTAGATAATGGACAAAGCTTAAGAGTTGGATGTGTTAGTCATCCATTTGATAGTTCAAACTTATAAGTGTACTTCATTGAAGAAGAAAAATACCACAACAATTTTTTTGTCTCAAGAACAAGAAATGCAGCCAACTGTGAGCTTTTCTGAGGAAATCAAATGCTGCAGATTATATTTCTGCACTTTTATGTTGTTGAGTTCTGGATGACGTTATAAGGTAAAAATAGATTGGGGGCTTTAAAGAATCAAGAAGACTTTCCAAGAGTTGCTACAGTAAATATGGCTTGACATACTATGCAAACAAAAAATAAATAATGTGTCATTTACAAATGCCTTGTTTGGATGGCAGTCAAAAAACAGCACAGCTGAGCTGCAAACCAACCTGAAAATCTTATATAAAAAAATAAAATGTCACAGCAAAACAGATTTCTTCAGGGCAAATGCCCTTTCATGGGATGGCAGTGTCACAAAACACTCCAATCATATAGAGCAGAACTGACATGCAACATTTTGCCAAGTTATGTTTCCATTTTAACTGAGTCACATTTGATTTTGGCTTTGTCATGTCTCATACAAAGGTTGTTTCTGTCGTGTGGTATGACTCATGCTCTAAACTTCCCCGTGCTGTTTTATGTTCAGCCTAACAAGCAGCTGTGCACATTGTCTCATTACGTTTTACAATGTGTAAATCTGCCAATAGCTAATGTAATAAGAACTCCCTCTTGCCAACGACAGTTCTGCATTAGCATGATGAGGACATCACCTCAAAGCTTAATATGTTTTTGTTATTGTCTTTTTATCGACTGTACGCCCTGTTATTTGGTGCAGTAGTGAATTCATTTCTCCTCAGGGATCGATGCAGTTCATCTTATCTCCAATCTCCCTAGTAGAGCAACAGATAACACATTTTTTTAAAGAGCGAAATGGAACAAGCTTGGGATATGACCTTATGTTCTTAAATTGTTGTAAGTGATTCCCATAAAGAGGAATTATGCTTTCATAATTCGAGGTTCGAGGACAAGAGTCTAAACATTTCATTTGGATTCTACAGGCTGAGAAACTCCACCTATTCTGTGACATCTACAGCATGTAGTAAAAGGGTTGGACACAATACCATGGAAACAATACAATACAACACAACATGAGGGCACCGCTATGAATACTACCTTTGTTTCAGAGAGGTATATTTTAATTATATAGTCATTTCTACTAGCTGTAGCTTATGGCGCAATATAATTGCTTCTATTATATAGTTCATGAAGTGTTGTACTTGAAAACGGCATAATACTACAGAGGCTTTAAAATTGTGAGGCGGGCCTCCCCAGCAGGGCTCCAAACAGTTTCAGGGGAGGCTCAGTGAGTGCTCAGTGAAAAATATTACATTAGTTATTACATTAGTTATCAAAAGAAGATCACATAAAATAGCCTAAATGTGCGTGATTTGGTTAAAGAGATACTTCAGAGATTATAAATGCCTTAGAAACAAGGAAATTAGATTCAGAAACTAATAACCGCCTTAGGACAGACCTTTTTTTATGTATTTGGTGTAGTCTGAAGTTATGTGAAACAGCAATATTAGACTATCATGGCTCAATTGTTGAGTGTCTATGGGATCAAATAACATCCCTTACATCCCTTAGCAGCCTTGAGAATTACCGTAGAGCTTCAAAAAGGCTGTATTTATCACATAGCTGTTGTATTGAATTACATTAGATCATACCGGTGCTCATGGTATGTTGAAAGCCAAGTGTGTCTTTGTAGTGCGGCATTATGCAGTAAGGCTTTGAAAAATAGACCTCACTTAACGGTACACAAAATGTCTTAGACAATCTTATCTCTACCTTCCACAATTTGCAAATTTAATTATGTGGAGATGACATCAAATTACCAAGGCAATGTATATTAACAACGGATAGATAAATCACGAATCTATGCTGGGTGATGTCTACTGCTGCTTCATTTGTCAAGTTAATCTTATCATACTGCCCATCTATTTTCAGAGTCAAATTGTTATTACCAGAGGAGGGAGTAAATGGGATTTGATTCTATAGCAGAGGCAAAAACTCTTTTAAGGTTGTATCACATGTGGCAAACAAACATGCCACAGACAATATATCCATGTGATGCATTATTTTGTAAGGTCAGTGCAGTGGTTCATCATGAAGGCCTTGAAGCTAATGACTGAATTTTGATGGCAAATGTGATAACAATACACCAAAGAAGAAGTTTACGGATTAGTGACCAATGCAGGCCCAAGGGCTAAAGGTGCAACTTTACATCAAACATCTGGACAAGATATTCTAGCATCAATATTTACTTGTAGTATTGCATGACTTGTGCCCTATGAAGTATGAACCTTGACTGACACCTCTACCTTCAGGGTAATTGTCAGTTGAGTCATGCTGACATTGAAGGCTAAGGTTAGCATAATGGTTAACTGACTGTGATGATACATCTCAATGCAACCAATGGTAGGAAATGACATCAAAGCAGGGAACTCTACTTCCTTCCTATCTGCTACATCCTTCAACTATCTCCATACTGTAGTTGGTCAATTAATTGCTGTCCAAAATCTGCAACATGATGTAATCATTCACAATAGGCACACAATCGGCTCTCTGCGATTGTCTGGAGTATATTGCCAGTTGTTTTTTTGGACGACTTTTGTATTTTTCTTTTTTTTGCTAATTTAATGTTCTGCTTCCAAAGAACCCAGCGGCAACTGCCCTGTGCAAATATATAGGCAATAGCCGGTTGTTGGGCTGACGGTGGCCGGTTGGAAAATATTAACATTTCGCCCAACCCAAGTCTGTTAGACCAAACAAGTTAAACCTACAGTATTCAGATTTTCTATGTGAAACTTATCTTCTTGCCTTCGCTAAGTCCGGGGTTTCTAGTTCATCTATGCGTTTATATTCACATGAAAGAAGTGGGGTTTATAATCAAAAGCTCAAGAGTAGTGTATTAAATATAATACAAGATGTAACTGTTGATCATTGTAGCAGAAAAAGTTAAAAGTTACAAAGTCTAACACTAAAATATGAAAAATAACTGTAAAATAGCAGAATATAATACAATAATTACATACACATTGAAATATTAGGTAAAAACTGTTAAAATATTGTATGATTTTAAGATGATATGTAGCCTAGACAAAAAACTACGGTAATGAATAAATAAATTAGTAGTAATGTTAGCATATGTACAGTATAAATACAGGATTTAACAGTAGCAGTGGTTCTGCTGCTGATGCCATCCATCCTTTCAAACCATTTTTTTTTCTTGTTCAGAGTTACAGGGAATAAGTAATAGAGATAACACATTTGCCAGAATTCGAACCTGGGTCAACTGCTTGGAAGGCATCACTGCTAACCACTATACTATTGACAGACATACTATACCCATGCACTCATTTACACACCAATGCACACTTGTGTTTCTCTTACCTTTATTAGAGAGGAGTTACATCAACGTAGAAAGAAGGCAGGAAAGAAATAAGGAGAAAGACAAACAGACAGTAAGAGAGATTAATTTACATTCTGCAGTTACATTTTTCATAGACAATAACAGATGTCAGGCTTGTTAGTCAACCAGGATAATTTTTTGTGTGCGAGTGTGCGTGTGTAATACAAACGGTGTCTCTCTTTAACAATAACAGTGACTTTAACAACCTAAACACACACCTTAAATACACATGTGCAGACAGACACACACACACACAAACACGCACACCATATTGTTACAAGGAACAAACACAGCTTGGACCAATATAAGGTTGTTTATAAGGTCAACACCACAATGATTGTTCTCATCTTTAAAGAAAACCTTTCACCAGGAGCAAACCTTAACACACAAAATGCTGTTGACTGCCCACCCAACAGACATACTCGCCAACTCTACCAGCTGCAAAACACGTATTCATGTGTGTACACACCCACACAAACCACACAGACATTAGGGCATTTGAGGGATAGCCATTGATTTTTTTTCCCTGCAGCCTCTAGACAGCCGGTCTAAGGGAGGGAATCAGCAGAATAATTGTTCATTTCCGGCTCGGCTCTATAGTTCAGTGATAGAGAGGAAATGCTGCAGACAGACGGGGAAACAGACATACAAAGGCAGACCGGGGTATACGGACACAGACTTGCAAACAAACCGGCAGATGAGAAGGATAATTGTTAATTTCCCGCTGTGGTCGTGACAGGTTGATAGACATTGTGGTGCATGGATTGTTAATTTTTTTTTGCTCATCTCGACTCAAAAAGCAAATATACAGGAAAATAATAGAGATGATTGGAATGCCATTACTGGTTTCTTGCAGAAACTGAAGTCATGCATTTTAAACTTAGTTCTGTGGTTACAAGTGAAGCGTTATAGAGGCTTGACCACTCTCTTCTACAGGGCCTTGGGATGAAATTTGGATGAAAGCTAATGCACACTGTGGGTTGTCTTGTTTTATTCTTCCTTCCCTCTGTAATGTCAATGTGTTGGGCCATGTAGGCAAGTAGTCAAGCCTACATTGCCTGTTTGACGCAGTACATTATGGGAAATATAATGTAACAATTCAACATAAACACTCAAGTCTGTTACTGCTCCATCCCACAAATGGTACACGGTATTTTTTCTCTATTTCCCTCTGTCTTGCAGTAATCGTGCTCAGTCTCCATCCCTTTGTTACACCGTTTTAACTCCGTGCAAGATAGAGATGGGATTCTGGTAATGATAAATGTGTTTAATTACTACGCCCTGTGAGGAAAAAAAGCAATTCAATTAATTCTTCCTGGCGTCCAAAACCTCCGTTGTTCTTGTGCTTTACATACCGCAATACAAGTGCCTAAAATTCAAAAAACGTCAGAAACAATTCTCAAGCTTATAGCTCCTGGGTCTCTCTCTCTCTCTCTCTCTATGAGGGAGCTTGATGGTCTCATGGCGAAGGTCTTTCAATCTGTGTGGCTCTTTTCCCACTCCTCCTCCTCCTCCTCCTCCTCCTCCTCCTCCTCCCTCTCAATGCAACATATTCAATTTTGCCTGGATGCATACACCAAGAAAGGTTTCATGAGCCCAGTGAGTCTTGTGGTTTGTCTGGTGGAACTGAGGCAGCCGCAGTGTCTCCTTCTCTGTGTCTCTCTGTAACTTTTCTGGAGTGGTCATTAAGTGTGTGGATAAGAGAGACTTCTGTTCCAAGTCCCATTTCCTGGTTGTAGCTGTATATCGAATTGCAACAACTTGTCAGTGTCTCTGCCAAATGCTAAGTGTAGAGAGGACTACAGAATGCTTGTGTGTGCAAGTGTTGTGTCTTTGCTCAAACTACGACAGAAGGCATAGAGAGGGATGCTAGCTTGCTGAACAACATACAGAGCTATATTTCTAATCAAAAGTGTTTTGAGTGATTGCCATCTGAAGCAGAAAAATTATAAGGTTCAAGAGTGACAGTGTGAGTGTAGTGATTGTGTCACTCTGGGTGTATATGTTGTGTGGCTATAAGGCTTGCCGTGGTAGTTTGTGTGTTACACGGTGGTCGGGCATACACCGTTTACATTACTTGCCCAGCGCCCCCCATCGTCATTTTGCTATTTTTATATAAATAATACTCATTTAATTGATTTTCTCGTATCAGCGCCGTGTTATCAATACATAGTCAGGCAATGGATGCTACAAACTGAAGTGAAAGTGTCTGCTCACACACAGGACGAGAGAGTTGACAGGCAAGACGATGGCGGAGGATATGGTGTCAAAGTGAAAATCAAAAGTGCCTATTTGACAATGGATTTAACCCAAATTTTAAAAGGAACCGTAATGTTAATGAGGCAATTGGCGTGTGGAGAACGGAGCAGTCACAACCGGTGAGCAGGTAGAAACCTGCGGCCCTGCAGCGAAAGCTCAACCCGAGATGTCAGACACACAGCCATCCAATGTTAAAGATCAAAGTTAAAGCTCTACATATATTGAGTGTCATCTTGTCTTGTAAAATGTCCGGTGTAATCGGTAACACCGGTGTTGTCACAAGTTTATTAACCGGTGGGAAAATTTCCTTACCGTGACATCCCTAGTGGCTATTTATAAATGCTTAGATAAAAGAGGAAGCCTGTACCAGTCAGGAAAAGAATTTAACTTTACATCTTCATTCTCTGGCTGTAATCAACAAAACATGCCAATCTTCGACCTTTGAGAAGTGAAATGGCTTTTTATTTAGTTAAACCATTTGAAGGGGAAGAGAAAAAATGTTTTTCATCATATTTCAAATACACAGAAGGAAGAGTAGGCTAAGTAGAGAATTACTTCTTTTTTTTTTTTATCATCAAGAGGCTTTGAAGGGATGAAAAGAGAAAGTATTTTAAAAGAGGAGCTTTTCAAGTGAGGTACAAAAAGAGAGAGAGAGAGAAGAAAGAAAAACCCATATATATACACGTCACTGTATTGCAGTTGGGAGGTCATTTGTTTTCAGTCATCCCTCTGGGGAAATCTACAGTTGGGGACGCAGTCTGAAGTTTAACAAATAGCATTAGCTAATAAAGCTGAGCCTGCATCTTTCACTGTGGGATCTTTTACTGTTTTGAACTACTGTGTGTGTATGTGTGTGTGTGTGTGTGTGTGTGTGTGTGTGTGTGTGTGTGTGTGTGTGTGTGTGTGTGTGCTCAATATGTGAAAGTATACAGTATGTGCACATCCAAAGGGTGTGTGTGTATTCAGGTTTTTACCCTGTATTTTTGGTTGTGTGTAGACATCAAACCAAGGTTGTAAAGTGCTGACGTGACTTCTAGTGCTGCTCCTATAAATCTTCATATACAGGACCACATGTGACTGCAGCAATAGACTCGATATGCATTTAATGCCCCAGTTCTCAAGGATGAAAGGGGTTCAGCAAGGACAGCTCCCTGGCCAAGGTTAAAAGTTGATGTTACACATTCTCTTTGTTATCCTCTTGCTCACACTTGCATGCTCACACACACAAGTGTTGAGACCACGCAGTGCTGCTTTCTCTGATCTCCAAACTGTAATAGTGGTAAGGGTGCACTTAAAAACTGCTGCATGTGTGCCAACACACACATACACTCACTGGGATTGCCTTGGGGTGATGAAACTGCATGAAATCGCTCTTTTTTGGAACTAATGACTCTACAGCGTTCCTCTTCAGAACCAATTGGTCCATACGGTCTTGGTGTGCACTTTGAAACAAGATTTATGGTCACTTTATAAATTTTAGGGAAAGAGCATATCATTTACTACTGAATGGATCTTTGTTGAAGGCTTTTTTTCTCTCTCGTGCACATTTAAAGCATGCACACTGAGACACACATTCACAAAAACACAATACAAACAGATACAGTAATTGTTTTAAGTATTTCCCAAAGCTATTCTGTCCTACCATCCCTGACAGTATCAATAGTGCCTCCTTCGATGGAATCATATAACGATCTACTGCCAGTTCGATCCACTTTAAAGCCTCACAGAAGAGGTATTCACTGCGGAGGCACTAAAGGATTAAGGGAAGCCTGTAATGTGTAGCACAACTAATGGAATTCCGTGAAAAGTGTTGCCAACAAGGGGTCTAACATGTGCTGTCGATAAAACAGTAACAATACAAAAGAGAGGGGAAAAATGGGTTAAGACATGAGTATACCAGTACGTTATGTGATGATTAAAAAAATCTCACAGCAAGATTATTATATTTTCAGTAAGAACGCCTGTTGGAGGGAAATCAGAGTTGCCCTTAATTAAGTTTGCAAGAAATCATGTCATAATCATAAGCCATTTGGTTTGACAAAGCTGGATCCGTTTTCATGTGAATTATTACATCTTTAGCCACACATAAGAAACAAGATATGTGGGATTTCCAACTTCCATGTTTGTAATACCTCCAAGGGCATTTCTATTTGCCCTTTACTTCCTAGCTGACTCTGCTTGCATAAATGTGGAGGTGTTTATTTACGGTGTCAGGATCAATGTTGGCCTCAAATCAATAACTTCCTGGGAACCTGTACACTAGCTGCCTATAGATTGGGAAACATCAATCTCTCTCATCCTCTTCTTTTTTGTTTCTACTCTTCCCTTCACTAGTTAAATCCATTTTTCTCTCACTGTGAAATTGATAGTCGAGCAGTTCAAGACGGCTTATTCACCTGGCTGTCTATATCTCTCTTCTTCTGTTGCTTCTCTATTACAGTCTCGCTTTCTTTCTAAGGAGGGGACACAACACCGGACCTACGGTATAAAAACTGCTCTACCTGTCATTTCCACAGCAGTGAATATCTATTGGACTTCATCATTTACTGGGTGACATGGCAATATCAGTCAATATGTCACACAAACAGCTCTGTTTGGTAGTTGTGGTTCTCTGACTCTGATTTCTCTCACTGCAGCCACTCGCATGGTCAGCAACCACAATAGAGCAAAACTATCTCTCTTTTTCCAAATCAATGAAGACACTTTTTCTCATTTTTTTGGTAAGACTCCTGTTTATACTATCAATATATTATTGTAGTTGACATAGTAGACATTCAAAACCATTGAGTCAAACAGGAGTCAGCGAGATAAGCTGTGAGTAAGTCAGTGCTGTGAGGTGGAGGTACTAGCCAACTTTAATTTTTACTGCCATTTACATTTTTACCTTTTGAAAGTGTCAAGGTTGGTGACCTTATATACAGATATATTTCACACTAACTGCAAGGATAAAATAAACTATTTTGGACATCCAAAATGCCAAAGGAAACATCACTGAATGCAAGCCTAGGTAACTGTACATTATATTGCTTTTTTCCATCTTTCCATACAGAAGTAGAAAACAAATTATCTGACTGCACCCTGTGTATATTTGATTGTTAAATGGTTTCATAGTTTTATATCCCTGTGATGATCATGAAACCTTGACGACACAGGGAAGCCAATCCCAGCTGCCAGCAACAAGCAACTCTGAGCACATTATTATTCTTTGAACCACCAGGACCCAGGAGAGCACATCATGGTCTGAGCCCTGATCGTAATTAAGCACAGACCCTCTCATCTATCAAGTCTGTATCGACCCATGCCACTGTCTTTGAAACATGACGTCATAACATGCATGGCGTGATTTAAAGCCCCAGCATGATGCAGCTTAACATAAAGAAATTGCTTTAGATAAGGAAAATCTTTATTATTTATGATATGGATGTTGGTGTGACTCCTCATTTTGAAAATGCTCCCCAAAATAATTTCATCTCAAGCATGTAGCTGACATTTAACTCGGAAAAACACTCAGACAAGGAGATTTAAGTGTTTTGGAAGCTACTAAAAAAAGCATAATCTAGCATGCAGAGAGTTTACATTTTATTTATTAGGTGTAAGGTTAAGTGTAGGAACTAACATATTCACATGACTGCATCTTCATTAAACAGTAATGTAACCATGCAGAAGGTTTAAGTAGCTTCCCAACTCCACAAAACAAGCATATAATAGGCTTGAGAGAGTGGATTTTACAGTCCAGTACAGCTCTCAATGTCTCTTTTATTCTGAGAAAAACAAAAAACGTCATATCGGCATCTTTTTCACAGTGGAAAATTTAAAATAGCTTAATCAGCCAACACTATGGGAGACTTAGTATTTCTATCGGCCCGTACCCATATATGTATACTATGAGGATGTTATTCATAGATCGCATTTCTTCTCAGTAATTAGAATGATATATTTTGACATAAATTGCATTAATAATGTCCCATTTGGTACAATAAACATTACAGATTCTGAATGACTGATGACTGAATGTGCAAGAATACAAATTCTTCCATCTCATTTAACATTTTTACCATTATGTGTCCCCCGTGTGTCCTGTAGTATAACAAAACATCATATTGGGATCTCTCTAAATACTGTACATCAAATCATAAGTGGGCATATGTATATCTTAATTTTTGCAAATAAGGTTTATTAACAAGCTGCATCAGCAGAATGCAAGGCTATAAACAAATAAAATGTACTTATAATGTAATGTAGATCATTTAAATGTCCATCTGTGGCAATGCACTATGATATAGGTTAGATAGATATGGCAGTGGCAACATATTCTACAAACTGCAGAGTTGCTATTTCATATGAAAGGGCAGTAGCTGCATCTACTGGCTTCTTGCTGCTCCCTTTGTTGGGTCGTTTTTTTTAATGGAGTGGAAATATTGAGCTTGTAACAGGACAGTGAGTTGATGGGATAGACCCAGCGCCCGTCACCTGTTCTTTGACTCAATACTCCTTTACTCACAGCTGAAAGGACAACAGACGCACTGTTCTAAGACCAATAACCGATTCAACATCCAGTTTGTCTTCACACTATCCATCCATCCATCCATCCATCTATCTATCCATCTCATCTAGTTTTCATTCAGGCTTACAGTATGATTATTGTTTATAAATAGAAATATAGAATGTATTCTATGATTCCCCATGGGATATGTAATTAACCTCACATGAAATATTTGCTTTTATAATACTAGCACAGTTAGCCAACACATGTTTGAACCAGACTTCAGAACTAAAACCGTTTTCTGCATTTTTCAGATTAAGATGGTTACAATGGGAGACTCCTTATCTCTAACTCTCCTGATCATCTTGAGCGCCTGTTGTCTGAGTATCACTCAAGGCCATTCTCCCCATCCCCATGTCGATAGTGGTTGTACACACCAGTAGTGGTAGGTTGTCTTACTAGTTCTTTATTATATAGAGTAGGGAATTGTAATTCCTTTTAATTTAGAAGATTTTTTACCAAATTGCTGGTTTAGGATTTATTACTTTAATAATAAATAACAATTTAATAAATGTATATCTATGTATTTATTGGTTACATTTTGTTTTACAAAGTTAAGAAAGCAATGTTTAAGTCAAGTTAAGATGTTGCCTTACATACAGTATATAAGAATGATCCCAGTCACTTCCACACAGTGAGGCATACAGTTTATTATTAAACACTGGTATCGAATCGGTACTCGGAATCGGCCGATACCCAAAGCCCAGGTATCGACATCAGGACTGAAAAAGTCGGATCGGTACATCCCTAATATAGACTCCGTATGAGTAGGACCAACGCATACTGATTTATTATATATGTTTGTGCATACAAGAGACTTCTGTGTACTTGTGTGTTTACTACTGTTTAACATTAGTTTGAGGTCAAAGCAGCTGAGCATGTTTTGAAAATAAGTGAAATCGTAATTAAATTGTTCTGTTCTGTAATTGTTTTGTCCACTGCGGAACTTCTATAATTTCTCCATAAAAATATCCCCCTTTCTAAAGCTATAGCTAAAGGAAAAGAAAATACAATATTTATGGAAAACAAATTAAAAAAAAGCTAAATTCAAATTGAAAACACTGCAAATCTTCCCACACAGAGACTCGCACAAGCACACCCTGCAGGGTTGTAGGATTGAAAACCATCTTTAGAACAGGATGTTGATTACTTGGGTGACTGGAGAGATCACGACCACAATAAGAACAAAACAAAAGCTTGATTTGGACAGCGAGAAAAGAAGAGAAAAAAGGAGAGGAATACAGACTGGTCAGTTCAGATTACACATCATAGGGGTAAATATTTGTCTCTCCAATGCTATGGTGCTTCTTACCTTAATATATATCTTTTAGGGTGTTACTAATTGAAGAAAATACAGATGTAGTATGGACAAAAGAAGGGCACCACAGGCTTCAAGACATCTCGAAGTTATAGAGGCTCTACAGATGTAGTATGGACAAAAGATGGGCACCACAGGCTTCAAGACATCTCGAAGTTATAGAGGCTCTACACTGATTAGGAGTGCATTTACTGCATTGTTCTGGTCCAGTAATCTCCTATAGAGGACAAGGTCAATTCTAATCATTACTAACATAATGATCTTAATTGATTATCTAGACCCTTCATCATAATGAAGGGTGGTTAAATCGCTGTCTCAAGCATTGTATTTGACCTCCCATAAATGCACTTGCAAGTGGGGTCATTTCTGATTGGCCCAGCATATGCCAATCATCGTTCTTATTGCTTATTAGGCCGTCAACCACTCCCGTTGTTAGTAGTGGTTACTCCACAAAACAAAAAAAGGAGGAGAGGTGAGAACTCCACTGTTAGACATGATGATCCAGCTTTCTTCTTAGCTAGGACAGTGAATGCCCTTCACTGACTGACTTGTTGAAATACCCATGTGCAACATTTTTAAGGAAATGCTCTTAAAGCTCGGATCAGTCATGTTGAGAAACTAGCAAGGGTACATTAGATTTTAAAAATGATCCAACAAAAAAACCCAGCCCAGTGTTGCAAACTCTTTTCCAATGAAAGTAGCTAGCAGCACTAACTCCAAAAGTCCCTAAATTTAGCGAGAAAATCGGCAAGTCGGCAACACTGACAGTCCGTCGCTTCAGGCCACTCCCCCAAAATTATCATTATGAATGTAAACAACGAACATCGCTATTGTTAGTACTCACAGCTGTCAAGCTGCAGCTTGTGAAGGACTTGCTTCGTTACATGTCATACCCCATCTCTCTCTCTCCCCATGTCTCCTGTCTATGTCTACATTGCCATCTATCAAAAACAAACAAACACTGAGGCATAAATAGATTTCATAGATTTGAAGTAAACAGTCCTGAAAATCATGTAGTCATTTTTAAGGATGATAAGATTGATTTAATGTGATGTTGTCCCTAATTTACAGTACAACTTTTCCCACCATGCTGCCCGTACCTTCTGCCAACCCAACACTGCCAGCAATTCCATCATGCTCTGCACAAGTGGTTCACCATCTTCATAAAAAAATAAATGGGAGGCTACTCTGCCCTGTGTGGCTTCAGGCTCTTAATTCTTATTTTACAATAGGTATTGACAACAGTATTAATAAAATGTCAATAGACTGGGCAGATCTGCAGTTAGCAGCACTTGAAAATCTCTGGCTTCCTCTAATGGTCATCATGGGAAGCTTGCAGTCTGTTTTTGTGGTGTGAGTGCACAGATACAGTGAGTATGTGAGTAAGTGAAGGCTTTTTGCCACATATATAATGGCGGACGGAGGGATAATCGCTTGAAGGGGAGGAGAGGTGATGTCCACAGGGAGAGTCCAGGAAAACACTGTGAAATGGATGTGCTCAGGAGGAGAAATGACCTCTCCACCTCTCTCTCTCTCCATCTCTCTCTAACACACAAAATGTTTCCTTCTAAACTGTGCAACCTCTTTGTGTCGCTGGCTCTACATCATTGTCCCTCAAAACCACTCACCCTCTCCAGACTCTCCTCTCTCCCAGTCCCTTGCCTGATTGCCTTTCCATTAAATCTCGGCAACACAGCATTTCCACATTTCATACTCGTTTTAATCTTTCAAGAATCAACTGCCCTCCCCAGCCCAGGAACATTTACGAGGGTCATAAAAGGGCTCGGCTGACCCAAACAACTGTTAAGGGACCTGATCTCCCATGTCAGTCCTTATAATATGACACAGGAGGGGGCAGAGGAGAGGGTAGAGAGAGGATTGAGTAGAAATGAATATAAGAAGAGGAGGAGGTAGGAGGGAGAGAGATAAAGGCGTCATCCATATGAGCATGGTCACTAGTGAAAGTGCTTTTTACATCAAGCTGTCAGTTCAGGTGATTGCTCTGTGATTGCTGGTTTCAATGGTTCAGTGTGGTTGAGGTGGTCTTCAGAGAATAAAAAGATTATAGATTATAGAGACTTTATTTTCTAGGCCATTTCTGATATTAATATTTTATCGTTTGATCAAATTTATAACCATATATAGCTTTAAATTAAACGTAAACACATAAAGAAACATCTTTGATGAGGATCCCTGTTTTTAAAGAATTGTAATCACGATAAAATAAGCGAGGTATTTTCCAGGTGACAAATAAACTTGTCAGTGCTCTCTGGTAGAAAAAACTATATAATGAATAATAAAACATTAATGATTACTAGTAATGATTGTTAATTATTAAATTGTTAATAATTATAGCATGTTACAACATTTCTTGGATTTCAAAATGTTTACTGCTCAGGGATCCAAACCAGCAATCTTATGGCCCAGCCTGTTTATTCCTAGGACAAAATATTGAACACAATGTGGATAAGCTTGTGTTGCACTAGTTAACATTCAGCTTAAGTAATATTTTCCTATTATCACCACCAATAATTTATCATTCACAGCCGTAATTGCTGCTGTTGATTTGTGTGCATGAGAGCTGTGCCACATTGAATATTCATAAGGGTCTGATAATAATACTGTATTCAAATTATTCAAATTAACAATTTCCTCTTTCACAAACGAATGTGGAAGGAGAATTCATAATCATGCTACACACACACACACACACGTAAATGTGAGTTAATGAACTCTCATGCTGAATGGCTGTGGCAATAATTCAAAAGTACAATGTTCATGTTACTAAGTGTAAAGTGGCGTCACTGAATAGAGTATTCACATACACTGAAATAAATTGATTATAATCAAAGTAAGGTTATAATACAATTACTGGAATTATGATTGTTTTTGTAATTATAATAAGCATAACTCATTTAATAGAGCTGGTTACTCATCAATCTTTCAAATTACACTCATCAGTAAATATATATCATATCTATAATCTGTTTTTTTTCTCTGTGTTACGGCCATAGACTGTACATCAGAAGTGGAAGTAGTCACCGTGACACAACCCATTGGTTTGTGGACTACGGTTTTGAAGCCTCGAGTTCGGCATTCTGGCCGTCGCCATCTTGTTTTTTTACAACCAGAAGTGACACGATAGGGTGGAGCTAAGTACAACTCTGAAGAAGACATTTTTAGGTGACCAAAATGTTGCAATTAACTTTCATGATCTGAAAAAACACTGTGAAAGGGTAAAAATTGTAAGACGAAAATTCGGACTTCCCAGACCAAACAACAACGTGGTAGGGACCTGTCAATCACAAGGTAGCCACGCCCTAAAGCATACTCTGCTTTATGGTCTATTTGACTCTCAATTGGACCATAATTTACTAAATGAACATCATGCTGTATTGAAGAAACTAGCGATTGAGACCATAAACTCATGTTTACAATGTTTACTGAGGTAATAAATCAAGTGAGAAGTACGGTCATTTTCTCATAGGTTTCTATACAATCTGACCTATTTTTGCAACCAGAAGAGTCGCCCCCTGCTGGCTGAAGAGGAATGCAAGTTCAAGGCACTTCCACATTGGCTTCACTTTTCAGAACCAGAGGTTGCCGCTTGGTTTTGGCTCTGTGCTCATTTTAGGTTAAGGACTGAACCAGAAGGAAAATAGAGAGTTTAAAAAAACATTTTTGGAGAGAGAGTGAAACGGCTTTCATGTTATAACTACACAGCAGGTAACAGAGCTAGTGTTGAAGTCCTCTGTAAATTCATCAGCATGAGGAACAGTAAAAGGAGTCCATCCATTTGACTGTTATATTAGGTATGCTAATTTTGAATCAGCGGTACTGTGTAGTGCCTAACAAGCCGCCCAGCTGCAATGAAAAGCCGATGCAAAAACAGGTTAAATCCATCATTTATTACCAGCTGCGAGTATGCGCAAAACAGACAACTTAGTGCCCAGTTCACCTGTCCAGGAGAGTTAGAAGCCATGATGCTGCGTGCACTGTCGTGGACACATGCAGCCACTTGTCTCCACCGCATCATTTAGTTTAGCTGCGAGGTTGTCAGCTGTGTGTCCGCCTGGCGTAATGTTACTCTGTCAGCCTGGCGTAACTTTAGAGAGTGTCCGAAAGACCGCGTGTGTTTGTGCTGCATTCTCAGCTGTAGCGTTGCTGGAGGATTCGTGCTCGCCGTTGTCACACACATACGGTCTGTCAGCCCGGCGTAACATTAGCGAGTGTCCGACAGACCGTGTGTGCGTGTGTGTGGTGGCGGTGAGTGTGGGGTTGTCGGTGGCGTTACAGCTGTTAACGTAGCAGTGCAGTGTGTGTACAGTGTTTTGGTCGGTGAATAAATGCTACAACTCCTCAGACCCAAGTTCCTGTATCAGCTCCGGCTCAGACTCACTTAAGGTGGGCTGTTAAGGTGGACCAGCTATTCTCTTTTAAGTGACAAGCCGAGTTTTGCTCCGCTTTTTACTCAATTTTTAATATTTCTTTTTAACTGTTTTATCGATTAAAGTTAAAATTCTTAATGTCAGTTAATGGTTAAACGATTAATTATTAACATCCCTATATTGTATTTCCATTTTCTATTAGCCTGCGGGTTAACACGTGGTTAATAAGAAACAGGAATATCATTTCCTTGCAGAAATGAACTTGATGGTTAATTAATGGTACTAATGCAGATTAGAGGTCAAGGTGGTTTACTACGACCTTTAACCATATTGTTACCTTATACAAGGTAATCTGGTAATACAGGAATTAATCTCATGTTTGTGTGGTGACTGAAGCACCCATGACGACACATCCTAACACCCCCGTTATAGAGTTATAAATAACAACTACATTTTCTGAAACATATAAGTATTGTGTGAATATGTAATGATTGTAATAATTAATATAAATGGCATTATTCATTTTTATAGAATTACATTTTTTGAGAAATAGACCAGCTGGAACTAAATTAATTTTCAAAGTTCATGGTGTGTGTTGAAGCCAAACACTGGTTGATTGTTGGCATGAAAATAAATCACATAAACAATCTCAACAAATTGACTATTTGCATAATGTGATAATACAGTAGAGCAAAGTATCTCTCAAGTAGAAAAGTGTTATTATTTCCACTATATGGAGACTCAGATGATGCACATCAGTGCTTCCACCATAGAGGCCAAATATGCTAAACTGCACATATTATGTCAAACTTTTCACGCGTTTGTTGTCTGCTTCTCTCTTCTTTCTCTCCCTCAGGTGTCATACCTTCTAGCAATCTTGACATCTAGCTTGCAGTTTAAATTTGCACACTTTTTGTAGCACACACATATTGCAATGGAGTCAGAGTCAGCTGCTGCCACAGCAACCTTTACATCTGGTCACAAATAATTTGGGTTTCAATACCGGTGATGCCTGTAAGAACCTTTGACACCCAAACGTGACTTTTCTTTCCTGAAGCAGACCTCTGAGAAGACGAGACACCCACCAAGAAAAGCAAGACATGAATAGCAAATGTACTGCCTCTTCTCATCTCTATAATCTCTCTGTACTTCTCTCACATTTCTACAAACTCCCTCCTTTTTGTGCGCTTTCTGCTCTCTTTATCTCCTGCTCACTGGGGAGTGCTGCTGTATTGTCTGATTGAGGTAAAAATGTGGCGCACATACACCGACACAAACTGAAGGCCTACAAAGAAATTCTCAGCATGTGTTGGCTGATTGAATGTTCAAAAGAAAAGCACTCATGAAAAAAACATATTTCATCAGTGGCCCTCAAGACAAAAAAACATTCTTTTTATTTATGTTTAACGACACCTATGTAATCTGTTTGGATTTTATTTCATTAAAAATTTGAATTGTGGTGTCATATTTGATTTCTATTATCAGTAGCTACCAAAATATAATCTTGTTTTTTAATTTTTAACCTTTTTTTTTCAATTGAGAACACGGGCAACCATAGAGGCAGTGAGTTCTGAGCTAATTGTTGGGTTAAATGGGGTGGTGGGGTATGAACGGTCTAAAGATTTTATGTTCCCATGTAAAGCCAGTCAATCCAACGGCCCTCTTAAACAGCGTTTCATATTCATAACATGTTTCCCATCTGGCTGCAGGGCGCTAACCGATTGAAATATCACACAGTCTACCCTAATCGCATTACTCTGCTCATAGAGCATTCACACTAGGCACCCAGTGTGAGGCTCCAGCCTTTTGATGTTCTACATTCACTGACTGGTAGGGAGAAGGCTTTCTGACTGACAGCCTGACTGAATGCATGAATGAATGAGTGACTCTTGTTTGGCTAGCCCACCACCTAACTGTTTGACTTACAGACCAAAAGTTCAAGTAACTACCTCACTCACTGACTGACAGACTGTCAGTGGTGTGGTTCTAACAAACATAGTGTGTATCTGTATTAGGGCTGCACAATGAATCAATTTTATCGAAATCGCAATATGGCCTACTGCAATTTTCAAAACGTTAAATGCAAAATGTGTGTCAAATTATATATATACTGGATATATAGATGTCCTGGCCTATACATCATATTCTACAGACTTAAGAAAACATCTTTGTTTGACAGAGATCCCACAAAAAAAAATCACAGTATAATCATTTTCATGTTTTTCATTGAAAATGAGAATAATGTCAAAATTATAATTCCCTCTAATATTGCAAATCATATCGCAATTGCAATATCAGTCAAAATAATTGCAATTAGATATTTTTTTCAAAATCGTGCAACCTTAATCTGTATACTGTACATGTAAACATGGGTTAGCTGGTGAGTGTAATCACCAGTATTCAATGCACGTTCTTTCCAGATATCAATCTGGATTTTTTTGTGTTCCCTGGTATTTAAAAGTTCCAGAAAACATTTGTTAACATTTACAAACTACAGTAACTCCAGCTGTCAGAAAAATATAGCTATCTTATAGCGTTGGATTTAATGAGATAAAATAAATAAAATCTCACAGATGAACATATTAAATGTCAGAATCATAACACGCTTTGTCCCTGGGCCACTGTGGCACACTTGACCTAAATTCATATTACAGTAGAAGTTGATGGTATCCTAGTAACCATCAGAAAGCAATCAATCACAGCTCTGCAGTATAAATGCCACAGGAAAATTTTAATTTAAATTATGTTTCATTTCTCCAAACACACTGACATGCCTTTTCATGTCCCCTGAATTTCTCTCCTGAGGACAGGAGAGTTGGAAAAGTTGGTGTACTGTAAAAATAATATAGTGTACCAGGAGAATATGCTTACTCTCACTTATAAAAGTCAGTAAACAGCTTTTTAAAAATGTCACTGTATGGTATATCTATGCCTATTAGCACAACTAAACTGGTGGATAACGGGTGGAGGACAGCCCAGAAAATGCTAGCCATATGTACGTATGTGTCTGATTTTCAGCCATCTGTCTTTGCTGTTGTTGAATACAGCATATCTGTCACGACAAAAGCTACCCATCGTCTTTGGAATTGAAAATAATCGTTTTTTTAATGATGTTTTTAATGACTATGATTTATTTTTCTATGCGTTTAATAACCAAATCCCCACAGAACTGTAGAGATAAAAAATTAAATACAACAAAAGCTACAATGTTTTTTTTCTGAAGGAATTAAGTCACATAATCAAACTGTATGTACAGTACTTAAGCACAGAAGAAACCTAAATCTGTGTCAATGCCAAATGATATTAACACCTCATTCCCAAACAGCACTCGCTATGTTTTTGTGTTTCTAAGGCTTGATGGACAAATCCCTGTTGGATAGATCTCTACAACATAGAATTAGACTAATCCTTATATATCCTTCAGTGTAAGTGATAGTGCATGTAATCCAGAATTCTGCTCTATCAGTGCCAATTGAAGTCTTGTATTCACTTTCTACCAATGCATAGTCCCACATGAAAGACATTTTTAATCCAAGTCTTGGCTGACTATTTCATTGTTATAGACGGGTCCTTTAAAAACGATAAAAGCCTTATCATGGATGCACACATTCTACTGTTTAGCCCCACCTAATTTAGCAATTCTCATAAATGGCAAGAACTTGATCTGAGACAATGAAAATGTTGAAACATTTGCCAGTGAATCTCTCCAAACACACATGCATGGAGAGCTACAACAGCTGTAGTTGGTGCTTGCCTAGTGGCAGCCAGTTGTTCCAGCTCTGTATTCTTCTTACCGTTGTTTTTTCCTTTTTTTTGAGTTGTCATGTCAACTTTTCCTCCATTTCACTTCACTTGACTGAACTGCAGTGAAGTGAAAGTCAATATTAAGAGACTAGGAGCACTTTTTCCTGTTTTCTCTGTTGCTTATTTCAGTTTCTGGACATGGAAACCACGTCTGTGGCTATAGAGGTATCGTTTACACTCCAGTAACCATGTTGGGCAAACTGGCTATCTTACCCAGAGCTAAGCCGTATGCCCGGTGGAGCTGAAGAGGCAATACCACAAATGCATGGCCGGAACAAAACAGAAACGAATATAGCGGCTGTTACCTTTGTTGAGGTATTGAGAACCATTGTGCTTGTATATTCATATATTTATCAAAAGCATTTAAATGTACATAACCCTTCTTTACTTTTACTGAGATTTATATCCGTCAGCTTTGGAAGGGGTGCTTGTAAATGTCTGGATTTTTAACTCGTAACAGAGTGTGCCACAAAGCTCCATTCTGGGCTTTGTTCTGTTCATAGTTATGTTGATGATATTGTTGTTTCTTCTCTACAAAAATGTCAAATAAATATTTACACAGGCAAATTTTGATGAGGAAAAACTGGCCATTTTCAAAGGGGTCCTCTCACCTCAAGATATGTGAATGAAAATGGGTTCTATGGGTGCCCACGAGTCTCCCCTTTACACACATGCCCACTTATGATAATCACATGCAGTTTGGGGCAAGTCATAGTCAAGTCAGCACACTGACACACTGACAACTGTTGTTGCCTGTTGGGCTTGAGTTTGCCATGTTATGATTTGAGCATACTTTTTATGCAAAATGCAGTACCTGTGAGGGTTTCTGGACAATATTTGTCATTGCTTTGTGGTGTAAATTGATTGCCAATAATAAATATATACATACATTTGCATAAAGCAAGCATATTTGCCCTCTCCCATGTTGATAAGAGCATTAAATACTTGACAAATCTTCCTTTAAGTTACAGTTTGAACAGATAAAAAAAATGTGCAATTAATTTGCGATTAATCACGATTAACTATGGACAATCATGCCATTAATCGCGATTAAATATTTTGATAAACAGAGCATGATATCTAACATACATAAAACAAAAGTCATGCTGTTGAGTTCCAGAGACAAAGACTAACAGTAATTAATATAATTTCACTTAGACAAACTCGCTTAAAGTCTGTGAGAAAAGCTTGGCTTCTTGTGTACAGAAATACAAACCGCTTCCCTCTCAGTTGTAGGAATAAAATATATAATTATAGTTTTCATCTGAGTTCTGGATTATGTGGATTACAAATATGCAGCTTCCACATCCTGTTTACCATTTCGCTATTAGGTTCATTACTGGTAGTTACTACAACACCATCACTGCATGTCATACAATAAGGTCTTTTTCAACAAAACCCTTGTCAGAAAATTGCCATAATACATTTAATTTTTGACTGTTGTAGAATATGAAGGTACATATTGTGTTGATCCAATGGCCGATGCTTCAGGTACCCCATACCAGAACTAATTCTAGGAATTTCTGTGTTTAGAGAGGTTTAATTAAGTAATTTACAGTGTCAACCAAAAACCAAAAAATGTACACTTCTTGATTATTTAAAAAATAATATATTCCAAAACAGCCTCTGGATTCTACTGTGGTTGTTTTTTTCTGTTTGCTTATTAAATTTCATATTTATCAGTGGAACTGTAAACAGAGATGCTCAGCCAACGTGTACTGCGTATAAATAAAGGTTAAATAAAAATACCCATGACTTCCACCACCAGCTTTCAGACTGTGTGGGCGGATAGTGACACCAGACAGCGGTAGGAAGAAAGCTGGTTAGCCTGACATTCCTCTGAACAACATATGATCAAATCTGCCTCATATTACTGTTAGGGAGGATTGCAGTGTGTGCTGACTGTGGTAGCTATGTGTTTACACCATTTGCAAAGGGAATCTCCACATACCATTGTTTAAATTAAATGGGCAAGATGGACAGTTGGTTGAGTGGTGTGTATGCTGTATATATGAAAGCATCACCAATCAACTGATCAGTACATCTATGTCTCTCTTTTATTTAACCACTGTCATTATGAGCCATGTGTTGTCATGCAAAATATTAGCAACGCAAGCCTTCTCCAAATGTAATTCTCTAGAATGGAAAGCCAATATGGCAACTACACAACTTGGCTTCATTCTTTTTTAAATGCTCTCAAAGACAAAACAAGCCTATGACATGTTTTATATAATCCATTGTCTGTAATCACAAAGCTTCTAATAATTTGTGAATGAGATAGCAAATAAACCCCTTGACCACTGTACACACACAGCCTACATTTGTTGCCATGATAAATATATTATGCCAAAGCTTTGGGTTTAGTAGGATTGTAGAAACACAATCTCATTAAGATTGTTAAAAAAAAAAAACTATCAACATATTCAACATGTTGTTCACTACTTTGACACACAACAAATCAGAATGTTACACAGATCTGGCAGTAGGACTTGTAGATGGAGTTTTCAGCAGCAAAGCAGTGTTCTAGTGTTTCTACAGATTGACCTGAATGGCCCCAATCTGAATTGCTATGGTTACTGCACACCATAATAATCCCTACTTAATCAACTTTCTGGAAAAAGGGGGGAGGGGGTTGTCGATTTTGAATGCATGTGTTTGTGAGCATGCATGTGAGTGCGTTCAAATCATTTTCTTCTTAACAAGTCATGTTTGTATGTGTAAGTGCGCTGCTATGTAGTCTATATGTGTTTATATGGACACAAGATGATGATTTTTTTTTTTTTTTTTATCAAGATCCATTGACTGGCTACTCGCTTCTAAATAACAATGTACAATAAAAAAGAAAGTAAAACGTATGCCAAATCAATTACAGAATGAAAAGAGACTGCAGAGAGGAATATTGTTGTAAATGGGCTGACTATTGTGCTTTGGGCTGTTTAGTCCAATTCAATATCATATTCTGCACATCTTCGTGAACAGAAAATCAAATTAACTCACATAAAATTATCTATGTGAAGGTGCAAAATGGAATACAGAATTTCCATGACCTGGTGTGAAAGATCTGACGAGCTGGCAATTCGAGCTCCTGAAGTGTTAAAATATTACTAGAATGTATTAAAGAAATATGTCAAATCAGTTAATGGGCAGGAAAGATTCTGCATCCATTCTGTTTCGCACCATTGACTGTTTTTAGTCAATGGGAACACCGTGTAAAAACCAGTATCATCATTCACACAGAGAATAATGGCGAATGGAAGAGTCATTCCTTGAACGTAAACGGGGCTTTTAACAATGACAGGCCCTACCTCAAATCAAGCAGATTCATTTAGTCCATATGCCCATAACTGTATATAAGCGAGAATTGACCGCCTCATTGATTTTTACTACTTTGTAGAAATTATACGGCTATTTCTTTAATCAAATTTACTAACCATATTTTACAGTAAAACTGTAGCATGTGCAGTGGGCTGTAGTGGAAGTTCTGTCTCCCAGCTTCCACATTAGAGAGCGCTAAAGGCAGCCAGCCAAATCAACAGCACCTTATTAACTACTGTAACTGCACTATTACATATCATCTGATGCTGCTAGTATTGCTATCACTATACTCCTTCAATCCATCCAAATAAATCAACTAAAACATTAATGCCAGCAACCAACACGTGTGTTAATGGACATAAATGAAAACAGTACATTAATTATTTTGATGCTTTCTGAGGACTACTACCACTACTATTACAGTCGCTTACTGTCATTTCTATAAATCCAAATGTCTTATACCATAAAACAAACAGTATATGCGTTTGTAAAAGTTTCCTTAAAATAATTAATTGTGCGCCTTTCCAGTGCAGCAGATGGAGACGTGGACCTGTGTAGCAATTCTGTCATTTTACAGTGAACACACAGGGGCTGTTCACTGAGGATATCCCACAGATCTTAAACAAAAGAGGAAATCCACAGGCATCACGCAAACGTGACAACACACACACAGTGTGTCCAAAGAAGAGGAACACCACAGGAAGCGTCCTGGTGATTTTGTGAAGAGGGGAAGTACTGTTCAAACTTTTCCCTCTGACCCACTGTCTGTCTCTCTTTGCAGGAAAGAAAAAAATGACTGAAAGAATTCCCAATCACAATTCAGACTTGACAACTCCATTGAAGACATTCAGCATTTTCTCCCCACACAAACATATGCACATACACACACAGTATTTATGTCTGCGCAATTGTCCACAAGCCTGGAAAAAGAGTAACTATTTAATAATACTCTTGTGTTCCCAGGAGATCTATAAAGTCAGTCCACGAGTGTGTGCGCATGTATTGATTCAGACTCCTCCAGTCTAACTGGGTAATTGCCTTTTAACCGTAAGTCATCACTGAAGGACACTGTGGGGAACTGTCATAAATGGAGTGAGAAAAGAAAAGCAGAAGAAAAGAGAGAAAGCAAGAGAAAGACAGTGGTTGGTAGAGAGAGAAAAGCAGATGGAGAGACTAACAATAAGCCAAGGTCTGTCTTTCACTCTGCCTCTGGTTTTATGTTCGCATTCAAAAAAGCAAGGGGAAAAATCAGCAGTGGGAGGAGGGAGGGAAAGAGGCTGAGGACATGCTGATTATGAGTAAGTTGCTCTGAAAGGCCATTTTGCTTTTAATTTCCTATTTTTTTTATTCTCGGCTCACTTTGCTCTAATTTAACCATTCATTTTCCTTCAAACAAACTTTTGGAATGTCTTTTGGGGATGTATTTCACCTTGTTGTCTTCCTCAGCTCCATTTTAAAAACAGTCACACTTTGTCTGTGCTGGCTTGAAAACCGGTCTAAAACACGTCCTGAGGTCTCACTGGCCCATCAGATGTGGGAGGGCGAGAAACGCCTCTCTCTGAATCATAACTGTCAAAAGGTGCAGTCTGCCTCTGCACTGATAGGCCTGATGTAATGATGTATGAAGGGGGCTGGTAATTGGAGAACAACGCAATTTTGACATTGAAGCCTCCCCCCATAAACAACGTCCGGCAAACTCACTGGGTAAAAGGTAGTCTTTAAAGCTGCTAATAAATGCCTAGTTCACACTACACGACTTCAGCCCTGATTTTCCGCTCCCCGACAAAAGCCCCAGATCACAGGCAAATCGGCATTGGCTCGCTGCTCAGACATCGGTGCTCGAGCGTCATGAGTGAACTGCCATCTGCTAGATATCTAGCATGCTAAATATCTGGACCTGTCAGGGAGTTTGGCCATGAGCTACAGCCAATGAGAGCACGAGACACGTGTTGAGAGGAAACCAGGGGGAGGAGGGGTCGTCTGTAACAATAGGAACTTAGTGTATGTGTTGCATTTGCAACATGGAGTAAAGTTGTTGTTGCACCTAGAGGAATAAATAGTAAAAAACAAGAGTGTTGAAACTGGTGGAAACAGGCTATTTTGTAAACACGTGCCAACAACAACATCAGCAATGTTTCTGGCGTATGGTATCACGTAATTTACCATGTATTTCTCGCATGTGTTTTCATGACAAAATGTAGTTTGGAGACCTCATCGGGGATTCCTTCCGGTGAAAGATCTTGTAGTGTCGCTGGTCAGTCATGTAGTGTGAAAACCACAACGACTTAAAGACTCCCGATTACAAGACAGCAAGTTGTGTAGTGTGAACTGTACTGCGATCTGACAACTTTGAAAGTCGTGTAGTGTGAACTTTACACAACTGACTTCGGAGATGCTGACTTTAATTAATTATTCAAAATACCAGAATGCAAGTTTGAAAATTAGGTGGATTTTCCCTTTAACAATCAATACTATATGATAAACATCTGACTAACCTTAGTTAACTTTAAAGGTGCAGTGTGTAGGATTTGGCGGCATCTAGCATCTAACTGAAACTTCTCCCATGTGCCAAGTGTGTAGGAGAACTACTGTGGCCGACGCAAAAACACGAAAGGCCCAATCTAGAGCCAGTGTTTGGTTTTTCCGTTCTGGGCTACTGTAGAAACATTACCTTGAGTACAGTAGTGGGCAATGCTATGTTAACTTTAAACTGCTTTGCATCTTGCTAAATGTATTGATCTACTGATAAAACACTATGGGACTATAACCAGTGAATCAGAAATCAGACTGTAAAGCATTCACTATGGGACCATTTTACACCAAATGCTGTAAAGAAGCACGGATGCGTCCAACCTTTTTATATATTCAATAATGGGTTATAGGCACATAATATTGGTCCGATCGATAAAGTTAACTATTAATTTCCATACGAGTCCAAGGGGTTTTGTGCCATTTTAAGATAAACCATACCTGTAATTGTTGTATATAATCAGGTATAGACTGAAGACTTGGTGGGCTGTAAATTAACAAGGTCACGTTACACCATTTGAGGATAATCTAGAAAAAATATTTTATAATCCAAAAATGTGCATATTACCTATCAGGATTCTTTGTCGTTCTAAAGATAAAGGATTTTTAATTGACTCTTTCATTTGAGCTTTGTGACTTTGGTTCACAAGTAGCCCCATCCTCTTATGGGGTATCAGATAGTGGAAAAATCATTAAAAACGACTCAGCCCTTTGCGGCTGTCCAAGAGATAAATGCTGCTGCTTGGTGGGAAGAGGTGACAAGAGAGCCAGCGTGCTCAAGGCTGACCCTGTGGTATCAATCTGTGCAATGTTAAAAAGTTTCTCTAGGCTATGAAGAGTCAGTTTTGGCTGCTCTGACCTCTTTTAGCATTTTAAAAGACCCAACAGCACAGGCTGGGTACTGGGCATGAATCAAGCGGCATTGGTAAATGGTAAATGGACTTGCATTTATATATCGCTTTTCTAGTCTTCTGACCACTCAATGGGAAGAAGTGGGGGTAGAAGGGGGGTTATAAGGAGAGCTTTGAGTTGAGGGGTAACTTTGATATCAGAAATACAAAAATCTAGCATATTTCCTAAAGAGAGAAATGAGCTAGGGCTGACCGATAAATCGTATTTTCATCGTCATCGCAATATGAACATACGCAATAAAATGTCCGAAATGCGATGAATACGAAAAATCATTATATTTAGGGATGGCTACCGAAACCCGTTATTAAACGGGCTCCGGGGCTAAAGACTGTAGTATTTATTATCACACTGCTCTGTGTCGGAGCTCTCCACACACATAAACACACGCAGCGAAGTCAGTAAACAGCTGATCAGAGAGGCCGCGGTGGAGACAGAGAAGTGAACCAGGTGAAGTCGAGTTGACAACAACTACGCTCGTTACTGTAAGTAAATGCAATAAAACTTTGCAAGTGTAAAGCCGAGACGTTATCATTACACCTGTTCAACAAGCATAAACATGATGAAATGGTTAAACATGTAGGAAAGCGATATTTCAATCTGCTCTGTCCGCAGTCTCTCATCCACCGCTGCTATGTGTACACGAGCACAAGCGAATTGTAAACAAGTGTTAGTTATTTTGTTGAGTTCTGAATTACTTTAGTTCCCTCTAGTAAGCAGGGTTCCAGTATATGTGTCCGGGGAATTTATTGTGAAGGGTGGAAAGAAAGGCATGAAGTGGCAATGCGCTATTATTGACAAGGGTGCAGACTACGGAGCCTGTGTTATTATTTTATTACCTTCATAAAGTATAAGAGCGACGTAACCCTCGGCTACACAAGCTAAAACAAAACCTGGCAATAGGCTATGTAATCCAACTGTTTAGGTTAGTTTGCCATGTATCTTCCTTGTAAACTGATCTGCTGGCTGAGACAAAGCAGCCCCCCCTCCCTCTACCAGAGGTACCTGCAGTGGTTCAAATCAGCAGAGGGAGGAGGAAGGACTGATACTGATTGATGTCTGTGTTCTTCACTCTTTCTAAGCTTCACTCGGTATTTTCATGTCAGGAATACGATTTATTTTATTAACATTTTAGGTTTGTTTCCAGTGAGATATTGAGTTTATATAGTGACCTCACTGTTGTAAACATTTAGCCTAGTTATATTTCAAATATATGTTTATGTATAGCTAATATGCACACTTCAATATTTGTTAATTTATCGCAAGTCATATGTTCACCACAATATTGAACAATGTAATCGCACATTGCAGATTTTCTTCATATCATGCAGGCCTGAAATGAGCTGCTAGAAATATTATACAGCTGCTGCTATAAGGGTTTTAACTACAGAAATCTGCAGGTGTAAAACTTTCCATTCATGTCCACATGATGTATAAAAACACTACCTAACTGGGATGTATTCTATGGTGTTATGTCAGAAACTGCCATGCCGACCTTTATGTACAGAAATAATTGGACACTTTCTGTAAATTAGAGAAGAGTTCATTATGTTTCAGTTGAGCACAAGTCAGCAAGAGACAAAGCAGCACTTAATTGCACAGCCCGGCGCCACATTATATCTGCCATTGACCCTCAACCTCTTCCACAATGAAAATGTGGACACCTCCTGGTAATTACAAGTCAAGCTCATAGCATCAAAGGTAAAACACCAGCTCCAAAGACGTTATTACTGCTGGTTAAGGTACCGTTTTAATGAACACTAAAAGAGCAGAATGAATCCTGCTTGTATTAGATGTTCCTGTACTTTCCAGCAGAAAAAAACTTTCAGCTGAGTGATTTCGAAAATAGGGTTTTTTGCTATATTTTTCATTGCGGCAAGCAAACTGTTTACTCTAGCCTCATCATATGACCCATTCTCATTAAAACACATTAGTAGTCACATAAAGGGAGGCACCATAACCAGCCCTGAGATCCATTTTGGGCCCGCCTCACAGTCGGGGAGATGTTGCACTTAAAGATACTTACCTAAGTGGAAATTCTCTGATCACAAGTCAAATACGCCCTTCGAAATAAAAACAATATACTTAAATGCTCACAATAGGGAGGTTTTCTTCGTTCTTTCTACTCTTGACAGGGAGGTCAGAGCACAAGGCAAACTAAAGAGCAGAGCCTCTGGTGCTGGTAGAAATTGAATGTCTTGCTCAAGGACACTTTAGTGGGGCGAATGTGACAGTGCTTAGTTCCACCTGCTAGCTTATAATTATCTCAACACCTGACAGAGCATGGGAACTCATATCTGTCAGCGTATTAGGTAGGTCTTTTTCATTATCTCCTCAACACATACTCTCTGTCACTACCCCCCACATGTCCCTCAGCATAGTCATTACACTAAATTAATTTGTTTAGTTGGACGTTATGTCAACTTTAGTGTACACAGTGAAGAGTTTCCTTGTTATAACAAGTACAGATTACAGTCTATTTAAATGTAGTCCCAGATCCACTCGCTCTCATTTTCAGTCATTTGCTTTTTCTCTCTCACATACAAAACACACCTCGGTCTCATCACAGCTTCCCACCGCAACCCTTTACATTTTCATAAGTCTTTCCCTGACTATCAAACAGAGCAGCCATGTACTGGCAAACAGATGGTACAGAGGAGAGGGAACCACAGGCTGTCTACGGAAGGAAAATATATATATATTTCAGTAGATTTACATAAAACCTTAACTTCTTTAGATTGTAGCCATAAAACTTAAGTTTTTTTAGACAGAGGAGGGTCCCAAGGAGGATCACTAATCTCATGCAGGCCATATACATCCTTTGCATACTGGGATGATTTAATATAATGTATTTTAAAAAATTGGAATATGAGCTAATAATGTAACATAAATTACTAATAATGTAAGTGCCCATTAGCTATAAAGTGGATAATGTAATAACACATCACATTTTACGTTATTTTCTCTAATATATAGTGAGTTGTAATCATTGTGAACGTCAGTATATGATATAATTAGATATTAAAAATATAATATCTTCACATTTTAAAAAAACATATATGATGAAAACTTTTAATCTACTACTCTGTTTTGACTTTGCAGCAAACAACTAAATGGCCAACTTGAGGATCATAATTACACTGGGCAGAGTTACTGCTGTATTGGCCCATATATAAGAAGACCCAGATTATAACACAATTACCTCCATATTTCCTTTTCCAACAGTGGTTTCAGTACTTTTTAAAGGCCCTGCAAACCCACAGAGGTGTTTTCACTTAGTCTGGGCTTGACCTCTGCTCAGGTTGAAAGTGGGCAGAGCTATGCTGGAAATTACACAAGCTCACTGGACACTGTGCACCAAATATAATGATAAAGGTGTAGTTTTAGGCAGGACACAAGCTAAAAGGAGAGTGAAGAAGACTCTTGACACTATAACAACATTCAAATCCCACCTCAAAACACACCTGTTCAAACTGGCCTATTCACTGTAGTGTCCATCATTCTGTGTCCTTCTTCCCTAAACATTGTTACTGCTTTAATCCCCTTCATACGTGTCTGCCTAAATGTCTCTTGTTTTGTTTGCTCTGCTGGTGTTTTTGTCTTGTTTCTCTGTTTTATCTGTTTGAGTATTTATTTTATCATTGTAAGTTGTCCTTGGGTGTCCTGAGAGGCACCACCAAATAAAATGTATTTTTATTATTATTGTTATTATTATTATTATTATTATTAGAAGAGCTCTAATCATTTGTGGGTGTGGGTGTGGGTGTACCATGGGTGTGCAATGCCTTCAAAGAAAAAAGCGCTCTGAATAATAAGTGGGTCATTTAAATAAAAAAAGTAAACATCAGGAAATATAGCATACTGGTATTTCAACCACTGGATTATATTAACCATTATTGTTTTCCATCACAACTTCCACTCCATTTTACCAGGAGAGAGAAAGAATTGAAGAGCGAATCTGACACTCAGAGACACAGATAGTAGGGGTGTGATGATTCACTCAGCTCACGATACGATACGATACGATACACGATATTGGATTCACGATCTCGATACCATACGATATTATAACAATAATTTTAACAAAACTTGAATGATGAAAATATGACTGAAAAAGTAGCCTTTTATCCAAAAGACACAAAATGCAAAACAATGCTGTTGTTTGCCCTATAAATCCATTTTTTATGGTATCAGTCCTTCCTCCTGTCCTCTGTCCTCCTATCCTCCATCAATCAGTATCAGTCCTTCCTCCTGTCCTCTGCTGATGTCACTCACTGCTGCAGGTAACATTAGGGCTGGGGGGGGGGCGGATTTGTCTCAGCCAGCTGATCAGTTTACCATGCATATCGTCACGTTTTTATAACGCGATATTTCGTGGTACGATATTTCGTCACACCCCTAACAGATAGTGACAGATTCCGATAGAGAATGTGTAATGACAGCTATGTCAAGTAAAATGTAGAATGTAACACTTTTTCCAAGTGTAATATTCAGAAAAGGGCTCATATTCAGGCCACTACAGTATATTGTGAGCTGCCTCAAGACCTTGAATAAAATACATTAAAAAAACCCTAAAAACTAAGCTATTGTTTAATAGAGTAATGCTTTGTAATCACCCTTTGGTCCACTAAAAACCTCTGGGGTGTCATTTGTTTTATGAGTGGAGTTTTTCTGGCTTGAATAGGCTAGAAAATTACTTTGCCCCTAAATACTAATGTGTAAAGATGCCACATTATTTAAAAGTGTGTATGTGTCTCCATCCGTACACGTACACTTGTGTGTGTGTGTGTGTGTGTGTGTGTCCCTAATGTGTCAAGGTGGTGCACCTCAGCGAATGCGTGAGTCAGACCTGTAAGTTCTACACATCCCCTTGTTGACCAGTTCACCCATCAGTGAGAAGACTCTAATTTCTAAATGGTCCCTGCATGAAATGAGATGCAAACACATTAGGCAGGTGTATTCAAATGACTCATGGTGTGTGTGTGTGTGTGTGTGTGTGTGTGTGTGTGTGTGTGTGTGTGTGTGTGTGTGTGTGTGTGTGTGTGTGTGTGTGTGTGTGTGTGTGTGTGTGTGTGCGCCTAGTGGGCAAGACACAAAATGGGATAGTGTGTATGGGTGAGTGCATGTGTGCCACTTTGTCTGTGTGTTAAGGAGAATCAACGCTACGCCTGTTTACCAATGCATGAGGTCAGAACCCAGTGAGAGCAATCATCGGGCTCCATACTTCAGAGAAACGCCATCTCATCTCTATTGCCCGCTCGCCTTGCGTTCTCTCCCACCTTTTTCTCTCTCACCTCTATTGCAAAGCACACACATCTTATCTTTCAAACCCTTGGATACTTGACAAAATTGGCTCATACAAAAACACGATGCCTTTTTGTTAATGAAGAGTCAAACTGCCAACTGTAAAAACACCAAGAGATTTCAAAACAAAATGAAAAATGTTTTTCCATTTTGTTATTCTAATTGTCCATGTCAGGTCTATTTTAACGGTATTATCAAAGTGTAGAAAAAAATGAATCCAAATGAAAAATGCATAATGCACTGTTTTGAGATTAATAACTACTGAAAGCCATCTAGTGGAAGACCTTCCTTCAGTTACAATGTATTAACCATAACTCTCCAACGCAGCACTTTATAGTAAACAAAAAACACCATCGAAAACAGTCAAAAAAACCTAAACAAACGATAATAGCATTAAATGTTATGGACTCCATATAAGCCATTAGGAATCTGCAACTGTCATTCTCACCATCTCTTCCAATATGACACCTGACACTGGGAGCTTCCTCAATAACTATTTTCAGCCCCCTTATTAATCCCTACTAAGACCAGAGTTTCTGACCTAACACAACAAAAACAAGAAACAGAGAGTTTTTGTTTCTTTGCTTTCCCCCTAGCAGAGCTCAATATGTAGGCAGAGAATCCAGACACTCTTCTGCCATGTCAGTGAGTTATATAGACTGGGGCTACTCTGAATGGGAAAGCCTTTGAGCTTTATAGACAGGAGAGTAACAAGTGCTCTGAAACAGAAAATGTACCTTTATGTTGGGAAAACCCTCTGAGTGTTACCAACCAATTATCCTTGTCAATTGATTCTCAATGGGGATGTATCCTCATGTAAAATCACAGACTCAATACAAAGACAAATACTTCCCCTTCTTTTGTTGCTGCAAGGGGAAAGAAGTAAATGTTCCCCAACAGATATTTAATGATCATTAGAAAAATAATTTCAACACTAACCAGTGTTGCACAACATACGCTAAAAACAAAAATGGTGTAACTGTCAGCCATTATTTCAATATTCAAACAATGGAGTGGCCTTAGCTCAGGTGGTAGTGTGGGCTGGTTAGTCATCTGGTTGTTTTTTGATCCCCTGTCAATCATGTCTACACATCCAACTGTACTTAAGAAAAACACAGAACCCCAGAATTTATTAAGGCTAGAACTAGCAATTATCGATTAATGAAACTTTTTCTTCTTATTTAATGGTTTGGTCTAAAGAACATCAAAAAATAGCAAAAGATGCCCATCACAAGTTCCCAGAGCCGTCTTAAAGATTTATGTTTTGTCAAACCAACAACCCAAATATTCACATTCATTTCAGTAGCTGGAACTAGATAATTTATTGGCATGTTTGCATAAAAAAATACTTAACTGATTAATCTGACTATCTGCTAAATTAACATAAAGGTATAAAGAAAATAATAATCAATAGCAAAAAATAAAGACATTATGCATACAACGTCTTTTTCACAGTCTTCATATCATGCATCCAAGGAAATGTGCCAAACAATACTGTGCATGTGTACAGTCTCCTTTTGTATATGTGTAGTCTCTTATTAGATTGATCCAGTGCTTCATCAAGAGTTAATACACACAATCTATGTCACACAAGTCCTCTGTGCACAAGTATGTGCACAAAAAAATTTGATTTTGTAACATAAAGACGACAACAGATAAGCCCTCTCCATGAGGTTTTGGAGAGGTTGAAATGTGATGCGAGTCCATTGCTATGGACGGAAACACAGTTGCCATGGTGTGTGTGTGTGTGTGTGTTTTTTCATGGTCTCATGTCTGTCTCTGTTAGTGTCTGTCTGCTTACGTGTGGCTCCTAAAGAGATGGTGTGGCCCATAGTAAAGGCTGCAGAGGCTGTTGCCATGGTTTTAGCTTCTGAAGGCTGTTGTTTCACGACGGAGGGAGGGAAATAAACACTGTATAGAGTGACTCATCCTGAAAACATCCTGGTAAAGCCACACAATATGACAGTGTTTGTGTGTGCATGTGGGTGTATATAGTTGTGAATCTCCTCTGTGGCCAGTTTCTAAAGTTCGACTGTGTGTTTCTGAATGAATTACTGTGTTTCTACATGTAGTATGTGTATGCCCCCATGTGTGTCTGTGTCTCCGTCAGCCCACCATGTAGACAGCTCAGATAAAAGAAGATCAGAAAGCACAAAAGACAGAAATGACAGCAGGGAAGAGAGTGGGAGTGAATAAACAGGGCAACAGATGAACAACGGATGAGAAGGATAGAAATCAACAGAGATGGAGACAGAGGGGAAGGGACACGGAAAAGGAAAAGAGGAAAAACAGAAAGGAGGCCAGAAGCACAGAGAACACAGGAGGAAAGTACATTGAGCATGAAGATAGAGACAGAAAGAAAATATGCAAACAAAAGAGAATGGGAAAGCTGGAGGTAACAGCTCTCTACTCACTGGCCCTGATGGGAACGCATACAAAACAGAAAGATAGCTGCCAAACCCGCCGACCTGCAGGGCATTATCTGGAACAGAGGGCGCCCTGGCACACAGAGGACGATGGAGGCGTTATCCAAGCATAAGACAGAAAAGGCTGTTGATACCCAGCCAAGAATATGCCATTTGTACTACACTGACCTGCAGGGTCCAAGCCCCCACAAGCCGGGTCAGTGACTTTAAGACCAAGTTGGCCAACCAGGTTTCTTGGCTCGTGAGCCATAAAACTGAATGAATATATTATAATCTGCCGCCGGTGCAAACAAGCGTGAGCTAAATACCAAAATATGACGTTTCCATTTCTACTCAACATAATGAAACACAGCCAGAAGTATGTCAGACAAAAGACAAGAATATTTATAAGTAGTTAGAGGTGTGAAATTATTTTACAAGACATGTGCCAAAAACATTTTTTTCCACCTAGCTCTTAAAAACCCCAACCCCCCTGTGCCACAGTCATTCCCAAGCTGATAATCATTGTGCTAGGCAACTGCAGAGTCACAGAGAAATTTGCCCCTGACAGCATGGTGGGGTCGAACTACCGAGTGGCTGCCAGAGAGGTAGCAGCACAGAGATGTGCTGGTATAGCCTGTTCAAACCTTATGCAGAACAAGAGCCCCAGTGGGCAGGAGTTATCATGCAATAGAAGGCCAACATGTGCCAGCCTAGCATAGGGCAAGTGCAGTTCTGCGGAGAAAGAGGAAAGCTGTATCTCCACATGGTATAAACAGCTTAACCTCTGCCAGGGAGATGCCACTGTGTGTGCCAAGCTAACACAGGGTAAGGGCATAGAGACATGCATGCCAGGGAGGTGAAAACCTCTCTGCATTTGTCTGTAGCTACTGTAAAGATGCCACAGGGCAGAGGCAGACAGCTCTACATTTGCCATGGAGATGCTCACTAAGGTGGCAACTCTGTTATCCTGCAGGTATAACCCAGTACTGTCAGGGGACATGAGGCTGCAGGGCTACAGCGGAGATGATAATCTGCACTACTCTCTGCCAAATGTCACAATGTTTTATATCAAAATACATTAAAAAAAAAAAAATGTGATGTTGCCAATGTACAAATATTCTTTAAGATTTATTATATCTTACAATTTAAGATACACAATTCTCATACATTATCAACCTGGTCTACTGGTAAAAGTCAAAATTTTGGGGTAAAATATCAGATTAATCGCAACAAGCTATTTGCCCACAGCGTCACAGTACCTACAGTGTCACAACTAGGGCTCTCAGAGTTAACGTGATAATAACGCATTAACGCCAATTCGTTTTAACGGCACTAATTTCTTTAACACATTAACGCAACTTGCGATTTTTAGGTCGTAGCGGGCTCAGTTTTAAAGCTTTAAACCAAGTTATACTAGCTTGTCGCGAAGAAACCTAAATAGCGCTCCAGACGTGCGCTAAATTTTGGTGAGGAAAAACTGGCATGGCAATTTTCAAAGGGGTCCCTTGACCTCTGACCTCAGGATATGTGAATGAAAGTGGGTTCTATGGGTACCCACAAATCTCCTCTTCACAGACATGCCCACTTTATGATAATCACATGCAGTTTTAAGTCATAGTGAAGTCAGCATACTGACACACTGACAGCTGTTGTCGCCTTTTGGGCTTGAGTTTGTCATGTTATGATTTGAGCATATTAGTCACAACACTATGGTATCACAATCTAAGAGAAACACTAAACTGGGCAGAAAGAAGTTTCCCTCTGAGATTTGGGCTTTCTGTTGTGAGGAACTGCCAACTGCATGGAGGAAGAGAAATTCAGCATTACAATAGCATAATGTGCAGCTCTCCCTGGGAGCCTGTAAATTTAAACTTTGCAGTATAAAGAAAATGTAGACAAAAAAGTGAGAGGCTGGGAAAACACAGAATGTTTCAATTGAGATGATGATTTAATTTGTGCGAGACCACAGTAAGGCAGACTCACATGTGAATATGTGCGCATAAAGGCATTGTGTTACCACGCATTACTTTGTGTCATAATGAAATGCCAACCACAGTGAAAAGGCCAGTCTGGCACAGATTAAAAACAAGACAAAGAGAAACTGCATTTTTCAACACAAGACAGGGAAATAGAGATGCCAATGAACTGGGAAGAGAGATAACAGCCCTGTGAGGAAAAATGACAAGCAAGCTGACTTGTGACTACAACCTGGCATGAGTAGCATGGCACCGCAGGGCAAATGTATTGACCCATCTGTAAAAGATGGAGGGAGTTGAAATTGGGAAGAGAGATAGAGGGCGAGCCTGAATACGTCCTGAATCAACGCCAGCCTCCTACTAAACACTCCAGCTAGGAGAGACCAGGTGGTAAGGAAAGGTCAGAGAGCTCCACACTGGCATGTCTGGCAGAAGAGACTCAGTGTTCTCTTGTCCAGTGTGGAATTAAAAGTATACTCAGTGTTTCTCTTAACCAATCTGACATCAACAGAGGACACTCAAGGTCAGATTTCAAAAACATTTTGCACTGTGGTTCATAAGCATTCCGCTCGTAGAGACGCGCATGTTATTTATGAAACTGGTGCACCGACCCGAAAGAGCAGGTTGCCTGTCATCTGAAGTGCACAGTGCGTGTAATCAGTAAAGTGTGCCTCTCTTCTTAATGCATATGCATTTAATGGAGGATCACAAAAATGTTCAAGCAATTTTTGAGGGTCAGCTTAGCATGAAAAAAATATCTGCTTCAAAAGAGCAGGTGCAAAAAGTGCAGAAACATTAAAAGGAAGGTGGGCAAGGAGAAAACTTAAATAACCCTCATTCTGAAGACATCTCAATGACAGCGGACAAAATCTACTAAATTAGATTATAAAAGCAGTTGAGTTGAATAAGAGACCAGTAATAATGAATGGCCACACAATCTGACCATCTGCTGATATTTTTCAACTAACAAGTGAACTTTAAAACATCAAAAGTGACCTGAAAGGAGTTTTGGGAATTTGTTTTGGGAAAGTCATTGAGTGCTGAAACAAAAATAGGCTGTGTGTTATTATAACTATAAGTAATAAAATCTTTTTATGTTATTTATGCATTTTACCAACCGAGCTTATACTGAGGTGTGGTGTTGCATGTTATATTTTAGCATCACTACATTTTGGTTTACTGCTTCCTTTACCTCATTCACAAAATGTGACTAGTCCAAGTGACTGGCTGCAAAATGAGCTACAAAATTTAACCAACACCTTACTAACACACAAATACCATGGGTGTCGCAAGCATAATATTTGTTTATTATTTTGAAATATATTAAATTGCACAGGAGTTCATGATATTGTGTCCATCCTCTGTATGTCCTGATTTCTCCCATGGCAGTCAAATTAACAACAAGAAGTGTGATCACACGGTGCTATGAGGCATATCCCCACACTGAGGCCTCCTTCATTAGCCTTCCACACACACACATAAAGCTGTGATCCTGCTAATGAGACACATATGGACCTCTGATCACCATGGGTGTCTCTGACATTCGTCTGTCTCACAGTCACTTAACATTGCCTGACAAGCAAGCATTACTATGTGCGTTTGTCAGAGAATGTAAGAGAAAGTCTGTGTCATATCTGCCTGTGTGTGTGTACCCATCACTGGACTAAATAGTATGAATCGACCAGTGCTAATCTCTGCCATGCACGATTGGCCAGCCTTCATTACAAATTGTATTAAAATGGCTTTCAAACATGCACACAATATGAAAAAAACAAAAAGATAGGGGGAGAAAAATTTTGATTAAAAGTTTGTTTTTGCTGAACTTTTATGCCAATTCGGGTTTTTTTTTTTTAAATAAAGGCAGCAGGTAAGAAAAAGGGAATTATCCTGTGGAATGAGGCTTGAGATGGCAAGCTTGACTGAGACCATGACTGATGTCCATGATGGAGACACACATTCACACAAACAATTCAAGTATAAGAAACAAATATGCACATTGGGCCAATAATATGTGCGTAGAAATGTTCTTACTCTGCACACAAAATAAGTGCACACGCAAAATTACCACCGGATTCATGAAACATGCACACCGGCCAATTTTGTTCTTACCACTGTGCGTATGTTAGTGAATCAGAATAATTCTAAATTGACAGGTGCAATGCGTGCTATGTGCAATCAGCACACTGCCACACCCCCATATCTCTATATCAGGAAATACGTTTGCCTAGAGGTTTATCATGGAGAAAGCGGTCAAGTTGTTGAGAAAAGTATGATCCCTGAAGCAAAAAAAAATAATAATTTCATTACTGAAGAAATTGAGACAATAGTGTAAAAGGTGGAAAACAGAAAAAGGCACACTTTTCCAAAGTTTTTCCACAGGAGTGACGATGATAAAAAAAAAGAAGAGGCTTGGGCCACAATAACTGAGGCAGTGAATGTTGTGTAGGCTCAGGTAAAAAAGAAATGGTTTGATATTAAAGTTGAGGTGAAGGACTAAGCAAGGACTTTTGCCCAGAGATAGGGCTGTACCGAATAGTTGGAAGCTTCATTCATAACGTTGACATATTCATTCGGTTTAAACCCAGTATTTCTGCACAGTTGCAGATGAAGTTTAGGCTACCAAAGAAGTGTGGGCAGGGCCCTGAGTTCTTTCAGAATAAAGTTCCTTAAATATTAACCCAAAAACTTGTCAATTATCTTAACTTTCCTTCTGTCTTTTAGCTAGTAGATTAACTTTTAGTTTAAAGATAAGGTCGACGATGTTGGAAAGCTAGCATAATTTGAAAACTAGCATTGCCTCAGGAGCTCCGTCTGAACCCACCCCCTCCCCTCCGGGCTCCTTCCAAGGCAACGCCCCCCAAACACATGCACTAGCACGGCTGCATTGTAACTACTTCACAGACACAGAGCGGAGAGAGGACCTCAACTCAACAATGCTACCTCATGACAAGTAACCACGGCAGTGCTACTTTTGGCTGAGTTTACTCTTCCATTCTCCAATAAACTTGCGACGGTGACGCGCTTTGAGTTCAGGCTGGTGCATGCCAAGGGTAGAGTACGAGCAGGGAGGCAGAGAGGCATCTGATTGGTTCTTTCCAAGCGGACCGCGAGGCAGTGATTGGTAGACGTTTTTACAGGATTAAAGCAGCTACAGATGACGGCTCTTTTCCGGTCCTTTTTCAGAGCTCATAAGTAATGGATCGTAGTCAGGTGTAAAGACCATTTCAACCACTATAACAAATAGTGTATATTGGATAACATCTTCAACCCTGCCTTTAACAGCGCCGGTGGCGCTGCCCTACTTGCGACCCGGACTCAGGTGCTGCTGCTTTCTTTGAGGCTGAGGGTTGTGCAATAGCGTCATGGTGTTCTTCTTATTCTTATCTTTTATTTATCTAGTTATTCTGTTTTTAGACAGTTCTTGTGCAATATGAGTATGTGCAATATATGTTGTTTGAGTTTTACATTGTTTGTGTTTCTCTGTTTACCTGTGGATTGTTGTTTGTTTCTATTTATTGTTGTTGCTGTGGAGGCAGCTGATGATGTGCAGCACTATGTCCAAAACAAATTTCCCGAAGGGGACAATAAAGTGTATGGTATCATAACAAACAGGAATGTACTTCCCCTTTAAGTAAAAACACAAACCTCAAACATGATAAAAGGCTTCCAAAAAAAAATTATAAACACCACACAGGAATATGGCTAAAGAGAGTTAATCTCCTATTATTATCTTCATTAGAAAAAAATAAAAAACAAAGTGAATTCTGTGTCTCCAACACAGAATCTGAATCTATTCAATAGTTAAGATGATAAAAAACACACAGTTTTGACGCCAAATACACTTTAAATGCAACAAATGGATGGCCCAAACTGTAGCACTCCAAAGCCACCAAACCCACTTTAAAAAACAAACGTAGGCCCGGTGCTTGCTCTTGTACATTGGGGCACAAAACGAAATGTTTTTCCCACAATTAATGACCAATGAAACGAAATAAAATGGTACCTGGTAGCTGGTTCTGCTCTGTGATTCTGTCAGTCAGTGACTACTGGAGCGAAGTGTCGATGTCCAGGCAGTGCTGATGAAACCCTCTCAGCACAATCGGGACGAGCCTTCAGGTGTCCGTGTAACTTTAGCTCAGAACACCAGCTGGTTTTCCTCAGCGTTTCCTCGTTGTATGACTAGCTAGTTGTGTTAGTAAAGCCTTAGTAACGCTAGCTAATCACTAATTAGCTGAAAGAAATAGCTAGCTGCGTAACACTGGGTACTAATGAGCTAGCTTGAAGCAGGCTAACAATCCGTCTCTTCTGCTGCTCGCGAAAACAGGCAAAACGTAACCTCCCCCCCGTCGAAGAATGTCCAGTTGACAGTCCAGGAATTAGTCCACAAGTTGGTATAAATGTTACTCAAACTTTTGACTTCACTTTTTCAGCCAAGCCAACGCATTTTCTCCAAACTCTCCGTACGCTTTTCCCTCTCTGGCACACCTGCGCTCGTTCACCCTTGCTCACCCACGCTGGCGCGCGCTCTCACTCTCTCACTCGCTCACTCGCTGATCACGCGCTTCTCTCATGCACACAGGCATCAACCAATGGGATATGGAGGACCACAAGGGTCACGGAAATAGTAATAACGCATTTCATTGATTAATAACTAATTGTACAATAAAAAAAAAAGCCATTAATAAATTTGTTTACAAATTGATTCAGTAATCTATGAATAAATGGATTAAATTACAAAATAATTCATTATTTGACATTTTAATGGGCAATTAAAAGAAGATTTATAAAAATAATTTAAAAAGGGATTCACAAAAACACCATAAAACAGTCAATAAGTACATCATTTAAAAACACATTAATGAATTCCTAAATAAATAATGGAATTTTAAAAATCTATTTGAAAATGCAGTTCAAAAAGAGAAATAATATTATAATGTAATATAAAAAGAGAAACATTATTAATAATATTTATTTTTTAATATATTTATTACCTTTTTCTAATGGCGATAGCGTCATAAAATATGACGACAGACATTCAAAGCTTCATTCCAAAACCTTAATAGAAGCTTCGAAATATATATTTTAATTATGACAATTGATGAGGATGAAAGGGTGTCAATTTCATTATTTAATACATTTTGCCAACGCATATAGTAAATTAACGGTTTTAAATATCGTTGACTATTAAAGTCTTTTTTTAATGAATGTGGTTTTAATATGAGATGCATTTAGTTAAAAGATGTGTGTTTACATTAAGACAACCGGTCCTTCATCATTTGTGCGTACGCATGGTCTGAGGCAGTTCTAAATTTGTTTGCAGAGTAAGAACAAATCCAGGTAAGAAAATATTGGTGAATCCCAGATTTGTGCGTAAAACCGTTGTATGCATGGTTTAAGCACAGATTTGTGCATATGCACTGTTTGTGAATGAGGCTCAATGTCTTTAGGGGGTAAAAGGAAGTAAAGCAGAAACGTAAAGCTGGGGAATATGTCCAGGAGGGAAGGAAATAGAAAAACCACAGTGTGAAAGTCAAAGGTGGTCTGTTTGTTATTCAGGGAATACGGATCAAGAGGAAGTCAGGAGGAAAGCGAACAGGGAGAGCACACACACACATCACACAACACACACACAGAAAAGGAGGCATTGTGTAACTGAAAGGTAGTTTCATTGATATTGATTTGTGAATTAGCTAATGAGTTGAATGAGAAATGGAGGATTTATTAGGGGAGGCAGAAAGAGGGGAATAGGGAGCACAGCTGTCTCATATCCATCAGACCCACTCTGGGGAAACCTGGCGAGTGTAAACGGTGTGTTGCCAGTGTCTGCATGTGCTTGTGTCATTATATGTGATTTTGTGTTGTGTGTGCAGAGAATGTTGTTTTCTGTGACGTTCAGAGACAAACAAGTGTCTGTATATGTGTCTGTGTGTATCCCTGCATGCATCCATGTGTTTGTCTGTTTACAAATGTGTGTTGTGGCCTGCCAAGCCCTGCACCTTTATCCCTGGCCATTTATCCATCTGACTGTCCATCTGCCCACTTGTCTCTCTGGCTGTTTATGTGGAGAGTCTAATCAGGAGGTCTTTAAACATTTTGATGGTCCATTTACACACAAAACTGACCAGGGATCATTTTCATCAACACACTGACACAGTCAAGACACACAAAAACACACACAAAAACACAAAACAAATGCAGCTGGTGGTTATCCAAAAGCCAAAAATCAAACTTTGCTTTCAGATCATTTTAAGTTCTGATTCTGAGCCATATTGATGATAAACCCCCTTGAACTGTTTGTCTTTGCAGGGTTGTTTCTCAGCACTGTACTGTTTCTTGACACTTTTTGTCCCTGTTCATCCTCTGCACCCTTTACCCTCCTCTATCCAGAACATGGGTATTTAACCCTTAAGTGCATGCATACAGTAACTCGGGTTTTTAGCAACCCAGGACTACATTACATCCTGTCATTCATTTAATTGAATTAAGCACTCAACTCCATGGTAATCCTCAAATGTGTTTTTAACAATGCTCTGGTGTTTTAATGTCAAAAATGATAAAAAAAAAAGCAGCAAGTTCATAGGGTCGCTAAAGATGTGGGGTATGTAAGAGTGTTTGAATTTTTTATTCACGGTATACTGGATACTGGTAATGGCGGGCACTCTTGTGTTTTCTTGTTTGGCCTAAGGGCACAGTTTTCTCACTGTTACTATGAATAAATACAGACATAATGATTAAAAAAAACATTTGTTTATATTAGCTTACTGTCATAGTAACATATGGCAAAGCACCTGGGTGTCAGGTATAGTGCAGAGATATTGGAGGGTTTTGAAGACAGCAGCTCTGGAAATGAAGATGCACCTGAGGCCACTGATGATGAGGAATTTGCTTTTGTGCCATTTATGAGTCAGATAATTTAAAAGCAGAACTGGAGCATGACGATATGAGCTTTGAATGGGACAACGGTCAAGATACCGTCCAAGTAGCAGTCTCAAGAGAAGTAAGGACTGATGAGGGAACCTCTTATAGTTATCTCAACTACCTCAACCTTGCTACTTTAAATGCAGAAGTAGTTTTCCTGGCGTTGCAACTGTTCAGGTATCATCTGTATGGAAGCACTCTGTCTCTTCTTTTTACTCCCCACTACTGGCACCAAATCTCCAGTCCCCATCCATCTCTCTCTCACACACACTAGTAATCATCCACTCTTGTTTCCTCTTTCTCCTCTGCAGCAAAATACATTTCAACAGCCTGTTTCTAATAAGTTGCAGACATTAAGCAGAAAATATGACCTACTGTAACAATCCAGTCAGGAATCGTGTTATCTGTGCTTGCTCTCTGTGCTGGTAGTATCTGATACTACTGACGCAACCTGGCCCAACATGTTTCTGCAGCAATCTATCAAGACAAAATTTTACTTCTGAAATCCAAATTTCCATTTCTTCCTTTCATATTAACATATTTGGAACAACCATCATTGTAGCTTTTATCCTGTGTATGTTTTATTATACTGTACCAAAGTTTGATTGACTTGAATTGTGATGTATAGCTACAGCTACAGTATGTCTGTCACATATCTGCAGCAGTATAATCACAGACATATGTGTGACAGTTGGGAGAGGCAGTGAAGTATGGCACATTGCTCACTGTTCACACTCACATATGTGTGGGAGATGTTTGTCATACTGGTACAGCAAGCTTTGAGTTACAGTGATCCATGTTGCAAACAGCATAGGAATTTGATAGTTAGATCCATTTCTCAGCACAGCTCAACAGCATCACTGTCAGGTCAGAATGCAAATTATATTATACTGGTTAAAATAATCTGACACTCTTCCGGAGAATTAACTTTATACCCATGTTAAATTTACTGTTGATCTCAAATAGTCACATTTTGCATTTAATAGGGCTGGGTTCAGCATGTTGTACCAGTTTCTGCAGAGATCATGTGAACTCTGTGTGCATTAAACCCTCCAAGTTAAGCTGCTCCATGGCAGGTGGAAAAAAAAAACTGTCAGTGTATCAGAGGAGACACCTGACTGTCTAGACCTTCCCAGGGCCAACGTGAAATAGGGGATATCTCATAAACATGTCATCTGATCACAGGTGTTTGTTACAAAAGGCACAGCGTGGCAAAGACATATGATTGCAACCAACATGCATTTTGTACACAAATCCCCCTGCTGTATACAGGCACCACACATGCACACATACACTATATGTGTGACCATGGTCACTTGTGTGCAGGGCACAACCTGAAGGCTCAACAGCACATAAATCAGCCTCTTCTACTCCAATACATTTAAGTGGTATCGTGGAAGCATAGATACAATAATACAGTGGCCTCAGGGCCTGGCATTTTTCATAAAGCTTTTTCTATGGCAGCTTAAATTGATTCCAACCGTTTGCGGACACACATTCACACAGGTACAATATGCAAACACACAGCAGACATGTACAGTACATGACAAATAAGATCTTACTCACACAGGCCAGGAAGCAAGGCTGCTAACCTGGTGGTCTTACAAGAGAAGATAAATCATTTTTTGCCATTTTTTAGACTTGATTTGTTTTATTTACTTTAATAAGAATTATCGGTCTGCTCATGATTATGACTTGTTGAATTTAGCCCCAATTTACATGTTGCAATAAATAACCTGGATGTCTGAAGTGAATTGTGAGAATGCATATGAATTCAAGGTGTTCATTGTTTCTTGTGTGTTTTGAGTCATAAAATTGAGACACAGATTCAGGATTTCCTATCAGGACCTTCTTTACTTTGCAAGAATCCATAAGAAGTGTCACTCGAAATGTACTGAAGCTTGTTAAAAAAAAACTGACAGCGGATGCACTTGTATTGCACACACTTTCATACTTAAGCAATGTGAAAACTCAATTACTGTTTTCTTGTGTTCTGGGAGGGTGGGAGTGAGAGAGAAAGAGAGATTATCTGCTATGTAGAAATGAAAAGATAAGAGCAGAGGGAAGAGGGAAGACACACATCTGGCAGAGAGACAATGGAAGTGAAAACCTATTAAAGCCTTGGTGTTATTGTAAAGTCATATAATTTTGACCTTTTCCAAACAAGGCTACATGGAAAATGTAGGCTGACAGTTTCCATGTTGCCTTGTTTGAACCTGGTGGTCAGCAGGCTGTCATGAGTCCTGGGAATTGTCTGTAGTCTGTTTCCTGTTTTATTTTGAAAGTTCACTCTCCTCATGTGTCATGTTTGGTTTTACTTCCTGCTAGGGATGTCACGATACCAGAAATTTAGTAGTCGATACCAATACCAGTGAAATTCCACGATTCTTGATACCAATTTGACACCACGGTAAAATTTATAAAATAATTAATCCCATGTACTTCAACATACACTCCTTTATTACCGTTTGCATGCTGGTTTTTGTTAGGAAGTTAAACAGGTCATAATTCCCTCTCTATTATATATTTGATATTGCGGAGAAAATATCTCCTTCAAACAACTGGATTTATTCAAGTTTCTCGCCAAAAAATACATTTTACAAGATTTCATTTGAACACATCAAGATAACGTTAGAATTTACCTTTGCGCAATACTCATTTTTACTGAAAAGACTCTGAACGCATGTAAATCAATGGCACCTCCCGTGTTGAAATTGGCAAGACGAGAGCTAGTTAACATTAGCGGTTAGCACTCGGTAAGCAGCACAGTCCAGCACAGAGCTAACAGCTAACATTAACCAGCTCTCGTCCTGTCAATTTCAACACAGATTTGTTGTTCACAATGTAGTGTTGGTGAAAAATAATACTCTGGAGAAGAAGACTGTTGAAGATGCAAAAGACCATTTATTTTTCACCTACAGTAGCATTATCAAGGAAAAAATAGGGTGCGTCCCCTGGACACGTCAAGTGAGTTTACTGCGTCCCAAACACTTTCTATCATCCCCGGGATGATGGGATGCCATTAGTCTTGAGCCCTGCCCTTGACGGTACCTGTGGTACTGTAGTAAAACGAGTACCGTCACGTTTTCTTAATTTTGGTCTTGGTCATCCCAACTTTGTCTCTTTACCTCCTTATTTCTACCACGCCTGTGTTTCATTAGTTGTCTGTGTCTGTGTGTTTCCCTGTTTGAGTTGTCAGGTCGTCTGCCTCAGTTGCTTGTTTCTACGTCCCAGCCTTGCTCCTAGCATTTCGTTTTCTTCAGTGTTCGGTATTCCTAGTTGGTGTTGATTGTTACCTGCCTGCTTTTGGACTCCAGCAGTTGTAAGTCATTTTTTGTCATTAAATCATTGGAACTCTCCCTGCTGCCTCATCATCTCTTCATCTGTGTTTGGGTCTAAACCTGCTGTTCCCAGAACTGTGACAGCTATTGAATGAACTCTTGGTTACCTTTGTTCAGTAGAGGAAATGAAGTCACACAATAGATGCCAAGAATCTCTTTGGTGGAAACCTGGACTAATATGAGTAGAACTCATGTAGCCCTATTTGGATCCTTAGCAGCAATGACTTTTTATAATTATTAAGAAGCTGTGGACACCTCGTCTGATCCTTTATAAGAAACTAATCAAGACAGGAGTAAAACTCAGAACTTGCAAACAATACTAAATGTGGGGGATGGTGAGTGTAATTTCCCTGCTATTTATCTGGCATATAGACAAATTAAAAATTGTAAACGTTTCAAAAACTTGGTGTACAGCTGAGATGCAGCTGATCAGTGTTCAAAGAGATTCAAAAATGCTGCAGGAGAGTCTCGTAACTCATCTGTAATGGTAGCGCTAGTTGAAGGCATATTAGGCTCCTCACTATTAAAACTAGATAACATGGACATAATGGACTGGAAACCAGACCAATTTGATTAGGGAATCCATTTGTCCATGACTGCAAAATACACATAACACCTGCTGTTACCAAGGAAACCCACCCTTTAACTGCCTTGTAATTGTACTATCAATGTTTATTGTGGTTTCTTGTTTTCTTTATTGTTTTACCAAGATTATGCAGGATTTCAAACAGGCAATTGTCTGGTCAAAAGCACAGCACATTGTATGTTTGTAAAGGGACACTTTAATTTAAGCTGCCATAGAGTACCCATTAGCACAGACTGTATTTTTCAGCATTGTTAGTGTCTCATCTCTTGGCTTTCGCCACTCCCTCGTAGACGTGTTTCAGTGTTAGAGCCTTAAAATCCAACAGCAACTCACTCCTATCAACTATTATGGGAACAGACTGGCCATGCATTTTTCTTTTTTACACCCACACACGCACACACAGTCTTGCCATGTTAACAGTGATGGGCTCTGTGGGACCATTTATCCCAGGATGACAGAGGACAGTAATGAATGAGCGATAGAAAGAGGAAATAGAATGATGTAAAAAGATAAAAAATAAAATAAATAAACCAGACAAAGAGCACTCAGGGGCTCTCCAGGGCCGCCCGCCATCAGGACTTCTAACAATTCTCACAACCAGGTCCTTTTCTCAGAGAGAAATGGGCAAAAGAGGGAGTGAGAGGGGAGCGAGAGGGACAAGAGATGATGAAAGAAAACAAGTACAGTGAAAATGAATCATGTCTGCAAAAAGGAACGGGGAGAAAAAGGGGAAAATGAAAGCAGGGAGAAACTGAAAACAAGTTGGATGATGATTAGGAAGAAGGGGGAGAAGGAGTAAGAACAAAGAGGAAATGCAGAAAACAAAAAGACAGGGATAACAGAAGGTAAAATTGTAAGCAGGAGCCAAAAACGACAGGAAAGTAAACATGACAAAGAGAAGTGTGAGAGTGATGTATATGCACAGAGGCAAGATAGGACTGGGAATCCCCTGCGTCTGTGCCCCCAGTGATTCATGGGAATACTCGAGAGAAATGTAGTGCCACCCACAGTGTTGCATTGTTCAACTGTGATCTTCAGTGACAGCTCCCTATATGAGACTGAGGTGTATGCGTGTCTGACAGGCGGATTGATTGGGGTGTCTTCATCAGAATTCACCCTCTGATTTATTCTGGCTCCCGAGACGAAAAGAAGCAAAACGAGAGTGACAGAGAGGATGATTGGCTATATTTAAAAGCTATATGCTAACAAAACTGGCCTTCACTGGCCATTACACATCTATTGCAAATACCTCACACAACACAGTTAACTACAAATGGGTTACCACCTTAGCACCATTATCAGTTTAAGGCAAAAAGAGAATGAATAACAGAGGAACGTAGCTTATGATTGGATATACGTTGTCATACCTCAGGAAGAGACAGACAGTGACAGCAAGAGAGGAATGACAGATTCTGTGAAAATAAGTGTTGACTCTAACTAATGTTCAGTTACTCAGTCTCCTGAATATCAAATATTATACCGCGGTCAAAACAAACACTCGAGAGCTGTTGATTTATCACATTGCTCTGATGAAGCTGCCTGCTCGTGGTTCTAAATGAATACTGTCAAACTGCACCCTGTGAATTTCAAGTTCAAATTTCGTGTTCACAGATATGCATCACAGTCATGATTTCTGCCATTTAGCTGATATACAAGGCATCATTAGCCTACTGCGGGAACTTGAACTGATGTTTATGATTTAAAGGGATAGTTTGGGTGATTTGAAGTGGGGTTGTATGAGGAACTTATCCATAGTCGGTGTATTACCTACAGTAGATGGCGGTCGGTGTGCCCCCAGCTTGGAGAAACAGACAGGAGTACCGACGCCGGAGCAAAGCAATACAGTGCTGTTGACGGGGACGGCAGAAAAACGTATTTTAGCCACCTGAAAGAAAGGCCCACCTAAAAAAATTATATCCGTTTAAAGGGACTATATGTAACTTATCACGCGCATAAATCATACTGGGTCGGTTTCCAATGCGCGCTCGCGTGTGGGTACGCGAGCGCGCAGCAGCTCTGCTCCTGCTGTCTGCTCCTGCCTGCTTGCGCACCGCGCTCGTTCTCACCCGCTCTGCTCGCTCCAACTCCACGTGCACCCGCGCACACTACACACTGCAGAAGAGTTAGTTTAGCTCTGAGAATATCTAATGAATGTGCAGTGGACGTTTGTGCAGAAATAAATGCTGTAGCTCCTCCAGACCAACAGAGGTTTCCCGTGACTTGTAAAGTGACGGGGTTCCGCAGCGAGTTACGTTATCGTCTCACCCCCCGTTCCCTCCGCGGTCGGTATCGGCTGAAGCAGGAAAAGCCAACACTAGGATCAGCATTGATTCATGGAGAAACGTTCGTCTGGTCAGCTAACATTACTGCCAAGCAGGTGAAATATAGAGTGATATTGTGGTTTAGCTGACGTGTGTCGCCCCACTGTTTAGACCGGTGCTCGTTCATGTCTATGGAGAGCGAGCACAAGCGCGAGCGGGAGCAACAGGACGCCGACTTTCGTTGAAATTGCAGCCACAGGTGTCGCTGTGAACAAGCAATTTCTGATTCTTACATATAGTCCCTTTAAGTGTACAATATATTTAGAATATTTTCATCGCTTTATCTTGCCATCCGACAGCCCTTTCCTTCTCCTCTCCTGAACTGAAAGTGAAACTTATCTATGCTCTCTCCAAAGCCAGCAGGCTCAGATGACAAATCAGGTTCAAATAAAAATGGGAGGCAGTCAAATAGAGATGACTAACAAATGACCTTGTATAATTCAGCTGGATATTCAGTCATCGGTTTTCAATGATGTATCACTAATTAGCATCCTTGTATCCTCCATGCATTTAATAGAATACCTGACGTAGGTGGGATAGCAAAAACAAAAGAAAATGAGGGTAGTGGATGGAAAAAGATCAGAGAAGTTCACTTGCCAACTGAAGATATGTTGGGTGGTGAGACTGAGGATTCGCGCCATGTTTGTTCTTTTTAAAGTTTGCTTTCTTCAAGGAAACTTGGTGAACATGTTCTTCTCACAATACACACAAACTCTACCTCCAATAAGGTCTTAGCGACTTATCTATCATATATAAGGTAGCTAGGCATTCACACGAGGATCAAACAACATTGGTTTGATGAATTTCAAAGAAATTTTACGTCAATAGTTTGAGTGTGAGAATGTTTGCAACCCAGACTAAAACAAACCCAGTGTCAAGCTGTCCTGAAGCTTCTAACAGACATCAAAGAACCTGTAGCTGCCGGTTAGACCTGTACATCAGTGTAAAACTGTGTAAATAAAAATAGTGGTTACAATACTTAAATAAATATTTTAGAGAATACAGGCCTACTGAAATGCTCTTTGATTATGTCTCGATAATAAGTGAAACTATGCATCCATCCATTATCTGTAACTGCTTATCCTATTAAGGGTCGCGGGGGGGGCTGAAGCCGATCCCAGCTGACATTGGGCGAAGGCGGGGTACACCCTGGACAGGTCGCCAGACTATCACAGGGCTGACACATAGCTACAGACAACAATTCACACTCACATTCACACCTACGGGCAATTTAGAGTCAACAATTAACCTGCATGTCTTTAGACTGTGGGAGGAAGCTGGAGAACCCGGAGAAAACCCACGCTAACACGGGGAGAACAAGCAAACTCCACACAGAAGGGCCCCAAGCCGGGTTTGAACCTGCGACCCTCCTGTGAGGTGACAGTGCTAACCACTGCACCACCATGCAGCCCCTAAATCAAACTGAGTTTAATTAAATCATTCACTCTCCTGCCTAACTTCTGGTATTATTCTTCTTCTGGATGGATTGAGGGAGCATCTTCACCTCTCCCCCGCTCTCGGCACTGCAAGCTGGCACATCGCTTTACTGATATCAAAGAATTGCCACACTGCAGACATTTTTTCTGATTTAATTGTCTGTATCGGTGAGCTTAATTGATCCCCATAGAAGCACTATAGAAGAGAGGCCTCTTTGATACTGTGGGTACAGCTGACCTCCAGCAGACCTATGACCCATTTATGTTAAGATGATTTGGAAGTCTCACGCCAAAAAAGCTAATGACAAAGCAGTGTAATGACCATAGTAATCACCTCCTCAGAACACTTTTCTGTTGGTTGTATTTGAATGAAAGCTCTGCCAGGCACTTTTGAAAGGCTAATTGGTTTATTAATGTCTTTCAAAGCTGCTACAGGTCATTCAAGGTCACCAGTAACTGAATGCCCTTGAAATGGGATGTACAGCCACAATGAACAGATTGAAAAGATTAAATTTGATTGGGCCATGAGCGTTCATATTCTTCATGCATGGCACTGGCAAAACAGCAAATGGAAACAAAGATTTGTCTAGGAGGAGGGTGGAAACGATCTGAAGAAATCAGCTTTTTATATTCATACATTTTCTGCAACTCTCAGGGTACTTGTTTGTTTCTTTCCTGTGGTGATGTGAATTCCACTTTACAGTCTGGCTTGTTGTGTTGTGCTATGTGCTGGGCTGAGCCGCACTAAGTCTTTTTTGTTCTTTCTGTTTTAGAAGTCTAAGGGTTGAAAGGCACAGAGGCAGTGCCTGGAAATTGGAAGTCATGCTTCCTAATCCCCGAGCATTTGAATACACAGGAGAGGGGTATGGAGTCACACACGTTCATACGCATGCAGCTACCTAACAAAGACTAACACAAAGAGGGGCGCTCAAGACATGGACGTGCATAGACATATCCAGAGGAGAACAATTCAAAGAAATACATTAAGCAAACAACACGCGCACGCAGACTACATTAATACACACAATCTGATTACAGAGAAAGCACTTCGGCCATTTAGATTTGCATGCAGCCAACAACAAAATTATTCAGGAATCAAAACACATTCGCTGAATATTAATCGGACATGTAGAGAAAAGGAGGGGAGCAGAGGAAGGATGTAAGAGCTGGTGACACAGAATGGAGAAGTGAAAGGAAGAGAGAGGGAGGAAGGATGGATGGTAGGAGGTAAAGGGACAGGGGGGGAGAGAGAGCCATGGGGCCAGACGGACAATGAATGAGAAATCAAGAGTGAGAATGAAATACAGGGCAAGAGGCGCGCTCGCACACACACACAGACAGAGGCCTTATTGTGTTTTAATGCAGTTTAATGGGGCCCATTCTCCAGGCTTTGGGGGAGAGCGACCAATTCATTACTATGCTGTACACACCATCTTTCAGAGCTAAGGCAAGGAATTGAGAGAGAGACAGCAAGGGCAAGATAGAGAGAGAAGGAGAGAGAGAGAGAGAGAGCGACAGGGGGAGATCAGTTTTTTCTCCCAACCTTGACTTATACCGTGGGCTTCGCTCGTTTTTCTCATTTGGTCTTTATTACTCAGCCAAGGCTCTTCATGTCTCTGCTTGAAGGACCATACTGGTGTTTCTGCATGTTTTATCCTGCATACTACAAATTATGTATGCCTTCCGTTACTGCTGATCCATTTTCTAAAGAACACCATAGCACTAAGTTTTGCATAGGCTTTGCATTCTAATGGAGCTCTTTGGCTTCAAAACTCATCTTTGCATGTCTGAGCACTTGCACTCAAACACTCATATCTTTGGGAACTGGCCCTTAGTATTGTCTGTACGCCGTCCACCACTCATCCATTCTTCTTTAGATACTAGTATGACAACAATGAAAGCCAAGGTTGGCTTCGTCACACTCCACTTGCCTCTGCCCCCCCCCCCCCCATCGTCCCTGTGTAATCGCCACCAGACATGTTTCATCTGCCTTGGCACTGAGTGTGCTGCTGTCAGCACAGAAAACCCACCTGCATGCCTGGACAGCTATTCTAGCCATTGAAGGGTAAACACTGTTGGGATATCTTTCCGTGCTCTTCTCTCATGGTGTTGCATTTGGATGACAGCAGCAGTGAGCAGTGTGGTGATTGTTTTCCTGAGTCTCTCTGACCATATACTTGACTCACCATCATTCAATGCCAGCAGGCAGAGGCCCAGGGTAAAATTGATCAAAACTACCGTCGTGGCGCCATGCCCTTTCTTGCCGACAAACACAGGAAGGCAGTGTCTGCGTAGCAAATGGAGACACCCCAGCTCTTGGTTTACTGCAACACGCTCTCATCCCAACTCCTCACACACTGCCGCTTTGTCACGCCCCTTGGCATCAAAAGCACTATAGTTAGCCTTGGCGTCACATTAGGCAACACAACCACTATAGTTAGGGTTAGGAGAACACTACATTGTTAGGCTTAAAACTATTACGTTTGTAAAGTGAAAATGAAACTGAACGTTAGGAACACGGGACACGAACAAACAGCTGATTGTATCGTGCTGCAAACTGCTTTACCACAGTCACTCCCGGCACACTTTCTCTGAGCGTTTACTATTGCCGTGAATGGGTTTACATTGCAGTTAATAGAAAGCCTAGTGCATCTTATACTGGTTCTAAAGGGTGTCTTGTGCGGCGGTATCACACACCGTGGGCCGTGACAAAGTCTAGGTATTTGACGCACTGGGAATAAGAATGGGCTGTTTACTCTGATTGCAAGGGGTAGGCAAGTCTGGTTGAAATGAAGACATTCCTGCACTGAGGTGGGAAAAGCTCCGGTTGTCAGCAATCAAACCCCCTTTATCCATTTCTACGCAGAGATTGTTGAGAATCAAACAGGTCAAAGGTGACCTGTGGTGAGCCTGTGTCTAGACAAACAACACCTGTGTTATGGTACATGTCCACAGGATTCATAATTTCCACGCTTCCCATTCATTCTCCATGCATTCTGTGCAATGCATTCTGTTAGCGTACCGTTGCGTTTTTGAGAGACAGGGCGTCACGTTGGCCGCTCCTCATTTGCATAAAGTTGAGGTCTAGGTTACTTTATGCAAATCAGGGGCGTACGGCGCGACTTGCCTCCTGTGGAAACTCCGGAAAAACTTTTAAACTAACCGCTGTCGATATAAAATGAAGACAGATTCAGCAAATGCGTGGCTTATTTCTCGCCTAAAATGTTTTCAGAAACACTTTTCGGTGAACTATTTTCGTAATGTATGAGAAAAATGTAGCAGCCATATGGGTTCCGGTTTGAAAGCGGTCGAGTCTAGAAGGTAACCGTCGAGTTGGGAAACTCTCACAAGATGGTTGAGGTTAGGCACTAATCTCGAATAGTTAAGGTTAGGATAGGTCAATGGGTAGCAAGTCTCGCGAGAGTTTTTGCAAGTTTTTGCCAGATTTCGCAATTTCCGGGTTACCTTCTAGACACAACCTTTGAAATGCCTAGTATCTAGTGGCACCTGCCTAGTATCTAGTGGCAAGCGACGATGCTGGGAAGCGATGTGATCCCTCGCGTCCAAAAATGCCCCTGTGGACACGTCCCATTAGGCTCCAGCACTTCAGCATGGAGTGAAGATAGTCATTGTGGTTTCACAATGGTAGAACATTATTGGATGATTTATCAACCCTCTCTACAGAGTGTGGTGGAGGTGTGTTGCAGGGTGAGGTCTTCACTCTCCTTGTCATGTCAATGTTGAACTAATACTTTTATTCAAACAGCACACTTCTATGTATGAATTTGTATGATGGTGTGAGCCATACCTTTCTGGGCTGCTTCTTTGTTTCCCTCTCACCTCCATCTCTCTTGAGAGGGATTTGTTAAGTGTCAAGGAAAAATCTATTGGGCAGACGTGCTATTGACGCCTAAATGGTATTCATTGGTCGTCATGTAAGACAGGCTCTTTGGATTCCTACGCCCCAGAGATCAGTTACTACCAGCAACAAAGAAAGAAAGCAGACATCTAAAAACAATGGCCCGCTGTAGAAAACTGTCAGCAGGAACGTGAACAATACACATTTGTAGAAATGGGGATATTTTACTGCACTTGGTCACATCTAGTCCTTTAAATGTAAATACTCGAAATGTGAAAATCAACATGATTCTTTTTTTTACTATTTTTCCGTCTTTCCTAAAATTATCATAAAGCTCAGTGTTGTGGTTGATTATCCAGGTTGAACAGATCAAGGTCAGAGAAATGTTGTACACTTAGTTTCAGAGTGTATTTTCTGTATAGATTAGCATACTGAAAAGCCACCACATTTTGACTATCCATTAAAATGGTGATTTCTTATTCAGGAGGAATTGAAGTGATGTCTTGCAGTGCTTCCCCAGACTGAGAGTTTGGACTCCCACGCATGTCAAAATGTTAAAAATGATATCACCAGGAGCTTGAATCAAAGAGAGTATGAAAACATAAAAAAAAACCTTGAGGCTTTTCATTGCAGCAAATCAAGTTAAAATGCTTAAAAAAGAAAGGGAGAAAATAAAAATAGTTCCTTTGGCACCACAGTTCAACAAATGTTGTATACATTATTCTGTATTTGTCCAGTGGGTCTTGACGCAACTGATTACCCAATGTATTTATATCTGGTACAAATGTTGACAACAATTCACTATACTTATCTATGTATCAGCAAATCAACTCATCAACTAATGCACGCTCACACTCCATAATCTCACACAAGCACACACTTGCACTACAGCTGCACATGTTCTTCTTAATGAAACTTTCAACGCTTTAATACACTCTCTGTATACAGATGCTGTGCATATTGCTGCCTCAGGGATACACACACTCACAAGCTCTCCCTCGCCTCTCTCACTGTCTCGATCTTCCTTCGACTTACACACTCAGTGCACAAAGCAGTGTACAGGGTGTAATTCAATTAAGCTATGCAGAGTGTGAGAGCTGGCTGGTGGCTTTTATGACCAGACATTTCACTCATTCATGTAGGCATAGGGGGCTTTTTTTCAAAGTCTTAAAGACAAAGACAACTATACTCTACCCTCCCTGTTCAAAGCAATATTACTATCACAATATTGTTAGCATCGTTGGCATATTTTCAGCCTCATCTATTGACAGTGTCAATATACTAAAGAAGTGAAAGAGTAAATGCATTTAATTGTTTGCTGATAACCAAAGTCCATTTACAGTTCAGCCCAACAACAGTCTATTAACATGCTTAATTAATTATCACGCTTTATGCAAATAATAACTTACGTCTCTAATTATGTGCCTAGATTCACCGTGCTTCATGCTTCATGCTTTCACATTTCCTTGCTTCATGCTTGCAGACATAGTTGGTGGCATACGATATAAAGCTAGCTTTATTTGATCTTTTTTTTATTATCAGGAAATCTCCTGGGAAGACAAAACGATGAATTTATCCGACTAGAGTAGATTTTGAACCCACTGGTCTTTACAACCTCCTTAGTGAAATAATTTGTCACAGCCCATTCAGTTCCATGCTAGCCAGTGACAATTCTGCCTGCTGCAGGACATTCGTATATTTGCTCAAAACTGTTTTTAATGTATTTATGCGTTCAAACACATTTAAAAGATAACCCGCCTGGTGACTTGTTTTGTATTCTGTATATGCTGATAAATAAAAAGCAGACTCCCTCCCGTTAATCACTGGGACTGGGACAGGATTCTGCTGTGAGACAGCAGACTTCTAGTGCATGCACTGTTTATGCACCTATTTCCGTGCTACAGAAATCCATGGCCAACATCTAAATCAGATATACAGTATTAGTTGAGGACATCACAGAGCTCCTAGGTTTATACAGTGGGTCCCGAACACTGCTGGAGTCACCTCTTGCACCCTTGTAGCATCACCACTTCAGCAGCATGACTTTGATTTTGCACCATCACTACATATTACCCAGCACTGTTTCATGAATTCGTTCAATGGCATGCAGAGAAAACAACATTCAAATTATTGTGAACGGCCATATCTCTGACACTGAGTTTGGCCAAACTGCTGGATTTGTTCATCTGCAACACCAACAATTGGTTTTCCTGAATGCTGTCCAGCACATGTTTGTTTACATCCAGAGCCAAATATGAAATGCAGTGAGTCACAGAGCTGGGGCTCGGCCACTGCTGTCTCTCCCAGCACCATTATACAAATTCACTTGCCGGCGAACTAAAGTTTATCCAGTAGTATGCTTTTTTTCTTTTTTGCCTTTGCAATAATCAAAATAAGTCGGTATAAGGCCATGGTTGCCTTCACTTTGCAAAACCCCACTCTCCTCTATCCTTGAAACCCCTCTAGCTACTGTTTGAATAATCTGTGGGTTTTCTTGCTAACTCATCATGTCATGGCAGATCACTTTTGTAGGTTGGATGCTCTCATTGGGTTGCACTTCTTTGCAAATCACACACTGAAACCAATAACAGACCGTAGAACGCCATGATTGACCAATCAGAATCAAGTATTTAACAAAGCCGTGTATTAAAACTACTTAGTTAGGTTCAGGAAAAGATCGACTTGGTTAGGTTTAGGCAACAAATCTAATTAGTTAGGTTGGGTTAAAATATCTCCTGAAGTGGCTTAACTTAAGTATGGAAGTTACCTGACAAATAAATCAATGTTGACTTCTGGTTTCACACGGGACATAAACGTCTCCTGGGCGAAAGTCCGGTGTGTTATGACCCATCTATCCACTCCGACCTCGTCCCTACGCGCCTTTGTCGCTCTTTATACTTCCTGGTTCACAATTTAGTGGATTATATAAAAATTGATTTTGTGGGGTATATACAGTACAAATTACAGCGCATTACTTTTCGTAGGTATAGCTACGAATGGGATATTAGAACAGCCTGGGAAGTGTTTTATAATGGCTCATCTTGTTTCAGACTCTGGTTCATTCTCATGAATGCATCTGTCCCTTTTACCTCAAGCAATGAAGCCTCAGTTACTAAAATTTTGCAGCACATTTCCTGGTACTAATGAGATGAGTGAATGGTTATTCTCCAGGTTCAACATGTTTCCATTTTTTACTTTCCTTCACTGCTAAATAGTGCACTATATGGGCAAAAGGACTTTAAGTTTTCAAATATTATTTTATGGTCTGGGATAGTGCAACAGTGGTGTCTGTCTGCCTTGGAGAATTTGTGAGCATAAACAGTGTGGGATGTCAGCTTGATGTAGAATCTGCAGGTGCTCAAATGCAAAATGAATTAGGACAGCTGGTAAAGGTGACTGGCATCCTCTGAGGACAGACTACACTCAAGCATTCTGTGGGTGCAAAAAAATCCTGCCCCCATTAAGTGCTTGTGGTCTCTGCAGGACATTGATAAAATATGAATGAATTAGCGGCTACACAGGGTTATTTCACTCAAAATAGGGCGCAGGTTGCCTTTTAAGGAGGTTTACACCGGCCACAATTGTCCCAAAGGAAATTTGTGATAAAATCGTGGCTTGATGGATGCCAAGAACATGCGCATACACACAGAGAAACTAGAAAGCCATTAGTGTTCAACAGACAACACATCAGAACGCTCTAACCACCGTGGTCCCATGATAATACACGGCAAACACTCTGTGCATCCTCTTTTCCTATCCTCACCTCTTCAGAGTCGCTCTCATCTTCTCCTCTTATCTCTCCTCCTTCATCATCCACTCCTCTCTGCCCCTGTACTTGTTTGCTCCTTTGACCACCCGTTCATTTCTTCAGGTACTTCTCAGCCCGTGGGCGGCCCTCTTCTCTTGGCTATTCTGCCCAGACTTCTTCTCTCTACCTCAAAGCTCCTAAATTACATTCCCAGCCCTCCTACCAAGAAAACAACACAGGGTCACTGTCCAACTTTTTGTGCATCCTTACTACAGTATGTTCTTCATTCTTTCCATGTTTTTTCCCTCCTTGCACCTATTAACTACAGTAGAGATGCACCGATCGATTGGCAAAAGGTCAGTTGTCAGCTGATTGGCAATGACCGCTGACAGGCTGATCAGTCTCGTACTCTATATCTGATATATCTGAAATTTACATACATGTGCTGCATGATAGTTTTATGTTGCAAAGACAGCTGCACGGACAGTAACGTCACAGCCACACACACATCATGTTTGATGCGCGGGGTCAGGCGGGTTCAGGTAAGCTCACTAGAAAATATCCCTGGTTTGGGCAGACTGGCAAAGCAGCGTTCAGAGTAAGTTAGGCTGTAAGTTAATATCTTACAGAAACATTGTGCAACAGTCCATTTTCCACCTTCTCTTCCCCTCTCTCTGTCACACTCTAAAAAAAACACCCACACCAAACGCTGCAGCGCTCAGTCCTTGTCTCTGTCCTCAGACCTCCTGACAATTGTGCTACTAAAGAGCATAAAGTGTCGGGGTCAGGTCGCGTTTAGATGGTTAATTAGCATATATTTTTGCGGCTTGGGCGGTGCGGATTGGCTCTCGGGTTGGGTGAGTGCAGGTATTAAAAAAACGTGGAAGTGTGGAAGTTTTGATGTAAATGACATTAGACTAAGTTTACCACTGTAGTCGCTGTAACACGGTGTTCGGGGATTACACCGATTACATTACTTGCCCACCGCACCCACCATTGTTTAGTTAATTTCCGTGTATCAGCGCCGTGTCAACACATAGTGGGACGAAGGACGCTACAAACTGAAAGTGTCTGCTCCGTACGGCAGGAGTCAGATTCCACAGACAAGAGACGAGAGAGTCCTCACCGTGACATCCCTACATTAAAAAAGTAAAACATGTTAGATAAAGTGGGATATACTGTAGCCTACTGCAGTTCATTTTCAGTTGGATTATATTTGTGCAGTAACCTGGTACACTTTTATTTTGAGATTTGTCTGTATGAGAAGGAGAGAAGGTACTGTAACTTGGTGTAGTTTTGGAGAAAATGTAAAAAAAAAAAAAGTTAAAAGTTATTTAGTAGTAACTGTTTTATAATGAACATACACAATTGAATTTCAATTTCCCATGGAAGAAAAGTTATAAAAAAATTCAGAATCGGTAGGTAAGACTTTTAAAAAATCAGAAAATGGAATCGGCAAAGAAAATTGCAATCGGTTATCTCTACCTGTAACCAATCCTTCCAAACAAATTTTCCTCTCCTCACTCCATCTTTTTACAGTTGCAGTTTTTACTATGACTTTAACTTCAACTGACTTTTCTCCTCTCTTGCTCTCCTCTTCTCTTCTGTCCTTAGTTTTCAGAATATCACTGTACTTCATGTCAACTTTGAGCATTTTCTACAGCTCTCTTTCCTCCTCTCCTCCGTTCTCCTGACCCGTTAAGCCCACTTATGTCACTGCTCCAACCACTGAGATGATGGGATTAGATACCCCTGTCCCATTATTCATGAGGCAAGACTCATGAATTCGCATTTCAAAACCAACTGGCAGTACATGTCAACTTAAACCTCTCTGTCCTTACCTCCCCCCCACTTGTTGTCTCCTCTCCTCATGCCTTGTCATGTCTTTTCTGGCCTCCCTCCTCCTCTCTCTTCTCCACCCATCAATCCTCCTCTCCTGCCTCATTCCTTTAATTTTTTCTTCCTCTATTCTACCCATCTGCTCTTCTTCTTTCGCTTTGTCTCCTCTTTTCTCGTCTCGGGAAAGGAGCCCCCCCTCCTCTCACCAATCACCTTCTACAGCCTCTGAACCCTTTGTTATTCTCTTCTGTCTTGTCCTTCTTTCTCTTTCTCTCTCTGACTCTCAGAAGACCTTCGAGCTAAAAGGTGTGAAGGAGGAACTAAGTGCTTTCTCCTGTCTATAAACAATGTCCTTTATGCCTGCGTGGCTCCGGGCCTGCCTGGCTGTGGGAGGGAAAGAAGGGAAATGTCTGCAGAGATTTATCCATTGCTCAATCTCTTTGCCTCAAATTTTCCCTTACTCTCTTTCCCACCCTGTCACCCTCAAGTGAAAGGATGGCCGGCAGCGGACTTGAGGAAAGAACAATAAAGAGGGTGCAGTGAGACAAGAAACCATAACAGCCTATAGTTGACAAGGGATGAAGGGACAGCACCAAGCACTTCAGCACATAGTTTAATCAGAGATATATTGAAAGGCCGGGCCTTGAAGTGAAAACGGTAAATAATATAATTACTGAATGTGTCGGGAGTTTTTTAACTCATGATCTGAGAAATCAGAGTCCTGGAAAGACATTTGTGCATGAAAAATCTAATGTAAACATGTCAAATGGCTGGTCTAACACACGCAATGCGGTAATAACCATATTACTGGTGAGAAGAGCCATTTGTACCTCTCAAAGGAAATGTAACAATTTCCTGAGGATTTCTGGGCTCTAGATTTACGCTGCAGGGTAGGACTAAGAAATATAGCCAGCAACGGTATAGTATAAAGATATCAAGGTCTGCTTTCACGTTAAAGGGATCTCCTGAGGTCTCCTTCAGGCGTACTGGAGGCTTGGACTTTGAACTGAAGGACTGCCAAAAGAATCAAGAAAAGTAAATAAAAGCAGAAAGAGTAGACATCTAAAGAACAATTTAAGTATTTTTGGGTCTTTTGAGCCAAGAAGGCCGAAACTGGAAATAAAGCACATAATGTAAAACAATCCAAAACAAAAGAATGGTGCAAATTTTGGACTTTGGACAGATCAAACAAAAAGACAATTTATTTATTCAATAAATGCATTGTGTGAAATTGTGATTTGGAGACTTGTCAGCACTCCAGTTTTGCTGATCAACGAGACTTCAGCAGCAATGTGACTTCACTTAAATAAAAAGTAGGGCTGTCAATCGATTAAAATATTTAATTGCTAATAATTGTCCATAGTTAATCGCGATTAATCGCAAATTTGTATCTGTTCAAAATGTACCTTAAAGGGAGATTTGTCAAGTATTATCAGGTATTTTCTCTTGGAAATTAATTGACTACACAAAACGATGAAAAATATTGTCCAGAAACCCTCACAGGTACTACATTTAGCATAAAAAAATATGCTCAAATCATAACATGGCAAACTCAAGCCCAACAGGCAACAACAGCTGTCAGTGTGTCAGTGTGCTGACTTGACTATGACTTGCCCCAAACTGCATGTGATTATCATAAAGTGGGCATGTCTGTAAAGGGGAGACTCGTGGGTACCCATAGAACCCATTTTCATTCACATATCTTGAGATCAGAGGTCAAGGGAGCCTTTTAAAAATGGCCAAACCAGTTTTTCCTTGCCAAAATTTAGCCAAAGTTTGGAGCATTATTTAGCCACCTTGGCGACAAGCTAGTATGACATGTATGGATTCTTTAGGTTTTCTAGTTTCATATGATGCCAGTATCGTCACTCTAGCTTTAAAACTGAGCCCGATGCAACCTAAAAATCGAGCTGCGTTAATGCGTTAAAGAAATTAGTGCCGTTAAAATGAATTTGCGTTAACGTGTTATTATCGCGTTAACTTTTGAAAGACCTAACAAAAAGTTAATATTTATATAAATTATACTATATTTGGGGTTTACACGGATATGGGTTTGTCAGAACACCTACTGTAGTGTTGAATGTGGTGCTGATATTTCCTTATTAACATCTTCACCCAGAAGGGCACCAAGTGCAGCTGGAAGAGGCAATTTAGCAGTCAAACAGCTCATTTCCCCCAGACATAGTCCCTCTTCACCTTTCCCTCTCCCAGTTCTCTCCTCCAAACCACAGAGGGCAGGTCTTATCTTATTTTCTTTTTCTATTTCTCTCGGCATCTCACTCTCTCTGCCCATCTATCTCTTTATGTGCTTGACAAGGCTGGTGGCACTGCATTGGCTCTTCTGAGCATTTATTAAAGTGCTTCTCATAGCTCACTCCTCTCCATGTTCACCTGCTTGACCCTGAAGCATTGTTGTTTGTGTATTCCTGTGTCTGTGTGTGTGTGTGCACGCACGAAGTGCAGGCATGTGTGCAACCATGCCCTGGAGAACTGCCACTAACGGTTCCAATAATGGCCCAAAAAAACAGGAGAAATACCCTTAATAACCCTCTCATCTCCTGAACTCTCCTATTTTTTCTCTCTCTCTCTCACTCTCTCAACCTGGTGATTTACACACGTCACCCATTTGTCAAGGAGAAAGAGTGGTTTGAGCTATCGCTATGGTAACTCAATGGTCTGACTGACAGCCTGTCAAATGGGCGTCAAACAACGGCCAAGTTGAAGCCTGTAATCATTTCTCTAGCGATTGATAGGATGGCACAGTGTTAAACCCGTAGGAGAGACAAGATCAGTAAAAAGTGAAGTGAGTGGCAATACACCGATCTTTTTAAATGTATGCAACATCTGAAAAGGGAAGAAGTTGCATGAGATTGTATGAGTTTTCTGCCTTGATGCATTTTTGTTAAGCTGCAGCAGATATTCAAACTAAGTTTGAATTTCAATATAAACTGTTATCATCTCATAATAAATTAAATAAAATCTCATCATGTCCCCCCTCTCTACCTGCTGTGTCACCTCCTTCTCCCCATTACTTTTTCATCCCGCTGTTCCTCTGTGTGTAAGTTGGAAGTGGCAGTAAATGGCTTTAAAAAAATGAAAAGCCGAAATCACAACAATGGAGCTCGAGCTTGTGAGTGAGTGAGAGAGAAGAGGAGAGAGAGGGGGAGAGAGACTGAGGTTGGGCTAGTCTGGCATTTTTGGAACAGGAAGTAACTCTGACCAGACTCCAGATAGACACAATTTCATGCACAGTCACGAAGACACTGACAGGTGCAATGGGGATAAAATTCAGTCTATAACCTGTTGATTATTTTTTATTTGATTTTTGTAATACAGTCAGCTCCCAAGCCAATAGAACCTTGAATTCAATTGTGCTGAATAAAAAGCAGTGAGACCACACGAGAGCACTTTATATCCAAAAAGCATCAAATCAAGTTTTTTGGCTGCTCTCTCCCTGTGTAGTTTATGAGTCTAATAAAACACAGGCATTAGAGTGGGGTAGCTTTCTACTTGCACTGTGTGTGTGTGTGTGTGTGTGTGTGTGTGTGTGTGTGTGTGTGTGTGTGTGTGTGTTGATGTGTGTGCACTTGCACGGTCACAGTATATCCGCGCTGTTTAATAATTTATTGAGTGTTTTGTCCAGTGGTCAAATAGCGCTTCACTAAGCCAAATGCTCTTAAGGGAGAGTTACTTTCAATTTTTATCCCCCAGTGAATAAAGTTGTTTGATTCTACTTTGCTGTTGAGTCTGTGTGTGTGTGTGTTTGTGTGTGTGTGTGTGTGTGTGTGTGTGTGTGTGTGTGTGTGTGTGTGTGTGTGTGTGTGTGTGTGTGTGTGTGTGTTTTCACATCTCTGTGTTGTGGCTTGGCAGATGATCGCATGGATGCAACAGTGTAAAAAGACAACGTCAAGCTAAATCAAACATCACTTGAGATCATGTAATACACTCACAGAGCTAAGGTGAGTATTCAGATGTTGTAATGAAGTTGTACAGTAACTACATGGAGTCAAATGGAAACAATTAAAGAGGGAGGCTACCAAACTGCAGAATTTAAGTGTGATTCAAATTCACTTATCCAGCAACTATACATGTAAAGCCGTCATCATGCCATTACAGTCAAACAGCAGAGTAAAGTCGACTGTAGTGCAGATCAACATGAGGCAGGGCAAATCTATTAAACAGCTTGATTTGTTGTATTGCTCAATTTTGCAGTAATAAGAAGACAGATGTCAGCCCTGTCTGGGTTTATTTTACAGCAATGACTGGCTGATCATTGGCTGTACATTATCCCTTACATAGTAACTCGTTTTAGTGAGGCTATAACTAAACATTCATTCTGCATCTGATTGTTTGGGTGACTACGCAATTGGGATGAGGCAAAGAGTGTCGTCACTCCCAGGTGAGGTCTTTCTCACCTGGTCCGACAATTTTTGAATATGAATTAAAGCTTCTTTTTGTGTGGAGTATTGAGGGGGGTGGGGGCATTCAAAAAAAGGAAATGTACTTTTCAGTTGAAGGACGGCACTGCTTTAGAAGAGAAGCCACAACAAAAATAATTTCACGGTGATCTTTTTCCATCTGCAGTGAAGGACTGTCTTTGTGTGTTGAGAGAGAGGAAGCTAGCTGTCAAGCAGCCATACAGACTAATACAAAGACAGAGAGACAGAAAGACGAGAGAGAGAGAGAGCGAGAGAGAGAGAGAGAGAGACACAGAGAGAGCGAGAGAGAGAGAGAGTGGGCACTGGTCAATGCTCAGTAGGGGCAGGAAGGAAACCTTTCAATAGAGATGCACTTCTGATTTCTATTCAAATGACACTTTTTATCTACTAACCAATCAACAGACCTACCACCAACTGAGTACATACACACACACACACACACACTACTCAAAGCTCCAAAAGTCTGGTTGGATCTGGTTTGTCCCCAGCTGTCAGCTGCTGGACCCCATCACACACACACGCACAAACAAAATAGCATCATATTGCCTCTTGTAAAATGTCAGTGTTGCCATGGATACTCCCCTCTCATATCCCCCAACCCTCTAACGTTTAGTAGAGAGGTTAATTGAATTGTAATCTATCACTGAATAAAGACAAAGATTGAGATAGAAAAAGATTAAGTGGGAAAGATAGATGAGAGAAAAAATGGACAGCAATGTAGAAGAACAGAGAGTTTATCATCTTTACAATTTAGCCATGACTACTGCAGGGAGGAGGAAGGATACAGCCAGTAGAGAAAGATGAGCAGAGGAATTTCAATGCATCAAGAAAGCCACCGTGTGCTCAGTATTAGTGCATATGTGTGTGTGTGTGTGTGTGTGTTTGACTGTGTATCCAATTGTTTATTAGGCAGTTAGATAAATGGGTAAATGAAGGGAGGATGGCAGCAGAAGGAGGGCTTCCAGGCACTGAGTGATGGAAGGACCTTAGAAAATGAGATGTCTCTGGTCTCTATGGCAGCTAACGAGACTGTTCTGTGCATTCACATCAGAGAGCGCACACACAAAGACGCGGAGGACGGACAGAAACATGGAAGTGGGAGGCAAGGAAAGAGAATGGGGCGTGAGGCTAAATGTTTTTGGACTCGGTTTCCATGGCAGCTGATTCCAGTGAAGGTCTGCTTTATGGGGAAACAGAAAGTGAGGAGGGTCGAGAGGCAGAGAGGAAGGAGAGCCCAGTGACCTAAAGGATGGTTGTGTTGCTTTTTTAGATGGAGGTAATAACATGAGATCAGTATACAGATGAGCTGGGTGCAGCTGTGACCGATTGCATGATGTTGATGGCCAGATTGAGGCTGATGTATTACAAAAAAAATGAATGAACAAGTCGGTTTACAGTCTTGAGAGATCTACATGACTGGAGATGTTTGAACATAAAATGCACCCTAGTTTTAAAATGCCACCACAGTCAAGTAGTGTCAAGACAAATCCGCAGCCTGCCTCTTTCCTTTACCAACCATTTCCCAATGCCTCTTGAGTGTTTTAGTTTGGGTAAAAGGCCTCATGTTGCACACAAGTGACTCCCCAGCTTCAGTCAGAACACAGACTACACACTTTAGAGAATATGGAGCTAGAAGAGTCTAATCAGATTGTAGGAAGAGGATGTGTTTCAACCGCATTACAAGGAATAACAGGCCTGTCCGGTGCTCTCAGAGTAGGGCGATCTTGTATCGGGAGAGACTTCAGAGGATTTGATCCAAAGTATACTGGAGCACACGGATATAATCCTACATGCGGCATTTTTCTGAGTGAGGGTAAAATGGAGCGGGAGATGGACAAGTTATGCGGGCGCTGTGCTGGACCATTGTGGTGAAGAGGGAGCTGAGCCAGAAGGCAAAGCTCTCGATTTACTGGTCCATCTACGTTCCAACCCTCACCTATAGTCATGAGCTTTGGGTAGTGACCGAAAGAATGAGATCGCGGATACAAGCGGCCGAAATGAGCTTCCTTCGTAGGGTGGCTGGGCTCAGCCTTAGAGATAGGGTGAGGAGCTCAGACTTCCGGATGGAGCTCGGAGTAGAGACGCTGATCCTTCGCGTCAAAAGGGGCCAGCTGAGGTGGTTCGGGCATCTGATCAGGATGCCCCTGGACGCCTCCCTTAAGAGGTTTTCCGGGCACGTCCAACTGGTAAGAGGGCCCAGGGTAGACTTAGAACATGCTGGAGAGATTATATATCTCGTCTGGCCTGGGAACGCCTCCCGGTCCCCCAGGAAGAGCTGGAAAACGTTGCTGAGGAGAAGGACGTCTGGAATACCCTGCTACCCCCGCGACCTGGCCCCGGATAAGCAGAAGATAATGGATGGATGGATGCAGCTTTTTTTCCCCTCCCTATTCTTCCAGCATGTGCTGAATTAGTTCCTAATTAGGGGAGGTTATTTAGGAGAATGTGAATCTCTGTACTGTTGGACTCTGATGAAGACGAACCTGGCATCGAGACGTTAGTCCTCATAAAAGTTTGTAGCCTCAAATCCGTGTGCTCCAGTATACTTGGACCGAATATCTGAAGTCTCTCCCGATCCAATCAGACTGTCTTGGGAAAGCCTGAGGATGCTACAATGAAGCTAAAAATGGTGTTTTTTTTTATTTTGTGTCTATTTTGTGTGTTTGTGTGAAGCCTATATTCTGAACTGCATTGAAAATTTGAGAATAAACACAGAAACACTTGCAGACACAGTCTCCACAAATTAACCAAAAAGTAGCATAAAACAACACTTCATTCATGTCATACTTGAGCTCATTTGTTTATCATTGAACAGCCCAAGTGCTGTTTTTGTCACTATGTCTTCCAACTTTATGGTCTTAATTCCCCCCTCATACTCATAACCAGAACCAGTAAACAGCCTAGCAGAATTCCATTTCCTCAGACTTAACAAGTTTGAATATGTCCTCTGAGTCATGCCATCGGAGGACACTGAATTGTGTTAATCAAAAGTAAATGAAATAATGCTGATGAATGATTCATGATGGAACCTACAGATTCAACAGGGGGAGCTGTTTGAAAATACAGCATTCTTCAAATAAGGATTTAGTTTAGTATAACAGGAGCATTACGACTAATCAAATTAGCCTTTTTCTTCTTTTACTGTGGGAGGATCATTTGCACTCATTATGATAATGCAGAAAAGTACAAATACTTTGTAAATATTATGTATTATTGTAAGTGCTGTGTTCTACCTGCATTAAAAATAGAATCACCCCTAGTGCTGAACCACTGAGTATCAACAACTGCTATACAGCTTTAACCACGTTAAGCTGTATGAAAGCATGAAACAGTAGAGGTCTCAAATAAACAGTGGCTAGTAAAGTCGGATAAGCATCTAGCAAGCTAAAGACACACTTTTTTTTTTTTCTTCTCAGGGGTAAGAAGGGAAATACTTGCATCAGGCGGCCAGTGGGATGCTCATGTTGTTTACTGGATGTGTTTTCACATTGGCCGTAACGACCTGATAAAAATGATTTTTTGTGGGATTGCTTTGGAAATGTTCTACCCCCCAGTAGAAATGTTTAATGTAGCTTAAAGCTTTGTATCACAAGTCATGTTTTTAGGAGCATTCAATAGTGAAAGACGGAAACAAAGAACACAAATAGGCCTCTATATAATTTTAGAGATTTAAATCTTTCAACAGCCTGACCTGAATATCATCCATAAACCTGTCAGTGGTCAATGAACAAACACAACCACAGTCACAACAAACAACGGAAGTGTCACCATTCTCCAACCGCATAAGCTGCCACTGTAACGCCAGATTTAAAACAGTTTGATTAAAGCCTGAAACGCCAAATTTAACGCCATGATCTGCTGTTGCTCTATGCAGTAAATCAAATTCTATGTCAATAATGTTCAGTGCTATATATGTCTCCAGTCCAGTGCTTTGACTTTTCTGCTGACACTTTTGTTTATATTTGTGTTACAGACTGAGACTCCAACAGAGGAGCGGGTCTTCTAAATCTTTTAAACGGCACATTAATGTTTTATGATCAGGGAAGATCATCTAACGTTGAGATATTCTGAGGAAAAATTCAAAATGCCCTGATTACGAAACTCAAGTCCTTCATTTCTTTGCACTCTGAATGAAAATCCTGCTTCAAAAATAGATGAGGATAGAGATAGAGAGAGAGAGAGAGAGAGAAACATTATATTTAGATAAAGAAGATATTCAGAATGAGGAGTGTATGTTAAAAAGCGCTGCCCTTTTAGTATGAACTTTTTTTTTTCTTTAATGTGTTTACATTATCACAGTGTACTCATCGATATGACAAAGTCTGATTTAGTTATTCTCGTCACACTCATGCAGTCAAGTGTTTCACACACCCTTAAGGCATTTGCTTCGTGCTGACTTAAGCACTATACCACATTGTTACTGTGAATCACAATGAGTTCCACTGTGTCAGGATAGATCAATTGAAAAGACGACACATCTTCTAAATATATTTTCAGTCACTCTAATCCATTGAAACTTTAATTAAGAACTTAAGAAGATGGAAAATTTTATCACCACTTTCATACACGTCCCATTTTGCATTAGCAGCCCTCATAATTCATCTTCAACGCTACTGAAGCATTTTCTTTACCACAATATTCTTTACAAGCAAACATTTTTGAGGAAATATATACTGTATATACAGTATATGGGTGGAACAACATTGGGACTGCAGAATGCATACACGCTGGAAATGAAATCTCCTTTATGCCACCGTTTCCCTTGTTTGTGAATTGGATTACTGTTTTGTTGCAAATGGAAAAGGTTAACAGCCCATATGCCTCTTGTCATTCTGTAAACTAACATCCCATGTGTGTTTTCTCAACCCTGTGTATAAAGTATCACAGCAATCAATATTCTACAAAAGCAGCACTTGCAATGCCTGCCCACTGTGACCACAGATACAGTGAGAGTTGATTAAAGTGCTAGGATCGCTTCTGATGTGATGTCTTTCACTGAGCATAGAGTCATGTGCTTGGAAGTGCTTCAGGAACGTCTCTCACCATCCACTGCTTAAAAACACATTTTTCTGATGTTCCAAGGCGAGCCTCTCTGACTCTGTGTGATGTTTGGTGTTGTCTATGGAGCTGAATCTTCTCAGCAATAGTTTACAGTACATGTATGACATTTTGAGGAGATAATGATCAAAATAGCATGTAAACAAAGGATCAAGGCTTTACTGTGAGGCTGCAACTAACAATTATTTTCATTACCAATTTATCTGTTGATTTTTTTTTTTGATTAATCAATTAATTTTTTAGTCGGTAAAATCCAGTCCAAAACCCAAAGAGATTTAATTCACAATGATACAATACAGAAAAGCAGAAAAACCTTTTTTTTGTTCCAAGCTGGAACCAACAAATGACACATTTTTGCTTGCTAAACGAATTCAACAAATTGCTATCAATTCTAAAAATTGGCAGCGTAGTAGCTGGGAGAGACGTTGAAAAAAAAAATCCCAATGAATTGCGAAAATTTTTGCTCTTGATTTAATGCTGAATTTTGCAGTATGCAGGTATAATCATTGAGGGGATTAATCATATTCTTAGATTAGTCATCCATGTGCATTCTATCCTTGGGATTATTTCTTTAGTGTGTTAAATAATAGTAAAACTAGAACTCCCGTATTCCACTTTGAGAGAGAAAGTATAGAAACATCTAACTAACAGGTAGTCATGGATGCTGGCAGGTCTGTCAAGACTATGAACGTTTCTATTTACACACCTTCTAGCGAAGGTGAGAGGGGATTTTTTTTTTTTTTTGTGCATAAATGCGGCGGTGTGCCCTGTGTGTCAAGACTAAGCTGAGATGAAAAATAAGCTGAGACAACTATTGAGTTCCCTCCCTCCTGTGGTCTCCTCCTGTTCTGCTTTTCCTCGCCCCCCACCTTTCCATAGACTGTTATCCAATTAGGTGATTCTCATTGCTTTAATCGATGGAGACATGAACGGGCACACACTGACATGCATACAGACACACACACACAGCTTCAACCATTCCCTATGTCTAGCCAGGTTACTATGGAGATGGGGGACAGGGTGCTGGGAGTGAAATGTGAATATAACTGACAGGAGCAGATCCACAATTAAGTACCATGCAGGAGGAAGAAAGGGAGGGAGGGAGTGCGATTTAATCCGAGTCCCTTTACACACTCCTGAGACGATTTTGTACACGCACACGCGCGACCCTCAGGGCAGGGAACTCGGTACATTCATTTGGATAAAGCATTTAAATAGATAATTCTCTTTAAATCTAGTCGGACGGCTTCATTGTAATACGGTCTGCTTTGCATTGTTAGAGATATGGTTATTGTGATGCACAATGGTGCTAAGAGGATTTTTTTTTTCTTTATAGAACAGAGGGCAGTAGTGATGTAGTGCTGCAGAGATGTAGGCTAGACAAGATGGTGGGACTCTCTAACCTGGCATCCTCTTTGACTTAGTGTCCTCTCAATTCAAAACTAGAAATGATCATGTTTATTAATTTCTGTCTCTGTGCCACATTCATTCCCCTGTGTACTGTATCCAGGAGTGAGCCAGAGAGTGAACTGTGCTTTTGTACAAGGATCATACAAATATTGAGAGTAAATATGTTGTAAAAGTAGCACATTTTAGTGGATTTACTGAGGTCTGCAGAATTTACGAGGGTCAGCTGTGTGTGGAAATCCTGCACCTCTGAAGAACAGCTGCAAATTAGTGTAGGTGTATTAAAAAAGGAAGGTTACGGTGAGAAAAACAAAAAAAACATGAACATTCAACAGAACTTGTAATGACAGCGCACAAGTGTGGGAGGACAAAAATCTAACTAAAATAAATTAATTGGTTAAAAAAAAAAAAGAGAGAGATTTGTAATCATAAATGAACCCAATACTGTATCTGACAAACACAGAAAGGGGTGGGGAGTGGCGGTGGTGTGCTTGTTAAAATTGAAGGAGTTTGTTTCAACAAGTTTAAGTTCATTAAATGTGAACTTCATGTTCAATAAACACGCAAATCACTCTAGGTTAGCAGTAGCTATACACTCCACCCTCCAATCTGAGCTGGACCTGCTGCTCTCTCTCCCTCTCATGTTTCCCCACACCAGTTGCGGGGGCTTCATGTAGTGTACTGCTCATTTTTAGAGGCTACATTTTCTTTGGAAGCATGTTAATTAATTATTTTGGTTTTTTCTATGTAGCATTATTACATTTTGCTTTCTTTTTAAGCTTGATGACTCATCCCAACACCGAACTGCACCGGCTGAGCTCTGCTTTAAACAGAATGTGTCGAGGAGACTGTCTCAAGTGCTGATTGCATAATGAGCATCTACCTTAGTAAATCTGGTGCTACAGTAATTACACGAGGATTGCCAGTTTAAACTCAATCAAAGGCAAGGTGCAAATTATACTTATATGCTTCTCATTTACGTAAGTCTAGCCCTTAGAGAGGACATGGTTCATGTGTACGTGGGAAGTGAGTGGTGAAGCAAGAGAGAGAGAGAGCGGTGGCGACGGCAGCAGCGACTAACGTTATGGACTCCGGCCCAAGCAGGAATAGTTAACAGTTAACAGTGTTTGGTTTTGTCCGTTCTGGACTACTGTAGAAACATGGCGGTGCAACATGGCGGACTCCGTGGAGAGGGGACCCGCTCCCTATGTAGATATAAACGACTCATTCTAAGCAAACGAAAACACGATTCTTATTTTCAGGTGATTATACTCTAAATAAAACATACTTATTAATATTATATTCCATTTCTGCCAATACATCCCCCTATTTATAACACAGTGATCCTTTAAGTGCCGGGACATTTATGATTTCTCTACCTACACTTTTAACACTGGCTGCAGTATATTGCATGTCTTGTCTCATGAGTAGACTCTAACATAGTTAAAGGTAACTGTAATATCTGTTATTATTTCAGTAAGGGATAATGTACAGCGAGCCGGTCATTGTTGTGAAATAAACCCTGACAGGGGCAGTCTTGCATCGCTCTGAAGGGGATTATTTCACAACAATGACCCGCTAGCTGTACATTATCCCACTTATTACACGGCTACTTACTTAAGAAATCAAAAATTTGACACAAAAACAGTCCTCCAGAGTCCGACATCAGAACTGCGCCCATAGCAACAGTCTGTTATACATAGCAACGGTCTGCTATAAAGAAATAAAAGACCATAGAACGCCGTGATTGACCATTCAGAATCGAGTATTCAACAAAGCTGTGTAATAATAACTTCTAACTACTGTACTTGCTGTAATTTCAACACGCACAAAGGAAAAAGAGTCAGTGAAGTTGTAAGATCAGAGAGTATAACTCTGCCTAATATAGAAAATGCACAGCTTAATAGTATATACATTTTCCAAATACTTAAATTCTATTAAATTGATGTAACCTATTGCTTCTGCATAAAATGGCACCTAGCAAAGCATCTGACCATAATACATGAGAGACAGACAGAGACAAAGACAATTGATTTGCCAGCAGCCAGGTTACCAGTTAGCGAGACAAATACACAGATAGACAGGCAGATAGGGAGACAGGCAATCAATTCATCAGCCAGCTAACTACACAACCAGACGGGCAAACAGAAAGACTGGCAGGCAGAGTGGCAGGGAAATGAGTCAGGCAGTCTGTTCAGTACCAGGCAGAGAGGAAGACAGGGAAGTATTCATTGCACCTCCCACAAATTTGGATAGACTAGTCAACAGGAGGCCTGCAGGAGTTTAATCAGCCAGGGATGAAAAGAAGCAAACATTGAGAAGCAAGGCCAATTTGTCATTGAAAAGTAGCTGGTTGAATTCCCAAGCAATAAAAAGGAATAAGTGGCGTCTCATCTGTCCTTAAAATCTGCCAATAGATAGTGTATGCTCTTGAGAAACGTACTCTCCTCACGAGCTTTCTATGGCAGCCAACAGAACTAGACGGTGGTGTTCCTGGCAGCTCCAAGTTGTAACTGTGTCTATATTTATGAATGTGATGTATGAGATTGCTGAAAAAGAATGTGCATCAGCAGAAAAGCATACCCTTAACTTAAAACAAGAACTTACAGAATAATCCCGGCTAAGGATAACTCAAAATACTCAATAATGTAAGAAAGGCTAAAAATGCAAGGACAGAAACCGACACATGCTGCAGGATTCAGGAACATGCTGTGTGCTCAGTCTGCTCAGTCAAGGAGCAAGCGTTCAAATGCTGCCTCCTGCTGTGCTGTCACACTACTCTTTACTCCCTGTCTATTATTTCACACAATCCTGATATCCTATATAAGACACAAGAGACGCAAGCTGCTCACTGACCTCAAAATAAAGAAGTAAGAAACAAACAACGACATGTACCCTTCATGCACACAGAGCCCAGATAACAGAACCACTCTGGATGGGACTTCAAAGAGTTACAGCCGGACTACCAAACAGAATAACAAAGCTCTTTTATCAAAACATCAGCCTTAACAAGGCTGTTAGAGGTACACAAACACACGTACATTACATCCACACAGAGCCAATCTCTGAAAAAGAGATGCACTTAAAGTTCAGCCACCGTTGTTTGCTAAAGGCCTGCAACCTGATGCCTGAAATGCAAATAAGCTCACATACTGCAGGCTGTTCTCATACACTGTTCATAGCTATACCAACGAAAAAGTAACGCATTTTAATTCGTATATATCCCATATATTTGTATGTAATCCACGTAATTGTGAACCAGGAAGTATAAAGAGCGACAATCACCTTGTAGGGAGGAGGTCAATGTGGATGGGTGGGACAAAAAACACCAGACTTTCGCCCAAGAGGCTGGTGTTCATACCTCGTGTGAAACCAGAAGTCAACGCTGATTTATTTGTCACATAACTTAAGTTACGGCACTTCCGGTGTTATTTTAACTCAAACTGTGATCTTTTCTTAAACCTAACTAAGTACTTTTGTTGCCTAAACCTAACCAAGTCGATCTTTTCCAAAACCAAACTAAGTAGTTTTATTTTGAAAAGACTAGAGCGGAAATTGACAAATGCGTGTTGCTGGACATTCGTAGGAAAATGCACAAAAAAATGAGGAATAACTTTCTGTAAGTAATCATACGAACCTTTATATGAGTATACTTACATACTGGATGTATTCTCTCCACCCTCTCCTTCACTCTCTCAGCCAAGGCTAACGTAATGTTTTTTTGTGTGTGTGTGTGTGTTTGTCTCAGTGTGTGTACACGGGTGTTGATAATGGGGCCTTTGTATTTGATTATCAGTTAATTAAATCATTGATGGGATACTAAGTTCAGGCATTTTTCATGTTGCCTCTTTAAATCCATCGGTTTTGGTTTATCTGAAGTCAATAAGACAATTCTGCAAAGAGGTGAGAACGGTGCATGATTAGCAAGTTTCACCAAAATGCTTGCATTAAGTGCAATAATGTCTTGATAGAAAACTGCTTTAGTCACATTTCTAATATAAATATATTTCTATACTCTCTTTGCCTGTTTATCTTACTGATTAACTTTAGATATGCTGTACTGAAAGAAGGACTGCTCATCCTGCCATGACACAAATCTCCTTTTGTGGCTTTGCAGTGCAGGTTGCAATTGTATGTCTTGGAAATAGGCTTTAATAAGATTTTTGATAACTTTAAATTAGGGCTGTCAATCGATTAAAATATTTAATTGTATAGTTAATTGCAATTAATCTAAATATATACAATATATATTTATTTATTACTGGAAATCAATTAACAGAAACCCTCACAGGTACTGCAATTAGCATAAAGAAATATGCTCAAATCATAACATGGCAAACTCAAGCCCAACAGGCAACAAAAGCTGTCATTACGTCAGTGTGCTGACTTGACTATGACCTGCCCCAAACTGCATATGATTATCATAAAGTTGGCATTTCTGTGAAGAGGAGACTCTTGGGTACCCATATAACTCATTTTCATTCACATATTTTGAGGTCAGAGTTCAAGAGACCTCTTTGAAAATGGAGGAGCCATACCAGTTTTTCCTCGCCAATATTTAGCGCAAATTTGGAGCATTATTTAACCTCCTTTGCAACAAGCTAGTATGACATGGCTGGTACCAATGGATTCCTTAGGTTTTCTAGTCTCACACGATGCCAGTATCTTCACTCTAGCTTTAGAAGTGACCCTGCTACAACCTCTGGAAGATCAATTGCGTTAAAGTCTTATTATTGCATTAACTATGACAGCACTACTTTAATAAATTAAAAGATAGACACTTATGAGTGTTTAGGTAGAACTTTGCTTGACTGGTTGATTGAATATGATGCCAAATCATGCTTCACTGTTGTACACATGAAAGGTTGTTGTTTATATTGCACAGGAAAAGCTTGGGATGTCTACAGTATGCGACAGTCAAGAATAGATAAATACAATATAACTTTTGATTTTGGTGCCTCCCTGTAAAATGGCATCACTTTAAAAGAGCACGATCATCAGAAGAAGAGAATGAAACAAAAAGCACACGAACAACGTCCAGCTGTATCACACCAATAAGTAAACACTGTATCTGCCTCTGCTGATTGCGTCCGTATTTTGGTTAATTCCCTTTTATGCTGAAATAATTAGCTCGATGATTCCAAAAAGGCAGCCAGCCAGTCATACAGGCTAACACACAAACACGTATATTTGGGCGATGATCAGTTTATCGTCCTTTTTTTCTTTGTGCCAGCTTACTAGCTGCTCCATGAGAAACTTGGGCTCAGGAAACTTGCAATATGTTTATCCCATCATAAACGCCCGCCATATGGACAGCAGTTGTATCTAACCCAGATAGCCAATGAGCTCATTTCCACCAGTAATACTTTTTCTTGCATTAATGCATCAATTAGGGGGTTCCTTTCAAGCTATTTTGTGAATGTGTATGTTCTATAGAAAAACATTTCTTTCTACACTGAAGACAAGTACACAAGTCAACACTGACATATCTAAAGAAAACCACAAAGCATCGAGAAGCAAATGTGTTTTTTTTTTTTTTTACCCACTTAACAAAAGCTTTTGAATGACTGTCAAACACAAAAACCAATGCCCTAATTAGCCACTCACAACGCCGTAGTTGAAAAGACTGGGTGTGACACATCCTCCGTGTTGTCAGATGAGTCATTAGCCATGCAGGCAATGCCAATGTTCCCATTTACTGCCGCATTTTGTAATTTGCAGTATTTTAGCTTTAAATATAGTTACAGAGATAAAGGTGCCATTGAAAGTAGCTTGATTGTCAGATGTACAGTTGTCTATTTGTTGTTTGCCGAATTTGAATATGTTGGAGGAAGTGAGTACTTGCACTTTTCATGACTGATCAATTGATGTCTTTATCATCTTTGACTACAAAACACTTCGCTTATAATGCCTTCTGGTGTTGAAAAATAGACCCACTAATAAATGATTCCAACATTCACAAGCTTGCTGGAAGTGGAAAACCATTAGTTCTTTAAACAACTTCAACTCTTATTTCTTTGAATTTAAAAATAAATGTTATAAGTTGGGAGATGTGGGGTAACTGGTGGTTTATGTGTCGATGTTTCCACACACTGAAAACCAGATCACTGTAATACCACAGTGCCATCCACAACCACCCACACTCATCCTCTCTCTTTAGTCTCTCTAGTTTCAATGACATTTCCATGTCATCATAATTACTGTAATGTCACATTAAATATGCACACAGGTAACAGTGCTGGTAGCAAGTAAGACCGCTGCTAGCAGCTCAACAGTTGTGCAGAGAGCAAATCAACTAATAAATACAGTTGTTCTCATGACTGAAAACCTGAAACGGAAAGTTGGCAGTATAACATACAGAAAAAAACACATCGCCTTTGTTTTGAGATGCTATGAAGTGGCATCAGTCACAAACAATTGACAGTATTATTTCTGTATTTAAATTGCTTTCCCTAAAATCTGTCTATAAGATGTTTGAAAAAACTTCAACAGCAGCAATTACCTTACATCAAAACTAAACGGCATAATTTGCAGTCGCATTTTTTACAGGGCTGTCCCCTCTTTGTCGATTAGTCGACTAATCCAGTGTTCCCCAAACTTTTTTTATGGGGACCGACTTTTTAAAAATGACAAACCATTGCAACCCACTTCACAATAGGCCTGATTTATAAATCATGAGAAGAGTCTATTTTTTTTTGCGTAAATGAACATTCCTGACCATTTTTACTGCCATTTCCGCGTCACCTTATATTATCTTGAATAAGTAAATAAGCCATTTTGAAGAGATGTATACGTTTGATAAATCACAACTTCATTTTATGCATGTGTTAGTGAAAACATATACACATGTTAAATGCTAAATGAGACCAAATAAATACATTTAAGCGGAGTTCACAGACTTTTTTTCTCATAATTTATATAATAATAATAAAAGACTATGGAAGAAAGACTGCAAATTTATTTTGCGACCCAAATAAAATCTCCTCCAACCCACCTGTGGGTCCCGACTCAATTTTTGGCAATGACTGGACTAATTGGTCTTTTGGTCTTTGTCGTTTTCCTTTTCTTTAGTCCATTAGTCGGGTTTTATGCTGAATAATAATTTCCATGAAACGTATAAGCACATCTCTGGTAAACACAAGATTTAAAGTGGCCCTAAGTTTTAATTACATTTCCTGGTGTAAATGCAGGGAGATGGTGGGTATGAACTGTAAATCTGGATAAAAAAAAGTCATCGATTTATCTGCTAAATGTGTGTAATGTGAAAGAAAAAAATTAGAGTAGCACAAGGCTGTTGTAATCTGTTGCACTGTTTACCTAGTTCATTAAATGCGTGTAACCAAAACTGCGTCTCATGTTGTCTAATGCTGCACTTCTACACCTGAGGGTCTTTTGATGAATTAGTTAGATAAGGATATCAAATAGAAAATATGTGTTGTACTAGAGCATTACTAAAAGGCTATTGACCTCACAACGTTTTGTTCCAAGGCATTCTTGCAAATTAAATGCTCAATTTAGATTCAAGCCTGTTGGTGTTGGTTGTGAATCAGCAGCTACATTATACAACTCTTCGACAGGCATGCATGTATATCCAAATCTACATACACATGGATGAAAATGAGTTGCGTAGACCAGTGTATCCACTATTTGATTTTATATATCAACATTCCAGAGTAAATTTTTTGTCCAAACTACATTTGCATGAAATAAACATCTGTCAACATCAACACAAACTGAAACAAAAGGGAAGAGGAAATAAATAATACGCTGCCCCATCCTCAGCTGACTGCATGATGCAGGTCAACTCAGAGAGCATGCATGCCATGCATGAAAACCTAGGGGACATTAAAGACAGAGGCTAATGTTGTGCCAACTTTTTGATGCTGTGTTCTTACATGAATGAATTTCCTGTGCCTCACTGTTCTCAATTTAATGTAGAGGTCAACAAAAAATAGAGGCAAGACTGCGAGAGAAGCGTATGCTACTGAGACTCAAGTTCTGAACCAAGATGATCTACTGCATATTATACATAATTACATTTTTTTTTTTTTTTAAATAGTTGCCTTGGATCAAGTGACATTTAGATGTATCCATGGTAAATAAACTGTTCAGGAACTGCTGGAATGGCTGACAAATCACCAAGCTGTGCTTAAACAAGATTTGAACCAAAAGATTTGTTGCATGTTTCAGTAAAAGTGAAATTTGAAAACTGTGAAAGGATGAATGTTGAATCAAGCCTTTTCATTTCAGTCTGACCCTGGCCCAGAACATTTGTGGGACAAAAAGGAACCATGCCCAGAAGCATGAATATACTTTTATGTCCACACAAAAAAAACTTGAGCAATTTGACTTTGAAGCTGAAGCACCTGCTGGGCCCTATTGCTCCCAGGCACAAGTGTTAAACTCCAAGACAACAAACAGTAGTATTATCATCCTACCTTCTTGCACAGCCTGGAAGGGGTTGTTCCCATCAACGAATTCCACCGAGATGGTGATCTTCTCTGTCTCCAAGATCTCGTTGTTCAAATTGAGATCTGCCACAGCAAGGCGAAACGCCTCATCATCTTTCCGTGCTGACTCGTCAAAGATGGCGCCTGTTGACAAGGAAGGAAGCGGAAAGGAAAAAAAGAAATTATTACTCAGTAATAGAGGACTTTTGGAATCGAAAAAAGGATAGAGACAGAATATGGTGATACAGAAGCCAGAGCCATAATTATACAGCACACAAAGGTGAGTTCTTCAGAGAAGCGAGGGCCAGGCTCAGCCTCCAACTCCGTCCCAGGTGGCTTTGCTTCACAACAAGCTGAATCTAATTATGCCTTACAGAGTTGCTTGACACCTTGTAAAGTAAAAAAACAACTTTATCACCAGGACAAGTGTAAAAATTTGTGGTTAACTGGGGCCAGTTCCATGATACCAAAGTTTACAATATTAACATTGACTGAACATTAATGTAATATTTAACTAATTACTAGGGTTGTCAAAGTTAACGCGATAATAATGCGTTAATGCAAATTTGTCTTAACGCTAATATATGTATTGCATTAACACAATCGATCTTCCAGAGGTTGTAGCGGGCTCACTTTTACAGCTTGCGTGAAGATGACTGGTATCATATGAAACTAGCCTAAGGAATCCATCGGTGCCAACCACGTCATACCGGCTCATCACGAAGGAGGTTAAATAACTCTCCAAACTTACGCTAAATTTTGGTGAGGAAAAACTGGCATGGCCAATCTCAAAGGGGTCCCTTGACCTCTGACCTCTATGGGTACCCATGAGTCTCCCCTTTAAAGACATGCCCACTTTATGATAATCACATGCAGTTTGGGGCAAGTCATAGTCAAGTCAGCACACTGACACACTGACAGCTGTTGTTGCCTGTTGGGCTTGAGTTTGCCATGTTATGATTTGAGCATATTTTTTATGCTAAATGCAGTACCTGTGAGGGTTTCTGGACAACAATTGTCATTGTTTTGTGTTGTTAATTAATTTCTAATGATAAATATATACATATATTTGCATAAAGCAGCATATTTGTCCACTCCAGTGTTGATAAGAGTATTAAATACCTGACAAATCTCCCTTTAAGGTACATTTTAAACAGATAAAAAATGTGCGATTAATTTGCGAGTAATCTTGATTAATCATGGACAATCATGCGATTAATCACAATTAAATATTTTATTCCATTGACAGCCCTATTTATTAAAACATATTCCAGCTGATACTAAGATCAAGAAAGTTTATACTTTCTAGTTTTTCACTGGTCTAATTTAAGTATTATAATTATAAGTAATTGAACCTGAACACAAACACCTGGTAAACAAGAGATGGTCACTTGATATATCTGCAACAACCATCAGAAACCTCCTTTAAAGAACTGGTCTGCTTGTAATACATTATGGGATTGTGGGGGCTCCAAAAGACACGTCAGTTGTATTCCCCAAATTTGGGGAAAAAGAAAGCTGCACTTCCTGCCACATTTGGAGGAACATCTGTTCTGTTATGCTCAGTCTAAAACTGTGGACTTATGTAGCCCCTGAATTGGGACACAGCTTGAGAAAGATGGGGTGTGAGGGAGAAATGGGTCGACACCACCGTTCATTCTAAGGTCAAATTCTGCCCAAGGGCACACTGACTCAGCTCAAAATGGTTGCTGCACAAACGAAGAGCAGACTGGTGAGTGCCAGTATCTGTAGCGGCAGATAAAGTTCCCACTAGTCAATACTAAATTAGTCATCAAAATAAATGTCAACCTGCAGTGTTGCCAAAACAGAAGAATGAGGCAACATGGGGCGTTGACTGTCTGGTAGCGATGTGTGCTTTGGTCTGTTACACACAATTAACCATGTGTTATCTATTTATCTCTTTCTTCTCTTTTAGCCTCTCATTTCAACACGTTTATCCCCTGAACCCATTGGGCCACTAATTGTGTGTGCTAGTGCAGTGAAGCTCTGCTAACTGTATTTCACTGGCCACAAAATAAGCCTTATACTGTATAGTGTGTGTGTGTGAGAGAGACACAGGTTGCATATTCCATTAATAAGGAGGCAGGCTCCATAAGCTGAGGGCTGTTTTGTACAGTACCACTTTTAGAAGACTGTTGCTGTTATTTTAGTCTTGTACAGTTCAATGAGTCTGCTGCTAATAGAGCAAAGGCTATGGTCTGAATCCCCACAAAGGCACAACATGCTGAAGAAAATATTCTGCCCTGGTAGTGCAAGGTGAGTATTTGGATAAAACCATCTCCAAAATGTATTTCAGTCTAGTGTGAAGATTGGTATTCTCATTCCAGAGATGTGTCTGAGAAACCCAATTGTATGCTTAATTTGTTGAAAAAAATGTGTAGCTTATGCCCTTTGCGGTTAACTATAATGTAATTAAACAGTCTAAAGCGTTATGTAAGGGATAATGTACAGAGAGCCAGTCATTGTTGTGAAATAAACCCTGACAGAGGCCTTGCATCGCCCTGAAGGTTTTTTTTTTTCACAACAATGACCAACTAGCTGTACATTATCCCACTTATTACACAGCTACTTACTTAAAGGGACTATATGTAACTTATTACGCGCATAAATCATACCGGGTCGGTGTCCCATGCGCGCTCGCGTGTGGGTACGCGAGCGCGCAGACTCAAACACAAGGCTCCAGCCTGCTCCTGCTGCCTGCTGCCTGCTGCCTGCTTGCACACCGCGCTCGTTCTCACCCGCTCGGCTCGCTCCAACTCCACGTGCACGCGCGCACACTACACACCGCAGAAGAGTTAGTTTAGCTCTGAGAATATCTAGTGAATGTGCAGTGGACGTTTGTGCAGAAATAAATGCTGCCGTTCCTCCAGACCAACAGAGGTTTCCCGTGTCTTGTGAAGTGATGGGGCTCCGCAGCGAGTTACGTTATCGTCCCGACCGGGTGTCGGTGTCCCCCCCCCACCCAGTTCCCTCCGGGTCGGGAGGCTGAATCAGGAAAAGCCAACACTAGGATCAGCATTGATTCATGGAGAGACCTTCGTCTGGTCAGCTAACATTACTGCCAAGCAGGTGAAATATAGAGTGATATTGTGTGTTAGCTGACGTGTGTCGCCTCACTGTTTAGTCCGGTGCTCGTTCATGTCTATGTAGAGCGAGCACAAGCGCGAGCGCGAGCAACAGGACGCCGACTTTCGTTGACATTGCAGCCACAGGTGTCGCTGTGAACAAGCAATTTCTGATTCTTACATATAGTCCCTTTAAGAAACCAATAATTTGACACAAAAACGGTCCGCCAGAGTCCGACATCAGAACTGCGCCCATAGCAACGGTCTTTTATACAGAGCAACGGTCTGCTATAAAGAAATAACAGACCGTAGAACGCCGTGATTGATCAATCAGAATTGAGTATTCAACAAAGCCATAAAATAATCAGCATTAATCTTACTTGCTCACCCATATTTCAAATAAACTGTTGATCAAATTTAACTTCTGAAGGGCATTAAGAGGACATTTCCTTTCCACGTTCACCAAACGCAAAAGCAACGGATGTTTGAAGGCAGTTAGGAACGGTATGCGACCTGCCTCTTCATCATAGGGCCTCATTAAGTATGCATCCTGCAATAATTTGATCCATCAGCATTTGGCAACTGTAAATACCCTCCCACTGATTGAGCCTCGGTTGTTTCAATAATCATGCAGTATGGATGAGGTGAGACAAACAGGCCTGGTCAAAGCGATAAAGAGTGAAACACAAAGATTCATTAACTATTCCATTAGAGATAAATTATGAATGGGGTTCCAATCAGCTTGAGGGATGAAACTGCTGGGGAAGGATTTGTACACATTTTAAACCAGCTCTGCGACACAGGAGGACAATGTTAGGTTGTGTATGTCTAGAGGACAAATGCATAGAGAGAGGAGAGGAGAGGAAAGGACTGTATATATATGGCTTTAAACTAATGCTCTGGAGAGGAAGTCAGACAAAAGGTGGAAACATTAATTTACGATTGTGTAGGAGCACTTCAGATCAGTGTCTTTTGCACTCCGCAGTACCCACAGCATGAAAAAATATTAAAATTGAAGACGAAAAAAAGAGTAGGAGAGAAAAAAACACTATAATGGCTCCTTTAATCTGGGTTTCCACAATGGAGTTGCCATAGTAACCTCGCTCATGCTTCCAGACATATGTTAAAAGCTGCAGAGTGCTGTACACAAGGCTCTTTGTATATGGTTTGTTTTGTTTTTTCTCTCTCTTTGAAATATCCCACCAGCAATGTGTTGTTTGGGTCTAGTGGCCACAACGGTCACAAGAGGATATTAAAGGAACAGTGTGTAACATTTCAGGGGATCTATTAGCAAGAATATAATATTCATAGTTATGTTTTCATTAGTGTATAATCACCTGAAACTAAGAATCTTTGTGTTTTTGTTAGCTCAGAATGAGCCCTTCATATCTATATAGGGAGCGGGTCATCTTCTTCAGAGTCCGCCATGTTGCTCCGCCATGTTTCTACAGTAGCACAGAACGGACAAACCAAACACTGGCTCTAGAGAGAGCCTTTCACGTTTTTACGTTACCTGAAGGCCACCGTAGTTTTCCAGCATGCTTGTGAAATCGCAGAGTGCAAAACTGTGGTACTGCCAGCCACCGTCTGATTTCCATTGCTCCTATAGTTGTGTTATTATGGTAAGGATAAGGCCAACAGCGTTACCACGGTTTTGCACTAGGCGGCTCACGTTACCGTAGTCGGGGAAAGGGAGGAGTGAGCGGAGGGGTACTCGGTTGCAATCTGCAACCACACCACTAGTTGCCAATAAATCCTACACACTGTCCCTTTAAAATGGAGCAATATTTGCCACATTAGAGCTATTATTCAGTATTTTTTCCTCTTTCCATGATCTCTTAACCACCTTACAGTATGTTTCTGTTTGATAACTGTTGCACCAGTTGTTCATCAGCCACCTGTCTGTGATTAAAAACCACACTCTTTAATCTAGGCACTGTGAGCAGGCACACAGAGACAGAAACACAGATATGACAAACTGAAGATGAAATGGATTTTGAATCATCATCAAATGTGTTTTAAACATCGCCTAAAGGTGTTGATGAAACAGGAATCCAAACAGTCATGAATCATGGTGAAAATGTTTAGTTCATTTACAAAGTGTGGCCGTTTTGAATGTGCATATAGCCAATGTACAGTATGTTGGAAGTGGCCAGATGAGCAAATATTCTCAATGTGTGTGTAATGCCTATATTGAATGCATGTGAGAGGGAAGAGTAAAGAAGAAAGAGGGGAAGGAGGGTGTCTGAATGTCTGCTGTTCTCTGCCTTATTATTTTCGAAAACCGCATGTTGACAGACAGACATACACATATACGCACACATACGAACACGCAGAATCCTGCCTCTTCCTCCTATCCAGTTATGCGATTGTGAGCGCGAAGGCAAAAGTCACCACATATATCAACCAGGAAATAAAAGCATTGAATCTTGCTTTACACAGACGCCCCAAGGGCGGGCACACATGCACGCACACGTACAAACTCACCCTGACACACACACGCACAGATCGTGTGGGCGGCAGCACTAAATCACCAACCTATTTCTAAACCATCCCTTCAATGAAAACAGCATCATCAACTACAGCGGTCAATTTGAATGGATGCAGCATCCAGAACGAGAGACCCCAAAGTGTTTGGTCGAGAGGTATTGATCAAATGTCTGCCAATGGTCAAGTGTTTGGTATTAATTTCCTAGTTTGTTTACATTGATAAAGAGGCGATAAATGTTTTATCTACTCACTGTACTGCCAAATAACCTCTTGGTTTGGATGAGGGATGATGGAGGTAAAAGAGAAATGAGGAGGGGCATCTGTTGTCACTAGAAAGCACAGCAAATTGATAAATCTGCCATGAGAATTGTCTTCTACAATCTTTCATTGTACTCTTGGCAAAATCAGTTTTGAATGCCAGTAATTTTTGCTTGTATGTATTGTCTCCTTTTTTATTTATAGTATTTCATTTTAATTAGAGCAAATCCTCATTAACTCATTACCTGCCTACTTACACGTTTAAACTTCTAAGCACTGATGAAGGAATTATGCAGAAAAAGCTGCATCTACATAAAATACAGTACCTCTAGCTCTTTCTCCTTGTGATTTCAAAATTGCTAAAATCATATTATTACCTAGCGCCATCACCGTGACAGTCTCTGATATTTAATGATACTGTAGTAAACGGTTTCCAAAACAGGGGGACACCTGAAAGGATGATAATGATAAAGTCCATATGTGGCCAAGCAGGTCTTCCTGGGGCTTTTATATCAGCTTTATTTCTACCATACTATACTGAGCCACGCGGTATCTTACTTAATTGTCTGGTTTCCACAACAGGAGGCTAACCAGAGGTTTACACAACATTAACAACACTACGAGTCCACAGCCATGCTAGCAGCTCTGTGAGGCTGTGTTAAGGCACAGTAGTGCTTTGAGCTAAATGCTAACATCAGCATGCTAACTTGCTCAAAATGACAATGGCTGTGTCCGAAATCATTCACTCATTCATTACTCCCTGCTCACTATCCAGGGAGTTATATGTAGAGGACTGTATAGGGGACTATATAGTGAGATCATCAGCAAAATGAAATAACACTTTCGGACACTACTCAGGTCATTTTCTCTGTGTCGTTAATTATGTCATTGCTGTCGCACAATTAAAAAGTGTCAGATCAACGTCTGCTGGGAGACCATCCATAATAAATACTGGCATGTATTTTTGTGTGTGATAAATACATATGTAAGCTATTTTGTTGAGTTGACTCTTAGTGAATTTAAGTTCCCCCACGGAAAGTAGCATGATAACATTTGCTAATTAGAACTAAACCTATACTACAGCTGAGGCTGGTGCCAATGTCACTAGTTTTGTAGTATTTAGTCATAAACCAAAATATTGGATAAATGGAATTTTGACCAGATGATGGTGCTAAATGAAATGTTAAGGTATCATCAAAGTAATTACAATTGATCCTGAGGGAGACATAAATCAAACTCATAGCGCTGCTAGGGGATTAAAGTCAGTGAGAAACATCCTCTGTGAACCAAGGACATCTGTATCACTTTTCAAGGAAATCCGTCTATTATTTCTAGAGATATTTCACAAAAAAAGCAAGACACAAATGTGAACTTTATGGTGGGGCTACAGGAAAAGTCAAGAGATCACCAATGTAGCAAAGTAATCCAGTCAGGGGCTCAAAAAAGATCTGTGGATATCTGTACCAAATGTCATGGCAATCTGTCCAGTTGTGTTTGAGATGTTTCAGTCTGAACCAAAGAAATAGACCAACTGATAGACTGACATTGCCATCCGTAGAGCCATGCCACTACAATGGCTAAAACAGTTTAGCCTGTCTCCTGTTATGACCTGTCGTAAAAACAGATTATACCACCAGCAGGGCAACACATCAACACTGCTTTTGAATATGAAGACATAAGCTTCAGTCCAGTTGGCCTGGAAGCAGAAACATGGATACATTTTAAATGGAAATAATTCATACAGCTCAGCCATCCGAGTAACTACATAAAATCAGATAATGGCATTCAAGCAGACAAAGGCACATTGTTGAACGTACAAAACACAGCTTAATTTCCTTATTAAATGAACAAATTAGGATGGCACATCATCCAATGCAGAGTTATTATGTTCCCACACTCTATAAAGACCCAGTAATTAAGCCAGCTCCTTCTCGAGATAATCATTCAGCATGAGTGAGGAAATGATTGTTAAGAATGATTTCATGTTAAAAAGAGGAGGGCAACATGTGCAGAGGAGGTCATGAAACATGATAGATGTTACACAGTTAAAGCAAAATGAGTTTCTAGTCATTCAGTTTGACTGACAGTTTTGAGGTTGCTATCTGTTTGCCTTTTTTTTTTTAGGTGAAACAGTGATGACCTCCGCCAGATCCCTCTCCATCCCCACACCTGCCTCCTAGCCTGCACTTTCATTCACAGAGACGACTCTGAACAGGGCATTGAAGATTTCTGAAACACTATGGGGGATCCAATCTATCAAACAAACTCACACACATGTTGTTGAGGTTGCAGCTGTTGACAGTAATGTGACAGGAACAGTGACGGACTGACAAGGATAATGACTATGGAGGAACACACACACACACACTCACACACAGAGGTGATGTATCGCTGATTTGTGACAAGGCTGGACCGAGGAATTGCCGTCTCAATGTGATGATGAAAGCAAGGTGGCGGTGGCGCTGAGTGATGATGGTGATGTACGGGGGAGGTTATCGTCCTGCGGTGTCAAACGTCCACGAACACACACACACACACACACACATGCACAGATGCATGGACACACAAACAGGCTGTTATTTACAGCAGTGATGTGAGACCTGGAAGGGGGTGCTTTTTGACACTTAGGAGGACAGCACAGAATTAATGTGCACATTTGCGTGTGTGTGTGTGTGTGTGTGTGTGTGTGTGTGTGTGTGTGTGTGTGTGTGTGTCTGTGTGTGTGTAAGAGCAGGAAAAAGAATTAATGGTCACGGGAGGGAAGAGCAAACCAGTGGCTTATGATAGGGACAGATATGAAAACAGCGCTAATATTTATCATATAGGCTCTTGCAAGACTCTCACACACACAGTTTTCATAAAATGTTGCCACGTATAGGGAGTAGTAATCCATTTTGTGTGTGTATGTGTGTACATATCGAGGGTCAGCAGGGGGAATTTTGTGTTTTTGCTGTAGCAGGAATGTTGATTCAACAGGAGATAAACCCAATACACTAAATCATACCCACAATCTTTGTCCATATACAGAACCTCAGCGTGTTGCAAATATGAATGCATGAACAATCTTTTTTTTATCTTTGCAAGTACACAATCATTATATTTTGTAGGGGTGGGAAAAAATCGATTCGCCTATGTATCGCGATTTTTGTTTTTACAATTTTAAAATAGATTTTTTAATGCCAGAATCAAGATATTTGCTTCATTTGAGTCTATGCGGAGGTAGAAGGAAGTTACCGCTTTTATTGTTGTAGTCTGAGTAACATGACACCATATCCGTTCCGTATCCGTCAACCAAAACAAACCGCAGCTGGCCGCAACGAGGAAGTACAAAACAGCAGAGGGTCCTCGTGGATACGACCTGCACCCTTCCATTTCAAATCCAACGTGGTAAACACTACACATACAGTTAAGTATGGGAACACTTTGCAGAGCTAGACATCATGGCTAACGCTGCATGCTAACTCTGTAATGGACAGGAAACGTTATCGTATTGCGGCAACGTGCAGTCTAGCCAGCCACCACTCTCATCTCAAATCGGCCGACGTTACAACTGTAGAGCACCCATATACTGACATTTATGTTAAATGCATTCAACAGCCCCAATGGAGCCGACCATGGATGTATAAAGAGAATGGAGCTAACGGTAACAGCTAGCGACGGACTTGGCGAAGTTAGCAGAAGTATACACGTGTGATTACGTCCGGTTTTCAAAATAAGGTGTTAACAAAGGGGGCTGTTTATACAAAATACATATATGGAAATAAGATTGATTGGATTATATTCACCAGAGGTATAAAATATTACATGTCCCTTATAAATTAAAAAGAAAATACCACTAATTTGTGAGGGAAATGTCTTTATTCTTTGATTTTTGGGTTGCTGGAAAAAATGTAATAAATAATCCTGACAATGAATGATATATTTGCCTTCAGGACTTCTCTGACTATACGTACATGCTGAAAGTCAAACATTTTGATTGTATTAATTTAGATATTTTTCAATGTAAAAGTCCCTAGAAGTATATGATTCAACTTTTTCCCATGGTCTAGTGTTAAAAAAGTTAACAAAAATTGCAATAAATTGTAATATTGAATCGTAATACTTGTAGAATTGCATTGCTTAAAAATCGCAATACATATCGAATCGGCACCCAAGTATCATGATAGTATCAAATCAGGAGATAGGTGAATCGCCCCAGCTCTAATATTTTGCATATAATGCATATGGTGTGTTAGAGCATGTGGGGTTTAAAGTAACAAACTATTGGAAATCACTTCTCTGCAGCCCAGAAGCCTTGTTACCTTGTTAACAGAGCGTTGTGTACAGCGTAGGTTTCTGTTATTGAGAGCATACTTGAATTGTGTATGAATGTACGTGTGTGAATGTATATGTGGAATATATGCCAACAAATTGTACATGTATGTATGAGTGTGTGTGTGTATGACTGGATGGCAAAGGGATGCTTGAGATTCCAGTTTATCGCCCTGTATATTAATGGAGAAATCTCCCAGGTAACCTGATCTTTCTCCTACATGTTTCACACGTCTCCCCTCCTCCCTCACCTCACTTTCTCACTTTCATTATATCGGTGTAAATTCATTTGCTCCGTCGTTAAGGCGGTGAGCAGCCAGGAGGATTTGTAGTCATAGTTCAACAGCACTCCAGTCCTTTGCCACACTGTCACACAAAGCTGTGCCAAGGTCGTCGCTATCTCTGCCACGTCTCTCTCCCTGCCTCGCCTTTTCCCCTCGCCTTAGACAGAAGCCAGCCTGACTGTTTCCCTCCTTTTGTAGACACCCACTGTAGATATCCAGGGCTTTGCTGCCTCCCACACAAATGAACATACTTTGAGTAGGTGGAGGATTTGTTTTGTGTCTACATTCATTACCCAGCAAGCTGAACACAATTTGGAAATAACCAATTCATCTAAGGCACGTTTAGATAGCCCGTGAGTGCGCATCCAGCAAAGTAAAGGGCAGACAATTGACAACGTCGTTTTTCTTTTTGTGTTTCTCTTCATGTCAGCTCTTGGACGCTTTTGGCCGGGTCCGGCTCATTTGCAAACCACAGCTGACTCAGCTTCAGTCCAGCCAGCCTGGGATCTTAAAACAGTAGAGCTGGTGGCTGTGAGCCAGGTGTTAGAGTATATCGAAGCCCTCGCCAAGGTATAATAAGTAAATGATAATTAGGATGATAGCAATGTACCTTCTAAATGCCCCGTGTTGTATATTCAGTGTACCTGTGTATGGTATACCCTTGACAGCATAGACACAATGATTGCTGCATTTTGCAGCTCCACTAAATTCTCCTACGTACCACCACATTGCTAAAAATAAAAAACTTGTTGCTTTGCAGCTCTGAATGTTAAAGTAATCCCTCCGTCTTTGTCAGCCTCCTTTCGCCCTCATTCTCATTCCCTCTACATTTCACCCTGCCTCTCACTTTTAACCTTTTTCCTGATTTCTTCCTCTTCGTCTCTTTGATATAACCACCTCACCTCATTCTTTTTGTTCTGCTTTATAGCTCTGTTCCACCTATTCTACTACCCATGTTCTCTTTCTATCTCCTCCATTTTTGCTCTTCAACCCTCCCCACCTCCCTTCTCTCCTCCCCTCTTTTGTACATCCTTCCATCTCCCTAAGCGTCACTCTAACAGCTCTCTGCCCTCATCCTCTCCAACTCCCACCTTCCTTGTTCAATGTGACGCCCTGTGTGACATTTAATCCAAGTAAACTTGCCCTGGCTTGGAAGGCCTTGATATCTCTGAAGACCGCTGTGTGTATATACATGGGTGTGTAAGTTAAAGAGACGGGGACAGGGAGAGAGAGAGATCTCAATGAGAACGATCTGACATTTGCTTTAAGAACCATGCAGGTATTTGAATTTCTATAGCATTAAAAACAAATCATGAACATATTGCCAACAATTTTCCAAAGCATACTGTAGCTTTTTTTTTATTGTTGTTGTTAGAGAAATTCATTTTTTTCTACCTGTCAAGCAACCATTGTTTTCAGATACATCAGAGCACCATGGAAATCAACGTTGCAGAGATATGTAATCCATCACAACAACAATGTTTTTTTGCATCTTTACTTTCTTTTGCAAAATATACATCGTCATTGTGCGGCAATGCAGGAAAAGCCTTGATATGTTGAAGGCTGTTCTGTGCTGGTACATTTAAGTGGTGGTGGGAGGTTCAAACATCTGAGGTTCGGCTGTTTAACAGCATTGCAGCAAGCTATATTTTCAGAAAATAAACTCATAACACTGATGTCATGATGTGCTTGAACAAACTGCTTTCAGCTACATTACCAGGCAACGATAATGTACTGGCTTAAAGGACCAGTGGAATAGACATTAATAAGTATGTTTTCTTTAGTGTATAATCACCTGAAAATAAGAATTGTTGTGTTTCCGTTACCTTAGAATGAGCTGTTTATATCTACATAGGGAGCGGGTCACGGACACCGCCATGTTGCATCGCCATGTTTCTACAGTAGCCCACAACGGACAAAACCAAACACTGCTAACTTTTCCTGCTTGGACCGGAGTCAATAATGTTATTCGCTCCCGTAGCCGCTCTCTCTCTCTCTTTTGCTTCACCACTCACTTCCCACGTACACACACACACTCAGCACTGGCTCTGCTCCAAATGACCTACGCTCCTCTTACAACAACAGCTCTAGAGAGGGACATTCGCATTTTTGCATCGGCCACCGTAGTTCTTCTACACGCTTGACACACATGAGCTGCTTCAGTTGGTTGCAATCTGCAACCTCACTGCCAGATCCTACAAACTGCTCCTTTAAAAGCCAAGGAAATGTGCATTACACTGTGATGGATTACTTCTCTTTGTGAAAGTCAGAGAGCCTAACTAAAATGTTGTAATCAGGCTAATAGTGGGCAGTTATGTAAAGTGGGCTTCAACATGCAAAAACCAGCGCTAATGTATTTGCCTTTAACAATGTCAGAGGATTGTGTAAGGCAAAGTGTAAAGCAGAGAGGCTAAAAAAAATGCAAATTAAGACAGAGATAGCAACTGAAAGAGGAAGTGAGAGAAAAGAGACTGAAGAGGAAAAAGATAGAAGAAACAAATACAGGAAAGATGGAAAGGGCAGAGATAAAGAGGATGAAGAGGGCAAAAAAGAAAAAAAAAATGTGTTACCCCTTCATTTTTTTTTAAAAGTCTAAACATGCCAAACCATATGGGAGCTGAACCCTTAAATCTGCTTTTAAAGCAAGAAGCCAGTCTTTTTAAGCACCTTGAGTCTTTAAGCTCACTCTCCTGATTAATGCCGAACATTTGGGAGGATTTTGCCTGAAGCGCTGTTAAGAGGCTCCAGATTTGTACACATCATAAATGTCATATTATATTTTAGGGATGAATGGATTTTGTAGGATCCCCCCTCTCTTGCCCTTCGTCCCCCGGAAGCTGCATGTCTTCAGCATCTTCAGACTTTTATATTCCTTGCGAGATCCCCTTCAACCCCGTGCTATCAAATCCTATCCTCTTCTCAATTTCCTTCGTTTATAACTCCAACACTTCTGAACTGTCCTCCCCTTTGTCGCTCTCCCTCTCCAGAGTTCTCCTCTATCACGCTGCTCTCCTTCATACTTTTCTCTAATTCCATCAACCCAGTCCCTCTCCTCCTCTCTCCCCTTCTCATCTTTATCCTTCCATCACAGACTTGTCCTCTGCCTCCTCCACACATTCACAAACACTTTTTTTTCCATCCTCACCTGCTATCCTGTGGCACTCCTATCCTCTCATCCCGTATCTCTCCGTTCCTCCTGTCGCTCCCACCCACCACCCTCTTCTGTTGCTTCCTTCATCTCATATCGTCCCTTTCGTCTCCTCGCCCGCTGGCTCATTTTCACCCCGGTTTGCTCTTCCCTCCTGTCCTCCGTGCCCTCTACACCCATCACAGATTCTGGTGGGTGTGCAGCTCATCATTACTCAAGCAGTTCAGTAACTAAATTGTCCTATTTCATGTCCTTGGTGGTGCTGCTGCAGCTGTGCTCCTCTGCTGGAGCTGGGACTTAAAAAGAGAAGCACATTTCCTACAAGTTTTGCCGTGCACAAACTATATTGAGCACACAAATGCACACAGGAACACTTACAAATGCAACAGAAGAAACACTAATAAGAATGTGCACAGGCACACACACACTCCAATACAGGGGCACAAGGGTACAGTTTATCTCCTTCATAAATAAGCCTCCCTGAACCTGGTAGCCAGCAGAGATATGAAGCCTCTAAATAACCCCTAAACAGATGACCTATGATCAATATAGCAATACTAATGCATCATCAGTAATGCACTGAGGGTGTGTGTCTTATCTACTTCTTTCTCTTTCATTAACTCTAACTAATTTGTTCTCTTTTTTTATAATCAATCCATCCGCCCACACACAGTAAAGTCAAGAGTTAGTACCACTCTCGTCCTCAATTTCCCTTCACCACTTTTTCTCTCTCTCTCTCTCTCTCTCTCTTATCTTTCTCTCCATTTCTCTCAAGCTCTTTCTACCTCACACACACTCTTCATCTCTCTCTCCAGCCCTCGCTATCCCTCCATCGCACTCTCTCATCCCCTGTATCTCTCTGGCCCTCTCTCCCTCAAGTCCTCTCCTCAGTACGCTACCAACCCCCATGGAAAACCTTCTGTTCAAAACCTGCACCCACCCTCGCTCATATTCATTACTAATGCACGCACGCACGCACGCACACGCACACGCACACGCACACGCACACACACAGACACACACATTCATTACCAGCAGTGAGCAGTGAGTCAGTTAAAAAGTCATAAAGAGCATAATAAAGCTCCTCCATCTGCAAACCTATTAGCAATGGGCAATCCTAGGGGTCACACAAGCAAGCACAGACGCACTGTCATGTTCACACATGCAATCATGCACACACATACTGTTCACACACTAGAAAAAAACAAACAGAGAAAAACACGACACAGATTGTGTTTTCACATGAGGTCAGCTGGTAATAATGGGCTTCTAATTAATGCTAGTGTTGCATTAATAGATATTCATTACAAGACATCAATCTCAATGAGTTCATGATGGATGGATGGCGAAGAGGCAGTGTGTGTTGTGAGCTTGCAGCATCAGGGTTGAATTCATAATTTATCATAATCAAAAATTCCCTCCGATTTGAGCCGTGCAAATTCAGCAGTGATTAAAATCACAGGAGAGAAGAAATGTACTGCAAATTACCTGCTTTGGGTCTTTCATTTGGGATCACAGAGAAAAGTTCCGCAGTATGAGAGAAATCTTGAGAATTCCTCTATAATGGACGGATGCTGATACCTGATGAACTGTGTGTTAAACAGCAGAGAGGAGAAAGTGACTACTCCCATCAGGAATAACACACATGACTTATAGACACATACCCTACACTTTCTAGAAAAACACATAGCTAACGTGAATGTGAGATGAGAAGTGACATAAGAAACCTTTAAATGTATGCATGTTAGGTGCCCCACGATACGATATTATCACGATACTTAAGTCACAATACGATCTTACTGTGACTTTAAACATTTTGCGATATGCTGAGTATTGCGATAAGATATATTGCGATTTATTACCTTTTTCAACTGCAAATTATGCAGTTTGTCAACATCTGGTTCATCTAATAAGATACAGTTTTCACTCTTTTCATCTCAGAGTTTTCATTCACATATCTTGAAGTCGGAGGTCGAGGGACCCCTTTGAAAATGGCCATGCCAGTTTTTCCTTGCCAAAATTCAATGTAACTTTGAGCGTTATTTAGCGTTCTTCCTGACAAGCTCACACGACATGGTTGGTATCAATCGATTCGTTGGGTTTTCTACTTTTCTAGTATATGATACCAGTACCTTCACTCTAGCTTTAAGACAGAGCCCGCTACAACCTCTGAAAGACAGAATAGCGACCAGGCCCACCGTCAGGCCGTCAGATTGAGAGGTATCGATACAGTATTGCCACGCAAAATCTCGATCGATTTTTTTCCCCCATGCACCCCTAATGTATGTTACATAAAAACGATTCCACGCACTTTCAGAAGATACCCCAAGTTGAGGTATCGGATTCTGTATTGGAGAGAGAAAAAGCTGGATTGATGCATCCCATTTCAACTGTACAATGTGAAGCGACATTTGCAGGTGCCATTAGTGCAAACAAAGTCAATAGAAAGAGAAGAACAAAAGTGAAGTAGGAGCATTAAACAGATAATGTGTACCAAGGACTGATTCTTGTGGAATACCTACAGAAGGGCTGATGAAAAAGCAGTTGCTGTTTAACCATGTCAAAAGCTGTGTGTACAGATCAAGGCTTAACAGGATGGAACAACCAAGGTGCTAAATTAGAAAAAAGAAATCTGCCTATCTTTGAGGTAATAATCTGCCCCGCTCAGGAAGGTAAATTAGCGTGTTTTGAATGTTTTGACGACCTTATTTAATCCCAAATGCTAAGGCACGTGAAAGATTAATGACACCATGTTGGTTCTTTTCAGGTAATTTTTTTTTCAGGTTATCATGTATGCATGCAGACACGATTGCAAGCAGAGGCACTCACATCAGCCAGGGCCAGATGCAGCCATACTGCCAGCCAAACAGCCAGCCAGAGGAGTTAATTTAAAAGCCAGCACGTCAGCAGAACCTCTCTACACACACACACACACACAGCTCCAAGTGGCTGTTGTTTTATTCATCACTGCAGTAAGGTAGGTGGCCCTCAGGATCCAACACCCACAGAGCGCCGTACATGAGGTATAGGTGGCGGAATGTATGTCTGTGAGTGCATGTATTTATTTTGGTGTGTTCGCGATATATTTACAGTATGTATTAGTGAGTCGCTCCACACAATCTTCAATCACTCCCCTGCATATAGAAAAGTTTTCATGGCCCTGCAATTTATTGTTACCTGTGGGTTTCACTTGAGTCTAAATTCAAATGGAGCGGTGCTTGATCTTCATTATCTCACACAGTGGAAGCTGTCTTTTGTAATTTTTCTCTCCTTGGTAGCAGCCAATGTCTTTCAGTGGGGGGGGGGGGGGGGGGGGGGGGTAAGTAGTTGGCTATCGCAAACGCATACAGTATTCAGTAGGTATGCATGAAAACCCCCCAAAACATGCTTCACCTTGGCTTTAAGGCTTACAATAGGTAGCACCGTATATAGCAATATCACCAGAAGGTGTATTTCAAATGGAGTTGACAGATAGAAGACTCTGTTAGTACCCACCAACCTTTTATAGCAAACGCAACACTTCTGGAACCATTTACAAGCTGTGCGAGATGCAGAAAAAGACACATTACATTGTTTGACATTTTAGGCCTTTGACATTTTCACAAGAAGAAAATGATTGTAGAGCGCAGAAACTATACGCAGTAAATCTCAACAACAGCGTTTTCTGAACTATTCACTGAAATGCTGAGAAGAAAAAAACATGTAATTAAATGTGCATTATCTGATGCGAGGATATAATACTGACAGTTAAACTAGAAGCATCCTCATCATTGTGAAAAATACAATTGACCTTGATGTGCTGGCTGGATACAAAACAGCTTTCCTGCCTAGAGTCAGGAGGTCATCTCATCAGAACAAAAGCAAAATCCCCCAAGGGGAGGAGAGTGAATAAAGTTTTACGTAACACTGTTGTTGATAATCTAAAACATAATAAATACTAGTGGTGTAAAAAATATTGATACACATGAGTATGGCGATATTATGTTGTGTGATACTGTATTGATTCTCCAAAACACTGTATTGGTTTTTAATTAACCTCTTAAAAATCTGACAGCCTGCCGTCGGGCCTGGCTGCTATTCGATCTTTCGGAAGTTGTGGTGGGCTCAGTTTTAAAGCTAGAGCGAAGATACTGGTATCATATTTAACTAGAAAATATAAGGAATCCATTGGTACCAACCATGTCATACTGGCTTGTTGTGAAGGAGGCTAAATAACACTCCAAAGTTACTCTAAAGTTTTGTGATGAAAAACAGGCTTGGCCATTTTCAAAGGGGTCCCTTGACCTCTGACCTCAAGATATGTGTATGAAAATGGGTTCTATGGGTACCCACGAGTCTCCCCTTTACAGACATGCCCACTTTATACTAATCCCATGCAGTTTGGGTTAAAATCCATGCAGTTTTTTGCATGCAGTATAAATGTGTTATTTTTACTTATTCTAAAATGCTGTATTTCTGGTGTGTTCTTTATACTATGACAGTTTTCCTAAAATTAAATAAAAAAAAAAAATTGCAATATATCGCCTTGCTTACAGTATCGCAATATATCTAATCGTTTCCCCAGTATCATGATACGTATCGTATTGCCAGATTCTTGACAATACACAGCCCTAATAAATACATGCCTAGTATATCATTGAACCACTGACACATTTAATCAACTGTTCAGGAATCATCTTGAAATAACAGTTAACAGCATCAAAAGCTGATCTTAAATTGAAGAACTTTCAGGTTAAGGCTCGGGTGGGTGTAATGCAGTGGTGGCCGCTGACCAGTGAATAGCATTTTGGCACCAGCAACAGTAGATAACTGTAGAGTAGGTTTAAATGGGCCGTTTTTTTATGTGAATGTGCATATAACTGTGTAGTGGAGGGAGATAAGCTGATTGTAGGTGGTGCAAATTACTTCATATTCATGCCCTAACCTCCCCTATGAGCTCCATTTGTGTGCATCGGTGAAGAGATTTTCTACACTTACACAATAAAAGAAATACATATCATTTTATTATTAGATCCCCCTGGCAAATGATCCCCCATTATCCAGTTAGGCAAATTAGCCATGAAGTCGAGCACTCAGGAGAAGGTCAAACTCAGGCCAGTAATTTGTGTTGCAACCACCTAGGAAACTAAAAATGAAATAATGCTGTGAAGTCTCATCTCACCTCCTTGTAACACACACATACAAACACAGCAGAGAGAGTTGAAAGCTTGAGCAAGAGTTGAGGAATAACAGAAATAAAAAGGAGAGGAAAAGAAAAAGAAAGGGAATAGCGCAGAGTTTGCTGAAGGAAAGAGAGGAGGGGAGCTACAGAGGATCAATATAGCTTAATCCCAAAATGCTCCATTTCATAATTTAGGAGATAATCATGTGATACACAATGGTCTCTCTGAAACTCAGCCCCATGAATAAAAATAGTTGCTGAAAGCAGCACAGAAAAAAAAAAAATAAGCACCCTGTTTCTGCAACAATTGACAGACAGAATTATGTTGGAGGCATATTCATGTTGAGATTAGTATATTTCAACAGCAATCTGCTATGCAGCGCATGCAAATGAGTCCAGGAGGTTTGCATTTGAAATTCGAATCTGCTTTACCAATCTGTTTCGAGTCCAAGTCTTCCATCACATTCAGATTTAGTCTTTTTGGGAGCTTTGATAAATTCCTTGACATATTACCCAGAGGAAATTCAAATTTAGTGCAAATGATACCCCGTGAACTTGTCTTGTAAAGAGATCTAAGCTTGGCAAAGACGGTCAGAGGAGTTGGACATGCTAATAAGGGGCTGTGCAATCTCTTTACCATGTGTCCATTAGACCCACAATGCACTGTGCTGAGAAGCAGAAGGGGTCATGGGACTCCGTGAGCCAACAACCTGCAGGACCACACTTCTAGTCTGACTTTATTAGGCCTTTATGTTTTTGACAATATTAATTAGGTAACCTTTAACGGCTCTTTGCTAAGGGATATTCTGGCATCAGTAATCCCCAGACTTTGTGGAATAAGTACAGAATTAAACAGCAGGAAAAGACATTTGCAATATAAGGTACATATTCCCTGTTGGCGCCCTACTTCAAATTCATAAAGTGAGACATAAATAGCTTGGAGCTGCCCAGTACAACCACAGTTGTGTATTGCCGGACACTTTAACTGCATTACGATTCTGCCCCGGTATTAAGCACCAACTGTCCGATCTTATGACGTCCAATTTAACCTGTAGGCAAAAGATATCCCATATCTTGCCTTTTCAATTCCAAGGAGTCCTGAAGCGACCAATCATCTTGCTCATGCTACACAATATCCTTTTCTTTATCAAATGTAAGATAAGATTAGGAGCCTAGAGCAATTTCATCGACAAGAACTCCTCAATTCAATGTCTGAAAGACCTGCAGTTTTACTCCTATCTAATTTTAACCCATTACAGAGAGAATCTTAGAACAGGACCTCAGACGACCAACCAAGTGGATGGTTTGTTGCCACACTAAAACAGACCTGACATGCAATTTCTTACCATACATACACAGGTCTAACATTAACATGTGTTTTCCGATGCTAAACTTTACAAATTCTCAGTCTGTTCCACTGGCAACATACTGTACATGACAATGGAAATGCATTGTTTAGCACAGGTTAAAATGCACTTAGTATCTTTTTTTTTCCAGAAGAAGGAAGGTGAAGCAATGGTTACAAAGAGCAGATGACAAGAATACCAACCTGAAATAAGACCAGCACAGAGACTGCTAAATCCAAAGGGACCTCCAGCAGCATCCCAGTGGGACTCTTACATGGATGGGCTGTCAGAAGTCACAACAAGTCAGAACCAAACCATTCAACACCTCAAAATCTGTGATGTTATTCCTAAAGACATCGCTGTGCTGTGGAATCACATGCAACGGCATGTGGGGAACACTACATCAGTGAAAGGAAGCTGTAAAAGTGACTAAATGAACAGTGAAACAGGCAACATCAGCTGTCTATGAACACACCAAACCGAAACCGGTCAGAGCATTGTCTGGAAAAGTGTCAAAGTTGTCGTCCAGGAGTAAAGACCACGGAATGCAGTTGAAAGCTCTGGGGAAAAAAGCTAGTATAAACCTAGGAGTTGAAATTTTGTCACACAGCTGTTACATTGAAACTTCAGAGCAGTGCAGTAATTTTAGGGAACTTATTATAGACTATTCAGATAATTGCAGACCTGTGAAATACGACTTTCTATTCAAACAATTCGATCAAGGTGCATTCTTTTGTAATTTAAATTGCTCACAAATTGCCTGGAGATAAGAAGCTATTATGCTCTCTAAATTTGAAGAATTCTAGCTGTTTGAACCAATATATAAAATCCAATTTTCTTTATATCTATACCTGACTGGGAAATCAATATGTTGTGTTTATTGTTTGACTAAATCTGATTGAATAGCTGAGAACTTACATTTTTCACCTGCTCTGCCTAATGTCCCGTCTTTTCCCTCTGTAGTAAACAGTCTTTCAGTACAGTGAGTCTGTCTCATTATTATTCCAGAAGGGCAAATTGTGTTACAGCCAGCAATCAACAATCAAAACAAGTACACATCATAAGTTCAATGTACCAGTGAAAGACTTTTCTTTATAAGGGGCTACCAATATGACCTGATGCACATCTCTCCCCCCACAGTCCATACCCTACATTTACCTACCCATCCATTATTTTAATTCCAGTAATGTGACTAGACTTGAGATGAAATTTTGCAGACTGTATCGTATAGACTGCATTGTTGGGCCTTGGGAATTTATTTCCTTCACAAGACTGCACATCAGGTGCCACAAATAATATCAGAAAATCTAGTTATGCCCTCACAAGAACCTGTTTCATCTCTCTCTGGCTCCCTATATGAAATGTAATTCCAATTAGTGACTAATTACAGAGGATTAGAAAACCAAGGCATGAGTATCAAACATTTAATTAACAAAGTGTGCAAGTCTATCTACTTTAGGCCTCTCTCCAGCCATAAGCACTATCAGAGACAATGAGACGTGATTCCATTTTTGTGTGGTGAATATCAACCACAAATATCACCTTTTCCATTGCTCAAAAATTCCAAAAAATTCAAACACTACACTGGATGTCTTTCAGTCACATTTTTTCAGCCATCTGTCTGATGAAACACATGTACTTCTATTTTAAACCTCTGCAGCCGTCTGCAGCAGCCGCACATCTCGCACTTTGCGAGGAGAGTGAGCTTCGCCACATTGTGAATGTTGCTTCCTGCTGTTTTTCTCAGTAATACGCCATCCTGGAACAGTGCTAACAGCTCAACAGATGCCGTATGGTGCTTTCTTTGGTCGCCAGATTACTTTCACACATTGCAGGGAGTCACGGTAAAAGAAGCAGCAGCAGCAACAACAGCCACTGATTAGATAAATAGGTGCACTAAATGAGCTTTTACTGCTTACTGTTTGGGTCCAACAGGTGACCACATGACACCTTCTACCATACAGTATGTATGGAAAACCACTTGTGCTGTGAAGATTTGGCTACACTTTCAGGGACTCATGCCATAGTATACATGTACTGTGTGTCATACTGTAGTAGGATCAAACCTTGGTTTCAGGAATTAAGCAGCATGCTTCTCAATGATTTCCATTTTTTTTGTAATTGTGGAAAAAGTTCTGGACATCCAAACCCACTGTCCCTTGTTTGACCATCTCCATGTGTCTGCATCTCCCTTATTTTCCCCCCACACTCTTCCTTGCCAACAACAGATTAGTTTTGTTTCTTACAGGCTGAAGCTCTAGCACAGCAACTTTGAACTTGCTCCAGAATGCATGACGGCGAGAAAGCACTGGCTGACATGGAGGGAAAAGATATGGAAAGAGAGATGGACAGGGAAAAGCAGAGATCAAATGAGAGGACAAAAGAAAAAAAGAAGTGAGAGATGAGAAATGGAGAGAGGGCAAGGAGAGTTTGTTTATTTGTCTGTTGGCCTCCTGAAGGATGACAAACTGCAACTTGTGATCCAGGAAACACTCGACATATGCAAGCAACTCATAGCGCAAAGTTGATAATCTTTATCTTTTCCCACAACTTATGTCAAGGGCCAAGTGATGGGGGTGAAGCAATGAGGCAGAGGAGAGCAGGAGGTCAAGATGAGGATCAGATATTATTAAAAACACACAAGAGGAGGAGGAGGGACAGACAGGAGAAGGAGAGACATACTGTAATATGAAAAAGATAAATATAGAGAGGTGGAGGAGGAGGAAGGCAGAGTAAGAGGAGGAGGGCAGAGCCTGGAGAGTAGGAGAGTAAACAGGGGGGAAAGTCTTCATCGCTCACTTGAGGGACCATTTGTTGGAGGGAACATGAGTGGGGAATGGATCTGTGTATTTCCTCTTAAGGGCTGGTTGTAACCCCTGAATGATTCAACTACAGAGAAAATGTCACCGTGCAGAAATTAGTAGCTTGGCTCCCAAATGCTACTGAGAAAGGTTCACAACCTCAATGCTCAGTGCTCTATCCAACTTTATCCATGGCATTTTCCACCATTCCAGAAATAACACATACACACACAAAACAATAAATCCATCAGTTCATAATTATTCAGAAAGAATTTTAGGAAAATTTTCCTCAAAATAACAGCAAGCAGGGGACTCAGACTTTTAAAAAAAATAATATATGTTTTGCTGTAAATTGGAAAACTGAAGATCCAGTGAAGCTTTGAAAAGATAATTTTGGTTTCTTTTCTATCTTTTACTGATGCACTATGCCAACTCACCACCCATCTCTATTTCAAATCACAATAGCACTACCCAAAGACAAAAGTCTGACATTGTGATTAATGGCATGTAGACTCATAGATTACAGAAACAAAAATATCTCAATATTAGGGCTGTCAATCGATTAAAATATTTCATCATGATTAATTGCATGATTGTCCAAAGTTAATCAAGATTAATCGCAAATCAATCACACATTTTTTTATCAGTTTAAAATGTACCTTTAAAGGAGACTCGTGGGTACCCATAGAACCCATTTTCGTTTAAAAATCTTGAGGTCAGAGGTCAAGGGACCCCCTTTGAAAATGGCCATGCCAGTTTTTCTTCCTCAAAATTTAGAACAAGTTTGGAGCGTTATTTAGCCTCCTTCGCCACAAGCTATGAAATGATTGGGAACCAATGGATTCCATGGTTTTTCTAGTTTCATATGATGCCAGTATCTTCACTCTAGCTTTAAAACCGAGCCCGCTCCGAGTTAAAAATCACAAGTTGCGTTAAAGAAATTAGTGGCGTTAATATGAATTTTCATTAAGGCGTTATTACCACGTTAACTTTGACAGCCCAACTCAATATACTTGCTTTGCTATATCTATGTTTGGAAAAAAAGAAGATGAACAATCAAGCATTTATCTGCTGTGCTGTAGAGTTTAGAAATATTGACAAAAATCACACATTTTTAGGTGTATTCCAGCCATACAATGAAGACATTTTGAGTTTGAGTATTGATGTTTTCATGTAATATTTCTTATAATCCTTTGATGGGTGATATAGTCTAAGAAAAAAATCAAGAGTAACCTGGATATGATGGCCTAAAAGGGAGACATTATTTGTTAATTTCAATCAACTAACAGTAAAAACGTTTCAGAAAAACCATATTGCAGCCTTTGAGGCAAGGAAATGACAATATTTAAGGACAAAAGTGTAATATCCACATTCCCAAATGGATATCTACTTCAATCTCAATATTGATCCCCTAAATCTGGTAGACCTGGACACGTTACTTGCTGTTGAGCTGTCGGGTGCCATAACAGCAAACTCTCAACCAAGGATATACAGTACAGTTGAATTTGGTGTCGAATCACTTATGGGACAATTTGCAGAGGTGTCAGTCTTTCCCTTTCATGTTTATATTTGTAAAGACAATGGAAAAGTAGAAAGAGTTGGGGAGATGAGGAAGGGAAAGCTCTGGTGAATTCAGCCCGTCTACACTCACAGTAACAGATGCACAGACCAACTCAACTCAGTTTCATGTATAGTAACATTTTTGTCTCCCTTAACAGCCACGTTGAGTCTAAAAAAGTCAAACACTTGAAGAACATTTTCATTAACAAATAATATATCATAACTAAAACCAAGAAGACAACCCAAACAAAAACGTACACGTAAGGGCCCTGACTAGCTCCAGCACCATAGCGCTGTAAAGACCGCATTCATGCTGGTGTTGATTTTAGCCTGCAGCAGAGGCACTTAATTGACACTTCAGTAGAGACAGAAAATCGTACTGTACAGCTAGAAGCTCATTTGAAATACCCAAAAATATCTCTTTTAGTATGGAAAGAGGATGATTTTATTTCTATAGCAGACATGAGAGTCTGTCAATTAGTAATGAGGCATCTTGAATAACAAATCCCACGCTGCTGAGCTGATGTGTTCATTTGCTATTAGTGGTGTGGAAAGTTTGCTTCAGCTTCAAAATCTACTAAGGGACTACAAGCTAGCTTACTCTGGAACAACTCTGTTTTTTGAGGTGGTTTCATACCTTTTGTTTGCTTTCTGTTGTCAACAGAAGCAGGTGAGAGACTTGAGTGTTAAGTGCCACTGGAGCAAGTTCAACACATTAATTCTCAGCCATCCTCTGTATTCCATTCAGCTGTGTTTTAATGGCCGAAGTTGCTCATGTGGAATGGTGCTGTCAGTGCTGTAATGATCTGAGTAGAGCAGTGTGTGCGTGTGTGTGTGTGTACATGTGAGTGTGGTGTGTGAGAGCTACACGGTCATGAGTGTGACTTTGCATGCATTTTTATATGATCAAGGTAGGGGGCAGGTGTGGGAATGTAGGTGTGTGTGTGATGTAAATCTTATCTGTATGCTAAGTAGTAGTTCCCCTTCTCATATGTATGTTCTGTGTGTGGGTGTGTGTGTGTGTGTGTGTGTGTGTGTGTTCAAAGGGGCTTCTTTAAAGCTCATATACACGCAGTCACGCTTGTCTGGAAAACAGGCATGTGGGACACAACGTGTACATTCTTTGAAGCACTGACACTTTCATCACAGCCTTTCCCCGAAGAACCCAAATAACACGCAATATTCACGTAATGAATAAGGCTGTCAATCGATTCAAATATTTAATCGCGATTAATTGCATGATTGTCCATGATTAATCATGATTAATCTCAAATCAATCGCACATTTTTTATCTGTTCAAAATGTACCTTAAAGGGTGATTTGTCAAGTATTTAATACCCTTATCAACATGGGAGTGGGCAAATATGCTTGCTATATGCAAATGTATGTATATATATTTATTATTGGAAATCAGTTAACAACACAAAACAATTACAAATATTGTCTAGAACACAGTCTCACAGGTACTGCATTTAGCATAAAAAATATGCTCAAATCATAACATGGCAAACTCAAGCGCAACAGGCAACAACAGCTGTCAGTGTGTCAGTGTGCTGACTTTACTACTACTAAATATACTTAAGTGGGCATGTCTGTAAAGGGGAGTCTCGTGGGTACCCATAGGACCCATTTTCATTCACATATCTTGAGGTCAGAGGTCAAGGGACCCCTTTGAAAATGGACATGCCAGTTTTTCTTTGTCAAAATGTAAAAGTTTGGAGCGTTATTTAACCTCTTTCGCGACAAGCTAGTATGACATGGTTGGTACCAATGGAATCCTTAGGTTTTTTTAGTTTCATATGATCTTTACTTTAGCTTTAAAACTGAGCCCGCTACAACCTCCGTAAGGTTGATTGCGTTAATGCGTTAAAGAAATGAGTTGCGTAAAAACAAATTTGCGCTAACGCGTTCTTATCGCGTTCATTTTGACAGCCCTCATTATAATCAAAGCTCCATGCGTCTGTTGTGTTGGACTTCTGGTGACGTTAAATGGTCAACAAGCATGTGCTGCCAGGTGCTTACAGATCACGGTGGATTGAGAAAAGCGTTAACCATTTTTTATTCATTCTAAACAAAGCACTCCTTACTGCGCCGTGCAAGTGTGCTGCACCAAAAGTCTGAGTTTGTTGAACCTCAAACCTCCCGTGTGTTGACCTTTGATAATGTAACCAATGTCTTCGGGCTGTTACATGATCTACAGTAGCTGCTGCTCACATTAAGAATAGCTTAGTGTTACAAGTACATTACCTCGGGCATAAGCAGACTGGATTTGATATATGTGTGTTGGAGAGGTTTAATAACTCACTGAAGAAAGGGGTACAAGTATATCAAGATCTTTGGTGTATCACAATAATATGGACCCTTTCCTCTCCCGGTATCGTCATCCTTTCCCCCTCTATCTTAGACACGTTTTTTTTCTCCTAAGCCCTGATTTTACCTCTTCTGAGTCATACATTCTGACTTTCTGCCAGTTTCCTCCTCTCAATCTCCGTACTCTCCTCTCTCACTGTCCTTCACCGTCTCGTTTTTTAACATGAGGATGAGACAGAACTGTGTCGTGATGCAGGTCGGAGTGCATGCTAAAATTCAGATTAGGACTTCTTTTTCGATTTGCATCACCAAGGCACATGAGAGGTGAAAAGAGACCCGACCCGGTGAGACACAAGCAGACAGATTCATGTCAGACACAGTCTCTCTCCCCTTCACTTTTTTTTTTTCTCCCGAACCTTCGACCATCTTTCACTCTGATTCTCATTCACTTCACTCTCTCTTTAGGTAACCATATCTCCCTGTCTTGGCTTTTCTCCTGCTCTTGCTATTCCAATCCCTCTTTTCGCTTGTCGCCCTAATGCTGACATTTCTCCATTCACAATCCAATAACTGACTGTAGTGTAAGCTACTTCGTAATGTGTTTTCTTTAAATAGGATTCCAAATAAATCTACAGAAAGTGGATACAAATAAATACATATGTAATATATACATAATCCTCAGTTTCAATATAAAAAGCTATTTTCCTTCTACAGAGAAAATCTCTGTCATCACGGTCATACTGTACAAGCAAAGCTCCTTCTGGAAATATTGGAACGGAGGGTAGTCTGGATGAACCAACAGTCTAAGACACATAACATGTAACTGTAAAGTCCTGTTTGATTCTGGTTGCAACTTTTTAACTAAACATCTCCTCTGTTACCCAATTCATAAAGGCAAAAATGCCAAGATAATCTTAGTAGTAAAAATCGATACAGCATAGTATTACGATATTTTGCGTGGCAATATTGTATCGATACACGGACGTCAAGTATCGATCTTTTATCATATAAGCTATTAACCTCTTAACAATACGGCCGTTATATTGTCTTTCAGAGGTTGTAGTGGGCTCAGTCTTAAAGCTAAAGTGAAGATAATGGATACAAACTAGAAAACCTAAGGAATCGTTGAGTTAGCTTGTCGGTAAGAATGCTAAATAACGCTCCAAAGTTACACTAAATTTTGGCGGGGAAAAATGACCATTTTCAAAGGGTTCCCTTGACCTCTCACCTCAAGATATGTGAATGAAAAACGGTATTTTATTAGATAAAACAGATGTTGACAAACTGCATAATTTGCAGTTGAAGAAAGGTAATAAATCATAATATATTTTATCGCAATATTCAGCATATCGCAAAATGTTTAAAATCGCAATAAGATAAAGTTTCTAGATATTCTAGATAAAGTTTTACATTGGAGGTGCATAGGGACAGAAAACAGATTCAAAGTGTCATCTCAGTGTAATACAGTGTATTGAAATGTGTGTGAGTGACAGGCACTCCCTACACTTACTGTAATTCACATGTTACACACAGCGAATTGTGGCTACCTGTGTCTTTGCTTCATGTAGCCCAATTATTGATCTCTTGTACTGTACCAACCTGTGTCTGCGTTATATCTCCCTTCACTGTAACTACGTGCTTTTCGTCCCGCTTGTGAGGCGAGACGCTCATAAAAAACTGTTTTTAATGACGTGTGAATGAAGATATGATTGACCTTGTGCCTATCGAGTTTATTTTGTGTCTGTGCATGAGAGGGTTTAGTACGAGTGTGCATCTGGATCAGGAGAAAGGATGAAAAAAAGAAAGAAATGAATGGAGTGTGTGTTTGTGTGTGTGTGTGTGTCTGTATGTGTGTGTGTGTGTGTGTGTCTGTGTGTGTGTGTGTGTGTGTGTGTGTGTGTGTGTGTGTGTGTGTGAGAGAGTAAAACGGGAGAGAAGGAGTACAGTGGGGCAGGTTGAAGGAGCAGTGTGTTATCCATCTAGTGAAGTGTCCAGCCCTATGAGTCAGCTTCCAGCTGCACACTGGATCTCCCTGTCGCTATGGCCCACGGAGCTATTTTTAGCATCACACATCCACCCTCAAGCACAAGCAGCGCCCACATACAGTATATGTGTACACTCACACACACAGATGCATACACTCACACACACAGTTATACACAAGCAATCAGGCACCCCAGATTCCTGCTGCTGACAAACAGATTCTAGTCACAGATTGCTACACAAAGAGAGAAATTGAGACAGACAAGAGGGTTGATAGAAAAATAGAAAGTGAAACACACTGACAGAGATGAAAAGTCTAAATGTAGAAACAGACACAGACCAAACAGTGTGTGTGTGTGTGTGTGTGTGTGTGTGTGTGTGTGTGTGTGTGTGTGTGTGTGTGTGTGTGACTCAGGAGGGGATAGCCCAAATTCAGGAAATCCATTGGGGATTACACGACAGTTGTAACTTTGTACGGCTGCTGTTCATGTAAAAGACTGAGCAAGGTGAAGCAGGGTGCCATAATTAGTCAGTGTGCTTAACTACACTGGAAAGCAAAGAGGGAAGGGAGTCAGGGAGAGGGCAAGACCAGCTCATTTTACGACAGACTGAGATAAAACAAAGTTCTAATTAGCCGGTATAATGTACAAGGACGAGACTTGTGAAACTGTAACTGTGATTATGGCAAAATTCAAAGGCAAAACTTTGAACAAATCGTGAACTTAAGTTTGAAAATGTTATAAATGTGTCGAAATAAGGTCAAGATAGTCAGAGAATATGTGTGAATCATGCTGGACTGTAGCCATGAAGGGCATATGAAAATAATATTTGACCTTTAGCATGCAAAACACAAACATTTTGGCACAATGCCATCGTTCACTAGCTCATTACAGTCATATTTGTGCTGTGGTCCTGTTCTATGTCTGGTCTACACGCCCAGACACACCAAACTGACATTACAAAACTAGCGGCGACAAAGGCCAACTGCGTCTTGGCCAAAAAGTTGCACTCAAACCCACTGTAAAGACTACAGCCAACAGCCAACTACCACGTACGCTCTGCGCCTGCGTGAGAGGAAATAACCGGCTGGAAATCGGCCAACGGTCTGGTGTTTCAGGGCCTTATAAAACAATTGAACATTTGAAAATATATGGGTTGAACTGCTGGTGATTATTAAGAATCTATAATAACGACTTTTTCATCACATATGTACATTATGTTCTTTTATCAGCTGAAGAATTTTCCTCATAAGACCTTTTTTTAGCAAGAAAGTTCTCATATGCTACATGTCCATCCTTCCATTCAAACAGAATATTATTCAACCAAATACAGATAAGCCTAAATATTAGAAGAGATCTTATCATAGAAGATCAATACATTTTACCCATTTTGAACTCTAGCGGGTTGAATGTGTAACTAAAATCAAGGCAAGCTGTTTAACTGCTTACTCAGTCATAATAAGCTCAACTGGTAACATCTCCCTCCAGTTTTTCATTTAATAGGCTAATTCTATCAACTAAATCAGAGTTCAAAGAAGTTCCCAATTCCTCCTCCGTCTCATTCAAAAGAGAGCTATATGAAAAATCAGTCAAAACTTTATTTCAGTGTGTGTGTGTGTGTGTGTGTGTGTGTGTGTGTGTGTGTGTGTACAGTGTGTGTGCGTGTATGTGCTTGGGAGACCTCAGGCAAAACATCCCAGATGATGTTTCAGAAACCCTAAAAACCATTTAAAAGTAGAAGGCAGCTCATTTTCTTCCTTACTGCACCGCAGAGAGAGAGAGAGGGAGAGAGAGAGCGAAGAAGAGTGAGGAAGAGAGTGACCCAGTTAGAGAAAATTTAAATAGGGATTCCATTTAGAGGGCCACATTAATTGGAGCAGATGCCTTCTCAATTATTAAGAGGCCTCCAAGGGTGTTAGCACGAGCTAAATTTATCCCGCACGGCTTTGACTGGGCTTGTCCAATCTCATACAGCATCTGCAGACAGAGGGAAGAAACATGCATGGTGTTTCATACACCAGTGTGCGCACGTCAGAGGCACCGAAGCTCTCTCTCTCTCACACACACACACACACACACACACACACACACACACACACACACACACACACACACACACACACACACGAGACTCAACTGGTATGGGTGATCTTTTCAAACCCAGTGTTTGTACTGACTGATATATGCACAAATAGCTGGAAAGCGAATAATATGAATGCAGACATATGAACAACAACTCTCCTAAAACATGTGTGCACAATCTGCCTTGTAAAAGAATTTCCCAGTTAGTCAATGGCCCATCTCCCAGGCTCCTTCTATAGCCATTTGAGCCATAATGGCTGGTTTCATCCAACCTGCACTGTAATGAACCAGCAGGCAGAAACTAGTCCCGTGAGGGCAACAATAGTGCCCCGATAGAGCATTGGACAAAATAGGATAGGAGGGGAGAGAGAGGAGTGAGAGACAGTTCAGCACCATTTCATAAATTTATTAATAACCTCTCTCTTCTCCTGTGTCATGAAAAAAAAGAAAATCTGGGGAGATTCAGAAAATGACAGGCTCAAGTCTGACATGAAGATGATGAGGGATTTTTTTTTCTTCTCTCTGACTGAAGATGAGAAGAGGAGTCAGTTTGTGATTAATTCATTGTCTCTATGATGCAGGCTGGTGGCCACAAGCTGGTGAAAGGAGCTGTAAATAGCACGCCTCCATGAGAAGCAATCTAAGTAAACTAGAGGCATCCCTCCAGAGAAAATGCCTTGAGGAACACTAATGAAATTGTTTTGTTTTCCCGCTCTCCCCTAAGCCAATTTTTCACTATCATCGTGCACAAATGTCTGCAACCAGTCTGTTATATCTGATCATGCCCCTGTTGTGATGTCACTGTTACTCCCTGGTATTCCAAAGCCCATAAGGCACTGGCTTTTTAACTCAATCCTACTTTCTAATACTCCAGATGCCTCTGCTCTTATAGTCTGGGATGCACTCAAAGCCTAATATCCTAGATATTGATAGATACTATGCACTAACCCAAACCCCAGAAGCAGGTTGCACCAAGCACAAGCCTGGTCCTAACTGCTAAGTTGGTCTTTGTTAAGTCCAGTCTTTAGAATGGGCTTTACGTGCACCAACCAAACTTAAGCCTAGTCTTGACTATGCCCGGTCTTAGCAATGCGCGTTCTTGTGAATGCCCATCCGAATATGCCTATTTCCTAGCATCGTGTCATGTTGCTCGGATAAATAGTTACCAAACTCCTGCTAATGTGTAGCTAATCATTTATTATTTACATATCATATCTGCTGGATAAACCTCAAACCCACTCGTAAAGTCTATAGGCTACATGAGACGCACCATCATGTTACAAGCTGGTTACTATTGAAACGGCCTTGATTTTCGACTTTACACCTGCGCCTGACTCGGTGTAATATTTACACCCGGTCTTAGCGAGAAGAGGGCGTAAGTCTAGATGGTGCAACCGATCCCAGTACTATATAACAAAAGACTAAAACTCAAAACAAAATTTTACCTCCTCACTACTCACCAAATGCAAGATCTTTTAAAAAGCAAAAGCACATTTTTATGATTATGGTGAAAAGAGTAGTTAGCTAATCAAATAAAATTATGGACGGGCTAAGCAACTTATAACAAATATTTACACAGAAAGTGGATATGTTGCTTTAGATGCCATTAAAATCAATAGTACATTTAAAGATGTCTACTCCCAACTATTCTCCTCCCAATTTGATGGAGATGAAACGATAATCAAAGCCTTTCTTGATCCCATCCCAACTACTCCCCCAGACTTTGTGGAGAAGCTAGAAGCACCTCTAACCCCAGCAGACGTAGCCCTAGCCATATCATTAATGTAAGGGCCGAATGGATTCCCAGCCGAATTCTTTATGAAGGTTTTTTGCGCTCCTCTCCTCACAATTAACAGGCGTTCTGTCTGAATCCCTTCGGTTGGGTTCACTCCCTCCATCTCTAAATGAGGCATGTATAATTCTCATGGCTAAGTAGGGGAGGGACCCTGCAGAACGTGCCTCGTATAGGCCGATCTCGCTACTGAACACAGATGCTAAGATTCTAGCAAAGGTTTCGGCACACAGATTGGACGAAGTCCTCCCCCAGATAATAACAACTGATCAGACAGGCTTCATTAAAAATCGCTATACTCGTTTTAATGTCCGACATCTTTTTGACACACTATATTCACCCTCTGAAAAAGTCCCTGAGTGCGTTGTATCCTTAGAGATACTTATTTACAGTTTTGGCAAAAATTTGGATTAGGTCATCGTATACCTTGGATTAGATTAATACATATACATATGCTAACAGTACATTTTCCCTACCATGTTGTCTAACCATTTTTTCACCTCATCTCAACACGAGTCAACTTTTCAGGACAGGCAAAGGAAAGGCATCAGAAGGTTTAAAGATATATTCAAAGTTTAATCTCTTCAATCAACTGTCTGAAAACACATTTCTCTCGATATTTACAGGTCAGATACTATGTGCGCTTTATCTTACCGTGACTTTCCTGAAGAACCTGGCCCTAACCCTGTTGACACATTTCTTTATTTTTACTCACTATCTTAAGGTGCATTGTCAACATTGTACAGAAAAATTCCCATGCTGACAAGTCCACCTCTGGATAGGATCAAAACAGCTTGGGAACATGATTTGGGACATACACTACCTGCTGACCAATGAGATTCCACCCTCACATCAATACACAAATCCTCACTCTGTGCAAGACACTGCCTAGTGCAATTTAAGGTTGTTCATATGGGCCCATATGCCCAAGGTTAAATTGTCTAGTATCTACTAATCTACCAACGATGATGCTACTCTTATCTGCATCTGCTGACTGTGCCCTCAGTTACAAACATTCTGGAGTAGGCTTGGGTGATATGAAGAGATTATTGTTCAGCATGATATTGGTTGGGCACGATAACGGTCCTCACATGGCCGCGATAACAGAAAGACATTCAATCATGCCTGATCAACGCCAGTTATGGATTTTGCACTATATTCAGTCTCTTTTTCTACAGTATGCTTCGCCGCATTGTTGCGTAGCGTATCAGAAAAAAGTAACAACATGCTACGTCTGACACTGTACGTAATTACTAAGGCTGGGGGGTGACCTCTAGCTCACCCGGTAGAGCGTGCACCTCATGTAGACTGAGTCCTTGGCAGCGGCCCGGATTTGATTCCAACCTGCGGCCCTTTGCTCCGAAAAGCGATTCTCTAAGACTTGGGGACCCTTTTTGACACACTTTCATAACACCCAAACAACATAGCATGACATGCATTCTAACTCTACCCTTGACATGTAAAATAACTCCCGACTTCATGGAAATAGCTACATGTTTAGTTTTATTTCTTTTTTTCTAGCCATTCTAGATTATCAAGGAGGTAAGGGGGTAGGGTTGCCTTAATTCATTGCCATTATTATTATCATTGTTGTTATTTTTAAATGATAATACATTGGTGTATATTGTGGATAACAATGTGGAATATATCTTTCTAACCCTGGGAATCTTTGCTGAAATTTTCCATAAAAAGATTTTGAAAAAAAAAGCTGTCAACCTTACCAACTTGCCAACATGAAAGTAAATGTAAATAAGGTATTAAAAATTCCTTGTGTTTGTCAAAAACAAATGCGCTCTCATTCATTTTCTGGGGTGACCTTTAATTTGTGTGTCCATTCTGATGAGGCAGAAGTTAGGGGTATCCAGCTGTGCTATGTGCCAAATATAGCAGTGAGCCAGGCCGTCACTATCTGGTTCTCAGCATCAAAGAGAGGCATTTTGGTTACAGCAGACTAGTGCCATTTCAGATTAAACGGACTGAATGAATGAGAACTTATGGGGAGCTCGCCACATAAATTCTTTCAAAGGGCCGTTAAGAAGTCTATAACTGAGAAATCCTATGTAGGACACATTTCCAAACACGAAATTATGCAAAGTGTTAAGTTCAAGGACTTTTTGGTATCTTAAGTAAGGGGTTCTCAAACTTTTGGGGCCAGGAACCCCTTAAAGGGGGGAACATTTTTCCAAGGACCCCTTCATAATCGTAACACCGACTAAGCATAATGCTTACATTTTTACTCTTGGATGCCATTGGAACCATTTGTATCCTAAAACTTTTCAACCTAAGTACTTCAGACCTGTTTCATAGTGATAAACAGAAACACATTTCAATTTGAATCCTGTTAATTCCACTTTGTTTTCCCTTGATATTCTGGGTGCTTTGTAATCAGATCTCGCTTTAGCTTGGCCAAATTCATGGCTGCGTTCGCCGGCACCTGAAGACACATGACGCATTTTAGTCTCCCATCGCTAATTATTTCGTGGACCCCCTGATAGAGAACCACGGACCCCAATTTGAGAATCTCTGTCTAAAGTGATCTAATCATATAATATCTTGTTTCTCTAGAACACACCTCTAGAGGGTGTTGTATTCTGTACAGATTGTAAAGCCCCCCGAGGCAAATTTGTGATTTGTGATTTTGGGCTATACAAATAAAATTGATTTGATTTGATTTGATTTAGAAAACAAAAAAAAAATGCTGGCGCTGATGCACGAAAAATACATTAAAAAAGTGCATACTCTTATGTCCTCAGCCTACTTATTGAAAGGCACCAGGAAATCCAAGACGGAATGTCTGGAAAACCAGCAGCTAATCTACTGGGCAAAAATATTTGACTAGCATGTCAATGAATAAATTGTGTTCTTTGCTACTACATACCACAGGGATTTCAGTCAAGGTTGTTAGAATTCCTTTGTTATTAATAACAAGAGAGGAATTAGAAATATTTTCCGAAACGAGATGAAACATCTGTGCCTCATGCTGTTCTTATTCAGAAAATGAGGTGAGCTGCCATACACTGAGACCCAGAGCATGATATGCAATTTAATGCTAATTTTCCGCCTATTCACTCCATGCTGCTCATTACATAGACAACTGGTACTCTACCTAGATTAATAGAAGCCAATTAATCTGTGTCAGGGAGGTGAACACAAAGACAGTGTAAGGGAGACGGGAGAGCGTATGCACTCACACATGAACACACAAACGCACGCGAAAGTTTGTCTTGGATGAGAGATTGAGAGAGCCGTGCTGGTAATGAGGCCAATGCGAGTCAATGTCTGAATGTGGGGATCAAAGTTTTCTAGGTTCTCTCTAGAATCTGTTAAAGGTAGAGACGGGAGGAAATGAAAGTCTTTCACAATGACATGCTTGGCTTTAATCTAGCACACTCTTATTCTGCTTTGTTTTCCTCCCCTCACAGCCATTTTTAGTATCTCACACTTATCTTTATCCACTTTCTCTCTTCCTCATCTGCTACTTTCTTTCTGTCTCCTCCAGTCCCTCACTTTCTCTGAAATCTAAGAGGCATCCAGCAGGGTGGGGAATGAGGACGAGGTCAGCAAATATCTGGGACATTCACTACCTCCATTTTCACTGTCCATTTTCTCTCTCAACTCCTCCCTTCCTCCTCTAGACCTTGACCCATTCCCCTCTGTCCCACTCTGCTCCCCCCCCCCACCCCCCCCCCACCTCTCCTACTTCCCATTTTGGAATGATTGATGACCATGATGCTTTGCTCTTGGGCAGTTTATTAACTTCATGGAGCAGGGCTAGAAAGGCCTCACTCTGTCTCTCACTTTTTTCCCCCCCTCTCTTCCCTTATACATTCTGCTTTGGTGCTGTCCCTCTTTCTCTCCCCGTCCTCCTTCGATCATCAACTTCTCCTCTGTAACCCTTTCTCGTCCTCTTTCTCTCTCCAACATTTCATCTATCCTCCTTGGACAAAAAACAGCCAAACTTGACAATCGATGTTTAGCACATACATCTCAGCATATCTGCGTGCATCTGCTCCCCCACTTTCCACCGTTCGAATGAGTGGCATGGCCGTAAATTTGCTTTATGTTGTCATTACTTATGGGGAGCAGCAGGCACACTTCACGAGAAGCGCCGGTTGCGTTCAGGGCATGTGAGTTACGACTAGGCGTAAGATCACATTTCTTGACATGTAAATGCCATGAACACGTGTGACATTTACACAGAGCGACTTGCACGCCAACTCACCCACACACGCCGATATACATGCGGGCAGGTACACGCCATTGGCCATGTAATGCCATGTTAAGGGAGACAGAGGGCGGGTTGACAGGCGGTACTGTAAGTAAATGGTATTAGTTATTGTGTCCATTACGGTTTGTCCTTGAAACTACCAACCCATTTCATAGTGTGTGTGTGTGTGCATGTGTTTTAGGATGTCATTGTCACTTTTACGAACATGGGATGTTTATGTATGCATGGGTATGCATGTATATTTATTATCTATTTGATGTTTTCACGTATAGCATACATAAGCATAGTATATCCAACCAACAGTCTGATTCTACACATCATAAAGCAAAAGCTAATTTCAGTAATATGCTAATTTGCACATGTCCGTGTGTCATCCTTGCCATGCAATCCACCAGGAGCCCAGTAGGACAGCACCAAGAGGTTCAGCGCTAGTAGCTGTAATAATGTTCATAGCAGCTACTGGATGGTGGGAGTAATGGTTATGGTAATGGAGGCTTCATGGGCTATGGCCAACCTGACAAACTACTATGCTAGATATTGCACCTCAGGTTAGAGTTAGAGAGAGAGAGAGAGAGAGAGAGAGAGAGAAAAGAGTGTGAGGCAGAACAGATGACAGAAAATGGCTTGAAAGGCACTGTCCTTATCAGATTTAGTTGGATAAAAACGAGTAAGAAAAATAGAAGGAGAGGTTTAAATTGGATAGTACATTTTAAAGCAATTGACTCTAAAGGAAGAAAAAAAAGAAAGAAATAGAGATACACCAAATTAATAAGTTTAAGTATGTCCAACATAAGGCCCAAAAGCATAATGTAGCCCTTGACAAGCATATATTCCACATATTAACTGCAAATCTTCTTGTAACTATAGCCCACATATGACAAGGAGGGACTAGAGGAAATTACATTCTGCACTACGATACTCTGCCAATTTTTGCCTCTTTGCAGCCTGTCTGTTGGCTTGCACAGTTCTTGCCATCCGCTGTCTGTGACTCTCAGCAACAAGCTGTTCATCACCCACAAGACTCCTGCTGCATGATTTCTTTTTTCCCCTTTCTTCAGCACATTAAAAAACTACCAGGGAAAAAGTAAAAAGGACTAATATATTCTGACGCAACTGAAACCAGCATCAAAATGCAGACCACATTTAAAATTATCCCTCATCTTGCCTATGTTCAGCCTAATGGAAACTGAATCTGTTTATTTCAGTATTAGTATGCCACACATATGCTGTACGGGATCCACTATCTGTTAGTATGTTACAGGGGGGATATTGTGGCTGGTGCACAGACAACTAAATGCTAATTTTTGTTTGTCTGTAGCAACTCGAAACCTTTTTGTGTAGATGTGCGTGAGCCTCGCCCGCTCTTTTTCTCTACACAGTGTCTGGTGTATCACCTTGGGTTCTGTGGATAAAAGCTTTTGTCAAGCAGTCTATATAATTATATAATTTTAACACATTAGAGAGATGACAGGATTGTAAGAAAGGCTTGTGTTTTATGTCCAATCCCCAGACAGAGGTAAAAGGTTCTGTTGAATAGAAAGAACATCTCCAAGGCTTCTCTTTTCTTTGCTTGGTCTGCAGGGGAAGAGAGAAAATAGAAGCAAGGAGGGAGCAAGAAAAGGGACGATAAGGGGAGGGTGAGGTGGGTGATTGAGACCAATACCTCTTTCAAGACTTTGAGTCAATGACATGGCCCTCTGCTGGAGATCTCTTACACCCCCTACCTCGCTCTTTCCTGCCTCCGCCATTTGTTCAGACTTCATCTCTTTCGTTCAGTCCATACATCAGCACTCCATCACTCTGCACAGAATCGCTAGTTTCCCCTTTTTTTTGTTCCTTCCAAATCTTCTTTGCTTTCAATTTCTCCTTCCAAATCCCTCACTCTCCCCGTCTCTCTGTTTTACTACTTGCCTTACAATCCTAAGTTTTCTTTGTTTCCATCTTCTCTGTCTCTGTGTATTGCACAAATCCCTGTTATTTTTCTGAGCATCCTATTCTCCGTTGTCTCCACTCTAGACCTAGTTTTGTCCTCTCATTTCCTGACTCCACCTTGAACCTCCTCAAGGGTTTGAAATTAACTTTTTTCTGCCACTCAGAAATTTGATCTGCCCCTTTTGAAATCTATGCGTTAAATGAAGGAATAGTTTCTGGCCAAAAACTTAATTTTACGAGATAACATTGAACACATCATGTTAACGTTGTAATTTATCTTCGCCCAATAGTCATTTTTACTGAGCAGAGCATGAACGCCTCATAATGTAACTCAATTGAACCTCTCGAATGTGTGCACTCAAGAACACTGTTAAATCAATTTAAAAAAATGTGAGGAGTTGTTCAATTTATACACTGTTCATGCCCCAAATCTTTCAATTAAAGCGAACAAGAGCTTTTGGTCTTCGATAACTGCAGCTATCTGGCTATCTTTGCTTTTTCTGTTCCTGTGTTTAGTTGCTTTGCTTTGTTTTGTCCCCCCACCTCCATGTAAAGGGTCCTTGGGTTTCTTGAAAGGCACTATATAAATGCAAGTTATTATTAGAAGTCTATAGTGCCTGGTTGGATGCAAACAAACAACTTGTGCTGATGTGGGTTGAACACTGCAGTTTAAGGTTGTGCTTATGCAGAGAAGGTTGTGCATTGCTAATGTGGGTTTGCCTGCAGACCACCTATCATCGCAGACACAAGCACCAACAAAGATTTTCATGGTTTTAGTTGGCTAAGGTGCACACACAAACCTGTCCAAAATCATATGAACTCATATGTACAGCAATGGTACATGCTGGTTTCAGTTGCTGCCCATGTGTGTGACATTACTACCAGGGCCGCTGGCAGGAGAGCACTTCAAACCATTAGCATTTTAATTCCAAAAGGTAGCAGCAGCCACCAGAAGGCATCTGTGAGCAAGTTGGGATTCATCTTAATACCAGCTAGGGTCTCACTTACCCAATATTACAATGATACAGGCACTGTATTAGGGTAATCTACAGCTATAACAAGGACATCGATAGCCAACGACTAAATGAGGAGGTAACAGTGACACGTAGGAGGGCAAGAAATGGGCAGAAAACAAGCATGGTTTCTGTAAATTACTGAGATTATGACTTTTAATGCAGAATTTACAAAAACATACTAAGAATTGAGCAGTCTGTAGACAGCATTTCACAAAGTGTTAAATGTTTCCCCTAGCAGGCATTACTAAAGGTTTTTTTTTTTAAGAAGTGAGACTTAATTGTTAGTGTGATTGTTTATTCAACCCAGCTCATGGGTGTGTTTTAGGGATGCACCAATACCGATACCAGATCGGATATCGGGCCGATACTGATTCAAGTAGCTGGATCAAATATCGGTGACAATGGGGCCGATCGATTCAATTTAATTTTATGTTTATATACTATATATATATGTATATATATATATATATATATATATATATATATATATATATATATATATATATATAATATATACATGTATACTGTAATTAATTCCTGTTTAATTTTTGACCAATTTGTTGCTGCATTAAAAATGTTTACACATGAATTGTAATTCCTGTTAATTTTGAAGATTTTTAATCAAGTTGCTGGTGTACAATTTATTATTTTAATAATAAAGAACAATTACATAAAATTAAATTTATGTATTTATTCGTTACATTTTCTTTTACAAAGTTATGAAAGCAATGTTTAAGTCAAACATGATGTTTCCTTACACATAAAGGAATGATCCCAGTCTCTTCCACACAGTGAGGCATACAGCTTATTAATTAAACACTAGTATCGGATCAGTACTCGATATCGGCCGATACCCAATGCCCAGGTATCGCTATCGGTATTGGGACTGCAAAAGACGGATTGGTGCATCCCTAGTGTGTTTAGTTCATTAAATGAATTACTAAATGAAAATGTAATGCTTTAATTCTCAAGGTCTGTTTTTGGCTGTAGAGGGAGGTGTTGAGATGATATTAATGTATCCTCTGAAAGAACCCTGTGAGATAAAGGTGTTGAAATAGCATTTATTTAGTATTCTCTTTTTCTCTCACTACAGTAGTTTTTCAAGATACATGTTTTGAGTAGTTTCCGTTTCAGTTGTTAATGTACACAATGTTGGCACATGCTCAAACATGACTAACATAAAGTTAATGGTTAAACAATTGATATACTGTATAAATGCTGGAAAAGGAAACACTCTCCTTAATTCTCCATGTGCTGTACCTCTGGTCTCAATTCCTGCTCCTTTGTGTTCTACTTTATTTCATAATCTCCACTACTTTTCACTTTAATTCTTTCTTCTGCTTCTTCATTTTTTTTCTCTTTTCATCTGTATCTGCACCATTTTGCCAGACTTCTTTTGCTTCTTGTCCTACTTCTCCATTTCCTCTCTCTCATTTTCTGCTCTATGCTATTGGGCAGCTCTCCTGTGTTTTCATTCATCCTTTCCTTACTCGTTCTTTTTGCTTTAAGGAAAGAGGCAGGATCTGCCTATATACGCACATATGCACACTACTAGTATTTTGTGTATACAGTTCCCTTTGTTAACACCTTATTTTGAAATCCGGACGTAGTCACACATGTGTACTTCCGCTAACTTCCCCAAATCCGTCGCTACCTCTCATGTCAGCTCCTTTCTCTTGACACATCCATGGTCCGCTCCATCGGGGCCATTTGAATGCATTTAACATAAATGTCAGTATATGGGTGCTCTACAGTTGTAGCGTCGGCCGATTTGACCACGGAGATGCGAGTGACGGCTGTCTTGACCGCACGTTACCGCAAAACGATAACGTTTCCTGTCCATTACAGAGTTAGCATGCAGCTTTAGCCGTGATTTCTAGCTCTGCTTTTCCTGCCAATGTGTGAAACCCAAAGTGTTTCCATACTTTACTGTATGTGTAGTGTTTACGTTTTGCCTCGCTGCGGTTTGTTTTGGTTGACGGATACGGGACGGATATGACGTCACGTTACTCAGACTACAACAATAAAAGCAGTAACTTCCTTCTACCTCCACATAGACTCAAATGAAGCAAATATATCGATTCTGGCATTTAAAAAAATGGATTACAAAATCGTAAAAAAAACAAAAATCGTGATACATAGGTGAATCGATTTTTTTCCCACCCCTACTAAATATACACAGACTAACAGAGCCAACCTAGACACAACATACAATGTACGGTTTACCTTACTAACATAAATGTTCCATGCAGCTAGGCTTAAATGAAGACAGTGCAAGCCATACACACACCTATGCAATTACATATCAAAGATTTTCAATTTATTCTCTACACTTTATTATCATGAACATGTAAGTCAGGAACAAATGTGTTTGGGTCTAAAGTACTGGGACATATTAGTGGTTTGATCTCCAATAGTCTCTCTGCAGTCAGTGGGATTAAGTGTTGAAAGACAATGAGAGAAAACCTCCCCACAGCTCACTACAGCTGCTTCACCTGAGGTGATTACACAAAGAATAAGTGTGGAGCTGAATGCTGAATTGAATTTGGCTTCATCGTGGATAGATCATGCATTCTTTGCCATCTTATTCCTACCTGACCTATTTCTGATGAAATAATGATAAGCGATTGCCTGGTTGAGCTGTGTTTTCTTATTCTCTGCTCTCGCTCTGTCTCCCTTTCTATGAAGCAGACCAGGGAATAGACCAGAACAGTGAATATTTGCTTGTAATGTGAAATATTCTATGTATTACAATGTGTGAGGCAGATTTAACTCAAGAAAGACATGCTTTATGTGTTCAGTCTTTGTGTATTAATGCATACTAACATAGATCCCAATGTGTTTAATGCAAATGGTCGAATAGTTCCTTGATTGCATTTTGAATGTCTCACTTGCAGTGGCTGTGGAGCAGTTTGTATAAAGACATAATTATCACCCGAGGTGGCATCATGAAGTGGAATACTGTTACTTCCTGACCCTCTTCACCCAGAGACCAGCAATTTGAATTTTTTTTTTTTTTTTCAGCAGCTTACACTTCATTTATTAATCTCTGAATGCTTTGATAAACAAGCTGATCTTGTGCAGCAGCACCTGCTTCAGGGTCCGTTACAGTTACGCACATTCAAACTTGGGATCAAGCTACAGTCTTCTACTGTGGGCCACTGAGCTGCTCCACCGAAGCTGCTGAGGGTTAAGTGCCTTACTTACTCAAGGGCACCACTGCGGCAGAGCAGAGCATGATTCATTCAATTTCCTCACCCAAGAGTTTTCCCTTGGAGGTTCAAGGCTTTGATATGGAAACCTTCAAATTACAGGCGTGCTTGATGTAAAATTGATTTTGCAACATTTCAGGATAAGACAGAAAGTGTGAATATCCTCTGAAGCTCTAATTGATGTCATAAACATCATTAATGCCTCTTCTTAAATTGTAAATCACAGTTAGTAATGACAGAATGGGAGTTGCAAGAAATAGGACTATTGCCAGTGGGTCAATCCAGATAATATATTTTACTAACTACTAAGGAGAATCTCATCTGTCAAATATTCCACACCTTTGAGGGTTGAACACATTATTAACTGCATGATTACACGTATTTTGCTAATCCTTGTGTCAACACGATGTCATCCTGTACCCTCCACAGTTAAACTAAACACTGTTGCTGTATCTAGAAGAGCGGCTTTTTGTAAGGTTGAAATTGGTATTTGAGTGCTGGCATGTTAGACGAAATATATGATTTACGTGCTTAATAATCAACAAAACCGATGATAGAATTAGACATATTGCAGGTGAACTCTTTTTTTCCTGTCAGTGGGGAACACTGTGAGGATTCATTGAACCAAAGACTTCTGCAGCTTTAAGGAAATACTGCTGAGCTCTAGCTCTCTGCAGCAAAGGCCCTGATGGGTAATTAGGTTTGTGATGAAAGAAAACCGAGTCCAGATGCATTTACTTGTCAAAAATGTAAATGTCTTTATCCTGGTAGCAGTTTTTAAAAGGGTACACTGCAATTTCAAAGTTGAGCTATCTTTTAAACTCACTAGTTATAATGTCGCAATATTAAAGGCATTGCAAATGTTCATAAAGCAAAGAAGAATGCAGTGGTTTTCTCTAGCCATGACTTTCTGTGCCTGCTATTTTTTTTTCTCTAACTCAGAAAGTGATCAAGCTCTTTCAGACTTTTCCAAACATTTGACTTTGTTTTGAGGCCAAGGCCCAGTAAGGTCTTTGAACACTGCTGGAAATACACTACTGAGTTGAATTTCTTTTCAACGAAAATATCTGGCCCTGTCAAGGAGGAGCAAGGTTTGAATACTTAAAAAGGGTTGAAAATTCAAGATCATTCCTTTGAGTTGTTCAATTCTATTCACACATTGAAAGTTTTGCCATGATTATAGGTTCTCTATACGATATCTAGAGCATTAATATAGCAGCAAACAACTATTTGCTATGTAAAGATATAGTGGAGTAATGTCTACCTGAGCAGAGAATGAAGTCACTCTCCCTCTGTGTGTGTTGTAGTAGCTTCTCTGTGCTTTGTTGACATAACCGGGACCAGCCATGGGTACCTTTTAATGCATGTTAGTGCATGTGAGTGTGCACCAATGGCTAGCTCGTGGCCGCCGCTCTACACTGCGCTCATATGGCCGTTGCAGCTAATAACACGTCCCAACCAATGGCGCCTCTGCAGAAGCGCAGCACCCACCCTCCAGGTTTCCCCTCACGTTAGCTCTGTCAGCACTGTTGCCGTTGTTTGCACTGTTAGCACCGTTAGCTGCGATCCTCTGGCTCAGCCGTCGCCATGTTGAGAGCCATGCGGAGGCAATAGATATGCTCTGAATTCTGTATTGAGCACCTTTAATGACTAAGAGGTAAAGGGCGAGACAATGAAAGTGAAAGAACAAAAGTGAATACCAAAACATTGGATGAAAATGGAATTTAATTGTTGATTTCATTTCCAGTTTGACCCTGACTTTATGGCACGGTTTAATGAAATATCTGGAGTCATTTTAGGAAAAGTTAGAAGCACATAAATGCACTCTGCATGAACTTCAGTCCCAGAACTATCAACCTGATCTGCCTGTCCTTCAGACAATCTACAGAGGCATCTTCATGAAACTTTTAAAAGCCGTAATTTCTTTGAAGTGGAAACTTGTCCTGTAGATGGCTTTGTATAATCCCCCAATTCACTTGCTTGCTGTACTGTGAAAAGGCCTGTTTTTACTGGAGATAGTGAGTGCCTCCATCGACACAGAGAGCTAAACCACAACATCCCAGCCCTCTCCGTCTCTTCTCTCCGTCTATCTCCCCACCACAACACACAAACAAATGTGCCTACGCACATATTTAATAAAACATATCTCTTCCCAGCCTTTTACCTCCACAGCCATGCCTTCTCCTCTGTCCACTTTGACCATTTTTTTTGTTTCTCCCACATGGTATCACTTGGTCAACCTGATCTTATAAATGATTCACAGACCGTTTACATGCACCAAATCACACCACATGCATTATGCAGTGTAGCTTTGGTGTAGCTCTCCAATCCCCTTCCCCTCTGCTCTTTGCTCTCTTCCTTCTTCCTTCCCCTTTTCTTCCCTAGACCTCACGACTTCAAACCCTTCAGTTTCTTTGCCCCGTACCCTCTCTTTACAATCTCTTTTTGAAAAGCTGCTCTCTCTCCCCCTCTCTTACCTTCCCTTCATGTTTTCGCTCCTTTTCATGCAATTCTGGTTCCAGTGACCCCCATCCTTCTAATTTCATTCCTACTTTCCTCTCTTCCTAGAGGTGAAAAGTTTGACTCTTGATACTGCTACATCATGAAAGACTTCCAGCTAGGAGCTAGACCACCCTCTGAGCTCGATCTGCAAGTCTGTTTTCTCGTTTTCGCTCACTCTGTTGGTCTCGCTCTCAGATCCTAAATCTATGTCTCATCTCCTTTCTGTTTCCCTCTCTCACCGTTTCCATCTGTCTTTGTCAGTGAGTCCTTTAACTCAGTTAATATTGTTTTATATTATTATCAGCATCATGATTTGAGCTTCTTCATTTGGTCATCTTCATCTCCGCAGCGGCTCAAACTACTGCTCGCAGAACACAATGTGAGATATGTCAATCCAAGGACAACAAAGCCCTGCAGCCAGTTTGTAAGGCTAGTTTTGCTCGACTCTCGGTGACCTTGAAAGAAGTCTGTAAGGAATGGTATTGTATGAATGCTGGTCACATCATGACCATCAACATTAACCTTCACAGCAGCTACTCCGTTTTTTTCTGGTTCTAAATTACGATATGTAAAATATCCAACAGTTGGACATAAATCCTATTGCCATAATTGTAATCTAGTGTCCAAACTAGGGCTGTCAATTGATTAAATTATTTAATCGCATGATTGTCCATAATTAATCATGATTAATCACAAATTAATCGCACATTTTGAATCTGTTCAAAATGTACCTTAAAGAGAGATTTGTATTTAATACTCTTATCAACATGGGAGTGGGCAAATATGCTTGCTTTATGCAAATATATGTATATATTTATTATTGGAAATCAATTAACAACACAAAACAATGACAAATATTGTCCAGAAGCCCTCACAGGTACTGCATTTAGCATAGAAATATATGCTCCAATCATAACATGGCAGCCCAACAGGCAACAACAGCTGTCAGTGTGTCAGTGTGCTGACTTGACTATGACTTACCCCAAACTGCGTGTGATTATCATAAAGTCTAAGTTTGGAGCGTTATTTAGCCTCCTTCGCGACACGCAAGTACAGTATGACATGTTTGGTACCAATAGATTCTTTAGGTTAGTTTTAAATGATACCAGTGTCTTCACTCTAGGTTTAAAACTGAGCCCGCTACAACCTAAAAGTTGCGTTAATGCATTAAAGAAATGATTGGCATTAAAACCAATTTGCGTTAACGCGTTGTTATCGTGTTAACTTTGACAGCCCTAGTCCAAACCAAATACCTTTAAGGAAAGAGATCACAGACCACTTTACTTTAATCTTAAATAGTCGGACAGATCTGAATCAAAAGCCTTATCCATAGACGGATACAATTTGTACTGCACAGTAGAGGTCGACCGATATGGTTTTTTTATGGCCGATGCCGATGCCGATTTTTTACAGAATCAGGACAGCCGATGGCCGATATATGATGCCGATTTTTTTTTTGCCGATATGTTTGGATGGTTTTCTTTTTTTCCTCCATCTGATAAAATATAACAGCTTAATAATAACAAATAATACACAAAATGTCTTAACTTAAGTAAACATTTATTGAACAACACTTATGTTCTGTCTCTCCAATTTGCACTTTGTGTCTGCACTGCAGTGCATATTTTATTTTGCGCATGATGGTTAATAGTAGTAATAGTACAGGGCTCAAAACCTTTTAAACACCTTTCCAAAACTGTCCTAAAGCATGTTTTTTATTTATGTTTGTTGACAGACACTGTTACAAGCTATATGGCCATAATCTAAGTGATCAAAACATAATAATAACTTTGCTCACTCGTATTACACAGCCTGCTGCTCATATCTGCTGCGGACTACAAACAGGCCAGTGACGTCATAGACGCGCTGTAGGACCCATAGACCGTAGAGATGTTTAATGAGGAAGTGAACTTTTTGCTAAATGTTTCGACAAATTGCTCGTGTTTCCGCCCTCACACGCAAACTTGCACTTATGACAAGCATTGTCAGCATCAACTCTAGTAAAGTGTAATCACGCATTATAAGTTTAGTTTTCTCCGTCATAGTTACTAAGAGCAGAAGCTCTGTGTGTGTGCGCTGCAGCAGCGTGTCTGTGAGAGCTGCTCCGCCCCGCACACAGCGCTGCGTTACCTACGGAGAGAAATTCTCCGTTACCAAAAACAGAATTGATAACGTCGGAGCATTTCATATCTAACCAATTAAATATATAGGGCTTTGAAAGAGAAGAATTTAAGCCTACCGGTTTCTCCCAGCAGAATGGCAATTTGATTGACACAAGGGGCGGTGTCACACGTGTTCCACAGCAACAACAACACTGGGCTGCCCGCAGATGTGCCTGCTTGATAATCGGCTTAATATGCTCAGGCATCGGCCGATGCCGATTATGAAAAAATGTCAAATAATCGGCCCGATTAATCGGCCGACCGATAAATCGGTCGACCTCTACTGCACAGTAACAAAAATGTATATGGAAAAGCACATACTTTGATTGGACATCTTTGGATGTATAACTGCAAAGGTAGCTAAAGACAAGACATTACATCATTATTTCATCAGTAAATAAAAACAACCTGCAGGGGATAATTAGATCATTTTGGACTAATGATGTAATGTTACAGTGAACTACGGCTATGGGTGAGGACCTAACTCAATTTAGATTCAAGAAAACAGAACATTTAACCATAACATTATTAAAAAAATACAATTTATTTATTAAGGATAGTTTTTACTAAAAGTGTAGGATAATGGATTTGTAGTTGCTGCTTGTGATTGAGGATGATGGCACTTGTCTTGTGACTGTGCTCCCCACTGCAACTGCTAATTCTGTCCTTCTTTTCAATGATAAAAGCTTTTAATGAAAAATCTAACTGCAGCAATCATTACATTGGCAACTCAACTGACCCAGAGAGAGAGAGAGAGAGCGAGAGAGAGCGAGAGAGAGCGAGAGAGCGAGCGAACGAGAGAGAGAGAGAGAGAGAGAGAGAGAGAGAGAGAGAGAGAGAGAGAGAGAGAGAGAGAGAGAGAGAGAGAGAGAGAGAGAGAGAGAGGCTATACAGTGAGATAAGTGATTTCCATACATATGCATAAGAATATGCGCAAACATGCCTGTTCACGTGTTACTGTGCATTCACACTTTGTCCTTGGTGCAAAACACATTATATAAAGCTCTCACTGGGGAGTCCTCACACACTCGTGCACACACACACACACGTGCACGCAGACACAGCCCTAGATATCACATTGGGTCATAGGAGCCCCAGATAAACGCAAACCGCTAATCAGGCCAACCAAAATAGAGCTCATCATCTTTGGGTTGAAATGAGGTTGCGACTGAGGTTATCTTTGGCTTTCCTGTGGGCAATCACGGAGAAATTCATTTGCGCTGGAGAAGCATTGATGGTGTCAGTTCGCAATAACTTATATGTGCCGTGGCTCGTAATTACATGATCAGTATCAATCTGACAATATTGCCCAAGCCTTTGGGGGGGTTAACTTGTACACCTTGGGAAAATGACTAAATTGCTTGAAATTGACAACTGAGCCAATAAGCCTGAAAATTGTGACTACAGTGAAAAAGAAAAATCAATTGTTCGGCATTATACTTTGTTTTGCAGTGCAGGTGAGAAAGTGTTCACTTTAAGGAAAAAGTACTTTTACTGTTGTTTGACGAGATGAACGTGAAAGTGATACATGTAAGTTTTCTGAATACCTGAAAAGCAGAGTTATTTGTTTTTCTGACCGTCCATGTTTCACAGCAAATAATGAACATATGAGAACTGATTAGAATTAAAGGAATCTGAAGCCATTTAGATCGCTCAAGACATTTTGAGACTGAACAAGGATTTAACAAGGAGAAGATTTTTCTCTCTATGCTTTTTCCTGCAAAAATAAAATAAAATGAAAAGGTTAAATACAAATCAATGCTTGGTGTCACATAAATTCTTCTTGATTATGCAAACAACAAGGTCTTGTAGATACCTCTTGCTTTGTTTTGAGGTTGTTGTACACTGAAAACATTGGACAGCATTTGGTAAGACAAGTTTCTAAGCCTTTTTTTTTAGGTGAATTTAGTGCTGCTGTGTTGCAGATAAATAGCCCTACTTTGGCTTTTTAAATGGCAAGAGACGAGCCAGAAAAGGGCAGGAATGTCATGAGTGTCACCAATAGGCAATTTATCACTATTATGCGATGTATAAGCTGCACACACAGTCCACATAATTACACTAGCTGGCAAGAAAACAGTAAGCAAGAAAAACATGATTTGTCACTGTACTCCAATATAGACATGAAAGGCTGATGTTCAAAAAAACACAGCAATCATACTGCAAGACCTTTTCAATGAAATACTAATTTAACCTTTGATTTGACAGCAAATTCAAACACCTTGAAACAATGACATTAAAGTGGTCTATGAGACCATTTTTATAGCCGCTAACAAACACTAGTGACACCAGACAAAAGCTAAATGAATTATCATTTACTGACAAATGTCTCCACTCTTATTCTATATAATCCACTTATCTGTATGAAAGAGGCTATAAAATGCACTGTGTACTATACCATATATTTCTTAGGGCTGTGTGTTGGGAAGAATCTGGTGATACGATACGTATCATGATACAGGGGTAACGATTCAATATATTGCTATATATTGCCTTTCTTTTTAATCTAATTTTAGGAAAACTGTCATAGTTTAAAGTCACACCATATGTATAAAATCAGAGTAAAAAAAGTCACTATGTGAAATGGCTACTATGTAAAGGATAATGTACAGCGAGACGGTCATTGTTGTGAAAGAATCGCCCTGAAGGGTCGCCGGGATTGACCAATCAGAATCGAGTATGCAACACAGCGGTGTAATAAAGTCATACAGCTACTACAGTCTCAGCTTTCCAGTCATACCCAATTTATGCAATTCTAAGACTGTTTAGGGACGCCAGTACGGAAACAAATTCAAATACACCATTTTAGATTAGGTGAAAATAACATTTTTGTACTGCATAGTTTTTGCCCCAAATTGCATGGAATTAGCACAAAGTGGGCATGTCTGTAAAGGGGAGACTCGTGGGTTCCCATATTGAACCCATTTTCATTCACATATCTTGAGGTCAGAGGTCAAGGGACGCCTTTGAAAATGGCAATGCCAGTTTTTCCTCGCCAAGATTTAGTGTAACTTTGGAGCGTTATGTAGCCTTCTTCGAGACATGCTAGTATAATATGGTTGGTAAAAATGGATTTCTTAGGTTTTCTAGTTTCATATGATGCCAGTACCTTCACTCTAGCTTTAAAGCTTAGCCCGCTACAATCTTCGAAAGATCGAATAGCAGCCGGGTCCTCCAGGACCGTTGGATTTTTAAGAGGTTAATTAAAAATCGATAAAGCATTTTGGAGAATTGATAAAGTATCGCAAAACACAATATCATGAAACTCATGTGTATCAATATTTTCTTAAACCCCTAATATTTCTTGCTTGGATCTATATTATTTTGCATTATGATACTATAAGAAATGTTCATCATAGTATCTGGTGATAAACAAGCATATACATGGTGACACAGAACAATGTATTCACATTTAGAATAGAAGTACAAAGCAAGGTAAATTACATTTGACCAAACTGCCGGCATTCTATGAAGGTTGTTTCTATTTATTATTATAAAAAATCAGCAATCGGCAGATTTACATTTATCAATACTACACTGATATTTCAAGTTAATACAACAGCCAAAACCTGAAACCAAATATGAACAAAATTTGTTGCGACAGGTATCCTCTTGTACATTTGAACACTTATACATGTAACCCAACATGGTCAATCTTTAACAACTTCCTTACTAATGTTTTCTCTAACTCAGTCAATCACTTCAGATAAAGCAAACCGCTACCTCACAATCTAGAGCTCAAACACAGAGCCTTGCAAACATGCTACAAGATTTATACAACACAAAATCTTAGGGTTGGGCGATATGATGGTATTTACCGCGGGACGGTAGAAATGTGTCCACCGGTAGAGATTTGGAATTACCGTTTTTACTGCGGTAGCAATTCTCGCGAGACCTCGCAATGTTGCGAATCCAGCTGCCTCGCAAGGTGACATGATTTGGGCAGACATGGAGGAGGATACTGTAGTTTATTTTGAAAGTGTTTTGTCAGCTTTTTGAAATTAAAGATGAGCAAATCCTGCAGGAAAAGTCAGAGGCTCAGAGGTAGAGCGGGTCGTCCACTAATCGGAAGATCGACTGCTCGATCCCCGGCTCCTCCAGTCCGCATGTCGAAGTGTCCTCGGGCAAGACACTGAACCCTAAATTGCTCCCGAAGGCTGAGCCAACGGTGTGTGAATGAGCATTTAGATTTGATCATAATGAGCAGGTTGGCACCTTGCATGGCAGCCTCTGCCATCAGTGTATGAATGTGTGTGTGGTTGGGTGAATGCTGACATGTAGTATAAAGCGCTTTGAGTGGTTGGAAGACTGGAAAAGCGTTATGTAAATGCAAGTCCATTTACCATTTATTTGCATCTGTTAACCTTAAAACCTGTAACACTTGAAATTATTGTTCTCAGGAACCTTAAAGCTTCCATTTTGAAAGTCTCAGTCTTTTGTTTCAGAGTCTTTTGTTTTTTTATGCAAGTGTTGTTTGTATGGAAGTTCCAAATAAAAGATGAAAATAATAAAAATGTGATGAAGCATGGTATGGTTATTTTAAACCAGTTCTTGATTAAATTTACAGAACAATTACTTTATCATGATATATACCGTTAGCGTGATATAAAATTGCATATACCGTGACAGAAGATTTTGGCCATATTTCCCACCCCTACAAGATCTCACACAACTTTACTTTGGTTCAACTGTTTAAAGCAGTCCAGTCATTTACTGTAGTATGCACATGAGTCAGTGCTGAACTCAACCTGGGGTCTCCTCCTCATCTCATCTCAGAGAAGATTGGGATGGTGTGATTTATAACAGCGCTGTACATCTTCTTTATGTGCTCTCTATAAGGAGAAATGTCGGGGAACGACGATATGTAAATGAAGGATAGGAGGTTTATGGTGAAGAATGGAGAAACAGGTGGAGGGACCAAGAGCGGGGAAGGAGAAAAGAGAGGCAGAGATAGAAAGAGGAAAGGGAGGAGATGTACTGAATGATCGGGAGGTGAGGAGTCAACCTACAACCACCAACACTCTCAAAAACGCCCTTGGGACTTGCTCCACAACCTCCTGTGTCAAATAACACGTGTTCAAGGCTCTTAAGCTCTTTGCTGCTCTCACACTTCTCCCTTTCAATCGCCTTCACTCTCTAACTCATCCTCTCTCTCTCTCTCTCTCTCTCTCTCTGAATCAGTGTTTTTTCCTCTCACACCAAAGAGTGATTCATCCATTAAGATTATTGATCAAAACAATCAGAGAGCAACAGGGAGAACAAGAGAAAATGAGAAAGAGAGAAAGAATTGAAGCTCTCTACTGAAGCCTACTAATCTCCCAGAGAGATGCACGGACAACTTCCTCCCCTAAGTGCCTGTCAGAGTTGAACAGGTCCTGAACTTATAGGAAGAGCATTTATAACGTCTCAGAGTGATGCAGAGTCATCTGGGGCAGAAAATATTTAATACCATGCACTTTAAAAGGGAACAAAGATCCTTTTTGCGGTTGCTGCTCCATTTTTTCGTTTTCATTATTAGCTTGTTTTTTTTAAGCTGACTTGATGTCTATGGACTATATAATCTTTCTTGGGAAATGTAATAACGCAATGCATGATTTTAATTTTTTTACTTTATCTGGAAATTTAATGCAATTTTTCTAAAGTGCAGTGTAGCTAATGCACACAATTGAATTTTATGGAAGGTCCAGGAAATACTGACAATGTCAACCGCCTCAACAACGTTTTGTGTACACGTGTGTGTGTGGATGCACGTTTGTATTGGACTATATAGAGATAGTACACCAACAGGGGACATGTACAGACAATATATATCCCAGTTTGACTGAGTGATAAACCTTTCAACAGGCTGCCGTGAATAATCCATTCCATTAATGTTCCCTCTCTGAGCCCAACAATGGGCCTCCTCAACTATGACCAATAGAACTTCATTACTCCCCATTGTGAGAGAGCTCGGCTTCCTATAACATTACAGCAGCGTGACCTTGACATCTTGTTAGAGCTAACATTAAACTTTATGGGCACCGCCTATGGTGTTTAACTATGTCTGAGATATATATGGAGTCTGCTCATATGGATATGGATGGGAAGGGGGGGGAGGGGGGGAGGGTGAAGGGGGAAGTCATGAGATCACAGATAGTGGTATTTGGTTTAGCTGGTGCAAAAGACTGAGGAAGTGTGCTGTTGTGTGAACAGAAATCCCATTTGTTTTAAAGGCTTATGAACCGCTGAGAAGCTGTGAATGAAATGCTGCCATAATACCCTGTCGACTTGCCCAAGATGATTGCTCTCATCCGCAGCCGCCGGACAATATTCCGACCGCTATTAGGCGTATTGTGTTAAGCTGCTCAACGAAAAAGTTGTTAAAATTGTTGGGATGAATAAACATTACAGTTTACAAATACAAGATTTACAGATTGCAAAGCTTCCTGGGACAAACGTGTGATCTTGGGCTATATAAATTACCATCATTATAAACTGCCCTATATATGTACACCACAGTACATACACTGTAAACTCTTAATGTGGAATTATAATTACGCCTCAGGAGTGTTTTACTGCGGCCAGTTTCTAAAACCATCAGGCTTATGCCACACTGCGTAACACACAATAATCACAAGCATGTATTATTTTCTATGCCTCAGAACCACTTGTTCAAAGCAATTACAATGAAATGTCGGCCTGTGATTAGGGAATTACGCCCGGCAAATTAAAATGCCAGCACTGCGAACCAATAAGAAGACTTTTCTATCGTTAAGTTGACAGCCAGTGCTATATTAAATTTATATCACAATGGGCCTGGGTTTATGAATATTAGATTTATGCACTTACAGAGAGAGGGAAACCTGATTGCACTTTTACAACATCTCTGGATTAAAACTGAAAAACCACCTGTGGAAAAGTGGGCAGAGTTGTGGGTGGTGTGTACTTAAAGACTGTCATCAGCTACAATATGCTAACTGAACCAATAAAGACTCTATAACAGCTGCAATCACAAAGGGAACTAACAAAGCATATGAGATGCAGTACATTCCCAAGCATGCAGTGAGTCAGTTCATATTTTCAGAGAATCCAAGGGCAAAACTTGCTCACAGCACAGCTTCTCTGTGTTAAAATGAAAACAGCATTTAAGTCGCAGAGCTCTCATCAAGTGAGGCTGTGATCAAAGCTTTCAGAGCCGCGTGTTGACTGAAGAAGAGAGCAAATGTCAAGAAATGTCAAAATTTTATTACACAAAGAGAGCAGTGGTATTTCTGTTCGGGGACAACCTGCGCAATATTGTCAGCCTTGCAAATTCTTAAGAGTCTAATCCTCTCCTGTGTCTCTGAATATAACGTGTACTGTGAAGTGCTGCATAATTTTATCTTTATTGTTATAATTGTTGTGTATAAACAGAATCTATTTTTTAATAGTTTAAGTACATTGTGCTCTTCGATAACTCTGCAATGATGGTATGTAATTGTTGGTGTGTATACTCTTCCTCTGATGCTATACAGACCACGGTTGAGTTTCTCTTCCCCTCTGCTTGCGTGTCTATCCCTCTCTCTGTCTTTTAGAAAGCTTGTGTCATGGCTGAGAGAAAGCCCCTACAGGACACTAAAAACTACATACAATTCAAAGTCTAAAAAAAGGAAAAAAATTGTGAAGCATTAGCATCACAAAAGGAGGAGCGGAAGTATTGTCCTATTTTGAGAAAGCAAGTCCGAGTGAGTGAGTGAGTGAGTGATGGTGCCTTCAAATGGGGTCGTGTTTACCGTGCTCAAGAGAAGAGTCCATATAAACGCCCCCCTCTTGTGGTATTCACGACCTCGTAAAGTTTCTGAAAGCTCTGAGTTCACGAGTTGTGACGTGTTTTTTGACGTTGTCAGAAATGGCAGAGACCATGGAAGTTAATTTTTCGGAACATAATAAGTGAATAAGTTGTTTTTCTTCGTAATTGTATAATATGTCTGGGGAAAATGTTGATATTCCCAACGGCCTCATCTTTTTCCTTCGTCATTATGCCTTTGCATTTCCTGCATTATGTCACCCACTTGCTAGCTTGTTAAACTGTTAGCCTCTGTGGCTTCTAGACGCTAATAGAGGTTAATATTGAAGTTGCTTAGCAGCGGTGTTCTCACGACTTAACCACTTGAGCGCCAAGCATAATGTGTACGCGACTTCCCATGTTGTTAACAGGAGGTCATGAGTTTCATTTGAAGGCACCATGAGTGAGTTAGCGAGTGAGTGAGTGAGTGAGTATGTATAGTCGAGAAAAAAAGGAATGTGTCAGTGGGATGCGTGTGTGAATTTGAGTCTCTTTCAGCATGGCGTCACTCAAGTCACCGCTCCCTAAATATGGACGCTTGTATTCCTGAACCTGCCTACCAGTCCGACAATGCATGGCTAATAATAAACACATTCACGGTCACGCATACATACACACGCACACACTCACAGCCCGTCTTCGCTCCGGATGGCAAGCGGTTCTCAAAGAGCCCCGGGACTTATCGAATTAGATTAAAGGGAATACAAGATTTGACATATTTGAATTTGGTGAAGCTGCAACAACAAAAGTGCACACTTTGCTCAGGCATTCTCTGTATTCAAATAGGACGTGGAGACCAAGAGAAAATTGGGCAGTGAATCCTCTAAATAAATTTCAAACGACAGAGAAAAGGGGCCTGCTGTCTCCTTAGTTTTTGAATTCCAGTCACTTATGTTTAGTCTCCCCAACTGTGTAATCTGGGACTGGCACAGAGAGATGGGAGATTCTCCACTGTTCAAGCATTTATCACATCCCTTTGAAGAGGAGATTTGGTGAATTGCCTCATAATTCTTTTAAATGACTTGTTTATACAGAAATGAACTCCACTTGACTTGACGGCTCGGAATACTTTTGATTAGTTAGTTTGGGGCCGAAAGTTTTCTTCGTATCATAAAATGATTCTCCCTTTGACTGAGCAATAACATACTGTATGAAGTCCCAGTCTCTTCAATGAGCAACAACTGATTTGTAAGTTCAGCCAATGTCAAGATGTGCTTTGTTTTGTTCTAAGGCAAGTTTTAGTCTATAAGCCTTCCTGAATAACTGAAGCTGATGAAACCTGCCTCATATTTCTCGTTGATACAGCATTTCACCTCTTACTGCCACAGCGCAAAAGAAAGAAAATCAAGAAATGACAGTTTCATGAGTGCAAAATTTAATGGGCAATATGATATCCTTGCCTCATTTCATACTGGAGGTAATTTTGAAGATTTGTGTTGCAGCATATTGCCTGAGACTGGATTTACAGTATAGCAAGCTACACAGAAAGATGCAAATCCCACAGTCTCTTGATTCAACTCTGATTTAGTTTGTTACATTTTCTGCATAATGTCTACTGTTATTTACACAGCCTATATTTTGCAAAGGTACCAATGGTAAATGTAATACAGTGATACATTGCCTTTTTAAACAAGATTATTACATAATAATCTAGGTGTCTGGCAGCATACACTTGCAATGAAAGATATTAAGGTACTAAATCCCCCCCACTGTTTCAAATGAAGATACAATTGGAGTCTAGATGATTATACGTTATCAGTTAGGGGAAATGGTTGGCATGATTCCTCCAGAAGGGAATACGCTGTAGCTGTGTTCTAAAGAAACATTTGGTTTGCTTGAATACTCACTTGATACATTTGCTTTATTGGAGTGTGCACTGACTACGGAAAACAATTTTCAGCATACAGCTTTCACCATGTTTATTGACTTTGTCTTTTTTTGTTTTTGCTTTAAGCTTCATTCTGGAGCATTAGGGAGTGTTTCTGTGTGTGTGTATGTGGGTGAATGTGTGTGTGTGTGTGTGTGTGTGTGGATGTGCGTGTGCATGTTTTCCTTGGTGTTTCAGTTTACTGCATTCACAATCATACGTTGTCGTAAGTGCAAAAGTGCAAACCAATTTACTGACAATCAATACAGATTTACTGTGCTTTGTTGTGCGGTGCAGTGTTGTCACACTGACTCTTGAGAGCCAGCTAGAGGGCACGCACACACACACACACACACACACACACACACACACACACACAAACTTTTACTGCTAAAGGGACACATACCACAACTCTCTCCTCTTTATCGATATTAAATGGTAAATCCATATGAAGGAGATTGAATCCCTTTTTTTATATAATTACTTTGTAATTATCATTATATACCATTACACTGATGGTTCTGTGGCTACCAAGAGATTTAACATTTACCATATCTGCAATGAACATCTACTAACTGGTTGTGAAAATAATATGTGACATACAAACTATGATAAACGCAGAGAATATCAGTGTCTTATTTTATCAGCTGCTTGTTTCATATGACTACATATTCTGAAAATTAGGACATTTAATCTAATGACAGCTTGTCCTTTGTCAATAGTTTTCTCCCTTCTAGCTTTGACTGAGGTAAAGAAGAAAAGTTCAAACTTGATTTTATCCAGAGATATCCATGCGGAAAGCTTGAAACAATCAGTCTGCCAAAATAATATTATTCTGACTATACCATTATTGTTTTGTTGTTTTATTAAAGACACTGTTTTGTTATGCTAACAAGGGGTATAACAACTAGGGCTTTCCCGAATACCATTTTTTGGGCTTCGAAGCTTCGGTGAGAAATATTCAAAGGTATTCCAAGTTTCGCGGCGTGGACGTGATATGGTTCTCAAAATCTATACTGGCTCCCCATTTCTGTGAAGTTCTTTTAGGAGACTGTGACAAATATTTACTGGAACGTAATTTCCCCAGTCTACTGGTTTTCATTTTGGAGTCCATATATTGCCAGGCAGACTCAGCGGCCATAATTCTCTCTCAGCATATTGTGTTGGCTACACTCTGTTGCATTTATGGTGCTTCATTATGTTTGTTAAATATTACCACAGATTCAAAGTGGGTGCCAGGTCTATCTCTCCAGTTTGACACTAACTACTAAGTCACAAGATGGAATGGTTTTAAGGACTTATGATATGAATTGGAATGAATGGGAAATCCAGAGTTGAGATATTTTATTGTCTACAGTTCCAGCCAGTCTGCCTTGGTTTCAATTTGCTGCTCTGAACACAACAGGAAGTAATGGCCAGATAAAGGGCTTTCCCCCTGCACACCATCTCTCTTTCAGCTTTCACTTTGGAGTGGATATGTTGCTGGGCAGCAGTACTCACGTTTCTCTCTGTGGACGTGTATGATTAAGATGCTACAGTATCGCTACTGACAACACTGGCTAGGGGGATTACCTATCATGTAACTGTGCAGCGGAAGGGAGCGCCTTGGTAGCCCAGTGGTTACAGCACATGCCATATAAACGCAACGTCCCGGGTTCCATTCCGGCCTTGGGACCTTCTCTCCCCCCATTTCTACACTGTCCTCTGTCAAATAAAGGTGAAAATGCCCCAAAAATTATCTTAAAAACTGTACAGAGGAAGATAAGTAAAATAGTATGCGCTAAAGATGCAATGTTGCTGCCCTAAAAGTGTGAGCTATCATCAGCTACTTTAGTTTCTTAGAAGCCACTGCGCATTTAAACACCTTTTAAGTCCATTTTAATCCTGTTTGACACGTGTTTGTACTGGTTCAGTTTGTTGGTCTTCTAACTGACCGTCCTTTGCATCTATATTTACTATCACCTGGCTTAAATTGCTTGGTTCTATTAGCTGAGGAATATTTTTGTGAATTTTGTTTTAACAGACAGAATATTATGTAAATCTAAGATTAATGTCACTCTCCAGAGATCCAGAGGAAAACATGTAATGTTCCCCTGACCATCTTCATGTTTTCATTTATTTTGATTGGTACACAAGACTGACTCGGAGGAGTAGTACACACTAAGTAATGTGTTTTATACCCTCATTGATGTTGATCCAACATCAGTGTTTAATCTCCAGTCAATGTCATCTCAGACTAAGTGGGGCTGCAAATATTTCCAGCATACCAAGTCACAGAAGAAGCTGCTGTCAAATAAACCAAATGAATTAAAATAAGTCTCTCATTTAAGATTTGTTTGCACATGATGTACAACTGAATTGACATCAAGAGTGTATTTTATTTACTGTCTGGTTGGCTTTCTTTTCTTTTCTTGACTTGGTGATTGTTAGCGCTGTCAACTGCAGCCCAATTTAGCACCAGCCTGAAAAGAGCTGATATCGACGTTCTGTTTTGCTGGCAGGTTACCACAGAACCCGGTTGAATATAAAGCAGTGTTGATTTTATATTGTGTCAGTGTTAATTTGATGTTTAATCAATGAGTGAATAACACTGATTGAAATAACATCGAACATTGATGGCGAATCAATATTACTCTGAGGGTGCAAATGGATGTTAAATGAAAGTGTTGATGCATTTACACAGACTCTGTTCTCGCTGATTACATGTTAGTCTTCTATTTTTGCATGGGGCGTAGACAGCTTATTCAAAGCCAGCTGCAAATGAGAGCTTGGGTAAAATGTAGAAATACGAAAGCTACTCTGTTTATCTTTTGAAGCACATAATTTTTGATAAAGGATAATTAGGTGTGATTCTAAGTTTCGTCAGTTTGACAAGTAAAGACAAATAAAAAAAACTGCGCTCTCTAGAAACAAGTGATAGAAAGCAGATTGTGAACCAGATGACGTGTGAAGTTAGAAATATCTGGTCATGAGTCATATGTGGGCATTAAACACAGCCATGATTATTCACATTATAAAGGTAAGTGGGGGATATTGTAATGTGGGTTCAAAGTGTTTAGAGAGGACACACTGACTCTAGATCTGTGTCAATAGGCAGCGTTACCCATGACCCTAAATATCACAGTGCCATTTCCTGTGAAAAGTGGAAACTGTTATAAAAAGACCTGTAGGTCACAGCTGTGAGCTGCAGCAACAGTCACAGTTCTTCCAGGCCCGCTGAATTTCAGCAAAGCATATTCACAGGAGTCATCGGTAATTTTAAATGTGGCTTAAATCTAAATCTTAAACAAAGGATGATAATACTTTGTACACATTTGGAACTATGTCTATCCATCCATCTATCCGTTTGTAACATCACTAAGTTAGTACGGCTGGGCCGATACGCCTATCTCCCGATTCCATACTATCACAATACTTGGGTGCCGATTCGATATATATTTAAGTATTGCGATTCTACGAGAACTGCGATTCGATATTACGATTTATTGAGATTTTTGTTAACTTTTTTAACACTAGACCATGGGAAAAAGTTGAATCATACACTTCTAGGGACTTTTACTTAAAAAATATATATAAATGAATAAAGTAATAATGTTTGATTTTCAGCATGTATGTAATCAGAGATGTCCTGAAGTCAAATACGCAATACGATAACGTTTCCTGTCCATGACAGAGTTAGCATGCAGCTTTAGCCATGATGTCTAGCTCTGCTTTTCCTGGCAATGTGTGAAGTGTTTCCATACTTTACTGTATGTGCAGTGTTTACCACTTTGGATTTAAAATGTGAGGGTTCAAGTCGTAACAACGCGGAACCTCTGCCGTTGTCTACTTTTTGTTTTGGCTCGCTGCAGGCGACTGCGGGTTGTTTTGGTTGACGGATACAGAACGGATATGACGTCACGTTACTCAGACTACAACAATAAAAGTGGTAACTTTACTTCCTTCTACCTCTGCATAGACGCAAATGAAGCAAAAATATAAATTCTGGCATTTAAAAATCGATTACAAAATTGTAAAAAAAAGATTTTTAGTATCATCACACACACATATTCAACAGCAGTCTATCAGAAATCATATATGCAAACAACAGGGAACCTTGCGGAAACAAAGCCATTCTGAGTTTATCCGGAGCTTGCCGAAATGAAAGGAAAGTTTAAAACAAATATTATTTGAATGGTTATGAGATCAGCTTAGATCTAACCATTTAAATAAAACCAAAGTTTAGTGAATAATCTAATAATAATAATCTATAGTATGTGTGCTACTCCCACCTTTTCCTTCATTTTCCTTTGTCAACTTGGTGTTGTTTACTTACCATTGAACACCAAAAAAAACTAACTTCATAATAACCTGACTATGATTTTGTATCTAACTTAGCGTAATGATTGAGCTGAAGCTGTTACATCTCCTTTGGGAAGTACATATGGCAGCATTTTGCATATCTCAGCTCAGGCTTTAGATAGTGTTACACACACTGCTTCTGGTCAATTTTATCTTCTGCATGCTCACAGCAGACCCTTAAACAGATTGCATGAAGGGCCGGTTGATATAAAGAGACGACATACACACAGGTGCAGGCAAATGCATTCTCAGCATAGCGCTGTCTATATCTGACTAAAGAAAATATGTCCACCATTACAGCCCACATCTACTTTGATCACTATGGCTGAGTATGTTGCCTCATTTCATATACAATATGTCTCTCTTTCTCACTCTCCCCCTATCCTCCACCTGTTCAATTGTATCCATCTTCATTTGTTTACTGATGTCTTTATCTCTCTATATCCCTGCCTCCACCAGCCAATCCTTTTTCTATCCATCTGTTTCTTTCAGTTTATCATCCACCCCTCATTCTCTGATCCTTGGTTTTATCTGCCTATCTTTAGCGCATCTATCCTGCCTGGTTTTATCTGCATCAGAATGCAGGGACCCGCACTGGCAAGTATGGCTCTCTTTCTTAGCATCCATCTCCTCATAGATGTCACCCGCTGTCTTATCTCCAGTTGTTTTAGGATTTCTCCTTTGTTCTGAGCTTTCATTTTTTTGGTTGCTCTGTTTCAGTCTACCTTTTCATGTTCTCTGTTTTTTTTTAATGTCCTACTGTGATTGGCCACATTAAATTCTGCCTTCTCATGTTTCCTTTCATCTGTTTAGGTTCTCTTATCTGTGGTTTGTTTCATTCAAACATTAAATGAAATATAACACTTTGTGAAACAGCAGTTTTACTGTATTTAAGTTATGTCACTCTCTATTAACAATCATTTTCCATCTGCACATCTCCCCTTCTAACCATCTTTCTCTTTTCTTTTCTTTTTCTTCTAAGTCTGCCCATCATTCTCAACTTATGTCTCACTTTTAAGCAAACACTGTTTTCTTGTAGTTGAAGGATATTAACAACTTTGGTCTTAATTCTCCCAGTTTTAGTCATTATTCTGATCGGTAACAACAACATTGTACTGTCTAATGGTCTTGTTCCGTCAGACTTTGTGTAGTGATGTTGCCATGTTCGCACAACTCAACAGTTGCTTTAGTGAGTATTATCAAAATCAATAGAAATCATGGCCAAAACTATGAAAATAAGACTCAGACTTGTAATGAACCGGAATTATCCTTCAGATTAAGAGGGTATCGAAGTCTGTCCGTGTATGTACATTCAGTATGTACTGTATACAGAAGCACTCTGCACAAGTTCACACTGACATTCACGTTCAAATCCAAAGAAGTGGGGTTGTATGAGCTACCTAAAAAAAAAAAATCAGAATACCAAATATCAGTTTAAGTGTATGCTATATTTAGAATATTTTCTGAACTGAACTGAAAGTGAAACTTAGCTACAGGTATAATGTTGTTGTCAGTCTGCTGGCTTTGAAGAGAGCATAGATAAGTTTCACTTTCAGTGCAGTTCCCCGACGGAAAGGTAAAGCAAGATAAAGCCATGAAAATATTTGAAATATAACATACACTTAGAATGGTCACGTTTAAAAGTGCCACATTGTGACCGTTTCACAACGTCATAGAATGATCATACATGCCGTTTTGGGAGTCATTGGAAACGACCTATTCTGTCGTTTAGGTATGAGGACGTGTTGGTGAAATCAAGGCTTCATCTGTGTTTCTTTGTTCAGAAAATGAGAACCACTTCCTATTCAGCAACAACTGATAAGCATATCAATTTCAATAACAAAAGGCCTGTCTTTGTTTCTGGAGAGTTGTAACTGCCATCTACCATGAATAAATATCTCCTCAGTGTGTTTGTCTGAAGTGTGTGAGTCAAAAGACGGGGTTATCTGTATCTGTGTTCCAGATGTGACCTAAACAGGAAGGCCTTCCTTCCCTCAACCTCTCCAGTAACTACAAACAAACTGAACAGCTCGACTTAGAAAAAGAGACAGAAACAGACTGAAGTGGTTAATCAAACTGTTTTGTCATTTAGCCGATAGCCACATTACATGCACTCTCTCTTTCACTGCCTTGCACGTTTGCTTGCATCTCCTGTCCCATTTGGCTTCTGTAGTGAAATCAAAAGCCCTGTAATAAGATGGAGATGCTGCCAACTCCAGTCATCCCTCTGGCTCTGACAAGCACAGAGACGGGTAGGCATGCACCCAGGAAATTACGCAAACACATGCATGCATACGGAAAGAGACAGTGTAAATAAGCAAAAGCTGAAAAATATTTGAGCTGGATGAAAAAAAATAGCATTAAACATTAAAATAAACACTTTTTGCCATTTAGAGATCATTCTGCAACGCAATGTAGCAAAAAACTAAGTTAAACTATCCCCATTAATTAATACAATTATGTCAATAAAAACATTATGCATTGCAATTCTAAATTCTGAAATGCTAATTCTTGGTCTTAAGCAGATTAGAAATAAATTCTGTGATCTCACTCTACAAATAGCTGGTTCCACAATTTCACAAAGCTCTTGTATTACAAATCTTGGTGTCCTATTTGATCTCAATCTCTCCTTTGAAGAATATATCAACAATATTACTAAGACTGCATACTTCCACCTCAGAAACATTGCCAAGATTCATCCCATTCTTCCCATGGCTGATGCTGAAACACTTGTTCATGCATTTGTTGATTATTGCAATACGCTATTCTCCGATTTACCTAAATCAACTATTAGCAAACTACAACTTGTACAAAATACTACTGCTAGGATATTAACCAAAACTAGAACATTTGATCATATTACCCCCGTTCTTATTTCATTACACTGGCTCCCTGTACTGCACATGCTAGATCAGACTCCAAGATCCTACTGTTAACTTATAAAGTATTACACAGACGTGCACCAACTTACTTATCACCCTTAGTCACTCCTCATATACCTGCTAGGGTTTTACAATCTCAAAATGCCGATCTTCTGGCTATTCCAAAAATAAATAAAACATCAGTAGGTGGTAGGGCCTTCTCTTTCCAAGCCCCCCTTCTTTGGAATCATCTTCCTACCTAAATTCGAGAGGCTACCTCAGTCGAATCATTCAAAAGTAAACTCAAAACATCTTTTCGCATCAGCCTTCAACCTCACTTAGTCTGCCTAAAATACCAATTACGGTTATCCAACTTAAAACTCTGTACATTTTTGTATATTTTGCTTTGCTTCTATATCTTGCCAGTACACAGCCCTAATACATTTGTTGTGAGTTTTACTAATGTTGCTCATTGCAGTTTTTATTATATGTACAGCCCTTTGAGGCATGCTTTGTGATATTGGGCTATCATAAACTTGACTTGACTTAAAGACAGACCTGTATACTTTGTACAGCTTTATCTTTATCACTTACTTATTTCCATTGTATCGGAAACAAACTTTATGTCGAGACGGCTGAATATCCAGCTCTGTGAAACGCACAAAACAACACACTCACTTTCATGCTTTCACATCTACAAAGAGAAACACGTACACACAAAGCGGCAGTTCAATAGCCCAGCTGGAGAACAGAGTTCTTCTAATCTCAAGTTGGAACGATCTTAACGTGACAGTTTCAGTAAACACTTGGTCCTGTGGGGATGTCTGGGGCTGCACACAGCACAGCCTCAGAGAGGTTTGGTTTATCAGAAGGGTAATGTTACGTTTAAAGGAGATTCAGTCCAGCAATAACTCATTTCAAGGTTGTGACAACAGCTCACTCTGAGTTGACAACTTTTGTCAAAACATGCCAACATTTTCACTGTAAACTGACGAAGATCTTAATGCTATCTTGTGATTTTATATTGTATATACACGTGCATGTCTGTAACTAAACCATGCGTTTGGGAGTGTGTGCGTGTATTACTGTCAAATTCATCAAAGTTGCGGTCGAAACTTGTGGAACGCGTTGACAGTTAGATTGCCAACTTGAAAATCAAAGCAGTGCACTCCAACTGTCACAACTGATGGACAAGCTGTCACTGAAACACAGCAATAAAAGAGGTGGATTAAAAAGAAAAAAAAGCAAACCAAAATCTTACATAAAGACGTGGGACCAATATAGGAGCTGGGTTAAAGGAAGAGAACACACCTACAACAGTGTCCACTGTCACCTCTGGAACCTGCTTCCCTGGTGAGCAAAACTGAATGACACTGTTTGATAGAACCGAACTTGTCTGACAATGTGCCGTTCAAGGACAGATCTCAGATGGATGGCTAGAGACAAAAACTTTGTAATAACCATCTAGAGACAAAGACTTCATAATAACAGCGCTGTCACTGATTGATGGAATCTTCCCTGGTGGGTGAGGCAGTCCTTTTTTCTTACACGTGAATATGTACAAACTCAAATTTTCCTTTAGACAAACAACCCATTCCCAGTGTGTGGGACGAGTACCTGGAACAGCACTCGATACCTTATTCACTGCTAACAACTGTGACCTGAATATGTCACTACCTATTCTCAAATTTCTACAACACTGGCCACTGAGTGATGAGCTGCATTCTGAGGTGCAAGCTCAAATCATACTATGCATGCTGCCACAACTGCTGCTCTAAGTGATTCTGCACTGTAGGAGAGACGTTTTCTTTTCATTAGTGTGCATATACCGGTATTATTATGAATTCTATTCAGAGTTGCACCAGTCAGCCAACAGCAAAGGCCATTCTGGGGACCCATTACTTACCATATGTCACTCATCTACCTTCAACGTGCTTTACTCATTTAACTTCAAAGTCAAATTGTTGGTTGTTTAAACCTTGGTAACTTTGGTATTTTTCAACCCTATTTTCCCACGTGTTTGTGTCTAAGTAACTAAAGGGGACAACAATTTTAGAAATTAGTCCAGTATTGAGGGAGAACGTTGCAGCCGCCAGCCGCTAAACAAGCTGTAATGTAATCTTTTGGGGCATCCTGGCACCGTCAATTTATGTCCACTAAAGTGCTTGTTTTTGCCACAGACAGGTTCAGATTGTAATTGTTATTGCCGAAAGACGACGGTGGGAATGTGAGTGAGTGTTGGAGAGAGGAGTGCCGGTGTTGTCATAGTTTGTTGTGTTGGGGTACAGAAAGGGTAGCTTAGAGTTATCTAAAAGATTTTCAATGTCATGGCAGAATATTTAGATGATTTCCACAATGTGGATGTGAAACTCGAGATTTCAGAACGAGGCTTCTCCGAGCGAGACACACAATAACAAACAGACCGGATTAAGTGGAAGGTAAGAAAAACATTTTATTTCTCTGTAGGGTCCTTTCCATAATGTTATCAGACACTTAGAACAATCTGAGCCTCTCAGTGGCAAAAACAAGCACTTTTAGTGGACGTAAATTGGCGGCGCCAGGTTGCCCCTAGCAATTACATTACAGCTTGTTGAGCGGCTGGCGGCTGCAACATCCTCCATCAATACTGGACCAGTTTCAAAAATTGTTTTCCCCATTAGCCACTTAGACACAAAAAACATGGAAAAATAGGGTCCAGGTTGAAAAATACCAAAGTTTCCCTTTAACACCTATATAAAATGTTATATTGTTTGACAAGGAGAATATTTTAGTTTTTTCTGTTTAAAGCTGTTCATACATTTGATACTGAGGTTGGACGAAATCCCTAGGGTCAGTGGATCCTTAGTTTAAATGGTGCCCCATTTACTGTAGTAAAGAGTTAACATGTTCACCCTAGATGTGAGTTTGAATGTTTCACAGGACTAGTGACCTGATAGGGCTGTTTCCCTAACCCTAATCCTTTCATTGGATTCATTCTAGAATAGGCTCCAGACCCCTGTGACCCTCAATAGGAATAAGTGGTTCAATAAAATGGATGCCTTAATGTCCAAAAAACCTTAGAAGTTAGAAATAAGGGTAATCATCTCTAAAAGAGCATCACAGCCCCAAAAGTCCACCCAAAGTGCAACTTGAAGATTGATGAATTAAAAAATGTTGAGAAGTGACAGAGTGTGAATATTGATGGGGTATGATGTAGGTTCAAGCAGACCGGCTAGTGTTTTTGTGAGTGTTCAAGTGTGATAGGGTGTCTATTGGATGACTATATTTAGTCGCTCCCGAAAGCTGTGACGAGGCCTGATTCCTCTGTGCTTCGTTTTAAATGGACTCTTCTAAAAGAATTATCTGCTGTCACTACAATTCTCTATGGACACTGAAGACCGTATAAAACACTTCATCCCCCATACAGCCATACACACACAAACATGCACACACAGCTGAGGTGTTCACAGACACACCACTTCATTTGTGCACACACAGCAGAGAATATTGTGCACACACACAATGACTTCACTTTTTCTCACTATTGGAAGTGAAATGATGCCGTAAACAAATGACAACCTCTAAATAAGATCAGTGCTTGTGTTACTGCCAAACACCACAGCAATATGGAAAATAAACAACCACTCCAGACTCTCAGTAGCTGCTCAAGAGATGGAAATTGTTATTGAAACAACTTGTATAAGCACATTGGGTTAGCACTATATGCTCACGATGATATAAACTTTAGACATGCCTCTCTTGTTGTGCAGCTCTGCAGTCCTACACCAATTTTCTCAACCGCCACTGCACTTTTGCGATAAACATTAAATCAATCTCTTCTGTTTTGTGTTGTTTGCTGTGACACTTTCTCTCAGCTCACACCCAGCTTGCCTGGACCTCTGACACCTCACAAATAGAATTTCACTGAGAGAGCTGAGCTGGTGAGAGAGGGAGAGAGACAAAAGGATAGAGAGATAGAAAAAATCTAACAGTATACAAGGGAAAAATGCAGTGGAGACTGGAGAGCAGGGTGAGAAGAGAGACATGACAGAGAAAGCAGGGATATAAGGAAGAGAGAAAGAGAACAATGAGGACGAAGGAGGGAAAAAAAACACAAGAAAGAAAACAAATAGCTGATGTTGTGCTTACATTTCCGTCTCCATTTATCAACCCCTGGCATTCTCCCACAGTGATTAACTTTGTTCTCTAATGCTTTGTAGTTCCTCCTGTAAAGCATTTCTTTATTCACATTTAGAGCAACAAAAAAAAAAAGGTGAGTTTGATGTTGCTTTCCATTGCTGTTTGCCCCGAGCTGGCGACCTTGACTTTGAAAATTATGCAGTTGAAAATCTTTGGAAAGTAAACAAGAGAGACTAACAGAGGAAAGGAATAGAGAACAGATGCCAGGACATGACAGACGTGCTGAGTTTGGCTTTGAGAAACAAAAAACATTGACATGTTGAGTATACGGTTGATATTGTATAATTGGGGAAGACTGTTCCACATGGATTCACACACGCACACACACGCACATGCACACACACACATATATATTTGCTTATAACCACCAAAGACAAGCTCAGACACCACTCAGATGCAGAAAAGTACCTAAATTTAAAAATATCTCTCCGCTATCAATATTAATCACTCTATTCTAAACCAAGACACGCGTTTGCTCTCACACATGCATAAACAGAGCAGACAGAACTGAATCTTGAGATGCTGTACAGACTGTGTAGAGAATTACAGTATAGCTGGTTGGGGGATTGCCATGGACAGCAACAGAGAGAAAGGGAAGGAGAAAAGAGAGGAGAAATCCAGATTAAAAATAGGAGGAGATAAGCTCTACATTTACATGCTCACACACAAGAAACCAGGTTATGGGGAGAAATCAAGTTAAGGTAGAACGCATTTACATGCTCTGCGATAACCAGGTTACAGTAAAACCTACGTCGTTTACATGCAACTGGTCAGTAATCACATCATTTCCGCTACTACTGTTATATAACACTACTATATTTGAACCAAGGCTCAGCGAGCGAGCTGCTGTAATTTCCAACTGCAGTCTTTTGGCAAGATCTTCTAAAACATGTGAAGTGGCAGATAAAGAAATACTAACACAAGACGAGACGATTGTGGAACTTACAAGTTCACTCCATCTGCCCTAGATCCCAGCTTTTGAACAGGTGTCTCAAGCAACCACTAGTAGCTGCTAGTTCAGCAACAGAAAAATGATCCCTCACTGGCTTCCCATGTGTACACCCCGAAAATTGGGTTCTTTGCTGCCATTACAAGGCAACCATATAACTTAAAGGATAACTTCAGTATTTTTCAACCTGGACCTTATTTTCCCATGTTTTTGTGTTTAAGTGACCAATGGGGACAAGACTTTTTGAAATTGGTCAAGTATTGAGGGAGAACGCTGTAGCCGCTAAACAAGCTTTAATGTAATCATTTGGGGCAACCTGGTACCGTCAGTTTATGTCCACTAAAAGCGCTTGAATTTGCCGTGACAGGCTCAGATTGTTATTATAAATGTCTGACAACATTATGGAAAGGACCCTACAGAGAAATGAAATGTTTTCCTTACCTTTTCGCTTTTTTTAACTGTGTCATGTGACAAAGTTTGTTGTGTTGGAGTACAGAAAGCGTAACTTAGTGTTATCTAAAAGATTTTCAATGTCATGGCTGAATATTTTGATGATTTTAACAATGTGGATGCGACGCAAGATTTCAGAACAAGACTTCTCCGAGCGAGACACACAATAACAAACAGACCGGATCAAGTAAAAGGTAAGAAAAACTGTTTTAATAACACTTATAATAACAATCTGAATCTGTCAGTGGCAAAAACAAGCACTTCTAGTGGACGTAAACTGATGGTGCTAGGATGCCCCAAATGATTGCATTACAGCTAGTTTAGCGGCTGGCGGCTGCTGCGCACTCCCTCAATACTGGACTAATTCAAAAAATTGCTGTCCCCGTTAATCACTTAGATACAAAAACATTGGAAAATAGGTTCCAGGTTGAAAAATACCAAAGTTACCCTTTAAGTTATATGGTTTGCTTGTAATGGCAGCAAAGACAGGTTAAAAAAAATTCTAAGTTATCCTTTAAAGGTGAATTGTTGGGTGTTGATTCTCACTGCATTTTTTTATCTTTAAAGAACATTTCACACACCAGGCAAAATAAAACCCAAACCGGTCCTTACAACCTCCAGCCTGTTCACAGTCTATCACCAGGGTATAGCGTGAGAACGCTGGCGTGTGTGTCTTGGAGAAAGCCAAAGTGAGATGTGTTGCCCTGGCCAGCTTTGCATTTCACATTACAAATATTGCAGCAAGCGTTGAGTGAGTGTAACCACACTTGCTTTTAGCTCGCCATTGCCCTGATTGACTGTGACTAGAACAAGCTGCAGGGGTGACGTAGTCTCACTCTCTCACCCAGAAGCGCTCTCAGGTACCGCAGTTTGGCACAGCTTGATTTAATGTGAATTGGTACTCAGGTAGTACCGACATAATGCTGTCGGTACCATTAAAAGTACAGAGTTCGGTACCCAACCCTAAAGATAGGATTTAGAAATTCCTGGCTTTGAAGACTATGATGGTATGAAAAATTAAAAGGTAGAATGATGGATTTGCTTTAACATCTGCTGCGTGCACATGTTGGCCGACTGAACTTTTCGCACAGCGTTTTTTTTTACTGTGGCCTGCAGCTGTTCAACAATGCCATGTAATTGTATGTGAATATATATTTTTTGTGTACTAGATATACTCGGTGTATTATCTCTCTCTGTTTAAGTCTTCTTTTAAGAAACTTGCAGTCCATGTCTGCTTCCATCGTGATTCATCACCACCTCTTTCATCTGGTGTGGATCCCATTAAACAGAAGACCTGGAGTTGAAGTGAGTATGCTTATATTATGCTCACAGCTGCATCTTCGACAGCAGTCTGAAAACACGTCAACTTCTATTTAGTTTGGTTTGCATAGCTGGCAGGGTTGCCTCAGGTTGTACTTTCACCATGGTACCACATCTTCCTTAAGATATTTTTCCTTTTCTTCTTCCGTCTAAATTGTCGTCAATGGCTATTTATACGGTGTAGTCTTATAATCCGCAGGTATAGTTAATGCACTGTAAGAATGATTTGGCTGGATGAATCAGGCCTGCTCCTTCACAACCCGTAAGGTTTTTCAAAAGATTTTCTCACTCATGCACTTAAGATATTCTGCAGAAACCCTCTGCCTGGTTTTCTTTTTTTCTGTTTTGTGAAATGGTAGAGCAGACTGACACAATATATTCATATATCTTATCATTTTAATATTAATTTGTCTATTTTAGTATTAATCCGTTAATGACTTATTCATTGTAATTGCCCTCAGTTCTCCTCAGATCTTTTTAACTTTCCTTTTTCATTTCCTCGTTTCTCACTTCAAATTTCTCTCTATGTCTTACCTCCTCCAGCAAACCCTTCACATCCCCAACTTTGGCTCTATGGCAACTGTTGAAAAAAAAAGAGTTCTGAAAAGTTCACATTTAACTAAAAGTGACTAAATAAATGGCCAGGTATTTACACCAGATTTCCCCATTTAGCGCCCTCTGAGACCTCAACCTGTTTACACCCACTGGGCAGTAAACAAAGGGAGGAGAAAGAAAGGACAAAGCTACTCCAGAGGCTAGCATAATTTAATCCAAAATAGGTTTAATAAACACTATGGTAATCAGCAAAGCCAGGGATGATAAACAAACCAAAAGTAAATGAAAGACATTGTTTCACAGTTTTATTTTTTACCCCCATACGAATTTCTCAATTTCCCGCTCACCCTTTCTGTCAAATTTCATAATTTCAGTACAAATATATTATGATTCATTGGCATTACTGATGTTATATGAACATCTTTTTAAAATAATCTTTTACAAAAATCTGTGAGTTTTAAGTTTTATTCTTTTGGTCTTCCTCGATATAGAAAAATGGTTATGATGCATGGTTGGCACAGAGTAGTTTCAATGCACTGCAATTTGAGCCAATTTAGCTGTCAGACTGTGTAAATCTGAGAGGCCACCGAGGCCATTTACTCCTTTCCTCTTTAATGTTGACTCTAATGTCTGTTTGCATGATTCTTCCTATCCTTTTCGAAAGTCAATTTCAACTTTTTTCTATTGCCAAGACTTGGGATCACATTTCCTTTTTTTACAGAAATGACATATCGGTGTATATAAAAAGAGGAAATTATGACAACATACAGTTCACATCTTACTGCTGCATATCTTTACCTCTCGACCCTTCTCACTCATATTTACAGATCTTCCCATTTCCATCTATGTAATTATTGCTTTAGCCTTTTCTGCAAACAACTATTGTTGCACGGTATACCGATACTAGAAAGGTATTGCGATACGCTGCCGTTAAAAACGGTATGATACCCCGTTTTATTAGTACCGATACTTTAAGAATGATATTGTTTTAATACAAGCCGTGAGATGCATTGAAGAGCGACCGCGGGGCCGTGTGTGCGTGCAGTGCTCTGCTTTAGAGGACGGCATTAGGACTGGGGTCCTGTGGGAGCTGACAGTTATAACTTTGCTGCTGGTGGGAGCAAGCCGTCAAAAACTAAACTGTAGTCATAACCAGAAGGACGGAGTCAACAGGTGAAGTTGTAAAGAAGATTAAAGCAGGTCATGAATCTCTCACCGGCTGCACAGTCCCGCTCTGAGCTGGAGTCTCTATCAGCAGAAATCCTTTAAAAAAACAAGGAAATAACAGCGCGGCTCTAATTACCGATCAAATGTAGCGATAACGTTAGATTCACCATCTTTTCTGAATCTGTCCAAGCATCTCCTGTAATTCAGCAAACACATAATCCATCAAGGAGCATGTGCTAAAGTATTATTATATTTCTACAGTTACTGTGGTGTCTTTTTGATCTTAGCAGCTTTTCTCTCATCACCTTCTTAAAGAACTTCACCTGAATTTATCGCTTTGTGGGTTTTTGTTTTGGAAGCCTCTCGCCATCTTCCGTTCTGCAGTACCACTCTCTCGCCTTAACTGTTACTAATAGGCCAGCGAGGGCACTATTTTACAAAAAAAAAAACCTTATGAAACGCTGTTTAATAAGTGATCTCAGAATAAGAAATACTTTATTGATCCATGGGGGAAATTACAGTTGTTCCATTTTAGAATAAAAATATATATAAACATTTTAATCAAGTTATAAGAAAATAGAAATAAGAATACAGATGAAATGTAAATATGTGTGCATTATCAAAAATAAATGCAAATATAATTAACTATCAAAGAAATCACATTATCTTAGGTTTATGGGACATCAGATTACTGCATACCATTTCATTTTTTTAATGAATACATTTTTACATGTTAACATTTTTAATTAATAAAAAAATAAGTTCCAGTTTCTGTCATCTATTATTCCATTACATTTCCTGATGTTTTAGATTTTTGCCGTGGTATAGTTTCAGTATCGGTATCGAGATATTTAGGGCAGGGTATTGTATCGAAGTTAGAATTTTGGTATTGTGTCATCACTGCAAACAACTCTCATACTCTTTCCTTTTACTTCTTCTTTTCACGTCTCCCTTTCCCTTCCCCTCTCATTGAGTCATTTCAAGCACTACTCCTGTTGCTTAGTTACTTATGAGAAAACCAGATTGAGAAATCATCCGTAGCATCTGCTTAGCACTATTGGAAAACAATAACAGTTTTGTGATGGATACTAGAAGCAGTTAGATGAAATACGTGTAACATAATGAGATAATTATAGTTTTACCTGGTTTCAAAGCAGAACAGCACTTTTCTTTGTTTTACAGTCACTAACAATGTTGCCTGATAGTAATAAAGAAAGATTAAAAGTGTGGGCTGAAAACATCGTTTCTTGCCATTGATCATTCTGTACTTGTGTCTAGTGTTTAGGCATGTCACACATAGAAATAAGGGTGAATACCAGTGAAGGGTTTAATAGTTACTTGATGAGCTTGTCCATTGAGTTGCATTCTAATTTTTATTTCCAGTAACTCCGTATTCCTTTGTTCATTTCCACAAATCGGATGCCCTCAGACATACAGTACCTAGAGTTTTGTATGAAGCTCCTGGGAAACAGATGTGCCTTTTGTTGAAAATTCAGAAAATACAGTTTTTCAGTTTGACATTAAAAACATTTCTCATTGGTAAAATTCACTTTTGAAGACATTCCACTGATCAAACCCTGTCTTTCTCTTCCTGCCCTTTAGCTGTTTTCACTCCCTGAGCTATGCCAGTGGAGCATGTTTCCAGTCTAACACTGCTTTTGAGAAATTATGCATAATGATGGACTTATATGCTATTGAATATGACAGCTCTTCTGATATGCATACTATGTCCGACATCTGCAAAGTCCAAATCTCTCTCTGCCATTCTCTTTTACATTCCCTCTCCTTCTTCCTAGCTGTGGTTTAATATCTTCTCTTCGACTCCTGGCTGGGTTTCATTGCTTTATTTATCAGTGTAACCACGAAATCCTTCTGCGCAAGCGTCCATGTGGGTATTACGAAGTACATAAGAAAAGCTTTCAATTAAAAAAATATGAAATAAGAAGTTTTCACAGATAATGAAAACTAAAAATCTCATTGTTTCTCTTTATTTAAAGAACAGAGCTCATAAATGTCTTATGAGCATCTGCCTTATCTCAGCAAAGCCTGAATAAGAACTGAAGGAGCTGGTAAATTATTTCTGATGTCTTCATAAGGAAAAGAAAGACCATGTACTGTAGCTGTATGAAGCAAATTAGGGCTGCGTATTGTCAAGAACATCACAACACTGTTCCACTTCAGTACTGTGGGTCTCATTATAATAAAATTTGTTTTAGCACTGACGTAAGGGTAAGTATGGGAAACATGTTGCACATGGCCACAATTTACTTTAAATGATCAAACTACACTGTTTTTACGCAATGTGTTGTATTGCTGTATATTACTGTAGTAGTTTTGATAAAGAAACAAAGTACTAAGTCTTTATTGGGAAAATTAAATGCAAAAAAAGTGTCAAGGATTATCTGGCTCTATCTGTCTGCTCCAACCATGTCAAAAGCAAATTGAGCAATGTGCAGTCATATCCTGTGCTATTCCCATGGCTCTGTCAACCAACGCATGCACACGGAGATCAATATTTGGCAATATTTCGGATTTAAACCCAATGCTATAAGGGAACCATAACGTTAATGAGGCAATCGCCTTGCGGAGGACGGAGCGGTCAAAGCCGGTGTGCGTGGCACACCGGGGAGACCAGACACACAGCCATCCAACGTTAAAGATCAAAGTAAGTGTGCTACATATATTGAGCGTCATCTTTTCTTGTAAAATGTCCGGAGTAATCGGTAACACCGGTGTTGTCACAAGTTTATTAACCGGTGGGAAAATGTCCTCACTGTCACATCCCTAGTGGAAGACATATTGGCCAATAAGATGTTCTTAGGGAGGGAATTCTGTGGTGGATCTGCTCCGGACATTTTTAGAGTGCTGTGACAAACAAATGTTTAACAGGATACGGAAAACTCTTTGAGTTAAAATTTGACAAAAATCAGTATCCACAACCTGTGCACTCTCACAGCGCTATGCACCACGCACCACCGGTTCATAAACCCCGTAGTGTCCTGTTCACAAAATGGAGCATGAGATGCTTGCCAATACAAGAGTCAGGTCTGTCATTTGAAGGACAAAGTCAATATGCTATCCTTCTGCCAAACACATCAGTACACAGTCCCTTTGATGATGCTAATGCAAAGGGATGAGTTTCTGTATCTATCTGTCTGAACCACGACACGATGCACTGTGCATCACCGTGTCTCATTCTTTCTTTTCTGTCTGTGTGAGAACTTACAACAAAGACGTGTTTCATCACGTCTGGTGGGAAAAGAAAGGAGAGGAAAAATACAGAGAACTAGAGAGATGTTAGACAGAGATAAGAAGAAGAATCTGGCAGACAGGTGATTACATCCCTAGTCATGTTCTTCGGCGACCTCATGTTGACCCTATCAAAGACGCTACACGTTATACAGACATACCAAAGAAGACAGAAGGAGATACATGAAAAACTGTTCTTTTTTCCCCTTTTTCTATCTCTCCTCTTTTAACCTCTGTTTCCCTTCCGCTGTGTTTGGTCCTTTTCCTTTTCCATCTCTTTCATAATTGAGTAAGGGGGAAAAACACTATTGTAGTTTCAGTAATGGAAAATGCTGCTTCTACTTCACATAATCTCTTTGGTTTGAAATAAAGAGAGGGTAAAAGGCAAAGCCCCACGCTTGACTTTCTGTTTAGTGTTTAGTTAGTATTTTATGAGACCCAGGAGAAAAAAACAATGAGGGAGGTAGAGAAAAGGTGAAGGTACATTTAAAATGAAGGCACCTGAAATCTACAAAAGCTGAAGGCTAAAAGCCCCTTGACCCTTTTCCTTGCTTGAGAAATCTTTGTCCCACCATCACTCACATTCTGTAGTTGGTATATTTTATTTAAGTGCCCCTGTGCTGTTATATAAATGTGTTTAGGTTTGTTCTTATTTACTGATAATTAAAGTGGTGTGATTGTATTTTTATTCGATTATGTTTTTTTACGTCAAAGCTCCCCCGCTAGGATTCTAAAAATATATTCACAGAAACAGATGTTTACACATTAAAAATATTACTTTAGCAGTATGAATTTTTCCAAATATGCAAGTTTACTTTAGTTAATGGAGAGCTTACAGCTAACAGCTAACGGCAGCCAGTGTTGATGCTAATGATAATGTGATTGATGTCTGAAATTTTATATTATAAAATACAGAAAATCCCTTGTGAGCAGTGGTGCAAAGTAAGATTAACTCAAATACTGTACTTACAGGTACACTGTGTTTGGCGGCATCTAGTGGCGTGGTTGCAGATTGCAACAAACTGAGTAACCCCTCCGCTCACTCCTCCCTTTCCAAGACTGTGGTAACATGAGTCGCCAAGTGCAAAACTGTGGTAATGCCTTACCATAATAACACTACTTTAGGAGCAACGGAAGTCAGACGGCGGCGGGCGGTACCACGGTTCACGTTACAGCAGTTTCACAATTGTGTCAGAGAACTACGGTGGCCTTCAGATAACGTAAAAACGTGAAAGGATCTCTCTAGAGCCAGTGTTTGGTTTGTCCGTTCTGGGCTACTGTAGAAACAAGGCGGAGCAACATGGCGGACCCCGTGAAGAGGACCCTATGTAGATATGAAGGGCTCATTCTAAGATAACGAAAACACAACAATTCTTAGTCTCAGGTAAATTATACACTAATGAAAACAAAGTTGTTATAATGTTACATCATTTAAGTATAATTTCAAATGGCAAGTACTTTACTTGAGTATTTCCATCTTATGCTATTTAATACTTCTACTCCATTACATTTCAGAGGAAAATAGTGAACTTTTTACACTCCGCTTATCTGACAGCTGTAGTTACTTTGCAGATTAAGATTTTACATTGAAAAAAACATACAATAAGCTTATAAAATACAATACAAAAAAGCAGTGTCTACTTGGGGCCCGTCACAGGTTTCAGGTGTTGTGTCTGTGAGTTGTTAGCAGTTCGACCAACGAGTGATTTCTCCTCTAAACCTCTCAGAAGGTTTCATTTAAATAATTATCCCGAGGCCAAAAGAGGTCAAATCATCAATATTTCACAACAATAAAATCTCCAAAAATATCCCAAATGTTTGTATCAAAACTGTTTTGTTCTTCTTTCCTCTCCCAGTAATCCTCTCAGGACCCCTCAGATTTATCTTGTAACCCTTGTGAGGGAGCCAGACTACTCGGTTGGGAAAGGTGCCAGGCAAGTACTTTTACTTTTGACACTTTGAGTACATTTTGCTGCTAATATTGTTACTTAAGAACACTTTCAAAAGCAGGACAAGTATTTTCACATTGTTGTATTGGTACCTTTAGTAATTAAGTGAAGGATCTGAGTACCTCTTCCAACACTGCTTGTGCCAGTGCACTCGGCTTTTGCTTGTTTTGGGGGCCCCTAAACAGTGTTACACAAAGTAGCAATGAACATATTAAAAAACCTTGTTAACCTTTCACAAAATTAACTTTCAATATGGAGTACAATCTAATATGTTCCCCCATTTGATTTGAGTGAATTCCTTCATAGGGAACATGTCCTGGAATTAGCTGAACACAATCTAAATAACATGATAGTTAGATTATTGTGATCAGTGTGAGCCACCAATAATGTCTGGCTTCTCAGAATGATGAAACAATCCTGTGCTGCTTGGACCATTTGTCATCAAAAGTCAAGTCAGGCAGATCAAGCTGGTTCTATTCATGGCTATCACACTTGATGCCAATGACAAGCGCCAGCAGCACCTAGCATGTATGTTGGCAAAGCAGGTATCTGCCAACACCTCATCAGGTCCCATTAATGTCCTGCCAAGACAGATGAAGGGAGAGACGTACCAGCCTCATGAAATTCCAGCCATTGGCACTGGTGATAGTAACGCTGGTTACATTTACTGAACAGCTTCTGAGGTCAGATAGGATGATTCTTCCATAGATATAGATATAGATATAGAATATTAGCTATAATCACTAAACCTATCATTTTAGATACACAAAACATTTCAAAATATTAAATGTAAGAATCTACACTCTAAGGGTTGTGTTCTAAAAAGTAAAATAATAAGCTTTGGTTTGTTTTGGGAAGACACAGAATCTTGGCACCTGTCCCTGCTGGACATTAATGCCTGAAACTAAAGGTATTTGCATTTAAAAGCTGTATTTGCTAAAAAAAAAGAAAAACAGGGAACAAAGCCTGGAGGATGAGGTGTCGTGTTTGACTCAACATTTGATTTCACAACTTTGTTTGCTCCTTCTTGCCTGTCCTGGAGGGAGAAAAGCTGTTCTATTAGGCTGACACCTGTTCAAAAACTTGCAAGGCATTGAGCTTTTTTTAGTTTCTTTGTTCTGTTGCATCCTGTTTACTTTTCTGTGGTCTGTTTATTCCTTTTGTGCAACATTCTCACTAAAATGTTATGACAGCTTACACATTATGCTATTAGGGTAAAAATGTTTTTTATCTTTGAACGAAATGAAAGAATTGCAATATATGTGGAGATTCAGACAAAAGGATTCGGTCAACATGAAGTTATTAAATATTGTGCTTTGTGGTCATGCAGTGGTGAGATCTATCTGTTGCAGTCTAGGTGGCCGTCTTGGTAACTGTGGCAATAATTCAGTTGATATATAAATAGCAAGTCAGTCATGTAAGATACAGAGAGATATCTGATGGCTGTTTTACATGAGGAATGAATTTTTTCCTTCATAAAAGATCATGGCACCCTCTGAATTCTCTGGAAATTATAACCCAACATTGATACCAAATCATAGTATCAAAGTATCCTCAGCAACTGTGAAAATATTACTGCATGGCGGGGTGCAGTACAGGACCTCACAAAAGTTGGCATTATGTGAAAGAAGGATTTATCGTTACTATGCTGAGGATATCCACCCTAGGCAGCTGGCAAAGGCAGGAGCCCAGCTCAACTGATATGAGATAGTGGTGCTGAAAGAGCATGCACTCTACCATTCCTGTCTCACTCTGCCAAAGGCATTCCCTTCAGACTACAGTCACTATCCATTACATAACAACCCAAAAAAGCATGCACATAAACCACAAACATCCAACCATGTGTCTTAAGGCTGAAGCTCAAACATGCTGTTGCTCCTTGGATTAAAGTGCATAACATGTACTCATTTTTGGGCTGTCAAGGACATCTTTCTCATCTTTCTCCCACTCTATACTAACTACTAAATCAATAAAACCCTCCCAATATCTGCTGGTACAAGATGACAGCTGTAACTGTATGTGCATTACAGCAAAACACATTGGAAGAGAAAACTACTTCACAAGGCATTGACTCTTTCTTCCTTTTTTTTGCAAAAAAAAAGGAGATATTTCTTCTCCACTATACAAGGTTTGGTAGAATTGTTCAAGGATTAATTTCCTGCCCAGCCTTTTGCTGCCACATACAGTAATGCCTACAACACAGAGAAGCAGCACTGTGATGAGCGTCTCGAGATAACTTCCGTTATGATTTGACGCTATATAAAAATGAATTGAATTGAATTGAATTGAATTGATGACAGGATCACCATAAATATACATACCACTTGGCCTCAGGCTTTAATTCTAAAAACGTGCAGATGTTGCATCCCAGAAAGAATTACTTTATGTACAATTGTAGGTCGTTGCACTGCATGCAACGACCAGCTTGATCGGATACGGTGGTCCGAGTTGACAATGCCAATAAAGACTATAAACAATAAAGCCATCATACTATACATTTGTATTTCACACATTATATGAAATTCAACAGCATAAGCCCATTATTGGTTATTAGGGTTGGGGGAAAAAAATTGATTCACCTATGTATCGTAATTTTTTTTTTGATTTTGAAATCGATTGTTTAATGCCAGAATCAATATAAGTGCTTAATTTGAGTATATGCGGAGGTAGAAGGAAGTTAACGCTGTTATTGTTGTATTCAGAGTAACGTGATCATATCCACTTCAATAACCAAAACAAAAAAAGCCGGTGTGAGCCGAAGCGAGAAGGCAAACAGCGAAGGGTTCGCGTGGATACGACCTGCACCCTCACATTTTACATCCAAAGTGGTAAACATTACACATACAGTAAAGTATGGAAACACTTCAGAAATCACACATTGCCAGGAAAAACAGAACTAGACTGGATGGCTAAAGCTGCATGCTAACTCTGTCATGGACAGGTAGTTATCGTATTGCGGTAACGTTCGGTCAAGCCAGTCGTCACTCGCATCTCCGTGGTCAAATCGGCCGACGCTACAACAGTAGAGCACCCATATACTGACATTTCTGTTAAATACATTCAAATGACCAATATGGAGCTGACCATGGATGTATGAAGAGAACGGAGCTGACGGGAGAGCTAACGACGGACTTGGCGAAGATAGCGGAAGTATACATGTGTGACTACGTCCGGTTTTCAAAATAAGGTGTTAAAAAGTGTTACAGTATATACAAAATACATATATGGAAAGTATAAAACGTGTTACATGTCCCTTGTAACTTAAAAAGAAAATACTTCTAATTTGTGAGGGGAATTACTTTAGTCTTTGATTTTCGAGTTGCTAGAAAAAAATTATTAAATAATTCCTGACAATGACTGATATATTTGATATCAGTATATCTCTGACTGCATACAGACACAGAATCAAAAATCAAAGAATCAGAATCTCAAAATCTTTACTGTATCAATTTTCCAAAGTAAAAGTCCCTAAGCGTATGATTCAACTTTTTCTCATGGTCTAGTGTTAAAAAAGTTAACAAAAATCACAATAAATCATAATATCGAGTTGCAATACTTTGCAAAAATCGCGATAAATATTGAACCGGCACTCACGCATCGTGATAATATTGAATATTGAATATTCAGGAGATAGGTGCATCGTCCCAGCCCTATTGGTTATCACACTTTACTATCTGGTCTCTCTTTCAAATTTTATTAAACGTGACTCAAATAAAAAGCAGGATCTGTGCTTATATGTGTCTCATTATCTTAACTTATTATGCGATAGAAGTTTTCAGGTGAACTGACAAAACTGACAAATGCAATGCATTATGCATATACTTATGTGAACACAAAAAGATCTGGACAAGAGTAATATATCAAAATAGAAGTGGCACCAAACCCCTGAAATGATTGGCAAAGTGGAGCCATTCTCTGCCAATGGAATAACCTGGAAGTGAAGGTCATTACCACTATTGACTATTAATTCTTGTCAAAATGACAATGTGTCAAGTTCAAACCGCTGCGTCAACATCTCTCTGACTGCTTGGATGAAATGTAAATGAGGACAAATCAAATAAACCTGATGGGATTAGCAGACCTTTTAAACATTATTTCAAATGAGCAGACTACATAATGAGCTGCTGTTTAGACACTTCCCACTGGAATGCATTATGTTGGCTCACTTTTCACATTCTGTCTAACCTCTTGCTTCTAATGTGTCTCTCTAGTAAGGCTACATTTCAGCAGTGCTGTAATTTTTCCCCTTAGGAAAGTAAGGCCCATTACACATTACACAGCTTTTCTCCTGCATACTGCATCTATTCACAGACATAGATAGGCTCCATGTGCATACACACACTGAAATGTACTGTACACATGCGCACACATACCCTGGCACACTTTCAAAATACATTCACGGTATGTTAACAAACGCAAGCACACACAAATTCATACTGTACAGAGCAAGAGCAGCGTGCACTGAGGTGACCCCTATATCACACATACAGTATGAGAGCATGCACACACGTCTGATTTGGTTTGACTGCACAGTAATGCGCTGGGGTTAGATGGCTGTCCAGTGTGCATGACCCTCGGCAACTACATGGAGATGGAAAAATAAGACTGTCTGTTCTCATATTCCGCTTCTCGGCTGAGCTGCACAGCCAGACAGGACGGCCCTCGATAGGAGCGGAGTGTCTGTGTGCGTCTGTGTATGTGTGCATAAACAGCCGACTGCCTCGCTCTACTACTTCTAGCGTGTGTACTGTACATCCGATATGTATATTCATTCAGGCAGACACACAAATACAGAACATTTCCAGTACTGCTATAACAATTCCAGTTCAATGTAACAAAACCCATTTGGAATTATTTTATCACATTTGTTTTAAATAATGGAATTTGGACACTTATGAGACGCACATCAAAATTCCTCTGAGATTTTGCTGCTACAACTTAGAGCTGCACAATTAGTCGAATATTAATCGCAATCCAGATTTCGGCTTTGCGCAATTAAATGAACATGATTGACTGGAATATTGACGTTTAAAATGCGTGCTCTGCTCACAGAAAACTCCACCAGGGAGCGATCTACATGTTTTGGCTTCACTTTTGGGGAGCTGTCGTGCCGCCGCACGCGCATCCTACAGCGGCTGCCTGTGAAAAACTTTCCTGAATGTTGCGGCTGCAGTCCAGAGTAGAGGAGTAAAATGCGCTGAATTCAGGTGAAGAAGAACCTTATTTTTAGTCTTATTTTGATGCAAACGTATTAACTAGCAGGAATATACTGTAGCTCAATGTGAAAGTCAAAGCAATGTTCTGTTTATTTGACTTGGGGTAAAAAGTTTTGTTACAATTTTATCTTGCTTCAAGGAGATGCACTTTGAATAAGGATCAATCTTTGACGATTTGTATATTGGCAGGAATACAGTACAACATGGAAGTGAAAGCAGTGCTCTGTTTTAGAGATGCACCTTTTTCAGTCCCGATACCGATAGCGATACCTGGGCTTTGGGTATCGGCCTACCTAGTACCGATCCGATACCAGTGTTTAATCAATAAGCTGTAAGCCTCACTGTGTGGAAGAGACTGGGATCATTATTTTATGTGTAAGGCAACATCTTGACTTGACTTAAACATTGTTTTCCTAACTTTCTAAAACTAAATGTAACAAACAAATACATATATAAAAATATATATAAATGTACTGAATTGATATTTATTATTAAAATAATAAATCGTACACCAACAACTTGGTAAAAAAATCTTCAAAATTAACAGGAATTACAATTCAGGTGTAAACCTTTTTAATGCAGCAACAAATTGGTCAAAACCTAAACAGGAATTCAAATTCTAGAATATAATGTGTTTAGTATACAAACATAAAATTGTGTTTAACAGATCGGACCCATTGTCACCGATATCCGATCCAGCTATTTGAGTCAGTATCGGTCCAATAGCCGATCTGGTATCGGTGCATCCCAACTCTGTTTATTTAAATGTGAAAGTGAAATAAAAAATATTTTGTCCCTAAAATCAATGAATAATCATGATCTCATTATTGATCAAAATAATCGTGATTATCATTTTGGCCATCATGCAATTCTTCTACAGCTGGAAGATTAAACGTTTCCATAATACTGCAGTAAGCCTGGCTCCAGTCTACACTGTATAACCTTGATGTTACACTGAACCAGGTCATACCTTTGTTGACATGATGTAGTAATCGACCTGCAGCCCTCTCACATGCAGGTAAATGCAATTAGACAACACAAATCCATCACACAGTGAGTAGAGTAAACAAAAACGTTCAAACTATCACTGCGGTAAGACCATCGGTAAAAAAAGAGTTAGCATGTGACCGTGCATTAATTTCTCAGCTCTCTTTTGTTGTCTAAAGTCAATTCCACTTTAGTGTTGAATGTTGACTTTCGACTCTTGCTGCCTTGTAGCCACAACACATGCTAATCCAGTCTTGCTCTCCCTCTCACCACTAAACCTTTCCTAAATTACAGCAATGTCCTATTGTGCATGTACTGTTCTAAGCTCTGCTAACTCCCCTCAGTGTGTGTTTATATGTGCCAGTTTGCCCCTGTGTGTGTGTGTGTGTGTGTGTGTGTGTGTGTGTGTGTGTGTGTGTGTGTGTGTGTGTGTGTGTGTGTGTGTGTGTGTGTGCATGTGCGTGTGCGTGTGTGTGTGCGTGTGTGAGCATGCATAATAGTTTTGGGATAATGACAGATAGACGATTTGGGAATGGAACACAAATCAGAGTGACCTTTCCTTACAAGCATTTATATGCATACACAGAAAACGCCCACTCACACATTCTCCTGCACATCCGCACACGCACGCACACGCACGCACACGCACACACACTCACACACACACAGGTCACCGGAAAACAGTGGAATTAATAGGACCAAAAACAACAATATCCTGACGATTAGAGCCGGGACCTTCAGACTAAAGAGGATTTGCAGCTTAACTTTTTAAGATTTAGCTACAAGACTTATGCTCAGGACCACAGTGTAATTGAATAAGACATTTGCATAAGGATTACCAGTACCCACTGTTAATTCTTTTTATTTAATACCGCAAAGAGATATTTTCACTGAAGTGAATAATGGTTATAAATAACAAAGGTAAAGTTAGCAGACGCTCTCTCTCCCTCTCATTGCGATGTGCTTTGAAGGGTGAAGAGAGTAAGCACAATAAAGAGATTCAAATTATACTCATCCAAACATTGCCTTATGATTTTACATTATGGTGCCCTACAGTAGATGCAGCTGCATTAGAGGTGATTTTACTTACATTTTAAGGGCCCCATCTCTTCTTAACCTAAGACAACACATTGCCTGAAGGTCACAGCTTTTCCTAAAGCTATAAAACAAAGTCAAGGCTACACTTCCCACAGCAGTATCCTATCAGCATGAACAAGGACCTGCTGATACAGATTAGCTGCAATAGTCTTGCAGCATCTTGCAGCAGACACATACATCTTACAGATACAACTCAGATAGCCAAATTACTTCCTAGTTTGTTTTTTTACTAGAATAGAAAACATTTACTGTACGTGCATGTTTCTTGTTTTTATCTTTCACTTTTGCATTTACTGAGAAAGCAAACTCATTAAAACGTTGCACATTTTGCTTTATGATACATTGTGTTTTACATGGTTACAACTGCGAAGGTTAAATGTTATAAAAGACTTGAAAGGCTTTAAATATACTATTATAGAAATTCTTTCCGGTATTTTGTGTTACAAACTTTTTCATGGGAGACAATTTGACATTTGTCACAGCAGGAAAAACACAGATTAAATTAATGACACTGATGATGGCTGCATCCATCAGGGCACAGTTAGTGTGCATGATGGCTCTCTGGCGTGGCTTCCTGGGACACTTAAATAAACGGGAGCCATCATTAATGTTACGAGTTCCACCTGAACTTGTCCTGCTGTGACAGGTCGAAATGTCTGTCATGAAAAATATCTATTGAGATGTGTAACAGTGCACAAATTCTAAAAACATATATTAAAAAATTCTATAAATAATAAATTGTAAAATAAAAACTTCTTAACAGGAATTACAATTCAGGTGTAAACCTTTTTAATGCAGCAACATATTGGTCAAAACTTAAACAAGAATTAAAATTCCAGTATATGATGTATATAGTATATAAAGAAAGAATTTAATTTTATAGATCGGCTCCATTGTCACCGATACCCGATGCAGCTATGTGAGTCAATATCGGCCCGATATCCGATCCGGTATCAGTATCAGTACATCCCTAGTTTCTTCTTACATAACAAAAACCGTGTGACTATCAAAATGTTGCTTCCCCGCAAACATTTGTTCTGACTACTACTGTAGACAGTATAGGCAAATAATAAGAGGGAGGAAAGGAAAAAAATGTAGCTTGTCAGTATTGAAACATAAATGCAGTAAAGCAAGAATAAATAAATGAAAGCCAAACCAAGAAATCATCTATATTTACTCCATATTGACGCTCTAACACAAAGAGAGCTCTGCCAAATGAAGACAGACAGGGGAAAAGTGGACTGTGACTGCAAGTTAAAACAGTGTAATTGGCACATTGAACATGGAGTGAGAGGAATCCTGGAGCCTAAACCACTCATAGTTTATAGATTTTCAAAAAGATTGAGCAAAAGAGGAGCAGAATATAAGCTTGATGAAGAGAAAAACAGATGTGAATTTTCCTTTGATTGCAGGTCGCCAGACGGTTAAGGAGCCTGGAGTAAAGAGAGTGCATGTGTGGGCAGGGGGGGGGGAGGCTGAGAAAGTGGAGACAAGGAAATACAAGTGAAAAGCAGAGGCCAGCCCAGAGGGCTGTCCGCAGACAGAGAGGTTCTAATGATGCTGTCTCGATAACAGATTTCATTGTGCAAGAAGTACTGGTTGTGCTCGAGTGTACTTTGAAGTAAGACATTTCTTTAGCGGTCCCTGCTTTGGAAACTTGAGGGAAACATTTCTGTGTGATACTGAAACATTTTATGGGATACAGAACAATGTCATACAAAAAAATGGTACCATATAAAATGTAAGTATAAGGCACATCAAACATAAAACAGGAAAACATTTCCCAGGACCTTCCTACCTACAGTACCTAACTCCAGCCCCTTTAATCTGGATGCTGTAACTATTACAGTGATTGCGTAATCAGCACAAAATTGCAGCCATAATCAATATGCTAGTCTCCTTGCTACCAGTCCCAGTGGAATTCACTGCTGTAAATAACAAAGAGGTTTTTATTCAACCTGCTTGACGATACAAATTTGTAAGCTATTATAAAGCTGTGAATTATGTCACATTGGGGGCAGCTGAGAGACAAGCACTTGTTGATTTATTAAGAGCCACACATCCACTCAGAACACCAGGTCCATTGAAAGTGGGAAATTACTTGCTGTAAAATACTGTTGAATGCTAGTCTGCCATTACTTTTACAGTATGTGTCTTTCAAAGATGATTAGCTGTAAATTACACTCTTGCTAGGTCAGTGAGTCAGGCCAAGGCGAACGCACAATTGGTTTGAATCTGATGTGCAGCACAACACATTAACAGAACAGAAAGAGGCTGTGCATAATACACCATCTATTAAGCTCTCGCATTCTCTCTCATTTCTGATTTAAGAGGTTGAATAACAATTTATTCGAGTTAACATAAGTGACTAACCACAGTAATCTAATATTGTAAGCATGAAAAGCAGCGGTAGCCTTTAATTATTAATATGGGCGAGAACAAAAGTGGTCAGTTGCTCTGTATCTGCACACCGAGGAGAACATTTTAAAAACGCAATAATGCAAACCATATGCAAATGTCTGCTCTTACTGATCTCTCCCACTCAGTTCAAACCCTACAGGGACACTAGATTGAAAGCTACACTCCAGATGGGCATATGCAGGCAGCTTTGTGACATGTTGCCAAATGTGTCAGACAAACAAACAAACATCACATTACGATTCCACGACAGCGATTACAGAAATGTTTAACACCTCTTAGTTCCGATGCCTGTTTCTGTACTCACACTGACAGCATATCAAACATGAAGAGGGAGGTGGAGACCAGTAGAGACAGGTACAGAGAAAGAACAGCGCATTTCAGAGAGTAAAAAGTAAAGACAAAGATTGAGGCAGAGGCAAAAGAGAAAGAACGAGTGAGACGTTGGAAGTGAGGCTGGGAAAGATTGAGAGAGAAATAAAATCAAACAGTGAAGGGGAAAATGCTGCAGAAGAGTAAAAGCATGTAAAGAAAGAAGAGGCACGGAGAAGTATTTTGGAAATTCTCTTGGTATTGTGATGGGAAGAAATTAAATTACCAATATTCAACAGGTGCAAGAGCACATGCGCACACATTCAAGATTCAAGATTCAAGATGTTTATTGTCACGCCGGTTATACAGGTACAATCGTGTGAAATACTTTTTGCTGGGAAGCTCCATTAAGAAAGAAACAGTTAAGTAGCAAAGAATAACATAATAAAATAAAGTAAAAGTAAAATAAAATAAAATAATAGTGCATTACAATAATATACAGTATAATAATAAGGAAATATGGTGAATGGTAAATATATACAAGTATTGCACAGGCATTATTTTTTTATATTGCACAGAGGTATGTATTCAGTATTGCACTTTTTAATTGTACTTATTATTGCACATAGTGGGAGAGAGGGTGTTTGGGGGTGTGATTTATCTGTTCAGCAGTCTGATGGCCTGGGGGAAGAAACTGTTACTCAGTCTGCTGGTTTGAGTCCTGGGGGTCCTGTATCTTCTGCCAGAGGGCAGGAGGGGGAACAGGCTGTTGTGGGGGTGTGAGGTGTCCTTAATGACCCTCAGGGACTTCCTGAGGCACCGCTTGGTGTACAGCTCCTGCAGGCTGGGCAGCTCGCAACTGGTGATGTGCTGGGCCGAGCGCACCACCCTTCCCAGCGCCTTGCGGTCCACGTTGGTGCAGCTGCCGTACCAGGTGGTGAAGCAGCCTGTCAGGAGGCTCTCTATGGTGCCTCGGTAGAAGTCCCTGAGGATTCGCGGTTTCAGTCCGAATGTCCTGAGGCGCCTCAGAGCGTATAGTCTCTGTTGGGCCTTCCTGACTACAGCGGTGGTGTGGGTGGCCCATGTCAAGTTCTTGTGGATGTTGACACCCAGGTATTTAGAGGTGTCCACCCTCTCCACCGCTGTGCCGTTGATGCTGACTGGGGGGTGAGTGCGACCCCCCCTCCTGTAGTCCACAATGACCTCCTTAGTCTTAGAGACGTTCAGGGAGAGGTGGTTGTTCTGACACCACCGTTCCAGGGTGGTCACCTCCTCCCTGTAGGCCGTCTCGTCGCCACGGGAGATCAACCCCACGACTGCTGTGTCGTCCGCGAACTTCACGATGGTGTTTGAAGCTCTTGTTGCCACACAGTCGTGGGTGTAGAGGGAGTACAGGAGGGGGCTGAGGACACAGCCCTGTGGAGCTCCCGTGCTGAGGGTCAATGAAGTGGAGGTGAGGTTGCCCATTCTCACCACCTGGGGGCGTTCCGTCAGAAAGTCCAGGATCCAGTCACACAGTGTTGTGTTCAGGCCCAGATCCCTCAGCTTAATGACGAGCCGGGAGGGCACTATGGTGTTGAATGCTGAGCTGTAGTCCAAGAACAGCATCCTCACATAGGTGTCCCTCCCTTCCAGGTGGGAGAGTGCGGTGTGCAGCACGTGGGCGATGGCGTCGTCTGTGCCTCTGTTGGAGCGGTATGCAAATTGTAGGGGGTCGAGGGTGGGGGGAAGCATGGGGCAGATGAGGGATTTTACCAGCCTTTCAAAGCACTTGCTGGCTATGGGGGTGAGGGCTATGGGGCGCCAGTCATTTAAGCTGGTCACTCTCTGTTGTTTGGGGATGGGGATGATGGTGGTGGATTTAAAGCAGGCGGGGACAGTCCGGAGGGAGAGCGACAGGTTGAAGATGGTTGTGAAAACCCCCGCCAACTGATGTGCGCAGGTCTTCAGGACACGTCCAGGGATGCCGTCTGGGCCGGCCGCTTTGCGTGGGTTAATACGCAGAAGGGTCCGGCGAACATCAGCCACAGTGATGGAAAGTGGACGGTCCTGTTCTGCAGCAGTTGTGGAGGAGGGGTGTGGAGGTGGTGGGCAATCCAGATTTTCAGCTGAGGTGGGGGTAGAGGGAGGGGGGGTGTCATTGTAGGAGGGCAGAGGTGTTAAAGGTGGGGATGGGGGCTGGAAGTGCAGGGGGGAAGTGGTGGTAAGGGGGGGTTCTGATTGTCTGCAGGGGTGGGGGTGGGGGGGGACATGACACAGGGTCTTGAAGAAGTGTCAAACCTGGCGTAAAAATGATTAAGTTCGTCCGGGAGGGTGGGTGCTGTATTTGTGGGTTGTTGTTTTGTTTACATACTAACGCACCATGGATTTACTAACCCAAATGTGACCACAGAACAAGTAAAGCTCAACCAAAACAAGTACAGAATAACCACAGCAGTGCAATACATCTGGAGCTATGTGAATTTCAGCTAATTAATTCAACTTATTTATGTTATTGTTTTGCTCTGATCATGTGTGTTTGTAGTCCTCCATAGCAAATGGTTTAGAATTAGTTTATAATTTCGCATGTCCATTGTATTATCTACAATTGCTAGTTTCATGTTACACATGGCCTACTTGATATAAAGGGTTTACTCACGATAAGAAAAACAACCCCCCCCCCCAAACATTATTTGTTCCTCTTCCTTTAACACTGTCACTGCTCTTTTGTACTGTAAATGCTTATCAATAAAAATAGAGATGTTCCGATACCATTTTTTCCTTCCCAATACCGATTCCGATACCTGAACTTGCGGTATCGGCCGATACCGAGTATCGATCCGATACCAGCGTGATAAAAAAAAAAACACTTATTATTATAACAGCTGTTTACTGCTGACCATGTATGGATGTGATTTGTACTTCTGTAGCTTCTAACTGAATCTCCTGCTTCCTTGTCTTTACTTTCAGATATCTGCTTTATTTCACTGTTTCACTTTCAGCTGTATAGAAGTCGTGGTAAGTTGCTGCTGATGAAAACCAACACTTCCTGATTTTGCTGCTTCATAATAAAAGCTTTTAAATAACAATAGCCTATAACGGAGGACTTTTATTGTGAAGAATATAGTAAATGAAATGTGTTCATCACTGTTTTACAGCCGCTCCTTTGACTTACCACACCTGTGGTTACACACAACCTAAAGCAGGTAGCTCTGTTGTAATGGAGACGTAAATCTCTGCCATGCTGGGCTGACGCGCCAAGTCATGTATGGAAAAACCCTACAATACTTGGCTTGTGTCTTGAGGAGTTGTAGCATTTATTTACCGACCACAGCCTAAACTGTACACACACACTGCACTGCTACGCTCACAGCTAGTTACGGCTGACTTCACCTCACCGTCACTCTGTCACTCCGTCACACACACGCTCCCTCACTCTCTCTGTCTCTTGACCACAAACACCGACACTCACTAAGATTAAGCACAAAACCTATAGCACTTAGTTTTCCTTAAAGGGGTTTGCTACTTGTACAACACATTTTAGTTAAAAAAAAAAACACTTAAAATACATAATTCCCCGATGCTTTGGCCTGGCGGGGAGTCATCTCAGGCCCAATGGAAACCCTGGTATCGGATCGGTGCATAGACAGGCGTACTCACAGATACCCGATCCCTTATTTTTGGCAGTATCGAATGTATTTCCAATACTGGTATAAGTATCAAAACAACTCTAAATAAAAATAAAAAATGTTTTAATTGTAAAGCACCATTTTAAAAATATAGATTTTTGTGTATCAATGTTGCATTTTTTTCAAGACAGAAACACAATGCATCTTAGAACATTATTATTATTATTATTATTATTATTATTAGCATTCAAGAACTTATTATTTGTTTTCCACCCTTTGCAGATGAACCACTTCTTTCTGAATATATGAAGAGGGCCGTGGGAGTGTTGCAAAAAATTTGCAGCGAAGGTGTGATATAAATAGAGATTGGAAATCAGTAATTACTTCAGTGCTGCTCAGTAAACAACATGTATGATTTGCGCTGTGGTTAATGAAGGCAGGAGAGTTTTCACACGTTGAGACACTGGGGTCGAGCAGTATGATGCAACACAGGCGAAAATATTGTATAAATAACACAAAATATAAATAAATATATGTTGTTATCTATACATGCACAACTTCATCAACGCACAAATCATTATTTTCTATCTTGTCAGGTGGTAATGTTGTTTACCCAAAGAGCATACCGGCACTTGTTGTGAAGACTTTACATCACAACAGTTGTACGGTTGTTATTCATGTATTTATTTGTTTGAAAGGGTCAACAAGAAAGATGACGGGGTGTGTTCTTGAAGCAAAAGAGAAGGCTGGATGGGTGGCCTGCACTTACTTGACAGGCTGTAGTACAAATCATGGCCAACCATCTTCATGTCAATGTAACATTTACCAATGAATGAAGCAAGGAAAGACTATAAGGGCAATATTCCTTAGATTTAAATGGGAAATGCACTACATTCATAGCATCTACCGACCATTCAAAGCGCTTCACAACAAATGCCAACATTCACTCATTCACACACATATTCATACACTGATGGCAGAGGATGCCATGCAAGGAGCCAACCTGCTCATCAGGAGCAGTTAAGGGTTCAGTGTCTTGCTCAAGGACACCTCGACACTCCGGGGCCGGGGATCATAACAGGAACCTTCCTATCACTAGGAGCCATGCTGCTCCAGTGTCATATGTGTTATTTATAGGACTGTCAATCAATTAAAATATTTACTCTTGAGTATGTATACTGTATATTTATTACTGGAAATCAATTAACAAGACAAAACAATGACAAATATTGTCCAGAAACCCTCACAGGTACTGCATTTAGCATAAAAATCAGAACATGGCAAATCAAGCCCAACAGGTAACAACAGTGTCAGTGTGTCAGTGTGCTGACTTGACTATGACTTGCCCCAAACTGCATTTGATTATCATAAAGTGGGCATGCCTGTAAAGGGGAGACTCATGGGTACCCATAGAACCCATTTTAATTCACATATCTTGAGGTCAGAGGTCAAGGGACCCCTTTGAAAAAGGCCATGCCAGTTTTTTCTCACCAAAATTTGGCGTAAGTTTAGAGCGTTATTTATCCTCCTTTATGACAAGATAGCATGACATGGTTGGTACCAGTGGACTCCTTAGGTTTTTTCTTCTCTCTAGCTTTAACTGAGCCCGTTACAACCTAAAAGTTGCAAGTTGTGTTAATGCGTTAAAGAAATTAGTGACGTTAAAACGAATTTGTGTTAATGTGTTGTCGCGTTAATTTTGACAGCCCTAGTTATTTAGTGTGCAGATTTTTTGTGTGACTATGTGTGAGTATTCCTTGTGTGCACCTTTGTGTGTGTGTGTGAGCCCACATGCTTTAGTTAAAGTGCAGTGTGCACTTTGTGGAACAAACGCGCGAATGCCATGCCTTCTGTGTTTTATAGTGCTGTGAAGAGCAGCCTGCCCATGATTGGTTGTAGAGGAAATAATTCAGAGAAGAGAGATGCACTGCCAGCACATAACTCACATACACACATATGCATGATGAAACACACACACACACACACACACACACACACACACACACACACACACACACACACACACACACACACACGTGCCCTTAAACAAGACGGCGGTCCGAACATGTGAGTATGCACACTGCTTAATGCATGAACATGCTAACACACATGCACGCCTGAGATGCTCACGCAAATACAGTATATAAAGAAAAACACATTTTATGCACATTCAGGGCAACCTCTGCCACAGTGAGACAAAGCGCTAATTGCTGGAAGAATAAAACAGCATTTGTGTCAGCAGAGAGACAGAGACCGTGAAAAAAAAAGAAAGAGAGAGGTGGAGAGGGCAGCTGTAAATATTCACTCTAATGCAAGAATATAAGGAGTACTGAATTAATAAACACCATACAGGGACACTTACACCCACATATACTGTATATGTGCAAAAAGCCATGGAAGTGTTCACACACGCACACACACACACACACACACGCACACACACACACACATAAAACTGACATGCTAGTCCTTAGTCCTTGAAAAGAAAATTCCTTTGAAGTTTGTCTCATTATTAGCATGATTACATAGACCTCATGTACACCAAGCACTCTTCCCGAAAGAGACTCACTGCATACAAATGGGTATTATTCTACTGAGTTTCACTGTTTGTTCAACATGTTTGTATTTTGGTCGTCTTGTGAATAATATGCCAAATAGTGTGATTACTTCCTCAGTATGTGGCATTAGGATTAGCTAGGGAGCTGTGCGTAGTGTGAAATGTCCCCACTGGTTTTAAAATAATATCAAATACAGATCACATGCATGTATGTCTCATACAATATGCAACCATAGTAACATATTATGAGCAGCTGCAAGTCTGGAACATGGATGGATTCATTCTGGGTTTTAATCAGTTACATTGGAAGTGGAAGAAAATATAAAAAAAATCGAATATTGCGATATTATGTTTTGTGATACTGTATCGATTCTCAAAAACACTGTATTGATTTTTACTTCATAGTTTACATGCAAAGATGAACTCAGTTTTGTTCAATTTTGTTTGCAAAGAGATGCGCCCTCTCAGTGTATGTGCCCTCTCAAAGTAGAGCTATGATGTTGGGTGTTACGGGGACTGTGATAAATGCAAATGCAGATCCCACTGTACTGATTGCATTAAAAAAGTACACTTTTTTTAACTCATATTTTATGCATATGGCGGTGTGTTCTTTATACTATGGCAGTTTTCCTAAAATCAGATTGATAAATCGCAACATATCGCCTTACTTACAGTATCGCAATATACCGCAATACATTGAATCGTAACCCCTGTATCATGATACGTATCGTATCACCAGATTCTTGCCAATACACAGCCCCGGTGGCTACTGTTGTATGTTGTAAGAAGAGCAAACTTCCAGCCACTGCACGGCCTCTACAACCAGCTAGCTTTTCTCTCCTCAAACGAAACATTGACCAGAAAATGAGAAAATGTCTTCATTTAAAACTCAATCTTAAGAGTACAGAGCCAGAGCAAAAGCGTGCCCTCACACGGTCTGTGTGTGTGTGTGTAATATATATGCCTGCTTCTGCTCACAGAAGCAGTTCAAGCCAATCTCCACAAAAAGCAAGCAAGAGACCTTTTTCTGGTGAACACCAAAGGTTCTTGTCCTCAGCTGACATTAAGCGCGTGTGACTCTGCGTGTGTCGACGGGATAAACACAAACACACAATACAATCATCCGGGAACAAGGGGCCTGTTTTGTACGAGTCCTTCCCAGGCCATCTGGTCTGTTCTACCTGCATCGATGACTGCTGCGGTGAGATGAAGCACCTTCGGAGGGGCAGGGCTGTCGTCTCCTAGCCTACATCTGCAGTCAACCTCAGACAAGCAATCATATTTCTTCTCACAGCTACCTGTCAGTCCACCTCAACCTCAGAAACGCACACACATATTCCCTCGTTCCTCTCCGTCTCTGTGGCCTGGTTAAGGGTTCTGCCTCGGTGACCAGGTACAGACGTCAGAGCCTGCTGTCTGTCTCTTTCCTTCACAAGAGGATGCACAACAGTCTCAAATATCACACAGTTTGCACCTCTGTGAATCATATTCACACATACACACATAAAACACCAGTGTTCATGCACACAGAAACACGAGGTGCTAAATCTTCCCAGTCAAAGAAAGCATGGAACAGCACATCTGTCAACACTCATAGATACATAACTCAAAAGATGTCAAGCATTTAATACACACCGCCGAGCCCCCACCCTTCTGAATCGGTGCATAACTGCAGATTAGAATATACGTGTGCACGCACAAATAGAAGTTCAGAAGAGGAAGCGGTGTTGACAGCTGTGAAACTCGTAGACAAAACCAGGCAGGAACAGCCATTCACACACACTGAGATGTTTAGAAAATCCTTCTCCATGGAAAAGACCAGAATAGCACCAACGTGAAAGAAAAACCAGGCCATGCCAGGACAAATCTCCCTCTCTGTCTTTCTCCCCCTTATTTCCTCACCCCACAAATAATGGAAACCTCTCATTCTGTCGTTCATCTCTTTCCATCGAAATGACAGAAATCCTTTTCTCTCCCTCACCGCTGTTACGGGACAGAGCCACACACACACACACACACACACACACACACACACACACACACACACACACACACACACACACACACACACACACACACACACACACACACACACACACACACACACACACACACACACACACACACACACACACACACACACACACACACACACACACTGCATAGATCCAATAATCTCTCTGTCCATCCCTCACTCCCTTCCTCATCACCTTAACTGAACTGGGCGTCCAGAGTATAACACTTTTTTTTTATCTCTGTCCCTTTCATCTAAATGACACAGGTCTCCCATACAGCAGCTTACCTTGACCATAACAGTTCACTGAGAGTTTAACTACAGAGACAAAAAATTTATCACAAAAAGATGAAATATGGTCGTTAAACATATTTCTATTATATTTAAATTGTGGGTTGACAGACAGACAAACTGTAAATACATTTGAGGGAAATATTCATTAAAATGTTCCTAAAAAGCAATTACTGTTCTGATTTTGCAGGTAAGGCATTTTGGATTGTATAACAGTAAGGGCTGTGTATTGGCAACAATCTGGCGATACGATATGTACCATGATACAGAGGTAACGATTCAATATATTGCGATTTTTTCAAAATTGAATTCTAGGAAAACTGTCATAGTATAAAGAACACACCAGAAATAAACCAATTTAGAATAGGCAAAAATAACACATTTATACTGCATGCAAAAAACTGCATGGTCTTTACTCCAAACTGCATGTGATTAATATAAAATGGGCATGTCTGTAAAGGGTAGACTAGTGTGTACCCATAGAACCCATTTTCATTCACATATCTTGAGGTCAAAGGTCAAGGGACCCCTGCGAAAATCGCCATGCCAGTTTGTCCTCGCCAAAATTTAGCCTAACTTTGGAGCGTTATTTAGCCTGCTTCGCGACAAGCCAGTGTGACATGGTTGGTACCAATGGATTCCTCAGGTTTTTCTAGTTTCATATGATGATCTGGCTTTAAAACTGAGCCTGCTACAGCCTCCGAAAGATCGAATAGCGGCTGGGCCGACGGCGGCCTGTCAGATTTTTAAGACATTAAAGATAGGGTTGACGATGTTGGAGAGCTAGCATAATTTGAAAGTAGCTTCGCCTCAGGAGCTCCGTCTAAACCCACCCCCTCCCCTCCTGGCTCCTTCCAAGGCAACGCCCCCCACACACATGCACGAGCACCGCCGCATCGTAACTACTTCACAGACACAGACTGGAGAGAGGACCTCAACTCAACAACGCTACCTCATGACAAGTAACCGCGGCAGTGCTACTTTTGGCTAAGTTTTCTCTTCCATTCTCCAGGAAACGTGCGGCAGCGACGCGCTTTGAGTTCAGGCTGGTGCACGCCTTGGCGTGCACCAGCCTGAACTCAAAGCGGTAGAGAATGAGCAGGGAGGCATCTGATTGGTTCTTTCCAAGCGGACCTCGAGGCAGTGATTGGTAGACGTTTTAACAGGATTACAGCAGCTACAGATGACCGCTCTTTTCCGGTCCTTTTTCAGAGCTCATAAGTAATGGATCGCTGTCGGGGTGTAAAGACCATTTCAGCCAATTTAACAAATAGTGTCTACTGGATAACATCATCAACCCTGCCTGTAATTAAAAATCAATGGTGTTTTGGTGAATCAGTATCGCACAACATAATATTGCAATACTCACGTGTATCGATATTTTCATACACCCTTAGTATCATTAGTGATGAGGTCCATGCAGATGTTGGGCTATGTTGTTTAATGTGCCCCCAAAGAGTGAAACTATTTTACTACTCTAAAAAACATCTACAGTTTGGAGTCTGACTATGAAATGCCTAAAATCTGTAGATGTCATTTGTGTTTCCATAGAAGCTGTGGCTCAAAACGTGCACTAGAGAGCTGGAGCTGAAATACAGTACAGTAAAATGCTGGTTTTTGGTGGTCAGATCGGCGATCTGTGAAGAATGATGAAATATTTCCCAGTGATCATCGAATAGTACTTTTGCTTGAAATGCCCATCCCTAAATTTACATATGAAGTGTTCTCTAATACGCCCATTCACACTGTGTCTTGTACAAATTTCATGCTGCACTGCAAGATAAATGAAGTCCACTGAGTTTCCGATGATTTCGGGTATAACACTGCAGATATGAGCACATCACATTATTGCAGGCCGTATTGCAAAGGCAAGAGCAAGGCATGACATGACAGATCATGCAACAACTGATGTTTAAATCTAGACTCTCTTCCATTAGGAACTGCACACTTTATCACCTCAAAAGTGGTTGTAGGTGATTCCTTGCAAGATAAAATATCAGGGGAACCATTTTTCCTCCTTTCTTTCTTCATCTAAGCATTCATTCATTCAGTTTCTACTTTGCTGTGATCTAGGCAGGAGCAACAAGAAGAGACAAACCCATAACCACACGGGTATCTATATAATATGTGGTTGTGGAGGATAAAGACATCATGTCATATTTAGTCATCTCATATTCATTTCAATATTCCATGCCCTTGACATTTGAAATATGTGAACAACTATGAATTATGTAGCCTCAGAACAACCATAAAACTCATAAGTAAAGCCAGGACAAATCTAATATACTGTAGCTCTGATTGGTGTCAGAATAGTGCGCGCGAGAGAGAAGTGTGTACAATACATGATTTGAACCAGGCTCATTTGCTAGCTTCTTGCCCTCATCTGTGATGCACAGTGAGCCAGCGGATGCACTCTGACACACTGCGTGTCTAAAAAACGGTGCGACTCCGACGTGAGGACTTAATCTGGCTGCATAAATCACAGTGCCTTTCTGAGTGTTACTAATCAGGAATACACACAACCAACCATACTTACTTCCACACACTCTCTCTAACACACACACACATGTGCAGAATCCATACGAACCGCCCTCATAAAGCAGAGGACGATTGCCATGCAGCACACGATGCAGAGAGGGCCAAGAGGCAAGCGGACTCCCCCCTTCCTTCTGCATGCTGATCATTAGAGAGAGAGAGAGAGAGAGAGAGAGAGATGGACGAGGCAGTGGTGCCAGCTCCCCAGCAGCTCAATCACATTTAATGCCTGGACAGTGCAAGATGAAAACGTCTGCCGGTCACTGCTTTTAATATCACAGAAATAAAGGCAGCTCAGTGATAGGATGGCTCAGGTTTTCAGTATATACAGCTAAAAATGGTAGATGAGGACAACACAAAGCGCACCATCTCTCCCTTCCTTCCCCCCTGGTTTCTCTCTATCTTTTACTTTCCGTCTCCCTTTGATATACATCTCCCTTTGCCTGTCTATCTCCCTCTCTCCTTCTCCCTCATTCCATCTTTAGCAGCAACAAAGAGATTAAAGAGGGATTACTTCTGACATGCCAATGTGATGTTCCTGCTGGGTATAGTATTTTTTTTTCTTTCTCATGCCCAAGTCAATATGAAGTGCACGCACTTACGCACACACACACACACACACACACACAGAGAGACAGGTCAGCATTGCAAGAGTGGGAGAGAAGATGGAATGAGAATAATAAAAATGCAAGTCTTGAGGGATATAAATCTAGCAAAATGCAAAATTCAGACCTGCAGAAACTAGTGTGGCTTCTTTTTCCCTGAAACGATACCACCTTATGTGAGAAAACAATGATATAAAATCACAATACTCCTTCCTGTACTTGTTTCCACTGTATCCATACCCAAGGTCTGCTAAAGAAGTGAGAATAAGGAGGGTGAAGTGAGAGAGAGAGAGAGAGAGAGAGAGAGAGAGAGAGAGAGAGAGAGAGAGAGAGAGAGAGAGAGAGAGAGAGAGAGAGAGAGAGAGAGAGAGAGAGAGAGAGAGAGAGAGAGAGAGAGAGAGAGAGAGAGAGAGGCAGAATGAGGACAGAGAAGTATTGTTTTTGGGGTGATAACCCTTTGTTGTGATTCAAAGTACTTGTAGCTAGCTGGGAAATGAACTATTGATTAGAAATAAGGTGAGAGGGAAAAAAAAGACAATGACTGGAATCACACCAACCAGCCGCCCACACTGATCTTTTGTCCTCGAACACACTCACACACAAACACAGGGGGGGTTGTGTTTAGTTACAACATGGAGTTGTAACTAAACAGGAATAAATTCAGTCAACCAATAAACAACACGCTGTCTATTCTACTAATTGGAAACCACTCACTGGCCTGGTTTACACTACAGTGTCAAGGAGGAATAGCTGTGGTTTCTCATTATCCATGTCACTAAATTTGCTCTTCAAACATATATCTGGGATTTGTATGGATTATGTTGCAAACTAGAGGTGATTTGAGAGCTTCTACTTCTGTAAATCCCATGTCTGTACGGCCTAATTTCACCTACTGACTGTTGCAATACAGTGCACTACAATATATCTATCCATCTTTATGTTTACTCTTGTCTTTGCATATAAATATAGGCAGACAGATAAACACAAACACTGAATACTATCAAAGGGCTGTATCTATTTATGGTGGTGCTGAGTATACAATGTGTACATGTAGTATTTCTGGCCACTAATTAGTTGCTTACAAGTATGTTGTTGCAGACTTATAGCAGAGCCTAATATAACCATATAATGAGTAGGGCTGTCAAAGTTAACGCGATAATAACGCTCCAAAATTAAATTTTGGTGAGGAAAAACTAGCATCACCATTTTCAAAGGGGTCCCCTGACCTCTGACCTCAAGATATGTGAATGAAAATGGGTTCTATGGGTCCCCACGAGTCTCCCCTTTACAGACATGCCCACTTTATGATAATCAAATGCAGTTTTGGTCATAGTCAAGACAGCACACTGACAGCTGTTGTTGCCTGTTGGGCTTGAGTTATGATTTGAGCATATTTTTTATGCCAAATGCAGTACCTGTGAGGGTTTCTGGACAACATTTGTCATTATTTTGTGTTATTAATTGAATTCCAGTAATAATTCTAAACATATATTTGCATAAAGCAGTATTTTTCCCACTCCCATGTTGATAAGAGTATTAAATACTTGATGAATCTCCCTTTAACGTACATTATGAACAGATAAAAAATGTGCGATTCATTTGCGATTAATCGCGATTAACTATTTAAATTGATTTACAGCCTTAATAATAAGTATTCCAAACCTTATTATCCTTATTCTTATTCCTAACTTTTTCTGTAATACCACTATGCTCATCAGTTATGAGTTATTAAAAAAAAAAAAAAAAAAAAAAAAATCAGAAAGGTTCATAGACTGCTACCCAATAAGTAAGCGGCCTATTTACCCGGCACTTCAAGAACTTAGCTTTAATATGCCAGTACAGCAAAAACCTCAAGAAAGCTTACGTGTTACTTGTCAACCTCATGGAGTCTATCCCAAGAAGCTAGAGCCAGTGAGAGACCATGTCTGAAAACTATAATGTCGTCCCAGTTATCCTAGATATAAAGAACAGTGTACATATAGAGAACCTTGACCCAGTTCCAGTAGCTGACATCAGTGCAGTTAGCCTACATAGCTGAAGATCCCTGTCTTAGTCTCGCTAAGCCTAAAGATGTCACATTGCTAACACTCTTATCTAAAGAAACTAACAGTCAGTGAGCTGGTAAAGTTTCAGTATCTCGCTGTGAGACACTTGCAGAACATGTGGCTGCTGCTGTGATCAAACCATCCAGTCACAGGGTGATCTGTCTAAACCAGTGGATTACACTGCAACCCCTGTAGGGCCAGCACCACAGCCTGTAACCCTGTATGTAGGACGAGGCTTCTGCACACGTGTGGCTTTACTAATATTCCATCAGCCTTCCTGCTGTACTGCATTAACATTTCTGTATAACCTAATATGAATATTAAAACAAAACTCCATGACAACTGGGAAGCCAGTTAACTATTAGTGCTTAAAGCTGCAGTGGGTAGAAATGGAGCAAATATGATTAATTAAAAAAAAGTTATTTTTATAAAACGGTCACTATATCCTGACAGTAGTGCATGAGACAGGTAATCTGAAAAAAATCATATGCCTCTGTGTCCTTCGGTGTCCTCCGGTGCTCATAGTGGCATCTACAAGATTTCAAAGACCGGAGGAAAACAACCAGTCAGAGCTGATCTGGAGTCTGCCGTCCAGCTGCCGTCTCTGAGAGCCAGCTGTCAATCACTTACAAACTCCGATCAAACGGTCAAACTAGGCAGCGCTGATCAAATATGAATCAATATTCTGTTACTATAATGCCTATTTCTCACCTCAAATGTTTTCAGAAACATCTTGTAGTGTACTGTTTAGCTGTAAAATGAGAAAGTTTGCTACCCGGCAGCCATGTTGAGATCAGTTGTGAAAATACCAAGCACCGCCCACCAGCCAGAACACAGCCAATAAGAACGGTCAAAAGTAACGCTCTCTGTCTGAAATGACCTGTGATTGGGCAAAGTCTCCCGTCACAGGCTAGATTTTTTAAAGCCTGAAAACAGAGCCATGAGGAGGTGCAGAAGTCTAGTTATCTCTCAGAACACTTGAGTTACAATATCCTGAAAGGTTCTTATGGAATTTTTGCCCAATGATGCCAAAAGTATACTGCCTACCCCCACTTTAACAGGCATCATCTGTAATGTTTGCTTTCCCCGACAAGAGGTTTCAACGTGATTTGATTGCATTACCTGCATTTCCGTGGTCTGCAAATCACATAACACGAAGCCACTATGTACTTGACCTGTGTAAATCTCGTTCATTCGGCCATGCTGCTGCTGTAAGTCTGATATGAAGCATCCGCTTGGTCTACAGCCCAGTGCAGACCTTGAACTGATCCAGCTCTTGGCAAATTGTGCCGAGGTAGCCGCTAAATTGGCCTGCATGGGGTCTGCTCTGTAAATCAGCTGGCCAGGGCCTAAATGGATCAAACAGGCCAGTCCTCCCTCCCTGGCAGCGTAATGCAGTGGGTTAGATTGGTGGTGGTGGTGGCTTATAAAGTGTGTAACGTGTGTGCTTGAGTGTGGATGTGTGCGAGCGTTAAAATATGGATGTGATCTTGGCCATGTGTCAAAAAAAAAGTTCAACATGGACAGGTGCTTATCTTTCTGCTGGTGTGTGTGTGTGTGTGTTTGGTCATCACTCTCACTCACGCACCTACACACTCCTCTCTCTCTCTCTCTCTCTCTCTCTCTCTCTCTGGTCTATCGCCCATTGGAGGCCACTGAGCTGTGCAACGATTATGTGTGCCCACCACCACCTCGCGTCCTCATCTCATCCTGCAAGACACGCTCACCAGCGTCATCTCCCGCCACCAACCCCCACCCCCCCTCTCTCTCCCTCTCTCTCTACCTATAGCTCTAACTGGAAGCGCTGCTACATCGCCTGAAAGAATACGCTCCCTGATGTCGAAAATCACACTCGACACAACAGTGCCACACACTAAGCCGGTGGTGGTGGTGGTGGTGGAGGCGGAAAACCTTTTTTTTTTTTTTTTTTCCCTCTCCAGGCACTGCAGTAGGCTAGCTCACGATGCATGGTGGTAATGCCATTGTGCTTCAGGAAAACCTATAAGTAGAAAATTCGCTGCCATCCTGGGTAATCCCTCTGCCATGCAGGGCAACATCACGCCATCCCAAACCACCTGTTTTTCGCGCATCCTGTGCGCACACAGCCATCGTTATATAGGAACATGTAGGGAAACGTTGCATTTATTGATCAATCCATGTGGCCATTAGTGATATTCACCACCTGGAAGTAAACGACTTTAAAGCAATTCTCATATATTAGAGTGTGCATAGTCAATTGATGCTCAATAAGCTCCCCAACTCAAATGCAAACTTCATTTGAACGATGTCCGTAATGGCGCAAAAGCAGATCGTTTTTTCACCAGTAATAGCCAAAGAAGCGAATGTGCCAAAAATCATGCTTGAAACCCATTTCAAGTATGGTATCAACATAGTCTATACTCATAGAAAAAGCCCACCAAAATACCACAGAGGGTCAAAGAAATCGCCAGTGATGTTATTTAAGCAGCGCAGCGCACATCGAGGCTGAACCGTCCAATCTGTTTCCTGAGAGACGCGCACACGCTCACACACGCTCACACACACAGAGCCTTATTGTGGCCGCGAATTAGAGGAGGAAAAAAGCGCAGTAACTCACCGATGTGGATGATTGAATCTGAGAGCGCCGCCTTCCACTCGTGGCTCCAACAAACGGCGATGAGCACAATAGCCGAGATAACTTTCATGTTGTCCAGAAATATTTCCTCCCAAAAAAGACAAGAGAAAAAAAACCCCACAGCTCTGTGAGTTGAGAGCGAACAGAGTTAAAATCCAGAGAACTGAAGCTTCTTCTTTTTCTTTTTTTTTAGTCCATCTGTAGGGCGGTCAAGGAAATTCCCCCTTTAATTTCTTCCTTGATGTATTCGTCTCTTGACGTTATAGTGTGATGCTGCTTGTTCTGTTGAGGGCATAAAAGAAGTAGAGATTCCCCGGGTATAGTCACAGACTGGCACCCTGTTGAAATTCCCTCCCCAACGTTAAATCATATTGTGGGCGAGCGGAGAGACGCAGAGGAAACAAACCGCATCCAAACGTCGCCGCGTTAAAGCGAAGTGAGGGGGCCGGAATACATCTGGAACCACTCGGTAACGTGCAGGGAAAAACGTAGGTATCTTGAAAAGCGGGATTCCTGTTCTAATGACCCGTGATTCCCAAGCCGTTCAGACTTGGCGACGCAGTTTCCCCCCCTGCACCAATCACCAAACCAGCAGCAGCAGCAGCAGCCTCAGCGGACCAAGCCAACGGCCAAAACTTCCATTTTTGCCCACGGGCTTTTTTTTTTATTTTTCCTTCACTTAGCCCCTTCTTTGAATGTCACCAGACACAGACGGACCCAGAGACTTTTGTTGTTGGAGGAGGGGAAAGAAATGATGAAAAAGCCTTGTCACATGGCATTACCACGGAGAGGTACCATATTCCGTAATTGTCTCTAGTTTTCCTGTAGAGATGAGATGAGAGAGACCGGGATGGAGAGGGCTCTTACACATACAATGAAAGAGAGAGAGCGCCAAAGCCACACTTCTTTTCTGCGTCAGGACAGGAAGGGGGGAAAAATGTAGGCTATAGGCTTATCAGGAGGAAAAAATACCCGAGGATGCGCGCAACAATACTCCGCGGTCCGCTCTCCGCACTCCGTATGCGGGTATACTCGCGTCCGTCAGCCCCGGCACGCACGGTGGCTGGTGAAGAGGAGGTTTTGCCGCGTCCGTGTGGGAGAGAGAGTGAGAGAGGAAGGAAGGGAGGGATGGAGAGAGAGAGAGAGAGAGAGAGAGAGAGAGAGAGAGAGAGAGAGAGAGAGAGAGAGAGGGAGGGAGGGGACCCAGGAGAGAGAGAAAAAGAGAGAGAAAGAGGCAGCAACTATGAGCAGCAGCAGCAGTTGCCAGCCGGGGCGCGCATCTACTGTCTGGAATTACCTTTGGAGAAAGAGAGAGGCGAGATGCGCCTATCAGGGCGGGCGGGGGATGCGGAGGGGGGGGGGTGTCTACAGAGAGTCAGACAGATGAAGAGAGGGGTAATCTGCCAACCTTAGCTCTGCCACGGGCACCTCAGGCAGCCATCGATCCGAGACCTTTCGCTTCGGCAAGAGCTGGTGGTGGTGGGGGGGGGGGTGCCAGTTGGTTATCACTCATCATATTTAGGGTTATCTGGGTCATCAACTCAGCACTGATTTAAAAAAATTTTACATTGGCAATTTATATCCATCGACTTTACCCTGCTGTTGGGTGGTTTGAGGAGATATCATTCTCCCTCTAATTAGTTATAGTGTTCAAACAGCAATTATTGGGACAGGATGCTTTCATCTTTCACACCTTTTCCAGGTTCTATCCATCCATCACATGCCCATCCTCTCTCCATCTCCATCCTATTCTTTCCCTGCCACTATCCCCCTCATCCTTTTGTCCATCTATTCTATCCACGCACCCCCCACTATTATCCATTTATCCATCCCTGCCTCCCCGAAGGACCGGAGTCCCAAGGGTTCCTCTTAATCTGCCCTAGACTCTGGATTAGGGATTAGGAGTGTTGGAAGTCTCAGGCTACCATTGGATTGACTGTTTTGTACGCATTCAAGGAATGGGAGATTAAACTGACAGTGATATGGATGCTGCGAAAGCTGCTCTCACTTCTCCTATTTGACGCTATTGATTTATTATTAAATGTTTATATAACCACTCACGTTGAAGGGGAACATCTCTTGTTCGCCGAGTGAGCTGTAGCTGAAAATACAGAGATAAGACGCAGCAAAGGGAACGTAAACAAAAATATTGGGAGATAAAAACAAGATAAAATACTTCAATATCCAATGTTTGTGCTTACATCAAATTGAAATACTTACAAAATGTGGTCTGCATATCAGTGATATTGAAGAAATGATTGACTTCGGAGCACTGGGAGAAAGCATGCTATTTATTTTTCACTTTCACTGCAGATTGAAGAGGTTTTTGGTTCTTGCTCTACTTAAAAGAAACGTTATAAACAAGTGACAAGTTTGTGGTGTCTCTGATTTGATCCCACAGTGTAACATATTCAGAATAGGACATATAGGCCTTTCATTAATATGGATGAATTCCACACCTTTTATTCACACAGTGAACACAAAATACACTCCTTGAATTTATGCCACTCTAAGATATGCATACCCAAACTCTTGCATACAAATTATTCTGCAATCATAGAATTTATTTCACTTTCTGGCAGGAATATAACTTGGTAAAAACATTTAGGAGGTTTGCATAATTTGATTTGACCAATTCTTTTATAACAAATCATCAATAGAGAGGGCTCGACCTTCTATTAAATTTATCAGAGTTTAGGGTGATGAAATAATCAGTAAAAAAAATGGATCCTTCTGTTCGTTGTGAAGTCTCCAGTAAAGTAAAACCTTGGATTTAATTCTAACAGGTTGGAAAATATTTGGACTGCTGCTGAGCAAAGAGACTGACAAAGTGTAACCTTGAACAGCATCCCTGCACAACACAGCTCATGTATTTCTGGAAATCACCTATTTGAAAGAGGGATATGTTGCACCAGATGTGCAGTGGACACTCAGACCTCCAAATCTATCCTGTGTGTTGGCTGAAGATTGATCCTTCAGCTGAGGATGATGTGGATACTGATGAGTAGGTGTGTATGCTCTGACCCCGCAATGAATACACGTACACATGTAGTATCTTGCACTGGCTTATATTGTACATATGTGGGTGTTATTGCTTTCAGTTTACAACCTCCGATCTCCAAAATGTAATTTTAGGACGGAGTAAAATTTATACTTTTTATGGATACGATAAACTTTCAAATCCACTGAAAATGGGAAAAAAAATATTTTGTGATTTTCACATAATAGCAACAGTATTGTTTACTGTATATTAGGGGTGGGGGAAAAAAAATCTATTAACCTATGTATCACGATTTTTTTTTGTACGATTTTGAAATTGATTTTTTAATGCCAAAATCAATATATCTGCTTCATTTGAGTCTATGCTGAAGTCGAAGGAATTTACTGCTTTTATTGTTGTAATCTGAGTAACGTGACGTCATATCCGTTCCGTATCCGTCAACCAAAACAAACCGCAGCCGGCCGAAACGACAAAGCAGAATACGACCTGCACCCTCACATTTTAAATCCAAAGTGATAAACACTACACATACAGTAAAGTATGGAAACACTTTGGGTTTCACATATTGCCAGGAAAAGCAGAGCTAGACATCATGGCTAAAGCTACATGCTAACTATCATTGAAAGGAAACGTGTCGTATTTCGGTAACGTGCGGTCAAGCCAGCTGTCACTCGCATCTTCGTGGTCAAATCAGCTGCCGCTAACTGTAGCCCACCCACTGACATTTATGTTTTATGCATTGAAACGGCTCCGATGGAGCTGACCATGGATGTATAAATAAAACAGAGCTGACGGGAGAGCTAGCGACGAACTTGGCGAAGTTAGCACGTTAACAAAATACATATATGGAAATAAGTTTGATTGGATTATATTCACCAGAAGTATAAACATTACACATCCCTTATAAATTAAAAAGAAAATACCACTAATTTGTGAGAGACATGTCTTTATTCTTTGATTTTTGTAAATTGTAATAAATAATGCCTGAAAATGACTGATATATTTGACTTCAGGACATCTCTGACTACATATATGCGGAAAATAAACATTTTTACTCTATCAATTTTGATATTTGCCAAGTAAAAGTCCCTAGAAGTATATGATTCAACTTTTTTCCCGTGGTCTAGTGTTAAAGAAGTTAACAAAAATTGCAATAAATAGTAATAACAAATCGCAATACTTAAAAATTACAATACATATCGAATCGGCACCCAGGTATCGTGATAGTATCGAATCGGTAGATATGTGTATCGCCCCAGCCCCACTCTATGCTAATACCCTTGCTTATTTACCCCTCTTTTTACCTCCCTTTGGACCGCCATTTTACTTTCACAAAATAACCTTTTGAGAATTAGATCTCACCATAGCACTAATCCTTAGAAACTCTGTCTCATAACCAAGACCGTTTTGGGTAACACAAGTTTTACACTCTGTTAATGCCTCGCAGCAGTGTTTTACTTTTGCTTTACTTTTTTCACCGCCTGGTATACTCTCTTCCCTGGGGATCCATTGTCACCACCAGCAGTGAGAGTGTTTCTCAGCACTCACTGTTGATAACTGTAAACAAAATTAAAAAGGCATAATTTTCTTTGTAAAAAGTAGGGCCATGGACACACAATGGAATTGGTTAACTCTCAGTCACACAGCGAGTGTGTACAGCACATACACCCACACACAAAGTATAAAGTGTCTCATAGGTCCTGTTGTGTCCATCATGCAACATTAACTTCTAGGCTTTGTGTCATTAATGTGACATCCTTGTTCATTAAAACTGTTAATTGAAAGAGGTGTAATAAAGTCAAAGATAAGCTCCTGCAACTTGGGAAAGAGAAAGGAAGATGAGAATGACGGAGGTGAAGATGAGTATATGTGAAATAAGGAAGCAGAAGTAAAAACTAAACAGAAAATGCCACCTGAAATGAAGGAAAGACAGACAAACTTAGTCCAAATTATGTTGGTTTCTACCATTACATTCAGACTTGTTTTTATATATTTTCTCATTCCACAACAAATGATTATCTTCAGTGTTGATGTTTTTCCTTGATTAATTGATAAATCATATAAAATGACAAAAATACGGAGAAATTCCCATGCCAGCGTAGTAATTCAAAGTGATATTGAAGGTGCTCAGGTTGTCTGATGAACAGTCACACACTGTATGTGTCCTTGAGGACTTACAAACTGGCTGAATGCATTTTTACTGCATGCAACACTTTTTCCTACAACAGCATTTTTTAATGATTTGAAACTGCACTGCTTACATCTGCATCTCCCTTCCTCTCTGCTTCTGTTGGCACATTGCTACCGTTTCCGGTGCATTACTGCAACCAACTGTTGACACACGTAGTCGGTGGATATGCGTGTCACATAACTCCTGTGATTGCGGTGTGTACGTGCGTTTTTGTCGCATGCTGGTGGAACATGCGATTCAAACAATACGGAGAGCGCGCACATCAAATTTTGCTCTACAGCTCCCTTAGTGGTCAAAAACTTTACACTGTGCCTTTAATCGAGCTGCAGTGGGTAGAATTGGAGCAAATATGATTAAAGTTATAAAAAGTTATTTTTATAAAAACGGTCACTATATCCTGACAGTAGTGCATGAGACAGGTAATCTGAAAAAAATCATGTGCCTCTGTTTCCTTCGGTGCTCCTGACGGCATCTGCAAGATTTCACAGACCGGAGGAAAACAACCAATCAGAGCTGAGCTGGAGTCTTGCCGTCTATGAGCAGCTGTCAATCACTCGCGAACTCTGATCAAACGGTCAAACTAGGCAGCGCTGATCAAATATGAATCAATATTCTGTTACTGTAATGCCTATTTCTCTCTGAAATGACCGGTTATTGGCCAAAGTTTCCCGGCTAGATCTTTTAAAGCCTGCAGACAGAGCCAAGAGGAGGTGCGGATGTCTAGTTTTCACTCAGAACACTTGAATTACAATATGCTGAAGGGTTATTATGGAATTTTTGCCCATTGATGCCAAATACATTCTGCCTACTGCAGGTAAGAGTGCTTCCCACTCCCCATGTCCAATGCATCTCCACCTTGTAGGAATGAAACAGTTCTGGATGAGGCAAACATGTATGTTAAATGGTCTAATCGGCCGGTACAGACACGTCGGAAACAGTAAATCAGGGTTCACTAGTTCTGTGTGTCAATCTGTGGACAAATGGACAGCACTGAACATAATCCGTTGCTGGCAGGACACCATTTTCTTGTTTGTAGCAGTCAGTTTTGCTATGAAATACATCTCTTGTCAAACACATTGTGAAAAGTAATTCTCCAATTTATGCATAGGATTTTCCTTTTCAGTAAAATGACAGAAAAATGCCTGGAGCTTATTGTTTTTTAACATTCTGAGAAAAACATTTATACACAAATACTGTGCCAATTCACAAATTGAATGAGGAGTAGTATGTTATCCTATTTTAGGAAGTTTTTTAGGATGCTGGAAACTTGTAAGTGCAGCATAAGTATATGAAGCTTGTTTCACTAATTCACTAAACTACTAATTCTGTACATCTTTGACTGATTAAATAAACACTTGCTTAAAAGTACAACTAGTAAGACTGCCATGTCATTCGTAGGGCTGTCAAAGTTAACGCGATAATAACATGTTAACGCAAATTTGTTTTAACGCCACTAATTTCTTTAACGCATTAATGCAACATGCGATTTTTAGGTTGTGGCGGGCTCAGTTTTAAAGCTAGAGTGAAGGAGACTGGTATCATATGAAACTAGAAAAAACCTAAGGAATCCATCGGTACCAACCATGTCATACAAGCTTGTCGCAAAGGAGGCTAAATAACGCTCCAAACTTACGCTAAATTTGGCGAGGAAAAACTGTCATGGCCATTTTCAAAAGGCTGCCTTGACCTCTGACCTCAAGATATGTGAATGAAAATGGGTTCTATGGGTACCCACGAGTCTCCCCTTTACAGACATGCCCACTTTATGATAATCACATTCAGTTTCGGGCAAGTCATAGTCAAGTCAGCACACTGACACACTGACAGCTCTGACAGCTGTTGTTGTCTATTGGGCTTGAGTTTGCCATGTTATGATTTGAACATATATTTTTTATGCTAAATGCAGTACCTTCTGGACAATATTTGTCATTGTTTTGTGTTGTTAATTGATTTCCAATAATAAATATATACATACATTTGCATAAAGCAAGCGTTTTTACCCACTCACATGTGGATAAGAGTATTAAATACTTGACGGATCTCCCTTTAAGGTACATTTTGAACAGATAAAAAATGTGTGATTAATTTGAGATTAACTATGGACAATCATGCGATCAATCGCGATTAAATATATTTATCGATTGACAAGCCTAGCAATTTGTGAAATGCACATATAGGATTTGAATTCCCAAAACTTTATACTATAGCTTTCCCACCCATTTTAACTGTTATTATCCACTGAATAAAACATGAATGACACAAAAAAACCCGCCTAATTGTAAGATTAAAGGCATTTTAAAAGACTGTAAGCTCCCCCTTGTTTCTTAATCAGCTGCTGCCCTTTATTTGTATAAGCTGGTAGAAGTGTCACCTTGGAAGTGGTCGGGGCCGTGTCCGTGTAAGTGAGATTTTATCTGGGTGCTATAGAGGATATACGTAAAAGCCTTTTGATGAGCTTACAAACCTAAAAAGCTACACATACACACTGGTAGGGAGGAGCAGACAGGCAGGCATATACGCCTCAGAGAGAGAGACAAAGAGTAATTCAGGTGTGAGCTGGGTGGCTTGTTAGTATGCATGCCTACTGCTGTCACTAGCTCTCAAGGACATTGTCATCTAACAGTAGATGGAGGTCTGCATCTGTATATGTGGACATGGATGTGTGTGAGTTAATGTCAGATATTTTGCGCATTGTATAAAACAACTATGCATCTCTTTCTGTGTTGCCACCGAAGCCATTAAGTGGCAGGGCGGTAAAAGTCAACATCACTGCGTCGGAAGCAAAACCTGCTATCATGAGCTTGCGTGTGTGTGTGTGTGTGTGTGTGTGTGTCTGTTTGTGTGCACATGTATATGTGTGTTAGCTTGTACGTGCCTCCAAAGGAAAGGCCAAACAGTAATTATTAAGCCCGAGTACCATCAGACACTTTCAAATTGCCACTAACAACCCACAGAGACGATTTATTCTCACACAGAAAACAAAGGGAACAAAAATCAGCACAAGCTGACATTTGTGCATCCATAAACAAAACCTAAGCAGCATGTTTTTGTTGTTTGTTTGTTTATTTTAACCATCAGTGAAGGTTGACGTGTGTCAACCCTCCTGATTTGAACAATAGAACACGTTGGTGTGTTGGCAAAGGTCGATTACTATCCCTTTTCCTTTTGTGTGGTGATGCAAACAATACTTACTTACATAGAGTAGTTGTTTGGCACTTTTCTCTTTATAATATAAGTGGTATTAAGGTTTTTTGGTAAGAAATCAGTTGGTACTTACATAGATTAGAATAGGGCCACACGCAGGAGAGCGCAACCGCCACCGTTAATCTAACTGTGGCATTAAGATCACACATACACACACCACACAAACATACCGTTATCCTCCCTCACTGCACACACACAAACACAACCTAGATCTAAACTCATCTTAAGTGAATAATTGATACACACAAAGAGTTTTCCTTATCTACGAGTGGAGAGATGGGAGGAGAGGGCAGACAAGTGGAGACCGCCAAGGAGAGAGAACAAAGGGTGAGGTGAAAAGAGCAGAAAAAAGTTTTTGGTCTTTACCTTTTTTTAAATATGTGGGGTTCGGGGATATTTCCCAATGGGTGAGAAAAGGTGTGTGCTGTGTTAAGATAAGAAATGCGATCAAGGCTTTGACCTTTTTGTTTTCTGTGTGCATGTGTGCGTGCATTGTCTCTGTAGTATTCACATATGAGAGCAGCTGGGTAGAATCTTGATTCCCCATCATTTTGCCTGTCTTTGATTAGTAATATATTCACCTCTCTATCAAATGTCTGGACTTAAATAGTCTTCTGAAGTGAGGCATAAAATTAAATCCCTTTATACCCTTTATTCCCCTTAACCCAGGAGATAAAGAAAAAGGGTAGGGTGGGGAGAACTGGGAGGGTTGGATGGGATGGGTACTGGCAGGCAGAGATTGATAGATAGAGGAAACATGAGAAAGACTGAGAGAAAGAGGAAGATCCTAGCCTGAGGCCTAGGTATTGAACTAATTCAGGGTGCTGAGAGGAGGTTCTCAGGGGTAATTATACAGGAACACACCTTTCCCCCCCCCCTTTATTTCTCTCTCTCTCTCTCTCTCATTCTCTCTCTCTAATCACTCTATCCCTTTATCCCTGTATCCTTGTATATCTAATGGTTGGGACTGTCAAGGGCAAATGAGGAAAGGAAATATTTCCCCATGGCGATAATGTGATGGTGGACATTTGCAGTACAAGTAGCCTATGTGACCTCTTGTCTGGCCAAGACTGTTCCTATATTATCCACTCGTTGATGTTCCCTTTAATTGTTATGAGGCTAAGAAGGCTGTTTTTACTCAGCAGTCAAGCTACAAAGTACAAATAAAACAAATAAACCAAACACACAATTACCACAGGGTTAAGGTTAGCCTTTAAGTGGGTCAAAGGGTTTGAGAAATATTCCCTACCCTGTCTTTAGGTGAAAATAACTATTTCAGCTGTTGTAGCTTTGCCAGGCATTTAGGGGAGCTGTCCACATGTAGTGGTGCTGAAATACTCAGCTAGGCTCCTGCTCAGCTTTGGAGCTGTCCAGTAGGGTGGTGCTGAAACTAAACTGAAGCAGATCAACAACTATTCTCATATACAGCGATCAGCCATAACATTAGGACAGCATGGGCACCCTGACCGGTCTGCGGCTACGCAGCCCCATACGCAACAAACTGCAATGCACTGTGTGTTCTGACACCTTTCAATCGGAACCAGCGTTAATTTTTTCAGCAATTTGAGCTACAGTAGCTCTTCTGTTGGATCGGACAACACGGGCCAGCCTTCGCTCCCCACGTGCATCAATGAGCCTTGGGTCTGACCCTGTTCCTTCCTTGGACCATTTTTGGTAGGTCCTGACCACTGCAGACCGGGAACATCCCACAAGAATTGCAGTTTTGGAGATGCTCTGACCCAGTTGTCTAGCCATCACAATTTGGCCCTTGTCAAAGTCGCTCACATCCTTATGCTTGCCCATTTTTTCTGTTTCAAACACAAAGTTCAAAGTTCAAAATGTCCACTTGCTGTCTAATATATCCCACCTACTGCCAGGTGCCATTGTAACGAGATAATCAATGTTATCACTTCACCTTTCAGTGGTCTTAATGTTATGGCTGATCGGTGTAGCTTCATATGTAGCATTTCCAGTGTAGTGTCTAGAATTCTACAGCACAGTATACTACATAAAATTGTACATTGCTAGTACAGATCAATGTTTACTGTTAACATCATGATTATGCTTCAGTCCTGTTCTGGCCAATAATTCCTTACCTATCACCTCTACCACATTAATGCATTTTCGCTGGTCACATTAAGGGCTGTCTAAACCCAGTAGAGGGGATGGGGAGTGAAAATAAAATGCTCTTACTGCAAGTGTGAATCAGTGCAAACTTAACCTCCCTTATATTTTGTTATTGTATTGTAATATATTTAATATATCCTTGTATATTTACTATATTTCTTCTTTACTTTGTTATTATATTTTATTGTATTATATTTTATATGTCCTTGTATATATACTACTTATTTTCTTTCTTTTATGGAGCCTCCCAGCTAAAACATTTCACACGATTGTACTTGTATAACCAGAGTGACAGTAAACATCTCGAATCTTAACCATACTCCACTACCCCTACACAAAAGCACACATGCCAGGAAATCCCTGTGGGATCCCAATCCCAATGCAGTCCTCTAAAGCGAAGCGCTGCAAACACACACACTGCCCCGCTGTTGCACATCAACGCAACTCATGGGAAATAGCCTACGGGTCTTATTAAACCACTGTCATTCTCAAAGTACCGGTACTAATAAAATAGGGTATAGTTCCATTTTAAACGGTAAGGTATTATGATACCTTTCTGACGATACCATGTGATCCCAACGTCATTATACTATTGGCTCACAAGCCTTGTTAGAAGTGGGAACCGAACGTCAGACATTCATTTCGGACCCATCAAAATTTTTTAAATGATAAATTCAAAATCATAATTTTTGACCTTTAAAACATATGTCCAGTTGTTGCTCTATATGACTGGAATTCTGGAATATTAACGGCCATATTCGCCGTATGAAAAAAAATAGGGGAAACCCTGTTTGCGAGGTTAGCTAAGAGTTATGGAATGAAAATGGTTAAACTGCGTTTGCTCTCAGCTTTAGGATATATAGGACTGACATACACAGTATAGATACTCTCTGTCTCTCTGTATGCCATCATCTCTGCCATAAGCCTATTATTAGGCTCCAGCAGTTAACAGCATGAGACATATCCAATATAGTGTTAAAACTGAGATGTGTTCACTCTGCAGTGTCAAAATATGGAACTTTTTATCAGACTGCGACAGCCCAAAGCATTGGAACATTTCACTGCAGATGCTGTTGAAGTCAGGAGTGCTACATTTCATCCATTTAAAGTGACTTACAACACCATAAGTGCATGCATTTACAAATGGTGCCCAGTGGGATGAAAACATACACGGAACAGCATCAGTGACTTGCTGTGCCTGTGGAGTTACTACCACAGGAGGGTTGTCCGCGTGCTCTCTATCAAACTAAATGTACATCAGGTACTGTGGGGGATCTATTCAATACATGTGCACAATGTCAGAGAGAAATTTGACTACTAACATTCAGCTTTAGTGTATTCAGTGAACTGATCAGCTTCTATTATACCGTGTAATAGAGAATTTGGCAAGAGGAAGCTTTTGCGAAAAATATCCCAGTAGCCATCCTCCAAGGGTGGAAATTTAAAACCACATTCAGAAAAACCGCATAGGGAGCTGCTCACTCATTGGAGCTGAAATATGGTAATATAGGCCATTAACGTGATATTTGGTGGATGCTTTTATGCTAAGCAGCTTATAGTTCCATGAGTGTGAATCTTTCCTAGCATGACTGACCCCAGTTGGAGTTGAACCCCTAAAACTAAAAATGCAACCCTGTAAGATACTATATCTCTGTGTCTTTTGTTGTCCTGACAAAACTCAGAATAGAAACTTTTTCTTATCTATCAGTGCTATGCAGTCTATCAGTGCTGAAAATTCTCCATTCTGATTGGCTAGAAGGTGTGGATTTAGTTTTTATAACCGGCCTGTATAACCAACACCAATGAGGCAGGTGTTTGTGTAACCACCACAAATTATAAAAACTTCTCATTGATAACCATGCAAATCTAATTTAAAAAGTGTTTTATATGTGCGTGAATCTGGACGTACTCACCAAACTGACTGTCGGAGGAGAAAGAGAGGACCTTTGAAGTAACATGTTAAGCGGGTCTGAAGGAAAGCTGCAGGGAGAAGGAGAGAGGAAAAACCACACAGACAATAAGTGAAGCAGTCAAAGGTAAGAGTGTGAGAGGGAAAGAGCAAGAGAGCTAACGTGTCTATGTGTGTCTGTAACAGAGGGAGAAGGAGAGAAAAGCCACCTGTGTGTGAGGGAGAGACCATTACGTAACATTATCTCTGCTGGAAAAACTGTACCCACAATAATATTGTGTAGCAGGATGCAGTGCTATTCTAGGTCGACTATATTCAACATCTGAGAGCAATCAGTGTAATGTTTCTATCGCTTTCAAATCCCCTTCCTGTTTAGGAAGATGTTGCCTAGTAACACAAGCATCAGGAATTCTGAGGCTCAAGAACTATATTGTGATGTTTAAAACAGAAAAGCAAGATCTAAATTACATAACTTACAACTTACTATATGGAAAAAGAACGTCACGTGTCATCAAATCAAATTTTTTCATTTTTTATGGCAAGTAGGCAGCAGCCATAGTACAAGTGGGATAATACCCTCCGTAGCCCCCTACATCATCCGTTACAATGTTAGAAAGTACAACTTGTCAGGTGTTATCACTTAAATATGTCACTGTCAAATGCTGTAATATATAACTTTGGAGTTTGTGGCTTTTGGGCCAACAAACTAAGTACTTTAAAGATGTCCTTCTGGTCTTTTTATATCTATAGACTAAACAATTACTTAATTTTTTTAAAATAGCAATGGTAAATAATAATAATTAATAAACTCATTAAGCCCCACTTTTCTACGATTTGCCCAAACTATTTTGTAAAATACACGTTCTTCATTCTGACATTATCTTTCAAAAATATTTTAGTGCTACATAAACTTTGATGTCAAATAACTGTTTAGATGTTATGAGGCATGGTGCTAAAACAGTGAAAATATGTTTTTAGTATTCTGACTCATTAGACCAAGGAATAAGGTTCACTTCCTTGACCTGGTTTTGAATCATACAATCTATCATACAAACAACTGTCACTGAATCTGCATTCATAGAAGTAAAATGTATTTAAATAGGGCTGGTGAAAATGTAAATTACCATAACTTCTTGCTAACTGATTGGAATTTTCTTGGCCGATTTCAATTTTTTTAAAAGTTTGACCTGCCGATTCCGATTTTTGCCAATTCTCATTTTGTTTCTAAGAACTATAATTGACAGCAAGGCTCCAGACTAACTTTTTTCACCACCGTCCCGGAACGTCCCGAAAAATAATTTCAACCGCCCCAAAGTCAGTTTAAACCATCAGAAACTCTAAATGTTTTCCTTTCACTTTGTTATTGTCATCTATAGTGGTTATTTGCATAAAAACAAATAATTTAAATGGTTAGGAAATAAATTATTTTATTCTTATTTAAATACTTCCTTTGATTAAAAAAATCTTGGCATTAGTAGTTTTAATTATATATCAAACTGCTTAGAGATGACGTTAGTGTTAGGAAGTTAAACAGCTCATCATTTTCACTCTCTAATATCTATTTTATATCGCCAAAAACAAAATTTTACGAGATAATATTTGAACACATCATGATGACGTTATAATTTACCTTTGCCCAATACTAATTTTACTGAACAGAGCTTGAACGCATAACAATGCAAGTCAATGCAAGCTCTGTTAATGTTAGCTGTTAGCTCCGTTATAAGCAGTACTGTGGTAGGGAGAGACCCTGTGCTGTTGGCAGTCGAGCCGGTCACTGCGATTACTCTGAGCAGCATCATGGTAATGAATTACATTACAATACTTATATACTTGTCAAGTTTTGAAGGTTGTTCCTCCACTGCTTATGTTTGTAGCGAATAACCACTCCACATGTAATTAAATATTCGCACTCGTAAGATAACAGTACTTAAATCGGGGCACCACCACTTTTTATAGCAAAAGAGGAAACTATTTTAATACAAGTATTGATTATATCAATCTCTAATCTGAAAACCGTAGTTCTGGATACAGTGATTTAAGGTCTGTACTGAGATAAAAACACACACAACGACTTTATAAGAATAATGAAGATTTATTTAACTAAAGTACGATAAATGCATAAATGAGATGATTAATACACATGAATGATAACAGAAGTGAATGAATGAATGAATGAATGAATTAAATGATATGGCAAATGATTAGGGAAAATAGTGAGGAGAGATGATGCTAAATTATCTACCGAATACTATAGACGGAATGATCTAACGATTTGGATATTAATAAATTCAGAAAATCGTCTGACAACAACTCTTAGTCACAAAGAACTCAGCAGATGGAACGCCCTTACTTGATCAGGTGTCGGTTCTATTTAGGTCCAAAAGACGCTTTCACCTCAGACGCTTGCCACGGGAAGGGATCACGTCTCTGCTTCAGGTTGGATGGCAGGAAGGTAGCGTAACAGCTGGCCTCAGATACCGGCAAGGTGATGACCCGCTCTTCACGGAGGTTCTGATCAGAACAAAGCTGCGGGGCCTTGGAGCTCCGGTTGACTGAGAGTTCGTTTGGTAAAGGTTGGAGTCAGATTCAGTTCTGAACGTCAAAGACTTGGTTGACTCGTGGAGATAAATCAAAAACTTCGTCGGCCAAACGATGTAGTTAAATCACCACGAGATCAATCAAAAATCAAAAGAAACTTAAGAAACTGTCTTAAACTTGACTAAGAAAATGATAAATCAAAAGAAAGCGATATAGACGAATAAAGGAACGAATCGTCTACTTGAAGCAAAAATGCAAAGAGCATAAAAGAAAAACGAACAAAGAACAGAAAAACTTCTGTGGCTGCACCTCCTCTCCTCCAACTTTCTCACACCAACTTTTCGGAGAAGGCAAGCAAGCACGGAGCAGTGTGGACACGGCCTTTTTAATCCACGCTGGATGAAGGAGGAGTTTAGCCTCTATTCATGCAAATCTCTGATTTTAACTTTACGTTAATATTGACTTGAAAATCCACTATACGCGCAGCATCAAAATCATCTCATCACTATTTATCAAAGAGCTTGCACATCAACAGGCCATACGCACATAGACATTTTAAGTGGAATATTATAATTAAAACATTGCAATTTAACTTTGTTAATGCTTTGTTGTAAAAGAAAAATCAGTGTCTTACATCTATTCACTATTACCTACTAAAAGAAACTCAGAAATGCATTACACTACAATTAATGATACTACTACCAAGAACTTAGTGCTAATTCTAAAACATAATGATTTTTAAACACATTGATTAGTAATGATATTCAAAGCATAGACTAGAACCACGGATCACCACTGGATGACAATGTTGCTCCATCATGATTTCATAGTTCAGGGGTCATCCAGAGTTTGAGGATGGCTGTATGTTGGTGTGTGTGTTAATTTGAACAAATGGTTTTTTAACGACCAAAAGGAAGTCAATGGTCTTGCTTGTTTGAGTTGTAAAAGGGGCTTTTCAGACTCGTCGTTAAAAGTTTTATCACCTCCTGTAGGATCATCTCGTGACCACTCGAGTGTCAAAACCGGCAATTTCCATATGATTGATCAAGCCCCCAGGCTCAACACGTATCAGTCATCCCGGGGTTGAAGAGTCCTAAGGCCGTAAAACAAAGGGCCATTGACTTACGAATGCTATTTTCTCCTCATCCTAGCATGTTGAGGGAACAAGCATTAACGTGATATTTGGTGGATGCTTTTATGCTAAGCAGCTTATAGTTCCATGAGTGTGAATCTTTCCTAGCATGACTGACCCCAGTTGGAGTTGAACCCCTAAAACTAAAAATGCAACCCTGTAAGATACTATATCTCTGTGTCTTTTGTTGTCCTGACAAAACTCAGAATAGAAACTTTTTCTTATCTATCAGTGCTATGCAGTCTATCAGTGCTGAAAATTCTCCATTCTGATTGGCTAGAAGGTGTGGATTTAGTTTTTATAGCCGGCCTGTATAACCAACACCAATGAGGCAGGTGTTTGTGTAACCACCACAAATTATAAAAACTTCTCATTGATAACCATGCAAATCTAATTTAAAAAGTGTTTTATATGTGTGTGAATCTGGACGTACTCACCAAACTGACTGTCGGAGGAGAAAGAGAGGACCTTTAAAGTAACATGTTAAGCGGGTCTGAAGGAAAGCTGCAGGGAGAAGGAGAGAGGAAAAACCACACAGACAATAAGTGAAGCAGTCAAAGGTAAGAGTGTGAGAGGGAAAGAGCAAGAGAGCTAACGTGTCTATGTGTGTCTGTAACAGAGGGAGAAGGAGAGAAAAGCCACCTGTGTGTGAGGGAGAGACCATTACGTAACATTATCTCTGCTGGAAAAACTGTACCCACAATAATATTGTGTAGCAGGATGCAGTGCTATTCAGGTCGACTATATTCAACATCTGAGAGCAATCAGTGTAATGTTTCTATCGCTTTCAAATCCCCTTCCTGTTTAGCAAGATGTTGCCTAGTAACACAAGCATCAGGAATTCTGAGGCTCAAGAACTATATTGTGATGTTTAAAACAGAAAAGCAAGATCTAAATTACATAACTTACAACTTACTATATGGAAAAAGAACGTCACGTGTCATCAAATCAAATTTTTTCATTTTTTATGGCAAGCAGGCAGCAGCCATAGTACAAGTGGGATAATACCCTCCGTAGCCCCCTACATCATCCGTTACAATGTTAGAAAGTACAACTTGTCAGGTGTCATCACTTAAATATGTCACTGTCAAATGCTGTAATATATAACTTTGGAGTTTGTGGCTTTTGGGCCAACAAACTAAGTACTTTAAAGATGTCCCTCTGGTCTTTTTATATCTATAGACTAAACAACTACTTAATTTTTTTAAAATAGCAATGGTAAATAATAATAATTAATAAACTCATTAAGCCCCACTTTTCTACGATTTGCCCAAACTATTTTGTAAAATACACGTTCTTCATTCTTACATTATCTTTCAAAAATATTTTAGTGCTACATAAACTTTGATGTCAAATAACTGTTTAGCTGTTATGAGGCATGGTGCTAAAACAGTGAAAATATGTTTTTAGTATTCTGACTCATTAGACCAAGGAATAAGGTTCATTTCCTTGACCTGGTTTTGAATCATACAATCTATCATACAAACAACTGTCACTGAATCTGCATTCATAGAAGTAAAATGTATTTAAATAGGGCTGGTGAAAATGTAAATTACCATAACTTCTTGCTAACTGATTGGAATTTTCTTGGCCGATTTCAATTTTTTTAAAAGTTTGACCTGCCGATTCCGATTTTTGCCAATTCTCATTTTGTTTCTAAGAACTATAATTGACAGCAAGGCTCCAGACTAACTTTTTTCACCACCGTCCCGGAACGTCCCGAAAAATAATTTCAACCGCCCCGAAGTCAGTTTAAACCATCAGAAACTCTAAATGTTTTCCTTTCACTTTGTTATTGTCATCTATAGTGGTTATTTGCATAAAAACAAATAATTTAAATGGTTAGGAAATAAATTATTTTATTCTTATTTAAATACTTCCTTTGATTAAAAAAATCTTGGCATTAGTAGTTTTAATTATATATCAAACTGCTTAGAGATGACGTTAGTGTTAGGAAGTTAAGCAGCTCATCATTTTCACTCTCTAATATCTATTTTATATCGCCGAAAACAAAATTTTACGAGATAATATTTGAACACATCATGATGACGTTATAATTTACCTTTGCCCAATACTAATTTTACTGAACAGAGCTTGAACGCATAACAATGCAAGTCAATGCAAGCTCTGTTAATGTTAGCTGTTAGCTCCGTTATAAGCAGTACTGTGGTAGGGAGAGACCCTGTGCTGTTGGCAGTCGAGCCGGTCACTGCGATTACTCTGAGCAGCATCATGGTAATGAATTACATTACAATACTTATATACTTGTCAAGTTTTGAAGGTTGTTCCTCCACTGCTTATGTTCAACTTACAGTTGTGACAAATTGCAGCTTTATATCTTCTTCAACCACGCTGAAGAACTTCCACAACGACGACATGTTATATGTGTTGGTGTTGCTGTGATGTTACCGTCTGTGCCGCTGTTTACCGACGTAAAATTTGTGATGTGGCGGCAGCACACGTGTATAAATGTGACCGGCAAAAAATTTGAAATGTGAGACTGATCGGCCGGTCCCGGTCATGGCTGATTAGCTGAAACCATCCGGTTTCGATCGGTGCATCTCTATCTAGGTTGACATGGTGCACCTGCAGGATAGTATGTGCTCTCAGCCAAAACCCATTTTTGGCTTCTGCAATTGCTGAAGCTTATTCTTGTACTGAATGCATAAACTACAGCATAAACAACAAAGGTTCAACAATGAAACGGAGTTGCGTGTTTGGTAAATAGACACGCTGTCTGATAAGCCATTTTAAATCAGTACTCCTACACTCAAATGCATTGAAAATCCTCCCCTGTTGCTCTCCATCATAGCTCAATTGCAGTCCTTGGTTCTGTTGTGTAACACTATCGGATCTAAAACCTATTATCACATTAAAGCAGCTCACTGCACAGACAGCACCTATAGAGATAAAATACCACTTTAATCTGAAATCTCAGTGCATGCTCAGTGGGAATAACCACTACGTAATTGTAACAATAAAGCACAGCATGCACAGAAAATCCACATTTTATTTTACATGCTAAACAATACTGACAACTTTGTTTTACCCCTCTCCTATACACCACGTTATTTGTTATGCTAACCTCCTGCAGTTAGCATTTTTCCACTGCCACCCTATTGAACGTGGAAATCACCATAGTATCCTGGCACTGTGACTGCTCAGGAATATTCAGATCCAGGACACTGAGAAAACCAAGAGATCAGCTGGTCCTGCATGATGGAGTGTGATATTCAAATGACAAAAGATGTGGGCCTTAATTCATACAAGTATCACATATCAACAATTGTTAAGTCCTTGTGTAATGTGGACAGAAGGTGTTAAACCTCTCAATGTATGTTGCTGTCTTACATGACCCACAGCATCACTTTCTGCCAGTAAAAAGCATTAGAGCCACCCACTGTGGGTTGTGCACAGGAACAGATTGTCCTGTTCTGTTCTGGTTACTATATGGGATGAACTGAAGCGCAGTTCTGTCTATCCTTATGTTTTTGTCTTGTTACCAGCCGCGACAGCGTGTGGCTATTGTTTTCACTTTGTGAGTCTGTGTGTGTATGTGTGTGTGTGACAAAGTCATCATGGCAAAATGTGGTCCTGCAGACACCTACTGTAGCGGGAACGCCGTTTTGAGTACTTTACTAGATGTTTATATGTCTGTCTGTGGACAGATTTTGTCAACACGATAGTGTTGCAACCATGCAAGATGTAGTCACAAAACTTAACAGGTGCGTAGTTGAGATCGAAATAAAGGCCAACCTCGAAGATGGATGTGGTCCGAGCAAGGTCGCCGGACGTAGGAGGGTAGGAAGTGGGCCCCCGCACTTTACGCCCCTGGCCCGATTTGGCGTCGCAGCTTGTGTGAATCCCATCGCAAGAAGGTCTCCAGGTGTATTCGATTTTATTCAGTGGGTTTCCTGAATGTATAAACTACTTGAGATTAACAAAGTTTGTTTACCTTTCAAATACATTCACTAATACCATTCATTGCTGTTAAGATACAAATGTGTGTCACTAATGGGGGTAAAAACAACTCTATTCAATTGTATTTACTATGTCCATTCTACACATTATGTCAAAAATAACCCTGCTGAATGTTTACAGGACACTGGGTCTACAATTCGTATCATTTGAATACAGGTAAATATTGTCAAATGTTGAAAGACAGCTATGTTGGAATTAGTCCAAAGCGCAGTGAACTTAGACAGCATACTGATTAGTATGTATTGATTCATTTTGGATAGCCTGCTATTTCACCTTTCTGTCAGTGCACTCACTCTTTGCTGCTAAAATGCCATTCCTTTCTTTGTTTAATGTAATCACAGCTGGAAACTGTCCTCTGTGATGTTGATGAAAATTAGATTATCCAGTTTTAGAAACTAGCGGTATACAGTTTCAACCTTCTCCCAAAACAATATTAAAATATGCTGTTCAGTCTCTCTGTTGTGCTGAAATACTTCTTTTTTTTTTGGTGTGTATAACACTGTCACAGCAGGGAAGTGTTCTGGTATGAGTGATGCTGAAATCTGGAAGTTAGCTTCAGCCACAAAACAAAACTCCAAAGGCAACACTGAATATGAGAACTACGTTGATCTAGGAATATCAAGCCATGAGTGATCAAAGCACAATGTAACTTTGGAGCAGCTACTCAAACATACATTATTTGGTAGTTAATATAGAATGTGAAATAGTCGTTCTCAGAAAGTCTGGGAATCTCGAATACTGAGGCATTTACACACTGAATGTATCATCATTGTCCAACAAATTCTAATACATCCTCGGGGAGCTTTATATTGTCCATATCAAATGGCTTATATGAACCTATTACAAGATTTGCACTCCCTGCAACATTTAATGCGTCACTGTAAGGGGAATCATGAAGAACCCAGCTTGAGATCAGCACTCAAGACCAAATCCTGAAAATTCTTCCAAGCTTGCCTTAAGGCACCACCTTGGCTAGAGCCAGCACTGTCAATATGTCATCAGAAATCCTTCAGAAATTCTTTCATCAAGGATAGGAAAAAAAACTTGGTTGATATTAGGGCTGTCAATCGATTAAAATATTTAATCACGATTAATCGCATGATTGTCCATGATTTATCACGCTTAATCGCGAATTAATCGCACATTTTTTTATCTGTTCAAATTGTACCTTAAAGGGAGATTTGTCAAATATTTAATACTCTTATCAACATGGGAGTGGGCAAATATTCTTGCTTTATGCAAATGTATGTATATATTTATTACTGGAAATCAATTAACAGCACAAAACAACGACAAATATTGTCCAGAAACCCTCACAGGTACTGCATTTAGTATAAGAAAACATGGCAAACTCAAGCCCAACAGGCAACAACAGCTGTCAGTGTGCTGACATGACTATGACTTGCCCCAAACTGCATGTGATTATCATAAAGTGGACATGTCTGTACAGGGGAGACTTGTGGGTACCCATAGAACCCATTTTCAAGGTCAAGGGGCCGCTTGTTTCATATGATAACAGTATCTTCAGTCTAGCTTTAAAACTGAGCCCGCTAAAACCTCCAAAAGATCGATTGTGTTAATGCGTTAAAGAAATTAGTGGCGTTAAAACAAATTTGCGGTATATCTGTGAAAATACGACACTGCATGTAATTCCACTTAGCACTATGCAGGAAACAAAAATAGCAAAATCCTATTGATTGCTTGATTGATTTACATGCCCTGATACCGTGTCTTGCCCAACCCTGGGCTCATAAGACACTAGACAGCAAATCAAAACATGCAGATCCACAAATTCAACATTTCAAAAGGTTCAATTTGTATTAAGGATACAGTGTACTGTCTTAGCTGGCACGCATTTTCTACAAATGTTTCAATAATGTTGAAGTCCCCATGCCTTAGGGGTTAAGACGTTGACCAAGAGCCGCAATGTCCCAGGTTTGAGTACGGGTGGGGACCTTTGTTGCATCTCTCTCTCCCTCATTTTCTGTCATCTCTCTGCTGGCGCTATCTAATAAAGGCATAAAACGCTCAAACCAAATCAGGGTTCTTTCACAGAATTTTTCAAATAGCACATTCCTCACAATACAAAATGAAATTCATCATTTCAACACCAAATATCCGCTGCTGTCTGTTGATTATAGATTATAATTCTTACAGTCTTTAATGCACATTTTTAGATTATAATTTACGGTCTTTAAAGGGGCTATATGTAAGAATAGGAAATTGCTTGTTCACAGCGACACCTGTGGCCGCAATATCAACGAAAGTCAGCGTCCTGTTGCTTGCGCTCGCGCTTGTGCTCGCGCTACATTGACATGAACGAGCACCGGTCTAAACAGTGAGGCGACACACGTCAGCTAACACACAATATCACTCTATATTTCACCTGCTTGGCAGTAATGTTAGCTGACCAGACGAAGGTCTCTCCATGGATCAATGCTGATCCTAGTGCTGGCTTTTCCTGCTTCAGCCGATACCGACCGCGGAGGGAACGGGGGGGGGGGGGAGACCGACACCCGGTCGGGATAACGTAACTCGCTGCGGAGCCCCGTCACTTCACAAGACACGGGAAACCTCTGTTGTTCTGGAGGAGCTGCAGCATTTATTTCTGCAAAAACGTCCACTGCACATTCACTAGATATTCTCAGAGCTAAACTAACTCTTCTGCAGTGTGCGCGCGTGCACGTGGAGTTGGAGCGAGCCGAGCGGGTGAGAACGAGCGCGGTGTGCAAGCAGGCAGCAGGCAGCAGGAGCAGCGCATACCCACACGCGAGCGCGCATGGGATTCCGACCCGTTAAGATTTATGCGCGTGATAAGTTACAAATAGTCCCTTTAATGCACATTTTTTTGTAATATGTACATATCATCTGTCACTTTATGTACATATTGTAATATGTACATACCTGTCACTGTAAATATAAATCCTACTCACTGTACATACAGTATATAGACATCTCCACATGGATATACTGTACGTAATCATCCAGTCCATGTATATCCATCCAGTATTTATTTCTTTGCACTATTTGTATTGTTACAACTTCTGAACACTTGACTTGTATATAGACATTTTATTTATATTATTGTATTATTCTATTCTGTTATTTTTATTCTGTGCAAGTACATTGAGAGAGCTGCATAAAACCGGAGTCAAATTTTGTGAATGTATATACAGTACTTGGCGAAATAAACCTGATTCTGATCCTCAACACCACTAAGATCATAAAAACGCTGCTCTTAAGGAATGCCTTTGTACTCGCCTCAATTGCCAGGGTTAAGGTACCAGCTGAAAATGTCTTCAAATTCAAAGCCACTAAAAGGATAAGTGGCTTTTGAATGTGGAAAACCACTAGATGTTGTAAAGTAAAATAATAGTAAATGCACAGGTGGCAGTTCTCAAATAAATCAATTTAGGAGGAGTGTTTACAATAAAATCCTAAATAAAACATTTTGATATGAAGAGGCACATCCAATTATTCTTTGTTGTTAAATGATGATGACAGTGTTCTTTAGAAATATGATCCATTCAAAGTGATTTGCTTAACACAGACCTGATGAAAAAGTGTTATTAAAGCAAAGAAAACGTGTGGGATATGTAAGGAATGATGAACACAGGTTGGCAGAGACCGGGACACACAGATTGAAGCACACTTTACAGTCCCTGCTCGACACTGTTGCACGCTGTTAATAGCAGGCTGCCCCAGCTTTAGCCCAGCTGCGGCCCACTTTCACTTTCATGTTGCTCAGCCACACGGTACTGCACCCTCTCCATCCATCCTCCATCTCTCCCCGTCTCTTTCTCTGTCTCACCCCTGTCATATACCTCGTCTTTCATACCTCTTTGCTTATCTTGCTCTCCCTATCTACCCCCTCTCTAAATCCTCTACTCTCCCACTCCTTCTCCACTGACCAGAGAGCCACTATTAACACTTCAAAATAACCATCATTTATAAGTGGTAAATTGATAGTTAATTAAACTTAGTTAATAGTTCTTGATAGATAGATAGATAGATAGATAGATAGATAGATAGATAGATAGATAGATAGATAGATAGATAGATAGATAGATAGATAGATAGATAGATAGATAGATAGATAGAGAGATAGATAGAGAGATAGATAGATAGATAGTTTTCAAGAGGGCATACTGGCAGCTGACATGACAAAGCGTAGTGGATAATTTGTAAGTTGCTTTTAGCCCTTGTGCTCTCACTCTAGTTTTAAGATTTTAAAGATTTTAAGTTAAATCCAGGGAAGCTGACTGAGAAGTCCTTTTTTTCCTCAATCTTGCAGTACATCACCACCACAACAGTTGAAAAACCTACCTCAGTGACCCGTACTCTAAAACGCCTATGCGAGTTAAATAGCTCATACCACAACCCAAACTTTTTTAAATCATATTTGCTCCATTTCTACCCACTGCTGCTTTAATAACAGACAACTCCACCACTAATTTCTTCTCTGCTGCAAAGATCGCCAAACAGCTGATCTGCTCTAAGCACATCTCTCTGTCTCTGTCGCTCATCTACACACTCGCTATGCACACATGACATTACTCTACTCTTTCACCAACGTAATATGGAAACATTTGGATCATTTTATCAGTACTATTCCTTTAAAAGGTCATGGAAAATAACTTTTTAAACTGTATTTTTGTATACTCCACGCCCCCCCCCCCAACAGAACTTGAATATTCTCAAACTACTATGGACTTACTTGATACTTTTATACTTGTGCTACAATTTTGTGGCGTGTGCTACAAAAATTTCAACCTCTGTAGCAGCAGCGCTATGTGCAAAAAAAGTTAACGTACAGCCCTGGGTCACATTAGCCCTTCCAGCGTTCGATATTTTTTATAAACATGACCAGCCAGGGAGTAGTTCATTAGAAATTATGGCTGATTATTAGAAATGATGGTTGTGAAAAAGGTGACAACCGATTATAGCCGCTGTTCATTTCCTGGTATTGTGAACCTCCAACAGGGAATAATTATAATTTCTTGGCAGCCATGTGAAAGCAAAGCTGATGACTTCGTCAATTGCGTGGGAAGGATGTATTCATAATTTCCCTCTGCTGTATCTTTCAAGGATTCCCTGTAACCTTTGGAAACTGTCCAATAACCTGCTCTTAAAGAATAAAACCTGTGGGAACATGTTGTTTCACTACTTCATTGTCTCTCTCTGCCTGTCTCGCAGCCTCCCTGCCTCTGAGATGTTGACATTTCTCTCACTCTTTTGACATAGAAAAAATCCTGTATCTCTGTCTGTACCGTATTTTATCTTTATCTGTCTACATTGAAGGGCAACAGATTGATTGGCGACCCGTTCTGTGATAACTCAATGCTCATTCCTGATCGGCTCATACTTAATCCCACCATGTCTAGCAAATATCCTTATATAAATGTGGAGGAAGAAGTAAATAACTGAAGCTTATTCAACATGCTGGTGATGCTTATGTAATCACAAACCTGACCTCAACATGTAGCCTATGTACTTGTCCGAAGAACATGTAAAGACGAAGTCTCATTTCTTCACCAGTGTCTTTTCTGTTCGGATCATATAAACCAACTAGAAATTACCATTTTGTCTAAACTCCAGTTGCAGGATCCATTATATGCAGGCATTAAACCCCCCCACACACTTAGCATATCAGAATTAGCTGTTTATTTTAGAAGTCAGTGGTGTGGTTGTCTGTTACATTGTCACAAGCTGTGTGGTATGGTGTGCAGTAACCCGTAGTACTTTCAGCCAACAGCAGAGGACTCTGTTCCTGCTATTCTGTCTGACTTACATCCTTGGTTCTGGTCATAAACACTATTTTAGAGTTGATGTATGGAGATGAAGGGGGGGGGGGGGGGACTCTTCTGTAAATTCTGTGAACAACACTCCTTATAGCTTTCACCTCAATACAACCTGTACATTAGGTATGTAACTTGAAAGGCATCTGGAGGAAAACTAGTTACCTGAGTACTACCCTATTTGTTAAAACTTAAATAAGCTACTGCAAACATTTATAGAAACCGAGTTTGGAGCCAAAGATACCAAACACTAAATTTTCTCATCACAAGAGTATTAAATAGAGGGCTTTTGACATTATCTACACCTTTGGCCTGTCTGTAAGCACTTCAGATGAATATAGCTAAACTACACTAAAGAGGGTGCCAAATGGCATACCCTAAGGAGAGCACAAAGTGTTAAGCCTCTTCAAAGCCAATATAAAGCCTACGTGACAGTATTGTGCCCTCCATCCTTTCTTTGTTTGGGTTTGAGAGGATTAGAGACATCTAAAGAGATTTTTTTTTCTAAAGGCCAGCAATGCTCGACTTTCAGTTTACAAGACTCGCATACAGAGAATTAATACACATGGTAAAGACCATTATAGGTAGAAATAAAACCTATGGCACAAAAAGAATGCTTTATGTTCAAAGCTCTATTGGATAACTCAGTTTAAAAATGAATGCCTCTGTAGTGGTAAATCCTTATAACTCTAACTTTGTGATAAACATTTTGTACTAAACCTATCTAAATACAATATAAATAACTAAGGCTGACCCAAATGCTTCGAAGCTTACCATTGCCATGGTAATCGACGTCCAAATCAGTATTCTAATGTATAATTTTTGTTTGGTGCGTGTCTTTTTTTACCCCCAAAATCTCAAATAACCCATGAAATAAGGGATAGTAATCCCACATTATTCATTATGTATCAACATTAATTATTATTAGTTATTCTCAGACAGATAGCGCTGTTTGTTGTGTGTAGAAGGTGCCTCAGGTGTGGCACTATCCTGGGCACTGAAGTGCAGCAGAGGAGATAGACTGACAGACAGTCTTAATAAAGCCAGGTCTGTAATTATATCTGTTGGCATATAGGCTATTTAGGCTAGTCTATTTATTTATTTATCTGTTTATAGGCTGACATATGAGCAAATTTGTTTTATGGGCTATTGCTGTAATTTATTTGATGTAATTATTGGACATTTTGTAGCCATTTCGTTTCAATAAAAAGGAAAATCCTTGAAGTCCATTCATCTAACAGTACAAATATGCTGACCATAGGAAATTGTGCCTACAAGTGCAAAAAGTCTTAGTATCTCATCCATTTTTCCTTTGTTTGGGTGACAGTGAGCTAGAAGATTGCAAAAAAGAATCATTGCAATATGTGGCAGTACCTGACTTTCATTTGACAGCAGAGGTGTTATGTATGAGTTCCAACACCTTGGCCACAAAAGCAGAGAAAGGAAAGGCAAGGACCATGATGTGACAGTGTTATGTCATACTCATATTGAAGAAATAATATCAAAGATGGGCACCCTGGTTTTGTACAACCTATTTAATTAGATTACCTGTTAGAACAAAGTGCTTTGAATAAAGGGGAGTTGAATTCATGTCATTGTTGGTATACTTGGGAGAAGCAAATGTCGCTGGTTTAGATCCTATACTTGTCATGGTTCTGTTGGATTCTTCTGTTGGACTCCTTGGTGTTTTCAGTTGTTTTGGTATTTAGGGCTTTTTAGGTTATGTCTACCTTAAAACATATGCACTGTTTGTATTCTGAGACTTATGTTAGGTTCTGGTGGCATGTTTGTTTTAGGGTGCAGTTCTGTTTTGCTGTTGTTGTACTGCCCAGCAAGTCTTCCCATGTACACCTGTTTAGTGTCTAGCCTCATCAGCCCTCCCTTTGTGTTGTCAGTCCTCGTTGTCTTAAACCCAATAGTGTTTCCCTCCTTATTCCAGTTCCTGCCCACTCCAGCTGTGCCTTGTCTTGTGATTATCTCCTTGTGTATTTATACCTGTCTGTCGAATTGTTGCTCCTCGTGTTCTGCCTCTCATAGTTTCCCAGTGTTTCTACTTTGTATTCCAAGTTGGAAAATAAATAGTTTATTCTTTAGTTCCTGTCTCCTGCCTGTTGCCGTCTCTGCATTTGGGTCCACCTGCCTGCTTCAAATGTGACAATACAAATATTACTTTTATTCAATTTTGACTGTATACTACACTGTATGTACACTTTTGCTCCGGGTATATTTTAGCAGCCACATGATGTGTGGTTACAGCAACACAGTGACCGATTACTGACAATGACTGGATTGGCCCAGTGTGCCGTGAGGACGTTAAGCTAAATGGAAAGGATTGCATGCGATAGATATGTTCTGCAAGTGTGTTGTGTCATGCACTATAAGCTCCCCAGACTGTTAAGACATTTCAGACTACGGAGTAAAAAAGTAGAAAATACATCCCATGGCAATAAATAGTGACAGTAGTAAGACTTACAGTTTCATTTGATGGTGAGGAGTCCAAAGATTTTGAGGTTTTACAGAGAAACTTGAGCAGGCTGGATAAGTAAGGCAACAGCTTTTAGGAGGAAGCTTTAGAGGAGATGGGTGGGCCTGGTCTTAGTGAATTGATGGATACTTTGTCAGAGATTTAGGTCAACAAGTAAATGTGAAAATTTGTTATAACATAACGTACTGTAAATGCTAAAGAGATGGACGGCTCCCCTCCTGTTACGTGGCAACGCTTGTAGTGCTTTTTTATGAAACACGTGTGGAGAAGGTGCAATTTTAGTGTAAGAATAGGAGATTTGTTTGTTATTCCATTTTTTGATTACTGAAAGTCCCATGTTGTCACACACACATGCATTCTCTCTGTTAGCAAGAACAAAAGAACAATAATAAAACAGTCAGGATTGGAAATTAGCACCATCCAAATGCTGGTAAAATATGCAAGTAGCTCCTACATGCCAAAAAAAACAACAATGGTAATCTATTGAGTGGCTGGTAAAGTTTGAAAATACACTAGCTATTTGGCAGGTGGACAAATAAGTTAATTTTGCACCATGTGTGTGTGTGCATGTGCGTGTACCATGTTTGTGCATATGAGAGAGAGAGACTGAAAGAATTTTCCTTAAGAGTTTATATATGTACCTTACCTTTGTAGTTTCACGCTGCCGGTTTGGAATCCACCATCCACAGTGGCAGGTGGTCGTTTCCAAGCCTGGTCTACAGTGAAAGTTGTAATCATCCCAGCTACCAGCGCTGCTGTAGCCACACAGGCTAGCCACGTAACGGTTCTTCTGCCATCTGTTGGCATAAGAATGTTGCAAATATTATGATATAGATATTTTGCTGCTAGATATATTTTACTGCTACATGGAAATAAAGTTCAAAATTGTTGGAGTGCTCATGTGCACAACATTGTAATGCCGTAAAGCTGGTGTGTGTTTTCACCGGCGTTGGTCTGTCTGTCTGTCTGTCTGTCTGTCTGTCTGTCTATCAGACAGCGGCTGCTGGCCGTCCGCGGTGAGAAAGAAAAAAGCTGTAGATGACGGGATGAGAGACAACGTAGTGTAACGTTATAAAGACATAACAAGGCTGCTGAATGAGAGAGGCATCCGCCGATACGTTACACGGAAACACACCGTGTTAATAATAAGCCGACCGCCTCACGGTACCGCCAGCTGTGAGCTATGATCCGTTTTTAAAGTCACGCACCTTGGCGGAGGTCTGCGCTCTCCGAGTGCCATTCTAGTTGCTCCTGTGATTTCACTCACATACAAACAAACATGTAGGAAGTGTACAGGCCCTGTATAAATTAATACTGATCTTGTTTGAAAAAGTGTATGTATGTGTTCCATCAGTGCTGAGGCAGAAAGGGACAGAGATAAAGGCCTTGAAGGACTTTAAAAGTGCAATCATCCTCTTTCTTTCACCACTTCTAAAATCCATGTAAAGCACATAATATGGTAAAAAAAATGGCAATTTGCCACACAGTTTATTATGTTACTTCACCATCTGTGCATCCATCTAACCTCCTCCAGACAACACTGCAATTTCAAGTCAGGAGGCTCAGCTGTCCCACCACCCTAGTGTTGTTTAAACCGATATTGTTTTATATGATGTATGAACTAGGTGCAAGTGTGGGTTTACGTACTGTAGGGTGTACTGCGGGTATAGTGTAAGAGATAATAGTTTAGTACTAAGAGATGGTGGACAGTGGTTGTTTGTGGGAGGACAGAGCTTAGTGTTGCGCCTTCAGGACTTGTAATTGGACAGCTGTATTTATGTCCTGGCTAAGCTATAGTTACCATTACTATAAGGACTGCCATTGCATTGTCATAAGCACATTGAAACTGCATCAAAAGTATGACAGCCAGATAACTGTAATATTAATGTAGCCAATGTCATGCTAACACCTGAGATCTCAGTTAGATCCCATTCATCTGCACTGCAGTCTATTTCTGCAGTCATGTAGTGGCATAAAATAAAAACGGCATTTACTATTTTTGCAAAAATGTTCACGAAAACAGCAGAAAGATACCGAAGTAGAAACATGATAACGCTGAATACTGGATGTCAATTATGTTGTAACCTTGTATAATTTAAGTATGACAGGTTACTGTATAGACTTAAAGTGGCAGTAGGCAGTATATTTCTGGCATCATTGGGCAAAAATTCCATAATAACCTTTCAGCATATTGTAATTCAAGTGTTCTGAGAGATAACTTGACTTCTGCACCTCATCATGGCTCTGTTTTCAGGCTTTAAAAAATCTAGCCCGTGACGGGAGACTTTGACCAATCACAGGTCACTTCATTGAGAGAGCATTCCTATTGGCTGTGCTCCGGTCATGTGACCAGAACTTGGCGTTCCTTCAACAGATTTTACAATGGCGGCCGCGTCTCAAACTTTCTCATTTTACAGCTAAACTGTACACTACAAGATGATTCTGAAAACATTTGAGGCGAGAAATAGGCATTAACGTAACATAATATTGATTCATATTTGATCACTGCGGCCTAGTTTTACCGTTTGGTCGGAGTTCTCGAGTGATTGACAGCCGGCTCTCATAGACGGCAGCTGGATAGCGGACCTCAGATCAGCTCTTACTGCTTGTTTTCCTCCGGTAAGTGAAATCTTTCAGATGCCGTTAGGAGCACCGGAGGACACAGAGGAACATGATTTTTTTCAGGTTACCTGTCTCATGTACTACTGTCACGATATAGCGACCGTTTTATAAAAATAACTTTTTGTAATCATATTTGCTCCAATATCGCCTACTTCAGCTTTAATCAGGGGTGAAAGTAGATTGAAGTTCTTGCAGGTACTACTAGGCTACCCCAACCTTCATCGCTTGATATTGTTCTCTTCCCACCCCTAGCTTCATGCATCCCTGAATTCAATGCCTGAAACACTTGACATTATGCATAGCCAATTATTTATTTAAATGGGAAAGTGCTGCAGAATTATTTCTAAATGTTGACAAAACTGTTCAAATTTTGAGTTGTTGTTCCGACTTAAGGGGGCATTCATGTGAATTTTAACAGTCAGGAAGTCGTATTCCCAATTACTGTGGTGCTCATTCAAAGACAGTGTAATGAAATACTGAATGGCAGTTCAGTTATTTTTTATAATGAAGAGGTCTTTGTTTCCCTAGCACAAAAGAGGAATGAATAACAGCAAAAACAAAATAAACAAAAACATCGGTATCGGGAATTGGCCAAAGTCACAAATGCCCTATCTCACAATGTTAATGAAAGCGAAATAGCATTGCCACATGTGTCAACAAATCGAGCTGTGATTAGGGATATTTGATAAACCACACAGTTGTACCGGCAGGGGATACGTAGCCTACAGTAGTGCACAGATGCCGTTTCCATGGTTGCCATGCATAGTGCCTGGCGTTTACTTACGGAGCGCTTGTCTGCATGAGGAGCGCAGTCGGACCCCGCGGATCCAAGTGAGTACGCAGGTGGAATGTCGCTCCCCGTCTGAAAAGACCTTAATAATGCGCGTACAAACAGACAAACCAAACATAACCGAAAACATAACCTCCTTGGTGGAGGTAACTAACTGTATGTTGACCTAATGTTAGCAGATTGTTGTTTTCTTGTTGGAAATGCGATCGTGAGTGACGGGTTGCATGTGGGTTTGTACGGAGTACCGTACCGTACCGGCCTACTTTCACCCCTGGACTTAGTCAATCTATGCTCTACTGTATGTAAACAGGACTGAATGAAGCACCTTAAACAACCTACGTTAAAAAAATAGCCTTATTTAAAATACCGTCAGTAGTTTAAGTCCTTGTAAATGCAGACCATGTTAAATTGAACACAAAATAAGCCCTTATTAGCCCACAGAGATAGCATTCACCACTGAGCTGTTACCAAACATACTGTATTTTATGTCTGGGGTCATCAAGACTGATGAAAAAATAGATTGCAACAGTGAGGTTCTCCTGAAGTATACGGCCAGCTGAAGTAGCCACTTACTGCACCCTTTAGGACTATAAAAGGAAAATATGTTGAATGCCTTGTCCTGGTGCCTCAGTGGCCTAAGGTTACATACCTTAGGCCACTGAGGCCTGTTGTAACTGTGAAGCCCTGGATTCTAGTGTGAGGCCTTTATCCCATGTCAACTCCCTCCCTTTCCCCCATACTTTAAAACTTCATTATCTATGAAAGCAAAACGTTTTATTCAAGAAAAAAATTAACTGCCCTTGAGCCTCTGGCAACATTGTCAAATGCACATACTACATCCTAAAATTGGTTGTTCTGGTTAAAATTCCCCTCTGCTAATATTCAGTATGCTATTATTTCAAGGGCATACACATTGAGGATAGCTACTTCCTTTGTAAGTGCTAATACAACGGAGGCTGTCTCTCAAAGGGGTTCACGTTCCACCAACATGCATGCAGGCAAACACACTCAATCACAGTCACAAACGCAATTGTGTGACAAAGCCAAGGGAAGGAACCTACTTCCTATTTAACTTGTTTCTATGCTTTCTGCCTCCTCGTTGGCATCGCATGATTAATGAGGCTTCCCCACCTCACAATCACTCAGGTGACTGTGGCATGAGAGTGTGTCTGTGATGTTCTCCCAAGCACTGAAACTCTACAGCATGAAACGGAAAGAAAAATATTGAGATAGAAAGAAGAGAAACGTGTCAGACTTTTTTTTTTAAAACTGTATTTCCATTTAATGATAAGCAATTGAGATTTCAATCATCTACCTGTCTCTCAATATCCTTTACAGATTTTTCCTTCTTAGGTATTACATCTATTTGAGACCCTTCAGATCTTTGCATCCTAAAGGTTTATTGTAACTGCGAACCAATTTGGTTTTCCACTGACATATCAAACTGTTGTTTCCATGCAATACTGTACTGAGAATTAATAGCCTTTTCAACTGAAAACTGTGTTCATGGATGGGTTTCTTGTCAATTCTCTTTCTTGTTCTCTTCCTCTCCTCTCTCTGTTTCCTTCCTTATCCCCTGTGTCTTTTTGCCCCAGGTCAGCGAGGTTGCTTTGGTATTTGACCGACCTTATGGATTGCAGGGAGGAAATGCAACCCAGCCAAAACAAACTGCATCACCAGCTACTGGCAGGGGGGAAGAAATTGTGTACCCATAATTTGCCTATGGTTTGCAAATTAAGGGCTGAATTTGCTCCTAGCTCTATTCTGCATCTGTCTCTTCCTTTCTTTTCCCCTATCCCCCCCTCCCCCTCGATGCCTTTCTGCCTTTCTTCCTCTGTTTTCGAGAATAGTTGCGAGGAAAGTAGGCTATTAAATCCTTGAATATATGAGGCAGAGAGGGTATCAAGCGCTCATGTAAATTATCCCAATATTTGCATCTGGGTTTCACTGCAAAAAGGTCCCCATCACTTCTACAACCCAATTCCAATTTCATCTAGCGGATAATTGTCAATTCAACCAGGAGTATAAATTCTATCAATACCCCCCATCAATCCTCCCTCTCACATATATGCTCATATTCTATCTCGCTCGTTTGTTTGCCTGAATGACTTGTTTCTGTGAGAAGGAGGGAGGTGATCCGTTTTCAAAATTTACTATTCTCATTGCTGCCCCTGCTATTACTATTTCTCCTTACTTACAGATGAGATGAGCTTTGCTTTTCTGAGCTGATGGCTGAGGCGAGGAGTGGAGAGGAAACGAGAGGAATGCTGGATGTGAGGGGAAATATTTGTGTTGCTGCTTAAATGTGTGTGTGCCTATGTACATAATCCACCACAATGCAACAGTATCAAAAGGGCATGCACCATATTAATATCTTCGCCATCAGGCTTTTCATGTCCCTCCGTCCCTCTCCTCTACCCTGGTTGTTAAAAAAAGCTGCATGCTTACAGGCTTACAGACAGCTATAAGTAGTTCAGATCTGCTCTATTACAAGACTATGGAAGCCTGAAAATAATATCTCCTTGTGTCCTTGTACTGCCTCAATTAGTCGCACTGACAATGACGAATACATTACACACCCACACATGTATACAGTACTGTCTAGCCAGCTGACCCTGAAAGCTATAGAAAAAGTGAGGGAGGAGTGGCAGAAAGAGCAGTGATTGAGCAGAGAGATAACATGAAGTCAACAGTCTGGTCTATTGGGCCTCTGTCAGATGGACACACTGGGATAAGTCATGGAGGACTGAATGACACACACTGAGTAGATTCCCAAACACTGATAAAGGCTGCATCTACTGTAGCGACTGTTAGAGATGACGTGGCTGAAGATAAGAGATGGAGGCGGTATGGCACTAGGTTCAACAAATGTGTTACAGCATTGATTGCAAAGGGAAATCCTTTTTAAAATTCATCGACCTCCACATGAAGGTCAGAGGGCAGGTTCAGCTACAAAAATGCAGCACATGTGGAAGCTACAAAGGCTAAAAGCTAATGGACACTGCACAATTTTGTAGGGAGTACTTCAACCTTGATATACTGATACCATGCAATACTGAAGTGGTATGTGGACAAGGTAAACACGGTGGTTTCATAGTAAAGAAGACATGCACCGATCGATCGCGCGCCGATCATATTTCCGTTTTATGTCGGCACACAGCGGCACAGACTGTAACATCACAGCCACACACACCATCATCGGCGGTCACTCGGGCTGAGTATGACTGTCCTCCCTGTTGGGACGTCTACTTGTGGGTCTTCAGATGGCTGTAGAGGCCAATCCGTGATGCAGGCAGGGGTAAGTGGTGATGGTTGATCCTTTCTCTCTCTCCCTCTCCTCTTGGTGCTTTCACTTTGTCTCTAGTGCACGGCAGAGTTACGTTTCATGACGTGCAAATCCTGCACGAATTTCTTCCAGGAGTGCTTGATGTGATGTAGAATTTCTTCAGACTGGTCTTGATATTTGGCTCGCTGGCCTTCCTTCAAATGGGAGTGCAGGATCTGTTTGGGGAGACGTGTTTTGGACACGCAGATGACATGGCTGGTCCATCGGAGTTGGCACTGCATTATTGTGGTGGGGGCATGTTGGCTTCCTTCAGAACGCTGATGTTGGTGCGCCTGTCCTCCCAGCTGATCCTCAGAATCTTTCGTATTGATCTTTGGTATTGTTCCAGGGCTCTCAGGTGCCGGCTGTTGGTGGTGCATGATTCCGCTCCACACAGCACAGTGGGGAGGACAACGGCTCTGTAGACCAGGAGTTTTGTTTGGGCCTGTGGGTCTCAGTCTTCAAAGACTCTTTTCCTGAGTCTGGCGTAGGCTCCACTGGCACATCTGAGGCAATGCAAAACCTCTTCAGCGTGAGTGAAGAAGACATAAAACTGCAATTTGTCACAACTGCAAGTCCAAAATAAGCCATGGAGGAACAACATTAAAAACATTTGGAACAACTAATTTAATCAGACACGTATTATATTGTAATTCATTCCCATGCATGCTGCTCAGAGTAATCACAGTGACCGACTCTTCTGCCGACAGCACAGGGCCTCTCCCTGGCACCGTCCTGAGACGTTAAATTAAATGATGCGGTCAAGCTAAATTCAGTAAAAATGAGTGAATGGGCGAAGTTAAATTACAAAGCTGTCAGGATGTGTTCGGTACATATACTCTTAATTGTATGAAAACATTACTTTCAACAGTGTGTTGAAACATCTGTGTTACAGATTACTGAACAAAAAGGATCAAAAAATTGTTCCAGGTCACAATATGATATTTTGTTTTTTTTTTACTTGTTTTCTTTGCTACTAAATCTGTTCTTTATGGCTATCTGATGTTTAAGCCACTAAAGAGTAAAGAGTAAACGTTGACTACATGTGTTTTCACAAATGATGTCAGTCACATTATGTTAGGGCAAAAAGAAACAAAAAAACGCATAAGTATTTGACCACATTAATGGCTGGCTAGGTAAATTGGCCTTTAATGATAATGGAAGGCCCAAGGTTTAACCTCTGCCTGTTTCACTGAAAACTCTCAACAAATGCAGCTAATTCCATTAAAATAGATAGACTGGAGATAAGCACTTGCAATGGATTTGTGTCTTGTATCCAGGACAATAAACTGAAGAGGACAAAAAGGGTAGCTATACATACTCAAGTTAAAGGTGCGAGGAAAGAAACTGAAAGATAACAAATGTTAGCTTAACTCTTGGGCCCTTTAGGCAAAGTCAGGCATGCTGAAGTAGCTTATGATAAAATTTACTGTTGAATACAGTTCTGGATTGATTCGCCATGCTAAAGGGGCCTTGGTGATGACAGCCAAGATGACAAATGGGCAGATAATAAATCCGTCTAATCACGTTGGACTTAGACACGTTCAGTTATCAATAATTGCATTGCTGGTGTAAATACAAGTATGCAATTCTTATGGTGCTAAGGTGACTCAACTTAGACAGAGACAGACTGTGATAAAGTTTCATAGGTAGAAAGTATAAAATGCAGCGTGTGGGGGTAGCAGCCCAGTAAGAAAGGAAAAAGGGTCCAAAGGGTTAAAATCACGGTCAATAATTAAATGATCTTCATATCGAGTATAGTGCTAGCTAGCAAACACACCATCATGCTTTCAATCTTCTGACTGAGTGCTCCATTTATCTTGTCTGACTAATGCACTCTGGTTAAGTCCTTTATCCCCACTGTCTGGTGCCTTTTCTTTTTGTTGTCTACATATTATACAGATAATGAAGATAATAAGGGTAATGACGGAGATGGGTCCTCAGACATTTCATGTGAAATTATGTAACATTTGAAAGCAAAAATAACTCTTCAATAACACAGGTTGGATTCATAAGCAGCGTAGGAAATTAAGGGGTTCAGAGGGCAAAAATGCCCCAAGAAATCCTAGAATCCCCTAAAAACTGTGATTGAGGGGCAGAAATCGCCCCAAACATTTTGTTAAAAAAACGAAAGAAAAAAGAAAAGAAAGATGTATTTACCAGTTTAGCCTAATATCCTCATCTTACATTAAAGGGATAGTTCAGGTGTTTTGAAGTGGGGTTGTATGAGGTACTTATCCATAGTCAGTGTATTACCTACAGTAGATGACGCGGTCGGCACGCCCCCGGACAGGAGTACAAACACAGGAATAAAGCAATGTACTGCTGTGGACGGGGCCGGCAGCAAAAAGTATTTTAGCCACCTGAAAGAAAGGCCTACCTAAAAAAAATTCAATATCAGTTAACGCTATATTTAGAATATTTCCCGACGGGGAACTGAACTGAAAGTGAAACGTATCTCTTGCTTTTGTCAACGGAGCCTGGTGGTTTTGAAGGGAGCAAAGATAAGTTTCCCTTTCAGTTAAGTTACCCGTCAGAAAGGGCTTTCTGATGGCAAGATAAAGCGTTGAAAATGTTCTTAATATAAAGTGCACTTAAATTTGTGGGAGCTTTTTTTTGATGAGAAGCTGGGATGAAGTGCTCCCCAGCACTGCGGGCCCTTTTCTGCCAGAAAAGACGCTACAGGGATGTCACGGTGAGGAAATTTTCCCACCAGTTAATAAATTTGTGACCGGTGTTACCGATTTTTTTGGAACAGCAATAGTATGCTTTTTATTTACTCCTGTTGGCACAAGGTGGTGACTACTGTATGTGTTTTAATCTGGGCTCATTTCACATCAAAAATAGCCACTAAGTGCCCCCCAAATGTTGTAAATGCCCCTATTTTTTTCCGTTTTTTTTTCCATTTCCTTCACTGTTCATAAAACTAGACGCACAACCGTACTAAGGCAGTGTATTGGCAAGAATCTGTTGATACGATACATATCATGATACAGGGGTTATGATTCAATATATTGCGATACATTGTGATACTGTAAGCAAGGTGATATATTGCAATTTTTAAGTGTAATTTTAGGAAAACCAGCAGTAGTATAAAGAACTTTCCACCATATGTAATTAATAAAAATGAAATAAAGTATTGACTGAGATGCTGTAGCATATTGGTTGGCCTAGCTCAGTTAGCCAGGTTAATTAAGCTCAAAAGAAAACAATTTGTGTCAAACTGTATGCCAACACTGTTATAATGAAGTCAGGTATATCTGTGGATACTGTAAATTAATGGAACGAAACAAAAACAGACTGGACGGCGAGTCCTTCTCTCCACAGCGTTCAGGCAGCCTCCCAATGCAGATTCAGACCGTGCCAAAGTAACTAATGCTATAGTGTTTATTAGAGGTCGACCGATATGGTTTTTTTATGGCCGATGCCGATGCCGATTTTTTACAGAATCAGGACAGCCGATGGCCGATATATGATGCCGATTTTTTTTTTTGCCGATATGTTTGGCTGGTTTTCTTTTTTTCCTCCATCTGATAAAATATAACAGCTTAATAATAACAAATAATACACAAAATGTCTTAACTTAAGTAAACATTTATTGAACAACACTTATGGTCTGTCTCTCCAATTTGCACTTTGTGTCTGCACTGCAGTGCATATTTATTTTGTACATGATGGTTAATAGTAGTAATAGTACAGGGCTCAAAACCTTTTAAGCACCTTTCCAAAACTGTCCTAAAGCATGTTTTTTATTTATGTTTGTTGACAGACACTGTTACAAGCTATATGGCCATAATCTAAGTGATCAAAACATAATAATAACTTTGTTCACTCGTATTACACAGCCTGCTGCTCATATCTGCTGCGGACTACAAACAGGCCAGTGACGTCATAGACGCTATGAAGGACCCATAGAGACGTTTAATGAGGAAGTGAACTTTTTGCTAAATGTTTCGACAAATTGCTCGTGTTTCCGCCCTGACACGCAAACTTGCACTTATGACAAGCATTGTCAGCATCAACTCTAAGTTTAGGTTCTCCGCCATAGTTACTAAGAGCAGAAGCTCTGTGTGTGTGTGTGTGTGTGTGTGTGTGTGTGTGTGTGTGTGTCTGCGCTGCAGCAGAATGTCTGTGAGAGCTGCTCCGCCCCGCACACAGCTAACGTTACCGACGGAGAAATTCTCCGTTACCAAAAACAGAATTGATAACGTCGGAGCATTTCATATCTAACCAATTAAATATTTAGGGCTTTGAAAGAGAAGAATTTAAGCCTACCGGTTTCTCCCGGCAGAATGGCAATTTGATTGACACACAAGGGGCGGTGTCACACGTGTTCCACAGCAACAACAACACTGGGCTGCCCGCAGATGTGCCTGCTTGATAATCGGCTTAATATGCTCAGGCATCGGCCGATGCCGATTATGAAAAAATGTCAAATAATCGGCCCGATTAATCGGCCGACCGATAAATCGGTCGACCTCTAGTGTTTATTGCTGCGTATGCGGTCATAGACAATAAAGAATTAAAGCATACAAGAATGCACAAGAACACACAAGATGCAGAAGGCCGTAATTGGTACAGACATTAAACCTCTTTGATTTAGGTAACAACACTGACTTTCCTCCGGAGAACAGCAGATTTGGCTCTCTGCATTTCATCCATCAAGCTATTTTTATGGTGTTTGACGAGCATTAGAGCTAGTGTGGCTATATAATTTAAACCTTGTTCCTGGACTTAATGGTCAGGCTGGGGGGAATAAAATGAACCAAAAGTTTGTTTTGGAGGTGAGTGAAAGACAACAACTTTAAAAGAACAGGTTAACAAACCTGCGAGGTCCAAATACATCAGCAGCAGGGCCTTGCAAACACACAAATACACACACACAATGACAGGCACAAGCAATCTCACACGCAAATGCACACGGGGCATTACACAAACACATATTCACTCACTCACACATACACACATCAGATTAGTGGAGCCACAGGCTCTAAAGCCACAAACAGCAGGAACTTAATTGAAGCAGGCAGGAACCAAAGAATGTCCTGAGCGTGTCAAATGCTTCCCCTCGCCACTGAGATTGTGACACACACTTCTGAACCAATGGGTCATCATTATCAAATAGATGCATGACTCACCCGCTCATACTCCCTTTCTCTCTGACTCCATCCATCCCTCTCTCCCTTTGTTTCCCCTTTCTTTCATTATCAATGAGACACATGACTGCTCACAGCTGCAATGCATCGAGGGAGCCATAAAACAGGTCAAAATAAATATTCTCCAGACACACGCTTTAGACTCAGAATAGGACAGGCTCTGATGGACTAAGGAGAGAAAAAGGTGAAGCAGGAGGGAGAGAAAGAGAGAGATTGTCTGTGTGTTCATGAAGGAAGATGGCACTCCAATTTGTACCTCAGAGAGGTTTTCTATATTTTTATCATCCAAGTTGTGGATTGGATAGATAGACATGTGGACAAAGATGAATCATTTTAATCACTGACAGCAGTAGAAATTGGTCTGTGAGTATTTTGGCAGCTCACTCTGCCACAAAGCATACAGAGTACACATGCAGGGTGTTCAGGTCTGGGCTGATGCTGGGATGTCAAATAATTTGCTGCCCTCACATTGCGATCACTCTGTTATCGTATAATTGCAGATTCATTTAGTTTAATTATGGTAATGGGTAGCAACAGAGATTGTCTGAAAATCTTGAGATCTTTCACATTAAAATGTAACATTTTCAAATGCGTTCTGTGAATATTCAACTATTCTTCAACACAGTAAAAAGTAATAACAGATAATTTCAATAACATTAACATAATTTTCATTATGGCTAAACTTTAGACAAGTTTAGTTACAAAAAAACAGTGGGGATATACTAGGGGTGTCCCGATTTTAAATAAAAAAATCAATCGAAATGAGATTTTGAGTTTGACCTTTGAAAATCCTCCTGCTTCCCCCCTGAAGTCACCGGTGTGTTGCCCCAATGTGCCCACCCGCCTGCTGCTACAGTGGTGTCTCAGCGGAAAATGTCCTCACCGTCACATCCCTATTTGATAATATATCAGTATCTGCTCATGTCTACTGTTTCCTGATTTATTTTCTTCCTTTGTCTGCATCTTTCTCTGATCCCAGTACTGACACTGCAACATGCTCTACAGTATAATTATTTCTTCCTTGCACATGGTATAATTAGTTTCTATTTTCATACGATGCGGTATATGATACAATGTTGTATAATATTTATAAGCTACTAACTTTCACCAGAAATATGCGCAATGATGTGGTTTCTTTTTAACTGCTGGATTAGGAGAAGAAATTGAAAGAGTTTTGAAAAGTAAAGTTGTATTTTATACTGTGTTTTATAGCCACACAAACAATACGAGAGAGTGGGAAAATAAACTAAGATGCTGTCTGATACAATTATTTATGCTATGTGAATAATGGTCAATACACATCATTACTTGCATTATACTGTATATGAATAAATATAATTCCTTTTTGTTTTTATTTTTTATTTTGTAATGTTATTTGTGCATTCTGAAGATGGTGATCACAGTATGTATTTACTGCTTTGGTTGGCCAGCTACGCAATGTTCTTTACATATACTTACAATCTAGCAAGCTCAACCTTTCTTTGAGCTAATGCACGCATGTCTCTAGATTAATGCGAAAACAAGTCCCTAAAGCCAGTCAGACTGATAAGAGGGTGGGAACAAATCTGTTGAGCTTCATTCAAACACACTAAATAACATCAAATAAATGGTATGTTTTGGTGCGGAGCCCACTGCCTTTAAACAGCTTGAATCATTCAGACGTTCAGAAAGTGATGAATTAGATATTTCAATGAATTAGGTCCTAGATTTATTTGATTAATCTCCTACTATAACATGATGCACAAGGACCCACTGGCCGTGGCGCTTCATCATACATGAATCAATAACGACTTCAATTGCAATTACAAGCACCAGACAACAGTGCAAATATGCCTGCAATAATTTATTGAACATGACGAATATCTGTGCCCTCTTTAGATTGATAATGGCCTTCACAAACAAATTATCAACACAAATGTGTAGCTGCCCCTTAATTGCTTACACAGTTTCTGGCCGACACATTAAACACAAAGTCCCAAAGTAAAATAAAGCAAATTGTGCTGCGATGAGTATAAATTAATGAAGTTACTGCATGCATATTATTAGGGATGCACCGATACTGATACCGGGTCTGATATCGGGCCGATACTGACACAAATTGCTGGATCGGATATCGGTGACAATGGGGCAGATCTATTAAATTCAATTCTATATTTATATAGTATATACATTATATACTGGAATTTAAAATCATGTTTAAGTTTTGATGAATTTGTTACTGCATTAAAAATGTTTACAACTCAATTGTAGTACCTGTTAATTTTGAAACATTTTTACCAAGTTGTTGGTGCACGATTTGTTATTTTAATAATAAATAACAATTCACTAAATTTGTATCTATGTATTTATTTGTTACATTTTGTTTTACAAAGTTAGGAATGCAAGCCTGATGTTGCCCTACACATAACAGAATGATCCCAGTCACTTCCACACAGTGAGCTTATTAATTAAACACTGGTATCGGATCAGTACTCTGTATCGGCCAATACCCAAAGCCCAGGTATCGTTATCGCTATCGGGACTGAAAAGGTTGGATCGGTGCATCCCAAAATATTTCTATTAAACTGTTCTACTCATCCTTTTGGTTTGAATGCTGCTGCAGCACAACTACCACAGATTTACAAACACTGATATTGGAGAGCATGGTCATTGTCATACTGTGTCATATCAGTGAATCAAATATTTACTATCGTCATCAGTTTTCTGCACGCTTCAACAATCATTAACTGTCTTTTGATTGATTAATTGACTTGAAGTTGAAGTTTCAGCCAGAATTAATCAATCTGCGCTCCAACTAGGGGTGTCACAAATTCGATTCTAAACTGGAAATCGATCGAAATCAGCTTCGATCTCGACCATCGAAATGAAAAGCAGGATCAACAATTTTTTTTTCTCCGCCCCCACCGTCTCTCAGTCCAAAGCCTCGCCTCCACCCTCAGCGACAAACAGAGTTCAGAGGACAGAGGGGGGAAAAAAGAGCGAGAAACAAGCGTGACAGTAAATGACCGTATTTTTAAAAAATATAAAAAAACGTATTTTTGTAAATTACAGCACGCTTGTAATGCACTGCAGAAGGATTTATGTTTCGTTTTTGTAATGATTATGTTGCAGAGGTGGGTCACACAGATACTAATATTGAAAAGATGCAGCTTTTTATATTGTAGACTGTTGTAGTCTAATAATTTTAACACTTTCTAAATAAAAAAGGAGTTCAGTTGTCTTTTTAAAGAAGAATTTGAAAGTGTAAATGACAAAGGGGGCATAAAACCAATGATCCGTTGATCTTTACGAATCAAGACTCCATAGTCCAACAATGGCCTGTTTAAATCGAAAATCAAATTGAATCGTGGCCTTAAAATCAAAAGTCAAATCAAATCGTGGATTTGGAGAATCTTGACACCCCTAGCTCCAACAGGTGATTTCGACACCAAACAGCAATTGTAAATACCAGCCAGTAAACCATTGTGAAGTTAACAATATGGTCCCAAGTAATGACTGAGTGGAAAACCGTGGAGAAAACCTACATTACATCATTTTTAACCAAGTCATGGCTACACCGAGCTGGAAATATTTAAAGTAATTGAGGTTTGTTCATTAGCTAACAATCATATTAAATGTATTCTACCATGCCAGTTTATTTACGGATGTAAAGTGATCAGTGAATAAGACAAGCATGACATTAAATACACTTGAGTTAATGAGAACAAGAACACCTATAGTCGGAACAGAAAAAGGTGTAGTTTTGTTCACAATTCAGTGATTAAGACACAGAAGTTAATCCACTTGCACCATTAACGAGCAACAGAACAAGACGTATTCAAAAAGTAACATATTATGGTTATAGATGTATAGGCACTGGAGTGATTGCAACAGAGGCACCGAGACATTCACTCATCATTTGGTACCAAGTGAGCCTTCACAAGAGGTGGGGATAATTTTAGGTTGTCAGAAAAGTGGCTTGTACATGTTCATACCAGAGCCAACTAAAACGACACCGCTGATTGCAGCCAGTACCAGTGGGGTAGATGCAGCAAATGGAGGGTGGTGGGGAGCAGTAGAGAGCGGTGAGCTGCTCAGAGGGGCTTTACATCTCTACTAGATACACAAAAACAGAGTGAATGTTTCAGTTGGGCCTATAGCTAATGCACCGATCACTTCTTTCTGAAGTTGAATCTCAGAAATAGCAGAAATGACTCACATGGCTCAACTGATTTATGGGTCGTCGGCTAGACAACAACAGAACAGAGAAACTAAAGGCTGGCCCACATTAAAACGATTTTTCTAATCTTAATGGGACTATATGTAACTTATTACGCGCATAAATCATACCGGGTCGGAATCCCATGCGCGCTCGCGTGTGGGTACGCGAGCGCGCAGACTCCGCGGAGCCTCTGCTCTGCGCCTGCTCCAGATTGCTTGCACACCGCGCTCGTTCTCGCTCGGCTCGCTCCACCTCCACGTGCACGCGCGCACACTACACTGTGCAGAAGAGTTAGTTTAGCTCTGAGAATATCTAGTGAATGTGCAGTGGACGTTTGTGCAGAAATAAATGCTGCAGCTCCTCCAGACCAACAGAGGTTTCCCGTGTCTCCTGAAGTGACGGGGCTCCGCAGCGAGTTACGTTATCGTCCCGACCGGGTGTCTCCCCCCCCCCCGTTTCCTCCGCGGTCCGCAGGCTGAAGCAGGAAAAGGCAACAATAGTATCAGCATTGATTCATTGAGAGACCTTCGTCTGGTCAGCTAACATTATTGCCAAGCAGGTGAAATATAGAGTGATATTGTGTGTTAGCTGACGTGTGTCGACTCACTGTTTAGACCGGTGCTCGTTCATGTCTCTGTAGATCGAGCACAAGCGCGAGCAACAGGACGCCGACTTTCGTTGACATTGCGGCCACAGGTGTCGCTGTGAACAAGCAAATTCTGATTCTTACATATAGTCCCTTTAACAGATTTTGAAAATGTGAGAAACTCCATAAATAACGACATGTTATGTTCAATTTAACAGTTTTGTTCCTATAGTGTGTGGTGAGCAACAATTTGGCCAAAACAGCACACCACACACTACCAGGCTTCATTCATGACCAACAAGAGTCCCGACTCAAAAAACTGAAATCTCGCAAGATCTCACGCGATCGTCTCTCGCAACGAGGGACATCTCAATATGTAGAGACCTTTACAAACTTGACAACATAAACATTCTAAATGCGCCCCTTTGTATTTCCTGTTGTAATGTTTGTTAATACAATAGCTGAGGGGAAGTAAACTTGGACCAAAGCTCTAGCAACAGAATGGCAATTAAAAGGTCTATAACAACACAGGGCAGCTCTATTAAAAAAAATCTTGCTGATGTAGTACATGTTTGGATATTTTTCACAAATAAATGATCATTTTACCCCAGAATGTAGACTTGCAGCATTTCATCTTTTGTTGCATACATGTTTTTGTGTTTGAAGTAAGGGTAGTCAGTGGCCTTGATGATGCAAGGACACTATGTGAGCGAGCTCCACAGTCTAAAACTGTCTCAGGGACCCTTTGGTAGTACCCAAGTACCCAAACCTCTCACTCTCCTTGACTAATGCAGCTCCATCATGTGATGATGTGAGACTCTTCTGCACACTCTCTATTTAACGGTGAGGGTTGAGGAACTGTCAAACAAGTATAAACACGGACACATACAGGGTTTAAAAATGAACCTGACCAGTTTACATAAAGACAACATTATATTAAAAGTATTTATTTGTTTATTATTGTGATCATCACAGATAAACCGCAGCTGTAGCTTCACAATTGAGAAAAATATGAAGGGAAAAGTTAGATAAAGACAGAAGTATGTGTCCTCCTGAATATTTTTACTCCGTTATGTAACATTTTGGCTTCTAAAATCGAGATGAGTGGGAAGGCACACATGAGATTGTTGCACTGTATTCAGTCAATAGTCCATCTTCACGAGGCTGTGTATTACTCGCCTTAAAATTTATCTTCAACAACGTTAGCCATGCATAGAATAAGCTGTAATGTTATTTTATTATCGTCTTATCTTTTATTATAACAGCTCACAGTGTGTGGTATGTGCCTGCATGATGCTTTGTGCTGTACTGGAAAAGTGTGCGTGTGTGTGTGGTAGTGTGTAGGGGGGACTGCTTGCATGATCTTGCCTAAAGCAGCAACAATGCTAGGACCACAACATGGGAGGTGGAACAGGTAGTGCTGTTTCCGTGACAGTGTCTGACGTGGTTTAATCTTGCTCCAATTTTTAGCAGCTCCCATCTTGACAGCATACAGCAGAGTTGGATGAGACTCTTTCCCACAAATCTACTGTATGTTAGTTCTGTTTAGATAGATATTATGCCTTTTCATTCTCAAACCTGGGTACACACGTTTTAAATGTTACTGCCTGTCTTTTATGACGTTTAACCATAATGGACTTAGACAGACTTTTGGAGGTCTTAATTACAACATGTTGAGAATCATTTGCTGTCCCGGTTACTCATCAAGTCTATCCCATCCGTTGGCATCCCCTGCGTCTCTCAGTCTGCAGGGGGTGGAGGTGTACAAGGAGCATTAACATTTCTCTCTGCTATTTTGTGGCATACTGGAGATACGTTTTGGCTCAATCTCTGATTCAGATAAAGACCCGTAATCATCATCATCCAAAATCACAGACATCTGAGCCCATGTAAGACTATGTTGAGTCACAATTTAGCAGCCGAGCAAGTGCTTCATCTACATGCATTCACTTGCTTGATTTCCCTTGTTGTGAAATCGGGAGACTGAGGGGCGAATTCACAAAAGGATTGCGCAGATTTTGCGGCCGCTAAACCTGCACAAATAAGACGAAGAGAATTCTCAAAGCACCCGCAAAGGATGAAATGCACCTCTAACTGCGCTGCCAAGCACATTGCTTCTTGGTGCTCCTGTGCTATTGGCATGTGTTATAATATGCAGTAATATGTACATAAGTAATATGCAGACATTTGGCGCATAATTGTCCCCTTTCTATGCAAATGAGCCTCATTACAAAAACAGTCCAATTCATAAAGATCAGCGCTAATAGCCACATGCCGTTACAGTGAAATTATTAGCGTATTCAGAGAGTTGGTGGTAACCAAAGCAGCAGTGATTGAAGCCAGTAGGGATGGGTATTAATTGATACCAATATCAATACTGATACTACTTATCAATACTCTTAATGATACTACTGCAGTGATGTTGATAGGTTTTCAATGTAGTGAGTCTCCCAGGACACAGTGGGTCCCCAATAAAAAAATGTTTTTTGAAAAATTGTAGTGTTAAACTCATGTTTGATGTTATATGGTTATATTCATGTTGAAATAAAAAAATAAACAAATATATATATATTTTTTATCCAATAGCCAATAAAATAGTTAATTGAAAAATAGGGATGCAACGATACCGATACCGGATCAGATTTTGGGCCGATACTGACTCATTTAGCTGCATCGGATATCGGTGATAATGGGGCCGATCTATGAAATTCAATTCTATGTTTATATACTACATATACATTATATACATTATATACTGAAATTTTAATTCCTGTTTAAGTTTTGACCAATTTGTTGCTACATTGAAAAGGTTTTCACCTGAATTGTAATTCCTGTTAATTTTGAAGATTTTTCAGCCAAGTTTCTGGTGTACGATTTATTATTTTAATAATAAATAACAATTCACTAAATTTGTATATATTTATTCGTTACATTTTTTTTTACAAAGTTAAGAAAGCAGTGTTTAAGTCAAGCCTGATGATTCCTTACATATAAAAGAATGATCCCAGTCACTTCCACACAGTGAGGCATACAGCTTATTAATTAAACACTGGTATCGGATCGGTATTCGGTATCGGCCAATGCCCAAAGCCCAGGTATCGCTATCGGTATCGGGAATGAGAAACTTGGATCGGTGCATCCCAATTTAAAAAATGTGCTACTTTGGCTCTGATGCAGCTGTCTCGCTTTGTCTGTAGTCACCACTCTGTGGCCTCGCTCAATGTCCTCCCTACAGCACTATCTGATTGTTCACGAGTAATAGCCTATCAACACTGAAGGCTGTTGTGCTTCTGAGGAGTACAACAGCTCAGAACACAGACTGGAGCTGCTCCGGTTAACGAGCGGAGCTTTGCGTTGAACGGAAGGCAGCAGATATTACTGAAGTTCTAATAAACATCACAATCCCATACGATGAAGTTGCAAAAACACCCGGTGTTTCTGCTGCATTCTCCTGCTAGTAACAGTAGTAGCTGGATACAACTTCAGTTGTATGAGTACGAGAACTGCAAGGAGAGGAAGAGGAAGTGAGACGGCGCCTGGATGCGGCGAGAGATATGACGAGAGCTAAAAAATTGAATACATTCAATATTTATACTCCTCTTGTAAACACAACTGAAAGCACAAAATATTGGGCTAGATAAGACTGGACGAAAGACACATTGTTCGGGAGTAAAGAAGCTAGCAGACTCCGATAACGAGAGGTAGGACGTTGCAGCACACAAAGGAGGAGACAGTGAGGCCAAGAAAAGCAATATTTCACTGAGAATGGCAACATGATGAGCAAAGATTTGAATATCCTTTAAAGCCATTCAGACTTGTCGTCTTTCCCTTAATAAACATAATACATATAAATTCAAGCAGCTTTTTTTCCTATCTGATGTATCTGTCATATTGACAATTTTTTATTTATCAAATAAAACTATAACATAGTTGTGATTGAATTTGACTTTGGGACAAATTGAATAGGAGTGAGAAAGTAAGAGACCAGGAGACTACTTCACACTTGGGTGCCAAAGCCTTATCGCTCATTGTTCATGTATCAACGTGAAACTTTAGGAGAAAATTGCAATAAAATATAAAAAATTCTAATATTGATGAAATAATGAAATAGAATAATGGAAGGATGTATTCAGTCTACATGATAGAGAAATCTAAATGTAAAAACATCCTGTGGCAACAGCTCATTGCCTGCAAAGCATTAACCTTCTTCTGTGAGGAGTGGAGACATGGTCAGTTTTCAATCAGACACACAGGCTTTTTTCTGTTATCATATAATCTGAAAAAGTAAAGATTATCCTGGACTTGCACGGCCAACCTTAATACCGCTATATCAAAGGACACAAGGCTACGCAACCACATACACACATGCATGCACACAACCACCACTGTGTTTTACACACATCAAAGAAGAAGCACAAGAGCCTGCGGTCCCACTCTTCTTTGGTGCATGTTTGGTGCATATGGATGTGTGTGTGTGCGCGTGTGTGTGTGTGCGTGCGTGCGTACGTGCAATAGGTTTGAGCAGGTGTGAGGGATTTTCTCATCTCTCAGTGGTCCTCTCAAGCCCGAGGCTGGTTCCTCTTTTCAACACTTCAAAAAACAAGAAAAAAAAAAGAAAAAAAAAAGAAAAAGTGGGTAGTCGATCATCTTTAAGAATTTCATGGATTTTCCTCAGTTACCAGAGGATATGGTCGCATTTAATAGCCCAAAATAACTAATTATGCATCATCATTTTATTACAACAGGGATGGCTGTGTAATACATTTGATTTGGATATATTCCGTTTGATAAAGCATCATATTTGAGAATAAGGCACTGAGCCCATGTTATTCCAAATTCAGAAAGCCGTTTTCGAAACATGTACTTTTAATCAACCAATCAATACTTTAAAAAGACATTGTACTGACCCCTGTTATATAACAAGTTTTACTATTTAAATTCTATTATTATTATTATCATTTTTCACAGATGAGAACTGCATCAGCATCTACAATTCTCAAATCTGCCAAAACCCCCACTCCGCATCCATAAGTAGTCTGCTTGACTGACCTGTTGTTGACCCTGGCGATCACTGGCCATAGACGTTGAGTTTTTGCTAGAGTTGCTCCGGTACCATCACCAGTATCGGAAATGCCTCAGATACAACCTGCAGGATCGGGTATCGGCAAGTACCCGAGTCTGTGTACCGATCCGATATCACGTTATAGCGGAGAGTGCAACATTGGCACAATATTTAACCTGTTTGTGCATCGGCTTATCGTTGCAACTGGGCGGCTTGTTAGGAACTTCAACCGTACAGCACCCCTGAATGCAAGGCGCCAATTTTGTCGGTTAACGGTTAATGATCGGTTAATGTGTATCATCTATCTGTCAGAAAAAAACATTCTAAATTAGCATCCCAAATTTAGGTCCAGTTGCAAAGCCACACACGGCAGCACTGCTATGTGGCATAAAATGAACAGAAATAGACTAATAATCTATTGTTAATGACAATTAATTGTCAACTAAAATGCATGATTGTGGCAGCCTTATTTCCAGCATGGGGGGCAAGAAAATAGGGAAAAGGCTGTGGACCGAAAAAAGACTATTTACAATCTCTCCCGGTGCACTATGGCTTACACAACGGCTAATGCCATCTACAACGGCATCATAAGGACAAGCTAGCTATGATGTTGGAGGTTACAGGGACTGTGATAAATGCAATAAAAAAGAAAGGTTTTTTTTTACTCAGATTTTATGCATAAGGTGGTGTGTTCTTTATACTATGACAGTTTTTCAAAAATTAGATTAAAAAAAAAAAAAAAAAAAAAAAAAAAAATCGCAATATATCACCTAGCTTATGGCAATAGATCGCAATATATTGAATCGTAACCCCTGTATCATGATACATATCAAATCGGCAGATTCTTGCCCATACACAGCCCTAAGCAGCGCCAGCTCCAAAAGTCCATAAATCTAGCGAGAAAGTCGCCAAGTCTGCAACACTGACAGCCCCTCCCACTTTAAATTTGGCCACCCGAGTCGGACTGGGGCTTCACAGTGTTGGCCGTTTGCTAGGCCGTGAGAAGGGTTGCAGCAGTTTTTCACAGAAGTAACACTGCCACCGCAACTTTGCCGTCAAAACAAAAGCAGCTCGGACTGCAACCGCTTCAACTTATGATTGACGTAAGCATCCAGTGGAGAAGTACACTGGATATGCTAAATTACTATCTCGAACAGCAGGCAGCTGTGACAGCAACTCTTATCAGCCACGAACTGCGATGCAACACACAGAATACTGTGGATGGCAATGACATCAGTGATGCAGAGGACCGCATGAAATTGCTGTCCTCTTAAAACAGCCACCAAAGTGCTGTGCAGTGAAACTAAACAGACAGTGTCACTGATTATACCCCTTACCCACATGATTGAGCCTAGTATGGCACCCAACGAGGAAGACTCTGCTACAAAGGGAAGTATTAAGAGGGCAATCATGAAAAAAGCTTGTGGACAGGTACAGCAGCTGTTTTCAAGTATCTCCTGGAGAGTACAGTTCTGGACCCAAGATTCAAGACTCTGCCTCATGTTGGACAGGAACCAGAACCAGAATGTTTTGGAACGGCTGAGGGAGAAAGCGCTGCAGCTGAAGCAGAATCAGGTATTTATTTATATCAATAAAACAAGACATGCGTGTGTGTGTAACAGGTGCAATGAAAAAAAAAAAACATTTCATTGTCTTAGGCCAAAAACATAAATGAGTGCCTGGGAAAATGTTTATACTAGGTTGTTGTTTTGTGAGGGGTTTTCAAGCAAAAGTAAGACATTTGCCCGCCCATCTAAAGAACATTCTGATTTAGGCATTCTTATTTTTCATTTTAATATCAAGAAAGTATGGATCTGCTCGTTTTTAAAAAAAGCATGTTTTTTTTAGGTGGAATCTAAAAAATCTACATAGTAAGTGAAAAAGTGCAAGAAACAATGAAATGGTTTGGAAATGTACACACTTAAAGCTGAAGTAGGCGAGATTGGAGCATATATGATAAATCATTTTTATCAACGCTCGGTCGCTATATCGTGACAGTAGTACATGAAACAGGTAACCTGAACACATCCATGTGCCCCTGTGTCCTCCGGTGCTCTTAACGGCATCTGCAAGATTTTACAGACCGAGGGAAAACAAGCAGTAAGAGCTGATCTGAGGTCTGCTGTCCAGCTGCTGTCTATGAGAGCCGGCTGTTAATCACTCCGACCAAACGGTCAAACTAGGCAGCGCTGATCAAATATGAATCACTATTATGTTACATTAATGCCTATTTCTCGCCTCAAATGTTTTCAGAATCATCTTGTAGTGTACTGTGTAGCTGTAAAGTGAGAAAGTTTGTGATGCGGCCCCCATTGTAAAATCTGTTGAAGGAACGCCAAGTTCCGGTCACATGACCGGAGCACAGCCAATAGGAACGCTCTCTCTCTCTGAAATGACCTGTGATTGGTCAAAATCTCCCGTCACAGGCTAGATTTTCTAAAGCCTGAAAACAGAGCCATGAGGAGGTGCAGAAGTCAAGTTATCTCTCAGAACACTTGAATTACAATATGCTGAAAGGTTATTATGGAATTTTTGTACAATGATGCCAAAAATATACTGCCTACTGCCAATTTAAAGGTGCTATTGATAACACTGATAACATTCAGCCACTAGATGTCGCATTCTCCCTCCCCGTTCCATTGCATTCACTTCACAACCAGTGGTTGCCAGTTCGTTGCACAACCTAAATATTTTTTGGTCAAGTGGAGTGAGACTCAGATAGACAGTCATGTCAAGTGATGAATCTTTTGTTGTAAAATAATTAAGTAATTTTGCAACGTGTAGCTATAGGCCTATATTAGGGGTGTGTGTGTGCGGTGAAACGCGCACACCCCCTCCCCCGCGGCCGTAGTTTCAGCTGGGAGATAAGCTGTTGTATTGTAAAACACACTTCATTCAAACTCAACAGTAACAAAATAAAACTCACCAACGTCAGATATCTTCCACACATATAAACAAAACATTCATTTTGGACCTGTCAAAATTCTTGAAATGATCAATTCACAATCACAATTTCTTTCAAGAAAAGCCATACTTTTATTTGGCTCTGTGGACGGATTATTTAAAAAAAAAATGTTGTCTACATAACAATGTTATCAATAAGACCTTAATAAGAAATAGATAAGAACTCTGAGGTCTTAATTTGTTTTCATTCTTACTTTTCCTATACTTCCTACTCAAATATTTCTTTGATTCATCTTGAACAAGATGCCCGGACAGTTGCCGTGACAGTGCTGGACTGTTAGTACTGATTAAGATTTCTCTTTCTTTGTCATCTGCTCTGTGGCTTCAGGCTCCATCTGACTTTGTGATATAATGACACCATTCAAACACACTTACAGTACACACACTCACACACACTACACACAAATACAGATTCTGAACTAGCAGAAGCCATATGGCAGGTTACTGGCCTGCATAATTGGCTTAAACAAGAAACAGTGTGTGTAGTGTGTGTGAGAGTGTGTACGTAGGCGGCCTTTCCTCTCAGTCGCAACAACCCCATCGATAATCATGCAGCAAATGAGCCTGCTGTCACTGCTGTGGTCCCTTGACACAGCTGCTGCAGCCGCAGAGCACCCCGCAGGTCCCGCACACACACACACACACACACAGCACACTAAGACAAACACCACACGGACTACTGTACACAGACTACATGCACCACACACACACTCTTTCACTGATAATAAGTTCAAATTCTGACAGAAAAACATTTATATTAGTAGTTTTGGCATCAAATAGTAACCCGTTTTGAAATCCAGACACCTAAACCTATCTATCCCTAATGCTAAGTCCTTATCATCATTATCTTAATGTAGCACATTTTCCTACAGGGTATGTACTGTTTGTTTTCTTTTACGTTGTTATTTTTTCTTCCTCATCATCTCCTAACTCAGTTTCTCGGTGTCAGTTTCACCTACACCACCACCTCCTCTCAGTGTCTCACTAGCACACCACCTATTTTCAGTGGGAATAAACCAAAAAGTCACATTAGGAATATATAGAAGATATTTACTAGAGAGAGGTGGATACTGTGGACAAAATGAATCACAATGCTTTTAGATATTTATACACATAATGAAGAGTACAAGCCAGCGTTAATACCATCCAAATTTGTAGCCTGTGTAGATGTACTACATCAATGGCCAATAAATGTTATAAACATGTGAGTACATTTAGTTAGCAACGACAAACACTTTTAAACATAAAACGCAGCCGTTCTGATGTGCTTCAACTAGCTATGTTTTTGTTTTTACGTGATCCGTTAACAGTATCACTCGGGTGCCCCTTCAAGTTCCAGATTTTGGAGAGACAGATTAATCGAAGGTCATGGATATTGGATTAAAAGATTAGAAGAACTTTTGGTTAGAAATGATTACCCAGTAGACAGCAAAAGTCATTTCTGGTGGCTTTTGTTTTGTTTTACAAATCCAGAGACACAGAAGTACTTTCAAATCTGCTAGATAAAGCCCTCTTTCTCGAACACACTAAGCTGGAATGTACACTTTCAACATACAAAACATGACCCTTCATTTGAAACTTTGTACAGCTGTAATATAAACAAAATGTATGTCTACTTTCTTATCTATACCATCGACCAACTTTTACATACTTGAAAAAAACTGTTAGATCACAGACCCATAAAATTATAACTTATAATGGTAATTGCCAGGAAGCAACAAATCTCACACATCCATTAAGTCTGTGACCAAACAAATGTTTCCTTTTCTTGTCAAACACAAATTAAAAGTAACAAGTAAAGACGTGTGATGTTCTCTACTGCACAGTGACTCAGCAGCAAATCTAACTTCACAAAATGCCATAGAATTATCTAATAAACCTTAAAAGGAACATGGAGGAACGTCAATACCAATAATGGTAGTATACTCAGGGTCCGAAAATAACACCCGCTAAGTGCCAAATGCGGGTAGATCCATTACATCTCGGAAGGCTACGCCGCACCGTACTGAAACAAATGCAATTTATTATTTTGGCCTGTAAAAAATATGCTTGGCGGGTGGATTTTTTTTTTCATCAACCAGTACCCTTGGCTAGTGAGTCAAAAAGTTAATTTTGGACACTGTAGTATACAGTATATCACAAGTATCTACAGTGCCTCAAAGAAACGTCTCCTTGTTATGTTATGTGCCGAGTGGACGCTGCCATATATGGTGTAACAATCTCAACAGACTCGTATAGAGCAATATTAATTTACAGTGATATAAGATATATTAAAAACCCTGAAAGTAGCACATGCCGTCTGCTGTACAATTCCCCCGTATTGCATCTGGGAAATAAAAATCTCCCATATGCAATATTCATTCTATAACATAAAATTAATTCTGTACAATTTGATTGATGGATTCTATTATTAATCTACTCTTTTATTCATTTTTTCATAAGAGTGGGTATGACCATTTAGTGGGTATAGGCGTACAGTAGCTTCCTGCCCTTATCTACAAAATCCACACATGCATGCCATGAATTTTCTGGTTTATTCCAATTAATTACAGGTATTGATTGACATTATTTCTTCAGTCCTCCAGATTTAAAGGTTTTTGATGTATCCAGGCTCTCACTGCTTGATTCAATGATCAAGAGCCTGTTAAGTTTATTCCAAAAGATAACTGGGCCAGGGGACAGGAGTGTTGAGGAGCTGTCTTGAATGATTATGTCTGTTATGAAAATGTATAGTACTGAGACGTGGACTTTTACTCTGAAGTCTTCAAAACTTTCTCCTGGGGGGTTTAGGGAGTAGGACTTATGACTTTAGTATTTCTAAAACGCTGAAAAGAAAGAAAGGCAGAGATGATGTTGATTAGAGCTGAACTAGGCTCTTCTCTCAATCAACAATCCACTTTCCTCTTCTGTCTAAAACTGTTGTTGACAGAAAGCTCCTGCAGATGGAAATGGCACAATAACTGCAGCAAAAGTGAGGTCTGTTGGGTTCACATTATGCCAGATACGGGATCAAGAGAGAGCTAGGGGCTGAAGGAGGAGAGGGTGAGATGAAGAAATTAAAAGAGAATGGTAGCGAAATTAAGCTTTCCGGTGTTGCCAATTCTTCTCACAGGCCCCAAATGGCACATTATGTTTAATATTTTGAGTCTCGGTGGAGGAGGAAAAGAGCAGAGATGCCGAGTGGGCCGCCAGGAAGAGTCATCAGTGGTATCACAGTATCGTCAACATAATACCCTACCATCTGCTTCCTGTAAAAGCCCGGGCTAAATTTGTCTTGTGTTGTACACATGGTAGTCCGGTACCAAAGAGCAGAGAGACACTGAGTGGGCAACACAAGCACCGCATTATACGTTCACATAAAAACTATGCCAACTGTTTACGCCAACTGCCTAGTTCAAAACACAAAAAAAGCCACTCTAAAAATGTCAGCCAAAATCAGTAATGTGTTCCTCTGTATTTGGGAAGACAGCACAGCAGTGGAGAGTCAAACAGCGCCTCTGTATAAAGACGTCTCCCGATATCAGGAAAATCACTGATTTCACACACAGAGCCAGAGAGAGGGAGAGTGGAAGAATACTCAGCGGGCTGACATGGCCAACAAATGTGAATTACCATGCAAACTATCCTGAGTGCCGAGGGTGGTGGTGGAGGATCGGTGAGGAAGCTACACTGCTGGTGCGTGCGTTTCAGGACAGCATAAAGCCTCCAGCACTATCACTTTGCGGATGCCAGTGTGCCTACAAACCTTTTATGAGTATTGTTTGTGTAGATGTAACACCAAAAGTGTGTATGTGGTCATTAATATCCTGCCAATATCTATAAAATATCTCGGGTGGCCGAGGACCAAAACACTCACCCACCATGCAGATTCACTTCCCAGCAGCTGTACCTCCAGCTCGGTATTGTGTTCCAATAAACAAAAGCTGGCAGTGTCCAAGTGTGGGAAGCCAATAAGGGATCACATCCTTGTCACTGAACTGCTGACTCCTCCTAGATGGTTGGGGCTCATGTGCAAATTGGGGGATGTGAGAGAATAGCATAAACCTCAGCGTGCATCACCCCCTCTTGGCGAAGCTCCCCACTGGCAGGTGAAAAGAAGCGGCTGGTGACTCCATGTGCATCCATCCCCAGGCCAACAGGGGAGTTAGATTAAGTGATGACAACCACAGTATAGGGAATGTTAAAACTGGGAGAATTACACTGAAAAAGTTATTATGGTTTGAGCAAGTGGATAATATTCAGCACACATATATAATTACTGGATTCATATTTTATGGATTGAGTGGGTCCAACATTTTACCTCATTTAAAAGCAGGGACTATCATTTTTAGATTAATCTTTAAATAATTTTGAGTAGAGCAAAATGTCATCTGATTTAGGTTTATTCAAGTTAAAGCTGCAGTGGGTAGAAATGGAGCAAATATGATTAAAAAAGCTATTTTTATAAATAATATAATATGAGACAGGTACTAAAAAATCGTGTCTCTGTGTCCTGCGGTGCTCCTAATGGGATCTGCAAGATTTCACAGACCGGAGGAAAACAACCAGTCAGAGCTGATCTGGAGTCTGTCGTCCCACTGCAGTCTATGAGAGCCGGCTGTCAATCACTCGCGATCTCTGACCAAACGGTCAAACTAGGCCGCGCTGATCAAATATGAATCAATATTCTGTTAGTGTAATGCCTATTTCTCGCCTCAAATGTTGTCAGAAACATCTTGTAGTGTACTGTTTAGCTGTAAAATGAGAAAGTTTGTGACCTGGCAGCAATGTTGAGATCTGTTGAAGAAATACCAAGCACCGCCCACAAGACGGAGCAGAGCCAATAAGAACGCTCAATTGCTCTTGCCTGAAATGACCTGTGATTGGCCAAAGTCTTTCTTCCCCGGCTAGATTTTTGAAAGCCTGAAAACAGAGCCAGGAGGAGGTGCAGAAGTCTAGTTATCTCTCAGAATACTTGAATTACAATATGCTGAAAGGTTATTATGGAAATTTTGCCCAATGATACCAAAAACTTTCTGCCTTCTGAAGCTTTAATTTGTTTACAGCATGAAGTGAAAGCAAGAACTCACTTGCTGGAAAGTGTTCTACTGGAAACAAAATGAATCAAAACACAGTGAGGAAGAAAAGTCAGTGATGGTAAGAAAGCCCACTTCACGCTGTGGTGGAAATCAGCTCCATAAACAAGCCCTGGTGAACCTGATCGGCATTGCCATGGAAACCAGGACGACTGACGACATTATTAATCTGAAACATCTGTTTGCCAGAAATAAAGGAGTGGAATGTGCTAACTCTTTAAAAACAATTATCATTTTAATAAAACCCAACTCGATTGCTCATTAGTAACTGAGGGCGTTAAACGATGTTATCATGGAACAGATGTGACAGACAAATGTGCACAAATTGACCAAGATAAACTGACTAGCTCACTGAAGGTGAACGACTTTAAAGAGAACTGGTTTTACTGGTCCTCATAAATGTTGAGTCTGGGTTTTAAAAGGATATTATAAACTAAGATGCACACTGACTTAGCTTGTCCCTAGTTTCCAGGAGATAAAACTGGTTGATGCTGGCAGAGATGGGCCAGAATTGATGTCTCCTGCAGGAGACTCTTTTGCCCTGTCAGTTGCTGACTTTACACTGGATTTTAGGCCATTAGGAAATTGCAAGCTTGTCTAATCAGAAGACTCAATTAGCTAACTTACAATAAAGTAGGTATTAAATATCATAAATTGCAAATACTTTTATAGATGAATAAATAAATTGAATTTCCCGTAGTTTGTTAAAAAGCTTGTGTTTTAGCTTGCATAGCATACCCTGTTTGATTCTATTGTAAAGCAGTGGCTATCAGTGTCTCAACATTCTGAGATCTCAGCAGTGTAAATGGAGTGGAAAATGTTGATAAGAGTTCTGGCCAAAACTACAAAACCAAAGACAAATAAAAATTCGACTTCAAGCAATGTCTTAGTCATAGTTTTCTTGGATACCACGTTGCGACTGAAATAAAAAGGGAATCAGTTCCAATAAACACCTATATATTTAGATAGCTGTCTTCCATGAATCATATGCCTTGCACATCAGTGACAGTGAGATCTTGGCTCAGCGTAGCACACTTTTATCTGTCTCGCAAGATTGATGGACTGCTTTGGGTTGCATGTGTAAAACTGCAGTCAGAGTCCTCATGAGTAATTTTAGCTATCATCTCACAGTCTACTCATGGGGACTGCAATCATCTCCCGGTCTACAATAGGCATGCTGAGAGCAAAATGATCATTCTCGCTTCTTATTCACATCTCACATCTTGCAACATAGGAAAGAAAACCATAGCCAAGAGCTTGCAGATGGGCATCTCTTCCTGTCAGTAAATGACACAAAGGAGACAGCTTTCTAAAACCAAATGCCTGATGAACAAAAATTGAGGCGAATAAACTTCCGAGTTAAGACTGAAATGTTCACAGAAACCAAAAAACAAACTACGATGTCAACTGAACACAAAAAATGCAAAAAAATAATTATCAAATGCTATCATACTTTACCTAAAGAAAATATAAGAAATAAAAAATGTGCTCCATTAAGATTATGATTATAATTAGTCACAGTACAAGATAGCGTTCAGGCACACGTGGAGGCGCATAGAGCGGTGTTCATCGCCAGCTGGTGATATATAAAACTATTAAAACATTGTTGGTTTTCTGTGCTCCATCCTTTTGTTTTCTTTAGTGTATTTTTATTTATTTTTTGCTGTGGTGGCAAAGACGTTACAAGCGGAAACACTGACATTATGAAAGCGCAATGGCCGATCGTGTAATGTCATCAACGGGCTGGCTCCCGCTTTGCTGCAGTCCAGCCAAAACAGACGGCTCTTTTCTTCCTCTTTGGTAGTTTGTCCTGGTTCACTATGCTGATTACGATACAGCGCCACTACATTGATGTAAAGCCGCAATTGCCGTTACAGATGACAGAAATCCTCCAACGCTTGTTAGAAAATAGTGCTTTCCATGAAGACACCCGTTAAGAGTTTTGTCGAGAGCTGGTGGCGGGGCGAAATTTGCCGGAGGCGGCTGCTTCGTGATTCTCTATGCAGGAAAAACCCTGAAAAGGAAGGTTGGATACAGCATGCTAAGCTATTCACACTGAGGGAAACACTGATTTTTTGGAAGTCTTTGCTTTGATCTAAAAGAGGTATCAGTAATCCAAATCCTCAGCAGTTTGCAACCTCCTCTTATAGCTCACCTACATTCTTATCTGCCGCACTATTGCTGCCTATCAGTGTCACTACATGCCAATAAGTCTGCTCCATGTTCTTTCACTGACTAGCCATGTTACAGATTCAACCACAGTCAAATGATTCTCGGTTATGAGTTCTTATAAATGTGGAGGTTTTTATTAAGGTTTTAATAGTCTAACTGGCTGCTCAGCACCTGCATTAGCTTGAGTTGTGTCTAATTTTACTCCTATTTTAGTGCAGCAAACTAGACATACAAGAAATGAGACACATTTTAAGTAGGCTCAGGCTGGCAGGGAGTGTGTATGTGTGTGCGATCTCTGTAACTTCAGGCAGAGAAGGGTGCGAATGTGTACCAAATGTGACTGGCTGCATGCTGTGTTGAGTGTCTGATTTTGCTGCAAAGTGAGCAATGTAATAGCCTTTTGGCCATGCAGTATAATAATAAGGTTTGCTGCTTTGGACAGTTAGCGGGGACAATAGGAGTGATTTGCTCAGAGACAGTGGGGGGGAGAGAGAGAGAGAGAGAGAGAGAGAGAGAGAGAGAGAGAGAGAGAGAGAGAGAGAGAGAGAGAGAGAGGGGGGGTGCAATGACAGAGAGACAAATATGGAGGGAGGAAGAGCAGCAGAGCAAGCGAGAGACAGATGGGGGACAAAGCTAAATGGATCCAACATATCCACACTGATTTTGACAAATGGCACAGTGACAGAGAGAGATGACTGCGATACACACACACACACACACAGAGAGAGAGAGAGACTATGAAACTAGAGGCATCAATGATCAGGTGTCACAGTGACAAAAATGGTTTAAATCCAAACTTAAGTTGAGCCAAAATAGTGAAGTAGACTAAAGTGGCAAGTAATTCAGAGCAGTTTGAGACACACACACACACACACACACGCACACACACGCGCACACACACTAACACATAAAAACACCACCCAGCTCCTTCACCCCTTCACTCCAGGCTTGCAGACATAAGGGAAGCGTGGCTGTCACAGCACACTAAGCCAACTGCTAGAAGCGACATTCTGACAGAGTGGTCTGGCAGCGCTTCAAAAACTGTTATTGATCTGTCTAGGAGTCAAGTTGTAACGAGAAAAGTACAAGACTCGACTAGTCACCGTTGCATGCTACTGCTAGGCTTATGCTTCTACTATCCTCGTTTAGCCCTTGTGACATAATAATATGGATCCAAAACTAACAGTTAAGTTCTTCTGACATTTGTTGCTTGTTGACACCAGCGATCTTACTTCAGTCCTCAGCGGGGATGTCATAATATTTTACCGCACAATAAAACGCGCATTGAAATGTAAGCTGACACAAAATGGGTTCCAAAGCAGAAGACGTAAGGTATGAGTATATGCCAAATTAAATATATGCTATATGGACTTAAGACTTCGGTAATATTACTTGATATTCTTCAGACTAGAGATTAGCAGTGGTGCGGCGTGGGAAAAACAGACAGGTTCTCTAAAAAAAGTTTGAAATATATGTATTTTTAAAAAGTCCTTTCACACATGAAAACACATATTTGTTTTGTTTTCCAACCACAAGATAATGTATAGATATTATCCTGCCTGGTATTCAAATCAAAATTAAACAATGCACATAATACAAATATGTGACTGAGTGATACCCCAGTGTATCACTCAACTCTGAAGTATGCCACTAATTCTGGCTTCAGGACCCATCATTGTACCTTATACAGAGAGCATGGTAGGATGGTCATGCCTCACTTTGTGGAGGATACAACATTGGTAAATTTTAGTCTAGAAGATCATCCCTGGCAAATTTCCTAGAAGTTTGTATTTCTCCAGAACAGTTATAATCTTAGGTCACCTAATTGGCTTCAGTTTAAAGTCCCTTCTATCAGTACAGAAACTGGCAAAACAAGCCTGTTCCACTACGGTCCTTGGTCCTGGAAGGATCTACAGGCCAAGCTTAAACTTGAGACCCCTATCTCTTTAAATTATTTTAAACATAGAATAAATATAGATATATACATATATTTTAACACTCATTGACAGGTTACGCATTTCATCAAAACCATAACCTGCCATGCATGTATCAAGTTTATGACTTACTCTTATCTACTCAATACTAAAGAAGCCTACATACAGAATTCCTTACCTATTATTCATTAATTAAGTGACCAAATTAAAGCTAATCATTTATACTACAGCACAATTACATAAAGAGCAAAGAATTCCAACAAGCAACCACCACAAATCTGCCCAGACTACAAACAATCACAGCAGACATTATGACTCATCATAGGATAAACGCCACAGGTGTAATTAATAACTTAAATGACAGCTCTGTTCCAGTGACTGTGGGGTGTTTAAGGGTCGCTGGCTTGCTCATGCTGCCATCTGACTTTATTCATCAATAGTTTGTGCTTTTCCTACTATGACAAGTAAAAAATATCTGCAGTGGAATCAGTCTAGATGACTTAGCAATGGGTATATGAAAATGGGAAACCTTCAGTCCTGACACTCTGTCCATGGCACTGATAGTCTTTTTGTGTAGGCACCTACATTTACGCAAACATGGAACCCATTACAAGCAATATAACCACATAAACAGCTGCAAAGCAACGTTATATATTCCTACACGCCTTCAATGAAGCCACAGAGAAAGAGAACCGAAAGACGGTGTTGTGCCAGACTCACTCACCGGGTACATGAAGGTCCTTCATGGAGGCAAAGCGTCCAGTTTCCCACCGGGCTGGAGGTCCTTCAGCACGGAAGACTCCACTGATATTCGGGCCAAGTGTCCAACTCTCTCCGGTCCCATACTGTATGTAACGTTAGTCCAGTTCAGTCCTCTTTTCCTAACGTTACAGGTCCAGTTTCTTAGTAGACAGTAGACCAACGTTAGGCCTCCCAACACATGCTAGCTGCTAGCTGCAGTTGGTTTTCAGCTACTTTCCTTAAATATAACGTAACTATACTTAAACGACAGCAACAGCAGAAAACTTGCTAACTCTAATGTTAAGTTACCTTTTGTTTCAGGAGAATTGCGTTGCTAAATTTATACGGTTTAAAGGCAAAAGTGCGGTGGCTTCCTTTCAATGTTGTTCCCAGAGTCCTGACTGCTCTGCAGTCTCCTCTAATTAGTGGCATGATGTTAACACCTGGTGCCAGAAACCATGACAACTACACGTTGTATTTGTTAAATTGACTTGACTTGACAAGACGAACGTGCACCGTGATGTGCGCGAGGACCCCCTCCTCCTGCTTCTTCTTCTTCTTATTCTGGGTTGCGCTGTCATTAACAGGAAGGAAACACTATTCAATGGGGGAACAGACTTCAACACAACACCGGCACTTGGCACCATAAATATAAAACAGTTTTATATCTAATCTTTTTGGACACTGATTACAATGACCTTGGATGTCTCCATATGACAAATAAATAGTGCACTATTCAAGTTGCTAGGTTACTCATGATTACTTGTTCTTTCCTGTTGGTTCCACTACCTCTTACCCGCCCCCTACTTTATTTTGTAGTCTATTTCATGTAGCCTATCTGCCTTTTGTCTCACTATACCAATGCTGTTGCCACTGTTTGATCATTTCCTTCCAAACTATGCTTTTCCCGTCCGATTTTGAAAGTTTCATATTTATTTCCACATATTCTCTCCTAACCATCTCCTTCTAACTTGTCTACTTTCTCATTTCCCAGGATTCCTGGTTGTGCTGGGCTGGTACCCCCATGAACCCCTGATTTGCTAACCTTGAACTAGTAAATAATATGGTAGGCCTACCTGTAAACCATCATCAGCTCAATCATCATCTCAATCATCATTATCAAACGTCAGAAAGATGATCAGTGAATAGCGCTCCTATTGAAACAGACTTTGCAAAGTGCTTCACAGTTGAGGATAACATGAAAAGAGCAAAGGCAATCAAATGTAGGCTTAATAGAATGAGTAAAAATGCAGCACTCACAGGCTAATTAATTAGGCAAATTAAAATGAAGTCTATAAAAGAGCATTTGACATTTTGTAGACAGCAAACAAAAACAATTCAATCAGTGAAACTGGCATAATATACTGTATCATCCAATCATTCAATAGTCTATTCATTAAATCAGGAAAAAAAACAACAACAACCCAAAAATGTGTCAGAAAGATTCAAAGAAAAAGTTTGTAAACCATATTTTAAATTGAAAATAAATGTACATTTTAAGGAAATAAAAAAAAAAAACAATGTTGGAAAAGTTAATCAGAGATAACAGTGATGACAGTCGGACTGTAGCCTGTTGTGAAGGACTGAAGTGCACGTAAATAACTTTTCCTGCATTAAACTGGTGAAATAATTTTTCATCCTCAACCTTGGAGTTGCCTCCACAGCAGTGCACAAACTAACTAACTATGCTAAATATATATATAAAAAATGATGCCTTGAAGTTGTGTGTTTTGTCTGTCCATCAATCCAAAAACTCAAAAATATTGAATTTACAATGTCATAAAATAGCAAAAAGCAGAAAATCCGAAGATTTGACAGGCTGGAGCTGGCATGTGTGTCATTTTTTTGCTTGATAAATGACTTAAACAGATCAACAAATCAATGAATCACTAGACGTTTTGGACAAAATGCTAATTTTACAGCCAACTGAGGATCCTTCATCAGCAGCATAAATACACGCAGTCTATCTCTTGATCGCTTTGGACTTCAAAGCTCTGTTAATCAGAAGTGTGTTTACTGATGTGCTGACCTTCTGTCATATAAATTACATCAAGTTATAATCAAAACTGCTGTCTTCTAATCCAGTGTGTGTGTGTGCTAGTGTCAGCCAGTCATAACCTCACCAACGCTAATTGAGTGAGTCCGGATATGAGAAGCGTGCACACGTCCTCCCTAAGGGGTAAACAGTCAAAGCCTACATCCCACACACACAAGCATGCACAGAAACTCATTCTAAAGTAATTGATTTTCTAAACACTTCCATACTTTATGGTCACTGCCAAATGAAAACTCATTCAAATAGGTTGGAGGCTAATGTCAAATGAGGTAAAATTACTTCTGCCTGTACACAACCTTTTGAAGTCCACTCAAATGTTACAGCTGGAAAAGTTTTTCTCAGTCAGTCTTTCAGAGTGATGGCCCTTAAGATTCTTTATTCATTGCTTTGTTGTACGTTCTACTTTCGCTCTTTGATTTTATTCATTCTTTTCTTAAGAGATTTGTACAATGAAATCTACTCAGCCTGTGAGATGGAGCCGGCCTCGGCCCCACAGATTCACTGCTTTATTATTCCGCTGCTCTGTTTTGGTGGCGGCAGAATCCATCATTCATTCTCACTGCTTTAATGCGTCCGAGTCATGTCACAGGCACACCTTATATTATAATGAAAGGACGGATATTAATGATGGAAAATCAATAATCAAATCATAATCTCCACTAAATATTTTCATCAATTTTATTTGTAAGGAGACAGTGGACAAAGATCTTTTGATAAAACATTTCTCATGTGAACAAACAACTGTGAGAGTGACAAAAAAAAAACTGAAGAGAAAAACCTTGGGTAAACACACAGTGCAAGGTTTTTTACTATAGATAAGCCCATCAAACTGGTCTTGGATGGGCTATCTGGTCAGAGGCTCGCAGTATGAGTCTACCCAACAATTTGATTTCTGAAAAGTTCAGAGATTTTCAACTGGATGCGCTGCGAGCGGCCACACAAAAAAAGAAAAAAGACGCTGGGTGCAGAGCCTTTTTCTCTACGCTCTCTCCTCATTGGGAACAATTGGAAAAAGATGCTGGCGCTCAGAAAAAAAAACGCTATATGGACACAGGCCCTTAGACACGGACTTCATCCTGAACTGAAAAAGCAGCTTTAATAGATCATCATCCACTTTTCTGACACAGTTTGCAAAGTCACGTCTTTCAAAGTCAACTCAAGCAGAAATATTCATAGTGCAAAGGCTGGATTTCAAAGAGGGGAGAAGTTGAATCAGCGACACTACACCTATGAGCGAGTCAACTGGCCTTTACATGAAAAATTTAGCATAGACCCTAACATGGAATTCATGAAGTTTGTCAGATTTGTTTTCTGATGTGTAGCTATAGCCTGTAACGCTTTGGTAATAGCTCAGACCTCCGACTGCATTTGACTTTATGTCAACGAAACAAATTCACTTTTTTTAATGTAGTTTTAATCTCTTATGTGCCAACAAACAATGTATGTGAACCTCATTCTTCTGTGCCCTTTACATGAGCACGAAACGTTCGTGTTCATGAACATCAACAGTTATAATAATTTATGTACAATTATACAGCTCAATTTCATTATTACAGCAAAGAAAAAAAAACATAATTACAGTAAGCACATTAAAAAGCTAGGACAGCATAATATCTGTGATTCATTTAAAATTATAATAATAACATCATGATTATTAGAATTGTCATTTCATGACCACTATCTTAATTTGTTAGTGCCAAGATGCTTTTTAGGAAACTGATTCTATGGCAATAAATATAAATAAGGCAGAAAACAATAAATAACTTCTCAACAAATTAAAGTGTCTTAAATGCCAGCCCGTTCTCATTGCCAAATAGTGAGGCTTTGTCACGGCCATCGGCGTTCGATACCACCGCACAAGGTGCCCTTTAGCGCCGGTATGAAATGCACCGGGCGTTCCATTAACTACAATGTAAACCCGTCCGCAGCAACAGTAAACGCTCCGAGAAAGTGCGCTGGAAGTGTGATGACGTAGTTTAAAGAGCGAAAAGACACATAAAGGGCGGGCGGGAGGGGAGGCGGATGTGTCCAAAACAAACACAGGGCTTTTATCCAGGAGACCGCTGTTCGTGTCGCGTGCGTAAACTTTCATTTTCACGTTATAATCAGCTGTTCGTTCATGCCCTGTGTTCACAACCTTCAGTGTCATTTTCACTGTACAAAATGTAGTCATTTTAATTCCCAATCATATAGTTCTTCCCAATCATATAGTTCTTTCCTTAACCTAACTATGACGGTTTTGTTGCCTGAACCTAAAGTGACGCCGAGGGGCGCGACAAAGCGGCAGTATGTGACGAGTCGGGATGAGAACGTGTTGCAGCTGCACAACATGCTGCTCGAAGGATTGAGGTTTGAGAGGTGTGCCCACTGCATGATTGCAGACCCTTGTTTCCCAGCAGTGAAATTCAATATCAGTTCATTCTTACAATTACACAGGGGGGAAATGTCTTTATAAGACCTCAGTGCTACATTTGTACTGCCATCTCAGATGTGGCTTTTTTCCCCCTTTCGCGATATGTCTCGTAACCGGCAACTTACCCTTGTGGTTTCCCAATTTTAACGCAGCTGAAACGAGCACAGCATTTTAAAACCGGGTGAAAAAAAGTGGTAGATATCTGAGTGGGCAGTGCAAACGCAGCCAAATACTCCCTTATGACATTTCACACTATGACATTATGAAGCTGACGAGGGATGTAAATAGTAGTTCTTAAGAGGTCAGCCGGCAACACAGCATCGTCACCCTCCACATGTAAACAAACCGAGCAGGGAATGTTTAGCTCACATTACAGCTGCGCCTCTCAGTCCAGGTCCTCCGGAGCCACATTACTGCTGGCAGTCTACACTAGCAGCTAGTTAATTGCATTCACCAGGTGTAAAACGACTCCCTGATTAGACCGCTGGAATGAAAATCGGGCCCCGATGCCCAGGACTGAGAGCCACTCTGTTATAGATACACTGTATGACAATACAAGCTCTGGGTAAGTACTCTAAAGGAGGGCAGAGAGATGGAGGGAAGGAGAGACCTGGGACGTGATAGTGTGGGGGGGAAGGAAGATAACTGATTGAAAAAAGCGGAAAGGAACAAAAAGGAGCTACTGGGTGGGATGCTGGGGGATAGAGGGAGGGAAATGTACAGTATGGGCAGAGATTGAAGGGGAATAAGGAGTAGGATAGACGGAATAAATAACAGAATATAGGGTGGGGAAATAAATAAGGATGAAAGAAAAGAGACACAGAGAAAAGAAAGAGAGGAAATAGTGTGCAAGTGAAGCAGACCAGAGGGAGCAGAACTATCTTCCTTCAAGGCTTTCCTTCACCTCGATCAGGTTCGTGCCTCATGACGTGTGCATTACAACACACACACACACACACACACTCACACACACACACACACACACACACACACTCACAATTTATACAACCTCCCTACAGCCAGGTGCCGTTTAGAGACAGACATGGTCAACAACTTCTCCAAAATCTAACATTTTCTGTAGATGCCGGGAGCGGTGAACTTCTGGCCTGTACTTAGCAGCAGCGCAGGCTACCAACTCCCGGTTGACATTATAAGATTTGTTTACCTCAAAACCTATGTGGAAAAAAAGGGCAAAAGGCTCAACAGAGCAAATATATTCAACAGTGGCAGATCGAAGAGGATGTTATGCAGTCCATTTGTTCACAGATCTAAAAATAGGGGTGGGTTTTCTCACTTTCTCACTTATCACAGTGTGAATAATGTCGTACGGTCATGGCAGTTACAATAGATGTAAATCTCACTCAAAAGGTATGAATCCTCCTACTGTCCAAAAACAACGTAGCTGCTAGCCTTATTGTACCAAATGCCATCTCGTTGGATCAGTTTTTTTTAGAAGATAACCAACACATCTGAGATCAGGAAGATAAAAGAAGGCTAGCATATAAAGGGCTGGGTATCAGTGCTGATGCTTTTCCAAATGGGACAGTTTATAAAATCATCTTTCTTTTCATTATTTGATCAGGTAAACAACTTTCTGTGCAATATTTGCTCTGTCACTTACTTCTCTAGACAGAATCAGACTCCACTCAATTGATGCCTCAACAAAACTGTCATAGAAAACGTGTCGGCTAACTGTAATGCCATTATTTGAAACCTTTTTCCTTTTGAATCCTAAAAGTGGATATTGATTCTGTCATTTAGCAAAGCAATACCCAGTCCTAAAGAAGATTTGAAGGGTTTCATTCCAAAACCTGATACTTTTTTCCCCCCATTTTGGAACAAATACATAATACTGGTTGTGCCAAATCTTAAAAATCTTGTTCTGCTCAATCTCATTGTGTAATGTGTTTTGATTTTTGTTAACAAAGGGTCCAGTAATGCTCGTTACTTAAGTGTAATTTTGTCATTATAAGTGACAAATTACTCAAATGCCAGATATCTAATTTTAGAATGAAACTCTTCATTTCTGTACTGTACTAATCTAACATTGCAGATACACACTGACTCTTGTATATAATGTGGGTTATATTGCGACATTGTACTTTTACAAAAAATGGTGGTCCAGTATTAAGCCAAAAGCATTTCTAATGTCTCATTTATGTACGCAGAAGAATAAACAATTCCATCTCAAAACACTCAACATGTCTTAGAGGTTTCGGCATGTTTGATTCCATTCTTGAAACACTGAGGTGAGAGTTGATACTGAAACGTTATCAAAAGACTTTAAAAGTCACCTAGATCCCGCTTTTGTTGCAGTAAAAAAAATGCTCACCTGTATTCTCCTTAGATTTTAAAAAGCATGCAGTAAAAGGGTCATGGGACATTTGTCTTTTCATCTGGACTTTTGTCGGCAGACATCGAGGAATGATCTGACGTGGGATTTGGCAATGTGAGAGTATATCCTTACCGGCGCAAATTATGGTCAGTCCCACAGTTAATTAAGCAGCACATGGTTTAACTTTTTTAAAATGATTAAATAACTTGATAAAAAAAAAAAAATCTTTAACACAAATGCATTCCTCATCTCTGCGTTCAGCTTTAACGCCCTGTTATTTGTGCAGACTGTGAGGCAGAGATATCACAGATGATGTCTCTGTGTGAGAGTGTGTATATCTAAGTGTGTGTGCGACTAGCTCTGTGTTTGCGTGCATGGATATGAGGTTGCGAGTCTCTGTGCACTTTGTGTGTCTGTGGGCGTAAGCACATCTAAACTGTCAGCATGACACAACGTGGGAGTTCTGATAGACGGGTGAGTGCCTTATTCATACTCAAAGCCTGATGTGTGTGTGTAACCTCGCATGCGAGTGAGTTTAAGCGAGCGAATCTAAGAACAAAATGTCAGCAAAGGGCTGGTCGGGATTGTAAAGAGAGACGAGCGTGATTGTAAGCGCGTGTGGTTGATGATTCGGGGGGGGGGAAATCGCGACGGTGGAGCACAAGAAACTTGTACCGGAGGAGCAGCAGTTTTTCTATAAAGTCACACATTTTTGTCGCTCAAGTCAATACGGATGCTGTTAATGTTTGTGTGCCCTCAACTGTCTCTCTGCGTCAGAGCTTGCAGTTCTGCAGTCTGTAGGGAATGTTGGAGGAAGACATTTTTACGACTGTAGCTGTGCAGAGACAGAGGGCCTCGAGGTGGTTGCCCTAAACGACCCGTAAACGAGGAGGAGGAAGAGGAGGACGAGGAAGAGGAGGCTGGGGACGGGGTAGGAGGTGGAGGGGAGGCTTGGACGGACGATGAGACGCTTGGGGAGGGGCTCCCTCTGCTCGCGAGACTGTGGAGGCTTGAGGAGGCGCTGGCCCCGACTGCACGAGGGATATGGCTCGAGGGATGGTGCTCTCCTCCTCCTCCTCCTCCTCCTCCTCCTCCTCCTCCTCCTCCTCTCCTTGCCCCACCTGACAGACTCACTCCACCTCCTCCACCTCCTCCACCTCCTCCACCTCCTCCTCCTCCTCCTCCTCCTCCCGGAGTTAAAGACTCCGAAGAGGACAACGCCCCCTCTGGCTGCCCGGAGGACAGAGATGGAACTGCGGTGTGATTAGCAGCCGCTGAGCCGGTGCCCGGGCATTGATTTGGACTAAGGCCCGGGCGTGAAACTTGAAGCTGGGCTGGAGTAGTAAGCGAGGCTTGGGATGACACTGCAGAAGTGGCACAGGACAAGTCGGAGGAGCCCGGAGCCAGATTCGGAGCAGGGTTACGGGCTGTGGACGGTGCCAAGACCCCCTGGCAGTGGCGCTCCTCCCTGGCAGTGTGTCGGTCGGAGGCAGGAGGACGGCCGTGCAGAGGCGGATAGTGGTGGGGGTGGTGCTGGCTACAGAGGTCCCCGCCGAGTGCTGCCCCCACACCCCGCACCACCCTTCGGTCCCTTGAAGCCAGGCTGCTGATGCTGCTGCTGCTGCTGCCTAGTCCTGACCACCGGCCGAGATGACTGATCTGAGAGAGTGGAAGACAGAGACAAACACATGTTGAAGAGACTTTACCATTTCCTCTGTCAGTGAGCGTGTGATGTGGACTCTTTCAAGAATTATTCACAAGAGGAAAAGAGAGAGAGAGAGAGAGAGAGAGAGAGAGAGAGAGAGAGAGAGAGAGAGAGAGAGAGAGAGAGAGAGAGAGAGAGAGAGAGAGAGAGAGAGAGAGAGAGAAACAGAGAGACAGGCAGCATGAGAAGCATGAACTGTTGAGTGTTCAGTATAGATTGTTAATTTGGGTGACATTTGGAGAACGATCTCTCCGGGCTCCTGCAGCTTGTTCTAATTGTTTCTAAACCAACCGGAACCCTGCTCGCTAAAGAACAGACACACACACGCACACACACGCACACGCGCACACACAGAAACAAGACAACGTAACGTATGCATGCATGGAGATGTGCGCTCAAGTTATGCACAAATCCCCACTCACAAAGCAATGGGAACCCACTCTCTCTCTCACACACACACACACACACACACACACACACACACACACACACACACACACACACACACACACAATAGGGAAGATGGCACATAAAGCTAGATGGCAGAAACGGGAGCCACCTGTTCTCTTTCACACTCCACTGCACCCCCTTATGCAACATATCTCATCACTGTCCCCTCTCTCTCTCTCCCTCTTACTCTCTCTCACACACACACACACACACACACACACACACACACACACACACACACAAACCCAAAATCACATCGGGACCAAGTGTGCAATGTTCACTAAAGTAGCGCAATCTCATCCGACGCTGAACCTCATGGGAGAGTAAGCTGAGTTGACATTTGTGCCGACACGATGCCTGTGTGTGTTCTCTTGTATGCGCTGTGCTTACTTATTTATGAGCACGCGTCTGTGTAACTGTATACGTGCACATACCGTATGCAACATGGGCGTCAATGTGCACGTATGCGCGTACAGGCGTGCATGTATTTATGTGCTTTCATGTGTGTGAACGTGATCACGTTCCCATGTGTTTGTGCATACAAATAATGCAATTACTGTGTCGAGGCTGTCGGCAGAAATTTGGTGTGAGAGGTAGAAATGCAATTAGCCAGAACGCAGCTAACTGAATAAGTACAGTATAACAGCGGCGATGCTAATTCGATCAAGCGTTTTCTTTTCATAACACTTTCAACCTGGAATCAAATTAAAGAGGGGAAGGGAGAGAGAAAGAGGGGCGATCACAGAGAGACCGGAAGGGAGACTTTGTGTAATGATGCTCATTGGACACAGAACTGTTAGCTGTGATGTATAATTGTGTCACAAGCACTTAAACATAAAACAAAACACTGAACATTTTCTGCTGTAATGATGTTAATATGGAATTTCAACCTAGCCTCACGGGAAGGCGTATGAATACCACGACATTACACGGACACGCATTTTAGCCTTTTCGTGTGTCATTTGTACATAATTAGGTTTAGGCAAGAAAACCACTTAGTTAGGGAAAATGTCATGGTTGGGCTTAAAATAAGTAAGTAATCTAAATAAAACAGGTACGGAAACAACATAACACAACTACAGAAGACACATCACAAACGTCATTAAAGACATGTGACTAAAGTAACTTACAAAACAAAACACGGGTCTCGAACACGGGTCTCCTGGTTAAAAGACCGGTGTTTGTTGGACAAATTTCGATGTTGAGGGATCACTGATGTCAAAATAACACTTGGTTGAATATACTGTATATGTTGTATATTGGCCACTTTTCAGAAATGTTTATTTTAGGTTCCTGTTATAAAATGCATGGCAGCACACATAACGCCACTACTGGTGATGTAGGGCCATCCTCGACCAAAGACATTCTCAGTCGACCAACACTCATACGATCTCGATCGATTAGTTGATTTAATCAACAGATCTGTGAAACTGAATTTCTCCACAAAGAATCACACAAAAGCACTTTAAATCTTGTGTTTACCAGATGTGCTCATAATTTTCTTGGAAATAAGTCATTCAGCATGAAAAAAAGCATAAAAAATGATTAATCGACTAAAGAAATCTATCAGTGAACTAATCGACTGAGAGCGGGCAGCTCTAGTGCAATGCGATCACATATTTGCTAACTCTAGGGATGTACTGTATATCTTGACAAAAATCACTACAAGAATTATTCCCCTCAGGACATGGAGTATTATGGAGTGTTTTGCGGGCGTAAACACATTGACGGCGTATGATGCAAGATGTGTCCATGCAAGGCCACACACCTGCCACTCCTTGACACATATCCTTGTGAGTTAGCATTGGTCATTGTGTCAACAAATACCACTGTCCTATCTCCCAGTGTCGACGTGCATCAACACTCCAGAAAAGCACCTTTTTTTGTGGAGCCTTTTTTGTGTTTTGTGGGGTACATTGAGCATCATAAATAGTGTCGTACTGGTGATTTGGTCGAGTACTTTCTATGCTGCTGGATTTTAAAGGAAAAATTAAGGTATCAGCTTTAATTAAAGTACATGTTGGGTCAAAAGATAAAAAAAATCAAACCCTTTTCACACGTTTAATGAGTAATTGGACAGGCAGATCATATTTAATAAAGTAGTAACTGCTATGCAGTAAAAAGAGAGTAGTACTAATTATAGTATGCGGTTGGAAAATTCTGTCGGTGCAATGGCTTGTGAAAGTTTCCAGCCCCTGAACACCACCAGACTTTTAATATCTTACTGTGAGGTGCTATTTCTAGCTTTTTTTTGCATTTCAAAGTATGAAAGGATTCTATGAGGATTTAGCTGTGACTGTGCTGGGCTCTAATTTAGTCTGAGGCGGTACGGAGTACAGGGTGGGGTAAATATGATAAGTAAACAATGTCCCAAGAACAGTAGAAAAAAACTAAAAGTGAACAGGGTCTCCCTCGCTTTGAACCGTTTTGTTCTTGATACTGATATTAGGAAATAAAGAGATTTTATTTTCTTGTCTTACTTTAAAGATAAAGTAGACCTCTAATGGCATACACAATCATGTGTAAACCAGTTCACTGCTACAAAAGACTTTTTTTTTTAATAAAATCTTAATCTGTCCGTGCTGCATGCTTGTATTCCTACAGTACACAGAAGCAGTTCGAGCTCATATCATTTCGGTATGTTTTTAAAAAATCTGAATTGAAGCCAAACAATCTGCACTTGAAAAGCTCAGTCTCTACGTCCTTTCATGTCCAAAAAAAACCGAACCACCACAGCGCTCTGCCAAAACATCAAACAGTGTGTCGTTGTCTATACAGCTTACTTAAAGAGCTGGGGGAGTACGTCTCTGCTTTCTAATGGGCTCTAATGGGTGCATAAACACTACAAGACTTCTTGCAGATTGCTTGATCTAATTAAGAGGAGTGAGAATTTCCATTCCAGCCAAATTTCCTATATAGGGGCGCTGTGAAAAAGCATACGGGTATTGCTACGGTGTTGAATATCTACTATGGTGGTGTAGGTTTATGTGGGACGGCTTAATTAGGGCTAAATCTCTTCTGTAGTGTTTTTCCACCCTCAGACATTTGAGAAAACAACAGAAGGTAAGAGGCGAGAACAGTAAGAGACAAATTGGCAGACAACTTTGAAAGAAATAATTACCAGGCACAGTACAAAGAGTTGGTTGTAGAAACATATGCTCCGTATCAAAGGGGCATTGCTGATCCAAGTTTGGAAGAAAGAAAAAAAGAAAATGTAAAAAATTCATCAAATAAAATGAACCAAAACAGTGTAGGCGTAGGTTTCAGGGGGGGGACGCAGGGGAACCATCCCCCTCAATATTTAGAACACATGTTTTTGTCCTCCTCAATAAAAACCTGAAAGTAGCAGAGGACTTCTATTTTGAATAACCACTTGATTTTGTGCCTTTGGTAAAGTGGGGAGCAGTATGCAGCCTTAAAAGCAACAGTTGCAATCTGCCATAAAACGGAAAGAAGAAGAGGCGATGCTGAGGCTCCACGTCGAGAGATTGTGCAGAGAGAAAATAAGGTCACAATAGGATAGGTTGCTTCGAGTCATACGTGGATGTTTTAGCATTTCCTGACAGTCCTCCATGTAGCCTACAGTTATTTTGACTTTCCTCTGACCGGTAGCTCTATGTTGTTGTCTCTGCGTCCCCCTCGCTTATAGACATCTTTGCTCTGTTTGGGACTGTTTCCCTACTCCAGGATGCTTTCCACTGAAAAGTACGGGGAAGCGGCTGTGAGCTGCACTTTATCGGAGGTAGTGAAGTTAACATTTGTGTGGACGATAAACCACACAATGGTGAGATTTATGCCTGATCAGAAGTGTTTTTTGATACCCGATACCAGTATCGGGTCCGATACTGTGCTCATGTACTCGTACTCGTACTCGTACTCGCAAAACGGCACCGATACCACTTTATTTTCACTCCACCTCCCCGACAGTGCGGGCGAGACGGGCCGTGGTGCGCCCGACCCCGCTGTGACGGGATCCCACCTCAGCTGGCGCGCGCCGGCCCTCACTTTTATTGCGCCACAGGGTTTTGCTTGCACCCTCTGACTCGCGCGTGCGGGGTGGGTTGCCGACATCGCTGCAGATCCCTGGCGCCTTTTACGTGGGTCGAGCGGGGAGGAATGTAAAGCTGCGGCCGCGAGCCACCTTCGCCCCGAGCCTTTCCAAGCTGACCTAGAGCCGGTCGCGGCGCACCGCCTCGTATGCGGGATTCCCCAGCCTGCCGTGTGTCGCTCACATCCTCCAGCTGGCTGTTAACAAGGTTCTTTTGGCACAGGGATGTACTCGTATCGGTACTCGGCATCGGCGAGTACCCAAATGTAAGTACTTGTACTCGTACTCGGTCTGAAAAAAGTGTTATCGGTGCATCCCTATTTTCCACCTTCGATGAAGAGCAGCACCCAGACGCTTCCCTAAACATTGTCTCATCCAGAGACCAGGGGCCTCATTACAGAAACTTCTGAAAAGTCTGAAATCTTATCTCAGTTTAGGATGACAACTGCATTTAGGAAAAAATCATGTCTTATCTTAGGATAAGAATTTAGCTATTACAGAACCGTCTTAATTTAGGGATTTCCCAAGTTAGGAACCCTAAATTATGATGGCATAGTCTCTTTCCTAAATGCAAAATAACAGTGCTGTTGTTAGGTTTGTAAGGCTACTCAAACCATATGATGACGCTTTAAATTCCCCAGACCATGTATTAATGGGTATATATCAACTGCCAAGACAATTAATTTATCAATTAATAAAAAAAGGTGGGGTTTCACCTCCTCCACCGACATGATTAGTGCCTCCAACTATAGCTAAGATTGAATGCCAGTCTTTTTTTCCCCCCATGATAGCAAGCTAGCTAGCTTGTGACAAGTGAGAGCCGTTGATATCATGGCTTGTCCATCTCGAGTAGCCTACCGATACATTCTAGACATAGATACAGGCATGACAGGACGAGTGCAGATTGAAGAATCAAAGTTACAGTTATAGTTAGAATTTCTTAAGTTAAGATAAGATAGATAGATAGATAGATAGATAGATAGATAGATAGATAGATAGATAGATAGATAGATAGATAGATAGAGATAGATAGGACACAGCCATGAGTTGAGGAATTGCTTCTGTAATAGGAAGATTAGAAACTTAATTTAAGATAGGACAAGCAGTTTGGATATTTTTCTGTAATGAGGCCCAAGAGCCTGTCAGACTGTCTGAATGAGATACAGCATAGCAATTAGGTAATTCACAGCAGACTACAGGAATGTTAGATGTTTTCTTGAAATATTATGACTTTATTGTCACTAAATTACAACTTTATTCTTGTAATGTTACGACTTTTTTCTTGATATATTAATGAGTTTATTGTCATTAAATTATGACTTTATTCTCATTCAAAATCCCCACACCCTCCCCCCTTGATATTTGTCCCCCCAAATGTTAAACAAATGCAACTAAAACCTGTGTGTGCGTACGTGTGTGTGCACAAGAAGGGCAGACAGACAGAGAAACAAAAAAGGTCAAGCACAATGAAAGAGAGGAGTAAACAAAAATCAGGAAAAAAAGGTGAGAAGACAGGAGAAAAAGAACGAGAAACTGGTGAAAAGGTGATTAAAAACAAGAGATAAAGTCAAATTAGAACAACGATAGAACAGACAGCAAGGTGCAGAGAGACAGCGAGCAGGTCTGATTTACAAACTCAGGTGTCCTTTCTCAAGTACACGCTCTGCGGCAGGCAGGCTGCCTCTCCTCCGGTGACAGAACGGCCTGTGTGTGTGAAAACTTACACACACACAGTCCTATAAATACACACACACACACACACACACACACACATAGACCTGGGTAAATCAGAGAGATTTAAGGGGGGCCTCTCCTGCAACCTTAGATTTTATTGGGCAGTGAAGAACACAGCAATGTGGTAATGGCCAAGTTTGCATAAAAGAGCTCCTTAAAACATCCCTGTACAACGCTACTGCCTGTGTTAGTCATTTTATACGGGAGAAGAGAGAGGATGGGGGGATTTATTTCCTGACTTTTCTTCCCCTCAAACAAAGTAAAACTAACTAATTATAGAGAACAGAACAAACTGTAGCAAGGTGTAACACACAGCCAATGTAAGCAAACTGTAACTACCATCAATCACACACCGTGGCTCGGTATCCCCGCACCCACACACAGTCTAACTTTAATGAAGGCCATGGGGCTGAAATGTATTGGACCCCAAAAGTTTCCAACTCTTCACAGTGAGATTAGAGAGGTAAAAGTTTGTAAATGTGAATTCTTTATATTCTTTGACAGCCACATACTCTGTGAACAAAGGAATCCTGTGGTTCTTTGAAAGTGTGATACGCCGGGGTGTTCAGTGCGGATACAATAACAGAGCAGTACACCCACGCAGATGGTACTCTAAAATCCTATTTAGACTATAGCCAAATACCTTTTCCAACTGTGATGTGTGAGCCCAAACCATCCCACCACATCCTGTCTGCCTTTATCTTAACAGACAGTCTCATTCGTATTTGTCTGCACATGTATGCCCAGTGCGACAGAAAGGTAAAGTTGGCAAGGTGCAAAAAAAACAGGACAAACAAGCCTTTTTAAGTTATGAGGCAGTAAAGAGAACATCAAGATCATCTGAAGAAGCCTTAAAGCAGCAGTGGGTAGAAATGAAGCAAATATGATTTAAAAAAGATATTTTTATAAAGCCGGAGCACAGCCAATAGGAACGCTCTCTGAAATGACCTGTGTTGTTCTAAGTCTCCCGTCGTAGGCTAGATTTTTTAAAGCCTGAAAACAGAGCTAGTTTTCTCTCGGAACACTTGAATTACAATATGCTGAAAGATTATTATGGAATTTTTGCCCAATGATGCTAAAAACTTGTTGCCTACTGAAGCTTTAAAACAAAAAGTTCTGATGTGCTGTACATTGGTTTGCATTGGAGTGATAGAAAGAGGCAAAACAACCCGAGAAACATAAAGTCAACACTCAAGAATCCCACACCATATTCAAAGACCAGGTTTGTACGGCAGCGTCTCCCACATCAACTGAAGACACTTTGCGGCAGGTAAAGCTGCAACAATCAAAAACGGGGTGAAACTGCAGCCTCAGTCGGGTGTCTCAAGGCCATAGCATACCTTTACTTTGAACTTGAAGGTTTTCATCAATACACAACCCCCATAGGAAGTGAGTCTCTTGTACAGCCTGTAGCAGCATCCCTGCTTTCCCCTCCCTCTCTCTATCTTGACTTTGTTGTAGTCCTCCATCTTAATCTCCCCTCTCTCCCCTGCCTCTACTCACTATTTCCCTGTACGGCTCACCCAAATTTTCCTATACAGGAAGAACAATAAAATTCAGTAAATCTGCTATGGGTCAGGATAATAATTTCACCAAAGTAAGAACAGGACAAAACAAGTACATAATGTTAGGGGTCAGAATTAATACGGTGAATTACCAGACTGGGCGGGAAGTACAGGACAAGGACATAAAAACAGGGCTGAGACAAAAACTGAATTATTATGAACTACGTAGCTTTTATAAAATAAATTATTAATGGCTTTGTCCTGAAATTGCACAGTTTTGGGGAAATGTTCGTATGGTTATTATCAAAATTGGCTATAATATACCTAAGTCATGTATAGTACTGTACTTCGGTAATATGACTGGAGATATTATGTTAAGAGAAGACAGATACCTGCTGAAAGTGTTGTTGGCGGCTTGTAAGAAGGCCATTACGAAGAGATGGTATAAGGCAGAACTAACCACACAAGATGGATGGCTGAAAATTGTGAATGAAATGTATGTATTGTAGATATGAAACTGTTAAGCCATAGGATAAGAGCACAAGAGGAGCATTATCAAGAGGAATGGGAGAAATGGACGATGTTTACATGTCAATGATAAGATAAGGGAATGAACCACTGAATATGTCACAGGAATAAGAAGACTATGTAGAGACAGGGCAATCCAGAAACTTTCATGTTTTGTTTTGTTTTGTTTTATTGTTTTGTGTATATGTTATCTTTCTGTAATGTTAAAGCAATAAAAAAAATATAAAAAATTACAAAAAATGGGGACAGGGTCTCTTAGTTAAGCTAAGTTTTTGTATACATTTAATAAGTTTAGACTGCTTGCCGATGCTTAGTCTTTGCAATTCAGTATTTTTTTTCCTTTCAGTGAATGCTAACAGGATACATGCTTTTAACCTTGTGGGTATTGGGGTTTTGGAGGTTACCTATGTTAACAGTAAGCAGGTTGATCTCTCGACAGCCTGATCAGGATCCTAAGGTCAAAATATACTGAATATGTGGGTCCAACAAGCACAAAAATAGCCACCAAGTCTGCTCCACTTCCCCGTCTTCTTTCCTTCCCTTGTCTCCCTCTCACTTTGTCCCCCATCCTCTCGACCTCCCTTCTCCTCTCATCTCTCCTCTCACCTTCTCCACCACTCTGTCCTTCCTTTTGTCCCTTCTTCACTCTTTCTTGGTTATGTAACTTGGTGCTTAAGGATGCCAGAGGCAGGGAGGGCTGAATAGACCCTGACAGCTGGAGGATTGATGGTACGCTACTGCGGTCTGGAGACCATACAGAGAGAGAGAAAGAGGGGGAGGGAGGGAAGTTTTTTTTTTTTTTTTTGGTGGTGGTGACAGTTGGGGTGGGGTTGGAGCTGAGATGATGAAAAAAGATGGAGAGGACCAAAGTTGAGCTTACGTCGCTCCAGCTGTCAATCCAGCCCACACTGCAGCAAACTGCCAACCAGCTGGCTGGATGTCACATCCTGGACCTTCCTGCTGGAGGCACACACTGAGAGGCAGGACACTAATGTGATGCACAGCACAGCTAATGGGCTCACAATGCTCCCAATCTTCAATCCTGTCACTGCACTACTGCAAAATTATCGGCATTAGGCTGATGTTCTATTGAGTAGCTGCAGCCAAACACCAAAAACCTGCTGCAACCCACAAGTATCAAACGGGGTTGTGTGTGTCTGTAACTCGATAAATATTTAGACTTACAATACCTCAGACAGGGCATCTCCACTGCATATCAATGTGGCTGAAGGCCTGAATACATTACAATGTCTGAGACTGAGTCATCTCTTGCCTATTTCACTACAAAGAAATTCGGAAAAGAAAACAAACTTATTTACAGCAATAGCCTGGGGGGAAAGTTGCAAATCTTATAACCGTATATACAGCACATAAACCATCACATGCACTCCCACAAGTTTAAACGCACACTTGTGAGTGTGGCATGAAGACTCTACTTGAAGTGGTGAAAGTTACTGTAAGAACCCGAGGGGCAAATTAACCATTGCTAGTAACTTGACGCCTCTGTGATATTCCAGATCTCCCAACGGATTTGTTTTTATAAGAAATGTTGACGTTTGTGCAAACAAACACAATTTTATTTTTCTTGTGTGGTCCAAAGAACTCAGATTTAAAGCACTTCTTCATACACGCAGCGCGGCCCCGTTCTCTGCTAAGCACCTGGGGAGAGCAGGACCACTGTGGCAAATACTGTATAATCATAATGCAAATTAGTCCTCCATGTCCTCTGATGACTTTTAGAGCAGCCGGTCACCATTGTCCCCTTTTTGCCAAAGTTATTGAGCAAGATACTGAAATTATCTAAGCTTGAATGGACAGGAAGAATTTAACCTACAACCTGTGGTCATGATAAGCTCACTTTTAGCCACTGATGTACAACTATTGTTGGCCAACTTAATTGTCAACAATGAAACAGAGGAGAAAAGCCAAGTGGCTTGTTGCTGACCACCTGGAGGTACTTGATACCATCACAGACAGCTTAAAATAGGGCTGCCCAAACTTCTTCCCTTGGAGGGCCAAAACTGGAACTCAATGGTGAGCCACAGGCCAAAAGTAAACCTCTATTGTGTTATACTGTACGATGGTACTAGGATCCCAAGTTCCCAAAACCCTCCTGCTGAATCCAATTGGGCTCATTTTCAGTGATACCCAATTTATGCATTTCCAAGACTGTTTAGGGACCCCAGCATGCAGAAATATTCAAATACATAATTTTAGAATAGGCGAAAATAACACATTTATACTGCATTCAAAAAGCTGCATGTTTTTGCACAAAACTGCATGTGATTATCATAAAATGAGAACGTCTGTAATGGGGAGACTCGTGGGTACCCATAGAACCCATTTTCATTCACAAATCTTGACTTCAGAGGTCAAAGGGCCCCAGTGAAAATGGCCATGCCAGTTTTTCCTTGCCAAAATTTAGCCAAAATTTGGAGCGTTATTTATCCTTCTTCCCGACAAGCTAACAACAAGCCATTGGTATCAATGGACTCCTTAGGTTCTAGTTTCATATGATACCAGTACCTTCACTCTAACTCTAAAACCGAGCCTGCTACAGCCTCCAAAACACAGTAAAGTCAACGGGCCTTTAAATTTCGAATTTCTTTTGCTAACATCTGGCGGGCCAAATTGAATCTGATGGCGGGCCAACTTTGGCCTGGCTTAAAGGAAGACTAGTGGGGCATTTGGAGTTTCAGCTAAATTTGTGATATGTTTATTCCTGTTTTTGATTGCCTGAATGTAGCTGCTGTTGATAGTTACTGCGTGTATCTTGCAGGCACCCAACTGATTGACAGCCAAATGCACGTTGCCTGGCAACAGCAAGACGCCTCTCACTGACAAAACTCCTCAGTGAGACCTGGATCACAGCTGCAGGGGGGGCGTTGGCATCGCAGTTCACCTCGGTTTTGAGGCATCCAATGTGATCACCGCCCAAGACTGGAGTTGCTGAACTTGGGTCTGATGAGTGATTCCTAGTCACTACTTATGATTGTCGATGTTGAGAAGTGTATCGCCCCAAGACTTCCAAATGGCTGGCAAGTATCGAAGCCTGTGCCATGCTGTGGCCAGGAGGCCTAATGAGGTTTCTTGAGCAGCTCTCTGATGGGTATAGATGCTGAGAATCTGGCACTGCTCATCAACCACCATCCCCAACACGTCTGCGTGTGCACGCACATACGTCTGTGTGTGTGTGCGCGCGCGTGTAATCATGGCGAAACTCATCGACCACCAGCCTGTGCCAATATGTTTGGTGAACATTGCCCAGAACCGCAAGCAAGAGGAGTGGGATGGAAAAAGGAAGGTGAGTGAACGAGTAAAGATGAAGGAAGGAAATGAGAGAGGATGGAGGCAGGGAGAGAAGGGAGGAAGAGCGTAAAGTAGAATACAGGAGAGGAGGGGGGAGTAGTGGAGGGTAAAAAAAGAGGACAAAGATGTGAGAGGAGGAAAAGGTGAAAGAAAGTGGGATAAAAGACTGAGAGAAAAGACAAATAGCATAACGAGGAGAAAAGAGTGGGTCAAAGGAATAAAAAGGGAGGGGGTGATACAAGAAAGAAAGAAAGGAGGAGAGGGCAGCAAGACGATAGATGGTCAGATGGATGAGAGAAACAACGAGGGACAAAGTGAGAGTAAAGGTGACAACACGGACCCAACGTTACAGAAGATGAAAGAGAGATAATTAGAAAGCTAGAGTCAGGGATGAAGAGATGTGTAAGACAGGAAACATCAATATAGGGCAAGAAAGAGAAACTGTTGGAGTCACTTCGATGGAAAGCTACATGATGGAGAGGGATCTGTACTACTCAAGAGCAACTAATGTGTCAACAACATAAATTTCATTGGTATCCAAAAGAAAGAATAGGCTTCATCCCCTAATGAAATCCTGTTAAGACATCAGCCACAACATATATTTTACTCTGTCTGCTCAGTAAACATTGACCCTCACAGAAAGTTCAGCATATACGCCAACATCTTTGTAGGTATAACACTAATGCACGTTTTGTGTACTAACAGCGCAACTTCTATTTTAAAGGATTGCTAGGAATTACATGCTTATCACGTGCTGCTGCTCATTTTGGCTCAATGGGATTGTCTGCCTGATTTAATGCCTAATTTAAGTCATAAAAACGTAATTACCCACAACACAATTACCCATTAAGCTTCCAACATCCATGTATCCATGTCACCCTGAACATAAAAACGGCCTATTGCAATCCAATATTCGCCTTTGCAGTTGAATCCGCATGGATAACATCCCCTTATCCATGCTTGGATCTTTAATCTATGTCTAATTAGACCATTTTCCACTTCCTCCCCCAGTTTTTTTTGTTTTTAGTTTTTAATTCTTATTCAATTATATGGGATATACAGTCTAGTCCAGCTGGCTACTTTAACTGGCATTAATGTCTTTTAAGGAGGTGCTGGTTCTCAGGATTGTGACTTCTCTAGGAGAGTACTGCCATGCCAGATCTGTTTAATCTGCTTTCCTATCCAAAAACCTCCAAAACTCTACATGGCCTGTAGGTGTGAATGTGTTTGTCTGTCAATGTGTGTTATCCCCGTGTTAGACTGGCAACCAAACCAGGTGTAACCTACCTCTAACCCGATGTGTGCTGGGAGCCTATCCAGCACCCCCGCGCCCCTGAGCAGGTTGAGTGGTTTAGTTAATGAATAGAGGGATGTTTTACCTGTTAGGCTGCAAACAGAAACTCCACCTGAGCTCCTTTCGCTCCACACCAGCACATCACTACCCCTCCTTGTGCACTTCAACTGTAACTGGATTGATTGCCGCACCTGGCTGCTCCCCAAGGTGTCAACATGGTCCCCACTGGTGCTGTCTAATTATTGCAGAAGCTGTGATCTATGCTCAGCATTACTCTCGCCTAATATGTTCCTGTAAGCTGTCACTACTGCTCACCGCGTGCATACAACTATTCATCTGGATAACTACGAACTGTAGTGATGACGATGGATCTCGCAGGTTTCGGTTAAGCTTACTAGAAAATATCACAGGTTCGGGCGGGCGGGTCAAAAAGTGACAAAGCAGCGTTCCGAGTAAGTTATTAATAACTTACAGAAACATTGAGTGCAATAGTTCACCTTCTCCTCCCCACTCTCTGTCACTCTCTCTCTTTGTCAAACACTCACACACACACACACAGCAACCACCACGGCGTTCAGTCCTGACAACTGTGCTACTAAAATGCATAAAGTTGGTGGTTTGCGGATCGGGTTCGGGTAGTTGATTAACGCATATTTTTTGCGAGTTGGGCAGTGCAGATTGGCTCTCATAACGAGTCGAGTGGATGCAGGTATTAAAAAACCCTGAGACAGGCATCACTAATGTATTGCTCCATTAGTGCTAACCTTCCACTCCCATACAACATTTCAGCAATGTCACCAATGTTCACTAAATACCCCAAACCGACACTATAACTTGCATCTGAACCTCAAATTATGTTGACACTCAGGACTGTTTACTGAGGGTTATCCTCACAATAAGGAACCCTGGTCACACCAAGAGCTGGACACTTGTCAGTGTACGTTCCCTTGGCTTGACATCCCTTATCTAGCTGAGACCTGGCAGTATACCTGGAATTATTCCACCTTAATCAGGCTACCACTGTGTGCTGGCTTCTCCTTCCACCAGTCTCACCCTCCAGGCTGCGGGGGAGGGAAAGTTGTACTGTCCCGCTCTATGCCCAAGGCTTCCACTGTAACTCTTAAATTGCCTGCATGCATGCCCATTAATCACTGACTTTTTGCAAACCCAAACATTTTCTTACACTTCTCTGTACCTTCACTAAACATTTTTTAAACTCTGGTTATTCCATGTCTCTCCATCTGTTTCAAATCTGTGGTAATAAATCTTGTTTTGGCTCGCTGTCAAGCCATGACAGAAAAAAAATCCAAACATGTTATTTTATTTAGACTCACTGTCACCATCCAACAATGCACTTCATACATCTTTCCAGTTCCACATAAGAAACATCTCAAGGAATGCAAGTTTATACTCTCAAAATGTCTTCTGGGTAGAACACTGTAAGTTCTTCCTCTCGTGACTTCTGGCAAAACTCGCAAAGAAACGTCCAATTCATTCGAAACTCTGCTGACTGAATTTTCACTTATGACATTTCCCCTGTACACGGCACCCATCCTCTGCCAGTTACACTCCACTAACTTCCTGCTACTCACAGACCCCTCGCATAAACTGCAGCCCTGTACTTCTGTCCTCCATGACTACAACCTAGTCAATGCTCTCTGCCTCCTTTTCACCCCTAACCACCCCAATCTACAAATCTGTCCTTTTGTCTTGCAGCACTCAGGCACACACATCCACCACGCAACATAATGCACCCTGAATCCACAATTATTACCATTAAATATGAATTGGCTTGGTAGACTGTAATATCTACAGTGCAGCTGAATTATATATACTATCAAACTATTATGCAAGGGCGACACTCAGACTTTCAGTTTAACATAAAAAACACCATTTCTATCCACATTTTCTCTAATAATGGAAATTATGTATTTCAAACCTGGTAATTATGACCCTCAGTTTAAAAGTGGTCAGGTAGCTAAAGTATAGAACATTTCTTCCACAAATGACTTATATTATATGACTTTTGAAGGGGTGTATAGTTTATATAAAATCAATCTTGGAAGCCATCGGCTATCGGTCTGACGACAGATAAGCCTCCGGGGACAAGACGTTTCTGGGGTTCCGGTGTAGCCAGCGGATATCCGGGCCAAGACTTCCTTTTCCGTGTGCTGCTCATTGTTTACAGTCAGATTAGCAACTTGAGATGCGAGACTGGAGCTGGAGTTGAGAGACAACGTGTACGACCGGATTGTTTCACAAGCAGCTTAAAAGCTCATTTTAGACCAATAACAAGCTAAATCATCGTCAGACGATAGCCGGTGAGTTCTGAGATTGCATTTTGGCAAATGCGTTCTGTCTCTTTTACTCTCCACACGGACCGTTTCCCTGCAATCAACCAAAGCCTGCTTGAACGAACTACTAACGGAAACCAGAACGCTTCCAGTACCAAAACCTTGTGCCGTTGCCTACAGATTCCACATGCGAAAGCAGAATCTGTTTATAGAGCTTAATATGAAATAGGCGTTGATAAGTGTTCAGACTTATAGTTGCTTTCAAATTCCCAAAAACGCCTCTGCCAACAGGCTCATTGTGATGCTGATATTTGACAAAACAAGTAAAGCATATTGGACCAGTCAGCGGATAGTTTTCCGATTCAAAGGCAGTGAGCTGGCGGAGTCCTCCCAGTGTGCCTTTTGCAAATGTTTACTCTGCGCTACAATATACTTGCTAGTTTTCGTGTGAACAACAAAAAGATGTTGTGGCCAAACAAATATAGACTCTAGTCTAAAAGACAACAATAAAGCGTAGGGGTTTGGCAGCTTGAGATTGATGGGATAGATCGACAGCCTGACAGTCAGGAAAACAATGAAGATTGTAGTTACGACGGTGCGGTAAGGACTGTCAGAGTTATGTGGGAGAGCTCAGGAACTGTAGCAGTAGTGGTGCTTGTGTGTGTGTGACGGTAAACATCCTCACAAAGATGTGTACAACTACATATACAGGCTGTGTGTGTGTACTGTATATGTCTGTGTGTGAGAGAGCAGTGGGGTTGTAACACAGTGGTGAGCACTGATGGAGCATGAAGCTGATGGGAGCCAAAAGTCTTTTTCTCTGTCTGCTTATATCAAAGCCTCCCACAGAGGCAGCAGCGCACACGCATGCACCGACTGATTACATATACTCATACACACACCCATGCAATTATGTTGCTCATATCGCAGCAAGTGGACACAGACGTATGCACACACACAGACGTATGCACCAAGCCTTATTACCAACACATACAGTCTCATTACCACACTCACACACACAACTACCCTCCTGTCAGTTAGCGCAGCTGATAAGCTGCTTTCCCGCTCGCTCATCTTGTTCTGTGTGACAGCCCAGGAGAGCTGAAACAATACAGGAAATCTGAAAGGTGGTGGTGGTGGTGGGGTGGTTGGGGGGGGGGGAAACAAAGATTGAAAAATGAAGGATGAAGAGGAAAGTAGGAGAGAAGAGAAGAAAATGAAATAAGTAGATTTTTCCATCAGATATCTGGGAGGCCTGATGATAATGTAGCAGCTGCCACCTGTGTCATCACACTGAAAACGTCTGACTGCCCTGCTGCACCCACACACTCCACTCAACAAGACAGAGAGAAGAGGAGAGAGATAGAGAGAGCTCCCCCCATGATACATTTAAGCAAGATATTTAACACCAGCTGCTCTGGTAACCAAGAGAATAATGGTGGCATGAAAATGTGTTAGATTGTAGGGAATCCCTGCATTTCCCTTTCTTCTTTCTTTTTCGGGCTGAATGGTGAAGATATTTTGCTTTACCTGCAGTTTATATAATCACTCAGCGCCTGAGGAATAAAAACCCTTGAGCTATACAGTAGCATTAGTGATTTTTTGACATCTTTGTTGCATACTGAATGGGTTTTTTTTGGTGTCCATTTGCAAGCAACTATCAGGAAGGCTACAAGTTACGTTGAGTAGTCACAAAAGTGTTGCCAAGCAGAAAATATATAAAATTGGAGCTTGATTTCAAATAGAAGCCTAAACGTAACAAGAGATACAGATCATTTTGCTACCAAGCTCAATTTTGTTGTTGATTTGATCTATTTTTGGCAAACTTGAAGGTACAGTGTGTAGGAATTGGCGGCATCTAGTATTGTGGGAGTAGTTGGGAGTAAAAGACCTCAGTGTGAGAGGCAGTTAACCTAAAATGCTTAAAGGGTCAGTGTGTAGGATTTAGTAGCATCTAGTGGTGTGGTTGCAGATTGCAACCAACTGAGTTCCCCTCCGCTCACGCATCCCTTTCCGAGACTGCGGTAACATGAGCCGGCGAGAGCAAAACCGTGGTCATGCTGTTCGCCTCGCTCAGAGGCCATCCTTACCATAATAACACTACTCTAGGAGCAACAGAAGTCAGACCGTGGCTGGCGGTACCACGGTTTTGCACTCTGCGGTTCACTTTACCGTAGTTTCACAAGTGTGTCGGAGAACTACGGTGGCCTTCAGGTAATGTAAAAACACGAAAGGCAATCTCTAGAGCCAGTGTTTGGTTTGTCCGTTCTAGACACATGGTGGAGGAACATGGCGGACTTCATGAAGAGGACCCGCTCTCTATGTAGATATGAAGGGCTCATTCTAAGCTAACGAAAACACAACGATTCTACACTAATGAAAACAAAGTTATGAATATTATATTCCATTTCTGCCAATAGATCCCCCAAAATCCTACACACTGTTTCTTTAACGCCTCAGTCAACGTCTTAACAGTAAATGTCCTATTTTTTGTGCTTGTTCAGATAAAATCCTGTGACCTTGCACAAGCAAACTGGTTCTTTCTTCTCTTTTCTTTGGTGACCTCCTAAACAAAACATTGGTTTCCTCTTGGGTGAAGTTGGCCTGGATTCCCCTCTCCATTATGCATCTGTCAGTGTGCCGTGACAGGGAAAACAGTGCTTTTAAAGAAAATAAGATTAGCTGATTTGATAGGCTATGACTGTTGCCAAAACCTAACACACCTACAATTAATTCTTCCCAATTCAACCCATTCCACATCTCGGCCCCCTCTGCATCAGCACCTCGGGTCATGAAATTACCAAGTACCTGTTTGTCACAGCTAAGTGAGCGTGTCCTGAGAGCTCACATTGTGGGCTTGTGAGACAGCAGGAGTCTGCACCTCGATCCACAGAAACAAACAAGCGCCATTTGGTCAGTTAGCTCCAGACAAGCGACCATTTGTACTCGGGATGGAAAACCGAACCGAAAAAAACGAAGCTTTCAATGACGTACAATCCAAACCGTTGGCTTGTTGAACAGTTACACCACTAATACAGGCCTGCTAATCATTTGTTGAGGCGCTAGAGACGTAGAAGAGGCAATTATCTGAACATAGGCCAACTTGACCATTAAGTAGCCTGCCTTATGTCATGTATAAAATCAGTGTTATGGCTTCATATAAAATAGAAATGTCATTCATTACTATCAATCTATCTATTTATATATTTTGGAGTTCAAACACATTGGAAATGGTTATGTTTTTCTTCTCCCCAATGTGGAAAACAAACCGAACCGAAACCCTGACCCAAAAACTTCAATACAAACCAAATCGTTTTTCTGAACTATTGCACCATTCATTTGTACAGGTAATAAATACAAAAGTCAATATCAACAGTATTTATAGAGACTATTTCTTTGGTAGAAAGTAGTTTCAATGAAAACTGTTCAAAGTTAGGTCTGTGGAGATCAACAGTTACAGGACATTCTAGTAAGACATGCTGCTATTGAATATTTTAAATATAATTTTTCAGTGTTGTGAGTAACACGAATGAAATTTCTTTCAATTCCTTTCACCTCCATTGAAATGTGGCAGCAGAAGCAGATGAAATAAACCCCAAATTATCTGCTTAAATTCCACTAAAGCAAAGGAGATGTCTGGATAGAGAACTGCTTATTGAATCTGAATCTTTTGTTGAATCTTTTAGGCAGTTTGTTTGGTGGGGAATTAAGACATCTGTTAGTTACAAGAACATTCATTAACCCTGTCCTGACTCATCTTCCTTTCACTGAGAGGGAAAACAGTGCTTGCTCCTCACTGATGGGCTGTGCTTCAGCTGCAGAAGCTAAAATAAAAACAACACAGTGGAAATAATATTAATTCTACTTTATCTCCCTTGCTTACGCCCATGGGGGCTTGAACTTAACACAAACAGCCATAAACACACATAGACCTGTCCATGACTCTTCGATTGTTTAAGACAGATGCTACAGAGTGGTACACTGTGTCAGACTATCCAGAGCAGCCAAACACTGGCACACAACCAACAATTGACTCACTGAAGAAAGAAAGAATGTGGCCACGCAATCATGAGCATACATTATTAAATGCAACCATCATTTTGAGCAAAGATTCATGGCAGAATTCTGCGTCTATAAACACAAACTCTACTCTGATAAGCTGGGAATCGCCCTCGTACGGCTCCTGGAAAGAATCCAGAAAGACATCATTTTTCCAAATGAGACACATTTTCCAAATGAGGTTGGACACGGAAAATGAGTTTGCAAAAGTTATTTTGTTCTAATTACGTTTTAATGAGCTATTTTTGTTCTGAATAATTGAATCTTTTCTCATATAAAAGCCACAGAGATCATTAGCCTACATTCTACATTGGTATTGTCATTGTTTCTGCACCGTGTCCCATTTTTAGCCTATCGTTATCGGCGGATACATTAAAAGGCAGTATTTAAGTCATTGCTTATTGCGTAGCAGTTAGGGTGGCCACAGACCAACCGACCGACCTCACTGGGAAGATAATCTGCAGAGAGCCACAGTACAGCAGCTGCAAATACAAGCCTGAGCTAAACAAGAGCTGAACGATTTTTCAGTACCTGGAGAACACAAATTGTTCTCTATTCATCCAAATGTGAGAATAGCAAATACAATTTAGACTTGTTATCTGCTGCGTCACAACGAGTCAATCCCATCTGGTTCAGAAATATAACAAAACCTTATCCGAGCAGAAATCAGAAGCAGTCAGAGGATAGTATTCAACAAACCTGTGTGATGCTGAAAAAATGAATGACACATTTTAATGTGTGCGACAAAATACCATTCAACGTTATAATTAGGGCTGTCAAAGTTAACGTGATAATAAGGCGTTAACGCAAATTCGTTTTAACGCTACTAATTTATTTAACACATTAACGCAATTTGCGGTTCTTAAGCTGTAGCGGGCTCAGTTTTAAAGCTAGAGTGAAGATACTGGCATCATATGAAACTAAAAAACCTAAGGAATCCATTGGTACCAACCATGTCATACTAGCTTGTCGCGAAGGAAATAACGCTCCAAAGTTACGCTAAATTTAGGCGAGGAAAAACTGGCATGGCCATTTTCAAAGGAGTCCCTTGACCTCTGACCTCAAGATATGTGATTAAAAATGGGTTCTACGGGTACCCAAGAGTCTCCCCTTTACAGACATGCCCACTTTATGTCATCACATGCAGTTTGGGGCAAGTCATAGTCAAGTCAGCACACTGACACACTGACAGCTGTTGTTGCCTGTTGGGCTTGAGTTTGCCATGTTATGATTGGAGCATATTTTTTAATAATCTTTTAATTATTTTAAATGCAGTACCTGTGAGGGTTTCTGGACAATATCTGTCATGGTTTTGTTTTGTTAATTGATTTCGGATAATAAATATATACATACATTTGCATAAAGCAAGCATATTTGCCCACTCCCATGTTGATGAGAATATTAAATACTTAAAGGCAAGGTTGACGATGTTATCCAGTAGACACTATTTGTTATATTTGTTGAAATGGTCTTTACACCCAGACAGCGATCCATTACTCATGAGCTCTGAAAAAGGACCGGAAAAGAGCGGTCATCTGTAGCTGCTGTAATCCTGTAAAAACGTCTACCAATCACTGCCTCGCGGTCCGCTTGGAAAACACCAATCAGATGCCTCCCTGCCTCCCTGCTCATTCTCTACCCTTGGCGTGCACCAGCCTGAACTCAAAGTGCATCACCGCCGCACGTTTACTGGAGAATGGAAGAGAAAACTCAGCCAAAAGTAGCACTGCCGTGGTTACTTGTCATGAGGTAGCGTTGTTGAGTTGAGGTTCTCTCTCCGCTGGAAGGAGCCCCGAGGGGAGGGGTTGGGTTAAGACGGAGCTCCTGAGGCGATGCTACTTTCAAATTATGCTAGCTTTCCAACATTCTCGACCCTACCTTTAACAAATCTCCCTTTAAGGGACATTTTGAACAGATAAAAAAATGTGTGATTAATCGCGATTAACTATACAATCATGTGATTAATCACTGTTAAATGCTTTAATCGATTGACATCCCTACTTATTATACCAGATGCCTCACAAAAAAAATGAAGTAGCTAAATATCGAATCGCTCAGAGGGACGTGTTAACATGCACAAAGAGAGAGGAGAGGACTGAGAGAAGAAGAATATCTCCGTCCTTCATGGCCCCTTGGGGCGGATCTGTCAACTGTCACTCCTGGTATGCGTGAATGTGCTGCATATGAAGGCCTGTGTGTACATGTACACACATGGGCTTGTGTGTGTGGCTGTATAGTGTGTTATCAGCAAGTGCAGGAAGTGTCATGTCCCATATCTCTGAGTACCTGAGGGGCCTTGAGAGTCCAGCACTGCCTATCTGTCTGTCTGTCTCTCTCCCTACTTATTAAGCACCAGGAGAAACAGCAGCAAAGAGAACACAGAATGAGGAAAGAGGCAGAGGGACAACACAGAGAGAGGACAATGAAGGACATGAAAGAGAATAGGTTCATGTGCATACAACAACAGTATTGATGTAAGAGAAAGAAAGAGAAAAGAATGGAAAGACAGGAATGGAAAGAAAAGATTCGTTCTATGATTAATTATCCTCATTGTATCCGTGAAAAGCGCTGAGGAAAGAAAACTGTGGGAACTGGAGGAATGCACAAAGACACCTACTCACATACACAATCAAGCAGAGCCACAAAGGTTTATGAAACTTTGAGCAGCAGCGTTTATGAAAGTTCATTAAATTCCCCTGAAGTTCTGAGGACAGGGCCAGAATAACAGCTAACATTTCAGCTGAGGTCGACTGCCTCTCAGTTTATGAGGTTACTAAATACACACCATGTGTAAACACTTTTGCTTTGCACAGCCTGAGTCTTGTTATCTTTCATGAAAACAAACTAGACCCCATTTGATTTTTGATGAGACTGCCCTGGAGTTTAAAAAAAAAAAAAGATTTAAAACTCTGGTATGTGAAGGCATAAATAGCCCCTAGCACAGAAAAACTATTTCCCACACTCACAACCATACTCAAATAGAAATGCAAACAGAAAACACTTCTCTGACACATGATGCGAGTGCCCTTCTGCTGATTATTCTTGTTTGCACTATGTAATGGAAACTGTTTTATCAAGTAGGGTCATGTGTATACACGCACACAAACTGTAACAGGCTGGTCACACATTGGCAAACAGACTCAAATGGCCAATATTCAAGGAATAGTTCTACATTTTGGTTTGAGTTGGATGAAAAGTTAGATGAGAAGTCTGGACTCTCTGCTGGTTGCCTGGCAACCTCACAATGACAGCAAGACTCCAGTTGGTCACTGCGCCAATCAAGAAATACTCCCACATACCACTTGGTGTTTTTACACTTCGCTTTCTGTTCAGATTAAACAAACAAGATCAAATGTGTTGATTTGTGAGCCTTATGGTAGGTGTTCACAGCCTCCATCCTTTCCACGCTTCCCATTCAGTGTCTAGGTAAGCAGCCGTGCAATGCATTCTGGTAACGTGGCGGCGCGATTCGAGAGACTGACCGTCACGTCGCCCGCTCCTCATTTGCATAAAGTTGAGGTCTAGGCTACTTTATGCAAATCAGTGACTTCCGGTGCAACTTGCCGCCTCTGGAAACTCCCAAAAAACTTTTAAAACTAAACGTTGTCGATCTAAAATAAAGACAGATTCAGCAACTGCACGGCTTATTTCTTGCCTCAAATGTTTTCAGAAACACATTTCGGTGAACTATTTTCATGATATAAGAGAAGAAAGTTTCCAAACGAGTCACCATGTTGGTTCCGGTTTGAAAGCTGGGAGCAGCAGCCCACGAGGGAAAAGCGTTAATTCAATCAGGTGCCTAGTGCCTTGTGTGTAGTGGCAGCCCATCAAGCGTCCAATGCTGGGAAGTGACGCTTCCCAGCATTTGACATATACCATTAGAGGGGCTTGAAAGTGTGCTTCCCAAAATGTCAAACTATTCCTTTAACTAATTAAATACGAATGCAATTCATATGAACATAGACTGGAATGGAACAAAGTTGTCTTGTTGTTTTCTGACTTTCCAACATGCAGCAGGTCAACTTTAACCAACCACACATGAGCACATGCAGGCGATATTAGGGCGTTTTCACAAGCCATAGTCCGTTCGGCTAGTCCGAATTAGAGTGAAAATGATACTTTTGGTTTGTTTTCTATTTAGTCTGGTTCGGTTTCGCAGTGCTCAAATTAAAGCAGACCAAATAAAAGAATTAAGTTGCTGAGGGGCGTGTACGAAGGAGCGAATTTATCTTTTTCGTCTCAAGGGCTGCCACTTCTATGCAGGGAATCACGGACTTTGATATATTGCTGTCAAAGTTTTTCCCTTTTACTCAGCACTGATCTACTGTGCGCACGAATCCCTTCTCCTCCAGTTTATCCCCACTGACTTTATAAACGTCACTATTTTTATGGACTCAACTAAAGTGTTGTTACTGCTTTCTCTCATCAAAGTCCCCTTCCTATAGTAATTCGACATGTAAATGTCCATACATATATATGAAATTTGACACGTAGATACTTGGATATGTATAAATTGACTCTACTTACACTTCAGTGGCGATTGCCGAAGAAAATGACAGCGAAAAGACTGGAAAGTGCGTCAGACCAGATGTGTCCAAATATAGCAGCGAGCGGTGTTCGAACTAGGAAACAGTGACGCTAGCATATTCTGTATGTTCTCTTCGGCCCAGATGTCAAGCAAACATCTGACTTCTGCAGAAGTCCAGGTCAGTCCTCTACCACTCATGTATACCTGTCATTTACCTGTGTCCATCTCAACAAATGCCCTCACAGGCAGCCTATGTTTTGGTTCGGTTGAGAACGTTCCAAGATCACTTCTCACAAACGGTCTCGTACCGGTTGTTTTGGTCCACACCAGAGTGCGATTACTGTGTTCACAACTGCCCAAACGAACCGCACCAGAGTTCGATTAAAACGGACTAGATGTTCAGCTGAACAAGACTCTACATACAAACTTTTTCTCTTGGACACGTGAAACCAACAGAAAGTAGGAAACACCTCCAAAAGTGTGTTTCTGTGTGTTTAGGAGCCTTGCTCAGAGGGGGACAACACGAGACACCCAGACAATTTCAGATTTCATGTTGTCACTGAATATTCATTTGCAATATTTGTCAGTGAAATATTCCATCTTTGTGTTGTGTGTGTGTGTGTGTGTGTGTGTGTGTGTGTGTGTGTGTGTGTGTGTGTGTGTGTGTGTGTGTGTGTGTGTGTGTTACTACTTTGCCTCTAGGCCATCCGGAATGTGCAGATTCCAAAAGAATAGTTCATCAATATTCATATGAGTTTATGCTTTCATTAATGTTGCAGCAAATTGTCTCAGATCAAACTCACAGCTTGTATCTGCGTCCACACTGGTGTATCTCACACACACACAGAGAGAGAGAGAGAGAGAGAGAGAGAGAGAGAGAGAGAGAGAGAGAGAGAGAGAGAGAGAGAGAGAGAGAGAGAGAGAGAGAAAGTTAGAGAGAGAGGGAGAGTTTTCAGAGGGGGACGGAGATGGAGAGAACAAAGAGAGGGCTAGAACTTCTACAGATGGCCCTATGTTTCCAGCGGATGAAAAGGAGACTTTGAAAAAAGAAGGGAAAAGATCATACAGATGAGGCGAGAAGGAGAGGGGGGAAAAATGGAGGAGGAGGTCAAGAGAAGAAAATAAAAGAGAGGAAGAGAAACTGAGTAGGAAGGAGGAGGAAGAGAAGAGAGTGAAGTTCTAAAGGTATCTGTCCTACTTTGGTTTGACTAATGAACCCAAAGTGTCCTGAATCTGTCCTGAATCACCAGAGGCCCAGTTAGACCACCCAGCGCTGAGAGTGTGTCTGTGTTTCCTCTCGCATGTGTGGAAGCATGTGAGACATCTTGATGTGTGCTTGATTTAATATGCTCTCTACTGTACTGTATATTGAAGTTGTGTGTATGTGATCTCAATGCCCTGCATGTGTTTAATGAACCACTGTCGCTTCTAGTCATCGGGCTCCATACAAACATGTGCAAGCGACACACACACACACACATATATATAGATACGTAGCAGTACCATGAGGCATTTGATATCAAATTGTTGTATGACCTACGAGGGTAAATTAAAGCCTGGGGTGCCACACACACATCAACTGCAACACAAATAGCAGGATCATCCAATGTCCAGGGAAACACGGCACATACAGTATATAAATAAACACACAGCACAAGTAATGACTAAAGGATCTTGTTGCATAATAGCGATAATACAACCACAGCTGCCAGCTTCCAAGTCTCATATCAGCGTTTATGTGTCCGCATATCCTTTAAATAAACAATCCCAAGCGCCCTGACATGTTTCTGCATGGGTGTGTTCATGCCTCCTAATCTCTATCCTCTCGGCACCCCATGCATGATTAACCATGTTCAAAGGGGACGACTATGAGTTAATGAGAGTCATGTAATTGGCTTTCATGTGCTAGACGGGGATATGGAGCTCAGAGAAAGAATGAACTATTGCATCTCATGTTTGAAACAAGACACCAAACTAAGCAGAAGAAACTAACGGCTCTGGCCTTGTTTTCAAAGTTTATAAAGTCAACATAATAAAATGCACGTTATCTTTGATTTCTTTTGTTTGGACTCTGGTGTTAGTTGTGAAGAAAAAGGGTCAATAATGTGTATGATTTGTAGAAAATTGGTTTTGAAGTTTTGAAGATGAAGTTTGGTTACAGAAAAATACATTTAAAAAAACAATAGCTGAACAAAGTGTATGCTCTGCGACATTCACTCGACAAAAAGAAATGCTTCCTTGTTGGTTCAACAATTTAAGCATATCCAGATTGTACTTTTTGTAACAAAAGGAAAGAAATGCAATCTCGATTATATGTTGTATGTTAACTCCAATTAACAGAGCGAGCAGCACTCGATAAAAAACCTTTCTTTTCCGATACAAAGCCTGGAGGGAAACTGGCTTTAGCTGGTTTTAGCTATAACAGGCAATTTGTCTTCTTCCGAGTCTGACAGATGTATTTTTCATGTGGATTAAATATACGTCTTGCATCTCGTGTTTCCTCTACTGGCATCCCACCAGTTCTTTCCACCGACTCAAGCACACCTGTTTTGATCATTTCTCTCTGCCTCTTTCTAAATACACTGACATGACAGCACATTCTTATGAATTCAAATGTACAGAGCCTATATTTCTTCCTCTCGCCTTTACATCCTCCACCATACCTCTCTTTCTATGCTAATATGCAACTCCCATGGCTTTTTCCTCTGATTCTCAAAGATGAAGCTCAAGCTAATTGCTTTTTTAATAGCTTGGAACATGGTTTATTTTGTGTGAGTGTTTGCCCCCATGTGAATTTGATTGTATGCGAGTGCACATTTGCAGCTTTACAGTGATATGATTTGTGTAACTTGTGCAAGAGGCTGTTGGAGTTTTCTCATTTTGTGTTTTCCATCAACATGCTATTTGATGTTGCTCTAAAGCCTCGTTGTGATGTTTGCTGGATTTATTTAGCTGCTCGCCATAAGAGTGAAGTGGGGATATATCATTTTTGTTTCCCACTTCTAATTTTTCCAAATTATTGAATGTAACTCCTGGGGACGTCTGTGTGGTAGAGTGGAATGAAGAGGATAATAATATGAATAGATTTTTCGATTTATTACAACTCTTTAGGGCAATATAAAATCTGTTACTTGTCTTAATGGACCTGACTACAACAAAAACAGGAATAATGAGAACACTCAAGCACTCAAACCTTCAACAGACTGAGGAATGAAGTGAAAAAATACCATCTTGGAAGAAAAATGGGAGACAAAGGCAACGTGTGGCAACGACAATGAAACACCGCATCATGTCACTCTAAAAAAAGAATACAAATTATAAATAAAATAAAAGCAAGTTTCAAACTACATTTTTAAAATGACAAAAAAAGTATTGTGGTTTCAAGCAGTATGTAGAGCAGTGTAGAGCTCTGATATGGGCCGCTCTTCAAAGGCAAATGGCCTTTCATCTCAGCCTGCAGAATCTCACAAGCACTAGTACGCACACACATGCAGTGCCTATAAAAAGTATTCATCCCCTTTGGACTTTTCCGTGAGTTTATGTTTACAAAACTGAATCACAGAAGATGTAATTAGGCTTGTCTTGACACCGATTTAAAAAAGAAAAGATTATTTCTTGTGGTGAAAACAAATCTATACAAATGAATCTAAATTAAGAACAAATAAAACACAAGATAACTCATTGCACAGACCTCTGTTCAAGTTGAGGGTGGAGCAATACTGGATATTCTGTGTGCTCACCAAACAGAAATAATAAAGGTGTAATTTTTCACACCCTAATAGGTGCAACAAAGCTAACAGAAGAGTGAGGGCGATGTCAATCAATCACAGTCTGTACATACCCACACAGTCCTGGGAGAACATCTAATTAGTTAAAATAATTGATGGACCTTTAAATATGCTTATAAAAATCTCAGTTACTGTGACGACAGGCTCCATTTTGCTGCATCAAACCACTTAATTCCTGTCAGTCATCATTCCATCTATCTCACTTAAACACACACCCACATCATCCATTTCCGTCTATACTGTTTTTCTTGCTAGCTTTCTTTGATGACGGGTGAATCACACCAGACTGGCTGCTTTATCTGTTTTAAAACATGCCTCGGATAGTGTTGAGGCTAAAGGTGATGCCAAACAAGATATTAGAGCTGCAACAATTAATTGATTAGTTGTCAACTATTGAATTAATCGCCAACTCTTTTGATAATCGATTAATCGGTTTGAGTATTTTTTTTAAGAAAAAAAGTCAAAATTTTCTGATTCCAGCTTCTTAAATGTGAATATTTTCTGGGATCTTTACTACTCTGTGACAGTAAACTGAATATCTTTCAGTTGTGGACAAAACAAGATATTTGTGGACGTCATCTTGGGCTTTGGAAAACACTGATCAACTTTTTTCACCGTTTTCTGACATTTCATAGCCTAATTATAGACTGATTGATTAATCGAGAAAATAATCGACAGATTAATCAACGATGAAAATAATCATTAGTTGCAGCCCTACAAGATATTATATAATGTATAATATATTATATATGTGCACATGTAAACAAACAAGCCTCTCAAAGTAGGAACGTCCTGATCAAGCCTTTTGTCCCGATCATGATCCAAGTAATTTAATATTGAGTAACTGCTGATACAAGTCTTAATCTGATATTTTCCTCCTGCACAGGGTCTACATTATCCAAGATGAGATATGACAGCTGAAAAGCTCAGCATTAAGAAAATGCAGCCTACATCACAGTTTGCTTTTAATGGTTTCTGGCAGCGTTTAGTTTGCAAAAGCGTTAAGTATCCGCACTGAGAAAAGTTTCAGTCAAGAACTGCTGTTGAGGAAAGGTTTGGATAAGTTTCTGACAGCCTGTTTTCAGCCCAAGCATGAGCAAATGTCTCACAAAGCGCACTTTTAGACCAACAGCAGTCCGTCGGAGGCAATAAACACAATACAATATATAGTAGTTGCTGAGGCCTGTTTCTGCTCACTCAAACTCATGATTGTGCTATCTATTTATTTATGGCAGATGCTATTAGTCAGGTGTCAGCAGCCAACAATACTATACTACTATACTATTTGCACCCGACCCGGGCACACATTTAATACTGTATGTGTATATGTACTGTATGTATATATTTTCCTAAAATTAACCATGTCGTTTTATTGCCTAAAACTAACCAAGTCGTTTTGTTGCCTAAACCTAACCATGTTGATGTGTTGCCTAAACCTAACCATGTAGTTTTGTTGCCTGAATCTAACCATGCCGTTTGGGTGCCTAAACCTAACCATGTAGTTTTGGTGCCTAAACCTAACCATGTAATTTTGTTGCCTAAACCTAACCATGTAGTTTTGGTGCCTAAATGTAACCATGTAGTTTTGTTGCCTAAACCTAACCATGTAGTTTTGTTGCCATAAAACTAACCATGTAGTCTTGTTGCCTAAACCTAACCATGTATTTTTGTTGCCTTAAACTAACCATGTAGTCTTGTTGCCTAAACCTAGCCATTCAGTTTTGTTTCCTAAAACTAACCATGTAGTTTTGTTGCCTAAAACGAACCATGTAGTTTTGGTGCCAAAACGTAACCAAACTGCAGCTGAATCACCAATCAATGGAAACATGCCGTTACCGGCCTCCGATACCGTTACTGATACAGACAGACAATCTCCACGTCACATACATGAATGGATACAGGCAGCTTCCATTCTTCCTTATTTCATTTTATCTGGACGGCACTCTCCAAGGTGCTGATCAGAGGGAGCTATCCTGGGTGCTCTCTCTCTCCCCCGCCCCCACACCGGTGGTGAGGCTGCTGCCAGTGGGAGCTTCTAGCCAATAACTTACCTTGTCTAATCATTGACTTCACCTGTTTCCTAACATATATTTAACCGCTGTCTGGCTTGTGTTTGCCAATACAAGAGAAGAGTTATCTTAGTTCTGTTTGTTGTTTTCAGTGCTGTACATTGACCATAGCCAAGTGAGATTAGTTACATAGCCCTGTTGGCTGTGGTGTTTTTAGCTTTGCCAAGAAAATAAATTCCCTAAACGTGTCTTCAGTCTCTCACTGAACTTGGGTCCTCACTGCATTCCTACATATTTAAGGTTACAAGCGAGGTTACAGTGATACTGAAACCAATCGCTCTTGACAGATCCATCCATCCATCATATGGCTAACACTCAAAGAAGCACACTCATACTTCCACCGCTGGATGATTTAGATTCACATGAAAAGCACATCTTCAGAGAAATCTACATGTGCACAGAGAAAGTACCAGAGCCTACGTTTTAAGAGATATAACTACATACTGAATCATTCAGGGAGCTGTGAAGTCATGTAATAGTACATTCTGTAGCTTCTACCATTGTCTGTATTGTTGTAAACTTAACACAAAAAATAGAGCCTTCCAGTGCCTGCCCTGCTGGGGGAAGTATTTCTGAGGGCCTTCAGGTTAAATGCCCTGGAGAATTTTACTAGCAGTGTATGCTTACACTAACGGGACTCCAGCTTCCTTTCCGTTGGTGCTCATGGCAACTCTGAGGTTTTCTGTCTCTGTCCCAATTCTCCAGCTCTTTCGAAATATGTGTCCTAAATTCACTTCCTTCCTGACAAAGTGTGCGCCCTAAATTACCTACGCCGCTCTTGTTTTATTTCCAACAAACGCACCCTCGTGCTAATCTATTTTTGTGGGGGAGTTAGTAAATGTGCCTTACAGGTGTAATCTCTTTGCAGCCTTGTGTCTTTTGAACATAATAAAATAAACAGCTAAAACATGAAATGCATTGCAAAGTGTTCAGGTAAGGACACACAACCAGTTGTCCACTTTACCCATAATGACGTTTTTTTTTAATTGCAAAGATTGCTGTAATTCTACCTACATCTATTCCCCATCATGGGTTCACTTGAATACAAACTTCATTCCTTTATTTATATATACAGAGATGGGAAAAAAAGTCAGATGATTTAGAGACGAAGCTCATATGATTGGGACCCTATGCAAATGAATATGTCTGTGTGTGGTGTGTGTGTGTGTGTGTGTGTGTGTGTGTGTGTGTGTGTGTGTGTGTGTCACTTCTGTGCTATACAGTATAAAGGGAGTCACTTCTAAATAAGGGTAAAGAAGAGGCTGATTAATGTCTGGAAGCAACAGGATGACTGTCTCTGATTTGCTCTTTTCTCTCAGTCACATGATAACTTCCTGATAACCAAAGAAAACTGTGACACCTCTTCCTAACTGGACACGATCAGTTTTTCCCAAAGAAGATGCCCTAACCTGCTCTGTGCGTCAGCCAACAGGCTGAGCGACGTGTCACTTGTTTGAAGAAAAAAAAAACGCTCGCCCTGGCTCTATTTATGCAAAGTTCCGCGTACCTGCTCCACCTCCAACCTATTTTGATAGATCAAAGTCGATGCTGTAATAAAGGCTGTCATCGCTGGACAATTTTATCTGGACGAGTTCGCTCGCTCATTGTATGTTAAAAAAAGGTGTTAGAATGGATAATTGCTAAATTCAGTCAATTTTCTTTCTTCTTCTCTACTGCCTCATACACACACATCCTTTCCAACGTCATCTCTGTTACACAAGTCTTTCCTAACCATCTACCGACTGCAGCCCCTTTTCATTTAAACTTGGGAAACTGAGACTTTATAAACTAAACCTTAAAAATGATTTATGATGCACACGTACATACACGTAATACTCAGCATAACAAAGAGTTTGCCAACCACAACTGAGCTTTAAAAATATCAAAAATGCATTTATAGCTCAAAGGTGTAATCTTTGGGGGGAAAAAATCTATCTTTCATGATATTAAAGTGGTTAGTTGCTAATAATTAAGGCGGAGAATGATGATAGAATATGCAAATACATTTTAAAAGGGCAGTGATCTGGAGTTTTCTTTTTTCCTTTTACTAAGAATATCAGTGTTGATCTGACCTTTTGAATAATTTTTCATCCATTATCTAACAATGAAAAACTCATTAAAGCTGTTGAGGCCCATTTAGTAGAGAGCTTAATAAGCTTGTCTGAAAGACCCACAGCAGCCAATGCAAACCAAAAAAGGACTGTCCTCAGTGCAGCGGATATTACATCACTTAAGAGTCACATGAAACAAGGACATGTAAATTTGAAGACAGTCGTACAGTAAGTGGGGAATCATTAATACGTCCCCATGCTAATACCATAATCTAAATGGATACTGACAAATCAAAAGTACTGATCCAGGGCGGTTATTTTGTTCTACTGGTGATTATTTTAGGGAATTCTAAATGGGATGGCTTGGGGAGCATTATACAAGATTTCATATTAGGCTCAGTCATTAAAGTAATAATCTCGAAGATTTTCATTTAAATAAATGTCTGTTAAGTCACCATCTATCGCCGAAGGAGGTACCACAATGGTAATTGAGCCTATGGCCCATTGGTGACAGTATTGCAATATTCATATATTTGCAGTATTACTAACTGGGTGTCTGTGGTGACAGTCCCGGAAAAAATGCTGTATTAAGTTACTGCTGATACAAACCGAACATTTCCTGCTGTGCTGCTTCACATTAAAAGCATTTAACTGGCGAAACACAAGTTGACTTTTATTATGTAGTAGTCACAGTGTTTGTCAGTGAGCAAGGGTCATTTTCATAATTTTTTGACAGCAGATCAATTTCAAATATTGCAGGGTGTAATGGAAAAAGAGGTAGCACAGTGAGCTGTCCATAGACTGTATATAAGGAGTGGACGTAGTCACCTTGACGTCACCCATCGGTTTGTGGACTGCCGTTTTGAAGCCTCGAGTTCGAGATTTTGACAATCACCATCTTGGTATTTTGCAACCAGATGTGACACGAGAGGGTGGAGCTCATTAAATCTGAACACTGAATAACACATTTTTAGGCGACCAAAAAGGTTATAATTAACTTGATGAACTGTTAACACACTGTGAAAGGGTTAAAGTTCTACGACAAAAAAACGGACAACTCCCAGAACAACGCCATGGTAGCAACCTGTGAATCACAAGGTAGCCACGCCCTAAAGCATACCCTGCTTTATGGTCTATTTGACTCTAAATGGGACCATAATTTACTAAATGAACATCATGCTGTATTTAGGAAGACTTGAAACTATTGATTGAGACCATAAACTCATGTTTACAATGTTTACTGAGGTAATAAATCAAGTGAGAAGTAGGCTAATTTTCTCATAAACTTCTATACAATTGGACTTCTTTTTGCAACCAGAGGAGTCACCAGTCTAACAGGAGCTGTTAGATGAAGAGCTGTAGGCGACCGGCTGCACAGCGAGGTAACCAACTACTTTCACGGTTTGCAGACTAAGATAAAAGGCTAATTATTTCCTGACTTCTTTATTAAAACAACAAGAGTTTGTTTTGCTGCCCCCAGTATTCTGGGACCTGTAGTATTAAACCGCATTTGCTGTTACCACTCGTAAACAGGGTGTGGCCAAATCCGTACAGATTGCCACTTTAACAAAGATGTGTCGTATCCCCTCTATTGAAGAGAGTGTAAATTTACCTTAATTTCCCAAATCAAATTCAGTGTCAGGTACTGTCAGTGGCTGGAAATCTCCACGGAAGGTGAGAAAAACACAACAAAACATCACAACACAAAACCTGCTCCCAAATGAGCACTCTTTTGAGAGAAAGTTATTGCCGGCAGATTCTAAATCTTCTGTCTCTTTTTGCTTTACAACACCGATACATCAAAGTTGTTGCATCAAAAGAACAAGGACTCCCAGATTACCGAGGTTAGTCAGGGTTACACCCACCCACCAGAATTTTTATGAGCAAATTAAGATTCAGGCACATCAACATGACTGTTAGCAAGCTATAACAGAGGCTTCCAGATGCTTGGACAGGCCTGTAATTAAACAACCGTGGAGAGATGATGTAAAATTAATAACTGCATTTGTCCTGATTTTTCCCCGGCCACACATAACGTATTTACACAAACATTTTGACATGTACAAACTAAAAATAACTAGAGGAAAGAGAAGAAAAGGGTCACAGTGGCATCCTACTGTACAGTACGTGCCCAGAACCAGTGCTGCATAGCTGGCTCACTTATCTTAAACAGAGTTGCACCAATACTACATAATTAATCCATCCACCCACTTAAAGCCTCCCCCTCAAACTGACAGAGAGAAAGAGTTCAAAAAGGAGTAAGACAGAATTACTAACAGACCTCATGTGTGAGTGAGAGTGATGCAAAGTAGCTCGACATCATTCGAGCAACTACCTGTTTCAGGTTCAGTTATCAACTCAGATTTATACCTCTTCTTAGATTTCAGCAAGAGGAAAAATAGGATAGGAAACTATCATAAGATCCATCAGATCCAGTTTCAATACAGTATCCATGAAAGGCCTTTATGGCCTTAAAATACATACATGTGCCTGTAGGTATGCACTCACATAAAAGTCCACTGGTGGATTTTGCTGCACCTGCCATTTATCAAATGTTGTACATAACCCTGCGAAAAAATTACATCAATTACGTCTCTCAATCTCTCGCTCTTGCACTCTATTTCACAATTCTTTCTATTTCCCCATTTCTTCTCCCCTGTGTGTGTGTGTCACAGTCTTTCATGGCCTTTGCTTCTAAGACATTTATATATTCCACTTATTCCACAAATAAGCCAGTGGGTGGTAGAGTGGGCGAGTAGGTGGCCAATTGAGTGATATATAGATGTATAAATGTTGCATATTTGGTGGTTTCTGTCATTGGTCTGTTTGATAGCAGACTCGTGTCTTGAATGTTGCAATGTCCTTAAAAAAGGAGAGTCGACAGTACACTATAACTTTGAGAGGCAAATAAAACAGACTTACTGTTGATTGTGAAGGATGCTTCAAGTCTCGCAACAATGTGTTGCCAAAAAATTGTGAACTCAATGTGTAAAAATGTCATTTATACAATATAGAAAGTATATCAAATCATTTGTAGTAGGGCTGCAACTAACGATTATTTTCTTTTTTGATTAATATGACAACTATTTCACAGATTAAAGGTACAGTTTGTAGGATTTGGCGTCATCTAGTGGTGTGGTTGCAGATTGCAACCAACTGAGTACCCCTCTGCTCACTCCACCCTTTCCAAGACTGTGGTAACGTGAGCGGCTGAGTGCAAAACCGTGGTAACGCTGTTTGCCTCGCTCAGAGGCCATCCTTACCATAATAACACTACTTTAGGAGCAACGCAAGTCCGACGGCGGCTGGCGGTACCACGGCTTTGCACTCTGCGGCTCACGTTACCGCAGTTTCACAAGTTTGTCGGAGAACTACGGTGGCCTTCAGGTAACATAAAAACATGAAAGGCTCTCTCTAGAGCCAGTGTTTGGTTTGTCCGTTCTGGGCTACTGTAGAAACATGGCAGTGCAACGTGGCGGACTCTGTGAAGAGGATCCGCTCCCTATGTAGATATGAAGGGCTCATTCTAAGCTGACGAAAACACAATGATTCTTAGTTTCAGGTGATTATACACTAATGAAAGCATAGTTTTGAATATTATATTCCATTTCTGCTAATAGATCCCTCGAAATGTAACACACTCTTCCTTTAACAGTTAAATTGCTTGTTCGAGAGTGAAAATCTGAATTTGTGTGACGTCTTAAAATATCTGACCAGAAGTCCGAAACCAAAAGATGTCCAAATATTATTTAAAAAAAATGAAGCAGGGATCTTTGTATTGGAAGAGCTGGAATGAGTGTATGTGTGTGTGTAAAAGCTTTAATTTGAACCAGGGCCAAAAAACAAAAAAGGAAAAACACCTGGACGTGTAACAGCACAACAGACTGTAGAGGACTGACAGATGAAAGGTGTCTGATAGCTAACCTGTCTGTGTCTCATCTCCACACCTCCATCCCTCCTCTCCCCACGACCCTGCTCATGAATGCCAGCTTGTCTGTCTCTTTCTTTCTCCAACTCTCACACTGATCCATCCATCATTCCCCTTAGCCTTACCCTAATTAATACCCTTTCCCTACCTGCTTCGCGCTCTCTCTCTCTCTCTCTCTCTCTCATCAATCTATCCATCCATCACCCTTGCTGGCCTGCCCAGGTCATTACCCACTGTGATGATGGTATTGTTGCTCTAATTAGCCTAATTATAGTTGTCAGTTATAACCTGGCCCTCTGCAGGGACCTCGTGATCCTACTGTGACTCTATCTGACCTTGGCCATTGAGTGTACTCATGTGTGTGATACCTCTGAGCCCATGGCTGACCTCAACACTGCACTACACTCATATTGTACCTTTCCTCGTAATACTTTCTTTCTGCGTTGTCTTTCAGTTTATATTGTTTTCTCTTCTAACCACCTCCAGTCTTTTGAGCACGGCTCCTTTTCTTCTTTTGAATCTTATACTTCCGACTGTACTGTACCTGTCACACTGGCCTTAAATCACCCATTTGTGCTTAAAATACAGCACAATCTAACATTACTATTTCACGACTAGCCCATTCAGCTCGACTTTGTTCTAAGCTGCTGTTGTTGTTTCGCATTTTATATGCTCTCTACCCTAATCGGTTTCATTCTGTCCATTTTAAGGCACATAGTGAAAGTAAATTGTGAATGTCCAGTTCAATTCCGTTTTATTTTATTTAATAAAGGACTTTCAGGAAACACAACACACCCACTGCCTGTTAATAGTGGAGGCCATCAGCTCTAGAGTAACAAAAGGTGTAAACAGCTTGTTGCATTTTTACAAGTACACTGTCTCCACATAATTCAGTGGATGGTTTATTTTGATCATTAAATTGTCGTTCACATATCTGTTTTTGGACACTTATCAACATATCAGCAAGTGTGTGGCTAACTGTACTCACTATGTAGACAGCTAAGGTCAACGTAACATCAGAAACAAAACTCAAAATCATTGCTCGGTTAGGTAAAAACAAGACAGTGTGTCAAGGTATCATGTTAGGACCAATAAATGTTCCTTGCCTATGTGAAGGCAAGGAATGTTCCTTGTGTTTATAGTGAAAAGAGAGTTGCTACAGGAGAGGAGTTCATGAAAATGACATGGTGTTGGTAATTGGGTGAAAATTGAGTCTTTTACTTTTAGCTGAGAGCATCTCACTCTGCACCTGGTCTGTTCTGTGACAGAAATGTGCAGCAATTATATAATAATGCTGAAGAAGAATAAATACTTTGATTAAACACTCTCCAACCAGTAGAGGTAATTAGGTTAGATTAAGGTTTAATGCAATTATAGGAAGAATGGCAGTAATTCAGTCTTCTAGTCTTTCAGCCTGTATGAATGCCTTTCAGTCTTACAGCCATGTGACGTCAGCAGGCCAGGCATGTGTAGGGCTCAACAATAAGGCTTGCCCGCTTGCCCGGGGCAAGTAAAAGGCCACGTTGGGCTAGAAAATCTAGCAACTCACTTGCCCGGTAAACAAGAAATAATAGGGTTTTTTTCAGAGCTGATGATGAAGTAGCTAAGGAGTGAGCCATCTCGCTTCCTTCTCATCTCTTTTGAGAGTTGCACATGCGCAGTACCGATCAGGCACTCGCAAGAATATAAAGACAAAATTTATGAGCTGAAGGGCAAGGGGGCATTTCAATTATCCTGGAAACAGGAGTTTATTTCGGTGGCGTTGGATGATGTGGACAAAATTCCAGATTCATTTACTTAAATTTAAAGGATAAACATGACAATTAACTTTGGTGTTTGTTGTTTTTTTGATAACCGCTAATAATTAAAACAATTTGTATAGGGGTAAGTAACAATTGACTTCGGGCAAGTAGATTTCTGACCCACTTGCACGGCCAAGCGTTGAACCCTGATGTGTGTTGCATATGCAGCTTCATAAGTGCAGCAACGCTACACATGATGGACCTTGATTAAATCATGCACAACCAACACAAGGTCGCTGCGATATGACCACACACAAATCTATAATTCGGAGAAAAAAATAACAAGTACACTTAGATACGCCTTCATTGACCCAGTGGTTTGCTCTGTTCTTTGGGAGTGCGCTCTTGAAATAGAGCCTCTAATATTATTTAACACTTCCTTCAATACATTCAACAGTGTTATACAGATGTCCTGTTTGCTGCCTGTATATTAAGCCCTGAACTCTAATTTCTGCAGAGGCAATTTCAAACTGGCCTTCCATGACGGTCTGTTCTATTCCATGTGCTTTAAATGTGGCTATTAGCTGGCAGTTGTTTCACAAATCCTTTGTGCTACATGCCATAATTATGATTAATGAAATGCTTTACTACTTCATACTGTCTCGGAGCTGTGTGTGTGTGTGTTTGGGAGGGAATTCATGTCTGTATTAGCCTTTTTACGATGATATATGTGATGTGTTTATGTGATTTGTACATGTAACTGTATGGCTGAGAGAGCAGGGCCCATTTCTACACTGCATCAATCTTCATGATAAGATTCCTGTCTAAATGTTTGGCGTCTCTTCCTCGTTTCGTCTCGCATTCCTGTTCTCTTTCATTTTGCCTTTTATTTTCTCTTACTTGGCCTGCAACCACCCACCATCTCTCTGTGCCTGGCCCTCCTTCATTCTTGCTCTCTGCATGTGCTCCTCTTTAGACCCCCCTCCATCCCTCTCTCTCTCCCAGGCATCGTTCTACTCTCATGAAACAGGTGTCCCTTCATTAATAAAGTCCTGCTCTACCACAGTAATGAAGAGGATGAAAGATAATACTTAACATGTATGCGTGTTATGCTACAAACCAGAACACATTGCACTGCATAGCAAACCCACTCCCCTTTCTCTCCCTGCAAGCAAACGCACCAACATGCAGACGCATTGGCCGGCTGGCTACAAATAATTCACTTCATTACCCTTGTATGGCTGTTATTGAATGTTAGTAAAGCATTTCCAAGCCCCTGTGAGCTAAACAAAACATAAACTGGGGAATTATTAGTCTAAAATTGGAATATTGAGCAATATTATGCCTCAGCTAGACAAAAAAATGTCCAGGACTGGAATGAATAACCAAACAGAGCGCACACCTGAGGCTGAAGCACAGCGTGAATCCCTCGTGCCAATGCAGGAAAGTGTACTGTAGCTAAAGCTAAAGCTTGGTTAATTTCAAGGAGAGTTTAAGTAGCTTCCTGTTGTGCTCCAAAGATAATCTCATGTCTTTTCCCTTTGAGATCCCACACGCCGAGACACACCAGCTGTCCTCCCACTCTCACACACAAACGCAAAAACTCTTCTCAAATATGGACACCGACACACATCTTCCCTTCTAGCAAATACACGTGTGCACCTTTCAATAACTGCCCATGAGATGATCTGCTTAAAGCTCCACGCGCTGTCTACTAATAGAGACGGATCAATCAATCAATTTTTAATTTCTAAAAACACTCACAGTAGCTGATGTATCTTCATATAGCCAGAGCAAATCAATCAACCTGTGAACTGAGGAGAAGAGCGGGTGGAGGAGAGAGGGAGTCGGGGGGAAACCGAGGGCTCCGAGGCCCACCGCACTCTCAACTTAATATTGTGTGCCCTCAGTTTTTATCTCCCTCTGATCCACTCTAATTCTAAAGGAGAAAATCGAATGCCCCCGCTCTAATTTCAACGAGCGACTTAACCGGCTTTGTCGTTGTCTGAAAGCTGACGACCATTGTCTATGTGTTCGGTGCTACACATTGTTCTGTTGTTTTCTCTATATTTGCCACATTCAGTCAGCAACACATCTTTTATCTAATCATTGGCCGTGCAAAAACATGTCACGTCATTCACAAAGGGCCGATAAAATGTTAACTTCCATCCTCCTGCCAAATGCGCTGGAGACAAACTGAGTGACATGGCCTCGCTCTCAATGGTGAAATATTTCCATCAGAGGCAGATTCACGCAGCTCCGAAGTGATTACGCTAACAATCCTCTGTGCTTTCCTCATTTGATCATTTGCCCAGCATTGGGCATAGTGTCTTGACTGGGCAATTTAAAAGCGATATCAGACTCACTCCGGCAATTTCCTCCAATATATTCTAATGTACAGAGAGGACACTGTAATCTGCCTGAGCTCATTGTCAGACACTGTCTCGTTCGGCTGATGGAGATGTCGTAAGAAATGGCTCCAAAAGAATCTACTAGATAACAAACAAATACTGAGCTCAGGCTACCATTTTAGTGAGCTGACATTATTGCTTTATATAAAAGTCACACAATGAGTCATGACAATGACCAAACACGGCGTCTTTAGCCCAAACATCACGAAATATATGGTAGAATAGCAGCGTTTCAGTGGGAGGGAAAACGAAGATAATGTGGAACAATAACACGACAGTATATCAACTTCACGAGGAACAAAAACATAATCCTTTTGATTAATGGATGTGTTCAGGTACATTGGATACACATATAAATGAGAAATGGTGTGAAAAGTGCAGTTCAACAACAAATTTTGATTTAGATACAGCGACAAATTTGACTCGAGATGAGATATGACACCCAATTCTGCCAACGGGGCAATGCAATCACCGCAATGCAAATCACCCGCCATCACTCACAACCGGCCAACCTGTGGCTTCACTCAGTGTGAATTACCTGTAGACAGGTAGTTAGGGCATGCAAATCACCGCTGAGTCAAACTGATTCATTTCTGTGAATCAAAAGAGAATCATGTACGACGGACAACAAATAATAAAAGCGCTGATTAGGAGTGAAAAAGAGTGATGAACGCTGATTATTTTGAGCACATTAAACTCGACATAATCGGATTATCAAAATATAATTTTCACGTCGCATTATGAGAGACGGCCGATGAAGCTGGTGTCTGAGTTCATAAATCTATCTGTAAATCTTTTTAGGCTATAAAAAGACAATTTTCAAGTGACATTTATTAGCACGGAGCCTGTTAAAGACAAGAGTCTGACTAGAAATCAGCATCTGAAATACATCACATCTTTTATTCTGTTACTGATAGAATCTACCCACTTAAATCATTCCTCAAGTGAATGAATATTAAAAAAAAAAAAGTGTCTCAATAGTCTTAAGTGGCTGTCTTGCTATAATCCATCACTGTCTTCTCTCTTGCTCTCCTCTTTTTCTGTATTCTCACACGTTCTGTTAGACTATACAGATGGAATTTGATTTCCATCTTTGAGGGGAGAGGACAGGAGAGGAGAGGAGAGGAGAGGAGAGGAGAGGAGAGGAGAGGAGAGGAGAGGACAGGAGAGGAGAGGACAGGAGAGGAGAGGAGAGGAGAGGAGAGGACAGGAGAGGAGAGGAGAGGAGAGACTTGGCAGGGATGAGAGGGCCACTTGAGAGCACTGAGACCTACATAGAATTAGATTGCTTTGGAATACACCCATGAGGTCACATTTACCATAACGAAGGTAAATCAAATGTTCAGCTGTCTTGATTGGAGAGAGAAACAGGCTAAGCAATGAATGGTTAGATAAATGATGGATAGATGGCAGATGGCACATACAAACCTGGGCCAGTTGTGAGCTTATCCCTGCCTAGAGGGCGAATAGACCATTACATAGTCTATGGCCTGCCAGACTAGATCAATCAATTACGAAAAAAATAATGGAAAGCTAAAAAAAGCGCAAGATCATTCTTATGTATTTCATACCTAGTTTCTTTGATGGTGCCCTTCGTGACAGATCTGATATAAAACATGGAATATATATAGATATAGCTGGCATGCAATACAAAAAATTCATTGGGAGAAAGCAATTTTCAGACCCAGGTTTGTAGTTTGACCCAACACAGACACCCATACCTGTTTCATTCCTCCGTCATACCATGCTGGTTACTGCTTCCCGACAAATGGAGGTAGACGTATGGATGGAAAAACATAAGAGAAGACACAAGAGAGATGGTGTAGTGAGATGAGTAAGGTGGAACATGAGGCATATATGGAGTACACACAGATGACTACAAGCACATGGATGAACATGGATGGGGAGGCACACGAAGGAGCACGGAGATGTGTTTGAGTGATAGGAAACAACACGGGCAAATGTGGTCACAAACATTGACCACCACAGCCTATAACTCAATGGGTGACGTGTCTAGTGAGTATACCAAAAGCCATTTGGAAGAGTAAAATAAGTGGGAGCTGAAAATGAATCATAGCAAAATGTTTTGATGAATGGATTTTTTTTTTTTGTTTCAATACATGGTGCTAGGTAGTATTAAATGATGCACACAAAACACAGTTCAAAAATAAAATCCGCTGTGTACATGTTTTACACGCACGCACACAGACAGAGAGACAGACTGACAGACTCACAGGTGTGTAAGAAAATATGGATACACATGAGTATTGCCATATAATGTTTTGCGATACTGTATCGATTCTCCAAAACACTGTATCGATTTTTAATTAACCTCTTAGGAATCCGCCTGGCAGCTATTTGATCTTTCGGAGGTTGTAGCAGACTCAGTTTTAAAGCTAGTTTGAAAATACAGGTATCATATGAGACTAGAAAACCTAAGGAATCCATTGGTACCAACCACGCGAAGGAGGCTAAATAACGCTCCAAACTTGCACTAACTTTTGCAGAGGAAAGACTGGCATGGCCATTTTCTAAGGGGTCCCTTGACCTCTGACCTCAATATACAGTATGTGAATGAGAATGGGTTCTATGGGTACCCACGAGTCCTCCCTTTACATACATGCCCACTTTATGATAATCAAATTTAATTTTAGGGCAAAAAAACATGCAGTTATTTGCTTGCAGTATATATGTGTTATTTTCACCTCTTCTAAACTTGTGTATTTTAATATTTCTGCATACTGGGGTCCCTAAACCGTCTTGAAATTGCATAAATTGGGTATCACTGTATAGCTGAGACTCTTGTGGATCCACTGAGTCCAATTGTATTCATGTGTAAAGATACTAGCCTCTATAGTAGCAATTTCAATAGTGACCTTTTTTACTCAGATTTTATACATATGGTGGTGTTCTTTATACTATGACAGTTTTCCTAAAATTACATTTGATATATCGCCTTGCTTACAGTATCGCAATATATTGAATCGTTACCCCTGTATCATGATACGTATCGCATCACCAGATGCTTGAATACACAGCCCGACAAACAGACAATAATCACTCACAAAGAAGCAAGCTTTATCAACAAGATTCCAAAGAGCGTGGTGATTCTCAGAAGAGAGTAATTGTACTTGTACCAATACCACAAAGAGATTACATGTGACAGTAAGAGAGCCGTTAGAGATCTGTGTGATTAGCTGTTTGTGCTTGTGTGTGTGCTGTAAGTACATGTGCCACATATACAAGCCCAAAAATGGCCTGTGTTATATGTAAAAAAGCAGTATCTTAAGGAGAGGGCTTAAACCGGATCTAATATACAGCAAAAAGGCCTTTCAGTCTACCACAGTTAGAGCAAATGTGTGTATCCTAACCCTCAAGCCTACCATACACAAACACACATCCACTCACAAAAGGCATGCATACAGTATATTTACACAACAAACGCACATAAAAAAATCATCAGCAGTAATTTGCAAAAGGAGATAGGACAAGAAAACTGTGTCAGTAGAAGTAATGGTGATCTGAAAAGGGAAGTGGGGAAGAAGACAGAGAGAAAGAGAGAGAGAGAGAGAGAGAGGAGCCATGAAAGGCAGCAGCACTTGGAGAGGACGCCAAGACAGTAGGAGGTCTGGAAAAGGGACAGAGAATGGTGGCAGATGAGAGGAGGATCAAAGACCAGGACGACAGGATAAAGAGCGGAGATGCCAGTTCAATTTAGGATTTCTGAAAATGGCCTCTATAGTTGAGAGACATACTCAGTACTTTCATAGCAATAATGCTATGTTATTGGTGCAAAATCATCACTGTAGCCAGGATAAAAAATAAAATGATAGCAAAATAAACTGCCATTTATGATGTTCAAAACAGGTGGAGAACACGTAAAATGACAAGCATGCAATTATGTCTGCTTAAAGCTGCAGTGGGTAGAAATTGAGCAAATATGATTAAAAAAAGTTATTTTTATAAAACAGTGAGACAGGTAATCTGAAAATAATCATGTTCCTCTGTGTCCTTCAGTGTCCTCCAATGTCCTCCGGTGCTCCTAACTGCATCTGCAAGATTTCACTTACCGGAGGAAAACAACCAGTCAGAGCTGATCTGGAGTCTGCCGTCCAGCTGCCGTCATATGAGAGCCGGCTGTCAATCACTCGCGAACTCCGACCAAACGGTCAAACTAGGCAGCGCTGATCAAATATGAATCAATATTCTGTTACTGTAATGCCTATTTCTCGCCTCAAATGTTTTCAGAAACATCTTGTAGTGTTTCGCGGCCTAGTTTGACCGTTTGGCCGGAGTTCGCGAGTGATTGACAGACGGCTCTCATAGACAGCAGACCTCAGATCAGCTCTGACTGGTTGTTTTCCTCCGGTAAGTGAAATCTTTCAGATGCCGTTAGGAGCATCGGAAGACACAGTAGGACACAGAGGAACATGATTTTTTTCAGGTTACCTGTTTCGTGTACTACTGTCTCGATATAGCGACCGTTTTATAAAAATGACTTTTTTTAATCATAGTTGCTCCAATCTTGCCTAATTCAGCTTTAAGTTAGAATAACAAGAGTTAACAACTAACCACCTTAGTGACAAACGCTGTAAATTCAAGCATATTTTGTGGAGTGTTACAATCTACAATCTTTTCAGAGTGACGTTCAACTTCATAACCAGTAAATGTTCAATACTCAAAACGCAGGGTTCCGTTGGACGAGATTACCTCCTGTGACATTTGAAATTTGCGAGTAATTCCCATCTACGGGACACCCCCTCTCTTGTTTGTCGTTCTCTCTGCTTGTATGAATAAAAACTGTTGCCATCCATTTTTCAGGGAGAGAAGTTCAACCGTGCTTCCTGTCAGGCTTACACACCAATTGCAAATGAAATTACTCGCTCTTTTTTTTGGTTAGGGAAATCAATAGGAGTGATACATTTCAATGATTTCCATTGTTGCACCTTGCTCTTGCTAAAAAAATATTATATCAATATTAATTTGATCAAAAGTGTATTTGATTTCATGGAATTTCATACATTAATCTAGAATCAACCCCTTTGTAAATGCACCCCTGATAGTGCTGCTTCTAACTAAGACGTAACAGTGTAAGGCTTATGCACAGAAAGAAAATAATCTTTCCGAATAGAAAGACTACTCACTACAAATGGGGCCATCTCACTGTTGCCCTCACTTTTTTGATACGTTTAGAGCTGCAGAATACCCAATGAGGATGGGAGCCATTATGAATTAATCATTCAAGGTGAATGCGAGGAAGGTTGCACAGAGGGCGGCATAGTAAAGAGAAAATATGGCATACAATTAAGGTGCGAGTTAGGGAATATTATATGACTTGCTATGACAAAATGAAACAAAACACAGAGTGAGAATGAGCGAGGGAAGGAGAGAGAGGGATGTCTCTTGACGCCCCAGTTAAAATGTTAATCTGGTCTCGACCTTTTGGAACATATCTAAAGGGGCTGAGAGCCAGCAGGCGCACGCACATACACACACACACGTACACACACACAAACACACACACACGCCTGCTGCAGTCAAACTACGGGCCCCTGATTATGTTAACCCGCTACTCAAATAAATAAATATGTGGCCACAGATATGGTGTTTGGTTCTGAAAGCTGGGGAGCTGGGAGGAGCAGGAGGGACACAAGAAAAATGATGGAGAGGAGAAAGGACAGAAGGGAGACAGAAACAGGTGGCGGATAAAAAAAAAAAAAGAAGGACAGAGAAGATTTTGAGGAGAGGGAGAGGGAGACGAGGCAGAAAGTTCCTCTCTTCATTCATTACTGATAAGAGCAGTTGTAGGTCAGCAACATGACACACACTTGTGCAGGAACGCATGCGTGCTGCAGCGCAGACTGTGCATTATATTAAAACTCAAGATGTCATGTTTTTATGGCTGCAGGATTATGGCCAAAATGATGATAAGTTGAATCAATATTGAGATCACAATTATTTATCACGATTATTCATTGATTTTAATTGCACTTTCACATTTAGATAAACAGAGCGCTGCTTTCTCTTCCATGTTGTGCCACATTCCTGCTAATGTACAAATCTTAGCATCAAAATAATACTTAAAATTAGGTTCTTCCTCACCTGAATTCAGTGCATTTCTGTTTTGACAGGCAAAACGAGTAATATAGAGTATATTATTCTTCTATGGATTCTTCTCTGGACTGTAGCTGCAACATTCAGGAAAGTTTTTCACAGGCTGCCGCTGTAGGGTGCGCATGCAGCAGCATGACAGCTCCCCAAAAGTGAAGTCAAAACATCTGGATCTCCCCCTGGTGGCTAGCTGTTAGTTTAGGAAGCACTTGATTTGATGTGCAGCGGAGTTTTCTATGAGCAGAGCACGCATTTTAAATGTCAATATTGCAGGCGATCACGTTCATTTACTTGTAGGAAACCAAAATTGTGATAATATTCGATTAATTATGCAGCCCTACTGCACCCTTCCATCAAATATTTTAGATGTGTTGTTTATCATTTTAGACACATTTCCCCAAAATTCAGCCTGGCATATTTGGTAACTTGGTTGGCAAGAAACACACACAGACACACACTGGATGCTTCGTCCTCCTAAAGCCTTCACAACTTTGTCATTGAATAGACTATTGCTTTCTACTACTATTCGTCTTTCACCTCTCCTACAGTATCTGTCTTCCCTCTCTTCCCCCCCCCTCCACCCTCATCATTACCCTCTCTCCTATCTTCATAAATCTATATCCTCCACCTTGTCCCCTTTGTGTCTGAACTTGTACCCATCCCTCTGCTCTTCTTTCCTTCTCATACTTTTCTTTTTTATTTTGTTTGCCACCTTAACTCTACTTTCCTTTATAAGGACTCCACACTTGAAGCTAAAGGAGATCGTGCCTTTGAGGTTGTACTGTAGGTGCTGGACTTTGGTACTCAAACCGCCATTGGGCTTCAGATCGGTGGACACTGAACTCTGTAAAATAGCAGCTCGAGATCCGCCTGCTTCGTCTTTTTTAAGTTTTACCATTCTCATATGGCGCCTGTAATGTCAACAGCTGTTAATGTTTATTGGCGCTCATACACTTTATTCTCTTACACAGTCTCCTTTTTTTATTCGTCCTTCATTTCCTTTGTCCTTGACTTGACTGCTTCTCCTACTTTCCTTTACTTCCCTCCCGTCCTGTCCTGTTCATTTACCCTCTCTGTTTCTCCTGGCCTTCTCAAATCCTCTCCTCATCTTTCCCTTTTTCCTCACGTCCTCGTCTTCCACTCTCCTTCTCCACCTCCTCCCGTCCTTCTGTTCCCCTTTCCCGCCTACTCCGGTGTACCCGGTGTCATTGTTCGGATAATTATTTATTAACGTGTTTATGTCGCCGCCGTCCCTGTCTGTTGCTGCCATCTGTGCCCAGTTAGGTGCCCGCCTCCCTGTGCCGCTCTGCCCTGCCCGTGGGGGCAGAGAGCCATACATGGGGGCGCAGATCAGAGACACCCACACACAAAAACACACACACACTCTCTCCTTCTCTGTTCCTTCTTTTCTTTGACTCACAAACCCACACACGCACACACCGTCTGCTGACAGCCCCCTCTCTCCCCTGCGCTGCCCCTGGGGCGAGGTGGGGTTAGCTGGGATGAGAGGCACGCAGCAGTAGCCACCACAGTCCCTTCTGTCCTGTCCTGTTCCTTTTGCTCTGTTCTCTTCGGTCAGCACTACGTATAGATGAAGGAGGTGGCAGCAGGAGCGGTGTTACCTCGATAAAGTTATTTAGAGGACGCGGGAAGAAGGCACATATAGACAACTAATTATGGATTAATGGTTCATGAAGCTTTGACAGCCATATAAGGCAAGTTAAAAGCACTGTATTGTTGTTGCTTTACTTTTTTCCACCCAATGCTCATGATGATAAAAGCACAAAAAAAGCTGTGCTGGGAAGCTATAAACAGCTTGTTAATGCTTGGGCTATCTGTATACATGAGAAGAAATGTCGCCTTCACCTAAACAAATCCAGATTTGGGCTTCTCCTTCCGATCAAGGCAATATTTCTAACGGATACATCATATTGCGCTGCGATGTATAACACGCTAATGCCCGCCTGAGCCCAATAATGAAGGATTAAAGCATCTGACTGAGTGCCATCCTCACCATGTGGTGATGTGACGAAGGGAGGAGGAAGAGGGGGGGTGGACAAAGAGAGAGGAAAGAAAACACAGAGAGATAAAGAAGGAAACAAGGAGACGGAAAAAGCCTGTGGGACTGCGGGGGGGGGGATGTGATCTTGCATCCTGGATCTCAATAAGTAAACAGAACAAATATTCTCCATCTCTTCTCCTCCTTCTCTGCTCTTCTCACAAGCCATTCCAAGTCCCCTGTTGTCCATTCTCTCATCATGATCTCTATCTGTTGGCAGTCCGTCTCTCTCATCTCCTCCGCTCCCCACGGCAGCTTTCTTTCATCCCCTCGTTTTTTGCTACATTTCTCGCTGCATTTCTTCAGCTCTCAGACGTCTCATAGCATCAGGTTTTTTTTTTTGTCTTTTACATTCCTACTTCTATCTAACTAAGCTCCCTCTCTCTCTCTGTACGTTTGCACGAGTCGAACTTTCTCTCTCCGAGTAGAAGACCAGGAGCCAGGCTGGTAGAGGATGTGGTCCTGCAGTTGCTTCTATCAAGGAGCGTTAGAGGAGTGTGGGTACTTCCTCGGGGATAGTGCCTCATTAGTGTGAATGGTACACAGGAGAGCATGTAGAGACTGTGTGTATATGTGTCTGTTTGAGTGCCTCTGTCTATAATTAGGAGTCACAGCGAGTAGCGCTGTGGATCAGAGTTAGATAAGTGCTCTGGCAGCTAGCCAGCAGTGGAGCTAGCCTCATGTGTGCACACACACACACAGACAAACATGCACACACACACGCCCACACAGACAGCTCCCACCTCTGAGGTTCTTGTGTGGCTGTGCAGCGTGGTTGTTGGGAATGATTTGGCTTCCGACTCCTCTCAAAAGTACCACCTGCAGATGGCAGGGGCCAGTTGGATGTATCCAGTTTTACCTCGACAATATCTGTCTCTGGCTGGAAACCACATCCACGGATGCACACACCCACACACCTGTACTTTATCATCTGAGGCAGGCAACAAGGGAACCACAATGGGTACCCAAAACAGACGATCAAAGGCATAATACGACCACGCATGCACGCACGCGGAAACACTCAAAATAGGGAATCGCTCTTGCCCTCATTCAACCCCAGAAGGGACAGCTCACACACATGTGCAAAACACACACACACACACACAACACTTCCTCCGGCATGCGTCCTCCACCTGGGTAAAGGAATCTTTCATCTCGCCGTGACTGCCACTGGGCAGGCTTGCATACCCACACACACACACACACACACACACACACACACACACACACACACACACACACACACACATTCCCTCTCTCCACCTGCTACCCCTTCCCACTATGTTGATATAAGCGAACCACCTCCACCACCCCGCAAATACCTACACAAACACAAGCACTGACTTTGCTTGGCAACCAACAAATGCAAATGTGTGTTTACACACTGAAGCATAAAGAGTCAATGTATTGACAAATGAATTCATAAAAGTTCAGAAAGCTCTGGTCCACTTAGAGCCTCCTCTGTCAGCCCTTTATGTAGAACTGCAAAACACTTCACCCTAATTTAACAGTTTACGGCTTTAGTCGGACTTTTAAGACTGTAGAATAGATGTGGTGTCTGTGCAGCTTTATGATGCCATTGCTATTTGTTTGGGTGGATGAAATGTGGTCAAGACTGAGATGGAGCTCAGCTTCGGTGAACGAGCAGGAACCATCGCGCATTTTGTGACTGCTTGAGAGGCAGATTTGGCCCCAAACATACGCCTCTTTAACCCTAATGACTCCTTGATGGAGCTTTAATTAGCAAAATTGCCACCAAGACACACATAAAAAGAGGTGCAATTAGCCGTTGCTATGGTGAAAAGTACTGACTTTGTGTTTCTAAAGAGAAATCAGGGGTCTTTTCCATTAACTTACAGAACATGCCGTCTGTGTCTTTTTTTGGCACAAGCATCTAGTGGACATAATACGAACTGCATCACGAGGCTTTTCTGGCTTCAGCTCTCAGACATGGTGGTTGCCACTTGGTTTCACCTTGCTGAATAAATGAGGTTTTGGCTCATTAATGTTGTTTGTCCTGCAACAGGTCCAGAAGTGACTAATAATTCAACAGCACAGCATTACTGTCAGTCCTTGAGGAGTTTAATGAGCAAAAACAATCGCCAAGACACACACACACACACGCACGCACACACACACACGCTCTCAAAGATGATGAGGGAGTTCAAATCTGGATGTTTGTGTAAAAATATCTCAACTACACACACACACACACACAGACAAACAAACATACACAAGCATGGAAGTGTGTAGGTGCCCTTGCGCAAATGGAGCAAACAAATGAAGCTCTAATGGCTCTCACTGTCTTTTTATGCATTGACCTTCAAACACAGCGGTTATATCCCTGAGAAGCACATGTGTGCACACACAGACACACGCTCACATAAACAAATCAAACCCCAGAAACAGGTCCTTGGTACTTCACGGTGAACATTAGATGTGTCCTTATTGAGAGTTTGTGCATGTGGAGTCTGGACTTTGTGTGCATGTATGAATGCCTGTGTCTGTGAATGTGTGGGTTACGTAATGTGTAATCAAGCGTGGTTGAGCGGAGGGTGGTCACAGCCTGTCTGGATAAGGTCACAGGTCACAGGGGTCAATAAAAGGTTCTACAGTGCTGTGACAGGTTGGGGTTACAGTTCATAGTGCACTGGCAGACGGGGTTAAAGTTCATACATGGACAGGAAGAGGAAGGCTGGGACACAGCATTCACACATCGGTGCTCTTAATCCTAAAGCATGCTCAGCTTCAGTACAATCCAGCACAGTGCGGGTAGGTAGGTAGGCAGGAAGCAGGGAATATACACATGAGAAAAAAGTAGACTTTGTTTAGCTTTCCTCCCCGGAGGCATTTTCACTTTGGGAAATTCCTGAACTCCCCAGCAACATAATATTTTCTGTGCAGTGTTTCACACTACAGCATTACTTTAAAATGCAACAAGTTCTACCTTATTTTCACTGTAAATTACAATAAGCTCATGTCTGTCTGTTTTTTTTTTTATGTTGGAAGGCTGTTGATGAATTTCCACAAATGGAGGAAAAATAAAGTTCACCTTTATAATAGGGCTGTCAAAGTTAACGCGATAATTATGCGTTAAGGCAAATTTGTTTTAACGCCACTGATTTATTTAACGCATTAACGCAATTGATATTTCAGAGGTTGTAGCCGGCTCAGTTGTAAAGCTGGAGTGAAGATACTGATATCATATGAAACTAAAAAAACCTAATGAATACATTGGTACCAACCATGTCATACTAGCTTGTCGCTCCAAACTTGCTCTACATTTTGGCGAGGAATAACTGGCATGGCCATTTTCAAAGGGGTCAAATCAGCACACTGACACACTGACAGCTGTTGTTGCCTGTTGGGCTGCAGTTTGCCATGTTATGATTTGAGCATATGTTTTATGCTAAATGCAGTACCTGTGAGGGTTTCTGGACAATATTTGTCATTGTTTTGTGTTGTTAATTGATTTCCAATAATAAATATATACATATATTTGCATAAAGCAGCATATTTACCCACTCCCATGTTGATAAGAGTATTTAATACTTGACAAATCTCCCTTTAAAGTACATTTTGAACAGATACAAAATTTGCGATTAATCGCGATTAACTATGGACAATCAGGCTATTAATCACAATTAAATATTTTAATCGATCGACAGCCCTACTTATACTACAAATCCCTGATTGGTTGGTTAGTTGTTAGGATGCCAGTCTCCTTTATAGAACTGGACAGTGCAAATAACATCTTGTAATTACAGGATGTATGAATACAGTTCGCATATTGGAACAAAATACACATTTTGTTCCTTTCAAATGAGCTAGAATCGTTCAGGTATGTTGGATTTGCCATTTTGAGCACTTGAATACCCTGAAACCAGAGTGTTCTTCACGTTGTTCAATATCTGAAACCATGTCATTTGTCAAGATCATTGGCTTATAGCAGAAATGATCTGCACCATCGAATTGCAATAAAAGAGAAATTACCTGTACCACTGACTTACGCTTGAACAGAGATTTTTTTCCCCCTCTGACTTAAACCACAGAAAATATTATATTGATTTTTACATTGACTTCCAACAGACAGAGCTGTTCTGTTACATTGATTTAAACCAGAAAAGAGATGATCTTGGTGCCAAGATCCTTTAGGGTCACCATCACTTTGGGTAGGATTATTTAAGAGGCAGCATTCTTGTCTACATTACAGGACAAGGCAGTGCAAGGTAGCATTCTTAACTCAGAGGGTCTCCATACCAGGATGGATTAAAACTGTCTTGCCTTAACCTATCCGCTATCATTTCACTTCACATAACCAGCAGATTATGTGTCAGGCTTGTCAAGGGCATGACAAATCTGTATCTTAGTCATTAATTAATATTGAACTCAAGTGTGTAAAGTGTGTAAAACCACATCATTACTACACTGAGAAACTTCAATCGATTCTGATTGTGGAAAACAAATGGACTAGGCACTGTATTAGCTGATTTGTGAAGTAAAACAACTGCAGAAACGAGTTCAATTAGCCTTTAGAGCCTTGCAGATTAATCAAGCCTCAGTACCAAGACCCCCTGTTTTCCCATCTAGTATGGTACATTAAGGTAGACCACTACAAGACACAGTCACGTCCAGTCAGGTGATATCAGAACAGAGACACTCACTCAGTTGTCTCCTTGACGACAAAGTGGCGCTCCCGTGCGCCTTGATGCCCTGGAAACAGAAGACATGTTGACACAAAGAACAACCAATAAAAAAAAATAAAAATAAAAAAAGAGAGAAAAATTAATAGAAAAGAGCAAGCATTACACATCTGGAACACTTATTTGATCACAGCTCAGTCATTCCTTATAAAACACTAATACAGAGACACAACATCGGTAATAAATGAAATATTCACAACCACTCTCATTGTTCGAGTTCAAGTGCTTTTCAAAAATGTACAAACTTCTCATAAAAACAGACAACAATCTCCCACGACCGGTCCAAGATTGGGAAAAAGATCTCGTTGTCACCATCGATAGCAACTCCTGGATGCACATCTACAATAACACCTTCTCAATGACGCACAAACTCCAAACTGCAACTTACTCAATACACAATTCTACACAGAGTTCAACTCTCAAAATATAAGCTACACAAAATGTGACTCACTGACAACAACACCTGTACACACTGCACATTAAACTCCTGGCTCTGCCCCTATTAACCAAACATTCAGGAGAAATATAGCACATAAAATATCCTCAACCGTAGATCGCAGTATTCCAGTCTCCCTTCTGTATGTCTGCTAGGGGACCTCTCCTCAGTTGAACCGCCACTGAAATATGAACAATCCACACTAGTCGCCTTAACAGTCGCTAAAAAACAATATTACTAAACTGGAAAGACAGAAATAACCTCTCAACATCCCAGTGGTACCTTCTATATTCTCTACTATCTGAGTACATGTCAACAGAAAGACAAATAGCATTAAAAAACAACCCAATAGATTCATTTCACAGATGTTGGGCCCCATTCATCAATATCACCCACCTCAGTAACAACCTCCCCCTACTGCCAGTGACACCAGTGCCCCCACCTCCACATACCTTAATATAATAATTAATAATAATTATTATTAATAATAATAATAATAATAATAATAATAATAGAGTATAAAAGTATTATTATTATTATAATATAATAATTATTACTATCGTTATATTTTTAGCATTATTGTTATTTTTTATTTATTTAAGATGTTGTTACTAGAATTATTATGTCTATTATTTCATCCCTTTTTTTGTTATGTTTGTTTTGTTTTGTCCGTACATCACCTTGTTTTATTTATCTTTTCTTGGGTTTTGTTCCTCTGTTCTTATCATTGTTGTACCACCTGTAAAGTCACTGCTGTTTTGTTTTTGCACGATTAAAAAAAAAGAAAAAGAAAAAAAAAAAAGAAAAGAAAAACATCCCAACCATTATTGCTATAATCACACATAGTTGATTTCTGAACATGAAATAAATGTCACTTCACCTGCCGTCTCCTATTGGGTAATGTATCTAGACCATGTGAGCACATTGCTAATATTAGCTAGTTCTAAAGCTTATAATTTAATGGAAAAAATTGGAAGCAGAATTTCTTTCCCTTTCACCTTTTTGTAAGCTCTGCTCTTTTCAGTTTTTTACTTGCATTATTATTATTAAGTGTAGGCTGTTGCACTTACTTTCACAAGGAGGTCAAGTAAGAAAAGGTATTATTCTATTCCAGTATTATTAGATTTGAGTGCAGTTGAGTTTGAGTGGATCATCAAAACATCAAAACTGAAAAGGTTTGAGAAGTGGGGAACACTTCCTTGCTCAGTACTTGCCTCATTAGTATCCTATATAAAGTGATGACAATTCTCAGTATATCTTGGGAACTTTATGGAAAGTTGACATTCATTTTGATCACATTTTACTTCTTGCTCCACAGTACAGTACCTGAAGTGAAGTGGCTTTTAGTTTTTATAGTCATGGCTCCTTGAATACTTCGTCATTCCGATACCGCTACCAGTATCGGAAAGGCGTCCAATACTGCCCAAAATTCGGGATCAGGTATCGGCGAGTATGCCAGTCTATGCACCGATGCGATACCATCATTTACTAACCCAGAAAAAAATCAACTTGCTTAACCGGAAATCAATTCTTCTTCGTCGCTCCAAAACAGTGGCCTTCACTGTGCGGTCGCCCTACATGTATCATGGCTGCCACTGGCAACTACTGTTGTAGAGCAGCGAAGAAGAACTGATTGCAGGTAGTTGACATGACGATAGCAAACAACAACAATGCGGTGCTAGTGGAGAGTGTAACGGTAGTCAGAGTGAGGAAAATGTCAACCATTTGGCAACATTTCACAGTGTAAAATCCAAAAAGTAAAACTGAATAATAATAGAAAGTTCTATTGCATTCATTCTCTGTATGTATTTGTTCGTGTTTTACAAGCGTTTGACCTGAGCCAGGCCATACAACAAAGATAGTAAACATATCACATCCATACACGGTCAGTAGTAAACAGCTGTTTATTATTATTAATAATAATAATAATAATAATAATAATAATAATAATAATAATGATAACAACTAAATCTGTTTTTAATCAGACCGGTATCGGATTGGTACTCGGTATCGGGCGATACCGCAAGTTCAGGTATCGGAATCGGTATCGTGAAGGAAAAAATCGTATCGGACATCTCTACCAGGTTGTCTTACATGCGCTCCAACATTAACACTGTTCAAAAGCAGACAGAAAACATCCCTCCTCACTTGGAATTAAATGTGCGATATAAATAAAGTCTTGCTTGCTTTGGTCTGGCAAAAAAAAAAAAAAGATGGTGATGAATGTGTTTGTAATCCGAATCCAATTTGTGGATTGGTGTGGCATGTGTGCATATTCAATAAATATCTTTCTGTTTGTCAACAAAAAAAAAGAAAAAAGAAGAGGGAATGGAGACAAATCAAGCTCCAACACTGCCTGCCCGCTAATGTCTATTTATCAGTGGCAGACTGTCATTTCTCATTCTGTGTAAATAACTGCAAACAGGTCTTTGCGAAGTGAACAAATAAATACAAGGACTGAACGCCGCTGTGTCTGTGTGTTTGAGAGAGAGAGTGATAGAGAGAGGGGAAGAGAAGGTGGAAGGTGGACTATTGCACGCAATGTTTTTGTAAGTTATTAATAACTTATTCGGAACGCTGCTTTGTCACTTTTTGACCCGCTCGCCTGAACCCGTGATATTGTCTACTTAAGCTTACCCGAACACGCCTGACTTGCGGGACCCGTGGTTTGAGGGCAGGGAATGAAATAAGCACCTTCCCTCTGCCAAATACAGTGTAAATGTTGGCTGTGGCAGGTAGAAAATTCCAGGTCACCTGCTGCCACCATGGCAGATAGATTCTCCTTATATTAAGAAATATTATTTTTATAATAATTAAAAATAGTCAGGGATTAAGGTTACATGATATATTCCACATTTCTACTGTCTGTCTGGTACCATTGACTCAGTGTTTATAATTCTAAAGCGTTCTACATAGATTTTCAGAAGTGTGTGGGTAGAAATGTTCAGTGGCAGGTGAGGAAAAAACTTCATTTCAAACCCTGGTTGAGTCTACCAGCGCATCACTACAGCTTACAAAGTTGAATACTGGTTCATTTTGTCATCTGTAGACACATGGTCTCACTGTTAGTACAATTTCATTCATGCATTCACTCCCTCACTCATAGCTATAGTATGCTAGTGTCTATTAAAAGACCTGGTAATGTGCACAGGCTACACACTGAACAAGGTTTCACTTGCAAAGGCGGCAATTGATGAAACGTGTGAGGTGCTTTGCGTCATTGACACCAGTTTTGATGAACAAAAGAAAATAATAGAGCTAGTGGGTGACACCGCAGCAAAGTACAGGGTTTATAAATACTGGTGGTTTGTTCTTCGTGTTCCCACACTGCCATTTGCTTGCCAAAAACTACAAATGCTACACTGATTCCACAACATAGAAGCCGTGAGACAAGGACACAGTTTTTAGGTTACTGAGCAAACATGTATACACATTGACCAAATAACAGCACTTCTATCTTTGTTATCCATAATAATATTGTCCCAGCTGGCAATGCTCTGTTCCGGTTACTAATTATTTTGAATTACAAAACAGTGAAACAAACTGCATGAAGAAATATAATTAGTAAACACTGCATCCTATTTTAATACACCAGGGAAAACACAGTTGGTCTATAAACTTGCATTTAAATGATAATTTATTATCCTGCTATTGTAATAGTCATTTATTTTGAGGAGTTCAATATGGTGTCTGCATTTTCCTGACTGCATATCAATGGGCCAGCAGTATTTGTCCTTTAGCCTCAATATGAAGGTCAGCTCAAGAGCTGAACTTTACTGTAAGTGGACATTTAAGCACACTGTATTGTTAATCTTATACTACCTTAATGTAAGGTATATATTGTTAAATAATCTTGAGTTAATACTTTTGACTGCTAAACATGCCTTAATGGAGCCAGTAATGTGTTAGTCTTGTTAGCTGATTTTAAATATTAGTTTTATTACATAAAAATTCAACTTTGGCTGTCGCAGGACAGCAACAAGCCCGTCCAATTATTTCATTCGGTCTGAATTTAGGGACTTTTGGAGCTAGTGCTGCTAGCTACCTTCAATGGAAAATAGTTGGCAACACTGGGCTGGGTTTTTCAGTTGGATAATTTTTAAATTCTAGTGTAATCTTTTTTTTTTCGTAACATTACCGACCCTAGCTTTAAGTAACAGAACAAGAACTGAAGTGGATCAGCAAATAAACACACCCAACAGTTAATAAGAGGAGAGTAGAGGAGAGGAGAGGAGAGGAGAGGAGAGGAGAGGAGAGGAGAGGAGAGGAGAGGAGAGGAGAGGAGAGGAGAGGAGAGGAGAGGAGAGGAGAGCAGAGGAGAGGAGAGGGTTGACAAGACTTGGAGTGAAACTGTAATATAAGATGAGCAATGACAAGGAGGGGCAAGGCAGGGTGAAAGAGTAACGGTAATAAAGGAGAGGAGGGAGAAGAGGGATACAGGTGAAAGGCCAACCATAAGATGAGAATGTAGGGAGGCAGAGCGAAAGGATATCAAGGAATGAATGGATGGATGAGAAACATGCGAAAGAGACAACGACAGAAAGAAAGACAGACGATGGAAGGAAATAGGAGAAAGGTAGGAAAAGAAAGAAAGCAAATGTTTGAGCAGAAGGACATGCAGTCTAAAAGCAAGAAGGATAAGATGATAGGGAAAAGGGGGGGGGGGGGGGGGGGGTGAAGACAGAGGACAGAGGGGAAAAGGTGGTAAGGTACAGAGAAAGGAGGAACAAAATGAAGATGGAGAGAGATCAGAGCAAAGCAAATGGATGTGTGCAGAAAGAATGACGTGAAAATCAAGAGCGTTTTTATGGAGAGAGGAAGAGAGAGGAAGAAAAGAAGGATTAGGGAAATCATAAAATTTATAGAAGAAAGGGAAGAAAGATGGAGGGACAAGAAGACTGACAGACGTAAAAAGAAGAATGTATAAAAACTCTAAGTAGGGCAGAAAACTGCCTCTCTCGTGCTCAGCCCCCATCTCCTCCTCTTTCTCTCTATCTTTCTTTCTTATTTCTATCCTTAGCAGCACCATTACTCAGTAAGGACTACGGCTGAACAAAATGATCTAGTTTACAGGAATAGGAGTTGGGAGACCTACATAGTCACAATCAGCGCTGGACCCCTCCATCCTCCTGCTTAAATTGGCACAGACGTGGAGAGCACTGATGACGCAGGTTCACATGATGTATGTCATCATACATATTGATTCAGGGTTCCCCAGGCCCAGGGAGAGATACGTAAAGACCAACTAGTGGCGCTCATTAGGAGTGCTTTCTCAACAGGGGGCCTGCTGAACACGATCCGTGTCGCCGCCGTACACCGCGATAATAGCTGGACATAAGTAAAGGCAAGCCAGACCAAAGCCTTCTCTTTCCCCCGACCCTCTGGATCAATAACCACCGGACAAAAACATCCCCAGAACAAAGGCAAAAGAAAAAGAATCGATGGCAGGTCTGCTTTAGTTTGCAGTGTTCATTTTCACACGGCTGAAAGGTGGCACGAGTTAGCCAGAGATATAACAGCTACTGAATGGAAAAAGCTTTCGTAAGCAGGTGGAGTCAGCGATTATGAGAAAAATTGTTGATATTTGAACTCCCAAACAAATACCCCCCCTCCAGATTTACCATCCCTCTCCCTCCCACACTGCCTTCCTCTTTATACACCCACGGCCTTTCCTCTGTCCTGTGCATGAGCACCAACTGCCCCTGTTGCTGATTGGCTGGAATAGTGTTGTGTTGCCCATTTACTGAGCCAGGGCTGTGTATGAACACCATATTTTTTTTTTTTCCGGGCTCACACAGACAGCTTATTATTAGAATCACTGACTGCACGTTTAAATGTACTAAATACGGGATTGGGAGCATTTCTATTGCCTCTCAACGGATCTCAACATGGCGAGCCGTGTCTTGCAGCTAACGGTTCTAACAGCGCTAAACAGTGCAAACAACGGCGAAAGTGCTGACAGAGCTAACAGTGTTTACCTGAGAGGGAATCAGAGGGTAGGTGTTACTCTTCAACGACGCATTACTCCATGACATTACTCCGCTATATCTTTACATAGCAAATAGTTGTTTGCTGCAACATTAATGCTCTAGATATCTAATTTTGCACCTTTATTTATTAAGAAGCATTCATGAAGATGTAGCAGGGCTCCACTGAAAAATCTCTTTCTGACCTCAGTTCATATGACACAGTACTATCAAAGTGATATTTACTGACAGTAACGACGCATTTGTGATGAAAGCTGTGGATATTAGTCATGATGATTTGCAAATAAAGATTCTGATGACATGATATATCACACTTAATGTTGTACTTCGATTCCAGATAAAACACTAAAAGGATGAAGAAGAGAAAGGGTCTACTGGCCAGGTGAGGACATATCAGATGATGATCTAACCAGAAAAACAGGCTGGAAAGATCCAAGTCCAAGAACAAATGTCCAAACACCCAAAGTACAAAACTAGTTCTCTCAGATGAAAAATGAACAGCTGTTTTTTTTTTTACAAATGTTAAGCACATAGTCCATTTTAAACTGTAAGGAAGCCTCTTGTGCTTCTTTTCTTATTTTTTTTTTTTCCTAGACAACTTTAAAGGATTGTCCTGCACAGGGATTCGGTGTCAGCAGAGTAAACAAATCCTCTTCTAAGAGATTCCCATCTGAACCTCATGCTTTTTATAGGGTCTCACAGGGACATATCTGATTATACATTCTCTATTTTTACTGCCCTGTCTTGGCACTAGCTGTCAGTTGTTTTGGGCTTTCTCACATATCTAATAAGTTATCTGCCACAGCCCTGAGCAGTCTTTGAAATCACAGAAACTTATAAATCTGCTTTTTAGAACAAGGACTTGTTGCAAAAGGCATAACCCATAAAAATGAAGTCCAATATATTGTTGAATTAATTATTGTTCTTACAAATAGTAGCAGCAACTAAATATGTCAAATGTTTCTCATATAGCTCTTTTTCACTTCCATCTATCAACAACATCTGATGCCCTATCTGCGAAATATACAGTATATATATCAAATCACTTACTAACCTTAATATGACAAAACAAGTTTCCATAAATAAATTGAGTTATCTAACCCAAGGAGATGATTCCTCTGCAAATAAAATGTCACTTTATACCTCCGTATACTTCTTTTGAGACGGAGAGAGAAGAAAAGCAGTATGAGAGACAAAGAGGGAAGAATATGTATGATCTACTTATGTGTTTCTCCATTCAAATGTAAAAGCCCCGATATACGATCCTCAACTATCCCTCCGCTCCTCTCACTCTTCTCAGAAGCTACTAAAGAGAGAGGGGTGGCTTTTAAGCCAGGAAAAAATGACAGAAACAAGTGCAAATTCGCAATAGCTGCGACCACATATATGCATCCATGTGTTCATGCATTCACACAACCTCACAAAAACTTGACCTCCGTGGCAAATTTCTGCCTCCTAGGTCGAAAACTGCGGCCGCCAAAGGGTGGGGACATTTTTGTGGACCGACAGAGCGAGCTACAGAGCTGCTGGTCGCAGCTAAAAAGGGAGGCAAAAAAAAAAAAAGTAAAGTTGCGCAAATCTAGGGAGAATAGAAAACGACAGAGAAGAGAGTGAGAAAGACAGAGCGAGGAAGGAAACAAGAGAAAGCTAACCATCAAGAGCTTTTGATTCCCCCCATAAAATGTTCCTTTTAAGAATGCCCATGAAATTAGCTTGCTGAAAGAAAGCAATCTCAATCGATTCAATCCCCTCTAAAAAACTTTCAAACAGCCACCATACCTCCAGCTCTTAAGAGTCTCTGCGGGACATAAAATAGATTCTCGCCTTTTCTCTCCAACCCCCCCTCTTTTTTTTCCTCTCTGTCTTACTCTTTCTCAGTTTCCCTTAGACCTTACCTGCCATCTCGATGTTGGCACGCTGACAGAAAGAGGAAAAATCTTTAAGTGCAGAACTGAAAAATGGATGCTGGTCCACACTTTTCAAATTGTGTTGGGCCCTCTCATTACACTGCCACTTGCCAGCTGCAGGTGGATAATATCTGGATCTTCCTTACAGCAGCTCGCTTCACAAGGTCCCCGATTATCATGTGCATATATGTATATGTAGAGCCCCCTGTTGCTCACATATCTAAAGAATGTTTCAGTACGGAACCTACACAGGGTCAAAATTACTACAAAATAACCTTCCAATGTGTGCTATGTGGAAACGAGTAATGGCAATCTGTTGTATCTGCTAGCTAATAGATGCTTTATTTACATTTGAGGATTGAACGTTTAAATTAGGTTGTAGATTTATGCTGATTAAAAAAAACTGTCACTAATTTATTACTGTAGTTTGTAGGGCTGTCCCGAATACCATCTTTTAGGCTTGGAAGCTTCGGTGAGAAATATTCGAAGGTACTCGAAGCTTCGGGACAACGCCGCTGCCGCACTACTGTACACAATCTTTGGCAACGGTCAAAGATTCAAAGCTTCGAAGCATTCAGGTCAGCCCTAGTAATTTGCCTTCATACCTAAAATGAAAATCAGGTTTGGCTTTATTTACAGCTGAAGAAGGTCACAATGACTGGAAGGACATCTGGTACATTGAGAGAGTTTTTTCACTATACTGCATCTTAAATTGATTTAACTATGCAGAAATCAAGAAATTAAATTACTGTATGAGAAATGGAGAATATAGATGTGTGATAAATTCAAAATGGTCCATTATTCATGATAGCTTTGAGAACACAGTCTGTTTTCCATTTATTAACTAAAGCTGTGACAACTAACAAGATGAGCATCTCAGCTGTCATTTAATCTGAACTCAAAATCATGCAAACAATCACTTGAGAGCACGATGTGACGCGTCGGTGCGGGAGTGAGGCGTGCAATCCAAATAACTGTGACTTTTCTGGACCTTCCGCTCAGCGACACACAAGGTAGCCCGCTTAAAGTAGAATGAAAGAGAAACTTTGAGGCGAGTTGGGAGCCAGGAACCGTCCCCGGGACAGAGTGTCGGACGGTGGGGAAACCAGGGCAGGAGAATCCCTGATGGATTCCTGGAGGCCTCGAAACCTTGGTGAGGTGAGGAGAGGAACTTCTGAAAGCTATAACTTCTGCACTTCCAGGGATCAGCGAACAAAAGCAGGTAGAACAGAAGTAGGAGGACAACTGAGTGAGGAAAAAGTAGGAGGACGTTCCAAAAGAGGGAGAGAGGTAGAGGGAGAGAGGATGAGTGAGATGGTCGACCTCGTGAAGTGGCAGAAGCAGTAGAAATAGCTGCCCCACTTGTAGACACACTTTCTGTTGCTAGCCGACTGTCCTCGATGCACTGGGGTAGCTAACCTATATAGGGCCTGCTCCACGCCGCAGCATCTCCCACACACTCACAAACACACACACAGTGTCTCTTTCTGTTTAATACACACAGGCATGCACACATGGGAGGGGAGGGGGGGGAGGCTAAAATCAGGCCACACATGCTGTAGCTACTGCTGAGTTAAGTCACCTGTGCTGCTAGCCTAGCTTGCTAGCGGGCAGCCAGCTGCTCCTCTAATTAAGAGCCCATCTACTCAAGGGGCCTGAGCATATGGAGGACTCTATAGCTGCGAACTGGTTTTTATAATAGATAGCTATGCCATACGGTGGAGTAGTGGCCAGAATCCCTAAAGTTGGACGCACCGTATTAGGAGGATAAGGTTATTGTGACCAGACACTATGCGTTAAAGGAGCTTGGGTTTAATATGATACCTCCAACATATTTCCAACACTCCGAGACAGCTTGTTCCGTTGATATTTGCGTACTCCTTTTGAATGGACCAATACCGTATATCTGGTATGCTAATATCGTGCTGTTTTCCACCTGCAGAGTAGATGAGACACTTACGTGGCACTACCTGAACTCAAATGATTACCCGCGAATTAATCAAACCACTTCACCTCCGAGAGGTGATATATAATTGAGTGTATCTTCAAAGATTAAATCCCTTCTCATAAACGCTGTACTGTAATACAGAGCATCTTTCTCGCTTCCCTCCTGTTGAGGCAAATCAAGGTGTCTGAAATTAGTTTTAATTAAATTAATTGAAATTAATCAGAGTGTCAGGAAAAAAAAAAAAAATACCAGAACTCATGGACAGGATCAAACACTAACTCCCCCTCAATACTTTGACAATCAGAGGATCGCAAAGGAGACTTAACATCATGTAAGTAGGTCGACATACAAGCCACATCCTTAAGATGCTGCAGGCAGCCTGGATGATATATGGACTCTGATTAGGGGTGATATCGCTTCATTTAGATATTGAGACCAGAAGAAAAATAGAGGTATGTGACAATAAGCAGGCTACACTGATTTTATTTGGTTTTTGGGATATTTGAAATTGTACAACTCCTACTTTGCGTTTCTTATTCATGTATCCAATCACCTAATTTTCACACCCTATCAGAATCCACCAAAAAGTGGTTCAACAGCTCAAACTGTACATATTTTGAAAGTAGCTCAGGTGTTAATTAACAAATATAAATACTACCATTTTTCCCACTTACTCTTTAGTCACACCATATTAACCTTGTCAATTAACCAAATGGTGTATCTGTAGAAGGTCCATCCCCCTTTTTATTATTATTATTATTTTTTTTAACTTTTATTCTGTTCAGTATCATTCTTTATCATTTACTATTATACTTTTTTATTATTATTATTATTATTATTAGTATTATTTTCTGTTGGTAAGAGTAAATTTGTCCTATATTACAGATTGTTTGTTACAAATAATGATAATTCTTATACTTTGTATTGCCTCTCATGTGGAGAGTTGTGTTTTACAAGTTTCAATTGTTAAAAGCACGATAATAACAGTATTTAAAAAAACTAATAATGACAATACCAAAACCGAGGGTATCAAACAACATAAAAAATACCTCTCACAGTCCATTTTTTTTCTCTGGGTTTTTTGTCCTGGGCAAAGAGTTATTATGTAAAACAAAGTAGTTTAACTAAATGCATGCTGTTAGTGGCATCATCGTACTAATGTGCGAATTATGCCACATGAGGCATGACAACACATAAAAACACACAAACAACCAGATTATTGAATGAATTATAATGTCGGAGGTATAAATGCAACCTATTTGACTGGAGTTACTTTGACACCTTTAACAGCATTTTATTGACTTTGCTGTCCAAGGCCAGGACTAATGGCTGCTTCACAAAACCAGCACACACACACACACACACACACACATGGGCAGACACAGAGGCAATGACAAACACATGGGCAGGCATACAAATGTGCACACTAACACATACTGCACACGCAAACCCACACCTCTGCTTGCTGTAGCCTCCAGTACCGACAAATATACAATTATGTGAGGCCATTTCAGGCTACATTATGAGAAATGCATTAGTCAGTGATGGCAAATGGAGCACAGCGCAGACATAGCTAAGGCTGTGTGTGTGTGTTAATGTGTGTGGATGTGTGAGAAAGTGGTGGAAAGAAAGAGACAGAGGGGGAAACTTAAAACGTAGGCAAAGAAAAAAACTGATAAAGGAAGAATGATGACAGTGATAGGATTGAAGGCTGTAACATCATGCAGACGTAGTAGGCAAAGGGGAATTTTTCGGAGGCACGCTGAGCTGTTTTCATGGCCTGCACCTGTATTTGTGACTCATCTCGCACCGCAGAAGAAACAAAGTAGGGGGAGTGTCGCTAGCAATCCAGCGCTGCACTGCAATTTTTGGTGTCACGATTCACCATCTACAACCCGCCTGTGTGGATTTGGTCAATAGTGCACTGCGTAAAGTGCATCTGTGTTGTTGTTTTTTTAAGATTTTAGTTGGGGGACACAATGCCCACCCCAGCCACAACCTGTTCACCCTGCTGCCGTCTGACAAGCGATACAAAAGTATCCGCTGACGTACCACCAGATTTCAGAGCAGCTTCTTTCCTCTGGAGGCTGTGAGACTCATCAACTCATCCTCCACACTCCACCATAAAAATATATTTTTTTGCTTTTTTTGTTTGTCTTATGTAGCAAAATGGGACTACAGCTGCATTCTGTTGTGCAACCCTGATGTACAGTGACAATAAACCAAACTGAAACCCACACAGAACTTTCTAAAAAATCAAACAAACCTCTGTTGAGATAAGCATCTTATCCTTGTCTGTTTCACTTACATTTTACATTATTTTAACAATAGACACATTTACTGCATATAGTACCAATACCAATAACCACTATATAGTTTTATTTCTGTATTATAATAATTCCAGCAAGGTATAGTAAAGATTAACGTCTCATCCACAACTGTAAAGTCCTATCCATTCTCTAATTTGCGTGGTGCACTTTGTTAAAGCACAGATACACACACCAAATCCACAGTGAAAACCTGAATCAGATCTTGTTCCGTCACCACCAGGATGTTGCAAAATAACCAAACAATGTCTGACAGTTTTGGAGGCAATGACACTGTCAAGATAAACTGGACAAGAAGTGTTCACTCGCGACAATAAAACCTTCTCGTTTTCTGTCAGAGAACACGCTCAGGACCATCTCCTTGTTGTCAAGGGGGTCTGGCAAATGTAGCACCTGAAGCTCAGTACATTTAGTGGCAATAGACCTGTAGCTGCAATGAACAACATAATGTGGATTAGCAGAATCATAATTGCTCATTTAACTGATAGTTTATTTGATAGTTACAGTACGTGACTCTCCTCAGGATTCTATACTCCACTGTGAAACTGTGAATGCATTGTAATAGGAAGAGCACTTTTTTGAAGGGAATAAAAGGTGCCAATGTGATTTTGCCATCATTGTAACACTGGTCATATGTGGATGAATCTTAGGGCTATGAAGCAAATGACATTCTTTTTCTATATCTCTTCATCCAAGTGCAAGAATATCAAGTAAGTGCTCTGTGTAGCCAATAACTAAAGCACAGTGGTGGAAAGGTGCAGCACATATGCAGCACATATATGAGAGTCAACAGGGGGAAAGTTTTATTTCTGTTATGTGCGTTCATTTTGCAAGTCAGTGTATGTTAGTGTTGGTATTGTGCACCCACTCGCTCACACAATGACACAGCGTTCCCCCTTTATCAATGCTTCCTGCCAACTTTATACGCAGCAGGATTAAAGGTATAAAAGAACTCTCAGAGGAGAAGAAAAAAAGTGCTATAAAAGAAAGGAAACGAGAAACAAAGAAACAGACCCCAAACTGAGGTACAGGCAGCCATTTTTAGACAGTCATCCATTAACTCTGCTGCGTTCCCATACTGTCAGCCCCTCGCGAAGCCAAAGAGGCCATGTCGAAGGCCTGCTGTAGGTAGGAAGCAGCACAGCACCCTCTCTCAGCGCTTTGGGAATTGGAGGAAGGAGGGGAGGAGCAGGTAGTGGACTATAATATGAATGTCACTGCAGTACAACATCTTTAGAATGAGTAAGATGGATTAGAGCTTTAGCTCAATGTGAAAAAAGATGCTCTTAAGGAGATGGGAAAGAGAAAAGAAGGAAGGAAGGGTGGGTGGGGGATGGTGGCGGTGGCTCAGCATAAAATACACAGATAGGATAACAAAGTAAGAGGATAGAGAAGGAAGCGGCTTGCAATGAAGATTTTTGTTAGCTTCATTTAGTGATCTGTAATCTTATAGATTCAGGCGTTCTTGCATAAAAGCACATTTCCAGTGCTAGAAAATGCAGTGCAGATTGTTTGTGTGTTTGTGTCTGACAGAGCGAAAGAGAGAGGGTGTGTGTGTGGTTTGTGTGTATCTCACCTCTGGCCCCATGTGTTCTGTCTGTGTTGCGCGGTCAGTCATTTGGCAGTCTTTCATCTTCAGGGCAGCTTTGGCACTCTCCTGCATACAAAACAAACACACACCCATCAGCCCTGTCCAAAAATCTCACAAAGACAGAACATCAAATACGAATAAATCAGAACAACTAAATGTCCTCCCAGCAGACTTACGCCTCGCAACATTTAGTATAGTTGGCTTCCATGCATGACTAGCTATCAAAAGGGAAAAAAATACTCCAACTCTAAAGAATCTCAACAAAGCCAAATCCTTTTCTCTCCTTCCTCTGCCTCCTCCTGGAAATCCAAGAGGTCATAAAACTGGGCTGGATTGCAGGAGAAGTTTTCTACAGCCAAATGTTGGAGTAGGGACCTCCTCAAGTGCACCAGAAGAGGAGAATTCATAAAAAGTGACAGCTAGTACCGGCCAGCCAGCTAGAAAGGTCCTTCTGGGAGATAATTAATAGGTTTCTCCTGGCAGATTTACAGACGGAAGTGTAGAGAGAAAAGTGTTGGCCTGTCCTTTAAAATACAGCACTTTCAACTTGACCAAGAACTTCGCGACTCCTGTGTTACCTCTGTGTGATTATTTTAAAAAGGCAGGTTGCAAGTCCTCTAAATGAGAAGAACCCAGCACTATTTCCACCGGGAGCGTTTTATGACGATGTCACTAATCATTCTGACGTGCTCGCCCTACGCTGCTCACGGGCCGGGAAACAGAACGGCTTGAAAGTTGCGGCGCTTATGAAATATTGAGAAATTCATTAACCTTGATTAAAATGAATCACCCAAATTAGGACAGGGTGTAAGGGTGAGTTAATGGTAAGGAGAATGAAAGAAAGTTAATTTATTATATAGCGCTAAACCCAACACACAGCGCTGTTCGAATCCAGCAGAAAGGGAGCTGACAGATTAGTTAAAAATGTGTTTTCATTGGTCATGCCCGTGCCCACGTGAAAAGCAAAGGAGGCTTTCCGCAGCTAAATGTTGCAGCCGGAGCATGGCCCTTCAACAAAATGCACCAGCAGAGAGAGGAGAAAACTCATAAAAAGTGACAGCTAGTGATGGCCGGCCAGCTAGCAGGTCCTTCTAGGAGATAATTAATAGGTTTTCACTGGCAGATTTACAGACGGAGGCAGAGCGAGGAGAGCGTTGGCTATGAGCTGCCCTTTCCTTCAAAATGCTGCACTTTAACTTAGCTGCGTCAGGCAAGGTATTAGACTCACACACAGACACTTACAGTATACACCCTCACGTGTTCACAAGGACAACGTGGGCCCAACAAATGCACAACTTCATGAATTTGAAGCGATGACCTTTGTTCTAAGGACATACAGTGTGGTGCGGTTAATAAGAAGGTTAGGCTGTGGCTGCAGTAGGGATACAGGCTAGTATTAGACAATTCATCAATATACACACAAATACATATATACACACTTTCACGCGTAAAAACAAGCAGTCCAAATCAAATCTAGCTGTTGTGGCAGGAGCCGGAACATCCCTGTCAGAGACAAGCGCCAAACGGATGAAAACACTCACACACACATTCATGGCTGATCAGCATCTGTGTGTATTTGTGCATGTACAAGCAAATGCATGGCCTAAAGACTGATTGATGGCTCCATGTGTGATGTGGGAAAAAAATAAACATTTGGTGGCTTCACTATGTCACCATATGGGAGAGAGAGAGAGAGAGAGAGAGAGACTTAAAGGACAAGGCATGTGATATTCTATATGTTTGTTATTATCAACAAATCCTAAACAATTATTTGATTCTACTAACAAGTATTGCTTGTGTATCCAAAGCCTGATACGGTATAGCTTATTCCTCTGTATCATAGACCTCTATTATTATTCAAAAGCCATTAAAAACACATCAATGAGCCACACTGTTGCACTGGCTGACGCGTTCCTTCATTACCATGAACATGAGCGCTTCTAGTTTATTTTGATTAAATACCACATACACCATCCTTCTTCTGGAAAGAGTCCCTCTTACAAATGCACCATTAACTCCTGTTTTAGTAACGCTTGCTAAAAAATACAGTACCTTGCTGTTTTAGGAAACTTCTCATCCTTGTTAAAATTGTGATCTGTTTTTAAAAATTTACATCTTCAGTAGGAATGAATAGGCTTGGAGCTGAGAGCCACAGATAGGCCGCGGAGCTCGGGAAGTTATTACGAGGCGGACTAATGAACGGCTGGTCTCCACTGGATTTACTGACAATAAGAAAAATATAGAATATCACCAGCCTTATCCTTTTAGTTGGCCACTTTAAGTTAAAATGTTGGTGTTGTTCAGCTGTTGTTGACACTGTCAGAGAGGTGGTAGGTTTATTATTGAGGTATTGATGTAGTTTGTAGTTTGGTGAAATGTATTCTGGTTAATAACCTTCTCTACCACATCACTAATCTTTGATTGATCTTTGATAAGCTTAAATCATTATCACTAGGGATGTCAAAGTTAAGGCATTAACACAAATTTGTTTTAACGCCACTAATTTCTTTAACGCATTAACGCATCTTGGGATTTTTAGGTTGTAGCGGGCTCAGTTTTAAAGCTAGAGTGAAGATATCATGTAAAACTAGAACACATGTCATACTAGCTTGTCGCAAAGGAGGCTAAACAACACTAAATTTTTAAATCTTTTTCAAAAGGGGCTCCCTTGACCTCTGACCTCAAGATATGTGAATGAAATGGGTTCTATGGGTACCCACGAGTCTCCCGTTTACACTTTATGATAATCACATGCAGTTTGGGGCAAGTCATAGTCAAGTCAGCACACTGACACACTGACAGCTGTTGTTGCCTGTTGGGCTTGAGTTTGCCATGTTGTGATTTGAGCATATTTTTATGCTAAATGCAGTACACCTAAGAATATAAGATCTACTGTAACAGCCTCCAGAAAAATCAATCTGAGGAACTGAGAACTGCCACAGTGAAAAAAAGATCAATTTTTTTCTATAACTTCTAATCAGCTAATTTAGTCTAGTTAGTGTTTTATTCATTTAATTCCAATTCCTTGTGAAACGGAATCATAATTCATTGTAAAATGCATTATAGATTATTACTGGCTGCTGCATGTATTTATTAAAAATAAAACTAGCTACAAGAAAATATTGACTGCAATTAAAAAGGTGTTTTAGTGCGTGAGTGTAGAGCATGTTACATTGCCTGTAGACATGAATTTAAGAGAGAGAGAAATAATTGTTACATGAACTGTTAAACAGTGTCAATAGACTTAATGCAGCTCCTTTCTGGAGTGGGTATTGTACAAAGGAAAAGCTCTGAAGGTCTGAATAGTGGGCAACTTCAGACACAGCTGTGTTCTGGGGAAAATGTACCCATGCATGTGACTGTCTGAGTGGACATTTAAGCCATCAGGTAAGAATGAGGTCTGAATACAAATGTGCTCAATGTTGGTATTAAAGCTGGGGTAGGAAACTTTGGAGAAAGCAGCAAGAGTAAGGTATATGTTGAAAGTATCCAACCCAGCCCCTTGCTTCAGGCCTGAGGAGCGCATTGTTGTCATCGCTAACCGTATCCAACTACTATATGTCTCGTTCACATGTAAGAAAACACTAGGGCTGGGTATCGTTTAAAGAATTATGATGCCAGTACCAATACCAGTACCCTTAAAGTGATACCGATACCAATAGAGTACTTCATTCGATATCCATCATGTGAATGGAAGCCGTGTGTGTCCCACTGGCTAGCTAATCCGCGCCACACTGCGCAGCGCTCACATAGCGGTTACCGCTGGTAACGCACGCCCGCAGGTTGGGGGACTGCGTTGTCGCGGAAGCATAACAGCCACCCTCCGGGCCCCCCCTCAGGTTAAAGCTGTTAGCTCTGTCAGCACCTGTTGCCATTGTTAGCGCTGTAAGGGCAGGCAATACCGGCTGTATGGGTTGTAACTGCTGCGGTAGTGGGCCAATCACACCTCGCAATAAATCGAGGAACGCTCGTGGTGATTGGCCGGGAGCAAAACAGTCATCTTCTTCCGGATCTCGGCACAGAAAGGATCGATTGCAGGTATCGTTTCACGGAGAAGTTTCGATACCGCTTGGTACTGGGTTGTTTCGGTCGATGCCTTAAAGGAATGAAGCACTGATACCCAGCCCTAGAAGACACCTAATATTATCATAATGAACATAAACTAAGAAACATGACTATTGTTAGTACTCACAGCTAAGCTAGCATGTTAGCATTGGGCTCTTCAATCATTTCAATCAGGCGGAATTAAATGATTGGACGGGCTTATTTCAGGCCTGCGACAGCCACAGATGCAGGATTTTTATCTTTTGTTTGTCAGAGCATTTGATTTAGTGATTGCTCTCGGGATGTAAAGACAATTTCAACAAATACATACAGTATAACAAAAAATGCTTCTAAAATAAATTTTCAATCCTAGCTTTAACTGCACATTACGTGCACATGGTGCTGAACACAGCCCACACAGAAAGACAGGAGGATAGGTGCTGCTGAGGGAGAAAAATGAGGAACGACTGCCAGGAAGTCATCAAACAAACAGATGCCAAATGAGACTCAAGTCAGTGGGTTGGACTGGCATCTCTCATAATAGCGCCATAACACAGGCACATTATCCTGCTAAGGCCTGGCATAATGTCTGCATTACATTGCTTTGATATAACAGGTGACAAATTACAGACATGTAGATGACAATCGATGAAAAACGTTGCCGTATGGAGAATTTGTGCAGATGAACATCACACTTCCAAATGGGTGGAAAGAATCACAGACAACACGATAAATTTAGCATTTAAATCCCCATATTTCATGGGTATAATTTGGTTATTCCAAATATCCAAACATGGAAATGACTCCATGCTTCCCATCCTTGTCTACAGGGGGAAATTTATGAAAACATTATACTTCTCTCTTGGCTGGACTGGAGTCCAATAATAATTCTGCACTTACATTAAGTTGGTGGGAACAAGCAGTTTACATTAGCAAAGATGGAAAATGTGGGCTTTCTGGTGCCACGCCATCTGATACTGATGGTGTGAATTTGAGCCAACTATAAATCTCACATTCATTTCCTCTCTCTTTCTGTGGTCAGTCTCTCTTTTCAGTCCGCCCTCTGCTGTATGTCGTCTCACACAGCAGAACAGCAGAGGAAGGAAAACTGACAAAGCTGATTGGCAAATTCTTTAACTAAAGTAAAACTTCCCAATTCTTTGAAATGTTTTTGAACCTTTCTAAAAAAAAGAAGGATTTTTAATGCTTAAAAGGGAATGAAAAATGTGTGCTTCAAAGGCAATTAGTCTTTAATTTATACCCGTAAAACAAATAATTCAAAAACATTCAAGCTGTTTAATTATTAATTTCAAAGTTTAGAAAAACAGAGACCAAGAAAAAGAAACTGTGATAGAGATAAAATTGGATGAGCAAACCTTCCATTTATCAATGTCTGAGACTATGAGTTGCTTCTCTTATTAGTTACAAAGACTTTACAGTATTTTGGAAAAATATTTCGCTTCATTGGATTTGTTTATATTTCCCATTACTGCACATATATTTAACTGAATGATCATCATCAGAACAATCTTCTGGCTGGCAATACCATTTTTTTTTTATGTAAGGAAGTCAGAATGGAGCCGTAATTTTTCAGCCGATTAGACTGTTGTCAGGCTATTAAATAGGCGTTATCAGTCGCTATAAACACCATAGATGTGGGTCAATAGGGACCTACTACACCTACTAGTAGGTTTTATCATCTATTCACATGGTAGATCACTGAAAGAAGGTATAAAAAAACATGACAGTGACCTCTAGCAACCATAGTAATTGTGACAGGAGCAGAAGCAGAAGTCAGGCGCTGTAGTATAGAAACTCCATGTGATGCAGATGTTGGGGGCTAGTCTTGCATAGTTAAATTAAGCCAAAACACAATGTTTTCCCCTTAACTTAACTAAGTTGTCAATCTAAAGAAGCCTTTGTGTTTGTGTTCAAAACGTAACGTTTCATTCAGTTTTACAACGTGTTAAAACGTGTTGCTTTTAAGTTTCGCTTTCACTTTTACAACGTAGGAGGCTTAGTAGGCCCCTACTGACCCACATCTATGGTGCTTTTAGCAACAGATAACCCCTATTTAATGGACTGATAAGTGTCGAAACAGGTGCATTTTCTGGTGAGAAATCTGGTTCAGCAAATGCTTCATATTTTTTTACAGAACTATGAACTACAAAACTACAGACGATAAATTAAAAACTTCTATGTCTTTCGAGGTTTGGTAGTACTCCAAAATGAACACAGTCATTTTATTTTGTCAGGTCAACTTGTTCTCTCATGCAAGATGCTGAATACTATCCAGTGATTACTGTTTATACTGACTAAAGTCATTTTGAAACTCAAAACAACATTTCTGGAAAAAAGTAGATTTGGTGGTTTAAAACGAAAATCAAAACGATTCTACAAACATTTACACAAGGTGCAAAGAGGAAGTCAGACATCAAGAAACATGCTGATAATGCTTTGTACTGCATTCACATTTTAAACAAAAAACATGTCTATTATTATTGTTATTATGAGATATATTTGCTGGTTGGTGGATCTTACCAGTTCACTGTGGAGTCTGAGAATCAGTTCGTCTTTCTCTCTCAGCTGTTGCAGCAAGGCCTCCTCTCTGCCGGGATCCTGAACACAAGCAACAAGACAACATGTTACACATTACTTACAGTAGGACACTGCAGACAGCAGTGATTTATCCCAGCGACCATATTCCCGCAAAAGCAATACATAGAGCCTAAGAGGATGACAACATACAAAAGGTGTGTGTGTGTGATTCTCTGGCTGTCTCCATAAAAGTTAACGTGTGTTTGCAAGTGTTTTATGTGTATTTATGAGCGTGTTTGTTGGTGGTCTTGCTAGTGTGCGTGTACGACTAATAAAGTTGTCATGCATGCAGCAGCAGACATTGTGATCTCCTCTTCGCTCTACGTGTCGCTCTGTGATAAACTTGGTGTGTCCTATGGCGGCACCCCAGAGCACACAGCACTTTAATATGACCTTGTGTTGTCAGAGGACATTACCGTGGGGAAGATGGAGAGCAGCAACAGAGACAGAAGACAGGAGAGGGAGGAGAATAATAATACTAATAAAAATAACTTTATTCTTATGGCACCTTTCAAAACAACTGTTACAAAGTGCTTCACAGCAAACAAAACAGAGAGAGATGGTTATAAATGATTCTAAAAATGGCATTATGTCACATTAAAATGCGTTTTATGGTTCTGATGTATTCATTTTTATGACTATAACTGTGCTACAATTTTTATTCAAGTCTCATTTATCCAATGCACAAATGAAGTTCCTCAAGCAAAATTATTTGACATGACTTGTGTTTCAAAGTTACTGAAGTGAAAACAGCCGAATTTAAAGTCTGCCAACCTGATTTTCGATGGCAGGGTTTTGTAAAGCCCAGTTATTTGACTGTCGAACAGCCAAGAGGGAGCTGCCAGACGATCTCAGGCTACACACTGACTCATGGGGAGGTCGAAAATCAGAAATGTAGCTGGACTCCGGACCTAGCAGTTTTGATTAAAATAGTTAACTTAATTCTAAAACTGACAGGTGGCTACTCTGTGGACAGAGAGTGACACAGTGAGAGGAAAAGAGAGAATAAGAGGAAAGCAATAAGAGAGCGAGAGAGAAGGAGCAGATGACAGACAGACAGACAGACGGTCATTACCTCTTCAAGGACATGAAAGCAGGAGACACAAAAAAGAGGGGCAAGATAACAGGAGGAAAATGAGGGGGGAAACGGGAGGAAAGGGGGACAGTGATAGAGAGAAGGAGAGGACGGAGAGGGCCTGAGGCTGAGCATGATGGTCTGAGACCGTGGGGAGCCATCTAGCTAAAGGACACACTGAGAGTCAGAGGGAGACCACAGGGAGCCATATAACTACAACACCGTCCTTTAAATGACCTCTCTGATGAAAACACAGACAGCTAGTCTGATCCTCAAGTCACATCAATAATCACAACAAATTTAACCTGTACACGAGTGTGTTGTATCATGATTGTTATGATGACCGTAGATAGCTCGAAGTAACAAAAAAAAAAAAAGAAGCATAAAAAATGTTATATTGGCTGCAAGACAAAGACACTTGGAGGTTGATTCAATTCACAATCAATTGTACTCAAGCGTGTGTTTTTCTTATGTCTTGATTGAACGGTAAACTAAAAGACCAGTTTCTTATCATGCAACATGGAGAGAATCTGTTAATACAGAGTAAAAAAGCAATACTTTCTTTTATAATCCAGGTTAAGTTTCATATAAACTTTCATAGTGGGTTTGATGGTTAAGGTGGGGGTTTGCTTGAAACGAACAAGTCCGTACAACGTGTCGTACAAGGTGTCATACAACCACGCCGGAAGGCAAAAGTGTTTATACCAGATTGAATATACCTGAAGCTGGGGTGAAATGCCAAATACATTTTTGATACATGGTTTTTCAACCAAAAAGTGCCAGAAGTAACAGTGCGAAGAATGAAAAAGGGAGCTTGACAGAGAAGTTTAAAACAGGGTTTCTGCAGGGCTCACCAAGTTCAATTTGAGACTTTTAAAGACATTTTTAATACAACATAAAATGCAATTTAGCAAGCAGTATGCAAAAAAAAAAAAAAAGTTGTATGGATTTAATTAATTTAATTAAAAAGGCCTGGACCAAGATAAGCAGAAGAAAATGGATCGATGGATTAACCAATTAGAAATGATTAATTAATTTAAGTTGATTACAGGTTTTGCTTAAAATCAACAGTTGCCTATTATGAGATGGAGAGCTTCCTTGCTACTACAGCTACTGCAGCTAGCAGTAGTGACAGTGTTTGCTACAGGTCTGTGGTGGTGACTGTATGGAGTCAGATCAGTCTCAATGCACACAGAAGCATTCACAAATGTATTTTGTGATTTATATATAAATTAACGAAACCTCCCACAAGAGTCTGCGACAAACGGTTAATTAGTTAGTCAAGGGGGGCGGACTTATGTGTAAGGGGCGGGGTTAACCTTCATCAACTTAACAGGCACTCTCTGCTGAGTGATATGACACCTCTCACAAGAGTTTACGACAAACGCTTAATTTGTTAGTCAAGGGGGCGGGGCTTATGTGTAGGGGGCGGGGTTAACCTTCACCAACTTATCAGGCACTCCCTGCTGAGTGATATGACACCTCTCACAAGAGTCTATGACAAACGCTTCATTAGTTAGTCAAGGGGGCGGGGCTTATGAGTAGGGGGCGGGGTTAGCCCTTACCAACTTATCAGGCACTCTCTGCTGAGTGATATGACACCTCTCACAAGAGTCTACGACAAACGCTTCATTAGTTAGTCAAGGGGGCGGGGCTTGTGAGTAGGGGGCGGGGTTAGCCCTTACCAACTTATCAGGCACTCTCTGCTGAGTGATATGACACCTCTCACAAGAGTCTACGACAAATGCTTCATTAGTTAGTCAAGGGGGCGGGGCTTATGTGTAGGGGGCGGGGTTAACCTTCACCAACTTATCAGGCACTCTCTGCTGAGTGATATGACACCTCCCACAAGACTCTACGACAATCGGTTCATGACTTATGAAAGTGGGCGGGGCTAATGTATTGGGGCGGGGCCATGAGTCAATATGGACATGTATATGTCTTCAGGACTGGACACTCATCATGTCTGAGAAATTTGGGAAGGATCGGATTATGTACAGTGTAGTTACAACAACTTCCTGTTTCATGGCGAATGGCCCAAAATGGCCGCCACGCCACGGTCAGGTCGTTCAGTGAAAACTCACCATTTTGATAACTTTTCATCCTTAAGGTCTTAAGATGGTCCTGACCAAATATCAAGTCGATCGGATTAAATTTGTAGGAGGAGTTCGTTAAAGTACGCGACCTATAAAACGCTAAAAATGGGCGAAAATCGCATATTATATTCAAAATGGCTCTCTCCACAAGAATATTTTTCAATGCACACAAAAATAGTTGTATATAAATGTAAAATAAATCCACATATAAAAATATAAGGTTCACAAATATATTTCTGATGCACACATAAATATTTCTTGTTTTAAATAAATGTAATCCACAAATATGTGTATTTAAAAGTATTTGCAAGTTTCATCAAAAACATATTTGGATGTTGTTAAATTTATATATAAACTGTTGAACCTGCATTTACAAACCGCTTGTCACAAATGCATTTTTTTCAACGGGGAATTACCTGTAGCCAATCAGATGCCTCCCTCCTTTTCAGCCAATCACATGAGCAAAATACATTTGTGAATCCTTCTGTGTGCATTCATTAACATTGAGACTGATCTGACTCCATATGACTGGAATTCCACAAAAAAAAGAGACTTAGCCTCCTGCACGCACACAACGTTCACAACAATCTGAGTTTATAGGGGTATAATGTCTCCCATACAAAAATATTTTATAACTAACAATAATGAACAAAACTAAAAACGTTTTAATACCTTCTCAGGCCTTAGAATTAAATGCTTTTTAAGACTTTTTCTTAGGTTTAATGTAAAGCACTTTGAATTTCCTTGTTGTTGAAAGGTTCTATACAGACACACAGAATGTCCTTGCAATGTTGTGCTATTTATACGCCTTCCCGTGAGGCCGGGTTGGTTTCTGAGAAAGCGTGAAAGTCACAATTATGCCAATAAACACTTTCAATCAAACTTGACAGCTAGAAAGCTGGTAGCCATGTTTCACAACTTCCAGGGGTTATGAAGGCCAATATACTCAAGATCTGCAAGTGTCTCAAAAAGTTTCGATGAGTTTGCTTTTTACAGGTTTAATTGATGTTAAGGTCTGCGTGGGGGGCTTTACATAGGCAAAAAAAAATGGTCGAGGAGGACAAAGCTAAAAGCTTCGCTAAGTGCTTCCATGGTGATAAAACCTATAAAAGAAAACCTTTCCCACTAGGAAACAGAAAAACAATTAACAAAAACAAAACCTGGCAGTGTTGCATCTGACTGTTTACCTGGCTTTACAGGAGAGAAACTGGTATTTATAGATAAGAAGGATATTATTTTTCCCTACTTCCAGAACACAGCACCAAAATTAGGAACATGAGATTCGGAAGGGACTGAAAAAACACTAACATGCTGTGACAATTACAACATTAGTCAGCGTCTAAAATTAATCTCACCCGAATAGGACTGAAGGCTGTTCTAAATGACCTGTCTGCCTACAACCACACAGTGTGTATGCTTCTGTGCCCTGTCTGTGCATGTGTACGTACATGACACTGCATGTATATCAGCAGTTGTGTTTCAAATGTTCAGAAAAAGGCTTCCGACTGAATCCATGTAAACTTAAATGACTTGTGTGGTTTGTTTACAGGTCAGACAAGACCTTAAGAGTATAAACAGAAAGAAAGAGAAAGAGGTGGGCATAAGCTGTGAGAGAAAAATAAAGACAGAGAGAGAGATAATGTACCTCAACTAGGCTACGCAGATTTAAATGCCAAGGGGCTGGACATGCTCATACGACCTCGATGTGATGACCTACAATTAAATGTGTACTGCCATTACTTTGTCGTCACTCATATACCCATTGCTGAGCAACCCTTCCATGTACTATCCTACAAAAAAAACATTCAAAAAGAGAAAGACATTAAAGCTAAAATGAGTAACTTTATTCCGCTTGCTGAAAGGAGCGCCACAATGTGCATTTAGTCACCCATCAGGTGGCATTCCAACCAATTGTTCAAGGCTGAATTGAATGCAAAATGCTGCGGAAGAGAAGTGAGGCATGCGAATTTATTTCTAATGTGATTGGAATGGCCTCAGTGGGGATAAATCTGATCAAAATCATTGGAGTGCATCCACTTTATGTGATTTTGTATAGAGGTTGAGGCCACTCTATGCTTGCAATCAGCAGCAAGTTGAAGAGGGGATGGAGATGAATTACATTCCCCTTGTTAGCAGAAATTATTCAATTTGTTAACTTTTTTTGAGAAACACTCATTTGAGAAAATGTGAGGGTTGTTTATTATTTCAACACCCCTCTTCCTTCAATTTGTTTAACAAATTGCCTATTCCTTGAAATTGGGGAAAGAGGTGTGAGAAATAACAGCATCATCAAATGAATTCTCCTTTATACCGATTTACCAAACTCCTATCCATAACTTTCCACTTCTGAAATCACAAGTGTCACCATTAGTTTTTAATGTAGCCTGACTAACGGACAAGAATTCTCAGTCAGAAGATCTAAAACAAACCCCATTCAACAAGTGGTACAGAGACCAAGTGAATCACATGTAATGTAGGCAGAGGTCTGACCATGTGGAGCTCATTATGTGATCACAAGAACCATGAATTCAAATCTAAATATATCATAAGAAAGCCACAGCAGGTGAGATATGAGATCTTCAGTTTGACCTGGATTGAAAAGGAGTTTCTGAAAAGAGTATACTGTATATTAAATCGAATGAATGGAGAGAAATAACCATTTCTGAGGCCGTCTCCAAACATATGTCTTCATATACAGTATACATATCTCATTGTTCCTTGTGTCCAAACAGCAAATTACTTAATATAGGAGTTTTGAGTATTTAATATGGTCACAAATGAAAAATTAAAAAATGAAGTACACTGGAAAATGTCAGCATGCATACTAAAAAATGCTTGATTTTTCAGTGTGGTGCTGATGGACACTATTATCCCAAAATGCAATGCAGAGGAGAAATGGAGGAGCATCTCACAGCTTGAAAAACAAGAGACAAAGAACTGTGAAAACATGTCATTTTGATCCGGCAACCACTTAAAACACAAAACGAAACAAAAAATAGCAGTGACTCCTTGACATTTTACTATTTTTTTGTGAATTTGACTGGCTTTTTTTATCTGAAATGTGGGTCTGTAAAGGGTAATTTGCCAACCCCTTTGTCTGATTTATTCCATTAGTACATTTCCTGCTGGTATAAAATGCTAAAGCAGTATAATTCTTTGTATACTTTCTGCCAAAATAATACACCCCCAACATTAAAGTGGCAGTAGGCTACAATTTTTCGGCATAATTTGGCAAACATTCCATAATAACCTAACAGCATATTGTAATTCAAGTGGTCTGAGAGAAAACTAGACTTCTGCTCCTCATCATGGCTCTGTATTCAGGCTTTAGAAAAATCTAGCCCGTGACGGCAGATTTTGACCAATCACAGGTCATTTCAGAGAGAGAGAGCGTTCCAATTGCCTGTGCTCCGGTCATGTGACAAGAACTTGGCTTCCTTCAAAAGATTTTACAATGGCGGCCGCGTCACAAACTTTCCCATTTTACAGCTAAACAGTACACTGCAAGATGATTCTGAGAACATTTGAGGTGAGAAATAGGCATTACAGTAACAGAATTTTGATTCATATTTGATCAGCGCTGCCTAGTTTGACCGTTTGATCGGAGTTCGCGAGTGATTGACAGCCGGCTCTCATAGACGGCAGCTGGACGGCGGACCTTGTTTTCCTCCGGTAAGTGAAATCCTTCAGATGCCGTTAGGAGCACCAGAGGACACAGTAGGGCACAGAGGAACATGATTTTTTTCAGGTTACCTGTTTCATGTACTACTGTAACGATATAGCGGCCGTTTTCTAAAAATAACTTTTTTAAATCATATTTGCGCCAATCTCGCATACTGCAGCTTTAAGTACGAAGTGGTGTACTTAAAGCTTCAGTAGGCAGACATTTTTTGGCATCATTGGGCAAAAATTCCATAATAACCTTTCAGGATATTGTAATTCAAGTGTTCTGAGAGATAACTAGACTTCTGCACCTCCTCAAGGCTCTGTTTTCAGGCTTTAGAAAATCTAGCCCGTGACGGGAGACTTTGACCAATCACAGGTAATTTCAGAGTGGGCGGTGCTTGGTATTTCCTCGACAGATCTCAGCATGGCTGCCAGGTCACAAACTTTCTCATTTTACAGCTAAACAGTACACTACAAGATGTTTCTGACAAAAGGTGAGAAATAGGCATTACAGTTACAGAATATTGATTCATATTTGATCAGCGCTGCCTAGATTGACCGTTTGATCAGAGTTCGCGAGTGAGTGACAGCCGGCTGTCATAGACGGCAGCTGGACGGCAGACTCCAGATCAGCTCTGACTGGTTGTTTTCCTCCAGTCTGTGAAATCTTGCCGATTCCATTAGGAGCACCGGAGGACACAGAGGCACATGATTTTTTTCAGATTACCTGCCTCATGCACTACTGTCATGATATAGCGACCGTTTTATAAAAATAACTTTTTTTTAATCATATTTGCTCCATTTCTACCCACTGCTGCTTTAATATATTGTATGGAACATGAGCACAAAAACTGAGTACGGAAAGTGCCACAATGTAGGCTGCTCAAGCCAAATAAATGACATTCTCTAAATTTCAAACATCAGTCCTTTGCTTGGTTATATGTTGTCTCACATAGCTATTTTGACATCCTACGGTAAAGTACCTGGCGCTTTATATTCATGGCTGGATTAAAAAAAAAACATGCACAAAGCTGTGCACACTGACCCAGCAGTAAGTAGCCTACCTCTGGTATGAAATATTTGTCCATGTCTTTGTCGCCCATGTCTTTATCCGTCTTAATTTCTGTCTGCTTGATGTCAGTGCTTATCTACTGCCTGCCTGACTGACTATAATTATGACTTTAATAGCATACTATTTATGCAAGCTGACAGAAGAGGGCAAGAGAAGCAGCTTAAGTGTAAAAAAGAGAGAGGAGGTGATGAAAAATGTGTCATTTGCACATGCAGATACAGTATCATGCCTTCAAGAATGTACAATTAAAAACTCTGACCTTTGTCACCTGTCTTTATGAATTAACTCAGCTGTCAGTAGACTCTAAAGACCAGGTCCAGAACATTATCTCCCAAGTATGCTATGATTCAGCAGCTTTGAAAATAAGAAAGATTCTGTGCATCTGGCCACATCCCGTACACTATAAGCTGTGATGGTGTAACTCTCCTATATATACACCGAAGGACATGCTGTGTCTGGTGAGCAGCAACAGTCATGAGATGCTATAGGTACTCTATCTGTCCAAAGCACCTCAAAAGGCAGTAAAGCTGACACCTCGCACAGAAACTATTAGGCAACCTTTCAAACCAGTTCTGTGATATTTAAGCTGTTTGAAAAAGAAGAGAGATGTCACCTGCCTAGATGTCCTAAAAAATGCAGCAATAGCCACTGAGCTGGAATTATCACTGAGACACATTAAATATAGCATAAGGGTTTATAAAAGTTAGGATAATTAAATGCAGTGAAATACTGCACTTCTACTGTATTTCATGTTGCTGAGACAGGAACCCACAGACACATCAATGATAATAAAAAATGAAATATCAGAGGACCAGAAGCTGGTTGCACAAAGACAGGCTTTAACTATGGCTTAGATCTAACAAATAGTCAGACTTCAGATACAATTCTTGAATATTTTAACTGGATTAATTGTCTATGTGATCTGATTGAATTAATACGCGTTTGAAACTGAAAAGCGCAGCCTTTTAAGCTGCTCCGCTCCACTCAAACCAGCAGAAAACATATGCCTTCTGGAATCATTTCAATTGTTTGGTTTTGCTTTGAATATTCAAAGAGTGTTGTGGCAGCATGAATCCTATATACATGTATTATTCTAAGCTGTTGCTGCAGTCTCTTAAATCTCTTTCTGTAGTCATTGCTCACCCCATAACTCTGCTTTCCTCTTATCAGCAGGTGCCATGGATTGTTACTTCAGGAACACAGCTGTTAAGTGCTGAGATAGCCTGCGGTAGGGTAGTTAACTTGAAACTTTCTGGTCTTCCTTTTTAAACAACTGTCGCAAAGTAGCATCAGTCTAAGAAACAGTACTGACCTAATGCAGTGGATCAGTCTAACGTGTGTTTGTGCGGCCAGCCCCAGACTGAACTGACTTTTTCAGATATTGGTGTAATTACAGACCTCCAGATCAGCTCTGATTGGTTGTTTTCCTCCGGTCTGTGAAATCTTGCAGATGCTTTTTTTCAGATTACCTGTCTCATGCACTACTGTCAGGATATAGCGATCGTTTTATAAAAAAACTTTTTTTAATCATATTTGCTCCATTTCTACCCACTGCTGCTTTAACTTATGTCAAGTACGTAACGTAACCTAACTCAAGTAACAGCTATACTTATTTTAGCCCAAACCATGATCTTTTCCTAAACCTATCCAAGGAGTTTTGTTTCAGTTCCAATTCACAACGTTAACCACATGTTTCAAACTGCGACCGTTCCACACCATGCGCCTGTCGCCGCTGCTCGGTCATTGGCAAACTACCTATTCTGTCGTTTTGGTTATGAGGTTTCGCCGCGTAATGAATAGTTTGAGATGTAAAAGCCCTATTCAAATTTAAATATTAAATGTTTTGATTTTCTCTCAAGAACTCATATCACAGAAACACTGAGAAATTTAACAGAAAATATGAAATTCAGGGCAGCAAATCCCGAGAACTGTTTTGATCACCTCTCCCTCGCCTTCACACATTAACACACTTCAGTTTGTGACGGTGTGTGTGTGTGTGTGTGAGAGAGAGAAACTAGCCATTAGTATGAGGCTCAGACAACAGACAGAAACAGTGTTTGGGGAAGAGGTTACTTGGAATGAGAGAGCCAAAAAAGAGACAAAAATGGAGAGAGAGAGATACACAGATAAGACAGGCAGTCTGTTTTGTGCTCCTGCCATTTCTAAAATTGTATACATTTTATATAGTTTATATATGAATGTGTTTATGATTGCCTATTTGCATGACTTTGTTTTGTGTCTAGTGCGTGTGCCCATGAAACTTAACATGTTTTCCTGCACACATGTATATATTTAACCCTCTCATACTGTGGCATTGGCTTGGAAAACGGTCTACAATTAGACATTTGAAGTCATTACAATTATAAATTATTAATTTCTAATTATGCAGCATGTGGCACAATGATAAATGTTTGACTATAAAAAGAAGTTCCTCATGCCTGCTGACACAAAGGTGAATGTACACAAATGCCAATTAATCATGTAGGTACAAAAGTTGCAGTCCTAGACATTTTTTTTTAACACGCTGGTGCTCTGAATACACCTCTGGCAACAACACTAGTGTGAGATTTTTACTTCAGTCTTCTGAAAATACAGTAGAACACTTTAACTGGGACAAAATCTGGTAAAAATCATGTCATATGCATTGGGTCTAAATGAAACTGGGGCGCACTGTGACACCGCAGCCTCTCAGGTGGCTACCGTAGATTATTTTTACACCCGCGGAGTCGCTTTCTGGAGTGCCAGGACAAATTCTCTTCTTCTCGCCCCTCCCTCAAACCCTCCGTTTCTTCTTCCCCTCCTGTCCCTCTTTCTCTACCGCCCTCCTCCTCAAACTCTTCCCTCGTTTCTCCTCTCTCACCTCCATCTCTCGCTCTCCCGTATTCATTTTCTCCTCTCATACCGAGTTATCTAACTTAATGTCTTCGAAATGAATGCATTCCCTTTGTCATCCCCTCGCTCCTCAATCCATCTTATAGTCACGTAGAACAGTATGTCCTATTCTCAGCATTGCAACTATTTCTTCATATTCTCCTCATGCAATATGCCCTCTCCATCTTTATGTTGTTTCTTCTCCGTGCCTCCAGCTCTGTTAAGGGTTAGCCTTTGCCTCCCACCTTCCTACTCATTCACTTCTATATATATATACACTCACACTTCCTCTATCTGCCTAACCTCAATTCCTCCTTGCTGTTTTCTACCTGCTCTTTATATCAATCTCCACGCCTCCCTCAGTCTCTGACACCAGCGGGATCGCCGGTGATCACGACCAAATTTACTGTCTTTCAGAGGACGTAGCAGGCTCGTGCTCAGTGCTGAGCTGCATCGCAAATTAATCTCCAGCTTTCAGATGATGTACACCACTAAAGACCTAAAGAACACCTGTACCCCCCTAAAAAAAAGACAAAAACGGGTCTAATTGTGTCTCTTACATTCCACTCCCAGTTAAGTGAGGGAGAGGTTCAGGATATTTAAGATGAATGCTCCAGCGCTAATCAGAAAAACAATACTCTCACTGTTTATGACAAGGATTTTGTCCAGGTTTTCTTGGATGCCAGCTGGTGCTTGTTCTTCAATAAAAGACTGGCAAACAAACATGTTAATAATCTGGTGCATAGCTTTCTGTCTTTAAAAAATGAAAATCTTATTCACATTTTGTTTCCACCACAACCAAGTTTCAATATCTTGTAATATGTTGAAACTTTTTGTCCATACAAGATACAACGAAAGCTCCAGATATAGCCAAGTAAAGTAAACCTTGCTCTTAGAGAATCTTTATTACAGACACTACACCGTATGTGTTCCCAGAGTCAATAACGAACCTTCTTGCTCATTTCAAACCTGTAAGCCTTATCCACAGACAGAGAAATGTCAACCTTTAGATCAATCTTTATACCTGGATTATTGCATTTTTTTTGTTCTGTACCGGAATATTGGTTAAAAGTCTTTATAGTTGAGGTTTGGACTGTTTAAACACACATTCGCCCTATTTTTTTTTTCCTAACCTCTCCCGATTAAACTTTTCCAGCTGTCCACCTTCCCTGTCTGTCTGTCCATCCGTACTTTCCTTCATGAGGGAGTTTGAGCCAGCGCTGCTGTCTTCATGCTGTGTCCCACCCTACATTTTTAATTTTTCCTTATCATCCAGCTGCCACTGATACTCCATGTAGGTCAATAAAGAGGGCATGGACTCACACAAACATCCACCCTCTCTCTCACACAAACACAAATACATGCATACAAACTAAGACACGGTGGCAAACATCACCAACAAAAAATACTGTATGTAGCCCTGTGTAAAAACACACACTGTTACACAGATATAAGTAAGTGCATGCACACGCTCACACACATTTTGTGCAGCAGTACACTCAATACACAGCCACTCAATATTGTTGGCACTGTGTCAGGTACTGAGGCCTTAATTTGTGGTTGTTTTACTGCGCTACATTTTACTGTACGTCTCCATGTATGTGAAGGAAGGGGGATTTAAGTCTCGTCCCGACTGCTCCTCTCTCCTTTGACGGTCTAACAAGAATTCTGCTGCCACCCAACTAAATCCCAGAGAAAAGCTTGACAAAAAGCCCTCCCTTGGTAAACCTAAACCTTACACACACACACACTTGAGCACTCACACACACACACACACACACACACACACACACACACACACACACACACACACACACACACACACACACACACACACACACACACACACATACTCCCAGTCCCTGCATTAATAAAGCTTATCTAGATCGCACAGCTCTGGTGGACTAGGTTGACAGAGGGGGTCTGGGGCCTGTTGAGCCAATCAAAGCACTTTGCCCTTCTCTCATTCAATTTCTCACCACCTCTCTTTTCGCTACTCTCTCCTTTATATTTCCCTCTCCTTCTCCCTCCCTGCCTCGCTCCTCTTCTTCCTATTTGATCTCTTCACGATTCATTAGAAGATGGTGTGGAAAAAAGGCTAATTGTTCTGATAAGGGTAAAACTGAAGGAGACACATGGATCAAAGGAGGATCCAGTTTTATATTTGGTTTTATCACAGACAGACTGCTGTGCTCTTTTAATTGAACTAGCTGTCTCCATGTATTTGATTCTCGTGTGAGTAAATGTTGCTAAGTGTACAGCTGGATTTGAAGCTACCTAAAAACAAAACAGAGCTCCACAAAAATACTGTGTGTGTATAAAATGATGGAATAAACTGTATGTGTCTGTAACATTTTAAGCCGGGCAGACATTTATTAGACAATAGAGTAATCTTTTAACTCACACTACATGTTTTAATCTGCACTTCTGCACAACCAGAACCTGCAACTCTTATGCTCACACGGTACAGCTCAATCGACCGGTCACAACGCGGCTGCTTACATTGAACGCAGGCACACAACCCCCGCTCTGTTTTGTCCATTGACAATTCAAATTAAGTTGATTCAAACAAGACAACAGCATCCTAAACAATGTTGACAAAAAAACAGCTGACCTGAACTGCCAGAAATCCATCTAATCATCTGAGAGCCAGATCATTGATCGTTCAGGCAATTAATCAGACAACAACAAATCTGGCAGAATTTTGGACAATTTCTAAAATTAGTAGGGAGCGACCGATGCGCAGGCAAAAATTAGGCTTAATCCGTACAACGTCTGCCGGTTTAAATAGCTGATTCTGAGGTAAAGTGTGGATGTGACTTACATTCAAACTTGTTAACAGATGTCAATGATATTTGGTCGAAAGTTGGCTCAAGCCACTCACTAAACACTCAGTAAACATCTCTCCTTTCCTCTCAAACACAAACATACAAATTCAGTATTGTTCATGTGCATAATGCAACATAAAATGGTCTGTTTTAGGTTACCTTAAATGGAAGGGACTTTTCACTGCAGGGGCTGATGGGTAGAGACTGGAGGCTGCTGGCAGGACTTGTCTCTGTGCTCTGCAAAAGACAAGAACATGAATATAAAAATCATCAAGATGAGGTTTGTCATATACATTGTAAGTGCTGCTGATAAACTAGTGATGTGCATAGAATGATCTTTACAGGATCAGTATCAGATAATACTTGTCTGTTTGTAAAAAAAAAACAAATCATGTTATCTGCAAGTATTTGTGCTTTTAATTCTAGCAACTTTTTGTTGTTATTAGTAATATTGGCAAAAACATTACACATAGAAGTGTGGCTACTCATTCAATAAGAGATAAGAGATACAGTAGGTATAATAGACCTCTTCTATCCAGATAGGTGATCATTTAAAAGTGCAGTGTGTAAGGTTTGGCGGCATCTAGTGGTGAGGTTGCAGATTGCAACCGACCGAAACTTCTCCCAGGTGCCAAGCGTGTAGGAGAACTATGGTGGCCGATGTGAAAATGTGAATGGCCCACTCTAGAGCCAGTGTTTGGTTTGTCCGTTCTGGTCTACTGTAGGAACATGGCGGCTAGCTCCGTATGTAGACATAAACTGCTCATTCTAAGGTAACGGAAACACAACAATTCTTTTTTCCAGGTGATTATACAGTAAAGAAAAGATACTTAATATTAGCCTATATTTCATTTCTGACAATAGATCCCCCTAAATGCTACACACTGTTCCTTTAAGCTGCAGCATCCTAAACCTCAGTGTAGTAATCATTTTCTACAGAATATCTGCAGGACACTATTACATCTAGTCTGTTAATCTAGGTTTGAAGCACCTTTGGTTCATAAAATTGTGGGACAATTGCCTGTATAAACACAACTTCGTGTTATAACTTTTGTTTCACCTGGTTTCTTACATAATCTCTGTGTTTTCTAACGCCAGCTGTGATCAGACACATTTTGGCTCTGCTCCTCGACACAGGTGTCTAGTGGGCAGCGAGCAGGGGCAGCTAGAGGGGATTCCAAAACACTCACTCACACACACACACACACACACACACACACACAGAGCGCAAACATTCATGTGACGAAAGGGTGCACATGCTGTCACATGCTGACAAGCACACTCACAAACACACAAACTCCTTAAAGAGAGCAGACGCTGGTCTAAATGTCACCTGTGAGGGCTTATGATAGGACAGATGGTAAAGCTGGAGAGGATAAAGTCATGTCTTCGGGCAGCACTGCTGATATTGATGTAATGCTGCATGGTAAAGACATGACAGCACACGCAAGGAGGATATGATGAGATACATGACAAGGACCTGACAAGGAACATGGAAAGGTAAAGTGACTACATGTTCCACACACTTAGTTTTCTGATAAGCTCTATTTCTTGCCATCTGCTGCCCTCTTGCAGATTCATATGCAAGCCAACCTCTCTGTTATTTGAGAGAGATGACAATACGTACAAACGAGACTAAAAAGGTGCTTTGTAGGCTAAAATCCTGGTTTTGTTTGTGCATATTTTTGGCCTAGTTTCAGCTTTTGAAGGTAGCTCTGAGATACATCAGAGCCCAAATCTTTGCACAGCATAAACTTGATGGTTTATTGGTTTGGCTGACCTTTTAAAGAAGCATACCTCCCTATCAGAATTATAGGTGCGCTATGGCGTCAGGCCCTCAATGTGTCATCGGTGATCAATGCCTTTCCCCATGTGGAGAGACAGGCGCGCACTCACCGACGCCCAAACACTCTCTCTCTCTCTCTCTCTCTCGTTTCTCTCTAACACATTCTCTTTAAGGTCACCCCTGTCCCACAGGCCCTAACACACAACTGTCCCCACAATTAGATGTGGTTCAGTAAAAAGCCTTTCAGATTTGAGAATGAGGAAAGCTGCCTGGGAGCTCTGGATTTAATGACTTGCACTACCCAGAAGCTAAATGTCTAAAGATGATGAATGGGCTTAGAAAGGAAAGCAGGTTTTGTAGTTTTATACACCCTTTTAATCACATTCACACATCAGTTAAATCAAGAAATGAAAACCTTCAAATAACTCAAGGTGCATTCATGCCCACTCTCTCTCATTGACATTTGGCTTTTTATCGGAAGGCAGCACCATTAACAACATACTGTCAGCCAATTTAGCGAGCTCTTTGGAAAACACAGTGTGAGTGCTTTGAATTTGCTCAGGTATTGTTAAGTTTTTCCCTTGTTTGGGCTTCAGGAGTTCACGTGTCAAACTAAAACTGTAAAGAAATTGTTCTGCTTCTTTTAAAAAGCTGGTTTAATGATGGCTGCAGAGATGAATGCCACTCACTTAAATGTAATGAACAGCAGCATTTTCAACTACACTTTATTATACTGAAATCTATCCTTGTAACAGCGCCACGCTGCTGCAAAGATTTGGTGGAGGCAGCAAGAATGGGCTGCAGCCACTAGGCAAGCAGCTGCCTCGGGTGTAAGAGTCACTGGGACGGACGGAGACACAAGCTAACTGGGCCTGGCGGTGCATGTGTGGATATTGCACAACCATGCCCACAAAGACTGTGAGTAAATGCTGTAACAAATAGGAAGTCACAGTTTTGCTAGAATCCATGGCTGACATTGACAAATGGGGATCATTGTGTTAGGCAACATTAATACACACATGGACAGTGGCATTTTAGAAATGTTCCTCCGTTCAGCCAACAGGATCAACTGCTGAGAGAGAAATACATCGAGGACGGATGGAGTCTCTACAGCTGCCTTAAATATGCTAATCTGACAAATATGATGCACACAACAAACACAGGAAATTATATGGTGTGATGTATTATCTGGCCTGTCGGTCATGCATGTCATGTGTAATGATATGCATTCGTTTATGCTTTGTGTATGACACTCGCATTTATGTCATAGAGGAAGAGAGAGATGCAACCAGTGGGCAACATCCGAGTCTGAAAAATGAAGCCAATGCTGAATTGCCTTAAACTTGCATTCTTTCTAATAGCCAGCAGGGGGCGACTCCTCCGGTAGCAAAAAAGAAGTCTGATTGTATAGAAGTCTATGAGAAAGTGACCCTACTTCTCACTTGATTTATTACCTCAGTTAACATTGTAAACATGAGTTTATGATCTCAATCGCTAGTTTCAAGTCTTCTTCAATACAGCATGGTGTTCATTTAGTAGATGATGGTCCCATTTAGAGTCAAGTAGACCATAAAGCAGGGTATGCTTTAGGACGTGGCTACCTTGTGATTGACAGATCGCTACCTCGGCGTTGGTCTGGGTTAAGGCTGGGGCGATTCGTCGACGTAGTCGACGTAATCGACTACGTAAATACGTCGATTTACGTAACGTTGCGTCGACGCTTCGGATGACGTAATGAGAATGGCTGCGCCCAGTCCAAGCATGGATTCTGCTTCCCCCAGAGAGCAAGAAGCCTCAAAAACACCTCGCCCACGTTCATCAAAAGTTTGGGAATATTTCAAACAGAGACCCAACAATGTACAAATGCAATGCACGAGCACCTGAAAAGAAGGCATCCCGGAGCGCTGAGTGAAGACGACAGCAGCAAGATACCACCGTAAGTCCTGTTTACCTTTCCCCACCCAGGCATGATCTGTTAAGACTTTCAAAACGCGCTCGTGTTTGTGTTAGCGGTAGTCATTTAAAGTTGGTTTTAAAATGTTTCTTCATCGCCACCGTGTTAAAAGTATTTTATGGACCACTGTTATGGTAAAGTAACGTAACGTAACGTTACACCATGCGTCATCGAATGTTGTTATTCCGCCGTGTTATATTTTCTGTTTACTTTATCGGCGATGTATGAGTGAGAAAATGGCTTAAAGTAACGCTACATATTGTTCTACAGTCTGTGACTGTTGTTAGTCTGTAAATAGTTTCAGTTATTTCTCTTGCTCCACACTGATGCAAAAGTACATTTGCTAGTGATTATCTTAACTGCATATTATTACAGTGATGAAATAAATCCATGTCTAAACTATTTTAAGTTTAAAATTAAGTACTTAAGTAAAAATACTGATGGTGGTTATTATTATTAGTAGTATTATTAGTATTATTATTAGCCTAATGTCATAACACAACAGTGATGTGGAAATTAGACCGATTTTAAAATGTGCCACTATTAGCATTATTCTAATGGGCTTTCAATGTCTCTTTTTCAGGATGAGACAAAGCAATGTGGAGGACTTTTTTTAAAAAAAGGACCCAACTCAATGCACAGCGAAGATGGCTGTTGAGCTTACTGACAGCATCTTACAGATGATTGTGAAGGACATGAGACCCCTTGTTATTGTGGAGGGTCAAGGCTTCGGAGAGATGATCAACACTTTACCAGTGAAGACTGGGCTATTTTTTGTTGTGAAATAAATGCCCTGTAGTGCATATTTTATTCTTGTTTTATGTATATGTTTATAAGAGAAGATGTTTGAATAAAGTATTGAAATAATAATGAGACAAGTTTTTGATATTTATTTTGGGTAAATTAATTTAAAAATTAAAAAAAAAAAAAAAAATGTTTTTTATTAAATTTCACTAATATATTTTAGCATCTAGTGTCCTCTTATTGTCTAATTTTATTGTCTATCTGCCCTTGTTTGAATGTGTTGTATTTTAATTTTCTTTTGTAAAGCACTTTGAGCTACATCATTTGTATGAAAAGTGCTCTATAAATAAAGTTATTATGATTATTATTAGTCGTAGTATTCAGCGTTCGGTTGTACTTAGCTCCACCCTCGCGTGTCACTTCTGGTTGCAAAAAAAACAAGATGGCGACGGCCAAAATGCCGAACTCGAGGCTTCAAAACGGCAGTCCACAAACCAATGGGTGACGTCACGGTGACTACGTCCACTTCTTATATACAGTCTATGGACGCAACAAAACCTTGAAAAGTAGTTCCAGGGACTAAAAGTCCCGGAAACTTTTGATGGAAACCCACACACCCCAACATTGATGTTCGTAGTTCACATCTTAACCGCTACTTGTCATACATTTTAGACAGGAACTAAGAAACTGGCATGTTATGTGACTTCTTATTCACTACTTCCAGGTCTTCTTGCTGACAACTGTTGAGTTACATTAGACTTCTTTATCCATAAAGCTGGCTAACATGACTGAATTTAGCATATGCATTTAAGCATTAAACATTTCACTCCTTTCTGTCTCAGGTGGCAACAACGCTTTAAAAAGATTAAATTAAAAACTCTAATGCTCAGTCTAGCTTAAGGCATAACAAATTACATATATCATGTAAATATCAACTTTGCCATCTTTTTTTTTTATTGTATTAGGTTGTTCAATAATAATGATACAGTAGTGATTGGTATAGAGTAGAGCAGAGGGAGAAAATCTGGGAGATAATGAGATAAATATTGGACATTTTTTGGACTTGAGCGCTGGCTTCATAACTGTTACTTTACACTGCATGAATCATTATTGTAACGTTTGCCTCTTTGAAAGCATCTTGCAGCCTTTTCAGTTGTTTTGACGATGACTTATATGTGACATACTGTATAAAGCTGAGCAGTGTTTTGAATCACTTTCGAGAGAAGAGAAGCTAAGTTAAGGTAAACAAAAGAAAAGAACAGAAGATTGGGGCTCAATACCAGAAGGTCAAGCAAATAAAATGCAAAGCATACAGACATGCCGAGTCACCCTCCCCTCGCTGCAGAATGGATTACATCCGTTGATGGAGGGTACCAAAATTTGCAAGTTAATGACACAACAGAGCAAGCAAAGAGGGCAAAGTATCCCCTCTTTCATATTCATGCTCTGCTGCTGTGTAACAACCCCCCCCCCCCTCCTCTCTCTGTCTCTCTCACTCTCTCAAACTCCCTTTAGTCTCTCCATCACCACTCTAGTTTATGTCTCTTTCCACTAATTATTATCTTATCATTTTCATGTCTCTCTCACAGCGGTCCTGGGAGGAAAAAACAGAGAGATGAAAAGTGAAGAGAAAGAGAGAAAATCATACATATGCCTCTGTGGACTGTAATTCACAGTGAGGTCCTCGCAGCTAGCTTTGATCTTAGTTTAGAGGTACTAATAGAGGGGTATTAGGGAAGGTCTGGTCACCCTTTTATACGTCTTCTTGTGTATTTGTATTTGTGAGTGTGGGTCTGTATAATATAAGGGTACTGACCCATGTAGATTACAAGAAAACAGCAGCCAGACATTGCTAATGGATGTTCTCTCAGCTCAACTTCCACAGCATATGGTGTCTCTCTTTGGTATGTAAATGTATCATACACTTTCAAAACATAGTGACAAAGGCTATTAGTGAAAATATGAGCACTTTCGTTACACAACACACAACATATGAAAGCTGAAGTAGGCGAGATTGGAGCAAATATGATTAAAAAAAGTTATTTTTATAAAACGGTCGCTATATCGTGACAGTAGTACATGAAACAGGTAACCTGAAAAAAATCACGTTCCTCAGTGTCCTACTGTGTCCTACTGTGCTCCTAACGGCATCTGAAAGATTTCACTTACTGGAGGAAAACAACCAGTCGGAGCTGATCTGAGGTCTGCTGTCCAGCTGCCGTCTATGAGAGCCGGCTGTCAATCACTCGCGAACTCCGACCAAACGGTCAAACTAGGCCGCGCTGATCAAATATGAATCAATATTCTATTACTGTAATGCCTATTTCTTGCCTCAAATGTTCTCAGAATCATCTTGTAGTGTACTGTTTAGCTGTAAAATGAGAAAGTTTGTGACGCCGCCGCCATTGTAAAATCTGGTAAAGGATCGCCAAGTTCCGCTCACATGACCGGAGCACAGCCAATGGGTACGCTCTCTCTCTCTGAAATGACCTGTGATTGGTCAAAGTCTGCCGTCACGGGCTAGATTTCTTAAAGCCTGAAAACAGAGCCATGAGGAGGTGCAGAAGTCTAGTTATCTCTCAGAACACTTGAATTACAATATGCTGAAAGGTTATTATGGAACTTTTGCCCAATGATGCCAAAAATATACTGCCTACTGCCACTTTAAGCATCACCAGACATTAACAATAATAATAATAACTACTTCTATGGGAGCTGTGCTTGCACAACTTTGAAAAACGTCAACCTCAGCCATTTTCCAAAAGGGTGTAATTATCCTTCCAGCCTGGCGTGAACTCAAACTAAAACTGGAATTTACAATCAGCGGTTGATTGTATGTTTTATCATTATGACTGAGAATCTGCCCCAAGTCAGGCTCTCTGCAAATTGCAATTACCCCAAATAAAACATTCAGAACAATTTATGTTCTTCAAAAAAAAGAATCTCTGAAAACTAGAATATTATTACTTGTTCTATTTACATTCTGGTGTAAAGTAGTCCAACAGTTAAAAAAGACTGCATGACTGCACAGGGCCATCAATATGCTTCCCTGACTTTTACAGTTAAACCCTGTACAGCTATTGCAACGTGTCAGTGCTTTACTAAGTGACCATTACAGCTAATCGTGTTTATAATGGGGTGGATGTAATTTGACTGGTTTTCAGGACATTCACACTGAGATGGCCTCATAGCCTGAGGTAAAACTTTAGTTTTAAGCGAGCTAATGCATTTAAAGAGCAGAGTGATACTGAAACAAGAGGATTAATGTTCGGAGCGTGTGTATGTGTGCACATAAAGAATATGATGGCAAACATTCAAAAACGCCTCCCAATTTCTTTCCTCCAAATGTAGCATCTGATTAAATTAACAAAACAAAGTGATTACACAGACCTTTTAAAGGCGGAAAAGCATCCGCTTTGAGATGATTTCATGGAGCTGAAATAGAGCCCATTATAACAGGGAGTGAAGAATTTGTCAGTGGAGCACTGCACTGTTTCGGTTCGAAAAGCCAATTGCTTCATATTATTTGCTAACCCCTTACCCTTACTGGTTTAAATCAATTTAATGCATTTATAACTTGATCAAAGAAGGGTCTGTCAGTGTGGTACAAGAGGAATAAGAATGAGTTTTTGGCTTCTAGTTGTGTTATTCTTGTGCTTTGTGACAGCCAATGGCTCAATCAGAGTATAAAGCCATGTTAAGAAGTCTGTGTGTGCATGTGCATATCCCACCTCCTGCAGTGTCCGTCTCAGTCTTAAAAGCAGGGTTTTGACAGCAGTGCAGTCCTGCTGCATCAGTCTGAGTGGAAGGGTCTCCAGTCCTGGAGGTAAGGGCTCGTCTTCCCTCCCCAAACACAGCCCCGAGCTCCAGTCAGCTGGCAGCAGGCTGGTCGGACGGCTGGGCTCCCTGGAGGACAGGTGGAGTGAAGGGAATAAAGAGATGAAACGTTAGTATGAGTCGGTGTGAAAACTTGATCGTTGACCTGTCTTCACTGCTCCCGCTGGAATCTCACCCTTTGCCTTTGGTCGTTGCTGATGGTGTAGTAGGTGCTGCATTACACAGTAATGTCAAGATATCAGCTGCTTCTGAGTATCCCAATAGTTCCCAGATTCCTATGCGATATCATGTGTGGCCAGAAAAAAATGCACAAACATGGTCCTACCTTCTGAAGAGAAATTATAAAGATCTGTCTGCATCATACTGGTGATACACGTGTGTGTTTTTCACGGTTTTATTAAAGCCACTTTGTGAAGATTTGTGTAAATTCTACACAAATAATACATAGTGAGAAGACAAGAGAAACGAGAGAGAAATAGAAATGCAGAAGAGAGATTTCTACAGGAAAAGGCAGGAAAAGATGTGGCTACAAAGGTCAGATGGAGACCAAGACCTGCAACATAGCAGCTGCTCCACGGGACTCCCTAAGGACTCCATTTTAATGAGCACTCATTTCTATAATAAGTCTCTTTTAATGTAAGATGATTTAAAACCGACAACATGATAGATGATAACAAGCTCCCACACAAACACACAAAAAACAAATGCCTGCATGTGCAGACACACGTACACACGTACTAATGCATTCAGAGATCAAAGAAAACAAAGCACACAAGTCCATCTTCTAATCCTGCGTCTCTCCATCATTATCAACTCAAAAGGATGCTTCACTGTCAAGAGCTTTGATTCATTATAGCCCATCACAGCTGTGTGATCTTGTCTGTGTATCCTTCTCATATTTTTGGAGGAGTCTTAATGTAGTGTTTTGTATTATTGCGTGTCCAAAATTATTCTTCTGCGGAAACAGCCCTGTGTATGTGTTAGTGCACGCGGCTGATTGTGTGACTGGGACTGTGTGTGTAGGAGACCTCTCAGTTGGAGAGCTGCATATCAAACGCCTTTCTAATTAACAAAGCTTTCTATGTTAAGCGCAGCAGACCTCCCGGCCGTTTGACAGATAGAAGGGATGAAATCTCACCAAAAAAGAAAAGTTCATGAGTCAGTTTTTAGGCCTGATCAGGGTTATGTACGCGGTGCCAAGCTGTCCATCAGGATCTAGTCTAAATACTCAGCCACACACCGATGGCACAGCCTTCAGGAGCAATTTGGGGTTAAGTATCTTGCCCAAGGACACTTCCGTGACATGTGGACTGGAGGAGCCGAGGATCGAACCACCGACCTTCCAATTGGTGGAAGACCCGATCTTCCTCTGAGCCACAGCCGCCCCATGTGACGTGACTTTGGTGTGTGTTCATAGGGTTTCCACAAAACAACCGAGAGCAGCCTATCGACTCTTGTCTATAAACTACCATTGGAACGTTGATATGATCCTGAACAAAACCTTTCAGATGGCAACGTTCTCCGTGTTGGGGAGCTCTGATATACAACCTAAAGTTCATTCTCAGCTGAAGGAAATAGGAGAATGAGAAATAATATTTTTTAGGAAAACACACGATCTTCCAGGACATTTGACTTTTTCTGTCATTTTCCATGTGTTGTCAATGACTGGACAATAGGTCAACTGTTTTCCAAGGTTTTCCGGGTTTTCCAGGTGTTGGAACCCTGCTGATTATTAACAAGCCACCAAACCAAATGTCACTCTCTATTCCTCTCCGCACACTTTTGTTGTGGTGTGGGCGTCGGACTCTCAGACACACTTGAACACAAACAACAGGGGGAGATCAAACAAGGCACTGTTTTAAATAACTGTCCCATTTGAGAACACAGTCCATTAAGCAGTAAACAGGCCTCTGGAGCTGTTATGTCTTTGGTCTCTGGATCATGGCCTCTGTTCTTTGTCTCACCTTCAACACCTATTTAGTTCAGCAGAGGACAGATAGTGGGAGGAACTTTCAACAGGGTTGCTCAATGTCAGTCACAGCTCATCTTTCTTTGCCCTCCGGCCAACATTAAAACTCAATTGAAGCACCACAACTAAAAAACACTGACCTTATCTATAAAAACTGTATCTTCATAGTCACCCATTGCTCGGGGCCCACTTTACTTTTTCTGTCAGTTTGAGCGTTTAAGCGGAAGCATTTTTTTTAACTGCTTACAATGTAAGCCAACTTTATATTCCACCAGACATGAAAACGTCTCAAAGCAAAGATCAAGCTCTTGTTCTGTTTTGTAGTTTCAACTGTTTCAAAGAAATTATGTGACTAATGTTTTAATTCGTTCTGTTATATATCTGCCCGGCCACTCGTACTGTACATACAAAATGCCAAATACATTATGAAGATTAACGCAACAGTTTACTTTATGATAGTTTGTGCATTATGAATTTAATTGCAAGGCTGTGTGGCTGCTGTTGTGGTGTATAATTTTGATATTTACTACAGTATTTGATGATTATGGGGTAGTAAAAGATGTATTCTGAAAGGCCATTTTCATTTTCTATTAACATTTACCCTTGGTTAATAGTTGTCCATGGGTACATTTAGCACTATTTTCAAACAGGAATAATTATACATGAACACTAAGTCAAAGCTGTCCTATTATGCTTCCCCTTTCAGAGTCTAGTCTGGCTATGTTCATGGGTTCAAGTACTGTAAAGACACGAGTTACTTAGCATGAACAGATGTCTGGTTAGTTTAGGATTAAAATGTAGAAAATCGAATGAAGACAGTGGTAAGAGTACAATAAATGAGCATAACCTATTTGACTTTAAGCAAAAACTAACCTCAACACTGAGTTCTGTAAATGCTGAAAGGTGAACCTTTAGAAAGCAGAGTGTGTCCTTTTTTGCATTGACAACAATTAAAACGCAATTGCAGTCTGGGTTTTTATCAATAAAAATGTGGAGATGACCCCTGCTTGGCCCAAAGAGAACTTCAAAATGTCAAAACTGGGGACGTAACAAAAGCCTGTTGAATGTCAAGGCCAAAGTGCTCTGAAAAAGTAAAACTATTAACAATGAATAAAATGATGTTTCTTTCTCACAAGTGCACACATAACTAATTTCACTTTCGGTTTTGTCACGTTAATTCTGAATTCTGGCTGTGAAGCCTTCTTCCAAGTTATCTAATTAAATACTCAGTAGCATGATATAAACTACAGTACACACAGAGAACTAACAAAAATATCATGTAGGGCTGGGACGATTCACCTATCTCCCGATTCGATACTATCACGATACTTGGGAGCCGATTCGATATGTATTGCGATTTTTAAGTACTGCGATATTACAAGTGTTGCGATTCGATATTACGATTTATTGCAATTTTTGTTAACTTTTTAACACTAGACCGTGGGAAAAAAGTTTAATCATGCACTTGTATGACACAATAAACTTTTATTTTGGAAAATATCTAAATTAATACAGTAAAAATGTTTGATTTTCAGCATGTATACAGTCAGAGATGTCCTGAAGTCAGACATATCAGTCATTGTCAGGAATTATTTATTACATTTTTTCCATCGACCCCAAAATTAAAGAATAAAGACATTTACCTCACAATTTAGTGGTATTTAAAAAAAATTTGTGGCTTTTTAAAAAATCGCGATGCATAGGTGAATCGATTTTTTTTTCCCACCCCTACTATTTTGTGGAATTAACTTCACTAAAGTAATAGAATAATGCTGTAAATGCACTATAATAGTGATGTAGTAACATTATTGCACAGTTTCGCCATTTCAGGTAGTAAAACAGCTGCCATCATGAAACTGAAAAAAAACAAAAACTTAGCCAACAGCTAAAGTCCTACATTTCTCTGCCAAGTTATGATCTTTTGACAGAAGCGCATAAAGAAGGGGGACTGTGTATCTCACCTTCTTTATGACATTTTCAAAAGGTGAGCTGAGAAATACCAATCTCCTGTCTGAAAACCACAAAGACAGCCAGCGAGTTCACAGTCTGCGTGTGAGGAAGAGGAGCAGAGGGGAGTCGATGGCTGTAAAGAGAGGCAGGCGTAGACGCAGAAACGAGGAGCTCTTTATCATCGAGAGGCCGTGTTCACTTTGACTGATGGCCATTTAGGGGAGGTGAGAGGAAATTAGGTGCCTTTAGTCCCATTCTCCTGGAAAAAAATCGCCAAGTCAACAGTGACGGGGAGCATTAAGTCAGACAGCAAATTCTCCAGGAAAAATGTTCTTTGAGCAAAACAAGATCATATCACTAAAATATCGATCAACATAAGACACTCCAAAAAAGACTTCTCACTGAAAAGGTCGGACTGAATTGCTCCCTCGTTTGCCCTAATGCTTTCTTCTTCAACGGTTTCCCATCCCACCCCTCTTTCTTCTTTTCACTGCCATCCATTCACCCTTTACTCTCTTTCTATTCATCAATCATCAACCCTCGACTGCTCTGTCCAAGCTCCCGTCTCTCTTACTTAACTTTGTTCACCCGCCCTTCCCTTATCCACCCCCATCCTGCCCCTCGCCCTCGCCTTCGCCTTCTACAGCTCTTCCCTTGCCCCTTCATCTCTTTCCCCCCCGATCACTATGACAACCACTACACTAAACCGATGCAGTATCAAAGCCTAAGGTGTCCCCTCGGGGATTCTGCATAGCACATCAGACAAATGTCGATGAAGCCTGCTGTCTTTTTGAGGACAGGTGAGGCCCCGCTCCCCCCCTTAAACTGTTCCTGCCTGGCATCTCAGGTTAGAGAGCACTTTCTCCATTTATTTCTCTGTTGCTCAACCCTGCTATCTAGGCTGGATGTAAATAAATGACATATGATCAATCATGCAGTCTTCTCTCTGACAGCTTGTGTCAAGTGGCGCCGTGCGGTGCCACAAGAAAGTTGTTTTTCTTCTCTCAAAGTTGTTTTTTTGTTTTTGTTTTCCTATGTCTGTGTGTTTCTCTGAGCCTGACACTTTGCCCTTTTTCGAGCTTTCACCAGGGTTTCAGGTTTGGATTCTTCTTTTAGCTCTGTGGTGCATCTCAAATCCACAGAGCGACAGGAAAATGAGTGGGAGAGGGGTTCAAACAACACTCGCCTCCCCCGAAACGATAATCATAGAAGCGCCCTTATGCAAGGCATTTACTGTTTCAGGAGACAAGAAGTGGATTATTTCTGGTTGGACTGTAACTGGGTCCTTCGTCACGATGTCTGCAGCGCTAAAAATGAAATTTCCAACCTTATGTCCCATATATAACATCCATTTTCAACCAATGTGCAATAGCATTTTATTGTATGTCCTGGCAATTTTTAGTGTGAATGCATAAGTATTTTATGTAGTGCACGGCAAAGTAAGGATGTGAAGTTTAGGAAGATAGAGGGGCACGCAAAATCCTCGACTTAGACAAGAGACACCAAGGTTTACGTCCCGTCTCATTCTCTACGGGAGGTCCGTTTTTACCTCAAAGGGCCTGAAAAATCATACCTTAATCAAGCTTGTGTTATCAAAACAGAACACAAAATGAAAACATTGGCAGGATACCTGCAACGTATTTTTTAGAAGCGACTTGAACCAGCAATGGGCCACTGTTGAGTGTGTGTGTGCAGCACAGTTCACAATCGCATTCACAAGTGCGTGTTCCGCCCGGAAACTTTTAGCCGTACGCCGCTAGCAACGTTTGCTGAGTTTAGCACAACAAGCGGATTGGCGTGCGAGTCAGTCACACAATGGCGAGCGCAAATGAAATGCCGGAGCGAGAAGACCCGCCTGCGAGTTCCCAGTCAGCTACAACAGTAACTAAGGCTGACCCAAATGCCTCAAAGCTTCGACCATTACATGGTAATCGACCTCCAAATCAGTATTCAAATGCTTTGTTTTGTTCTTAGTTTTTTATATAAGTATGTAATAATAAAGTATAAATCCCCAAATAGCCCATGAAATAAGGAATAATTCCACAACATTATTCATTACTCATATTCAACATTAATTATTATTAGTCATTCTTAGACGGATATCGCTGTTTGTTGTGTGTTAAGGTGCGTGTGTGTACGGTAGTGCGGCAGCGGCGCTGAAACAGGGGAGATGGAGACAGAAGAACATGTCAGCCTGCTGCACCGCGAAGCTTCAAATACCTTCGAATATTTCTCATTGAAGCTTTGAAGCCCAAAATGAATGATATTGGGGACAGATCTAACAGTAACAGAGAGAGAGTTGTGTATAAGACAAGAATGGTGTGTTGGCGTTGCTCCACCGTTGTAGGGTACGTGAATGGAAACACAGCGAACATGCTAACGCACATTAGAGCATCAACGGGTTGATAAATGTTTGGGTACTAAATATAGCCAAGGTGGTATTTTCAATTTCATAGCATTAGGGCTCGTCGATGCTAAATGTGCGTTGACATCAGCAACACGGGTAGTAGGCTACATGCAGATGAACGGCACCCGGGTCTCCCTCCATGCCACAGCGCCTGGAGCTTCCCCCGTTCACCCACCGGGTGACTGCTGGACTCCGGCAGCACTGCGGGATGGAGGGAGACCCGGTGCCGTTCATCTGCATGTACTGTCCGCACTGCAGCGACACAGAGCCAAAGTTTCCTCACTCTCTCTCACCAAACCGGGGTATGAACCAGACCGTGACTAGACAAAGTCGTTTTCAAGCTAAGCACAAGTCTCATCTGCAGGTAATTAACCCATACATACGTGGAAGAGCTCACACATACACACACACACACACACACACACACACTAGGAAGTGCACAGCACAGTAGAAGACAGGTCTGTTCAGCGATGATAGATGTTTTACAGGCAGGGAGGCCGTTCCTCTACTCAGGGTCATCTGTCTTTTCACTGTCATGAGCCGATAGCCTGACACGCTCGCTCCATTTCTCTTTTTTTTTACATCTCGCTCTCTCTCTCTCTTTCTCTCTCTCACACACACACACATTCATGGATACACACTACACCTCTGAACAGGTTATATGTAAGTGCAGGGAACAGGACTTTGTGATAAGAGTCAATTAGACGATTACACAACCGGACAAAGTCCTAATTTGAATTTATATACTAAAGATGTAGTATTACACCAGCTAGTGGATGAAACTGGTACTGCGTGACCCCGTCAGTGTGGAGCTACAGTGATTACAACTGAATACGTGTATTAAAGTGCAATTAAATATTTTTCTCTCTAGTCTTTTGAGAGCAATTACACAAATGAAAGAAAGGGTAAACAGGGAAAGAGTGTGAAAAATGCCTCCTTCCTCACCATTCTAACTCTTATTTTTCTTTTGCTCCTTCTGTCCTCACGATACATTTCATCTTCTATTCTACTCTCACATTTTCCCTTGCTCATCTCCTCTCATTTCCTGTTTTCTCCTCTCCTTTCAATAAGTAATTTTTCCTCTGTTGTGTCTCTCTCCCTTAAACTCTCCTCTGCTTCCTTCTGACTCACCCCTCTCCTCTCAGAAGCCATTTCTCAATAGCAGCATTAGAAGTGATCCATTTCACCAACCTGAAAAAAAGCCAATTATCTGCCTTTTTATGGCTTTCATTATTTTACCACTCACACAGTGTTTTATGACTGGGCCGTTGGCTCCCGGCTCTGACACATGCCTGCACATCAACACAAGCAATAAACAACACACACACACACACACGGAGAGACACACATTCCTATATGCACACTTAGATGTCTAAGGTTTACATAATGTTCAGTTAGCGTATGACGTGATGAATAATGACTGCTAGTCAAATGAATTATGTGTGATTGAAGTGCATTATCTTTAGCAGCGAGGAAGAGGGGTGGGCTGCACCCTTGTCAATCAGCAATATGAAGGCTGCATTGTCTCAGGAATAATAACAGTAAAAGACACTTTAACACTGACACATGGCTAGAAAGGCAGTCAGTCTCCTATGCCAATTTTTCCCTCATTAAATTTTTACTGACAACGAGAGGAACACATTTATGGGGACAATCCGGTATGTGCGCGTGTAACGCCGACATCTGTGTGTCATGTGTGCACTCGTACGCGAGCTCAAGTGAAGTACACCGCAGCTATTGGAGAATGATCGCCCTCGTTTGTCACTCCTCTCCATCTGACAGACACAGCGTGCTCATCTGCATTCAGCACCTGAGGCTACGGATGTTTAATGCTGCCATTAAACTCATCTCCGTACATAAAGTGCATCTGTGACTAAAGAGTGAGCACAAGCCAAGCTCCAGGCAGTGAATCTAATGGTGAATTCAAGTCTTCAGACACAGAAAGGGAGAGAATATAAAACAAATTTAATATGGCAGGGGTAACTTTCTGATTAACCTAATTGTCCTCTCCGCTTTACTTTGCATTCTGCACTCTGAATCTACGCTTGTTTTGCAAGGAATCTGTGCCGTCTGCCTTGTTTTTCCTTTAACCTTTACTCCTACCTCTCACTTTATTTTTCTACGACCTTCTGAGACTGTCCACTCATCCACTGCCTTAGCATCTGTGAGTATCATAAGGTTAATCCCATACAAAAAAAGGCTGAGAACCAACACACTAGCTTTTAGTGGAGGAGCGACCTTGGGGAGTTATCAGAACACACTTGCACTAATTACTATCAAAACTTCTTGTTGCTTGGAGAGATCTATTTAATACTGGTCCCATGTGTCACATTACATTTTCCCATTTCAGAGAATATGGCCAAGCCACATTGCCCAAAATTTTATCCTGCATTGAAGCCTTAAAGCGATATACCACTAAAGTAGAACATTCTCACTTTTTAGCACATTAAATCCTGCTATGAGTTCACAAAGTCCAAAACTAAGAGTGACTGCCCCAGGAAATCTGGGAAATGTTACTCTTGAGTTTATAGTGTTATGCAAGCACCATAGGATTTCTTCTACTACTCCACTTATTCAAGTTTGCAATCTCAATAATGAGAATTGACTAAAAAAAAGCATGAATGCCAAAGGTGACAATAGATCACAAAAGCAACCACTGGTTGACTGAGCCTGAATTTTTTTATAAACTCAAATCAACAAATCCATGTTAAAAATGCAAATTCCCCACCCAAAGGGAATTATTACTGGGAGGGCACATTAGATGTTCATCTATTCTATTCATTACTTAAGGACATGATGCTTTTACACTATTTATTCTAACGCCATGATGATAAAGGACCAGAATTTCAATTACCTTATAATGTGTTGTGATTGTGTTTATTCAAGAAACAGCCTCATGATACTTCGCCTGACCCTGCAGCTACGAGAAGCTAAAGCTCAGGTGAGACTTGCAAAAGAAATATTATAGTAACACCATGCAAATCTATAAGCATATGATAATATATAATACTATTTTAAGGTTCAGTTGATAATATGTTTCCGGCTGTGAGTAGATGAGGTTATACCGTGGATCCAACAGAACTGTTCAGCAGAGCTCACATTGTTACAAGATGCATTTAAATGTAGGTTTTCTGCAGCAAACAGTGAAGAGAAAACACGGGGGCGGATCTGTGCACTTAAGTGCACTGCAAATTCCCAGTCTGGGATATGTTTTCGGTGAGCGGACAAACAGCATGTAGCTAATGTTTTATGATGACAGTCTGTAACAAACATCAACAACATTAAAATAAATTTAAATCTCTCTCCTCTTCATCTCATTTCTCATCACTGTCAGGCTGCCCAATTTCCTTTCAGAGAGCCAAATATATTGTTTAGTCATAATTCTGATTTGTTATCTTGTAGTGGCATTGTTGTCACCAATATGACAAAATAATAGCACCGCTGAACAAAGGTGCTGAGTCATAGCAAGGTACACATGATTTACGTGACAGTGATCCCGTATGCACGATTTTATTGTGACAGACTCCGCACTCAGGTTAGATCCATGTCAAATGTTCACAATTGATATTCTCATTGACAGCAATTCTGAATAAATGTTAACCATTATCCCCTTATTAGGACCTTTTAGTTTTTGTGTTTTCTCAGGCGATTAGACTGTTGTCAGGCTATTAAATAGGCATCATCGTTCGCTATAAGCACCATATATGTGGGTCAATAGGGGCCTACTACACCCAATATTAGGTTTTATCATCTATCCACATGGTAGATCACCAAAAGAAGGATAAAAGAAAGATTAAAAGAACATGACATGATATCTAGCGACTATAGTAATTATGACAGGAGCAAAAGCCAAAGTCATAGTAGTATAGACAGCGTGAAACTCCATATGGGGTGGAGGTCGGGGGCGATGGATGGGGCTTGCATCCCACGTGAAAAGTTGTCTTTGTGTTCACAAGTGTTAAATTTCGCTTTCACTTTTGAAACGTAGTTATTTTAAGCCAAAACACAATGTTTTTACCTTAACTGAACTTAGTGCTTTTGTTGCCTCAACCTAAAAAAGTTGTAGTTTTGTTGCCTAAACCTAAGGAAGCCTTTTTGTTTGTGTTCAAAACGTAACGTTCCATTCAGTTTTAAAACATGTTAGAGCGTGTTGCTTTTAAGTTTCGCTTTCACTTTTACAACGTAGTAGATGTAGTAATGACTCACATCTACGGTGCTTATAGCGACCGATAATGACTATTTAGTGGCATGATAACAGTTGAATCGGGTGTTTGAATTAGTGCACACAAACAAAATTTCCTGTTCATAATCACCTGCATAAGCTCTGATTCTGATTAAAGCTAGGGTAGGCAGCTTTGGACAAAACAGCAAGAGTAAGCTACATTTTGAAAGCACCCAACCGAAACAATCCCAGACCCTCCCTTCAGGCTTCCCTCCAAAGCCACTCCACCAAAACACATGAAGGCACACTGCCTGAGCGTTGGGCAGAGGAGCTCAGCGCATCGTTGTCATCGCTAACCGTATCCATCTACCTCAATGAGTGCACTGGCAGGGTGTGCGCAGCTTAGGGATGTCCCGGTGAGGAAATTTTCCCACTGGTTAATAAACTTGTGACAACACCGGTGTTACGGATTACACCGAACATTTCACAAGAAAAGATGACGCTCAATATCTGCAGAGCGCTCACTTTGATCTTTACCGTTGGATGGCTGTGTGTCTGGCCTCTCCGGTCGAGCTTTCGCTGCCGGGCCGCAGGTTTCCACCTGGCACCATTGCGCCGCGCACACCGGCTGTGACCTCTCCGTCCTCCGCATGGCGATTGCCTCATTAATGTTATGGTTCCCTTATAGCATTGGGTTTAAATCCGAAGTATTGCCAATTTTGGCGATTTTGCTTTTCGCTTTGACACAAGATCCTCCGTCACCGTCTTGTCTGTCAACTCTCTCTAGTCCCGTGTCTGTGAAATCTGACTCCTGCTACTCTGTGCTGAGACTCCAGGCACTTTCACTTTCAGATTGTAGCGTCCGTCGTCCAACTATGTATTGATAACACAGCGTTGATACACGAAAATGAACTAAATGGGTTTTATTTCTATAAAAAAAAAAAAGGCAAAACGACGGTGGGCAAGTAATGTAAACGGTGTATGCCCGGACACCGTGTAATACCGGTAACTCAGACTACCGTGGCAAGCCTAGCGCAGGTATTCGAGTAAGTAGATAGACAGGCAGGTAGGCCATCTAATCATTTCATGAGGGACGAATTAAATGATTGGAGGGGCTTATTACAGGCCTGCGACAGCCACAGATACTGGATTTGTTTTTGTCAGAGCATTTGATTTATTGATTGCTGTCGGAATCTAAAGAGAATATCAACAGATATAACAAAACATGCTTTTAAAATAAATTGCCTACCCTAGCTTTAAACGAAATGGTAATGTTCCAGGAATAAGCTTCTATAATCCAAGATATTAAAGGCATGAATGCTCCTCATTTTCATTTCTTAGAGAGCGGTTTCCATGGCAATACTGAAATATGCTGTATATTTATGTATAGAGAGACATTGGTGAGCAGGATATGAGTTGCCTAATTAGGTATTATACATCGAGAAGGCTATAATGACAGTGCAAGCTTGCTTTGATTGTGTACTCAACATGTAATTTACTGTATCTTACACAAGTTAATAAGATGATCTAAAAGAGATCTGTCTGTATGAAGCAAAGTTTACCAGTGAAGGGAAAACAGCTAGCCTGGCTCTGTTCAAAGTTCAAAAGTACACCTACCGACGCCTCTAATTAACACATTGTATCTCTTTTGTTTAATCTGCACACAAACAGATAAGTAAAAACAACACTTTGTGGTTTCAGGCGGAGTGACATACTATAACTGTTTCTTGATAAACAAAAGTTTATCCATCTGTCTGGCATTTCTGTGTCATCTCCAGCTATAGCATGGGTTGCCAGATATGTTCAGTGAGCATAGGTTTTGGTCTCTGAACAGGCACAATGGTACCATACCTTGCAACATCACTGTGGCGACAAGACTTCAGGATGCTGTGCACAGTCACTGCACCCAGCTGTTGTTTGCCAAGAAATAGTTACAGCACGCAACTCCCCCTGAACCACAAATTATTGTTTTTAGATCTCTGTTCTGAGCCAGGCTTGCTGTCTCCTCCGGCTTCCAGTCTTTATCCTAAGCTAAGATAAACATCTCTCCACTTGGTGCACAGATATGAAATTGATATTGATCTTATCATCTAACTCTCGTAAAGAAAGCATAAAAGCGTAGCGTACATCCTCAAAAGTTGAAATATTCCTTTAAACTTGCCACTTACTCAGCCAAAAACTAATTTCGTTGGAAGGCTCTGACACAAAAAGTTTTGTGATGTCTATTCAAGCTGCCACAGCCAGCTAGAAAAGCCCAAACATGAATAAGGGCAGTTATATCAGCAACTCATTCTCATGGGAAATATTTAGTATTCGCTAAGTATGTCCATAAAAAAGAGACAAGATCAAGATGCTACAGGCAGACAATGCATGGAGAACCAAAAACAAAAGAGCACTCCTGTCTTTGTTATTCATAATCCTCCATATGCTGCAAAATTACATTAAAGTTCAGCAAAACACCCCCCCCCCCCCATGTCATGTCATGTCATACAATCTGGTAACGAAAGAGTGACAGTGAATACCACTTCAATGAATCCTCTCATTTCTGGACCAGACCACTAAGCAATGGAAAGCAAAGGAATGACTTATTCATTGCCAATCTGATGTTTTTTTCTCTGCGATACAAATCCGAACAACAAGTTCCCACTCAAAGCAAGAGGGAAAAAAATGGAAGCCAAATCTAATTAGTCTCTCGGTGTTGAACATTTAATAAACCCAATTGGGTGATGAAAATTAGAAGCAAAACAACAGCAATGGACTATGCAACAGACGCAGACTAGAGTTTTTTTTGTTTTTTTTTACATGTTTGGCCTATTAGGCTCAGGCTGGTCTGAAAATTAAAAATGAGCGTGAGAGCCTATAGCCGTAGCCTTTCCTCCAAGGCTTCTGAAGAGCATGACGCTCAGCTAGTACAAGCAATCTGTAGGCACGGACAGTGAGAAGAATAAATCTCCTTAAAAAGAAGAATGTGTCAGGAACATAGAAACAACACATTTCTTTTGATATATAATGTAAAACAGCCCCAAAACCACAGATTAATACAAGATAAAAGACTGAGTTTTGTCACCACTTGTTGGATTAATAAATTCTGCATCATTATATTCCAGCAAATTGAGCAGAGAGGGAGGAAAATCTACTCCGTGTTCCCTCGTACTCCCTCTGTATGCTGTGTGTGTGTCTATGTGTCCGAAAATCATGCTGCAGTGCATTTTATCTGTCCCCAGCTCCACTCCAAGGCTCAGCTGGATTCTTTATGCTTGTCTATTTTTATAAATGTGCATGTGTGTGAATGTTTGCAAGTGTGTGACTTGCTGTAGGAGGAGACGTGCGTGTTATTTTTTGCTGACTATATTAAGTCAGGTGGGATTAGACAACAACTTGGCTGATATACTTTATGAATCATATTAACATTAAACAAATTTGTTCCTCTGTTTGTGTGTATGTGGGCAAATCCAATATAATCACGGATTACATGTCTCTGTGGGAGTGTGTGCTGAGAGTACAGTATATCACTATGCACCATATCTACCCGAATGGGAGAGGAGGGTGTCTTTTCAAACCTCAAGACACCTTCTCTACACTTCTCTTCGCTGCTCAGCGCCGTCTAACTACCCAACTGACTCAAGTATGACAAGTATGAGTATACTATATCATTCTAATAGACACAAAATAAGCAGGAAAAAGACATTAAAACCCCAAAACTACAAAGTGAAAGTGGAAGTGACCCTGTATATCCTGAGGCATGGCGTACTGTAGGGTGTTCATGGTTTTTCGGTAGTATTTTCCCACACAATCTGACAAATTAGAGTCTCAACAGCGTGATGCATTTTGGGAATATAAACATGAGAAACTAAATATTAACTTTGAAGCCATCGTTAATTAAGTTGTCATCGGGTAGAATTGGGACCTGTCCATCAACAAATGTTGACATTTTTCTAACTAGTCTTATTAAGCCAATGCAAGAGCATGTGAATGTCATAGCTGCATATTAATCCTCAAATCAGAAGTGGAGAGGTGGGAATTGAAACTTTCAGAAGTGTCCACTGCATATTGACAGAGAAGGACACCTCCTCCGAGTGTTTGCATGTCCTCTCCCCGGATTACCTGTCTTCTGCATAGTAATCACCGGCAATGAAACGAGAAAGAGGGAAATAAAAGAAGAAGGGAAGAACACTCAACAGGCAGACTGCCGTTACCATAGCAACAGGCAAGCTATACCGCAACTGTCAAAATTTTATTTCCTCTGTGTCTTTTTGTATAGGAGAGACGAGGGAGTAGTTGACGTCTTAACACAAGACATTAAGATGTATCACACAAACAAATATTAAGTATTCACCTTCTAATACGCCCTCCGCCCCCCCCCCCCCCCCTCCTCCACCAACCGAAAGGCACAGAGGCACACTCATCACTGTCATGCATTATTATCTAGAGTGAGTGCTGCAACTGGCAAAAGTGCATTGACGAGGGCGTTATGTAACAAAACCCACAAACTGATGCCACAAAGGTATTTTCAGCCCATTTATATTCTGTCAATATGTAGCCCTGTATGACTGCATGCATACATTTGGGGTTTTCAGCATTTTAATATGAAATGCAAGCATGGGGGAACAGCAAACGAGGCTGCTGTGTTAAAAGTTCATTAGAGATCAACACTGCACTACTCTCTATATACCCATATCTGATTTATTCCAAAACTTCTAAAAACTGTCTTTTACTATAAAGCTACTGCAAAGCCGTTGAAGTGGAAACATCTAGAGCTTTACGTCATTTTTTTTAAGCAAAAATGCAAAACATTTGCTGATTCTAGCTACTCAAATGTGAGGATTTTCTGCTTTTCTTCATCTTCAATGACAGTAAACTGAATCATTTTGGGTTTTGGACCGTTGGTCTGTGGTACAATATGACATTTGAAGGCGTCACCTTGGACTCTGCAACAAGCATTTCTCACTATTTCTGCACCATTTCATTGACACAACGGTTAATCCGTGAGTCTAGAAAATGATCAGCAGATTAATCGATAGTGATAAATGATGATCAGTCGTTAGTGTCAGCCATAGACTGGATAAAATATGGACGCAGTCTCTGTGACGTCACCCTGAACAGAGGTATTAAATATAGAGACCAAAACCGTTCTTTGTACCAGGCTGTAAATGTTTATTTCAGCTGTACAGTTGGGCATTTTAACATGGGGGTCTGTGGGGATTGACTCGCTTTTGGAGAAAGCCTCAAGTGGCCATTCGATGAACTGCAGTTTTTGGCACTCCTGCGTTGGCTTCAATTCTCAGCACCGGAGGTTGCCGCTTGGTTGCAGCCCTAAAAACATCTATCTAAAGTGGCATCACTAAACCTCATACTCTACTCTCCCTTTATTCTCACCCTTTTAGTTTAATCCCAAGCTGTCAATGATTACATGATTAAAAAACTATTGTAGAGTATTCTGTGTCTCTGTTGACGGATCCCTGTTCAGCAGCTACTGTGCAGCATGTGCGAGGTGATGAGGGACATTGTGACTCCACATTTCTCTGTCCTGTATTCACTTGAATAAGTGGAGAACGTTCTGACGTTTCCAGTCTTTCTTTTCTCCCCAACTCTCCCTCCATCTCTCCTCTCTGTCTGTCTCTCTCCCTCTCCACACCTACTGTATATGCACCCGCAAAGAAATGGAAACTAATATTTAGCACATGGCATTTACTGCTATAGTTTTGAAATTGGGATATTAGTGTTTACAAAGTAATAAAGACAGAGAATTAAATGCTTGCCATCAACATCATCCAACTGTCATACATCAAAGAGGAGGTATGCGTGCGAGACTGTGTGTGTGTGCGTGTGGTTGTGTGTGCGTGTGTGTACAGCAGATGTTCTGTGCAGCCTGTTAGACAGCCAGCAGTATCCTGCAGCTGATACTCTCTCTGGACAGGCTGACTGACTGACAGGTGTATGTGTGTGTGTGTGCGTGCGTGTGTGTGTTTGTGTTTTCTTGTGTGTGAATAGATGGGAGCTAGCTTTGCCTCCAGCAAATCAATGTCCCCTTGAGGGAATGTGGAACGTGAGACAAAGAGCGAGAGAGAAAGAGCAAGCCCTGGGCAAACACATTTTTCTCTCTTTCCCTTCTCCAATCTCAGCTTCCTCACTCACAGACGTTACACATCTTCCAGTACAATCTGTGTGAAACGTTCTGTAACAAGAAATCAGTGCATGTGCTGAACGATCACAGAGGGAAATTAACACATGCCGGCAGCCTTGTGTTGATCAGGGTAAGAAACTTAGACCTGGCTCCCATGGTTATTCAAATAAAACAATGTCAAATTCACTTTGAAATCAAAAGAAACAAGAGTGTTAAAGTTTATCTAAGCCTCAAAGGTGTGATTTGTTATCAAAGTGTAGCTGTTCTTTCCATCCAGTTGTTTTTTTTAATGGTTTTTGAGGTTACTCTGCTGCTCTGCACTTCAGCTACAAAAATTGCTCCCTTGCTGTGGAGAAGTTAACTGAACACACACTTCTCCCTAAGCCCACTATATCATATCACTGTCTCGCTGTCAGTAGCACACACACACTGTTAAACTCTGTGATGTGTCTACGGTTTTGGGCTTGAGTCATTCTGCAGTAAAAGGTTCAAGTCTGTAGCGCAGACTGTTGCGTTGTAAAGGTGGCATATAAAAGAGGAGCGAATTAGGTCATCACTCAGGCACACCATGATTTAAATGTGAATTCACTGCATACGTACCCCTTTAGCCACACTAGCAGCTTAGCTCTGGGGATGGAAATGTCAATCAGTTAGTCAGTTTGGTCCACCACTTTGGTCCAGACTGAAATATCTCAACAACTATTGGATGTTTTGTGTAAATATATATATATATATATATATATATATATATATATATGTTTACAGTATATATATATATATATGTTTACAGTATATACAGTATATATACAATAATCCCACAAAATTATTCATATTCAACATTATTATTAGTTATTCTCAGATGGATATCACTGTTTGTTATGTGTAGAGGTGAGTCTGTGTACAGTAGTGTAGCATCGGCACTGTCCCGGGCACTGACACGGGGGAGATGGAGACAGACAGACAGAAGAAGATGTCAGCCTCCTGCTATTGCGACAAAGCTTCGAATACCTTAGAATATTTCTCACCGAAGCTTCGAAGCCCAAAAAATTGTATTCAGGACAGCCCTAGTACACACATTCATGTCTCCCTCAGGATGAACAGTAACTTTGGTGATGCACTGGCATTTATCTAGCGCCATCATCAGGTCGAAAATTGTATTTTTCCAATACTTTGGTTTATGGCCAAATATCTGCAGAACGAATGACGTTTCCAACAGACTCAAGCTGAACATGACGTTTGGTGCTAATTAGCAAATGTTAGCATGCTAACACGCTAAACTAAGATGGGAATATGGTAAATATCATACCATAAACGTAATATCTGCTACACATCAGCATGTTGGCATTGGCATTGTAAGCATGTTAGCATTTAGCCAATCTCGGAATCCGTCGGCTATCGGTCTGGCGATGAATAAGCCTCTGGGATCAAGGGGCTGTATTTCTGGGGTTTCGATGTAGCCAGCGGATATCCGGGCCAAGACTTCCTTTTCCGTATGCTGCTCGTTGTTTACAGTCTGATTAGCAACTTGAGATGCAAGACTGGAGTTGCATTTGATAAACGACGTGTGCGAACGGATTGTTTTACAAGTAGCCAGTTTACAAGCAAATTTTAAACCAATAAATAGCGAAATCATCGTCAGGCGATAGCCATTAGGTTCCAAGATTGCATTTCAGCCAATGCGTTCCGCCTCTTTTGCTCTGCATTCAACCTACTCGAACGTGATTGGTCAATACCACTCGGACTACAAACAGAAACCAGAACACTTCCGATACCAAAATCTTGTCCCGTTGCCTACAGATTTTACATGTGAATACTGAATCTGTTTATAGAGATGAGCCTGTCGCTAAAAGTACCACTGTGCCCAAGTACAGCCTCACAGAGCTGCTAGCATCACTAGCACAAAGAGTCATTTTTGTCTAAAAATATGTCTAAAAACTAAATGGTCATCTATGAGCAGCACTACAAAAAAAGGTTAGGGCATTTGAAGCTACACAACAAATATCCTATCCCTCATCCATCCATCCATTCATTCATTCATTCATTCATTCATCTCCTTGCTCTGCTAAAGGGATGCTATTGTAATACACTGGCTCTGACTGAATGGAAAGGACTGAAGCCATCTCCTCATATTATAGCATTTCTATCCTGAACCACGATGCTGCAGTCCAAGCAATCTCAATCAAACAGGAGAAAGCTGACTTCTGACGAATGATATTTTAGCGTTCATCTTGTATACAATGAGGAATAATGCAAATATTTATGTATGTCTGGACACGAATGCCCCTCCAGTGCTTTCAAAGACAAGTGGGACTTCAGTAAAAATGAAAAAAAAACAATGAATTGTCTGACAAACAAAAACCTTGGATGGGTTGAAAAGCTTGATTTCCCAACTTGCATGATTCACTGACACTGTCTAGACTGAGAAAGTGTCTCTCTATTCAGTGCAACATTTAAAGAGTGTTAGAAGCGTGATAAAAACCCTCCTCAGTAAAAAAAAAAAGCCAAGGCTAAGTCCAATGTCTCAATGTAGTAGTATAAATCCTTCAACCTCTACTTCAAAACCACTCGCACAAGTTGACCTGCACTCTCTGCAAACAAAGAAGCTCATAGCCAGTTTAATTAGGGCAAAACATGGATAGACAAAATACGTATGGGTGCGAGCAGAAATAAAATAAATTCAACCATGGAGTAGAGAGAGGAGCACTGAGAGTATAATCATGTGCTGGCTTGTCAGACATATGAGTCGATACCACTGGTGATACAACTCTTTTATTACACGCTGGCTTCATAAAACCAAATAAGCCCTATCCAAAGAGCTTCTCTGTGGGTGTGTAAGCATCTCTGTGCAGATGCGTGGGTGTGCATGCATTTCTCTGCGTGCCCAGCGAGACCTATCGTGATTCCTGAGCGTAGAAGAAACAAGTGGCCAAATCAGATCAGATATGGAACCGTACTTGGCAGCGGTACTCACACGTACAAACAGAAACTCTAAGTGTTCTCTTTCAGCCGTCGGCTACTGGGAGAAAGAGGAGAACAGAAAGACAGCTTGCATATTCATTCGAGGAGAAGTTATTTATTTATTTACCCTCCGTCTTTCTGCGCTAGAGTCCCGTCTCATCTCCAAGGGAGGGAGAGACATAAAACATGTTACGCATTTACGGGGAACATTCAAGATCAGCAATTCCTGGAATAGACAGTAACCCTCTCCCTCTCTCTTTTTGTCTCTCAAGTGGCAATGGAGTGTGTGGTGTAAAAAAAAAAAAGCTATATTGTAGCTACAATGAAATGAAGATATACTGTTCAGAGGATAAATGTCCCTGTGGACAAGTGGGCATGAAAACAGGTTCTTGAGCCTTCCATATGCTCCAGTTGTATATGATTGAATCCAGTGTTAGGCCGGCCAATACCAGACCATTTTTCTCCTGTCTTTTCTGTCTGACTGTGGTTCTATTATGTCTAGCCTATATATACACAAATACACACACACCCATACACATCATTTTTAACTCTTCATTTGCTTTGTTAGAGTGCAAGACAACTCTGCTAAAAAAAATCCACATAATTACACTGACAGCACCATTCTCCCTATAGCTGTACAGGTAGAGCACACAACACAGTATATTAATCCAAATATTCATATTTACCTCTGATTGTTTTCTCTCCCTGGGATGCGATCGCCTGATGGGTCCATGGGGGAGGGGAGCAGGTTGAGACAGGAGGCCAGGGACTGGCTGGAGTCTTCTCTGGACACTGTGCACACACCCAAACACACACATATAGTCATTATATCGCATTGATTTTCTAATCTCAGTTGACACCTAAAATGTGCAAAAGTACCTAACCCGAACACTACATATTTCACTCATCAAAAACAACAACTGTCTACTTACACCTCCTCCCAAATTAAATTAGAGCGATAAAACACCGGTCGTGTCACAGGGTAGCTTATTAAAATTCAGCAGCGAAAGGTTTGAGTAATGACAATGCTATCAGTTGTTTAAAAAGTGATGTGTCTACTTTTAATGGCACATTTGACAGAGCAAGAGTGTGGAAGAGTCTGGAATAAAAACTGGTGGTGAAGCCAAGATTTGGCATTTCTTCATGTCTTTGTAAAGGTCTCGCTGTCTCTCTCTTTTCCTGTCCCCGTCTAATTCCACAGGGCACATGAGTCACAGTTGGATTAGGAACACTGAGCCCTGCAGCTGAACACTGCTGGCCATAAATTGCTGTGAAACTGCTTGCTTTTTAATAAAGGCTTCAACAAGCCACCTGAGAGAGGTAAAAATGAGAGTGTGCGGGGATGAGTGTGTGTCCAGTCGCATGTGTCTGTCTGGATATATCTTTATATGTACGTGTGCATGTATCTGGTCTGTCTGCTTTGTGTATACTGCCTGAATAAGTGTGTGCAGGTGTGTGTGAGTACCCAAATTAGTCCCTTTAATTTGAGTGTGTGGAAGAGTCTTACTCTCCCATCGCCAGCACAAAGTCTTAGTCCCTCGACTTTATGAGAACAATCCATCAAACCTTTAATTTCATGCTACAGTCTGCAAACCATTAGTACTAATGACTAAGCATGCACGTTTGTGAGGTAGTGTGTGTATTAATGATGGCGTCTCCTTTTGCTCTGCAACCAGCCAGTGCATTTAGAGAATCTGTATGTTTGAGAACCTCCCAAAACTCTCCAACCCCCCATAAGCACAGGAAATTCAGTTTATTAGGGCTGAAGCTCCTGTTTTAATCTGTACTCCACAGTGCTGCCGAGCTTTTTACTTTATTCGACTGCAACTGTAATATTCTTCGAGTCCATTTGGGACTTAAACGTAGCCTGGAGTAGAGGTAGATGAATCTAACCTCACATTTATATATAGTTTGACTCTGTTAGATAAGAGTCACAGCTAGACGAGCTCACACAAACATGATGAGAGTCAAGCTGAGAGTAAATATACCCTGTCTCTATATTTACAGTCAAACATGCAGTCCCTGTATCTGAGTGACTTGAAGCACAGAAATGAAAGGTGATCACATTTCAAGCTCATGTTAACCCCGTTGAGTCATTATATTCACGTACAGTATTAGCCAAACACCATCTGTCCAAGTCGATGTGTACATTTTGTGTCTTTGCAGTTTGATGTGTGTTAATATGAAGCAAACATTTGCAATCTGGAACATAATCAATGCTGATAGTATTTGCAAGAGCTTGTAATTTTGCCCAATTACCATAATGCCCCTGCAAGGAATGATTAAATAAGAACAGTGCTTGCAAATGCAATCAATCATTTCACTTCACGACGTCTACTCACAAACAGTAAATACCTTCTTAAGACACAGCAATGTTAAGCATTTACATGAGAATGTGTTAGGAAATATTCTATCAAGTCCATCTTAACACATCCACTTGTGTTGCGGGTTACAGCCACCCACCAAACTCATTAAATATAATAGTTTCCTTATGTGTTATGTGAAAGGAGGTTAGGTTACTGTGTTTGGCACTCCACGCTGCACTGTGGCAGAACACAAGCAATAATTCTCCTCTGACAGTCACTTTTCAACCATGTGGTATGTCGGGAGGAGTGTGACTGAAATGCCAAAACAACAAAGGAGATAAATCGCTGTAAATGAGGCAGCTACATCAAAGTTGTGGCACATGTTAAAAGAAGCAGGGAGAGTACTGGTTTCATGTTTTAAGGTGATGGAGTAGAGGTGGCTTAATGAGGAAAAAGACAGACACGGAGTGAAGAGAAAGAGCGAGAGGGAGAGAGAGAGAGAGAGAGAGAGAGAGAGAGAAAGAAAGTAAAGAAGGGGCGAAGGGGGGAAAAGTGAGTAAGAGGGAAACACATGACAATGAGGAAATAGGAGCAGATGTTCACGTGATAGATTAAAGGTTTGTATGTGACAGATTTTCTCTCTTGATTTGAATGGTTTCCTTAGCTTCTTTCCAGAGCAATGATTTTGGAGAAATGTATCTAAAAATAAAAAGTAAAAGACCTTGTATTTGACCAGCTGTGGATAGTGTTGAATTATGCATTTGACTTTAACCGTATACTTACAGTATTATAGTGACTGGAAAGTAACAATGCAGAAATATGTAGACAGATGCTTGCTTGATACAGTTGACCTCTTTTACCCGACGAACCCTGTACCGGCTGTGTTTTAAAACACAGGCCTTAACGCTACTAAAGCAACACTCCAAGTGTATTTTGTCCAAACAATGTTTGTTTGGCAATGATTTCGATATTTTAGTTACAAAATCAACGCAAGAGAAATTGTATTTTTACTTTATAATATTTTGAACCGTTGTTATATTGAATGTACATACTTACATACAACATACTGTTATTATCTAAGTTTTACTGGATCATAATATAATATAAATAAATATAAAACTACTCCATTTGGAGTGAAAATTATACAATTTAGTTGTTTTTTATTGATTTTATACTGTGCACAATGGTAGAATCTGATGATGCACAGGGTAAATGTCATGGCCAAAGGCTCCATTGTGTGCACATAGCCTCCTGTAGTGGATATCTGTAGTAGTTTTCAAGAGGTAGAAAATCCATTTGGCACACTTGGGGTATCCAAGTGGCCAAATGGAGAGTCCGCCTGGTCCTATCCTCACTAAAACCTTTGTAGAATCTCTGTGCTTTGTGTTATTTATATCTGCTCTGGCACAGTTGTAGTCAAGGAGTTGCTGAATGAATTCAGTGGCATCTCTGTCCATGGCATCATTGCTATAATGGTGTTATCCACCGTCTAATCTAGAAAACATTTTAGGCGAGGATTTTTCCTTTGGTTCATCACAATTTACTCAGGCATAGTAACAGTCACAATGTTACTTACACTGGGGATGAATTCTCTGAGGTCTTACCTATCCATAAAAACCAAGATCATGCATATAGACCTGGTAGTTGTGGAGCTACTCTTGATTTATTTTGGGTATGTCTGTTTAGGCGAACCACACCTTCCAGCACCCTAGGGCTTAAGAGGTTAAGTGTGGAAAAAGTGACCTGTAACTTCTCATAACCTCGTATGCTTGACCCACACACTTGCCATAAAGACTTTGGTGTAGAGATGCAGATCTTATGTGGTGAAAAAAATCTACTTTACCATGTCGATGTCGCTGATCATCAGAAAGGTCCAGGTCTAACATGAGATCATCTTCATCCAGCTCTGACGAACCCAGATTGTTTAAAACATCCTGCAGAAAAAAAGCAAAACCCCACAACTTAAAATGAACAATTTAAAAATATACATCTGACAAAATAATAGTAATATTATATTCATACTAATATGATTATGTAGGTTGTTCTTTTTTCTAATAGAGAAAAATAATTTAAAATTAAAATGTTGGTCGAAACAAGTCATTATAATGAACAGTTTTAATACAATTTTAGCCAAACACTCATTAATATCCAGCCGGTTTGGCAAACCCTTGGGAAGACAAAATACTAATTAAAAATAGGGCAGAGATATGACAACACTAAAGCAAAATATTAAAATATTTTCATCAAAGTAATCCAGGTGGTTCAAAACATTCAGAAACAGATTCCCCAACCAGAAAATCATTACTTTTGATCAACATTAGCAACAAAAACAACGCTATTTTTATTAGGGAATGGGATTTCTTTCACTTTGCCTGCACTTAACGAGATATTTTGTCCCTCATCACTGCGTCCATGCTCGAAGAAAACATATTGCAGCTCCTGTTTTGTGATAAGGGCTTGGTTTGAGAAAGCAATGAATGTGCTAAATCAGGCTGTAGGTTTGTGGAACATCTGTCAGCACCCCTGGGGCGTCACAAGCAAAAAAATACCTGCTGCACAAGAAAAACTTTGCAAATCAAGCCTATTACTTAGACGTTTGATTTTCAAAAATGTATTAACAAGCCACACTTTCAAAAGTCTCATGACATTATCATTGTAGGCTCTAAAAATTATTTTACAAAACTTGCCATCTGAACACCAACAACTTGACATTTTTCCATCTACCTTACAGAGAACAGGGTGTTCTTTTTCAATGTGACAGAGCTAACAGCGTTGATATCCTTACCCAGAAGCAAAATCTCACCTGTGTCCCCTTTGCCTTTATCTGCCTCCCCTCACCTTTCAAACAGCATAAAAACCAATGAGTGTACCAACCACTCTAAAACATCTGTTAAACTAAAACCTTCAAATAGAGGTCTAAATAAACTCAGACATCAGTGACAATGTTATCCGAAATCCAGCAATAACGAGTCAAGAACGCTATAAAAACCCATGTTTTACAAACCTCCCTCCGCCCTGGGTGGCCCTGAATTATCAGCCGTATCCCCACTCTCATTACAGTTTTAATATCTCTTGACAAGTCTTTAGACATTACAGATGAGTTTTGACTTTAGTGAGTCATGTTTCACCGCTTAATGCCCACCACAAAATCTTCACCAGTAAATGCTCCCATGTTCTTGGTATTATTATGAGGTTATAATGATGCCTGATGGTCCTTTTGGTTTAGTTGCATTTCAAAAGTCAATACTGCCATCTGATGGTCATCAGAGGGAAAACCCACTGCAGAAAAAAAGATGTAGCTACAAGAATAAAGAGTGGCAAATACATTGATTAAAAAACACTACGTACCCCTGCATAAGAGAGTGTACCTATTGTAGCTCTATATATTTGCAATTGCACACATATATATATATATATATATATATATATATATATGTGCAATTGCAGCAGGGAACTAAAAAAAGGACTTGCTTTAACATGTTCACTTGATAACAAACACGCACACAAGTAAGGTGAAGAACTGCCAACATGGGCTTCCCTGGTAACATACTCTCACCATCAGCAGGTTCTTTCCAATTACTCAGGACCTAAAAGTACTATAGCAATACAAAGGTCAAATAATAATATTTGCAGATAATTTTGCATATTTGATTTAGACAGCATACCATGTAGGTGCACTATAAGACCTACGACAAATACCGGTAATAATGAGCACCATCTCATACAGGACACTGAATTGTCCTCTCAGCAGTCTGATAACCTCACCAGAACTAATTATTCACTATGGGTATTGCTTTCACCTGGTTTGAATACATTTTATTACCTGAAACAACCTTTTAGAAAGGATTTCTCAAAATGAAAATAAGTCGGTGCTGCTTACTACAAGCTTTCAGAGCGCTTAATATTGGTAGAAAGACCTCGTCTGAACTTTTGTGCAAAAATGAAACTCTTAATCCTAATGAAATATCAGGAGTCCGAAAACTGCTACGCTCCAGACTCACGGAGTATCGGCGGTTGCAGATGGATACGAAAATCCAATAACCAACTCTGTTCGGCTCTCATCACCGTTGTTTGGACATAAACAACCTCACAGCCACACTCGGTATTGATCTCCTCCAATCGGAGTACGAGAGCCTCAATTCTTGGTGACGTGCCTAACTATAGAGAGGAATTTGATTTGATTTGATTTGATTTGATTTAACTATAGAGAGGAATTTCCAAACAGCTAAATCAATGTTCTTCAAGGCCATACCTACATGAAGCCATTGTGGTCTATGTACTGTGTAAATGTGTAACACTATATTACGGGGTTTTTTTCCAGATGCTCGGCGCAGTTAACATCAGAAAAAAGACCAGGATGCTTTTCAGCGTAATGCAATACAACAGAAGAACTCATTTCAGGCTTTAAAGCTAATAGCTAAAGGTATTGGAAAAGAAATGAAGACCCATACCGTGTGATACTATTGCACACAGACTTCATTTGAAGCTAAATTACCCATTTTAATGTGCCCCTCTAACCGCAGAAATGTATTAATATGATTTTACAACCCAGACGTGTCACCTTTTTACCTCGCTTACGTGATTTGAGTGAGTGTAATCCTTGAGTTAATAGAGATAATATCAGATTCAGGTCTCGTTAACAGATGGCTCCATCTCTTAACTGCCAAGCAGAATGACATCCAAAACAGGGAAAAGAGGAAGCAAGAGGTTCTTTCTGTCCATTAAAACCCACTGGTTTCTGTTCACACTCTCCTGGATCTGGGGCTCTGGGGGTGATACATGCATTAAGATCAAGATAGAGAGATTTGGCTTTGCAGCCAGGTATTATGGCTTCTAGCGATGGAAAATATACGGACTATCAAATTACTTTCATTTCTGTCTGACGCTTTACAGCCAGCTGTGTTTACAATGTGCCTGAGGGAGCAAACGATTGAATGTCCAGTTAAATCGGTAATCTGTTTGTTGAATGAAAGGATCTTTTTTCTCACTTACATCACCTGCATTTATTCTTTACTCTACTATTATTATTAACTCCTATCAATGCAGAATAATCACTCATCTCAAAGCAAACATCCGTTCCATATTCAGCACGCAGGGACATTTAAAATTTAAGAGGGTTAAATACTAAATCTCAGTGATTTATACTGCTGACTTTGTTAGCAACAAAATCCATATTTTCCCTATAAATTCGAGGTACATATTTTAATTCAGTATTCCCATCACGTTTCGTAAAGTCTACAACTTTATGGGAATATGTTGTGACTGAGGCTGTTGAGGCAGAAAATATGACTACAGTCATAATTTAGAGTGAGATATCTACATTTCCTACTTCTGCAACACTGTATGTAGTCTGGTCGTGAAAAGGATTTCTAGAAGATTAAGTACTTAGTATAAGGACATATTGGAAGTCTTCTGTGTGTCTATTGACCTTTTCTATGACATTTTGACATACAGCAGGAAAAGCCCAGGTGTAATTAATAACATGAAATAAATTTATTCTACTTGGGTGCTCCAGTTTCCCGACCCTGGTATTGTGCATGCTGGATCAGAGGAATGGCTTAAAGGGATAGTTTAAAAACAATGTACTGCTGTAGATACGTTTCACTTTCAGTTCAGTTCCCCGTCGGAAAGGAGAAGGAAAGGGTTGTCTGACGGCAAGATAAAGCAGTGAAAATATTCTAAATATAGCATACACTTAAACTGATAGCAATTTTTTTAGATGAACCTCTCTTTTAGGTGGCTAAAATATGTTTTTTTTGCCGTCCCCGTCCACAGCACTGTATTGTTTTGCTCCTGTGCCGGTACTCCTGTCTGTTTCTCAAGCCACGGCGTGCCAACCGCCATCTACTGTAGGTAATAAACCGACTATGGATAAGTACCTCATACAACCCCACTTCAAAACACTCAAACTATCCCTTTAATTTGTGGTCAGACCGGATTTTGCTCCCCATTTATTTCTATGCAGAACAACGAGAGACACATTTGCTTTTGTTGCTCCTAGTAGCATTCACTTTGACTGAAGTTTGACCTGCGGGATCGTTAGGTTCTACAGCCAGTTAGAGAGAGACGGTGGGATTGACTTCTCATTCGGAAAATATTGTTTATTCATATTCGTGTTTTATAACTGCATAGCAAAAAACACAATCAGCAGCAAGGACGAGTGCTGCCTGGCTGTAGTGAGTACAAGGACAGTGACAGAAATGAAAGAAAGTGAAGTGTTTGATAAGAAAATGTATAATTTATAACTATATGGAGAGCTGTTGATCCCCTGCTAGCTGGGCTCCCTCATTTATGCTTAAAACCATATCCATGCTATTTCCTTACCTGCCTGCTTTTTACCACACCATGCGAGTATATTTTGCCTGGCGAATTACAGCCTGAAAGCACCTTGACTGGAACACACCATCATTTATTATTTGTTTTTTGTTACACCTGTGCTTTACCTGCAATGACTGGTCAAAATATCTGCCATGAAGTGAAGGGGTGGGAATCACCAGAGGCCCCACAATATGATATTATCACGATACATTTTACACATTTAGCGATTTATTACCTTTTTTCAACTGCAAATTTTTCTGTTGTCAACATCTGTTTTATCTAATAAGATACACTCTGTTCATCTCAGAGTCTTCATTCACAAATCTTGAGGTCAGAGGTCAAAGGACCCCTTTGAAAATGACCATGCCAGTTTTCCTCGCCAAAATTTAGCGCAACTTTGGAGCGTTATTTAGTGCTTTTAGTTTCATAGAATACCAGTATCTTCACTGTAGCTTTAAGACTGAACCCGCTACAACCTATGAAGGACAGAATAGCGGCCGTTAAGAGGTTAATAGTTTATATAATAAAAGATCAATACTTGACATCCGTGTATCAATACAATATTGCCACATAAAATATTGCGATACTATGCTGTATCGATTTTTTTCCCCACCCCTAATGAAGAGGGTATATTGTTGTCTAGGCCTGGGATTGTCATAAAAGATGTTATGCAGATGTACATCTTAAAGTTAAGTGATAAATCTTGAGCACTTAACGTATATTTCACTAAATAGCGCCTTAAATTTGGACGTAGTAAGGAGTGAACATGAGAACAAGGTACTGGATTAAGTTATGGCCACACATTACCAGTTTACAGTTAAATTGAATGAATACCTGACTGCACCAACATAACCAAAAAGCTATTAAAAGGATCGTCTTTGAGCTCTTTAGCCACATTGCTGTAGATGAAAAGAAGTTTCAGTGAATTAAAAGAAACGTTGGTTTCTACAGCAGAGGTAGTCTATTCCAATCCTCCAGGGTTGGAGTCCTGCAGACTCTCGTTCCTCTCTGATGGCTAATGAGCCCCTAATTGACTATCAACTCCATTCTTTCCAGGTACATTTACCATTTTATTAGCCTCTACGCTGTCCAATGACTTCAAAATGAACTCATTTAGAATATGAAAAAGAAGTTATCTTGACATAATCACCATGATATATTAAACATAACTAGTTATAATAAGGCCATTTACCTATTAAATGCAATATTAGAAGCTATTCATTAATGTATGTGAAGCTGCTGGTATTCCCATAACTGAAGTGGTGTTATTATGAAGTCCATATCTTACAATAAGTGTTGTTGTTTTTTTTAAAACAGGTTTTTCTTTAGTAATATGCAAATAAATGCAGCATGATGATTCTTGTTTATAAGAATATACGGCACACAGATGGCTGTTAACCACATTAATTGCACAATTTAATTAATTCATAAACAATGTCTTCATTAATAATCTATTCATATAATAATACTGCTAGCGCTGTTTATTTTGCAGCATTTTGTCTCGTCCTAACTAATGGTGCCAATAACTATGAATGGTTATGTATTAGTCATGAGATAAATACATATTTTCTTAAAACACGGCTCTGGGCATTAAAAGAACCTAGCATCTGCGGAAATGATTCGAAATTTGATTTGATTGTGTGTATGATAATTGTTACTGCTTTTATTATGATGTCTTTGGGCAAAGTGAGCATTCAATACCCACATTATATAAACATCCTCATTGTTTTTCATTTCAAAACCATACCGTCTGGTTGAGGTTATTACAAATTCTGTCTGCGAGAGCAAGTGAATCCTTATCTGTTCTATGATTAATACAAGTGTCACTTATGATATTTAGCCTTTACAAGGCAGCAATCACACTGGAGGATATGAAAACAAGAGACAGCCTGTGTTACAACACTGTCTAGCAAGCAAGCAAACTGTTGATGTGCACAAGCAGCAGTCAAAGTAAAGTGGATTGCAGTTGAACTATTCCGCCATATATGTCAATCAAACTACAAACAAAAGTACATGTTCAAAATTGTTCAGCATCTCTCCGTGATAAAAGAGAATTTGTTGAGAACGTCTGAAGTTATGCTTGTCAACTGGAATTGAATGTAATAAGTGTCAGCCTGCCAAAATATTATCACAGCTGTCATTGAGAAACTTATGAGCAACCAACAGTGTATATGCTGGCAGCTGACAGCGTCCCAAAGGGATATCTAAAAAGCAAATGTACTAGGCTGAGTCCTTAGCAGCGGCCCGGTTTCAGATACGACCCTCGGCCCTTTGCTGCATGTCGTCCCCTCTCTCTCCCCCTTTTTCTGTCTATCTTCGGCTGTACTATCTAATATTAAAGCCCTAAAAAATAAAAAATAACAACTGGAATGAGATCACCAAGCAAACACAGCCTTGCTGAGGTACCTCAGTTTATCTCTGTGAATTCATTCACATTCATTTGTCACTGCAAGCCAAATCTGTATTTGCTTTATGATAATTATATTCTGTCTGGGCTGTAATGACACAGCAGCAATATTAAGCATATCCACCTAGCATACTGTTTATTATGGCGTCTCTGTTTGGCCCTGACCTGATGCAATGTCCCGCAGGCCTCCTTCACACACAAACACCACAGTCAGCCACATTGTATATGCTGAAACAATTAGCAGACCTTTACTATTCCTTATATTCATACCCTCACCGGCTTTAGTTGTGTATTTACTTAAAAGAAGTCGTCTCAGGTGTCTCGGTCCAGACTTTTTCATAAGCTTCGTAAATGCCCTCTGCTAACCAACAAACTTTTATCAAGCTAAAAGAAAGCAGAGAAGTGGTGGTAAATTATTTAATATACACTCCAAGGCTCCTGTGCTTTCTGCACAACTCAGGCCCCTTAAGGGCCCTTCGTAGGGCGAAGGAAGGAAAGGAAGGGATTACTCCACGTTTGGTGAAGTGTGTGCCAAGAAGCATACGCAGTCTGTAAAGCACATAGCAACGTGCTGTGTATATCCCTGCCCTTTTTAATCTCTTAGTAGAAGCCTATAGTCCCTGGTAAAATAAGTGGGATTGACTTAAACTAGCTTTCCTCCTACAGAGCTTCTTCGTGTGTGTTGAAAGAAAACCAACCCATACACAATAGTAGCTATAGCCTTTCCCCAGAAACAAATGTGGATATAGCTGCAGCATGCATCAACAAAGACGGATCCAATGTGTGTTAGACAGCCAAAGCTAAAAAAAAAAACAGGATATAATGCTTAAATCCTACAGATGACTGAAGAAGTACTTTATCCATTCACAGTCACACTGATTTCAGGGCTTTGCCTTAAATAGCTTTAAATGTAAGAAACCAGATTCTTATTGTGTTTTTCAAATTCATGCCCACACACATACAGTACATTACTTATTTACAGATTGTTACGCTTAACTTGAGCTGTTGAATATCTGTAGTGAGTGACACATTAAGACCCGAGGTGCCAGTTTGTTATGGCAAAGTCAATAAAGCAGTGTAGATCACCATTACATGTGTGACATTTCTCACTTAGCTCCATTTACATTCAATTAAATAAGTTGTACATTTCAAATATGTGTTTGTTGTTTTTTTTAAGTTTTTAATTCAAAGTGAGTAAAAATAAAAAGCACTATTTTTGTGCATCAAAGCTGCCTGGTTTTGCCCAGGCCAGAGCTGGAACTCTTTTGGTATTTTCATGGCCAGAGGCATGGGCACTGTGTGAGATTAGAAAGGATCTCCTATCATACAGTATATTATAAGGGAGTGTGTTAGCAGCTGGTTACAATTTTGGCCAATTACATTCACTCTTTTCATCCTCAGGGTTCTTTCTGTAATCATGCACTAGCAAATTGGTAATCCAGTGGCGAGGTTTCCAGTTCCTGAATACGCAGAGTTGTCAGTGTGAGTACACAGCAACCCAAATAAACTGCTAAGGGCAGATGGTGGTGAAGTTGGATTCAAGTTTGAGGACATATTAAATATCTGTGTGTTATTTTACACAGTTCCCACATCTACAGTTACTGTGTAAATACCACTCTGCAGTTGGTGCATTACAGTGGAAACCTCTCATAGTGATCACGTCTGTCCGGGTCAAATTGATCACTATAAGCAGATGATTATTATAAGTGAATGTTTTTTTTCTTTTTCTTTATTTCTCATGCAGATTGCCATCTGTTTGACATTTGTATATTATTACATGAATATAAAGTAATGAAATGGACAGCTTCACTATTTACTGAATTTTATTCACCGTTTCAAAATATAGTATAGCTGTTTAAAACGCTTTTAAAATTACTGTACAAATCAAATGACTGTACTGAGTATAATTCAAATACACTTTAATACGGTACAGTATTGTATATAAAATATAGAATACTATCGGTCAAATTATAATTAGGCTATAGCCTAAAACACTATTGTGCTGTTGTAAATGTCTCACTGTGCAATGTAATTTTTCCACTAATGCAATTTTTCAATAGTCTGTTTATTGTCAATACTGTATATACTGTTCCTATTTTTATACTTCCTTCTATTTAAATGGTTCATATTTTGTTTCACTTTGTTTAGCTCTTTTTTATTACTGTGTTAGCTGATGCTTCTTGTTTTTTGCACTATCCCCTTTGCTGCTGTACACTGCAAATTTCCCCACTGTGGGACCAATAAAGAAATATCTTATCTTATCTTATCTTATCTTATGTTTCAAACAAGCTGCTAAGCCACAGCTTGGCGGTGGTTTCAGTGCATTTCAAAATGTATTTATATGTAAAATGTAATGTCATGTATGAAAAGACCCAAAATGAACACTGTAAGCGGACTACTGTACTTGACTACTATTAGCAAATTATTATTTTTTTTAAGATTATTTTTTTGAGCTTTTATCCCTTTATTGAAAGTGACAGAGATAGTACTGAAAGGGGGAGAGAGAGAGAGAGAGAGAGAGAGAGAGGGGGGATTACATGGGGCGCCCGCTCTACCAGGTGAGCTACAGCGGCGCCCATTAGCAAATTATTTAAACAGCGTTTGTACAGGAATGATTCTGTCCCAAGCTTTTTCATCCATATAAGCGGTTGATCACTGTAAATGTGATCACTATGAGTGTCACTATTCTGCTCCACACAGCACACACTGTCCAGTGCCATGTGTGTAAACTTTCAAAAGGCATCATTTTATAATCATTTTAAGATTAAGAAACCACTGGTTATTGGATAGATGGTGCTTTTTTTCCCTTCTCTCTTTTTTTCTGTGTCTTGGACAGACTCATTTTCTCTACTGTACTTGTATTTCCTTTATTCAATTTGGGGCAATTTGTTACTGCGCTGTAACTGCTCTGCAATGTATTCCTATTTGGTCATGTTTTATCTATTTCTATTCTATCTCATTTCTCTACTCTAATTGATTTTTATATTTCTCTTCATATATTTTGAAATGTTGTTCTAGTGCATTTCTTTGCCTTGTGTAGTAAGGCCTCTGCCTCTGTTTTTGAAAAGGTTCTATACAAAACAAACTTCCCTTGCCTTACTGTGTGAGGATGTACAAAAGAGGAAGTGGCACATACTAAGCTATTTAGTCACGCTAACTGCATGTGTGTCTGTGTCTAGTTGTGCTTTACTGAAACATCATAATTAGATTGTAAACTGTTACACACACTACACTGTATTTTTCATACACACATCATTAGTGTCTGCTTAATTGTGATGTAATGATAACTGAGCATGACTTAAAAATCTATTAAGTTAACTATAGTTATATGATTAACATCTAAGGCACTCAAGAGACTATTCATGGTACAATCTAAGGGGCTTTGGACTAACTGATAAAATCACACACACACACAGCTCAAGACTTACCAGACTTCCCAGTTTGGATGACGAGGAGTTGTTTCTGTGTTTGAGCAGACCACATCCCTCCATGCCCGGGGCATCTCTGTGGTTTCCATGGATACGAGGTCCACCAGCCCCCTCAGACGAGGAGCGAAGACGCCTTTCCATCCGCATCACCTCATGATAGGGGCTAACACTACTACACAGAGAGGCTGGAGGAAAGAAATAAACAACGAGAGGAAGAAAGTCAGATAGACAAAAGAATCAAGGTGAAACTGTTGTAACAGGGATTCCACAAGCAGAGACATAATCATCTTTTTATTATATTTCCATTTGGTAGCAGTCAGCCCTATTTCATGTAGGAAACAAAATTATTTTCATAAAACTTTGACAAAGCAGCTCTTATTTATTCAGAATTTTAAATTAAGTTAAATCTTCCCTTTCAGAAGCTCTTCAGCCATATTGCTTTTTGGTCAAATGGTATTTGTGCCTGTTTTGTAATAATCAAGCTTGCTGTGTAACAATAAAACTAGAGAATGGATGTGAGATTTCAGGGGCAATATTCTCCGTCAGACAAACAGAAGATTGCTATATTGCTCTATTTTGATAATAGATGTGAAAACAGACAATGCCACGTCCTCTCATTGAGCGAGGTTATAAAATATTTTTTAAAAACAGCTCTTTCTCTCTTCCTCTTTCGCTCTCTCTCACACACGCACACACACACACACACATACACTGACACATGCACACAACCACATGCACACATAGTTCCCCTATGTGTATGTTTGTGTCCTCTCTCTTGTCTTTGTTCTTGTGAACTTGCTCTGAAAAAAAATGAGAAAGGATGTTCTGAAGTTTTTTGGCTTCGCACTGAGCAACAAAACACAGTGGAAGCCCCGTGATTACCACGTCTCCTTGTGTTGCCAACCATTTCACAAGAGGCTCAGACCTTTTCAACAAGAAAGGAAAATCAGACACGGGAGCCACCATACCAGAGGCCTGTGACACTGTTTGCGAAAATTAATATAATCAAATTCTGTTTTTGTGGAGTCCTACAGACAAGCTCACCCTGTTATAATACTACTAATTATAATAATTGTATTTATATAGCATCTTTCAAGCACAAAGTGCTTTCAAGATTTACAGAATAAAACAAAATAAAATCAAAAAAAAGAAATCAGAAACCCATGTAAGCCCCCCACCCCCCTCATATAAAGCAGATAATGATCTCATATAAAGTAGATAATGATCTCATATAAAGCAGACAGAATGCCAATAAAAGAGCAAACTCCTGAATTTAAAACTGATAAAAGTGGCAAATATATGGTAAGTGCATATAAAAAGACTAAAATGATGATACTAAAACAAGCACAATTTAAATATGTAATGACAACAAAGTTAAAATAAACACCATTAAATAGTAATTTAAAGAGGATATATGAAGTGATGCGATAATGGAGAAAGAAAACATTGTTAAGTGTAGGCCATCTTGTTAATGTGAGTTTTAAGGAGGCACTTAAAAGCTGCAGCGGAGTCTGCCGATCTCATACGGAGGGTAAAACTGCTCCAAAGCAGAGGGGCCACACCTGAAAACGCACAGTCACCCTTGGTTTTCAGTCCGGTCGGTGGAACAGCTAAAAGGTTTTGATCAGCTGATCTTAAGCCTATATTATACTTTGCGCATCCGCGAGTACGCAAGGGTCCGCTGGGGTCCGCCTGACGTAAATTTTGTAATCAGAAGGTGTACGCGTATGCTCTCTGCAGACATCTGCGTACCGGCAATTTGTTCAGCATATTGTAACTTAAGTGTTCTGAGAGAAAACTAGACTTCTGCACCTCCTCGTGGCTCTGTTTTCAGGCTTTAAAAAATCTAGCCCGTGACGGGAGACTTTGGCCAATCACAGGTCATTTCAGAGAGAGAGCGTTCCTATTGAACGTTCCTATTGGCTGTGCTCCGGCTGGTGGGCGGTGCTTGGTATTTCCTCAACTGTTCTCAACATGGCTGCCGGGTCACATATTTTACAGCTAAACAGTACACTACAAGATGTTTCTGAAAACTTTTGAGGCTAGAAATAGGCATACAGTAACAGAATATTGATTCATATTGATCAGCGCTGCCTAGTTTGACCGTTTGCGACTGACTCCAGGTCAGCTCTGACTGGTTGTTTTCCTCCGGTATGTGAAATCTTGCAGACGCCATTAGGAGCACCGGAGGACACAGAGGAACATGATTTTGTTCAGATTACCTGTCTCATTCACTACTGTCAGGATATAGTGACCCACTATATCCCCAAGGGTGGTCCCTGTGGGCAGTCTACAGGTGCTGTTAAACAAATCTCCTGTTTTCCAGGTAAGAGGAGAACTACTCCAGTGCAACTCCACTGATGACTGCCCATTTCCTCAGTCTTTCAATAAGAATTTTGTGCTCTATGGTTTTGAAGATTGCACTTACATCCAGCAGCACTAGGACAGAGCCATAGTCCAGAGTCTGCAGCCAGTAATAAGTCATTTGTCACACGAAGGAGAGCTGTTTCTTTCCTGCTGTGTAGCTTTCGAAAACCAGTCTGGAATTTTTCAAAGATGTTACTGTTCCCTAGCGCTTCTAAAAGTTGTGTCAAAACTACTCTGTAATACTTTTGTAATAAATGACAACTTAGAAATTGGCTGAAAGTTTTGTGTGTCAGCCGGATCCAATGTGGGCCTTTTCAGAAGTGGCTGAACGCATGCCATCTTAAAGAGGTCAGGCACACATCCAGAAGAAAGGGAACAGTCTATAATATTGAGCATTTTTTCAGATTAACTGTCTGCGATGGCGTCCATTATCTTTTTCAACATTATCGCTGTGTTATCGCTGTAGTCTGTCCGTAGTTCCCACTGCCTGGAAGCTAAACATTCACCAAGTGTAACTCAATATTAAACTATTTTTCCTGCAAGCATTAATTGCAATACACTGCATGTGCGTGTGTGTTCACAATCCCACAATAGGCCATTGATACCACACCAAGCGATACAGATCCTACAATCATGCCAACTATAAAATGCACAACAGCACACATTGTACAGTTACGTCAGTTACAGTCCTTCCAGAGTTTCTTATTTATCAAAGATGACGGCATGTCAAACTAAGCATGTCAACTATAACGCAAATACTTCCTATGGCCGTGTTTGTGCTGGATTGTGTATAAATTTCCACATTTATAAATGAAATTGAAATCCTAATTATTTTGTTGAATACTGTGAATATGATATTTACTTCATGATTGAATCTAGATATTAGTTTCCACATTTCGTAATTATGCCATCATAGTTTCAACTGCAAGCAGAGCATTAATAAATTGACATTTCAGTATCGGCAAAAAACTAAACTCCGATTCCTAATCACACGGTTAGTTAGTCCAAGTGAAACCCTCAATTTCCCAACACTCCTTATGAGTTTAAATGATCTTTCTCTTTTGCAGAAAGGGTGACAAGCTGAGCCAGAAATTCATGTTTTTCAGTGTCTGACGTGAGGACGTGAGGGAAACAATTGTTGAAAAACATACTGTAGTAATGGGCTGCAGATTTAGGGAGAAATTATTCATTTTTTTTTATGAGCGAAGCCTTGACTAAAAAAACTCCTCTGCAATTTGTTACAGCAGCTGAAGAAGAAATGAGGAGGATAATAACAAATCATCTTTGGTAAAGGAATAAATCGTCAGTATGACACACACTGTTTCACTACTGTCAACCCATAACTGGCATTGATATATTAGACTGAGGGCATTTTTTCAGATAAAATGTCTGAGTTACTGCTAGGAGCAGGGTCTGAAATTAGCACCCGCCATCCGCCAAATGCAGGTAAATTGTTGGCAGTGGCGGGTGAAATCATCAGGACACCTTCCACTTTGGCAGGCAGGGAAAACGCTAGTGATCGGAATAGAGAACCGTAGTTGTCCTCTTTCTTGGCATCTCATGTCTCTGTGACTATCGATTCCTCTTATTGATGCTTTCCGACAGTTACGCATGCACAATGACGCATACGCACGCCGTATCGTGTTTTATGTTTGTTTTGGACTGGAGACACGGCGGAGATAAAAAAAAGCGCTCAACAACGTGGTGCTACTAAACCTGAGGGGCGCACCCTATTTTTCCCAGATAATGTGACACTGTGAACAACAAACCCGTGTTTAAATCAACAGGAGGAGAGTTAGTAACGTTACCTGTTAGAAGCAGGTGGGCAACACAGTTCTGATTGGATAACGGAGGTGCCATTGAGTTATTATTATGAGGCATTCAAAGTCTGCTCAGGAAAAAGGACTATTGGGCAAAGGTAAATTACAACGTTATCATGATGTGTTCAAATGTAATCTCGTAAAATTAAGTTTTTGGCGAGAAACCTGAATAAATCCATTTGTTTGTAGGAGATGTTTTCACAACAATATAAAATAGATATTAGAGAGGGAATTATGACCTGTTTAACCTCCTAACTCTAGCTCTAAGCAGCTTGCCAAGATTTTTTTTAATCGTAGCAAATATTTAATTAATCATAATCATTTGAATTGTGTGTTTTTATGCAAATAACCACTATAGATGACAATAACAAAGTACAGTACAGTACTCTTTACAGTACCCTCCCTCCACGGTGTAATGCGAACACTGTAATTTACCATGTATATAATGTTTTTTATGTGAAATATATCGAACATTGAATGACATCAGATCTAAAATGTTATTCCTTCATTTAGCACATAGATTTCAAAAGTGGTAACAAGTGATAACATTTCTGAGTGGCAGACAAAAAAAATACTTGTCTACTACTATGGCAGGCAGTGAAAAAAGTTAATTTCAGACCCTGGCTAGGAGGGACAGCTACAAGTTGTAATTTTTTTCTTGTAATATTTGTAATATTTGGAAACATCCTCAACTTTTATTTACTTTGATTTACTAAAGAATTTGGAAGTAGGGAAAACATGATGTTGTCCATACGAGTCATCTTGTAGATTTCAACCATCAAGTGGAAACAAGCTGAGTCAGGGCATGGTCACACATGCACGAAATTCCCATTGCGTGGAGTTCAACTTTGGTGAACTTTGACCAGCAAAGTCGCAGCATCAACCAATAGCAAAGAACTGTTTGTGTGGTTGACCCCACTTGGTACCACTCACATTAAAGCAGCAGTGGGTAGAAATGGAGCAAATATGATTAAAAAAAAGTTATTTTTTTAAAACGGTCACTATATCCTGACAGTAGTGCATGAACCAGGTAATCTGAAAAAAATCATGTGCCTCTGTGTCCTCCGGTGCTCCTAACGGCATCTGCAAGATTTCACAGACCGGAGGAAAACAACCAGTCAGAGCTGATCTGGAGTCTGCCGTCCAGCTGCCGTCTATGAGAGCCACGAGTCAATCACTCGTGAATTCCGACCAAACGGTCAAACTAGGCAGCGCTGATCAAATATGAATAAATATTCTGTTACTGTAATGCCTATTTCTGAGCTCAAATGTTTTCAGAAACATCTTGCAGTGTACTGTTTAGCTGTAAAATGAGAAAGTTTGTGACCCGGCCCGCAATGTTGAGATCTATTGAGGAAATACCAAGCACCACCGCCAGCCGGAGCACAGCCAATAGGAACGCTCTCTCTCTGAAATGACCCGTGTTTGGCCAAAGTCTCCCGTCACGGGCAAGATTTTTTAAAGCCTGAAAACAGTCTAGTCTGTCTAGTCTAGTTTTCTCTCAGAACACTTGAATTACAACATGCTGAAAGGTTATTATGGATTTTTTGCCCAATGATGCCAAAAACTTTTTGCCTACTGAAGCTTTAAGCTTTAAGATATCACCTCACTTGCCTGCATTCGCGCATGTGTGACCGACCGTGTCCTAACACATGGGTATAAGACTACTTTGATTATGATTAGCCCAGTTTGCACCACCTCCACTTACAGTACCAGTTTCCTGGGGGAATCTCTGTGAGAGGCTTGGTAATGAACTCTCAACTTTCTTTATTGGCTATGTTGTTCTCACTTGTTCAGTCATGCGTAAGGAGGTAATAAAACCCAACAACACTGAAGGAGTAGGAGCTCGGCATCACTTCAGCCACCTAATAAAAGTTTACCACCAATCTCACTTTGGTAGAGCTTATTGTGAATATTTTAGATGAATACATAGATAATAGTGACATATTTACAAATGAAAATTACCCAAAAACTAAACTGGTAAACTAAATTATGGTAAATGTACTCATTTAACTCATATATGAGTGAGTGTGTAAGTTAGGAAACAAGAAAAGTAAAAGAGTGAATGGAATATAAAGCATATACATACATCTAAGTCACCAAAGAAAGCGTATGTGTCATACTAGCAAGCAGCAGGCTCCATACACAGCAAACTTAACTGTTCATGCCCGCACATATCGTCACCGCACAGGAAGAAGTCAATACTGATGCTGCCTTTGAGATAACATACCCGGTCAACACTTTCATGGATCATCACAAAAAAATGTCAAACAAGTATGAAAGCCAAGTTTGTGTCTGTCTGTGTGTCTCAGTTATCATGCGGGACGAGCCTGTAACTCTCATTGTACACTTTTGTGTGTGTGTGTGTGTGTGTGTGTGTGTGTGTGTGTGTGTGTGTGTGTGTGTGTGTGTGTGTCTGTGGTTGTGGCTGTGCATGTAAATCTGTGATTTACCTACAAGTGTTTGTAACATGAGTTTAATACCTGCATGTGGTTTCCTCAAGTGAGAGGACCTTGGCTCATGGCAGCCACAGAAACTTCCTCTCTCTTGAATAGAGCGCACGTTTCTTGCCCTCCTCTCCGATTGCTCTGGGTTTGAGTGACAACCCTCGCTGAGTGCCACAAATGCCTCGCTCTCACTTGTGGTCTCTGTGTGGTAGCCTGCCTTCCTCTCCCTCTCCCTCTCCCTCTCCCCCACCGACTCCTTCTCCTTCCTCTCCTCCGTTGACACCTCATCCCTCGCTTCCTTCCTCTCTTCCTCCCTCTCCTTCCTCTCTTCCAGTGATTGTTCCCGCAGAGGTAGGCAGGGCACAGCTGTCTCGGGCTCTGAGAGGGAAACGGCAGTCTCATAGTCTGTGTTGTTTGCTGTGCTGGTGTCAGGGAGTAAAGGTTTTTCAGCGCTGGACTGGGCTGGAGTGAAGAAAACCTGAGGAGAGGACATTTCATTGAGTGTGTGTAAAAACAGGGACATACTTCAATGGCATTTTAAAACGTAAATACAAGAACAGTTGTGATCTCCAATGAGGCAAAACGTTTACAAGAGAGGAGAACCCACTTTAGTATGCATTTGGTAGGGGGATATTTGTGTCCTCAGGCAGCAAAGTGTGCATGTTTTGATAGCACCGTCACACAGTATTCACTCTTCAATGGCCTCCTAAGTGCACAGCTTTGTCTTTGCAGCTGTTATACTGGGTAAATAGTTTCCTTTCTGGAGTTCCCTCATATACCAGGAAATAAAATTGAAAAAATTCTTAGAAGGAGAAAAAGTTGTGAGCACAAAGGTGTGAAATGTGGAGGGCAGTTCTCAGACATGCGTGGGTTTTCTTTTTCATGCCTTAGCTCTTTCAATAAAAGGACGTTTCATGCCCAGTGCTCAATTTTTATGCCAAATTTCACAGATTCCACACATTGGTCATAAATATTCCTCCTTTATGGTTTCTGCTCTTGACATCCAAGGGCACCCGTGATTGAATTGTCTACTTCTGAAGCACTAATAGTGCCATCTTTTTACAAGTAGGAAGATTTATTGTTCAGATAATTTAGCATGTTTGTCAAAATGTTGCATTTTTTATCACTGCTGCACTATGTTTATAAGCAACTTTTTAACACGAAGCCTATTGTTTGTCTATACTGATTAACCCATCTGATTCCAAAGCATTAGAGACGATTCAGAAAGACAGAAAAAAAAGAGTGTAAAACGAGCACACTACCTGGGAGGTAGAGACAGCAATGCTGAAGTTCTCTGGAGCAGGTGGGGGTTCAGGGGGAGTTGCATCAATAGCCGGCCCAGGCTCAGAGGGAGATCCTGGGTCTAAACCAGATTCGGGGCTGGGAGTTGGCAGAGCTTCCACCTCGGATACAGAATCCTCCGTGATGGGGATGAACTCTGAAGGGGTGATGGCTGTGGTTCGGTCCTCTGATATTATAGGGGACTGGAGTGAGCTCTCGCCGCCACCGCCAAGCAGCTCGCCTGGCCATGACCCCGGGGTGAGCTCTCCCGTCCCTGGAGTGATGGTGGTGGAGCTCGGAGGTTCCAGATTCACTTCTGGAGGTCTGTGGTGATCGGACGTCCGGGAGAAACGGTGGTGAGCCGAGAAAGATTTGGGCAGCAGCTGTTTCTTCCGTGACGACCGCTTGTTGTTATTACTACCACCCCCGCTGTAGTCATCGAGGAACCCGGAGTCGTCGCCCTCGTTGGCCCCCGAGCCACTGATACAGTTAATAAATACATTTCGATTGGCTGTGGAGGAGGAAGAGGACGCTTTTTCAAAGTCCTCGGTCTGAGAGCGCGTGATTTTCTTTTGCTTGTGGCTGCCAAACCCAAACGAGTGGCGCGACTTGGGGCGTCCGCCACCTTCACTGAACGCCGTTGACGATGACGTCGTTATCGCCTGCTGGCTATTTCCATTGGCGTCAGTGCTCTGTGTCAGCGGGGGGGTGAGGTTCAGGTTGATAGGCTGGACACGTGGCTCACTATTCCGTTTAGATGAGAAACTGAGAGATGGAGTTCGGAAAAGGCTCCGGCGTTTCCCGGTGCTCCCAGAGCTGGAGTTGGTGCTGGAGGGCGAAGAGGTGTGGACGCCATTGCCCTTTCCGCCTGAAGACGGAGAGGAGGGCAGAGACTCCTGCCTCTTACTGCTGCTGCGACGGAAGATTGGCAGGCGGGACACAAGTGTGGAACGCCGTGACCCTGATTCACCCATCTAGAAGCTGAGGCAGTGGAGTACTCTGAGGGGACAAATAAACACAAAAAAAGAATTTAACGGATATAACATGCATTCAACATGAACCCAGACAAAAACCTGGCCAATAATATTTGATTATTTTATCTGTGGGAAGTGATGAGGCAATCAATAACTGTGAAATTCACAACTTTGAACAAGCAATATGTTCTCTAATGTGACAGGTAAGAAATCTCAAATAATAAAGTGATTGCTCATATTCACAATAACCTTCTAAGCAAATGCTGCACCCGTACACAACCACATTTTTTTTTACAAATTTAGAAAAAAAATACAAGGAGCTTCAGCTTACACACTGTTTGAGGTGAGAAATCTCACATTAACAGATCAAATTTCCCACGCTGAATGAGTCAAAACAAGTTGCTGCTGCAGATGCTTCCGCTGCAAATGATGGTATCATATGTGATAGATTTTTGCTATCCAAGCATTGGTCATTAATGTGTAAACAAAAACAGTGTTGTTTATCCTGTTGCTGATAGACTCTCCGTCTATCTATCTATCTATCTCACTGTGAAATTTGTGTGATGAAAACATTTCAAAATACAACTGCCTGAAAATTTTGAAAGGCAAAACATAAACTGATTTCCAATTTCTTCCATAGGCATAACGTTGTTATCAACTAGGGCTGAAGCTTCGACCGTTGCCACGGTAATCGACCTCCAAATCAGTATTCGAATGCTTCTGGTTTTTTTTGTTTTTTTTAACATAAGTATGTAATAATAATGTATAAATGCCAAAATAGCCCATGTAAATAGCCCAAATAAGGAATAATCCCACAACATTATTCATATTCAATATTAATTATTATTCTCAGATGGATATCGCTGTTTGTTGTTTGTAGAGGTGCATGTGTGTACAGTAGTGTGGCAGCAGCCCTGAAACGGTGGAGACTGAGACGGACAGACAGACAGAAGAACATGTCAGCCTGTTTCGCTGCGCCACAAAGCTTCGAATACCTTCGAATATTTCTCACCGAAGCTTCAAAGCCCAAAAAATAGTATTCGGGACAGCCCTACTATCAACTCTGAAAATATCAAGCATACTAAAGATTCCTAGCTGAGGAGTAGTTCCGTTTCTGGTACACATGACGAGAATAAAGGATGTGAAAGGTCACAGAAAGAGAAGCTGAATTTTGTCATTCAGTAAACTAGTATTTTTAACCCTAAACCTCCCTGCCATCTGACATATTCCACTAAAAAAAGAGACATCACAGTTATTTTTTTTATATTTATGATGAAGTAAAAGTAAAACGACATGATCTGTACCAACACGCAAAATTTAGTCAGGCACGCACAGAGCTTATGCCCCAAAGATCGTATGTTCTAGTTCAGTCTAAAGATGAAAAGAAAGTCTGCACATGCATTTGATTACCGCAGGTATGAGACCTGGAGGGTTGACTTCTCTTTAACATGCCACATATTTAAATTAACATTTATCTGACATCTAAATCATGAAGAGACAGGACTGATCCAGAGGGAGAGCGAGAGAGAGAGACAGAGAGAGAGAAAAAAATCAAAGGCATACTATACAGTACTTACAATATTTAACCGTTTCCAGAAGTGCTCACTACTCATACATATAATGTATCATACAAAGTGATTTAAAGATTATCATCCCAGACAAAAGGAGTAATGATAGAATAGAAAAATGAACTGAGTAAAGTTATGACAAGCCTTAATTTCCTGGCCTGTGGCTCAGATACATTAGGAATATTAACTGTCCACCCTCTCAACTGTCTGTGAGAGTGTAAAGCTGTAAACACTGTGCCTCATGTAATCATCATTTACAAAACCCTTTATGCATTTTAAAATTAGCAAGCCTCTTAGTAAAAGCATTGAAAGCGTGTTTATTTATTGTCTCACTGCTTGTAAGAACTGACTGAAGTTCCAAGCGTTGAGTCACAGATTAAAGGGAGACATTCATTTTGGTAAATACTCACGTTTTCATTGTTTTCTGCAATTAATTAGCCAAACAGTGACTGTGTGGTCCTCGCAATGTTGAAGAGGCGTCCTCTGTGAGAGCTACTACTGAAGCATTTTGTTTTCGATCTCTGTGTAATAAGCTTACAATAAAACCCTTTACTGAAGTGGCTTATGAGCGTGTCACCTCCTTGAAAGTAAATTTGATCAAGTTCTAAATACACTGTGATGCCGTTTCTATTTTTACACCACAAGTTATCTCGGTGTAATATATAAGGTCAATAGATATTGTCAAAGACAGAGGAGGCCTAAAAACATTTACAGCAATGACACAGTAAACAATGAAATGATATACACAAAACACACATAACAAAACGCAGTTGTTCTGTCTGTCCTGGATCACTTCAAGCTACCTGTGCAAGTCAAAATACACTGCAGGTTAGCAGCCTAGTCAAACGTTTTGAAACACTTCCTTTCTTCGAACGAGCCAACAATTCAGAAGGGCTTTGTTGCTTATCGCCGCCACACAGCCATTTGACCAGGTCATGGCACTCTAACCTGGCTCATTAAGACAAGGTAGACGTCCTCCAACTAATTAGACAGAGATTAAAGCAGATTAAGAGCACCTCTTACCAACCAGGGGTGATAGGAAAACTCTCTTTAGTGATGGCTTACAAGTGTACGGCCTGGTGGACACACTTCTCACCAGCATAATGCAAAATCCCTATGTGATAAAATGTGGTCTAGGGCCGCCCAATTAATCAAAATTTTATTGCAATCGCAAAATGGCCTACTGCAATTTTCAAATCGCAGTATTTGTTAAAATCGCAATATTTAAAAGCGATATGTGTCGAAATACCATTTTAAATTAAATACTGTGGTGCTGCAGAGATGTGCAGGCCTACACATAATATTCTACAGACTAGGAAAACATCTTTGTTTGGTACAGATCCCTACAAAAATCACACCAAAATCATTTGAATATGTTTTTCAATGAAAATGAGAATAATGGTGTAAAGATCATATCATACCCTCTGATATCGCAAATCATATCGCAATTGCAATATCAGTCGAAATAACTGCAATAAGATATTTTTTTCAAAATCGTGCAGCCCTAGTGTGGGCTAACTCACATGAAGTCTGCCCACGCTAAAGCTTACAAAAAGAGGAGGTAGAGAGGTAGCACAGCACTGAAGCAGGTGCTTACTTCCTCACTGCTAAGGCCGCTGCACAAGAAGTGAGACTAGCTGTGTTAGAGGAGCAAAACGTCACCTCATCTCAGTTCCTCTTCCCTTGACTTGACTGAAATAAATTGAGCACATTCAGTGTGGACTAGACTAGACTACTCTTGTTCTGGATATTTCAGTAGTTTCATTTTCTACGGTGACTCAAAAGGGCAAAACGCTCACTAAAGGAATGCTGCTAATATTGATGGGTAAACATTACCTTCATCATATACATACAGGTATATTCATGAAATCTGACCTCTGCATTTAACCCATCCTAAGCAGTTAGGAGCAGTGGGCTTCTGTAAAGCGCCCAGGGAGCAACTTGGGGTTCAGTGTCTTGCTCGAGGACACTTCCACATGCAGACGGTTGGAGGCGAGGATCAAACCGCGCCAACCTTTTGGTTAAGGGACGACTCGCTCAACCCACTGAGCTACAACCACCCGTAATAACACAATCAAATCAGAAACACCCTGAAAGGTTGTGGCCTGATATTAACTTTAAAAGAGTTGTTATCGATGATATCAGCTATTTTTAACAGCCATCAAGATACGACAGATTCACTGTCACAGTTCTCAAAGTGCATAATGCAACAGTGTTAAGGACACGGGGTCAACTAAGTTTGGTTCAATGGTTTGCAAGACTTCTCTTAAACAACAAAGTAATGGTGGTTCCATTATCACTGTAAAGTTTCCTTTTCAAACAAAGACTGTTGTAATGTAATTTTAACATACGATACACAAAATAGGTTGGTAATTCATTGTTTTGAAATGAATAGCTCTAGGAGTTCAGGGGAAGCCCCCTGCCATTCTCCTAATGATCACAACATGTGCCAAATAAACCAGCTTAGCTTGAAGTCTTTTATTCCTGCAATGCTGTGTTTGCATTGTCTTATCACCACGCGGTACACTGAGCTTACACTAGTTATATAGTAAATCAGAAGGCTAATGTAAGGGTCCAAATTCCCATTTCAGTGCACGTTTACACTGATGCACGATTATCTGATGGTTTGAAAGAATAGAAGGTGTGTGTGGGTGGGGTGTGATAACTGGGTGTTTCCTATAGAACAGGTTCTCGGGATCTATGGGATCTTTTTCACAACAATAACGACACATTACACGCAAACCATAATGTTCTATAACATGTAATGGAAGATTATTAGGCAACACTGTACTGTTGGACTTACTCAATACAGAAAACAATATGCTTCATATAAGCTTTCATAGCTTCCTGGTGACTGATATCTGTCTGGAAGAATGTGTGTATTTTCATAGAGTTAGTAGCTTGATAATAGTTTGCTGGCTTCAATGATGGGGTGGGTGATATCGTCAAAACAAAATATCCCAATATTTACACACAAATTTGGAGGAATACAATGGGAATGTGGGTATGATGACCAAACAGATACAGATACGATATTATTCACTGTTCATTTAACTCGGTACAACATTCTGACAAAATTAAAATACCAGGAAACACAAATATAAGCTAAACTACATAAAAGTCACCACACAATATATTCCAAGAAGATAACTAATCTATAATCATTTAATCTATGTTACATCAACGTATCACGTAGCTTCTGCGACCTATATAAGGCATAGCATAACAAAACTGCTAACCTTATCTATGCAAGCCAGGACATGTGGTCAAAACAACAAGCTATCTTGAGCAAGATGACTCTTTTTTAACCAGGGACTCAAATAACAAATGTAATCTCTCACCTTTGGCCAAAGAGAAACATTGCTGCTCTGAACATATGACAACCACCTTGTTTGGATCACTAAAGAAAGAAGGAACTGCAGAATAAAAACATCTGCTAATTCACAGTACATCCCATTGAACATCAATTTGACATCTGGACACCGCGTGAATTAACAAAAGCTATGGTGGCCGAGAAACACACTGCAACTGAAGGGAAACACACGCAAATAGACAAAACACAAGAAAAGCACAAACAAGGATTTTGACAATAAATACGTCACATTTAGGAACACGCTGCAAATAAAAAAAGAACACAAGCAAACTGACTGAGTAAAACAACTTGATAACACACACATGGCATAGAGAGACATGCTTCAAATTGAAAAATAAAAAAGTGCCTGAGAAGAAAATGCTGGGATGGAGAGTTAAAAAAGATAAATTAATCTACAGATTATCAGATTATCATTTTAATTTATATAAACACGCGGATGTATATGTAAAAGTAACTTTCTTATTAGGTCAAATTGACAGGTCATAGTATTGAACTGATGTAGTTTGTATGGGAATATGATATATGGTATGATATTGCATTAACCTGTCATGGCTAGGGTGACCAGGTGTCCCACTTTACGAGGGAGTGCACAGCATTTTAATCCCTTGTCCCACGTCCCACATATTGAGACGATGTCCCATATTTTCATTGGCTCTAGCTTTCAAAAGTCAAACCACTGCAGGACAGACGCTTTTTTAAAAATCTGGCTTTTATCCAATGGCTGTGAAGAAAGCAGGGAAGGCTGTCATCACGGGGCTGTGTTTGCTGTCAAACTGCCCCCATGTGGGTCAAGTCGTGCAGGTTAACCTTTCACCGTCTTTGCTACGCTACGCCCAACGGGGAAAATCGCGAGTCACCGCAAAGTCACAAGCTGCAGATTTAGGCAGAATATGATGGAAACTACCACAAACAAAAGGAAAAGCAGCTACAAGAGAGACTGTGAAACTACTTATAAGTATTTATAACCCAATAGAAGGCGATTCTCAAAGTTTTTTTGTGAAATTTGCTAGTTATTTTTCAATTTCACACGGGGGAATACGACATGAAGCAACAAAGTTCATGTGAGTCTCACAAGAAACGTGCGGCTCAAAGATGTGAGATGAGAGATGTGCCGATCTACGGACGCATACGGGCAAAGCATAGAGATGTTACAAGATAAGGGGAAGAATAGAAATGTTTATTATTTAAGTTAGATAGACATTATAGCAAAATTGTAGACTACCTCTCAGCCTTGGTAACGTTTCCCACATTGTCCCACACAAACATAGTCTTTTTACCCACATTTGGTTTGTTGACAATATAGAGCAAAAAGACTCCCGCACACTGTCACAACGTTTCGGTACACAAGCCTTCATCAAGTCAAAAAAATTAACCTGATTAAGGTTTGTGTACCTAAACGTTGTGACAATTAAAATTCTCTGACAGCAAGTGAAGAGGACAGAGAGGATGAAGAGGACAGTGTGTGGGAGTGTTTTTGTTCTACATGCTAGATAAATGACTTCTCCATTTGCAAACACAATGCATCAGTGTTTCTATTGGCCAACCATGCATGCTTCAATTGAAGTGAATGGGAGATGGAGCAAATATCTGCAGGATGCATTTGGCTAAAAATAGGTTAGGGTTAGGCCTTTTGATCAAAAACTCGTAAGCGAAACATTGTCAAAACACAAATGACAGCTCTTTCTAATTGTAGTAAGGTAGACAACGAGCTACAACCTGATTTTAATCAAAACGAGCCGTCCTCCGAGCTGGACACATAACATCGGTCTCTATGTGCAGCCGGCTGTGAGACGAGTGGTCAGGGACTGCTGTGGATAAGAAAATGCCATGAAATAGAAAGAGCTTATCATAAAGGAATTTGTGGCGAACGAGAGATTTGTTCGCTAGAGAGTTGTGGTACAAATTTACAGCGTGTATTAAATTTCTTGTCTCCAGACACACTTCAGTGCCATGGTATGTTTGAATAACTTCCGCCTCCCACTTGCCGTTGCTGCTGACGTAATTACAGATATCTGCAACGTCATTTTCGCCTAGTCAAAACTCTAATTCAAGATATCTGTAATTACATTTTGACTAGGCAGAATGTAAGCTAAAGATATCTCCAAATGAGATATCTCTAATCAAAATTCATTTCAAGATATCTATAACTTGATTGTAGATATCTACAATTAAATTATGACCATTCCTAACTCCAGTTTGAGATATCTACAACGTTATTCTGACAAGTTAACATTTTATTTAAGATACAGTATCTAAAAAGGACAATGTAGATATCTTCAATTGAGGAAATTTAAAGATATCTTGAACTGGAATTCTGACTAGTCAGAATTATATTGTAGATATCTGAAACTGGAATTACGACGTCATAATTCAGATATTCGCAATGTGAATTACGGATATCTGCAAATTAATTGTCGATATCTGTAACGAGAAACCCCATACACATGAAATGCAAAAGTAGTTTGAATCGTACTAGTCAAAATGTAATTACGGATATCTCAAATTAGAGTTTTGCCTAGTCAAAATACAATTAGGGATAGCTTGAATTAGAGGTTTGACTAGGCAAAATGACGTTGCAGATATCTCTAATGAATGTCCAGCCTAGCTATTAAATGTTAAAAAGGCTTGCCATACATTTTACAGCTGTTTTCACAGACAGTGTGGAATTGATGTGTGAGTGTCCCTTTAAGGTTTTGCTGAAAATATGTTTCTTATATTTACAATGGTTGCTGACGTAGTGCCACCTTGTAATGATGAGTGACTCGTGGTTACTCCACATTTAAAGGTCCCATATTGTAAAAAGTGAGATTTTCATGTCTTTTGTATTGTAAAGCAGGTTTAAGTGATATATAAATACTGTGAAAGTATCAAAACACTCAATCCATGGAGAAATACACACAGCCCGTATTCAGAAGCTGTGCGTTTGAAACAGGCCGTTAGGATTTCTGTCCATTTGTGATGTCACAAATCTACAATATTTAGACCATTTCGCAGTTTTAAATGTAAACATTCTAAATGTGTCCCAGTTTATTTCCTGTTGCAGTGTATGTGAATGACATCGGCTGACAGGAAGTAAACATGGACCCAAGCTGTTTCATGGCAACGCAATTCCGTTGAAATGCACTAAAACGGAGTGTTTCAGACAGAGCGTGAATACAGGTATATTCAGACAGACAGGATGAGAAAAATAATGTGTGTTTTTTTAACATTAAAGCATGTAAACATTTTCTAGTAGAAACACAAAATACAAGCATGAACCTGAAAATGAGCACGATATGGGACCTTTAAAGTCTAAAGCATCATAAATCCATGAATGGGCATTAAGCATGTTGTTATTGTGAGCTTACTGTAATACCAAACAGTTCTTACAAGTGTTCACCGGGCCCGGTTTTCTTGTTTTTATTCTGTCCACGAATTAGCTATAGCCAGTTATCAGATGACATGAGATGGGATGCAGGGATGTAAATGCATGTAAACCAGCAGCAGCGGGAAACCAACACCTGTCACACCGGAGAGAAACGTCAACAACGCTTTGAAGCCTGCCGACCTTAAATTCAGCCTACAGCTAGCTGGGTCAACTCACTGACTCTCCACCGCTGCGACTTACGGTCACTACTGCGACACTGTATCGATAAAACGCCGTGTGTCGCTTTCTTCAGGCTGTTAAAGGTCACCGGTGTTCAGAGGGAAACACTGTAAGCAGGCACTACAGTGGTTCAGCTGGCTTTGCTAGTCTGCAGCGGACAAACACACAAACCTTCCTGACGTACATTATTACCTTCAGCGGATTCCCAGAGTCCCCTCAGCGCAGAAACAGCTGAATATATCTTCGCTTTGTGCTCATACGAGTTGTTATAACCTACATGAGGATATCTGGAAGTGTACAACGGTACTGAAATCGCACTGAGGTAGCACCTTGTGTAGCGCTGACGCCGATATTACACCTCAGTGACGTGGAGTGTCTCTTCCTCCGTCGTCTCTTCCGCGTTGCGACGACAGCGAGCGAGCGAGCGTGCCCAGCGTGACGTCCCTCCTCCTCCTCCTCCTCCTCCTCCTCCCCCTCCCCCTCCCCCTCCCCCTCCTCCTCCTTCCCATCATCCCACAGCTCAGCATCCTTCAGCAGGTGGATCAACAGAATAGAAAGCTTTATTGTCATCGTATTAAATACGAGATTCACAGTTGCCACTCCTGGTCAGTGCTTGTGCAATTCAGTCTTTCTCTGGTCAATATCATCAATATACCCATCCTTAATCGATTTTTTCTCATTCATAGCCCACTAATAAATATTAGGATTTAAACTGCTGCCTTGTATTGGATTGATTTGGCTTTGTATCCCTAAAATAGCTCTTTGTTCTCCTTTAGTATGTTAACATGCTATGTTTTGCATAAAACTAAGACATACAGAAATTAATCACTGCAGATATAAGTAAGATAATATTTAAGTAACTGTTAAAAAAAAAATAGAATGCCACATAGAATATACATAAAAAATGAAGCATGAAAAAAGAAGAATAATAGCTACTAAATACTATATACTAAATATACACATTGTAACAATGAAGTGTATTGACATAAATTGTCAAAAATAAAGTGAGAAGACTAAAGTGTAGGTGCTATTTATTTGTTGTTAGTATTTAGTTGTTGTTTTACTAATAATAAGTAGTATTGTTTGATTTATTATTCTAGATGTTTACTTTATTTAGATTTGATTTTTGATAGTGTTTTCATTGCTAGTTATTTGTTTAGTTTAACTATTTTCTTGTTTAGTATATTTAGTTTTTTGCGTATATGTATTTTGTTTTCTTTTGTTTATGAATTGGGTAAAACTGTGGGCACCTGTGGTTATATAGGTAGGTAGGCAGGTATAGGACCAGCATGCACCTGGGTGGGCCTATGCTTTTTAACAGAACAAGAGAGGGAGCGACATCCATGTTTTCTTTGTGTTCGTTTGCTTGCTTTTTTTTGGGATAAATAAATCATCAGAAACACATACATTTTGAATGGACAATGGAGTCTTTTGCCTGTGTAATAAACATACCCATGGTGCGTCAGTGGCCCTTTGATTTAAGTTTGATTTTTATTATAATCTCTCCGACAAATAGCCACTACATAAAGATTAAACACAACTAGGGATACACCGATTTATAGGCCAAACATCGGTATCGGCCGATATTCATCTTGTTGACTGCCATCGGCTTATCGGCAAATAAGATGACATTCTCCAATGGCAGTGGCCGATGCTTATCTGTTGTGTTGCATCCATTTTGCACCGGCTAAATGTTGTGTTGGTTATGACAACAGTAACCAGCTGCTGATTCAGAGAAGAAGCCACTGGCTGGACACAAATCTGGCATGACGCTGGGAGATTGGGGTGCTCATTCAAAGACAGTGTAATGAAATTCTGAATATAATAAAGAGGTCTTTGTTTCCCTGGAACAAAAGAGGAATAAAGAACAGTAAAAACAAAATAAACAAAAACATCGGTATTGGGAATCGGCCAAAGTGTTATTTTTAAACATCAGTATCGGCCCAGAATTTCACAATCGGTGCATCCCTAAATGCAACAATTAAATTAACATCTGAGGGAATTGAACTGGGTTGTGGGCAGAGTCATGAGTCTGCATATAGCAGTTAGCAGCAATATATAGACTAAATGCAGAATTTACAAAGCCATAATAAGCTTATCATTTTGTGTATTTGTCAGGTCCAGAGCTTAATGAATTATGTGTCCCTCTAATCTTTCAATATGCTTTGTTTTATGTGTGTAATGCACAATAATGCACCACTCCTGGAAGCAAACTACAGAGACGTATTACGAGACAGACATCCTACACATACCTCAACACATGAACGACTTAAAGAAAGATCAAGGTTTTGCTATATATGCTTCCACAGTGCCCAGATAAGGAAATATGGAAGAAATGTGCATTGCATGCAAGACAGCATTTCTGAACAATAAACATTCTGCAAGGAATAATGGAAGAAAAAATCCTAATGCAAGAGAAAGACTTAACTGGCATCAAGTAATGTTTAGGGGTTGTGATTTCTCACTAAGTAGGTTTTACAAAGCTGCTCAAACGCTTGCACATTCTGTTAAATTAATCAAAGAGTAACAACATTACTGTAAATATGTGAACAATATTATTTAAGACACAAAATAGATTTAAAAACACACTAGTTTTATTTGATGAAATCCCCACACAGCAAATTAGAAAGTGTTTCCAGGAATCGGAGCAAAGAACAATATTTCCACATCTTTACATACCACATACAGAAACCCACCACTGACACACCACATCCAAATCCTCTGGAGAAAACACAGAGGGACAAATGCACTGTCACTAATTTAAAGTTCAGAAACATTTGAGTGTTACTGAGAAAAAACAAAAAACACATTTACAAGTCAAGTAGTGTTTGTATCAAGGAAAAGCCCATTTAAAAACCACAAAGTAAAGAAACTGATTACAGTGCAAATTGTCTTGATAGGCTTATGACTTTCTAAACTGTTCTCTACAGCCGGTTTAATAATATTGCACACACACTTATTATACACACCCGCAGAGCCAAACAGCTTCTGACATGCTACAGATTTTTAAAGTGCTAGCTTGGAATTAGATTGAGAGCCAGCCTGCGAAATATTTGGTTCTAAATTATTTACTGAAAAGCAGGCTGCGATGAATTTAAAATCAGATGAGATGTTGAGATTATAAGCCTTTTATCAGATTTCTATACATGCAACTGTGCTGTGCTGTGACCCCGAGTGAAACAAACCAATAGAAGAAAACCAACTAAAAAACATGTCAGCCGTTTGTTCTGTAATTAACAGGAATACATTCTTTGATGGAAATTCCTAAATGCATAGATGTGTTTTAAGGTGTTCAATTTTAAAATGCGGGATCCAAACTTCAGGTCTGTGACCTGATTGGAGTAAAAATTATTCACACAAGCACCTGTGAGACAAAATATGCACACAGTCACAGAAATCCAATATTTCATTCTGAGACTGGAGAATGTTTCTGTCCAGCTACATGTAAGAGCATACATTTAAATGTTGTTAACCCAAAACAAAAAACCCATGTGTTCCACATTATATAACCAAAACATTTAAACTGACTAATCAAACCAACACCACAAAAAGGAGGAAGAAAAGGTCGTTTGAAAAACACTCCCTTGACAAAGGCAGTTGAACATCTGCTAACAATAATTTCCACCAATAGAGATACACCAACTTTATTTCACTGAAAATAATATACTCTGGATTAATAGCCTATGTACATGGTAGTTAAATCAAACATTTTGAGAGATCAGCTTATTATCTGACATTAAAGAGAAGGCGGAGATATTGAATGGACCGGTACGGACAAAGCTGTAAATCAAACCAAACTTGTTTCTGTGAGGAAAGGTACCGTAGTTAAGGGTTTCCAGGCCTGACGGATAGAGGTAGGTAGCATTGGGCCCCAGTCAGGGCCAGAAACCTGAGAAAACACACACGCACACCGATTACCCTCACCCTCCAGAAATCAAAATATACATGAATGTTCAAAACAAACCCATGTGCAGGCACATATACAGTACATAAAAAACAGGTGTGGTTGCCCAGCAGTGTGCTCTCTTAGACTTGAATATCTGAGCGGATTTAATCAAAGCCGATCAACCACTTAGGTGATCCGTCTGATAGCCAAACTCACTGGTGACATACTAATATGCTACATTTCATGTGTCTGCACTGCAAGTAAACGGTGGTTTTGATAGTTAAGGTACTGAACAGTGTGTTATGTGATAGCACTTTTTGTGTAAGCACCTGAATAGCTGTGTTTTTAAACGGTGTTTAAAGGCTGCTAGGCCACAGAGCGGTGTGTTGCACTTAAGTCAGCACCAGAACCAACACGCTTTGGCTTTTAGTGACTTTGCAGCTGCCAAACGGACGTTGACTACAAGTACACGGTGTTCTGGTACCCGGCTGGTTTTATGGTGTTAAGAGTCACATTCAGTGCTGTGCGAACAGTGAGAGGCTTTAAAATCCAAGTAACTACTCCAGGATTAAACGTTTACGCTTGTAAAAGGTGAACTGTGAGACATCGATGTGCCGATTACGTCTACAATGTTTAAAGTGAAGAACCTAACTAGGTAGTGATCGAAACGTGATGATTGTTGAGTTTATCTAGTGATCGAAACGTGATGATTGTTGAGTTTATCGCGCGCGAGGCTTCATTCATAATATTGTGCAAAAACAGCTGAACGTAACTGTGACGAGGAGGAAAAGTAGTGTTTTCTGTGATGAAGTCAAGAGTAAATAGGGAAGTATAATGAATATTAACTGTTATAACTTTGACACCAGTGTCCGTGATATACTACCTACAATAAAAACTCACATACAGTATTTATGCTAAGTATTTCCATAACGCTTGTGCAATGACACCAACATCTGCCCGCAAAATAAGGGACCCATTTCCTAATAAAAAAAAAAGGCACAAAGGCGCTAGCTTTATAGTAGCTACAAGGCTCTCAGGTCCACCAAGATTACATCTAAACCTATGCTGCTACGTTTAGACAAATAGTTACAGCCAAAAGAAACAAAGATCACCCAATAATTAATACACACACACAACATAATCTATAAACATATACCTGGCGAAAGAGGAAGTGTAAGTGTAAGCTCAAAGGCGTTTCATGTCAAAATAAAGATTTAAAGTAGCTGCAGACTAACCTTGCAGCCAATTCCACTAGCTGATCACAGCTGGCAATTAAAAGCAGGTCAAATACAATTAAAAGATACAGAGACTTTGGTATGTAGAGAAGACCTTTTCATACCAACCTCTGGAGACCTTTGTATGTGGACACTAATATACAGCGTCATACTCTTTGTGTATGGCTCATACATTATACATGCCAACTCTAAATAGAGATCCCATTTTCACATTTACGACCAAAGGCCCCGCCTCACATCTGCCTCATCTGACCTTCAGAAAAAACTATTTGGATTGTACTCCATCACCCTGTTAATAAAATCGGCTCTTCCCAGCCAGAACATGCCAAAGATTAAACAGATGCAGGTCCTAAAGCATCAACATGCTCCGTCCCTCCTCAGAAGGTCAGTCTCTTAGCGGTGGTGAACTCCTCCAGTTGGACCTTGGCGCTGCCCATGAGCCCGAAGGCTGGATACATTGTTCCCGAACAATCCACCTGCCTCTCGTAAAGGCACCTCATGGTGTCGGCGTCGTAGAAATACACCCGGCACGCGTCGTAATCTAGGCATACGCCCAAGCGCTGTGGCATGGGAAGCACGCGGTTGCCGGGGTCACCGGACGCTGCGTTTGCCGTGGAGACGGAGGAGGATGAAGACGTCTTGGGGATGAAGAGTTTGCCCATGCCCAGGGTGAGGAGGGTGAAGGGCTGGGAGAGCTCATAGCAGGTGTCTTCACTGCCGCTGTCATGCCCACTATCATGGTCATACCTGGGGAGGAGGAGGAGGAGGAAGGAAGGAAGGAAAGAAGGAAGTAGAAGAAGAAAGGAAGGAAAGAAAGAAGAGAAGAAGAAAGGAAGAGTGGAAAGAAGAAAAGAAGAAAGGAAGAGTGGAAAGAAGGAAGGAGAAGATGGAGAAGGAAAGGAAGAAGAAGAAAGGAAGGGAGGGAGAAAGGAGAAGGAAGGGAGGAAGGAGAAGAAGGAAAAAAAAGAAGGGAGGAAGGAAAGAAGGAAAGAAAGAAGAGAGGAAGAAAGGAGGAAGAAGAAGAGGGGGATAGATGGGCACAGAGACATAAGGTTGTTACAGTTTATATCATTTTGAAACCTGTATCAAAGCCAGAATCATAATCAAGTGTAAAATAAAAAGATTGATCATCTGCTCCAGTTAAGGCTACAACTAATTTTATCAATTTATGCTGCTGATTATTTTCTCAATTCATTGTTTGGTCTATAAACTGTCAGAAAACAGAGAAAAGGGCCTCTCCCAACAATTTGAATTCTTGGCAAATTATTGATTATGGAAATTGTTACAAATTCACTTTGTCATGTCGTGTTAACCTTTCATGTTAGCTTTTTAACATAAAACATAAAATAATGCTGCTATTAATTATAATTACCTATTCCTTAAAGGGACTATTTGTAACTTTTCACGCGCATAAATCATAACGGGTCGGAATCCCATGCGTGCTCGCGTGTGGGTACGCGAGCGCGCAGCAGCGCTGCTCCTGCTGCCTGCTCCTCCTGCTCGCACACCGCGCTCGTTCTTACTCGCTCGGCTCGCTCCAACTCCACGTGCACGCGCGCACACTACACACTGCAGAAGAGTTAGTTTAGCTCTGAGAATATCTAGTGAATGTGCAGTGGACGTTTGTGCAGAAATAAATGCTGCTGCTCCTCCAGACCAATAGAGGTTTCCCGTGTCTTGTGAAGTGACGGAGCTCCGGAGAGAGTTACGTTATCGTCCCGACCGGGTGTCGCTGTCCCCCCCCCCCCCTCCCCCGGTTCCCTCCGCGGTCGGCAGGCTGAACAGGAAAAGCCAGCACTAGAATCAGCATTGATTCATGGAGAGACCCTCGTCTGGTCAGCTAACATTACTGCCAAGCAGGTGAAATATAGAGTGATATTGTGTGTTAGTTGATGTGTGTCACCTCACTGTTTAGACCGGTGCTCGTTCATGTCAATGTAGCGCGAGCGCGAGCATCAGGACGCTGACTTGACATTGCGGCCACAGGTGTCGCTGTGAACAAGCAATTTCTGATTCTTACATATAGCCCCTTTAAAAAAAATGAGGACTTGTGATTTTTCAGTCTTTAAAGGGACTATTTGTAACTTATCACACGCATAAATCTTAACGGGTCGGTATCCCATGCGCGCTCGCGTGTGGGTACGCGAGCGCGCAGCAGCTCTGCTCCTGCCTGTTTGCACACCGCGCTCGTTCTCCCCCGCTCGGCTCGCTCCACCTCCACGTGAACGCGCGCACACTACACACTGCAGAAGAGTTAGTTTAGCTCTGAGAATATCTGGTGAATGTGCAGTGGACGTTTTTGCAGAAATAACTGCTGCAGCTCCTCCAGACCAACAGAGGTTTCCCGTGTCTTGTGAAGTGACGGGGCTTCGCAGCGAGTTACGTTATCGTCCCGACCGGGTGTCGGTGTCTCCCCCCCCCCGTTCCCTCCGTATCGGGAGGAAAAGCCAACACTAGGATCAGCATTGATTCATGGAGAGACCTTCCTCTGGTCAGCTAACATTACTGCCAAGCAGGCGAAATATAGAGTGATATTGTGTGTTAGCTGATGTGTGTCGCCTCACTGTTTAGACCGGTGCTCGTTCATGTCAATGTAGCGCGAGCAACAGGACGCTGACTTTCGTTGACATTGCGGCCACAGGTGTCGCTGTGAACAAGCAATTTCTGATTCTTACATATAGCCCCTTTAAGTGGAAAAATGCATACTCATCCTCAAATGATTAGTTGAATGCTGCCCGGTGTTTATCACCTCGCATTCGTTGCATTATGTAATTACCATAGAATTTAAATGTATTTGCGTAAATAAATGTGTCCCTTTACATCCTTTTACATGAGCCGAGCCAGTGAGAAAGGGCAGGCTTTGTCTGAGAGAGTAAGCTCTTTACGGGTTTATACTGGTTCTCTTACATCACAGGATTAGGTATGACTCAAACACACTTATCTCTGTGCTCGGATTGTGTGAGTGTGAGTGAGTGAGTGAGTGAGTGAGTGAGTGAGTGTGTGTGAGTGTGTGTGAGTGTGTGTGTGTGTGTGTGTGTGTGTGTGTGTGCTGCAGTCAGGTATGCAAAAGGTAAAAGACAAACTGAATTTGTACAATTCAGTTTCACCACATGTCTATTGATTATGGACACATTTAAGATGATAGCCGTGTGTTGTGTATGTAGGCATCATGTGCTTGCACTCACCTCGGGCTGCTGGTATCTCTGGGATTGTGAAACCATTCAAGCAGCTTTGAGTCAGAGGCCACTCCAACTTTAACCATGTAGGAGTACGGCTCCACCTTGAAGGCCCAATAGTGTCTGCAAAACAAACAGAGCAACCACATTTATTACTGCAGGACTGAAAATTATGATGACTCATTGATACACAAATTTTTCTGATGCAATAATCTCCTCACGGTGACGTTCTGAATGGAGGTAAAAACGGTACAGAAACGACAGTTTAATAATCCCACCACCTTGCGCTCAAAAATAAAGTTCCATCTCTGCTTCCTCTCTCTTGAATATTTTATATCCAGACAGCGTGACACATTGATAGTCTAATGAGCAAGATACCAGAGGGCTTCCACATTGTGTGCAACACTACCTGCGTTTTGTCATTTTTGCCTAAATTTAATCCTAATTGGCTAATGTTTGTGCAGACAAACAATGTAAGGTGGTCGCGCACATCCAAAACAGTAGTAGGAAGACGAAGGTCCGCACACTGTGGCTCCCATAATATTGGGAAATTCATGATATAAGCTCATAAGAATAACATCAAGCCCATGGCTGTCATACCTTCTAATTGGCTAGAATGAAATGAGGCTCCTCCCCTCATTATATATCAATGGGCTCATGTGTGTAGATTCCTACTCTTATACATGTTTGAGGTATATCCTATTTTTGTTTAATATAGGAGGTGCCTCTATTTCATTCTAGCCAATTAGAAAGTATGACAGCACTGGGCTTGAAGTTATTCTTATGAGCTGAGAGGTACTTACCTGTATTATGAAGTGATAAATGTTGGTATATGAATACATACATATTGTTGTATATTATGTATATATGAGTTTTTCTTAATATACATGTAACATTACCTGTGATTAAATGTGGGATACTTAGGTCACTGGCTGTATGTATCATGTGACCAGAGCGCTTACCTTTTAAGATGGCGTCTCTGTGCAGATTTATTAAGTGTGATGAAGAGCGTGTGCTCGACACGTCACTAACTAAGATGTGCCAATAAACTGCACTTAAGGGAGCTACAGTGTGCGGACCTTCTTCTACGTTTTTCACTAATGTTTGTGTAGCTCAAACATTTTTTCTTTTGACAAAATCCTACATTGACTCACTTCGCAACAGTATGTTGTTATGTAACAAATTAACTATACTGTTAGACACAACTTCTTTGTACAAAGTCCCCAGTGTTGTCAGTTTTTAGCATACCTTCCCTGAGAGATACCCGTGTCCCCAATTATGTAGTCCAGTCCGATGTAGCTGCCCGTCTGCACTCGTTCTGCTGCGAGGAGGAAGGCCATGCTTGCTACACTCTCCACGGTGTCCCGTCGCTTGTTTAAAATCAGCTTCTCCGTACTGAAGCCACACTTGTCGCTGAACAGGAAACCAAACGCTGTATGTGAAGAGATGAGGGGATGAATGAGTCAGAGGACAAAACAAAGGAAGAGGAAGGTGGAGGTTGAGGGGAAGAGGTTGACAAGAGAAAGAAGAATTCAGAAATGGTAGGAGAAGAAAAAAATATTTCAGTTCAAGAGAAAAGAGCTTTTTTGTGAGGGCATAAAACTCATTCAAAAGGCAGTGGCTTGGCTTGGAACTGGGTAGGTGACAAGAGCTGACACTTGAGGGCGCTATAGCACAATGTTAAAGAGCTACACAAAGACCTACTTGCCATCATCATCACACCATGAAGAATAACAGCCATGAAACTCATTTCTTATGTGCAGCTGTCATTTATATTCATCATCTGGGTTCAATTAAAAGCATTCTATAAATAGTTTATGGGCCAAAGGCCACGAGTACAATCCAGGATACGTATAGGTTGACATGATTATGCCTGTTCACTCAACCATCCCATGCAATCCGACGTCTACACTGGCGAAGACCACTTAATTTGCATGTGTCTAGGGTAGTCTGTCCAACAACTAGGCCATGATAATGATAATAGCAGTATAACCCTGCCTAAAGGGGGGACAGACAACAATGCTGCAGCTTTATGTGAAGTTTATGCACCAACACTGAAAACTATCATGTCAGGCTAAATTGAAAGCTTAAAATGTAATACCAGATGAAGTGCTGTGTCAGAAACATCAGCAAACAGGTGCATATAACCTTTTCTTCTCCAATGATGAAAGTCTCGTCTTTGGAGTAGGGCTGCAACTAATGATTATTTTCATTGTCGATTAATATGTCGATTATTTTCTCGATTAGTTGTTTGGTCTCTAAAATGTCAGAAAATGTCGAAAAATGTGGATCAGTGTTTCCCAAAACCCAAGATGACGTCCTCAAATGTCTTGTTTTGTCCACAACTGAAAGATATTCAGTTTACTGTCATAGAGGAGTAAAGAAACCAGAAAATATTCACATTTAAGAAGCCGGAATCAGAGAATTTTGACTCTTTTGTCCTAAATATTACTCAAACCGATTATCAAAACAGTCTGATTAATTTAATAGTTGACAACTAATCAATTAATCGTTGCAGCTCTACTTTGGATTTAATTTTAAATATGAAACAGTGACATCCATGTTGCCAAAGAAACTGACATCTGCTTGCTTGCTACTGTAAAGTGATGTTACCACCAGTCATTTAATAAATAATTAAAGAGAAATGGGGGCAAACGTAATTGATGCAGCATGAAATTAGTCCCAAAACAGCAATATTTTAATTTGACATCCAGTTAAGACCCAGATATTTATAGTATGGATTTATCTTTTTTTTTTTTTTTTTACAGTGAGTTAATGATGACTTAAATGCACCTGGGACAAGAAGTCTCTCTCTCGACCGCAACCTTGAAATCAGTGGGTTCAGCAGCAATGTGCTTTTTACACAACCAGCATATTAGCTGTTAAACATGCTGGTTCCATGCTGGGCTTTGAGGGACTGAATGATGATCCAAATCACCAAATGACTCAATCAATACCAAGACTGATAAACGCTGACAAGCAAAAAATCTAAGTGCTTACATGTTGTAATGCCCTTGTAATTTTAAGCAGAGGGATGGCTGGAAAAAATAAACATGCTTCGTCATGAGTAGCCTTGTGAGTGAGTGTGAGTGTGTGTGTGTGTGTGTGTGTGTGTGAGAGCCGGTGCATGTTTTGTCCTCTGCCTTTCACCCTGGCCTGAAATTTCACCTCATTACTGACGCACAGTGAATCCATCCACCAGAGAGCACAGGAATGTGGAAGCTCCAATCACAACACTAATGACAAGGCTTGAGCAGGACACAAATCAAAGCACAGCCACATCAGATCAGGGAGTGACGTGTCATGTGTGCTACGGTAGGTATGCAGGCTCCTGCCATGGGAGAGGCAAGAGTGTGAAGTGTGTCAAAACTCAGTGACACACTGACACTACGAATATTCAGTAGAAGCAGACTCCAAAGCGAGGAGAATGAAATGAATGCCAAGCAGAATAGAAATCAAAGAGACACAGTCCCTTACTGGGAGGATACGATTTGAATTCCGGTTCAGCAGATGGTTGGGGATGATTGTTTTTAATGAATTCCACCTTGCGTCTGTCAGGCGAGCTTAAAATGCTCGCAACAGACGCAACTGCAGGTTTCCTTTCCAAGCTGTCGCGCTGTGCAACACGCTCCACTCCCACACACTCAAGACAAAAAGCCATTACCATGGTGATAAACTGAAACACCATTGTGCTTCATTACCTCCATCGTGCATACTGCGAGAGAATTCAAAATTTTAAAAACAGTGAAGCATCTGTCATCTGATAATCTTCCTAAAAATCCAAATGCAAAACAGTCAGACGTGCTCTGAGAAGTAAACGGGATAGAGGAGCTCAGCTTAGCCGTGGCCTCGGCCAAAAGAGGCCCAATAACAGGGTCTGGTTCTCCTCTACATAACAGCACTTTGTCAATTAATTAATGCACTTAGCATCAACAACAATGTGACAACAATGACTGAATTGATTGAGCTTAAGAAAAAAAAAATGCAGTTTAAGCTTATACCGTGTCTTTTTAATCATTAACACTTCATCTTCAGGAACTCAACAGACATCTTCATGTGTCCTCAATATCTCCCTTTCTCCTATTCCCCTTTTCCAACTTGAGACTCAAAGGATAGACCGAGAACAAACACACACATGATTGGGGGGAAAAAAGGGAGCAGACATATGCAACAAATTTTCTGGAAAATTCACCATGCCTCTCCAACCCTGGCTCCTACAAAATGATGTTCCCATACAACTAAACTGCATTCTCAATTACGTTTCGAGGGAAACATATGTTCTCCTGGATTATGGTCACAGATTTAAACACGTGGTTAATGTTGTAAATTGAGACAACACAAAACAAAAAATTACTAAACTATTTGGTTAGGTTAAGTAGAAAAACAACATAGTTTGGCTTAAAATGACAGTGTTTGTTTTGTTATTAAAAGGACCAGTGTGTAACAATTAGGGGGATCTATTGCAGAAATTGAATATAATATTAATAACTATGTTTTTTGAAGTGTATAATCGCCTGAAACTAAGAATCGTTGTGTTTTCATTGGCTTAGAATGAGCCGTTTATATCTTAATAGGGAGCAGGCCCTCTTCACAGAGCCGGCCTCCATGTTTCTACAGTAGCCCAGAACGGACAAACCAACACTGTTAACCTTTCCTGCTTGAGCCGGAGTCGATAACGTTACTCGCCGCTCTACGTCTCTTGCTTCACCACTCACTTCCCTAGTACACACACACTAAGCACTCTACTGTTACAACAACTGGCTCTAGAGAGGGCCATTTGCGTCAGCCACCGTAGCTCTCCTACACACTTGGCATACGGGCGAAGTTGTAATCTGCAACCTCACAGCTAGATACCGCCAAATCCTACACACTGTTCCTTTAGGCTAAGGACACAAATTAAAATAAGTGAATGTTGACTTTTAGTTTGACATGGGACACAAACAACAGTCTCCTGAGTCTTGTGTTTTTTGACCAATCCACCACCCCGCCCTCCTTCCTACACAGACTATCATTACTAACGCATTTCTGATACGTCAAAAACAAACGTAATCAGCGACAAAATGTGTTTCCCTCGAAACATAATTCACAATGCTGTTTCGTTGTAGGGGAACTTCATTTTTAGGAGACCAGGCTGGTCTCTCAGGCTTACCAGGTGCAGGTGGTGTGTGGAAGGTGACCTCGGGGCTGTGGGGGCTGAACATGGAGTTCCTGCAGCTTCGGACCCTGAAGGAGTACAGGCTGTCGGGGTCCAGGTCAGACACCACAGTGCTGGGACCATAAACCCTGTCTGTAGCCCTCCAGAGACCGCTGTCCTCACCGTCCTCCTGGGACGGGGATTGGCTCGGACCCCCGAGTCTGGAGAAAAAGAAGATTATAGTCAGCATACCAGATACCTATAGCTCGACTGTGGATCTACACAGTCCTCCACTCTTCTCTTGCTGTTATTTCTGTGTACGTTTGCACCCACCTGCGGTATTCAAGCACGTGGTGATCTGTAGGTAGGTGGTCATCAGACAGCCGCCAGCAGATCGAGGCCTCGTTATAGACTCTGCTATTGGACAAGTCGATCAGAGGAGGGTCAGGAACTGGAGAGGAGGAATAAGAAAAAAAAGATAACCAGTTAGTAAAATGTAAGCCAGAGATGGCAAAACTCATCCTCCAATAAAGTAGGAGTTGTAGTAAGGAAACAAGTAGGAAAAAATGATAAAATCGTGTGTGACGTGTGAAATGCAGCCAACAAAATCAAATTCCAAAACAAGGACAAAAAAAATGCATTTCACTGCTCAATTTTGACGGAGGTTAATGCTGAAAAACAGGTGATTAGCAAGATGTAACAGATCTTATGTATAAATGGAAAAAACTACAGTAGCCTACAACTTATACAAGGAAATTCCAGTAAAATCTCTTGTGTCTTAATCATGCTTAGTATAGTGCTTCAGTTCGATAACTTGGTTTTAAGCAAATGCCGCAGTGTAAGTGTGGCAAAGATTAGATTTGTCAGGATCAGGACTATCCCCTCGGGACAATGGACAAGACTGTCTTGCATAATGGAGCCTGTTAAGAGGTTTTCACATAGACTCCCTGCCAGGAAATGCACTTTGTAAAACCCCCACCACCAACACCACCTCTCTCTTCCTCTCCATCACCTTCAATCTCCCTTCTTTCTGCTTCCGAACACTTTACACCACTTTCCCCTTCTCCTTTTCCACTTTCTCATCACATTTACAGTCTTTTTCTCCTCCTGGTGGTTGTAAAGAGTTCCTGTGAAGCATCAACATGTACAGTCATCTACAGCCCACTTCCCATCCGTCCTCTCATTCAGGTCAACATAATCCACTCCGTTCACCTCATCATTTACTGTTCTCTCTCAGCCCAAAGCTCATTTTTTCTCCAGAAACAGAATCACATTACTCTAACCATGTAGGTCACCCTCTTTTCTCTCTAAGATCAACTCATTTTTCTACACACTTCATTCACTCTCCCTGTGAGAATTCCTCTCCTCATCTCCTCTGTAACACTTCCTCTCTCGCTAGTTCTACACCCGTCAGTGGCGACCTTTGTCACTTGGCTAATCCTCCGTCCCCAAAGTCTTTTTCTCACAGGCACAGCTCTCCTTCATGACCTTGTGTCCTCTTACTGCCCAACGCATGTTCATATACAATTACACTGCCATGTTGGTGACATTACAGTTAGGGCTGAATGATTTTGAAAAAAAATTGCAGTTGCGATATCATCTGCGATATTGGAGGGAATGAGAATTTTTACATTATTCTCATTTTCATTGAAAAACATATTAAAATGATTATGTTGTAAGTTTTGCAGGGATCTGTACCAAACAAAGATGTTTTCTTAAAGCTTCAGTAGGCAGAAAGTTTTTGGCATCATTGGGCAAAAGCTCCATAATAACCTTTCAGCATATTGTAATTCAAGTGTTCTGAGAGATAACTAGACTTCTGCACCTCCTCATGGCTTTGTTTTCAGGCTTTAAAAAAAAAATCTAGCCAGTGACGGGAGACTTTGGCCAATAACAGGTAATTTCAGATAGAGCGTTCCTATTGGCTGTGCTCCGGCTGGTGGGCGGTGCTTGGTATTTCCTCAACAGATCTCAACATGGCTCTGATTGGTTGTTTTCCTCCGGTCTATGAAATCTTGCAGATGCCATTAGGAGCACCGGAGGACACCAGAGGACACCAGAGGACATATGATTTCTTTCAAATTACCTGTCTCATGCACTACCGTCAGAATATAGTGACCCACTTTATCCCCACTATATAAAACAACTTTTTTTTAAACCGTATTTGCTCCATTTCTACCCACTGCAGCTTTAAGTCTGTACAATATGATGTGTAGGCCAGGACATCTCTGCAGCAAAATGGTAGTTTGACAGATTTCGCCTCCTGTGATTTTAAAATTGCAGTACGCCATATTGCGCTTTCGATAAAATTTTGATTAAATGTGAAGCCCTACTCACTTATAGAGATACAGTATATTAGATAATGCAGGATAAAAAAGATAAACGTTCTTGTTTCTGTTGCCATGCCTAAACTTATTTGATTATTAGGGTGCCTTTCAACATTTTACCAGGGAGAATATAGAGAAAATAGTCTTATTTTCTCTATTTTTTTGTTTTCAAATGTTGTCCACTACGAACTGTATTGACTTAAATGTTGTTTTTAATAGTTATAGCAATTTATAACAGGACACAATACTTTCATTATTTCCTTCTTAACCCATGTAACAACACAATTACACCGTCATGTCAAATGAGTAGTAAGCAAGGAGGGAAGTAATGTGTTTCCACTCCAGTGTAAATCACATAACAGGCAGTCTTTTTTATAAACTAACCAGCCGCTAACAAATAAGATTTTATGTTTTCAGCCGTTTCCAACAGATGGACCAAAAGGCAAAAAACAAACAGGGCAGTCAGCCATCCAACACAGCAGGCAGCCGTCACAGTCACCAAGCACTACTGATGATCATATACAGTCAAGGCTGCTGCCAGACAGACAGACAGCAAGGCCAAGTTACTCCACTGCAGGGAAAAAGCTTTGTCTTGTGTCCATTTTAATTTCACCGCTCCCTCAATAAATGTGAGGACCAGCCTTTCACCGCCTAATATCTTTAAGAGGATATTTATTAAATTGACTTTTGTGGAAAGTGGAAATAGTTGAGAGAAGCGCTGTTCTCAGCCTGACATTTGGGCAAATGGACATTTACAATCGACAACGCAGTCTTTCACGGCCTCTCGAGAAGCAGGGCAGGGGGTCAAAACCCAGCAGTAGGGCCACAGCTGGGTTAACATGGGGGAGCACAAACGCACCGTTATCCAAGAGGGGAAGATATGACTACAAGCTATAGGCATTGAGCAAAAGCCGACACATACAGCATTATACACCGACAAGACGGCTGCCAATCATATTCCAAACTTGACAATAGCATATTAAGATGTGTTTTTCTATGACTGTTAAGAGAACTCAATAGCAACATCTTTGCAGTTAGTTCAGAGACCAATTTAAAAATCAGCCTCAGGTTTTTCAGTAAACATAAAGTGTGTTTTCAGTTTCCTGTATAATGGACGTATAAGAGCTTTGGGCCACTAGCCAGAGATGCTATAGTGGTTCTTCACTGCTGCATCATCTGCCAAAACTTCAATTAAATTACTGCAGTGTATAAATGCCCCTACAGCTTCTTTTCGCTCTCTGAGCTCAGGCTAAGAGCATCAGTAACTCCCACAGGCCACGTAGATTAAAGACACTTATCAAGACGACTGCCAGCCAACTGCTGCATGCAGCACTTTCCCAAAAGGATGCGGCAGTGATTCGTTCAGGGTACATTTTATAAGAAAACCCCTTTTTCTCCAGTCTAGGGATTCTAGGAGGGTCTAAAGAAGCAAACTAATGAATATTCATTCATTCATTCATTTTAAAACATTTAAAGACTGAAAGCCTGAGATGAGGACTGAATCAATATTCTTTTTGATAGGTTTTTCTCAGGGTAATGTTTATCTCAGGGTAATGTTTATCTCAGGGTAATGTTTATCTCAGGGTAATGTTTAGCCAGCAAGAAAACAGTAGAATAGACAATGGGACTATAAATTATTTGGGGATAGGGATAAGTACATTTATTTCCACTCTGAGCCATCTTTACATAGTAAGAGTGTTTGATTTGCACTTAAATACTGTAGATAAGAAGTAATGTAGATGTTGTGTCTTAAGTCTGTCAATGACAAACTACATAAAATGATGGAAACACAGCAATAAAGATTATTGTCTATTTTTTTCCAGGTTACAAGTTTGTGTGGAATTACATGTTAGGTTTTTGCTAATTTGGTTTAAAACGTGAATGAAAACATTCAAATAAGGAAAACAACAATAGACACAATAGAAAACTGTAAATAAACATCACAGATGGTGAAATCAAATGTTCTTCCACAGCTTTCAAAATGGCTGCCCAATCTTGTGAATGTTTTAAACAATGTCATCTTGGCATATTATATGTTCTGGTGATGCAATTTGTCACCAGAAAAGAATCACACAAAAGCACCACTTTAAATCTTGTATTTACCAGAAATGTGCGCATGAATTTCTTGGAAATAACTCATTCAGTATGAAAAAAGCATAAGAGACGATTAATCGACTAAAGAGATCTCAGTCGAGTAAGACCAAAACGACCGATTAGTAGACTAATCGACTACGAGGGGGCAGCCCTAGTTTAATGATTATCCAACGGACTCTACTTTTAATGAGGAGTACAGAAAGTGGTCCATGAGTCTAGACAGAACCAAGAGATAAATCTCACATCACTGATTTTAAACAAGCCAACAGGGCTGCTCTCCAGTGCAGCAACAAAAGCCCACAGACACAAACTCCCCAACAGTCACTGAGACAACTGTCAGAGGGATAGTGGCTCCACGCCAGAGAGACCTCAGCTTTGTCTACGATGTCAGCAATGTTTAATCCATCAATAACTTTAACATTTTTTGAATGCTAACGTCTGGAAGCACAGCTGCCACTCGCATCTAAACCATTGACTTTGTACTGAGAGCGACCATCTTATCATTTACACAGAGCTCTTTTCTCAGAATGCCCCCAAACACCATCAGCTGTCTCTGGCTAACAATGACTGAAAGGACTGTCACAACTAACCGTCACTATCTGCAACAATGATATTCAATACTGCTCTGCCCCAGTCACTGACACACATAACGTTGTCAGGTTAGACAGGAAGCAAGCGTCGGCCAGACGCAGCCAGGAACGAGTCTGTCTCGAGCTCCACTCCTATCATTATACAATTAAGGCAGGAATGTGACTGAGGTGGATCCAATATAAAACACCATACTATGCTTATGTTAATGCGATAATGTTCAGTTTGAGTGTGCATAATGGTAGTGTAATGTGTATAATTCTCCAGTTTTAGTTTAGTATAAACCAAAGCTGTTAAAGAACAGCTTAATCTGGCAATGATTATCAAAGTTGTGACCAAATGTTGCAACACACGCATCAATCAAGCTGCTTTATGATACAAAGATTCTCACCTTGTGACGTCGCCTCCGACTGATCTTTCGGTCGATTATTTACACTTCCTTATTTAGATGTTTTTTGCAACCTGCTCAATGATCTGCAGACTTTTGATCTTTGCTCTTGGACACCTTTATTGATCATTTGTTATGATGTGATAACACTTTTGTTTTTAACCTACCAAGTTGTTCTATCATTTAGAGCTCTTTGAGATTCAGCAGAAATAGTTGTCCATACTCTGACGAGCTCTTTTACAGAAAATCTTGGGAAGGTACAGCTCCTTAGTTTGTAGTGGAAAATCCTTTCGCCTGCGCTTTGATAGCGGAGTGCTATGATGCAATATGATCGGTATTCCTGTTGGCCGGGCATGGGAGTCCTCTATAACTTATTTCCTTTGCCTTTCTTTCTCTGTCTCATAACACTTCATCTAAAATAGTGCGAAATAATCCTGATTAATTTTCTTAAAAAAAGGGATGTGTGTATGAATCGTTAGATCCCTGGGAAACTTCAACGTGAGCAGTCTTTTATAGAACAAGCCTTTGTAAATCAGCAGACCAGAAACGAGCTTAACTGACCAGTAAAATCCACTACGAGTGAATCCAAGGTCGCACCCGTTTATCCCGCAGATGACCTCTGACCTCTTACCACAGCAGAGTTCACAGGGCCGTGCATGTGATGGACAGGTGATGACAAACAGCTTATTCTGACCACATGTCTGGTTTTAAAAAAAAAGGACAAGCTTATTTTTTAAAGTGGCAAAGCTCTGCGTTATAAAGCAAGTTTTACCATGCTCTCTAGAGGACGCATGAACAAAGACCGATTTTTCAGAGCTGAGTAGAAGCAGAAAATGTCACCATATTTTCTTGACATCAACTAATGGGTCACTTTTTCCAGCCACTTGTGGTCAAGCTCTCATTGCAGCTTGATCTTTAACAAAAGGTTTCAGTGTAGTGAATGAGAACAGAGAACTCATCAAAACAGCCTGAAAACATGCAAACATTTCATGATTCAAATCGGGACAGGACTTTCATTCAGGTTTAAAGTAAAGTATTTGGGAGGAAAATAAGTTTTAAAAAGTTCTAAAATTGAATTAGCTTATAACACTGTCAGAGGTAGGGCTGGACAATATATCAACATATCAATATATCGTGATATGAGACTAGATATCGTCTTAGATTTTGGATGTGGCGCATAGTGTTGTCTTTTCCTGGTTTTGAAGGCTACATTACAGCAAAGTGATGTCATTTTCTGAATTTACCAGACTGTTCTAGCCGTTTTATTATTTGCTTTTTACACTTAGTCATTATACCCACATTACTTTTGATTATTTATCAAAAATCTCGCTGTGTAATTATTTTGTGAAAGCACCAATAGTCAACCCTACAACATTGAGGTATTTGGTCAAAAATATGTGATATCTGATTTTCTCTATATCGCCAAGTGTCAGAGTAAATATTGTATCTGGGGAAATAAAATCATGAGGCCATTGCTCACTTTCATTTTTATCTCACACCATTTACTTGAAATAAAACTAAACTGGCTGTACCTCCACCAAAGCACATCTCTTTGAGCAGAGTTTCTTCTTTGGATGTGTCCAGCACAAACTCATCAAAGCAGGTGTCGGACGCCGGGTGGAAGGTCCTCAGAGACTCTGTGGCCTTCTGGATCCTGAAAATACACAAGGTAGACATATAACATTTCAAAATATTCATTGATGTCGGCTTAGCTTGATTAGGATGAAGATTACTTTTGTAAATTCACCAAATACAGTATCAAAGACACAAAATAGGACCTGCCTCTCAATCAAATCAGCTGTGTTCCACCATATTTTTTTAAAACAATCTTGTACTCTGGCATCATTTAGGTAGTTGTGTCTATATCTATATTGACTTCATAAGTGAAAAATAGGATTAAAAACGAAGTGCTTGTCGAGAGGAGAAAAGTGTACAGGCCACGGTATCATGCTCTCGAGAGTGAAAAGGTGTCCCGATTATCCAAAGCTGCTAATGGAGATCAATTAGTCCGCTTAGAGCAGAAGACACAGCGTTTACTGGACACTCGCACTACGGCGTAAGTCTTCCCTTAACTGCCCTCGAGTAACCTCCGTCCACGTGGCTTTGTGTGTTTCTGACACACTCCAGTCACCCAAACACATAATCAGATTGATGCTCTCAACACTAAAATAAACAGACCAAATCCCACTTGTGAAATCCACTGGGGAAACTGGAAGGCATCGCTAATGATAAACTGAGTCGTAACACGCTTCGGTCCGTGGAGCTTGTTAAATAATCATGTTTGGCTTCTGTAATTTGTGGGGAATTTATATCTGGCAATCATTACTAAGCTGCTTAATTATTAATTTGACAGTTTACTGCAGTTTACGGTCAAGATCTTAGTGGTGAGAGGAGTGAATAAGGCCCGGCTCAGCTTCCTGCAATTAGGTTGAAGGAGGAAAACTTCAAGACACTAGAGTGATGCTTGAGTGCACTGTCCGTTTTATATAGAAAATGTCATAGTTCATGTTAATTGCTGGCTTCTTTCTACTTTGCAGATTCCAATCACAACTGACAAGTACTTTGAGATTTTAAGTGTTTTACAGAAGTAGTACAATTTACTTGCATATATCGTGGTATAAGTCTGCCATCAGTAATGAACAGACATCACATCATATGAACTTAAGCTGGTTGCTGTACATATTATCATTAATGCAGTGCCAGAGATGCCTACGTACTGTAGGCATTGTTGATTGAGCACTATTGGAAAGGAGACAAACTATCTTTTGGGGCATTTGGGTCATTATAGTTTTGGGATTGTGTAAGGCACCTGGACATTTTGTTTCATATCTTAAGTATCTCTCCATAAGTTTTCATGATTGGAGAAACAATCAAATTTAAAGTTTGGAAAAATAACACCCAAACTTCATCTGGACTCTGTTGGTGTGGTCTGATCAGATTTTGCTGGCAGAGCTGACAATATGAGTTGTCCTCAATTTTATTCAAATGTTGCTAAATTGTGATTGATGCTCAGAAGGATGTAAAATCACCTTTTTTGAGCTCTGCACCACTTCAAAGCAGTGGGAAAACCAACACAAATGCAGAAACCTCTCATGTGCAATAAACAACATTGCTCTAAATTTGGCCGATAATCACGTGTTCATCACTCAGGGAATGAAGCTGATTGAGAAAATACACTTTCAGGCTTCATATGTTGTTGTTTCCTGGTCGTAAAAAAATGCAGAATTACAGTTAACATGATACAACTTTCTTAACTTTTCTGCCTGAAATGAACCATTAACTGCTTGGCCTCATATCTAGATTACTAAACATATATTTGTACTGTACATGTATACCTTGGGTGTAAACATTTTCTGAAATTACCAATTCATCAGCAAAGTACCATTACGTTCTTCATCATTAGTTTAAGTTAAAATGTCAGTATCAGCCAGCTCTACCTGATGTGCAGCTGCTTTGCAGTCTGTACAAAGCAGGACTGATCCGTCTCCTTCAGCACCTCCTGAGCATAGCCCACTAGACCACTGTTCTCCAGCATGCCCTGGTACTCCTCCACCTGGGAAACAGTATAAAGTATAAAGTAGTAAAAAGTCAAGGCATTTAACATTTCGTAATTCATTAAAATAAGTGGCTTCCTCAGAAAAACAAATCCCTTAAAATAAGGATTTTTTTTTCACCGCTAATCGGTCGTATTATGGAAATGATTACGGGAGTACTCTTCATGTGTTTAATGCAAGACGGAGTTATTTTTCTACATGTAAGAATGAGTAAAAGGAAGCATGCATGTGTGTAGAGGATACTCAATAGAAATTAAACTCAGCCCTGGTGTTTCATACCTGAGCCTTGAGTAGGTCCAGGCGTCGGTTTCGAGACTGTTCGATGGACCTCAGCATCTCTGACTTCCTCTCCTGCAGAGTCTCAAACAGACGCTCAAAGTGCTCGTTGGCTCGACGCTCTGCTACCTGGCCATTTTCCTTTAAGAAGAAGATCATTTTGTTATCAATTTGTACAAAGGAAATAAAATACTGTTCTCATATATCACTCTCCAAATGCACACATGTACTATACGCATTTCTTCAGAAGGGTCACGGTATCGAGTGATCAAGCCTTTAAATAACTGTAACTGACCGTACAGTTACAGTTTAATTGTATTCAGCTATGATTAATCGACGTCATGGTTGTTGTTTTATTAAATTAAAACTAGGGCTTTCAAAGTTAACGCGATAATAACGCGTTATGTCACGTCATACTAGCTTGTCGGGAAATAACGCTCCAAACTTATGCAAAATTTTTGGCGAAGAGAAACGGGCATGGCCATTTTCAAAGGGGTCCCTTGACCTCTGACCTCAAGATATGTGAATTAAAATGGGTTCTATGGGTACCCACGAGTCTCCCCTTTACAGACACGCCCACTTTATGATAATCATATGCAGTTTGGGGCAAGTCATAGTCAAGTCAGCACACTGACAGCTGTTGTTGCCTGTTGGGCTTGAGCCTGCCATGTTATGATTTGAGCATATTTTTTATGCTAAATGCAGTACCTGTGAGGGTTTCTGGACAATATTTGTCATTGTTTTGTGTTGTTAATTGATTTTCAATCACAAATATATATCGATTTACTGCCCTAATCAAAACTCTGGTTTGACAGAAGGTGGATATAAAGAGTTAAAAGTTTAAGAATCAACCGTCTGTCACCCCCATACTTAAGTAATATTCAAGGAAGTAAAACTTATAAGTTCACATTACGCAACTTAAGTATATAGAGAGAAGGAATAATGGAAAACATGAGAGCATCCCAAACATAGTCACAAAGACTCGTCTTACAAACCCAAAAAGCGTAGGCGCATTTCAACACTCCCCATTCAGGATCAGCGTCAGAGTAAAAAGGGGAACAAGCACAGAGGGAGAAACCCAGACATGCAGGAGGGAAACTAGTAGGCAAATCCTGTGCTTCCTTGTTAGTGTGGTTTGCATTCTATTTGTTTAGTGACCTTCCTTATTCGTACACAGAAAATGTAATAGTAATTGTTCCTCAACTTAACCGACTGGTTTTGTGAAAGCTATATGAATATTTGTGTTCTGTAACAAACTACAACACATGTATGTTCATTCTGCTTTCTAGAACTATCAACTTGATTTGAAGAGGGTATAAGAGATGTGATTTTAGTGGAGTGGAGTGAAAAAAGGACCTGCAGCAGCATGAGTCAGCTCTCTCACCTCGGTCTGATTGATGAGCTGCTCGATATCAGTAATCTGAGTCCTGACCTGGTCCTCTTTGCTGATGAGGTAATGGATACTCTTGGCCAGCTTCTCCTGGGGAGAGAAGAGATCAGCAGCATATACAATGAGTCATGCGTACACACTGACACAGCACTAAGATGACAAATAATAAAGATATAACTTACACAACTGCTACTGAGGGGATATCTGCCTGCGTACATACAATAGTTCAGTAAACTTTGTGCCATTTTAAAGGCATAGAGAGAGGGATTTATCAATTCATACTTTGGGCTCACATTCCCGAGCTCTGACTAAGGTCACAGCATTTTCCTCTCATCTTACATCATATTCACAACTGCAGCTGCAGCTGTTCTGGTCATGTGCAGAGTGTCCTGTATGACCCTGTATGTATGTAAGAGCTTGTTTCAGTGTGTCAAACAACATTACCCATCACAATGATATGACTGATTACTGTTCAGTTGAAACCCAAACTACTTCCTGGCTGACGAAGGATAATGTTCAGGACATCTGATACATCTCCCAACAATTTGTAGAGACAATGCACACAAAATCATGGGGAACAAATGGTCTCATTAAATATTAAAAGCACAGTGTTTGTGTCAACACAAGACAAGCAGATTGACTTTCACTCAGATTCTGCCTCGACTTGCTGAACCACCAAGTCCACTAAACTGCGTGTTCATGCCAACAAGATTAAATTACTAGTCGATATAGACTTAAAACCTATTCTGTTAAAGGTTTGATGTTGTTTTGTGTTGCCTAGTGCCGTCATAGCAACCAGACAGTCCTGAAACACAATCTCCTGACAGTTTTGTCTCCACATGAGCTAAACCAAACACTCAAACTGATTGAAATCTAATTCTACAGAGTGGTAAAAATCTGACGACCACACACGAGACCAATTAGTTTTAACCCTGTTAGCCAGCCTGAGTTTCAGTTTCCAACAGAAGAGAAACTGATATCTGAGATCTGGTGCAGGCCAGCACAGGTACAGGTCAGACATGAATATTACAGCAGGAGACGAGAGATTCGGGGATCAGTCAGTTGGAGGCACAGCACAACAAAAAACTGCTCTTAAGGGTTTTTTTTTTTGTAAGATAGTTTAACTATGACCTAATACTAATCCCACGGAATGGGAAGATATTACTCATCAAAAGGCTTTTACTCAGTTTAAAGTTCTTAAATTGAATTCTGTAAATCTAGTGACACTAGGCTGAACTTCTGAGAATCAATCTGTACTGAATATCTAGGGCTGTCCTCTACCAAAGATGATTTTGTCAACTAACCGATTAATTGATTTAATCAACAGATCTGTAAAACTCAGTTTCTCACAAAAAAGCACCACTTTAAATGTTGTGTTTAACAGAGATGTGATGAAAAAAGCATAAAAAACGACTAAAGAGATCTTAGTCGACTACGACCAAAGCGACATATTAGTCGACTAATCGACAAAGAGGGGACAGCCCTACTGAATATCATCACAAAATGGTGGTTATTGGCAATTTCAGTGTAAAAACATCAATGATTCCAAGTTCCGGGGCTGATTGGCTTGGCCACGACTCAATTTAAAGCCTTTGTTAACAGTGGCATTGTGTTGAAGCTCAGTTTAATCCTTGTTATCATAAAGACAGTATTGTGTTACACTCCAAATGACTCATTACACGGAGAGCAACAAAACAAATTCCAGTGCATTTAAAATGACACCCACAAGTAGCCGACCTCTCTTTTCTCAAAGTGTCTGAATGTGGTACCTTGAGTATTTTGTAGGCACTGCCCATGGAGGTGACTTTGTGGTTGGCGTGGGATCCTCCCAGCTTGCAGAGGTGACACACGGGTCGTCTGCAGACCTCACAGTACATGTTCACCTTCTCCATCTCGTGCTCTGGACACATGAGCACCTGAAATATGTAACAGAACAACAATGAGTTAAAATGCATACACACATAAACTGCATTTTAATTCTTCAGTGGTCAGAAAGTAGCTGAAGTGAAACAGGAAGCTGGACTAAACTTAAAGAGCATCTAGACAGCTCTCTGTGAGCCATTTCCTGAGGTGTCTTAAAATAGAACTTATATCAGCACTTTTTTTACCGCCAAGATCCTCATCTGGATTTATCAGAGACAACATTTAGCCTTTTGATTAACAAAAGGATTGGAAAGAGCAATGCAACATATTGACAAAGCCAGTAACTCGAGTTTCCAACAAAGCTTCAAATATTTAAAGTATTCAAAGATCAATGAATCAATTCAGCAGTCACAGGGGAAGATGTAGAGAATGTATAATGAATTAAACTCCTCATATATTCTGATGTGATTATGACAAAGTGGGAGCATGTGCGCAAATGTTTCTACTACATGATATAAGCTATTTAATTGGCTAAGCAGAGGGACAATTACAATTAATGAGAGACATTCCTGACCATCAATTAATGATCAGGAAAACCAGACAGTGAAAGACGTCCAGCTGAATTCTTCTCAGACATTATTTAAACAATGCTAATGTCGATTTTTGACTCATGTGACAACTGAGTGAAAAATCATGTTTGGGCATCTTTGTGTTTTTACATAGACTGTATATAAGAAGTGGACGCAGTCACCGTGACATCACCCATTGGTATGTGGACTGCCGTTTTGAAGCCTCGATTTCGGCATTTTGGCCGTCGCCATATTGGTTATTTGCAACCAGAAGTGACATGAGAGGGTGGAGCTCAGTACAACCGAACGCTGAATGAAATTTTTTAGGCGACCACAAAGGTTATAAATAACTTTCATGAACTGAAAACACACCGTGAAAGGGTTAAAGTTCTATGACGAAAACGTGGACAACGCCGTGGTAGCGACCTGTCAATCACAAGGTAGCCACGCCCTAAAGCATACCCTGCTTTATGGTCTATTTGACTCTAAATGGGACCATCATTTACTAAATGAACATTATGCTGTATTGAAGAAGACTTGAAACTAGCGATGAAGACCATAAACTCATGTTTACGATGTTTACTGAGGTAATAAATCAAGTGAGAAGTAGGGTCATTTTCTCATAGACTTCTATACAACCAGACTTCTTGCAACCGGAGGAGTCGCCCCCTGCTGGCTATTAGAAAGAATGCAAGTTAAGGCACTTCTGCATTGGCTTCACTTTCAGACTCGGAGTTGAGTTTTTAGGAAATAACAGATAAATGGAGAAAAAAGAAGAAAAAGCCTTCATAGGACAGTGACGGACGGTACTTGCCTTGGGCCTAAAATTCGTGGTGGGCCCAACGTACTCGTGCTGAGCTTTGGGTGTGCCCCAGGGGTGGTGCAGCTTGAAGCACTCATTACAGTAGCTGGCCTTGCAGTCCATGCAGCTCTTTGTAGCCTCCTGCAGCTGTGGAGGCTTACAGATGTTACACATGATGGCGATGGCTGCGCGGGCGGCCTGGCGGTAGCGCTCGACGATGTTCTCCAGGGTGAAGTTGCGGAACAGCATGCTGATGCCGCGCTCGCCGAGGTCGATGTCATGCTGGCAGCCCGGGCATGGGATGGTGGTGACCCGGGGAGTCACAGAGCCTCTGCGCCACCCCGGGGACGAGATGGAGCCTGGGGGAGAGCGAAGGAGGACAAGTGAGGAAAGATCGTGTGTATCATAGATTCAAGGCTTTGGTTCACCCAGTTTCAACTCTTGTCTGAGGCCCTATTTTGACATGTGAACAACAATGTCCTTTGACTTCAAATTACACTGGAGGCATAGTTTCCAAGAGTCAAATAAGGGCTTTGAAAGAATGTGAACCCCCATTTGTGTTAAACACATTCTGGGCTGAGATTCACAAAAAGCAGCATTACCTCATCTGCATGACTTGCCAAGTATGATCTTGGGGAAAAAAATGCCTTTGATAACACATAAGCCTTCACAAATAGGGCCTCAGTGCGTCTCCCTTTGTGCTTTATTTCCACAATGACCACTACTCCAAAAGGACATGGATGTATGGAGCAAAACATCAGGACAGGCAATTTATTGACTAGTTGTCATTGCAGGGAAATAAGTCCAGACAGAGAGACTTTCCAAGAGTACTGGGGCAGATTGAAGAGTGATGATGTCATTCAGGATAGTCATAGGGAGGATGGCATCCTTGGAGCGTATAGAGAATGCACTGTCTCTGTATGAGAAATCTATTTTATACTGCAAGGCATTTAACATTTACCAGGGGAGTGAAGAGTATGTAAGTGCACACAATGATCTGGACAAAGGAAATAATTATACTTTCCAAAAATGAGTGATCAAGAAAATTAAAATATGACAAGCCAAAGCATTTTTAAAAATCAAGCAATGTAAATGAATTGCAAAGTGGGAAGTAGAGAACTAAAAATGTCGTGAAAGTGAACTTTAAGATCACATGTCCAGTTCAATGCATCAACACTTATTTTCACATGACAAAAAAAACAAAAAAACTCCTAAAGCAACACTGCTTTCAAGGGTTTCTCATGACATTGTGCTTGTTACTGATGCAGCAGCAGCAGCATCGTAACAAAGCAGCAACACAGTAACATGAGGTGGAAATAAAGGGAGTTGTTACACAAGGTCACATCACAGACGCAAGCATTGGGGAATGCAAAACACTTTCAGCACGCACTCAAAGTTAGCAAACTGAAGTCACTACATGGCAAAATAAAAGACAGAAATATTGCTTCACGTTTTTGGGACACAGGGGAAGCGAGGAGTGCTGGATTTATCTCAGTTTGCAAGCCAGTATTTCCACTTCGTTTCCGAGGACCTGGAAATTAAATCAAACACTCCTCAGGTAAGCGAAATACAGGAAAACTACTTACAACAACACTTTTGCAAAAAGGTGCAGCTGAGGGAAAAGCAGTGGCAGAACACCAAACACATAAACTGTGTGATATGTGTAGCCGTGTGCATGCCGTGTGGCTGAGTGATGTGTTGCAGAACTGAAGACTGTGACAGTGCAGGGACAGTTTACCACCTGGAGGCTAAATCTGTCTGTGATCTGACAACAAACTGAACTACTGAGTTTTGATTGCCACACATTGATTACCTTTCTTACCTGAATACATATGACAAAACTTAACATTGTGGTGTGACGTTATGATGAAAAACTTAAGTCTGACGATGGTGATGAAGGTGACATGGTCTTCTTAAGTGAAGTCATTGGATGAAAGGAGAAGTCTGTCAGAAAGCCTTCATATTTACACCAACTAGGGCTGTAAAAGTTAACGTGATAATAACGCGTTACCGCAAATTCGTTTTAACACCACGAATTTCTTTAATGCATTAACGCAAGATGCGATTTTTTTAAGGTTGTAGCGGGCTCTAGAGTGAAGATACTGGTGTCATATGAAGCTAGAAAAAACCTAAGGAATCAATTGGTACCAACCAGGACATACTAACTTGTCGCGAAGGAGGCTAAATAACGCTACAAACTTGAGCAAAATTTGGGCGAGGAAAAACTGGCATGGCCATTTTCAAAGGGGTCCCTTGACCTCTGACCTCATGATTTGAATGAAAATGGGTTCTATGGGTACCCACGAGTCTCCCCTTTACAGAAACGCCCACTTTATGATAATCGCATGCCGTTTGGGGCAAGTCATAGTCAAGTCAGCACACTGACAGCTGTTGTTGCCTGTTGGGCTTGAGTTTGCCATGTTATGATTTGAGCAAATCTTGTTATGCTAAATGCAGTACCTGTGAGGGTTTCTGGACAATATTTGTCATTGTTTTGTGTTGTTAATTGATTTCCAATAATAAATATAAACATACATTTGCATAAACCAATCATATTCGTCCACTCCCATGTTGATAAGAGTATTAAATACTACTATTAAATACTAAATACTGAATTATTCGCGATTAACTATGGACAATCATGCGATTAATCACGATTAAATATTTTAAGTGATTGACAGCCCTAATACCAACAAATGATGACGGTGAGTGCATGTATGCATGTCTTTATTCATGTGCGTATCATGTTGGTAGGCTGCACATTGACCGTGGTCAGGACGGCAGGTGTGAGCGAACAAGACGTAGACAGGAGACGCCTGCAGCAAAGTGTCTGTGTTGATTTGTGGATCTGCAGAGGGACGCAGAGTCAAAGGCAGAAACTGACGAGTCATTGCAGGGCAAAAGGGGCTTGGTTTATTTCCCCTGCACAAATCTTCAGACACAGTTTGATGCTTGAACTGATGTAGCATTTTTATATTAAAAATATATATTAAAAAAAACTAAATATGGTCACACAGTTAAGGGAATCTTGTGTCGTATCCAGGTACAGTTCAGTTTATTTTTGATTTCTAAAGCAAATATAAAGTCCGGTTTATTTAGGCTTGTTCCTGAGAGGGATTTGTAAGACTGTCATCTGTGTAAAAAGTCTAATAATAATTAGGAAATCCAGGAAAAGTCTCTGGATCCAATGTTAATCCATTTTCTGAAAGGTTGAAGAAAAAAAAAAAAAATCACTTAAGGTTTAAATTTAATTTATTTTCTCCTGCTTTTCTTTTTCAAAGATTGTATTGTTATTGATGACACCACATCTTCATTGTTTGCTATAGGTAGCTCCTATTATTGTCTATTCTTTGGAGGGATTTAGTATAGAGAGGCTGATTCTCATGAGAAAAAAAAAATCTTGTCTGTGCCTTAAATACAGAAGAGAATGACATTTCTTTCTTAAAAACATCCACTGAGCGTGTCTAATATCTGCCTAATCTGACAAACAAAACTAGTATTCAGTCTTGTTTTACTTGGCCGGCAATCTGACACTTCTCAATTCATCATGCCCAAAATGATTAGAGGTAGGCTGAAACAGGTCTGCGTTCTTATAAACTGTTTCTCAAACGCTAATGATTGTTGAGTGAAGCATAAACATTACCCTGAAGGCACACAGGCGTCAGTCGGTGAAAGCCAGTTAAGAATCTTAGCAAGCCCAAACATATTGTAGGTTTTCTTTCAGTATGAGTGTTGAACTGAGAAACAACAGAGACCAACAGTTCTCCATCTCAATAAAGCAGCTTTACTTGTCGCCAACATGTTTTACGAAATGAATGCTAAGCTTAGCTAGGGCACAGAGACACACACACAAACACACACATTCCTGTCCCACTTCAACTCCTAGGAAACATCCTCGCCCCTTTCTCACTAATTTTAGTCTTGGCTCCTTTCAGTTCCTTTTTGTCCCTTTTGCCAAAACTCCCCGTCAAGGACTCTACCTCCCTTCGATTCTCACCTCTCCTGCTGTACGCCACGCCACTCCTCTTTTAGTTGGCCTCCTCGTATGCTGACTCAACATGACATTAAGGTTTGCACCGTTCCCCTTTCATTTCACCAATTCCTTTCCTAACCTACTTACAAAATTAAATACCAAAGAAGAATAACCTGAAGCACTTTTACCACCATCTATAAATGCCTTGTTAATCTGGATTTAAGAGATCACTTAAGCTCAGTGGACATTTTTAAAAAGGGTGTATGCCTTTTAATTAACTATTATTACCTCGCATTAAGTGTCTAATTAATAACGTGCTTTACAATATTAAATGCAGCAACTACAGTAACTATCCTGAAAAATCTATTGTATTCCTAACCAGTGGTGTGAGTTTGTGTGGTCGTGTTGACTGAAGTAGACTTAAGTAGACTTAAGTAGAGAAAAGGTAGAACCAAACTAGGGTTTCACAGGGTTTCTAGTAACACTGTACTCACTACTACAGCTACTCAATACACGGAGCCCCCGTCTACCTCGACTTCCAAACGACCTTCGCACTGTGGCTGCAAGCAATGAACAGAGAAGTGAGGTGAGACCAACAAGAAAAAAGAAACAATACATAATGTGAAGTGAAGTGAGAAACCATTTTGTTTTTAAAACATCATGACATTCGAGAAACAAAGCCAACTTAAAGTAAACTGAAGGAAAAGTCTGGTAATGCAGTTCACAGTGAAATACAAAACAGAGCGTTTAAAATATATACATACAGGATGTGAACAGTTGTTAAAGTACAATTAACTCTTGATTTGTGCACTTATTAAGTCTTATTAACTAGATTTGAGCAAAAATCCATACAACTTAAAACTAGAAACTAGACAACCGTTTTCGGGAAAAAACAAATAGTTTGGCATTTTGGGAAATATGGAAGGGGATGGAAGGAATGACGTATTTTTGTAGGCCAACCCAGAAGCTAGAATCGCACAAGTTCCCTCGACAAAAAGCTAATGGGATTTTTCCATTCGGTTTTGGATTATTGCAAAAAATAAGCTCTGTAGCAAACAAACGTTTATGATACTAACACGTTTCATTCAGCAAGATAATCTCCACAAATGAACACGACTTTTACCATTTTTGAAGTGTGAATGCAAATCGCTAAAGTAGAAAGGTAATGTTAAACAACTACACCACTGTCGCATGAACGCGAGTATACACAACGAGGCGGATGACGTGTTGTAGTCTCATTTAGCCACTTGTAAGATAGCAACCGCCTTTTTTTAAGATGTATAAAAGCTGTAATGTCATCTTGCTGTGTCGTTGGGTGCCAGAATCGAAATATGACATACATTTGAGATGACAAACTGTGTTTTAAGGCTCTTCTGAGCTACAATATCAGCGAAAAATTGGAGAGTAAATGCTGCTAATATTTAGCCTTCTAGCTAGCTGATAAAATCTGCCAGTGATAGCTTGCAAAATCGATGGTTGGCAGTTAGAAATGAGAAGCCCACTTTTGTCTACCTTTGTTTAAAATTAAGAACTCATTATTTAAAAAATTACAACAAATTTCAGGTGGTAAATCTGCCACCGTTATCAATGTAAACTGACCGTGTGTGAGTATTTATGCTAACTCTCTCCTGGCTGTAGCTTCATAGTTAGCGTACACATAAGAGAGTGGTAGGCTATCAATCTTGTCCTCCAACTGTCGGCAAGAAAACAAAGAACCATATTTCCCCAACATGTCAAGCTATTCCTTTAAAGAGCACTTACACAAACTTTACAGTGCACTTGTCAAGAGTTAGGTGTTGAACATAAATGCATCATGCTCTGTTTTGAGCCCCGGCAACATAAAAATAAGATGAAGTTGAGAAACAATGCTGATGAAGTTTTAGTGTCCATGCACAGCGAGGCCTGTCCAAGCTGCACACTGATAAATATAGCCCCGAGTCTTTTCTTTCTCTCCCTTCACCTAATCCCTCATTCATTCCTTACAGGCAGGTTGTATCACCATGGCTACCAATGATCTCCTGGCGTTGGAGGCGGTGGGCAGAATTACTTTCCCAAGAATAAATATTCTTAACACACAGGGAATTTGTGTTTGGTAATCTGCTGATTAAATGCATTTATCACAGGAACAACCTTAATGAATAATCCCCAAGGGAATTCTGCTTGTGCAAAACTTGTGAATAGTTCACATTGACTAAATTAATTTAGTTTCTTTATGATATGCTGCTAAATTAAGTTTTACATGACTTAACACTGTGCATCAATTCACAATAAGTCAGAATGAGAGAGCAGAAATGACAGACAAGAGTTGTCCTTGTGCACAAACTGGTTTTCAGCAAGGCGAGAGATTTGTTTACTCAAAAAGCAGAATTTGATTATTTCCTGCGTCAACAGATGCCGTCCTGCCAGTGAAGAATGAACTCATTCAGGTTGAAGGGGGGAGACTGAATGAAGCAGTCTGTGTTCGAGAGCCCGCTCTCAGTAGTTTTGAACCATGAATGGCTGAATAGCTCCCAAAAAAAGCAGTTCACCTCACTGTACTCTGGGGATCTCTTTAGCTCTGGCGCTTAGTGTTGCTCTGAGGCTACTTGGCATCTTAGTCAAATAGATACCAGGTTGCACCAAATGTCACTCAGTTTCATACAGTATGGGCCATTGATTAGACACACCTGATGCCAACCATTCTGACTCAAGGAAACCACTTTATAGTCCCAAATCCATACTACACATCAACTGTACGGAATATAAACTATACTAGTCTGTAGTATACCGTTTCTTCAAAGAAATCATTTATACCAATAAGAAATTATACAGTACTTGCACCATCAGACATCAAACTACAGCTTGAATACTACTGCCAATTAAACTTTACATTTATTTAGCTTTTTGAGGTGGTGTTTCACCAACATCCACAATGAGTTGCATTTTTTTCTCATCTTTGAGCAGCTGCTCCATTTACTTCCAATATACAAGGCACACTTTAAGTATGCATACTGACCATTTTGAGTGTACTTTATTTTGTTATTTTCTCAGTTTGAACAAACCACATACTCAAAACCTGCTTAAAATTCCACATTTTCATGGTCGATTAATCTGTCCATTATTTTCTTGATTAATCGATTAGTTGCCTGGTCTATATAATGTCAGAAAATGGTGAAAAATGTCAATCAGTGTTTCCCAAAGCCCAAGATGATGTCCTCAAATGTCTTGTTTTGTCCATAAGTCAAAGATATTCAGTTTACTGTCATAGAGGAGTAAAGAAACCAGAAAACATTCACAGGCAAGAATCAGACAATTTTTACTTTTTTTCTTAAAAAATGACTCAATCTGATTAATAGATTATCAAAATAGTTGGCAATTAATTTAATAGTTGACAACTAATCGATTAATCAATTACTCGTTGCAGCACTACATAAAATAAGAGTGCAGTTTGGATTTGGGACTCGGCTACTGAATGTGCATGAGTGCTTATCTTCAGCATCAAACCTAAAAATGCATTTAAAATCTTAAAGTACAATTAAAATGTTAAAATGTTTAATGCCATTTATATAGCCGCTATTTCTATCCACCGAGTTGTGCCCCAATTCCATACAAAATGGTAAAGTATGGTAATTATTTTGTAAGCCAACATAAAATGATATATGGTGGACATCACTGCTAATTAAACTGCAAAGAGAGAGCAAAATGTTTTACACTTGTATTGTTTTTCTAGATATTTTTGTAGCCGTCTCACCATCATCGAGTAGCATCTCCATTTCCTTTGTGCATTGCATTGTTGGACAATAGTCAGTGTACATCAGCAGTTAACTGAAATATTTAATGTTTCTATGCATACTGACCATTTGACTATACTTCATTTTGTCTCTTTTCCAGTATGAACACTACGGGTCTAAATCACAATGTTCATCACAATACAATATTTACTGTTATCACAAAATCTGCCACAATATGCTTTCGATTTGATTCAATTCAGGGGCCTGAGATCGATATGAGACAATATCATATGACCATTTAACACAATCGGTTATATTTACATCAACTCGCTAAAAGCAACTAAAATATGATTTGACAATTTTATTACAGGGCTCTGCAGGAAGGATGTGCGCTGGGACGGACACACAAACGTGCTATGAAAATTTCAAAATAAAGGCGTATCTTAAAGATGATATGCATCAATGCCTTCACTTTGCATCGATGATATTGGATCTTTGATCACTGAAATCGTTCCAGATCGATGGATCGTTACACCCCTAATGAACACCCGAAATACTCAAAACCGTCTTAGAATTAGTATGAAGTATGGAAGTTGGACACAACTCTGATTTTGTGGACAAGAGTACAAATGAGACAACATCTTTTTTGGAAATGGCGTGCAGCCCAGAGCTCCCAGAAGGCAGAAAGGCAGCCTTGTGTCCCACCATGCTGCTTTCAAGGCTTGGACATTGACCTTCTCGAGCTTGGCTGCAGCAGTGCCATGTGCTCAGCAGAGAACTTGAAAAATGTTGTGACAAGTTAATTTAGCTACCTGCTGCAACCCCCCATCAACCACAGCTTTCCCTCCCTCCAGCTCAGCTTGGTTTAAAGAGTTTAAAATACCTTAAAGGAGCTTACAGATGTGCTTTGTTCACTCATGTGTACACAACACACACACACACATATGCCTGTATATCCGATTAAAGGTGGAGTGAAACCGATAGCTCTTTGTTCCTAAAACATGTTCAAATGAATGCACGATTGAAGGGAATGTTTGATTCCCCTGGGCCATTAGAGGCAGACAGCGGCGGAGACAATTAGGGCTTGAGAGAGCTTGTCAACATTTTCTCTCTCTTGCTAGACAAAACTACAGCTTGTCAAGTTCCCCTGCTGTCTATTTAATGAAGCCTGTAAAAGCAGACGGGATTAGAGGAAGAAGTGACGACTGACAAATGTTATGGCTGAGCAGTAAAAATTATTAAATCGTTTTTTATGTTTGTTCTTGTTTATCTAGGACAAGAGAGGGAGGAGGGGCCACACTAAAACCCAGATATCATACAATAATGCTCTGCCCATTGTTTGTCTCGCTCAACCTTTAATTTGCATTGGCTAAAAACTTGCTCTTCACAGGGGAACTACCCTTTTTGTTTGTTAGGTTGTGTTTCTATTTGTAATCACATATTTCCTTATTTGAGAAATGTTTTGTTCATTTCCATAGTAGGTAAATCCCAGGCTCCAGCCATTGAAACCTGTTGAATGCAGCCATTGAGATGACAGCAGAAGTGAAGTTCCGGGGAATTGGGAGGAAGACAATGTAACAGGAAGTTGGCAGGACTGATGCAAAACTCATATTGCCTTCCTTGGAAACTATCACAAATGCTAAAGATGCATTCAATACTTGCACTTCCTGTGCAACGATCGCCTGATTATTAGCTCCCATCAGCTCACGGACACTGCTCTACTAATGCCTCGGCATGCTTTCAACCTCAGAGAAATGAGAGATCCTCCTCCCTGCACGTTATAAAATCCTTTTTAGAGATAAAAACAAATGTGTTTGGCTCCTTACCCCGAGACCCACCTGATCTCACAAGCCTGTCCAGCCTCTCCATGGAAGGGGAGGGCACTCTGGACCTGGGGCTGCCCGGCAGGGAGCACTCGGAGCCGGCGTCGAAAGAGTCCTCATGGTTGAGCATCAGCAGCTCTCGGACACATTTGTGGCAGACGCTGTGCTGGCAGGGCAGGATCAGCGGGTGGGTGAAGAGCTCCTTGCAGATCGGGCAGATCAGCTCCCTCTCGATGTTCTTGATCGGGACCTGGTGATGGAGACATCATCATCACACTTTTTAAAATTGTACATTTAGGGAGTTTTGCATGAAACTCACAGATGCTGTCATCCTTTAACACACTCTTAATAAGAGACAATGAAGAACAGATGGCATCACAGATCAGTCTGAAACTTCATACTTGGAAGCAAGGATGCAGCTGTCTTTGATTCTTGGAACAATAACCTATTATTAGGTCATTTTAGATGCAGCTAACATAGGCCCATTGTCTGCGCTTTAAGCTGTGAAAACAGCATTTTGCTGTGTCAGTGAGGTGGGAAAACTGTCCCCTCAGGTATGTAGATTTAGAGAAGTATGCAGGGCAATGTATTCCTGTATCCAACCTGAGCATAACTTTACTTTGAAAAGCCCTGATGCAGTCACAATATAACAGCCAGCCACGTGTGTCTTTACCATGTTTCTGATACATTACATAAGACAGGATTAAAGCCCAGCTGGCTAAATATAGACAAACAGAAAAAAACACACGATTCCAGCAGCTCACGTTTGAACATTTGCAAAAAAGGACAATTAGTTTCTACTGTAGGAGCTCCAGGGAGAAAACCGCCCTCCCTTATTCACCGACTGATTAGTTGATCTACTGCAGGTGGTGTGATGAAACATCCCAATAAAGTCTAGCTTCCCTTCTGCTTTGAACAAACATTCATTTAAGGAAAAACGCCTCCGCACGTGTTAAAAGACAATACACAGAGAGATAGAGGAAGTTTAAAGAGAAAGAAACTGTCCACAAGTCTGCTCAAAGCGAATTGTTTCATTAAAAAACAATTGAAAACTGTCTCAAAACAACAATGAATGGACTCACACTGGCCACAGTGTACCGGGCATTGTTAAAAAGTTTAACCTTTTTAACAATGCCCGGTCACTTTATATGCACAGCGGAGCAGCTACAGGCTAAACAATGACGAGACAAAATGAAAAAGCGCTTTTATCATAACTCGTCTCTTCTCCCACTTACCGCCGTGGTGCTGCTGCGCCGCCTCTCCGCAGACATGGTGAGGGAGAAAGTATATTAGCCGGACTGTGAGAGTAAAACAAACACCTTATCCGGCGGCTTTTTTTTTTTGTTCGGGATAAAAACAAACTTCTCGGGACGGGAGGAGGAGAAGATGCCGACAGCGACGGCTGCGTGAATTTAAATAGTGTGACGCCGCTGAGAGAGGCAGAGCTGTGGTGAATCAGCAGCCGGTTCGCTGCTGCTGCAGTGAATACAGGCGGGCCGACCAACACAGAGGGGGGAGGAGAGAGAGAGAGAGAGAGAGAGAGGGAGAGAGAGAGAGAGAGAGAGAGAGAGAGAGAGAGAGAGAGAGAGAGAGAGAGAGAGAGAGAGAGAGAGAGAGAGAGGAGGGGGCTGATCTCCATAGGAACTAATGCTGCCTTCACGTGCTGCTCGTAAACTTTAATCAATCAATGCAACTCGTCCATTCAGGTGCTTTTATCAGGCACTATTTTGCATTTAGTTTACTTTGCATTATCTGCCTTATTTCAATCAGAGTTAAAGTTTTGGTTCAAGTTGTATTATCATCATATGCACGACAATTACAACGAAGCAGTTGTTGGCAATGAAAGTCTTAGATATCAGGTTCAGCTCCCTTCAACCATGCTCATTGAATATGTATATAAAAAGGAAAATCACGCGCAAGTAAAAGCAAAATGACAATCTGAGACAAAATAGTGCAAGTTAAAATATAGGGCTAACATATAAACATAAATAATATATATATATATATAATAAGTAATGTAAGACATTAGAGTGATCTAAATGTAAGATCAAATAAAATAGCTAAAATTTATTGCACTTTGGTACTGTGTGATTTCAGCTAAATGCTAACATGTAGATATTTACCAGGTAAAGTTATCTATAATGTTTACCATCTTAGTTTAGCATGCTAGCTAGCATGCTGGCATTTTGCTAATTAGCACTAAACAGAAAATAGGCTACAGCTGAGCTTTATGGGAATGCCTTTAGCTTTGCAGGTAGGTTTGGTTCAATCAAAGTTTGGGAAAAAACAAAATGTTGATCTGATACATCAAATAGACTAGCTGTTTAGAGGACTAAAGTGATATTCGCCTACTAGCCATGGTGCCATGCTGCTAACATGGCTAAGAACTTGATACACCATCATAAGCATACACAAAATATTGCATGTGTGTGGTGTGTACTGAAACAAAAATACTCACAAATGTGAAGAGAAAGGGACCTTGCAATAAGAAATGAAATACAAAAATTGTACTTGAGGGAATTGAAGTGGGTGGCAGGTAAAGTGTCATATTTCTGCAGATTTTAGCAGCACACAATTTCATTATTGCACTTGTAGCAGCAAAAACAAAGTGTGTGTTTTATAATGCAAACACAGAAGTGCAGGAAGTTGGCAGTGTGATGGATTTTTCTCGTCTTTTACTATTGTTTATGCTTGCTTGTGAGTTTTGTGTATAGGCTACATAGATATTTTTTTGTGTTATCTGTTCTTTGTTTGTTTGTTGTTTTGTTTGTTTAGCTGTTGATGAGTAATAATGTTATTTTTGGGGGGAGGACTCTGAATAAGCCTGTCAGGATTCCTCCCTCTCCTGCACTGAAATTACTATTTTTCCTTTTGCATGTATTTTGTATCCAAATTGCTGTGCAAATAAACTAAACTAGTTTAGAGTATGTATATCAGAAGGCCTACTTAAAATCGCATTAAAACAAAAGTTCCACAGAACATCTTGATTACGTTTACATGAAATAGTTTCTCTCGGTTTTCAGAGTCTCTGGTCTGACAATAGACTACTGTATTCAGCTCTCACAGAAGGTTTCTATACTTTATAAAAGGGGCCCATGTAAGCAATAACTTCTGTTAACTTTACAGTCTCTACTAATGTCAGGGTCCCTTTTCTTCTTTCGGGGGATTTATGATCTACTAACCGCTTGCTGCAGTGGCTATTTGTAAGGGCTGTAGTTCATTTTATTGCACATTAGGTCAACCCAACAATGCTCTGGTTAAAGAACAAAATTAACCATGTCACAGGTAGCTTTTGGGGAGGGAGCTGTAATGTCTTTAGAAAGTAAAGTGTGGCCTAGACAACACTGTGCAGCAGCACAGAATGAAATGGATGAAATGATGAATTAATCTATATCGGCCAAAATGTGCACAGTCACCGGAGGCACTGCCGGCATCTGTAGGACTCTGTTGACTCATTCACTTTTCCAACAGCATTTGTTGGCAGCAGACCACACAGAGAGCAGCTCCAGTATCAGTCTCGGATGTAACAGAGGTTCCATCCACGTCTACTTTTCTATTTACTTTCTGCCAGTTTTTCAACAGTAAAACGTTGAATATTCTGTGGGTGCAGCCTGTAGGGATCTAAAGGACCCATGGGAGTCAAAAAAAAACCAAATGGCTCTATGAAATTCTGCATCATTTTCAAATTATGTGACCTATTTTCATTCTCAGAGCAAAATATTTCTTAAATTTTCACCATTGCCTATATGCATTGTCTGGGTATTTAACAAAGGAGAACTTTATGTCAATTTTATTGGAAAATTGCATCTCAAAAGACTATATAACCCTGGCCCAAATCTGAAAATAATTTACTGTTTCACACGGCTATTAGAAATTTAGTGACACATTATCAGCAAAGAGATCAAATCAAAAAGGGCAAAAACTGTCGGGACAGTCTCTTGTCATGAATTAGCCTAAAAGACACCCAACAAAGACTACACTGTTATACTGTATATTGTGTTTCTATTTGTTGGCATCTTAATTTTCTTAATTTCCACGTTAATATCACAGAGATAAACATTGTTGCCCATACTGCAAGAGAGGCTGGATTAAATTTTAAAATATCACTGAATTCAGCAACTGGCCGTTGAGTCAATCGCGTGTCTGCTCTTTTTTCATCCGACACATGAAACACACACACAGCTCCTGCATGCATGCATGGATGGATGAATGACACAGATTGTGTGAGCAGGAGATTCATTTCAACACATTCTGTCAGTCTGAAATGGGTGAAATGGGTAGAGACCCCCTCCCCGTGCACACACACACCTCAGTAACCCAGTGCCCCGTCTCACCACACAGCTGCTGCCAAGTGTCCCACATATTGACAGGAGTGTGTGATCTGCCTGCAGCACTATCCAACTACCAAACACACTCAGCGACTTAGGCCCCTAATTAAACTCTTTATGTTCTCTAAGAATAGAAGAGAAGCCTATATGCCTTAAAGCCACCAGGCCTTGAATAGAATATCGTAGAATAGAGATGAGGGTCTATCTATAGGTTATTAAATTCTTTGTTAACAGAAAAGGGTCAGATCTTCTCACAATATCAGAAGAGAGTTATGGGGGTACATCACTACTTAATAATACAATGCTAAATAACAGGGCAGGCTAATTTATAATATTATATCAAGACTTTTGAACTGCATATTGTTGGCATTAATATGATTACACACAGCTGACATATATTATTTTACAGAAGAGGGTCTATTAGTCATTACAATGAATAGAGTGTAGAATAGAATTATAGATAGATAGATAGATAGATAGATAGACAGACAGACAGACAGACAGACAGACAGACAGACAGACAGACAGACAGACAGACAGATAGATAGATAGATAGATAGATAGATAGATAGATAGATAGATAGATAGATTAACAGACTATTCAATTAATCAAACAGATAGGGACTACTACTACTCATTACAATGTTAGAATATAATTATAATTATTAATAGTAATAATAATAATAATAATAATAATAATAATTATTATTATTATTATTTTACAGGAATACAATAGAACAAGTAGAATACAGAAGAGGGTCTATTACTCATTACAGTGAATAGTGTAAAATAGATAGATAGATAGATAGATAGATAGATAGATAGATAGATAGATAGATAGATAGATAGATAGATAGATCTATTCATACAAAAGCGTGTAAAATATGGAATCATGGGGGTAGTATAACATTATTTAATAATATAGCCTAATATAATATTGATATAAATGGTTAATATGATTTAATTGAACTGAATTGGTATTAATATGATTAGAATAGCAGAGGCACACACCTGAAACCGTGTTACAGAAATAGAAATAGAAATAGAAATAGGTGTGGGTCTAACTATACTGGGTATTAGATCAATACAACAGAAGAGAAGCTATTAATACCTCAGATCATGTTACAATATCAGAATAGAGTAGTGCGGAATATAAAAATGTGATATCAATGAGTAAGTGTTGGTGCTAATATGATTAGAATAGAATAGAAGAAGCAGTGGTGTGGGTTTGTCAGCATCCCTGTCCGTCCCCCTGACAGCTCCGCAGGCCGGCTCTGCGCCGCTGCTGTCGGCCGCCTGATGACAGACACACCGCTGCTGTCAGGAAGAACCGTAAATCATCCGGAGGAGACTCACCTCGCCCCGCTCGATCCGCTCCACGATGCTGGCGAACTCCCACATGTCCTCAGAGTCCGACATGGCTGCAGATGATGATGGTGGATGTAACAGCAGTATACACAGACCGGTCAGCAGACAGGAGGAATATTGAAAATGTAGAAAAAAAAACACACACACACACACACACACTAACAGCAGCTGCGGTTTAAACCAACAGGATGAAAAGCTCCACAGCTTCACAGGAGGAGAGGTGAGATAACATCAAGAGACAAGAGCCGCTCCTCAGACATCCTCCTCATCATCATCACCATCACCATCCTCTCTCCTCCCTCCCTCTCTGCTCAGCCGTGTGGGTTTGTCCGTAGAGTCTACAGTAGCCTACATGCGCCGGCTGCAAGGAGCCAATTTTATTTTAGTTTGCCTCATCTTGGAGGGAAAACCCCGCCCTCGCCTCCTCACAGCATCTCCCTCCTTCCTTCCTTCCTTCCTTCCTTCTCCCTCTGCATCATCATCCCTCAGCGGCGATGTCTCCACTCACAGAGCTCTTTGTATCCTCACGCTCTGTCATATATCAGCCCGCTTTTTTTTTATCCATCAATCACTGGAAAATAATCTCATACGGGAGATTAAAGGGTCGGGATGGGGGGTCTAAATCTGTTAGTGCTGCATTCAAGTCAAGTTTACGCATGGCTGTGCAGCGCGCTCAAGTGTGCGTATATTGCTTTATATGGGGCTGATTTCTGCTCATTGCGACCCAAATATGTGACTGCAGCTCTCGGTGGGTTGCTGGGAAGATTGATCCTGACATGATTCAGGATTCAAATAGAGACCTGCTGCTGCTTCATGCATGAGCCGGAATGTGAGGCGACTGTTGTGCGAAGCCGGATTAAGTTCGTGTTTTTTTGTTTTTTTTATGGCAATGCCACTTGTTCCGCGTCACCAGATGGCCTCATGGCTTCATGCAGACATGTTCCAGCCCATTGAGCATGTGGAGGGGGACAAACGGGCAGACTGCCCCGACGGAGCAAACGGTGCATGACAAAACTAATAACTCATCTACTAACTGACTGACTGATTGATGTTTCCAAAAAGCACTGAGATAATCACTGTTTACTGCAGTGGGTTCATTTTGGGAAACAGCTGTCATCTCTATATGTTGAGATGGAAAATCTTAAAATGAACATTATCACCTTGAAATTGGGGTGGAGTTTAATCTAATGAGGCATCTCTTACCGTATAAAGCTGTTATTAATTGAAGCCTATACCTAATGGCTTTAAAGGTCCCATATTGTGCTCATTTTCAGGTTCATACTAGTATTTTGTGTTTCTACTAACATGTTGTAATGTTGTAATGTTAAAAAAAGCACCTTTATTTTCCTCATACTCTCTGCCTGAATATACCTGTATTTACCCTCTGTCTGAAATTCTCTGTATTACTGCATTTCAATAGAACTGCAAGGGAATTGCGTTGCTAGATAACAACTTGGGTGCATGTTTACTTCCTGTCAGCTGATGTCATTCACATAAACTGCAACCGGAAAAATAAACTGGGACACATTTAGAATGCTTACGCTTAAAACTGTGGTCTAAATATTGTGTAGTTGTGACATCACAACTGTACGGAAATCCTGAAGGCTCATTTAAAGGCACCGTTTCTGAATACGGGCTGCATGTATATACTACCGTGTCACAGTATATATATATAGCACTTAAACCACTTAAACCTTTTTTATAATAAAAAAGACATGAAAGTCTCACTTTTTAAAATAGCGGACCTTTACATCATTCACTAATGCTTTATACATCAGATGTAAGTCATCATTAGAGCAACTTTTGGGTTGCCAGGTTGTGTCTACATGCTAGAAGCTCTGTGAGGCTCTACATTTAGCGGTGCTTTGCTCACAATGACAATGCTAACGTTTACCATATTCACCATCTTTGTTTAGCGTGTTAGCATGCTAATATTTGCTAATTAGCACCATACACAAAGTGCAGCTTAGACCGATGGGGATGCAGGTATTTGGTCATAAACCATTGGACAAAACAAAAGTTTGACATGATGATGGCCCTAGATAGAAAATGAAAGGTACAGTGTGTAGGATTTGGCAACATCTACTGGTGTGGTTGCAGATTGCAACCAACTGAGTACCCCTCCGATCACTCCCTTTCCCCCGAAATGTTACACACTGTTCCTTTAAGGGATTACCAAAGTTAAATTCAGCCTGAAGGGAAAATGAATGTCTGCACCAAATTTCATGGGAATACATTGAATATTTGTACCTCCAAAACCAAATATGATCCTCATTCATTGAGAACCATGAATGTCTGTACCACATTTCATGAATAAGCCTGTCCTTATTAATGTCTTATAACTGTCTATAAGCATTCATAAATGAAGTATTAACCATTAATAAAATGTATTAGTTACAACGTATAAACCCTGTATGAAGGTTGCCTCACAAGCTCATTGGTCAAGTGCAGCACATACAGTAGCTTCATCCAGATCTTTTATGGCCACTTCAATAGACTCTTGGGGCAAAGATGAGTGCAGTGAGTAATATCTGTGGAGATGACACTTGACTGCCCCATAAAAAGACATATAACTGAGCCACAGTGCCCTCCACATGACTGAATAATCAACAGAATGTATTGATTAGTGTGTTTTGCTAAGCAGAATTGATTCAAGTTAAATAACTACAGAGAAAGCAAGCTGTTGCATAAGCACATACGTCCCCCCCGGAGGCCTGTGGATCATTAAAAATGAGTCATTCATATCACATGATGATGCAAAGGGTTAATACACCAGTTTTCTCTGCAATGGATGGCAGAGACTCTTGAGTCATAAAAGTTGACCAAACCAGACTTTAACTCGGCCTCTCCTACTTGGTGGCAATATAAGGTTACATGTCTCGTAGGGACGTCTGGTGCCACCCAGGTGTAAGTTGAACAGGGAACGATATAACCACACCCAAACTACAGCTGCAGCTGGCTGTCATGGGAGCATCTCCTGAGGGTTGTAATCTGGGTTGGGCTGCTTTTAAAAGTGGAAGAGAAGACATTTCAAACCTTTTCTTCCATTCCTTTTTTAAAAAATTGCTTTCTAAACTTGAAAAACCATAAAATGTGTGATAAATTACTGTTAACCTCTACATTCAGATTAGATATTTAAGTGCCACTAGGTCACATTTGTCTGGATCGAATTACCTCATCGGTGCCAACAGTGAGGTCTGTGGCTGTGCTATGCAGCTCCCAAGTGGGACTCTATATGTGTGTTTGCATGTGTGTCCTGTATCCGGCACAACTCCCCTTCCCCCCCAACGCTTTTAATTATGTCTTAGTCACTGACCTAGCAAAGAACAGAAATAAAATCATCAGACTGTGTTACTCTAAAGCTCATCCATGTAGGATGAAAAATGAAAGGCAATTGAGGCAAATGAGGCAAAATGATGACCAGTTGTCGTCTTTGAAGTTTAAAATAGAGGGACATCCCTTTTGAGTCATCCAGCCACAGAGTCTACTGCGAAAGTAATCATACAACCCTTATTTTCTTTTTCCTAAAGGAAAGACAAAGTACTCCACCTTAGTCTACTACTTACATCTTAAATAGGCACAGGAAAGGAAAACTCCAACTTAGCCTGAAAGAAACACCGTGTTTGACCCAGAACAGACATGACAGATGTAATATCTAGTAGAGGTAACTGTCTGCCTCAGATTTGAATTCTACCTTTCATCAGACCGTAAAACCTCTTTCTCTGAATAATAAATAATGAATGTGTTAACAGGAGCTGAAAATTCAGAGTTACAGTGGAACAGTATGGTGCCAAACGTTGATCCAGATCTTATGGGTCAAACTGAGTAATGGGGATATTTTATATTACTTTCTTCTTTTCATTACCCCAGTGTCACAGCATGTTTGGATGCAAGATGCAGATGTGTTGATTTGAGAGCAAACTGAGATCCTATCAGATTGTCTCCAAATAAAAAAACGCAAGATTTGAATGAAATATATTGAAAGGCGATGGGCCAAAGAACAAATGATTTCAGATCTGGATTGATATTTTGGTTGATTGTGAAGTTTCTTGCATGATTTTGGTGACCCCCATGACCTTTTGTTTTGCAACACCATCAGGCTACTATTCCTCCTTTACCAACACTCTAGTACATGACATAGACTGTATATAAGAAGTGGACGTAGTCACCCATTGGTTTGCTGAGTCCTGTTTTGAAGCCTCGAGTTTGGTATTTTGGCCGTCGCCATCCAGAATTGACACGAGAGGGTGGAGCTAAGTACAACCGAACGATGAATAAGATGTTTCGAGGCGACCAAAAGTGTTCATATTAACGTTCATGAACTGAAAACACACTGTGAAAGGGTTAAAGTTGTAAGACGAAAACACGGACAACTCCCAGACCGGACAACGCCGTGGTAGCAACCTGTCAATCACAAGGTAGCCGCGCCCTAAAGCATACCCTGCTTTATGGTCTAATTGACTCTAAATGGGACCATGATTTACTAAATGAACATCATGCTGTATTGAAGAAGACTTGAAACTAGCGATTGAGACCATAAACTCATGTTTACAATGTTTACTGAGGTAATATATCAAGTGAGAAGTAGGGTCATTTTCTCATAGACTTCTAAACAATCAGACTTCTTTTTGCAACCAGAGGAGTCGCCCCCTGCTGGCTATTAGAAAGAATGCAAGTTTAAGACACTTCCGCATTGGCTTCACTTCTCAGACCCGGAGATTGCCCACTGGTTACATGACATTCATCACTAAAACGGTGTGATTTCTCATAAATTTACTGTGAATTCTTTGTCCCTAGGTGATATTTCTTATTGTTTTTGGTGACTCTTAGAGCCACCATCAGGACACATTGTTCATTCATAACAAGATATTTGATACATCAAAAAAACAAATTTGCTTTAGACCAAGTGAATACTCGTGATTTCCAGAGCCAAACCCTCTCTTGGCACCCCTTCATGCTCCCGGGGCGGTAAAAAGCCTTTGACTTTAAGTCTCGATACCAAAAGCAATCCTGAGATCACACACTGAAACCAGAACAATTGTAAAAGTTAGTACGTGGTTTTATTCACCATAAATACAGAATGCACCGCCAAGCCAGAATCAACATTATTGCCCTCAAATTCAAAGCTGAAGGACTATAATACATCCCATTTGCATATCCAACCCCTCGAACCGTCTCACTGATGTAGCTGTAAACATTTTTTTTTTATCATCTTGAGCACTTGCACAATAGAAGTCACATATTTATAGACATTTACATATTTATCTACACTCGATCTCTCTAAAACGCATAGAAAAAATAAATTCCGTTACATTTATCGTTACATTATTTTATTATTACATTATGTATATTAGTTGAGGATAGAGCACAGGTTCATGGCAATTTTGGCAGCATCTCAAAAGACTTGCACATCTCAGGAAAATCCTAATGCAGCTCCTACTGCAGCCATCTTAAAAGCGCAAAGCCTCGGTCCCCTCTGTACATGCTGTGGGACTGAGAGCAGCGACTGCAGCGTGATGTAGCAAAAAAAGGAGACGCAATATAACAACTGCTCAGATGCAGTAAGTGGCAAATCATCATCACCTTTTTTTAAGTCGAGTAAGCATTTACGGGTTCCGTCTCAATGAATTCCTCCCTCCTTCTGGAAATACATTATCGATCAGACATGAAGCGACAAGGTCAGATTCTGGTTAAATGACCTCTACGAGCTTAGGTCTGATTTGGATAAGTGAACTCTACAAAGATGGGAGGAGTAGGTGTTCCACTTCCTGAATGTTTACTAGGATTTTGGATACACCTTTCCTCCGTCCCCCTCCAGAGAACACGTGTATATATTCAGTACATTTCTTGATAATAACAGCCAAGCTAAGCCAAATTTAAGCATGCTGTACATGTAGTGAAATCAGAAAAAAGGAAGAAGAGAGCATTCAGAAAGCGGTGACCCAGAACAATGCTACGTGAGGCACATTTCAGAGTTCGAGAGCGTCGTCTCGCCATGTGACTTGGCCTACGTACACTAAGGACCCATCAAAGGAGGGTCGTAAAGTAGTAAAAGTCACTTGAGAGATGCGTCATGGGAGACGTGGTCGTTCCCTGTCAGTGCATTTTTGACTCTCAGATTTAGGACTAATTTACAAAATAGATTGATACCAGAATATTACAGTCCCTTCGAAAACTATTGGAACAGCGAGGCCAATTCCTTTATTTTTGCTGTACACTGAAAACATTTGGGTTTGACATCAAAAGATGAATATGAGACAAGAGATCAGGATTTCAGCTTCTATTTCCAGGTATTTACATCTAGATCTGTTACACAACTTAGGAGATAGCATCGTTTGTAATGGAGCACCACATTTTTAGGTGAGCAAAAGCACAGGAACAGATATACTTAAAATAGATTAAAGTGAATAATACTTCATATTTAGTTGCAAATCCTTTGCTTGCAATAACTGCATCAAGTCCGCGACCCATTGACATCACCAAACTTTTGCATTCTTCTTTTGTGATGCTTTTCCAGGCTTTCACTGCAGCCTCTTTCAGTTGTTGTTTGTTTCGGGGGGGTTTCTCCCTTCAGTCTCCTCTTTAGCAGGTAAAATGCATGCTCAATAGGGTTTAAGTCTGGAGATTGATTCAATATTGACATAATCAATGTAATAGGACAGACCTGGGCAACAAAAACACCCGTCAGTCACATGTTCCAATAATCTTGCTCACTTGAAAAATGGGTGGGTTCAAATAAAAGATGCTATCTTCTAAGGTTTTTTTTTTTGTTTTTGATTATTTTTTTGGCATTTTCTAGCCTTTATTAATAGGACAGTGGATAGTCTAGAAAGGGAGGGAGAGAGAGAGAGAGGAGGCAACATGCAGAAATAGCCGCAGGTCGGATTCGAACCCGGGCCGCCACGGATAGGACCTAACCTTATGGGCACCCGCTCTACCAACTGAGCTACCGGGGCGCCCATCTTCTAAGTTTTTTAACAGACCTAGATGTAAATACTGATCTCTTGTCTCATATTCATCTTTTGATGTCAAACCCAAATGTTTTCAGTGTACAGCAAAAATAAAGGAATTGGCCTCGCTGTTCCTATAGTTTTCGAGGGGACTGTATATGGAGAATAACTAAATATCTAAATCTAATTTCATTTAGCTTGTATTATAAAAGCATTTGTGTGTCTGAGGCTCAATTCAGCAGCAGTAATGAAAGTCATAGCTGAACTTTCCCAAAGGTGAAATTATTAAAATTATTTTATGGTAACTAACTAAGCATTTGTTTAAAAAAAAAAAAAAAAAAAATGGCAGGAGAGAAGTCGGCAAGAGGAACTGTAGCAAAGCCTTTCGTCTTATAGGCAAAACAGCAACATAAAACAACACAGCAATATAAGATGCAGTTGGCTAGAAAGCAATTGTTGTGCACCAAAATAAGGCTATATAACACTGGGGGGTTTGGTTGGGGTTCAGAGGGGAGAGTCCAGCTTCCGACAGTTCACTTTTAATAATACATGGATCAAATTATTTATTTATTCACCTCTCCTCTCATCTCCGATCTCCTTTCCTCTGTCTGCCTGCTCTGTTTTCTAAGTCTGAAAAAAGAGGGCAACTTGGCGGGAAGGGAGACGAGGCCAAGCACAGCTTCATTTTAGACGGTGGAAGGAAATCCACAGAGGCGATATTATATTTTCATATCCAGTCAGAGCTGGTGTTCCTGTTGGAGACAGGTCACCGTATTTCTGCTGTGATATTGTCTCCTCACTTGTCATCTCAGGGACGCAGGTGTTGGCCGTGACAGTGTCTTATAATGAAAGGGTGTGGCTTCGGCAGGGGGCTGGAGGAACCTGTGAAACTGGAAATGTCCCTTACTGGATATCAGAGCATTGATGTGATGAGAAGGCAAGAGGAGCAGCTCAACTTCACTTCCCTATGTGTCGCCATGTTCGAGGATCTTATTAGGATATAAAACTATAGCTCAGCTCAAGGGAAAGAAGGCGCGAAGGTCGCCTGTGTGAGCTGCGAGTGGCATTTTAGGACTCAAAGGGATGCGTTGTGTTGGCTAACAGTTGTTTCCGTAACCTGACTCTCTGTGGCACATTCTGCTCATGTGCATTGTTCTTTGTTTTTTGCCCTGCGTCCTTTCTGTTCTGAAAATAACATGTCAATTCCCAGCGCTGCTCAAAAGAATAAATTCCCCCAAGTTGTGATGCCACTGCCTCATCTTTCTCCTATTGATTTCAGGCCTGACTAATGCCTTACAGGGAGTGTGGACGCTGGTGAAGGAGGCTAGCACGGATCAGTTCAGGGTTCAGGAGTCAGGGGATGTGTTGCTAAAATTAACAGCTACTACCTTAGGAAAGGGATTTTACCCTCTTTTATTTTTTAGGCCCAATCTATTTTTCCATTAGCCTCTGGAAAAATGTAAACAATAGATTATATTTTTTGTGATCTGAAATGATAAAGCCTGGAGCTTAACTGTTTTTTTTGTTTTTTTAATCTTCTTTCTACAACTTTTTGATTTTTTTCTCTAGTTATAGATTTGCCCGTTGGGGGGGTGGTTGTTGGCTCTTAGCTGCCTTTTCTATGGATTTCACCCCAGCGGTTCTAATATCATTTCAATCTCTTGTGACCACTGAACAAGGCCTGTTGTGGTGAAACTGCAGGGAGTTGAAGTGAGAAACATGGCTGGTATCACCTTTGGGACTGGAGAGCTCGAGGCTTTGAAGAGGTTCAAGAGCAATGTGGGGATGGAGATGTTCGAGGGGCAGAGAGGGAGAAAAAATACTGTATAGGGGGGAGGGTGCCGTGGGCTGTTTTTTGTCTGAGGATGTTAATCTTAAAGAAACATGTGATTTTGTCTCAACAGTGTCCAAATTTCACCCCCCAAAATTACCTCTGGATTGATAGTGGTTTGTGAACAAAAATTAGGAACTTATTCGCTATATTTTTGTAACATACAGGGACATGTATCTAGTTGATTCACATAAAATTACACCAGCCCACTCACTTTCAGCTACTGAAGCCACCAGTTACAGCAGAACCATTCAAAGACACAATTTAGCTGTTCCCTAAGCCCTCCTCGGGCTCTCAGTGAATAACTTTGTTTCTTATGTCCATGTGAAGCGAGTCAGTTCCTCCTTGGCTAGGAAGGTTAACAGCAGATTGTGTTGTTGACTACAAAGCGGAGCAGGACGCTTCCAAAACTGCATCTAAAAAGTTTGCAAAATTGAGGCATCTGGAATTTCTTTGAGTCTCCAGCGACTCAAATTTGACTTTCTGGCACATAATTTCATCTCCACAAACCACAATGCACATTATTTACTATAGTATAATGATAAAAAGGCAGCAAAAAAAAAAAAAAAAAAAAAAGTGTGGCGTATATTGCTTAACAGAAAAGTCACTGTAGATGGACTTAAAATGAGCTCCGCGAAGTTACTTATGTGTAACCGGGGTCTTAAAAACCTTCCTGATTCCTGAGGCCTCTCAGATGAGTGGCCAAACGTCTTCAAGACACACAGCTACAGTCCAGTTGCCTTTGACTGACTACTGTTTGATGTTCCTGGTTACTGAACCTGTTCAGAGGCAGAGCTGTGGATCATCCTGCTGTCAGTGCTGTCTGCTACAGCTGCCGGTGCTGTCCCTCCATGTCTGCTGCAGCTGCTGGACATGCTGAAAGGCTCTCTGGGTGATGTTAAGAGCTGGGTGGACTTTCCTCAGACTGGGCTCTCCGATCAGAGACAAACCACACAGTCCTAAGTAGGCATGGAGAGGGTCTGGTGGACAGGAAATGCAGAGAGAGAGGGGAAGAAATGGGGAGCATAGTGAGTGAGGGATGAAAGAGTGAGAGAAAGGAGGGGAAAAGAGAGAAACTAGGTCAGAGATGGTGAACATGCATCACAGCAGAAGCACCTGCATGTGACAGGTCTGTAGACGTAATCAGAGCCAAGAAGACTATAGTGTTTGTCACCTCACTTTCCATTAGTGATACTGAATCGATACAAAACAACAACAACCTAATTTCCCTTTAAAAACACCATTATGCAGAAGCATTGTTTTTGTTGTACTGCTCCTTTAAGAAGATATAAATAATGCATAGAGGTCGGCCCCATGGCCCTTTACCTCCTCTGGGACCAGAGTAAAAGCTGCACAGGCCAGTAAATGGACCAGTAATTGAATTATAATGAAGTGACAGATGATTGGACACAGACATCAGAATCAATCAAAGCACCATTAGCTGCATAAATCAGGATTCATATGGATTCGAACTCAAGGTTGTACAAAAGAAGAAGAAGAATGTCTGGATTTAATGAGGGTACTTTTCAATTTAGATTTATATCACAAATTGTGATATAGGGTACTTGTATACAAAATGACACATGAAATAATCAAATAAGGTTTTTAATTACAGCTAGTTCAGAATAAGCAAATTGGACAACAGAAATTTGCAGAACATTAACAAGGTGAGACCACGATATCATTCCACTAAAAGTTGTTTAACAATATTATTGAATTATTGCCCAGCAGTACTTCAGATTAACGGCCATTTATCTTATGATTTTGATGAGAATACTAAGTCTTGACCCCTTACCATTCCATCCTCTTTTGTAGAGGGGTAGGGGTGGGGGACAGGGGATGTTCAGGAGGAGATAAATAGTCAACAGTAGATGTCACATAGAAGTGGTGTAGATCATCTGAAAGCTGGGAACCTGAAGATTAATTTGAGGTGCAGCTCAGCACTGTTTGTCGAGTTGTTCTAGTCATTAATAAGAAATAGAAAATAATTAATAAATTAATTAAATTAAATAAATTGTGAAAGCGTGCAAGAGCGTAGAACATGATGATATAAGTATATATCAATCAAGCAATTTTTGGGTTGATACCATTTTTTACACAGATTTGGTGCTAAATTTAACCATTTTTTTTTACAATTCGAGAATTGATAAAAATGACCAATAATCCCTCCAAACCACCTCCATCCTACCACATTAGGTCACCAAGACCTTGAGGAACACCATAGAAAAAGCCATGCTGTGATTTGGCATCAAAAACTTTTTGACATTTGGAGATTTCTGCAAGAATTGCATTTCTTGGCGATTGGATGGCGAGCACACCTGTTTTGGAAACTACTCAGAAACCCCCTTATTGTCAATCTACCTAGGAATGCCATCCATCCTCTGAATGCTCTAGGTCTCTAGTTTGTCGCTGTAAAGTTTCGTCAGGCTGTGATTATCCTAGAGGTCACCACAGGTCATTTTATACAGTGAGGTCAAGTTTCAAAAAATAGTCTCACTATGAAATGGCTACTATGGAGACTAACATCATAACACACATGAATACAATTGGGCTCATTGAATCCACAAGAGTCTCAGCTTTACAGTGATACCCAATTTATGTAATTCCAACACTGTCTAGGGACCCCAGTATGCAGAAATATTCAAATACACCATTTTAGAATAGGCGAAAATAACACATTTGTACTGCATGCAAAAGACTGCATGTGATTATCATAAAGTGGGCATCTCTGTAAAGGGGAGACTCGTGGGTACCCATAGAACCAATTTTATTCACATATCTTGAGGTCAGAGGTTAAGGGACCCCTTTGAAAATGGCCGTGCCAATTTTTCCTCGCCGTCAGAGTCTTAAGCGGTTAAACAACGTGCAGATCTTCATTGGTATATACTAGAATATAACATGCCCTTTTTTTCCTTTACATCTGTAATAACCCTTTTTTTAGCCACTTGGGGAGCAGCGGAAAACAAGTTGTGAATACAACATTGACATATCATTACCTTTAAGATGATACTGTATGGTGAACTTTTTAGCAAACAGTTGCTTATTTACACAACCAGCAGTTACGGAGCAACATTGGCATTCATTTAAAGTTGTGTTTTTGGCTACCTGGCAAATGTAAGTCCAGTACACACAGTACTAGTACACTCTGTTTTTGGTCTCCACCAACTCCTGAGAAAAATATCTGTCTCTAAATGCTCCACTATGTTCATCAGCTTGTCACTAACTGAGTCTGTCTGTGTTTGCTGCTGAGCAGGTAGTGTAAAGTGGGTTTTTAGAGCATCTTTGCTGAAAACAGCGGCCTCCTGCTAAATTTTGATCCCGATAACTGTCTGCTGCTGAGGTTATAAAGGCGGAGATTCCCAGATACAGCAAGGCTTTCCTCCATGTTGTTTTGGCCCTTCTGTCAATTCCATCAAGCAATGAGCTCCGCTGTGCTGTTCAGTTGGCAGGGATTACTTCAAACAAACAGTCTGCCAAAACAGGAGCAAGTTGTGTATGCGGCATCACATACTGCCCGATCGGAAAATGGATTTTCAGCATAGAAACCTTTCAAACTAATCAATACATGACACTTTACAAGAGCAATGGTAACAGCAAATATTTTGATCTGTGGTCCATCACTTGTGCAATGAAACTGTGGATCCGTTTCTTGGGCTCATAAGAACAGATGCTTTTACTGAGACTCAATTCAATCAATTTGGGCTGAAATTTTAACTTCATAATATTAACTGTTCCTAACATGAAATATCAAACTGATGATGATGACCTGAATTCCTTCTTAAAGTGCAAACAGAACCAGGTTGTGTCAAATGATCCAAGTACATTTGGTTATATTTGGTCCAGATCTGCTTGACAAATACACAGCAGCACCTTCTTTGGTTCTATGTTATTGTTACCATCCTATCTTCCCAGACCAGATCCTGTACATCAGTAGCTGTGCATGATAACTGCACTGTTCAAGTACATTCAAGTCCAATGCTATCTGTACCCATGCTGCAAAAGAGTCCCTTTTATTTCCTAAAACTCTCTTTTGTTCAGTAATATTTATGAGGCTTTTGTCAGTACAGCTTCTGTTTTGCTTCATTGTTTCTTCCAGCCTATCTTCCCCGCCTTGTTCCTGTAATGTGAGGAGGAGCTTGATCTCCTATGTCCTCGGGCTACCTATGAACAATCGCCTCATCAATTACGCATCACAAGGGCTGGTAACAACACAAGAACACATACACAAGCATGTGCACCATTGAAGTTTAAGATTACAAGAGCTTTTCCATTGATCTCAAGTAAAACTGCCAACCACAACTCCACCCTGAGCTCTGTGCACCTGTGCAGGGCAGAGTACAAACTGTTCAGCCCAAAGAGGAGAAAGAAAAGAAATTGAAACTGCTTAGTTCCAACATCGTTTTGTCCTTGATGCAAGATCTTTGAAGCTACTGGAAAAATAAACAGCAACAATAAGTTGAACAGCAACCTCTACATAGTCTATTTGTGTTTCCACCACGTGGATATTAAACATGCCATTCAACCCCATGACTGCACTCTACTCCCGTTGCCTTCACATCAGTATGAGGCACAGGGGATTTGTGTAACTCTTACTTTGACAGAAATCCCCCTACAGATACAAAAAAACAGCAACACTGACACAAGACCCATATAAACAATAAAGGTGGGGGAAAAAATATAGCATAGTATCGCGATATTTTGCGTGGCAATATTGTATCGATACACAGACGTGAAGTATCAATCTTTTATTATATACTATAACTATTAACCTCTTATTATTACACGGCTGTGTTGAATACTCGATTCGGATTGGTCAATCACGGCGTTCTGCGGTCTGTTACTTCTTTATAACAGACCGTTGCTATGTATAGCAGACCGTTGCTATGTATAGCAGACCGTTGCTATGTATAGCAGACTGTTGCTATGGGCGCAGTTCCGATTCGGATTCGGACTGTGGCGGACCGTATCTGTGTCAAATTATTGATTTCTTCAGTAAGTAGCCGTGTAATAAGCAGGATAATGTACAGCTAGCGGGTCATTGTTGTGAAAGAAACTCCTTCAGGGCGATGAGAGACCCCGACGTGGATTCTTTCACGTCACGAGGAATCGATTAGTACCAACCATGCCATGTTATGTTAGTCGGGAAGAACGCTAAATAACACTGCTAAATTTTGGCGAGGAAAAACTGGCACGGCCATTTTCGAAGGGGTCCCTTGACCTCTGACCTCAAGATATGTGAATGAAAACTCTGAGATGAACAGAGGGAAAACTGTATCTCATTACATAAACCAGATGTTGACAAACTGCATAATTTGCAGTTGAAAAAAGGTAATAAATCACAATATATCTTATCGCAATACTCGCAAAATGTTTAAAATCAAATTAAGATTGTATCGTGACATTATCGTATCGTGCGGCCTCTGGTGATTCCCACCACTAATAAACAACCATGACAGTATTATGAAATTGGCTTCCTCTAGTGTCTTTATATTTGCCCTCCGAGTGTCTATTGCAAGATGTTCCTGTAATAGCCACCTCTGCAAGTCAAATCATTTACCTGGATGGCTGTCCGGCCACTTGGCGAATCCCCCCACCAACCGATCCTGCGTGGACAGGATGAAGCTCCTGTTCTTGTCAAAGTTCGTATACTGGAAAACATCTAACAGCTGAGCAAGAGGGACGGTGGAAGAGGGGGAGGGTGTGAGAGAAAAAGAGGGGAACCAGAGAGAAGTTTCACCATGACATTTGGGAGCAAACACAAAAACTAAACAACTATAAATCACAGTTGAGTTGTTCATTATTTTTCTTATTACGTTTAGAGAGTGAGATAATGCTTGTATCACTGCATTTAATTTCACACAAGGTGGGTTACTGCATTCTCCGTCTATACAGATACTCGCGGAGGAAATATCAAGCCTTAATGTTTGCCATAGTGCACTTTTGCCATATACAAATATTTTGTTTGTGTCTGCGTATTTGTCCCTCTGGCACAGTTTTGACCCAGAAATTCACAGTTTCCCTGCATCGTGTTTGCTTATGTGTGCGTGTGTGTGTGTGTGTGGTTGTATCGCTGGCTTACTCATAGCTAGTTGCAGTTTAGCTCACAGATTTCTGGACCATGTGTGTGCATGTACAGTATGTACCTCTGGCATAGTTATGACCCACATGCTGAAAGGTTTGCTCACAAGTTCTGTTTGGGTTGTGTGAGTGCGTGGCGGTGTGGATGTGGGGGATTAACCCAGTTGTTTCGACAGTGCAAGTTTATACAGTGCTATTTAAAAAAATGCCCCATGTTATTTAGTGCATGCTGGTACACTTTTCAAAACTACTCTCTCATGAGAAAAGGGTGCAAAAGGGCAGAAAATCTGAGGGTAAAATACACTAAACATGTTAATGCATGCAGGAGTCTCTATGTGAATACATGTCTGTTACACCAGTTTGTACCTCTAGCGTAGCTCCCACCCAAAAGGAGTAGCATGTGTCTACAGGTTTGTTGGGACGCCCGTGGAAGCCGCTCTGCTGCCTCATGATGCACCAGCGCCGGATCCGGTCCAGCTCTCGCTGACTCAGCGCCTCCTCCAGTCGACCCATTAGACACAGAGAGGCTATGGCGCAGTACGTCCAGCCGCCTGGAAACAGGGAGGTGCATGACACGTACACAGTGGATAAGGACAATTCATAACACAAATTAATTCAATTAATTGAGACTTCTGATTTTTTGACAATGTATTAAAATTAAAAAGTGGTTCCAGTGGTTCATTCCGACATGTTGCGATGACAGACGACTAGATGATTACAGGGCACTGCAGTAAAAACGGAGGGTGTGTCTGCGTGTGGGCTCTTTTACTGCCAAATATTTGATAGCATGCAGCTACTCTCACTTCACACCTTTCCTTGGAAGTCATCACAATGTGGCGCTACTGTTTCGTATGAATATAAAGAAATTAGGGCTGTCAATCGATTAAAATATTTAATCACGATTAATCGCATGATTGTCCATAGTTAATCGCAATTAATTGCACGTTTTTATCCGTTGAAAATTTGGCTTAAAGGGAGATTTGTCAAGTATTTAATACTCTTATCAACATGGGAGTGGGCAAATATGCTTACTTTATGCAAATGTATGTATAATATTTATTATTGGAAATCAATTAACAACACAAAACAAGACAAATATTCCACATGATACCAGTATCTTCACTGAGCCCGCTACAACCTTAAAAATCGCAAATTGCGTTAATGCTTTAAAGAAACGAATGGCGTTAAAATGAATTTGCGTTTCAACACTTTATTATCACGTTAACCTCGACAGCCATAAAAGAAATGTGTGCTAGTGAGGAAAATGTCTGTTATGGCTGCTTTTTTTATACTTTCCTGCACAATAATTGAGAACTTGCACTGAAACTGAATGCAGAGTGTCAGCTCATACAAACATGAGTGTGTTCATTGATTGATGACAGGCTGTTACCAGTACAGCCACTAACCCAGGCAGCAGATATCCATCACTCTCTACAACCCAACTGTCAGCTGCTTTCATTATCACCATGCCTTTAACTCATCCCTAAACATCACCACCATCCCTGGCTGCTTATCTGTGTTTGTGTGATGGAGAAGAAACAAAGAAAAGGTGGGGTGAAGTGTGCGGGGTCAGGGGTGTAAATCTGCCGACTCGCCTCTAATCAAACATGTCTAGCTCACTATCTGCTGGCGGCACAGGAAAATCAGGGGGGGGGATGAACATAAATCTGAATCAAACACAACTGTGGGGAATCCAAAACAATTTATTCTAACAGTAGGTTTGGGACAAATATTCACACCTGAAGGTAACTATTTTCCTTCACGGGCCACAGTACGCTATTCATGGAAACCAACAATTGGGAATTTTTCCAAGTGCATTTAATGGAAAAAAGAAGTCTTTGGAAAACAAGATTGCATAGCCTAAAGATGAAGAAAATGCTGGAAAAAGTGGAGGCAGTGAGATAAAGGCCCGCCACACTGAATACATACACATGGAGAAAGCTGATTTATTACCCTGGCACATAGTTTCTGTAATTCCATGTTTCACACATTGAACTGCACAGAAACAATCATCTACTGTACAAACACAGTGTGAATTTCAGTCTGTGAAATTAAAAAGCACACAGCGCGGGAGGTCTTGAACAAACACACACTTCAAGGGTGGATGGGTAATGGGCATCTACTGTATATCTCTACTGAGGTGTAATCAGCATTCAGAGTGTTGGCTGGTTTGCAGAAGAGAGTCTCAATGAAGACTGTAATCATAGAAGTTTAATTTATCACAAGGAGGGAAATTACACACTCGGATCTGCTCCTTAAAACTGTTTTAATTCTGCAGATTTAATTCATGCAGTCTGTCACAAAGTTGACAGGAGATGCTACCTAAGATAGCAGACTAGCTAAACTAGGATGAAGGCTTTTGTGTCAGAATAAGAAGGTTTAATTTGAGTGTATGTGCGTGTGTTGGTGTGTGTGTGGGAAGGGGGGGGATTAATGAGGACAATGTATCTACAGAGATGGATTTTAATGGCTAATCCTTTGAACCAGTTACTCCCACCAGCCACTTTCATGCCCTCTACTACGACACCGCCAACGCACCCACAAGCGTTTTGATCCGTTATGAAGTTTGATGATATTCATAAATCAATCGTTAAGATCTGAGCTACGTAGTGTGTGCATTTGTACTCTTCTTCAAACTCACATGTCTGACATCTGTAACCACTGTATAAACCATTACAAGATCATCATACTCACCATGTGACTCTCTCCCAGCTCCCTGGCCAAACCCATTGTCGTAGGACTGTGTAGAGGACAAAGAGAGCCATTTAATTACAAGCAATATTTCATCAGTCATGAAAGTCTAACGTGAGCGTGGAAAGAGATTAGTTGTCAGAGCTGCATACATTTATTCCATGTATTTATTCATACTGAACCTCTCTTTTAAAAGCAACAAAATAAAATTGTGAGGCATAATTTAAAACTGAATTTAAAGATGTCCCCACAAACAAAATACCAACATGCCTTTCCAGCTGTTTTAACTGAGAGCTGCTCAAATGTGATGCGTCATTCTCAAATTGAGTCTTCTCACGTGTTCTTACTGGTCAAGTCACAACTGGATGCATCATCAAATGGCATGCTAACTTGTTGTATTTTTATCTTTCCTTCTTTCTTGAATTTAGTTGTGTTGCAATCGCGCGTCAGCAGTTATAAATGGTAAAATGGTAAATGGACTTGCATTTATATGGCACCTTTCTAGTCTACTGACCACTCAAAGCGCGTTACACTACATGTCAGCATTCACCCAGTCACACACACATTCACACACACATTCATACACTGATGGCAGAGGCTTCTATGCAAGGTGCCAAACCTGCCCATCAGGATCTAATCTAAATGCTCATTCACACACCGATGGCTATGCCTTCGGGAGCAATTTGGGGTTAAGTATCTTTCTCAAGGACAAGTTGGAGCCGGGGATCAAACCGCCTATCTTCCGATTAGTGGACGCTCTACCTCTGAGTCACAGCCGCCCCGTAATAAGGATAAAAGAACACATTGAGAAACCATCCAGCGGAGCTCTGGGTCCTCGGAGCAGGACAGAAAACCAGCTGTGGTATGTACTAAAAGTAATAAGAAAAGTGTGTGATTTGGAACGGATCTCAACATTTTTATGCAACAGAAGGTTTCATCAACCTGTAAAACTTGATAAATTGCTTTAACACAACCTTATGATCCCTGAAACTGTGACAAGTTTCAAAGCAGTTCTATGAAAAACTGCTGATCATAAGCAGTGGTTCAAGTTCAACGACAGATGGCAGTCACTTGGTGAAAACTAACAAGGTTGAGTTCTCGTCTGTCTGTGCGTCTGGTCTGATCATAACAATAAGGTTGGGAAATGGACACCCGGCGCCATCCAAATGTAAGTGAAACTTCAGTGTGCCTGGTAAACTTGTCTACTCTCCTGGGATTTTCAACCCAAAACCAGCTATCATCTGGTGGTTTCTCTATACTCACAGTCACCAACAACTAACTTGCATTGCCAAAGATATTTTGGAATCCACCCACCAGCATGTGGCAAGTGGATAAATATACCTTTCAGACACGAATTACAGTTATCTGTTAACTAATTAACGGAGCTGTCCCTCCCTCTCTCTCTCTCCCGTCTGGGTGAGAGAGAAATAGAGAGTCGTACACACCCTGCCCACAATAGAGAAACTATGTAATGAAACACTCTTCTGTTAAATTTCTTCAACTTAAAATAGGCTGAAGTTTAGAGGTGAATGGGACCATCTCTATGCTCTGGGGATTTGAGTTGTAAAAGAGACTGAGATGACACTGGGGCATGAAGACAATACCTCACACAGACTGCTTTGATGTCAAACTCACATCTGTTGGAAAAACAACTGAGGCTAAAGTAAAGGTTGAGTTACACATCAGTCAACAATCTGACGAAAATATCACTCAAGTGCCACATCATAAAATTGAAACATGTTTTTTCTGCTGGTGAGGTGGAAAAACCTCTGCTACAGCTTTAAGACCATGATGCACACACACATTTATTATAAATGAAGTATTTCTAGGCAGAGTGCCACCTACTGAAGGTGGGTGGCCTTTTATCTCCATTCAAGTGGAGAGGCACTGCTTTGAATGGTGCAGAACAGAGGTTGTACAAAAAACGTCATATTCTCCCTACAGTTTAAAGTGGCAGTAGGCAGAATATTTTTGCTATCATTGGGCAAAAATTCCATAATAACCTTTCAGCATATTGTAATTCAAGTGTTCTGAGAGATAACTAGACTTCTGCACCTCGTCATGGCTCTGTTTTCAGGCTTCAAAAAATCTAGCCCGTGACAGGAGACTTTGACCAATCACAGGTCATTTCATTGAGAGAGCGTTCCTATTGGCTGTGGTCCGGTCATGTGACCGGAACTTGGCGTTCTTTCACCAGATTTCACAATGGCGGCGGCGTCACAAACTTTCTCATTTTATAGCTAAACAGTACACTACAAGATGATTCTGAAAACATTTGAGGCAGGAAATAGGCATTACAGTAACAGATTATTGATTCATATTTGATCAGCGCTGCCTAGTTTGACCGTTTGGTCGGAGTTCGCGAGTGATTGACAGCCGGCTCTCATGGACAGCAGACCTCAGATCAGCTCTTACTGCTTGTTTTCCTCCGGTCTGGGAAATCTTGCAGATGCTGTTAGGAGCACCGGAGGACACCGGAGGCACATGATTTTTTTCAGGTTACCTGTTTCATATACTACTGTCACGATGTAGCGACCGTTTTATAAAAATAACTTTTTTTAAATCATATTTGCTCCAATCTCGTCTACTTTATTTAATGCCTCATTCTATGGTTTTAAAATCTACTCACCAAACTTCCTCTGATGTACTCAATGGCCTTTTGGATGTCCATGCCTGACCAGTCATCCAGCATATAACAGATACTAGATGCACAGTAGATAAACCGTATATCATTTTCACTTCCTTCTGGCACTGCGTAGAAGCTGGAAGCAAGAAGACACACAGACACAGGAAGCCACCAAGACAGGAGGGTTACACAAACAGTTGACAATTAGCTGAATGTCTATGTTCACAATTTGTAGCATTTAAGTCTAATCACATCATAAAGGGTTAACTCGGATATATTTATGTCTGAAGATGGTGTTATCTGCCAGACATGATATAACACAACGTGTGTCCGAGTGTTTGTGTGTGTGGACAAAGTACTGTTGTAGGACCAAACGTGAGTTTATGTCAGTCCGCATTAAGACCGCTAGTGTTCACATGACCTCAGGTACATTTGAGTCAGAGTTAAAGTGCCAGCGTAAATCAGAGTGTAAAGTGTGCAAATTTGTGTGCGTGCGAGCGAGTATGTGTGAACACTGACCTGCCGTCCTCCAGCTGCAGTGCTCTGAGACCAGCCAGACAGGCCTGTTTGTTCACCCGGCTCAGGTCGTCTCCCAGTATTACCAGCGAGCACAGCCCGGTGTAGGTCATGGCTACGTGGCCACTGTCATATGGATGGAGCACACCTGGACCCTGAAGAAAATATCAAAATTAGATATTATTCATACAACTTATTAAAAAAAAAACTCTGGAGAAAAAGAAGCAGTTTAAAAACAATGACAAGACCAGACAGATTAAGTATTTAGCTCTCTACAGACAGCTCAAATAGACCTTTTTGGGGAAATGACTCGGGTTGGCAATGCCATTACATCCACAACTATGTCTCCATGGGGATAGATAAGTAATGCCAAATGTGACAAACATATCTATTACAATAACTGGTAATATTACAGCTGCTGAGATGATGCTAATAAAACTGGAAATGGCCCAGACCCCCTGATGTGAAAGAACGGATTGGTACAATAATGACTACGTTTACATGCACAAAATATTCAGTTTTTTGCCCTCATTCCGAAAAGACAATATTCCTACGAAGCAGTTTACATGGTTAATAAAAATTAATATTAGACTAATATTCCCGTTTACATGCAGCCATCAAAATAGGATTCTTTAAAAGGTCGGTGTTGCGATACCTGCGCATATCCAAAAACCTGTTAATATCCAAGTCTTTCAAATGTTTAGGTGTGTTTCTCCTTCCGTCCAGTAAATGTGGGCCTTTCTTTTGGGCATGCATCTCTACCCCTGCCATGCAAACTGTTGGATGGATAGTTGGTTTGGGCACAACGCACAGAGCTGGCCTAAACAGGCAAGAGGCCTTGTGTCACAAGCTGTGGTTAAAAACCCCAAGTGAGACGCATATTTGAACTCGCAGTATTCATGTCTAAAGAATGCTCCTAAAACCCGAATAACATCGGCATATCCCACATGTCTTAATCGGAAAATGCTACACTCAAAATAAGGCTCAATTCGGAATATCCAAACAGAATATGCCGTTTACATGACCCGTATCAAATTGGGAATATTGTCATATTAGGAATAATAGTGGAATATTAGTGTGCATGTAAACATAGTCAGTGATTGAAATGGCTTAAATATTTTGAGAAGGATTAATGGAAATGGGAAAATAGAGAAAACATGCGATCACAGCAGTGAATATGTTTACCCAAAATACATATTTAGACTAATCCAAAGGGAGGGGGCGCTTTACAGTTTACATACAAGAAGACAATCAAACTTGGGATCAGGTCTAAAAACAGGGTGTGGTAGGGCATTACCTTAGTGCTGTAGGGAATTCCAATATGTGACGATCCTCGAAAGCCACAACGACTAAGGTTAGCTTCTGGAAGAGAATAACAGGAGAAGAGAAGGTAGAGATGTAAGACAGGATTATGTACTGGTAGACATCAAGAGAAACTGGAACAAGAAAGCCCTAATCTGTTTTACTGTCTCACAAACTAGGTCTCACTGTCTGTATTGACCTTCTGCAAGGTGCTGCAAAGATACTCAGCTAGATAAAAAAGTGTACTGCTGCCATCTACGGGCCAGTATAGAAACATTAGATACGGCAGAACCCAATTAACAAGATGTCATCACACTGCAAAGAGTGAACAATATGCTACAGTCAGTTTCAACGTATGTCAACCGAACTACTCTTAGAACAATGTTTTTGAATGCGTCACACATCATTTCCCTATTTCTGATTGAAATGGATCACAATACACTGAGCATGTTGCACTACATGATAGGAAGTGCAATGCGCACTTATTCTTGAATTTGTATTCATGCCAGAAAATGTCTACAATATTTGTGTATTTTTAGCATACTAATGTTGAAAACAAAACTGTCTGCTAACTAAATTTTGGAAATGGTACCTACAACAACATCAGGGACAGAAGTGACACATTAGGAAATCTAAAGCTGTATTTTCACCTAATGACAGAAAACCAGTAAGACACCAAGCATATGGCAGCAGCAAAAATGAGACCAATCAAGCGTGGCTATCCCTACATGGTTTCTGTTGGTGTCTTGAATAATGAACTAACTGGGCATCTAAACAGATGGCACAGAGCAGCTTGAAAACAAGTCATTAAATATTTAGAGACAAACATTTCCTGGTGAACAGGGGTGTGGTTGGAGCAGGAGAGGTGAGGAGGACCTGTGGAGGCCGATATCGGTCTCAAAATCCAAAAAGTGTGAAAATATTTCACCATCTTTGAAGTTTGAAAGCTCTGAAGTTGTCCCCTCTCTCCCACCCTGATGAAACCATAGACCCTTACATACACACATTCCATAAGATTAATAGAACAATTTACCTCAAATATTTCAGGAAGTATTTAGGCTTCTGTCATTTCCACACGAAACTCCTTAAAGTTATATTTTTCTTGATGTGCACATTCACACACCACCACCCACTCCACTAAAGCTCCCTGCCCTGGACATTTAGAAACCTTGAGTACATTCCAAATCACATACTTTTTCTTTTTACTTTTTGTACATACTGCAGCTGCCCTTACAAAGTATGTACTGTTGCATGCAGTATGCATACAGTTGGGACATACCACTTCTTCATAACAGTGCGCTAGGGCTGTCCCGAATACCATTTTTGGGGCTTCGAAGCTTCGGTGAGAAATATTCAAAGGTATTCAAAGCTTCGCGGCGCAGTGCATCGCAGCAGGATGACATGTTCTTCTGTCTGTCCGTCTCTATCTCCCCTGTTTCAGTGCCCGGGACAGTGCCGCTGATGCACTACTGTACACACACACACCTTTACACATAACAAACAGCGATATCTGCCTGAGAATAACTAATAATAATTCATGTTGAATATGAATAATGTTGTGGGATTATTCTTTATTTCATGGGCTATTTTGGGAGTTATACATCATTATTATTATTATTACATACTTAAAAGAAAATCAAAAAACAAAGAATACTGATTTGGAGGTCGATTACTATGGCAACGGTCAAAGCTTCGAAGCCTTTGGGTCAGCCCTACAGTGCGCCTTGAACTTTGACCCTCTTGCTCATATATCCGCTGCGCAGAGGATTGTGGATCAGAATAGCCAGAAAAGCATGCTGGTTTACAGAATGCAAAATGCGACCGGATGTAGTAGGACATCCTGGTATATATTTTTGGCATTCTCCATTTGACATACTAACGTTATGTATTGGGACATACTAAATCTTTTTCTGACATACTAAATAGTATGGTAGTATGGGTATTGGAATGCACAGCTTGTGTCCGCACCAAGCACCTTTCCTAAGCTAGCCTCTCCACCACTAGCAGGGTCTGAAATTAACTTTTTCCACTTCCTGCCACTGTGGAAGGGAAGTATTTTTTTTTGTCTGCCACTCAGAAATTTTATCTGCCAATTTTGAAATCTCTGCACTAATTGAAGGAATAACATTTTAGATCTGATGTGATTCAACTTAATTTTACGAGATTACATTTGAACACATCATGATAACGTTGTAATTTACCTTCTCCCAATTATCATTTTTCCTGAGCAGTGGTTGAACGCCTCATAATAATAACTCAATGGCACCTCTGTTAACGTTAGTAGCTCCATTATTTATCCAAGCAGGACTGTGCTGCCCACCAGCTGCTAACAGGTAACCTTACTAATTCTCCTCCTGCTAATTACAACACAGGTTTGTTGTTCACAGTGAAGCTTTATCAGGGAAATAAACCGGGTACTAAACCTCAGGTTTAGTAGCGCCACGCTGTTAAGTGCTTTTTTTTTCTTCTCTTCACCTTGGCTCCGGTCCCAAACAAACTGCAACATGTTACTGTGTGCGTAGAGGCATGAGCTTCCAAGGAATTGGACAAGCAAGAACCCATTCTTAACCGGGAACCGGTTCTCTATTTCCATCCCTAGCGTTTCCCTGTCTGCCAAGTGGCAGATGGCCTGCCGATTTTACCCGCCACTGCCAACAATTTACCCGCATTTGGCTGGTGGCGGGTGCTAATTTCAGACCCTGACCACTAGTATCCATTCCTCAAAGTGTTTTCTCATAAGACTGCTTCTTTCTTCTGTCTCTCAAAAGCTGATTCAATACTGGAATGTCCTGTCCATAGTGTCAGAAAAATCCCAAATCATTCATTTGTTCAATAAAGCAGGGGTTCTCAAACTTTTTGGGGCCAGGGACCCCTTACAGGGGAAAACATTTTCCAAGGACCCCCTCTTAATTATAACACTGATTAAGCTTATTACCATTTGTACTTTTAGATGTCAGTGGAACTATTTGTATTCTAAAACCTTTCAACCTAAATACTTCAGACTTGTTTCATAGATATAACAGAAACAGGGTTTCAATTTGAATCATGTTAATACCACTTATATACTTTTAAACAGAGGGCATTTACACTTTTCAAGTAATTGATCTTTCAGAAAAAGACATAAAGACATAAATCCAGACATTTAAATTTACCAGTCTAAAGCTGACTTTCAATAACTTAAAAATAATGATGTTATTGCTGTGTGTCACAATCATATCAGAGGGGTGGGATTAATGGACACAATACGCTTGTTTTATTGGTGCAAATCGTCCCCATCTGTAGATATGCACTATTTAATGATGCAGCACAATTTTATAACTTATAGCAAGTTATTCTGTGAACCCCCTGACAGAGTGCCACTGACCCCTGGGGGTCCCCGGACCCCACTTTGAGAATCACTGCAATCAAGCACCCAAAAAGCCCTTTTTGAAGCCCTGTGTGTCAGAGGTGATTACACTCCATTCAACTTACTTGTGATGTTATTAGTTTCTTTGCTGACAACAACCTTTTGATTTGCGGCTTCATGTGAACCTTTGTTATGTATGTTCTTATTGGCAATGTATACTTGCACTGCAAACCTTTTTATATGATTAACTACTAAAAGCCCAGCATATTTAGTCAGGTGTGGAAAAAAAAGTGAGAAGATATGAGACTTACGGTCCTCTGTGGGCAGAACCTGTAGCGAGTAGATCCACTCAATCATGGTATTCCTATCAATCGCATCCAGGGCATCCAGCACATCGAGACCAGACAGGGCAAAAAATATGATCGTTAACCTGGAAAAGAGGGCAGAGAGCAAATCTTATTAATGTTTACTCATTTAATATTGATGGACAGAAGGAGCCACATATGCAAGCCACAAGAATGAGTGCATGGTCAGAGCTGTGCATCAAATCAGAGTGTGGCAGTGAACAGTCATTACTGGGTGATAAAACCAACCTCAAAACAATATATTTAAAAGAAATAGCCTGATTGGCTGACAATTCACGTTGGCTGTTGTTTAAGTTCAGCTTGTACTGAAGAGATATTTGTTAAGCTTACAAATGAAGAACCTGTCCAACTTACACATTACATTTTCCTTTAAGTTCACTTTCAAATTAGCCTTACTCATATGATAAAATCACCTACTAACCTTCTCTAATTAGTTTCACAGGGCGTCCTGCCCCGCTGTATCGTCAGTCTCCCGTTTTACTAACGTTACAGCCAACCATTCATAACTTCACAACCATTTGCTGGTGTTAGCAAGCCGGCTAAGCTAAGTAGCATTAGCCTCCATTCAAACCGGTCGAGCCACTGTTAGCTTTAATGCTAATCAAGTTCTTCAGCAAAACACATAAACTAAAGCAGCATTTTTTGTTCCAGTAAATGTACCTGGTTGTTTCCAGCGAGGCGTATCTCTCGGGTAATATCTGAAGCGTTCTCTGGAAGAACCGTACATGTCTATCTCTTAAAAAGTCTATTTGCTCAAATTCTTCAAACTGGCTCTCCTCTTCCGCCATCTTTGCATCCGCACCTATGAGGAATCTTTTCCGGTACGTTTGTCTTTCAAAATAAAAGCTCACTAAGCACATCAATGTACAAGAAAGGGTAATTCAGAAGTTTTATTCCTATTGAAGACACAGCCAGTACACATTATACAAATTGTATTGTTGGATATTACTTTTGCTGTGAACACCCAATAACACTGTTGTCAGTCCACCAATTTTAACAGAGCATAATAGACCACCAGAGATGAGAAGTTTACACAAGCTTATATTTAAAATAACATTTCTGTAAAATGTAAGTTAATTTAATTCATAGCAGCACACAGTAGGTTCAAAGAAAGGCACAATCTGGTGTTGAGGTCCTATTGCGTTTACATTTAATCTAATTTCCATAAAGACAGAAAACTGAATTCTGTATGCATTTCAGGACAGTTCAGTTGACTTCCATTGTTGCTCATCACAGGCCTTGTCTCCAAGTGGGAACAGCTCTGCAACAAAATGACAGAAGATTTCAGTGATTCACCTATTATTACCTACCGGTTTCCAAATAGAAACCTGACCTAGTGATTGTGTAAAAGTTGGGGCAATCAGACCTGTGAAACATCTGTAGCAAAGGCCCTCCTCCTGAAGGTCCAACGTGTTTCATTCGCTCCTCCCATCCCTTAGTGGGACGGGTAAGTCTGGAGGGGTCTCTGCTGACATGACCATCCACCTGAATGAAGAACAAACATTAACCTTTACCTAAACCCACAACCCCGTTTATTTAAGATCCTTAAATTTTGTGATTAAAATGTTTGTGACTTGTTCCCTGTACAACCATTACCTTCTCCTTCAACTTAGCAGTGATTCTAATCTGTCTTTCTTCTTCCTCTTTTTCCCTCAGCTGTTTCTCCTGAAGCTTTGCCTCCACCTTGTGAAGGTCCTGCAGAAAGGCAAGCTTTGTATTTTAAATAGTCGAGTGACTTCTCCTCTAACATTAGCCATCCCTTAAATACATCACAACCTCACAAAACAAAAACTGTGCTCTAGTGAGAAAGCCTTGCCCTGAAAAGTGGTAACACCAGGCAAAACAGATCAAACAACTGGTGTTTCTTGGTGTCTCTGTGATTCTCAGACTTCGTACCCTTTCATTAAAGCGTTTGATGCCCTTTGCTGCCTCCCTTCTCCTCTCATCCATCTCCCTCTGTTCCTCCTCTCTCCTCCTCCTCCCCTGTTCCTCCTCCTCCTCTCTCCTCAGTCGTAGCTGCTCCTCAACGGTCAGCTTCACCTCAAGCTGTCGGCGACGCTCTTCCTGAGAAACAGAAATCATTTTGATAAAGCTAAATATTTCTTGAGGGCACCTATTTATGTCAAGGTATGTATGCGTATCGATTGTCATGCTAAATAAATTCAGAAACACAGAGATAAGTAAATACCAATACAGAAGCACTATCTTTGATGAACCACAACTCCATTAAAATTACTTTTCTCACACACGCAAAAGCACCTTTGCCCGTCTCCTCTTTTGTATCTCCTCAGCCAGCCTCTGCTCCTCCTCCTGTTCCTCGTTCCTCCTCTTCTCTTCCTTCCACTCCTCCAGTTGTCTCACCGCCTCCCTCCTCTCCTCCTCAGTCCTTAAACACAAGAGGATAAAACACACTAAAACAGACATGACACCAAAGTGACAATAACAAAGACTATGAGCAAATAAAGCCCCCAAAATTCACCTTTACTTAATGTGACCAACGAAACACTCTCATCAGATCTGGTGGGATCTTATGACTTTCACTGCTTTACCAGTGGAATCAATGTCTGCTCCACCTCGTCTTTCTGTTTTTTATTCTATTCTGCTCTACTTCTGACTCACCTGTGTTGGTGGGCCTGGCTCTTGGCCTCCTTTTCTCTCCTTCCCGCCTCCTCCACCTCCTCCTGACGCTGTATTCTGGTGTAGCGATCCTGATGCTTGCTGGCTTTCCACCGCTGAATAGCCTGGGTTTGGTATGAAGACAAGTAGCAAAAATGGAAACCATAACATATTTAGAAGACAGTACCACAGCTACAAAACAGCTCTTTCTGAGCTCCCGGCTTAATACAGAATAAAGACAACTGTAACTGAAGTTAATGGAATACAAGTGTACAAGCACTGTAGGCATACTATTGGAAACTAATCAGTTTACAGTAGAGACAGGAAGGCAATCAAGGCACTCCAAAATATTAGAACAAGTGAAGAAGGAAATATATTAAAAAGTCTTTATTATAGTGGCTAAATCATTAAAAAAACATGTTTCGACCACTGTAAGTCTTTGTCAGGGCTTTTATGCTAAGGCTAAGCCTTTTTAATATTTCCTTCCTCGTTTGCCACTTGTTTTATTCCTTATTTGTTCCTTCTTCTATCCTGATTTTTCCCCGTTCTCCAAGAGCACCCCACACGTTTTTACCTTAAGGTCGAGTACACAGAACAACCAGTTATCTCTCTTTCCAAATTTATAGTAGAGGTTGGATTATATTATACATACAACCTCCTGGAGTAAATAACAGAATTTTGAAGATGTTAAAATTGACAGAAATCTGTTTTTTTCTTCTGACAACTAAATATGGCACAATCTGGATTCAATTCACTTTTCAAATACAGTCAGGTGACCATGCAATATCAAGAAGAATAGTAATGAGGTTTTTTCTTCATCTTCATCTTCACATGCCAGTTCTCGGGATGCTCACAGCTCGTTTACCATGTACCTATCCAAATGAGGTTTGCTTTCCTTTTGAGCTCATACATGTTTTATATGAAACTTTTATTCAGATATAAATGCAGGGAACAACTAGCAGAACTTCCATATCGGACCAGAGTGAGTCAATGAAGTGATGCAAGTTTTAAATAAATAGTTAATATAAAATAAAACTATATTTATTATGTAGAATGGGAAAAAAAGAACTTCAATTTGGGACGTTGGTTGTAAAGTCTGCGACAGTTGAAAGTAGAATTCGGGACAGTTGCGGGACACTGAGGAAATAAGTTAATTTCGAGCCCTGCTCTACCTCTCTCTTTGTGTCCTGTAGGTGGATCAGCTCCTGATGCCAGTCCTCGTGTTGTTTTATCTCCTCCAGTATTTTACCAGGCAGGTACAGTTTGGCCTCTTTCCTGTAGGCTGGTTGCCCACTGTGCTTTGTCCACACCTGTAAATCAAACAGATTAACCTTTGTCTTGCAACTGCTACAACACTGTTGGTGTTCAGTGACTGTGTGCAATGATCTACAAGTGAAAGGTGGCAGAAGAAATGAGCATTTTCATTACAACAAAACAAAATAACAATAATGTGTTACTTTTAGGAAGGCTTGGTGGTCATATTGGTCCCAGCCACCACACGGGCCTCCTGTCTTCAGCAGGAAAGCCTCCAGCGCTCTGACCTCTGCGGGGAGGTCTCTGTCCACGGGTTTGGTCTTATGGACAAAAACAATGAATGAAATGTTGCATGGGTCCAAATCTACATGCATTTTGAAAAAAAGACACTGAGAATGAAATAAACACTTTTCTGTCGACTCCTAACACTTTGTAAAACATATTATGAACACTTTCTTATGATTTCAAAACAGGTTTTTTTTCTGTCTCAACAGCTCAAAAGCAGTAATCCTGTGATATTTATTTATCACACTCCAATTGTACGATTCAATACTCAAACTTGGCTCTCCCTTCTCTTTTCATTGCAGAAATGATGGACAACAGAGAAAATACAGAGAGGAGGAAGATGAGGAGAAGCAGACCTTCACAGTGGGAGCTGGGTGTAGTTTGGGGTCTGATTTGACAGCGAGGCTCAAGTTTTCAATCTTCTTCTCATAAGCAGCAATCTCCTGTCTGCACGTCCTCTCCTCCTTCAGAAGCTCCTCAACGCTGAGAGGAGCAGAGAAACACAAAGGACGACTATTCATCATATTTTCATTAGAGTACATGTATTCATTCCCAGTGTGGAGCAAACATTGATCAGTAGTTGTTACTTGCCTGCGTACTTGGGTGTACATAACCTTTTAATTTTTTAATAGTTTTAACTTTTAACACTGTGCTGGCGTGTTTTTATTCATCTATATATTTTTTCTTATTGGATTAAATATGTATTGGATTGCATTATATTAAATGGTGTGTGTCTCTAATTTTGTGTTCTCTCTGTAACTGAACATTATAAGTTAAAAGTGTTATTTCTTAAAGGGCATTACATTGTATAAGGGTTTCTACTTTTCTGGTTACTGAGTCAAAATTGGTCTAAAGTTGTTCAGTGTATCCTGTTACCATGACCGCTGCTCCTCTTTTAGGGTGTTTATTGAGATTTCCACCTCTGACATTATTTCCTTCAGTCTTTCAATCACTGAAAACAAACCAAGTAGAAATGCAGAAACATTGATAACACTCAGATTTTCATTGTACATGATTATGACACTGCAATCACCATGCTTTCACATATTGATTTAGCAGAATGGCACAAATATTGATATAAAAATAAATATTGATGTCTCAAAAGATGGTTGAATGAATGATAGATTAAAACTGTACGGTATAAAACTTACACTCAGGAGTCGGCTTCACGTCTATTAGCTGTCTCTGAAACTTCCTCACACCATTATGAATCTTCACTAGCTGCTTTTGAAGATTCAGCTCTAAAGAAAAAAAGATGCAAAGAACATTATGAATAGCAGTTTTTTATCAAAGTGGTAAAGTGTTTATGATGGATGTTTCCATTAACATTAGTTTATGACTCCACTTCCAGGGAGTAGCCTGAGAAAAAGAAGTGGATATAAATCCTCTCAGTAGAGTATTTTATACCTCATGGTAATAATGCTGTCTCAGAGGCCCTCTCACCCTGCCACATTAAAACATCTCGGGGAAATGTTAGCATACTGTAATGCAAAGAAAGACCCACTCTCAGCATTTCTTTCTTCCTCCAGCACTTTCTCGTACTCTTCCACTTCTCCAGGCACATCCGTCCAGCCATTCTTTCTGCACTGAACACTCAACGTCCTCTCTTTCTCCAACTTTTCAATCCTGTGAAGAAAAAGGAGACAACATAAATGGGTATACATCATTCACCAGTGAAGACACACCGATATTAAGGTGTGAACTCTCCGCAAAGCTCAAGAATTGATTTGACGTATTACAGTGGTTTCGTGATTGGTTATATTAACACAGCGCAAATAAGGAATGCGCCTTACTTTTCTGTTTTCAACATGAAAGTAAAAGTATAAAATGGGTTTTGCTTGTCTCCTTTACAGTGGTGACCCAGCAGCACCAAATCAGTTCTTGCTATTGTCGAGCTTGTGTGAGAGTATTATTTTAAGTGAAGCAATCGGAGCTAAAGGTTACATTCAAACACAGATGAAACACAGGACTGGACTGGACAAAACAAACACATTACAATGTCATGCAACAGTGAATACCATCTTTTGAAGCGTATATGATGTAATGTTTTGAGGCTGTGGTTTGTGGTAATGTTGTTGAATTAGTATATTAGAGGGACAGCTCAGGTTAGACGGTTTGGAGATAAAGCGAGACAGGCGAGATTGAGATAGTTTGGACATATCCAAAGGAGAGATGCTGGGTATTCTGGGAGAAGGATGCTGAAGAGGGAGCTGCCAGGCAAGAGGAAAAGAGGAAGGCCAAAGAGGAGGTCTATAGATGTGGTGAGGGAGGACGGAGGAAGATGCAGAAGACAGGAAGAGATGGAAACAGATGATCCGCAGTGGTGAAGAAGAAGAAGAAGAAGAAGAAGAATGGTAATGTTTTCACTTACTGCCTCCTGTTTTTCTCGGCTTCCCTGAGAAACTGAGCAGCTCTCTGCCTGGCGAGCCTCTGATCCTCGCTGTCACTGCTGACAGGAGGTGATTTGCAGACCTGCTGGACACTGCTGGAGTCTCCCTGCTCAAATTCATTTAGAGAAAGAAAAACACAACAGCTGATAATAGTGCAGTATATCACAGAAACGGCAGGTGTAAATCGAATACATTTTGGATCGAGCTTCCTCGACGTCGCGTCCTATAATGGAACATTTAAGTTCCTGGTACACCTGAACGCAGCATGAGTAACCTAGTAACACACAAGGTATCCATTAGCTATGGAGGCTAACGTTAGCTAGCTAGCATTGGTTAACGACCGTTAGCTCGTCAGTCTTCCAACAGTACGTTACGCCATTTCTCCTACTTTTCTAGACAATTTTAAACATTTCAGATAACTAAAATGTTGTCTACTACATGCCAATATGAGAATAAACGTAGTGAATAGCTCCGAGATAGCTACCGAGCAATGTTTATCACCGCGTCGTGTGGTTGCTAGGGTGGCCATGTTTGAGTGAATCTGTAAACAAAATAAACTTTATTTAAAAAAAAAAAAAAAAAAGTGCTCTCATGTAGTTCCTGGTTCATACCAGCAGAGGTCGCTGCTTATCATTAATCGATTGTATGTGAACATTACAGACTGGACTGGACTGGAACATATTAACTGGTGCTGTAAATGGTGATGATCGGGCTACATGATGGGAGACAAAACCTATTGTAACCAGGAGACTGTAACCATGACAACAGAGTGCTTAACCGTAACCAAATCACTTGTTTTTCCATGAGATAATCAGACTGAATGGGTTTAAAAATACTGCAGCCTATAAAAATACAATAAAGTGTGATTGTTGAATGTAAACTCCCCCCCAGATTGCTAAACTCCCAAATTGCCTTTTAAAATACTTAGGACATGATCTTGGTGTCCTCAGTGGTGGCCTGATAATCAGACTGACTTTAATAGGCCTCTCTATCAAAAAGTAAATACAACTACAAGCCAAGTATACCTTTCTGTAGGCCTATAAGGCAAGAATACTTAATTATACTTTTCTTAAGTATATCTCGATCAAAAGATTAAGTACAAATAGGCCTATAAGCCAAGTATACTTAGACTTTTCTGTACACTTGTCAGTATAAGCCAAGTATACTTAGACTTTTCTGTATACTTGTCAGTATAAGCCAAGTATACTGAGACTTTTCTGTATACTTGTCAGTATAAGTCAAGTATACTGAGACTTTTCTGTATACTTGTCAGTATAAGCCAAGTATACTTAGACTTTTCTATATACTTGACAGTATAAGCCAAGTAGACTTTGACTTTTCTGTACACTTGTCAGTATAAGCCAAGTATACTTAGACTTTTCTGTATACTTGTCAGTATAAGCCAAGTATACTGAGACTTTTCTGTATACTTGTCAGTATAAGCCAAGTATACTTAGACTTTTCTATATACTTGACAGTATAAGCCAAGTAGACTTTGACTTTTCTGTATACTTGTCAGTATAAGCCAAGTATACTTAGACTTTTCTGTATACTTGTCAGTATAAGCCAAGTAGACTTAGACTTTTCTGTACACTTGTCAGTATAAGCCAAGTATACTTAGACTTTTCTGTACACTTGTCAGTATAAGCCAAGTATACTTAGACTTTTCTGTATACTTGTCAGTATAAGCCAAGTATACTTTGACTTTTCTGTATACTTGTCAGTGTAAGCCAAGTATACTTAGACTTTTCTGTATACTTGTCAGTATAAGCCAAGTATACTTAGACTTTTCTGTACACTGTCAGTATAAGCCAAGTATACTGAGACTTTTCTGTACACTTGTCAGTATAAGCCAAGTATACTTAGACTTTTCTGTATACTTGTCAGTATAAGCCAAGTATACTGAGACTTTTCTGTATACTTGTCAGTATAAGCCAAGTATACTTAGACTTTTCTGTATACTTGTCAGTATAAGCCAAGTATACTTTGACTTTTCTGTATACTTGTCAGTATAAGCCAAGTATACTTAGACTTTTCTGTATACTTATCAGTATGAGCCAAGTACACTATGTATACTTTTGTTAAGTATATCTCTGATTAGTACATAAAAAGTAAACTGAAAGTATACTCTCTTATTTTAAGTTTATAGCACACTTGAATAAACTCAATCACTGAGATGAAGGGGGGATTCAGAGATCTTGGACCAGGCTACTTCAATGGTAGCTATGGCCAGGTTAAAAAGAAGACCTTTGACTTCATTTTGACATATCTTTGTGATAACCATGATATAAAACCTTTCTTCTGTGGCCCAGTTCCTGAGGTAGACTACATCTGAGTGTCCCCTGCTACAACTTGATGGTTAGAGTTACAGTACCTACGCATCTCACTCTCTCAAATAACTAATCATGTTGTCTGCCGAGGCCTTGGTTTATTTCTGTAACAGCCTTTTTATGATGGCCAACAGCTATAATTATTATGAGAGCTGGCCGAGTGACAGTCAGAGAGAAAAGAGGAGAGAGAAAGAGAGAGTGAGAGGAGGAGTATAAATAGAAACCTGAATCCATTATTGAGTGCAGATATTGGGGATGGTCTCTCCCGTGGGCGCAGAGGCAGAGTTGTCGTCGCAACATAAATAGCAACCGCTCTCCTTAATGAAGAGCGTTACAATTTCCTGTCTTCGTCCTCAGCCCAGGGACTCACTTTATTTGATAAATGAATGAACCTTCAACTGGTTGGCATAACAAATTAAACAACACATGCTGGTATAAAGCAGGGGGTTTCCAAACAGGGATTCAGGTACGAAAATGTTACAGAGTGGTAAAGTTTAGGTCAGCTCTTAAAATAAACTACTACGCTTTCTTTTGTTGTCCTTTGCGAGGGAAACACTATGTCTTTTTATTCTGGATAACATCTTGTGTGACAGAGTGACAAACATCTCAACTCAAGGTACACCTACTAGGTTTTTCCAGACCTTTCAACTGCTCTCTCAAAGTCTTCCTCACCGGATATAGGTGTTTTTCAGTTGTCATGGAGATTGCTCACTTGTCATCACGTGACCGGAGTTAACATGTGGTCGTGGTGGAAGAAGTACTTGGCTCTTTTACTCAAATAAAAGTAGCAATACCGCAGTGTAGAAAGTAATCCTGCATCCAAACACATGAGTATTAGCATAAAATATATTTAACTTATGCATTAATGTGTAAGCATCATTAATGTTGTTTTAACTACTTTATATACTTCTGGGTAGCATCATCTATAATAATACACCATAATTTAGTTGTTGAATATATTTTGAATTAACAATCAGAATCTGCAATGTAACTAAAGCTGTCAAATAAATGTAGTGGAGTAGAAGTATAAAGTAGCATAAAATAGAAATACTCAAGTAAAGTACCTCAAAATTGTTGTTCAACTACTGCACAAAATGTACGTCACGTGATGACAACTGAGCGAACTCTATCTAAAGATACATTATAAAGATCTGGAAAGAACTGGTGAGTGGACCTTAAGTTTAGAGTTATTTATTTTTTTGTCAAACTAATTTTTTACACTCTCACAACAGTCAAAGTGTTTCCCTCACACAGGACAACAAAAAAGGGAAAGTGAGAAATAAAGACAGACAGACATGACCTTTGACCTCTTCTTAGGCGCTTTATAGGCTGTTTGGAGATGTTATGAGACCTGATCTCTGTAAACTGAGAGGTCAGTTTTGCATTCGTGGTCACTGGAACTCTGAGCTTCCCTCCTGTCGCTTCTTTGAATTAGACATGCTTATTTATGACACCTGCCGCGGTGTTGATATGTGTGTGTGAGTGTGTGTGTGTGTGTGTGTGTGTGTGTGTGTGTGTGTGTGTGTGTATGTGTGTTTCCAGGGGGAGATCCATCGTTGCGTCTTACACCACAGGTCAGGTGATTGTGTTTACGTGTGTGTGTAAACCTTCTGTCCTGCTGGCTGTCAGCCTGTTACTGGACGGGAGTGTTGTCAGTCAACATGCCTGCTTTAATTAAGGGTTAACTATGTAGACAAACACATAAACAACATGCACAGACAAAGATGCATACCTGCACGGACACACACGCACACACACACACACACACACACACACACACACACACACACACACACACACACACACACACACACACACACACGGCTACACACACATGGCCACACAAACACACACACACACACACACACACACACACACACGGCTACACACACACAGCCACACACGGCCACACACACACACACACACACACACACACACACACACACACACACACACACACAATTTGTTCTGACACCTGACTAGTGCTGTAATTGTATATGGTGTTAAAAGGAAACATGATCTGGCTACGTCCTGCACATGTTGGGCAAGTTAGACTCAGACAGGCAACTGCACATGCATTCATGTGTGTGTGTGTGTGTGTGTGCATATCAGGATATGTGTGTGTTGAGGAGCTTGGGAAGGCAGGGGGAAAGGGATCAGTCTAATAGCTTTTCCTGCTGTGCCTCAGACTCGTACCCTCTCTCTGTTTCTCTCTATTGACGTCAACACATCACACATCACATTTCTCCACCTTTTGACCTGACTGAACACGTCTCCTGTAACTCATACTTTACTTTCGGCTAATTTAATGTGTGTGCATATTTAAGTGCCTTAACTTATGAATTTCCTGTATGTCTGGCAGTTAGTTTCTTTTTCTTTCACTGCAGTCGTATATATCTGACATTTATACTTTACAACCAGGCTTTGTATGAGCTATTACTATATTACTTTTCAAAGAACGATTTGGTGCAGGGATGAGACTTTGGACGAGAGCACAGGTGCCTAACCTGGGTCGGTACCCCTTCGAGGGCTCAGAAGGGAAATCTGAGGGGACACGAGACAAGTAACAGAATAAGAAAGAAGGAAAATATATATATGTTTCCCCAGACTTATTACTTATCTTTTCTTTTCCCCCCCCCTTGTGAAATACTGGAAAGTTTTACCTCTTCAGACCTCTAAAAAAATATTAAAATGTAAACGTGTGTGACACAGGGGTCTCAAATGTGTCATTTTAAATAGTTGTAGGGCAAAAAAAGGTTGGTGATGACAAAGTTTAGACAGATTGCCATGCGTCTTTGGCATAGAGACCCTAATGGTCCCCAGAGGTTGAATTCTGATTACTTCAGTGATCCTCTGACCTTTCATCTAACACCACCAGCAGGTCAAAGTGTCCCCTTGATCTCTTCAGCTCAGGATAGCTTGAAATGAGTCGTAGCATTAATGCACAAATATTGAAACTATTTGTGCATGTATTTTTTTTAAGTACTTGTCTTATTTTCTGGCATTTGCATGCTAAATAAGTTGTAGTCCTAAAGAAACACATTTAAATAACATACTTTGTTGCTTAGAAACTCCAAAATACAGATTATTGAACTACTGTATAAAGAGCGAGCTATATCAGTGTTTCCAGGAAGTTAAACCCATATTGCTTCAGAGGGTTAACAACTGACAGCCTTTCAAACCTCCAGTCGTGTGACATTGATTTGGTTGATTTGATCAGGAAGTCTATACAAATACATTCTGCTTATCCTTTAGAAGACCTTATGAATGTGCCACCACCTGGAAGCTCAGCAGCTCTCTCCTGACTGCCGTTTTACTGATATTATCAGCCACTGAAGCGACGCTCGTCTCCAGAGTGCCCCTCACATATTCACTGTAACATAAGTCCTTTCCTTACCCATTCACTTCACAGGCCTTTCACTGCTGTCCTCATATGACCTGCTGAGAGAAAGTTAATATATGTTCTTACTCTACTGCTTTAAATGTGGCAAGGTTAGCACCTTGTCTCACATAATATAAATATAGGCTATATAAAACTGGGACATTGTGAGGTTCAAAGTTACCTTGGAAACAGATACACCAAAGTGTCTATTTAGCTCCAGAGCAGCTATCAAATGGACCCTGTGGTGAGATTGTTTAAGGGGTTTCTTCTTTCTTTCTTTGTCTATATTTTAGAAATAAATACAATTTAGATAAACATCCGTATTTTGCTTAATAATACAACATTTTTGACTGAGCTATTTAATTGTAGGAATACACACATGTATTCATGAAAAGTGGATGTGCAAGGAGTCTCTCCGTTTGTAATGCATTACATTGGAACTCCCATGGTTTTAATTTGGTAATACTTTGATGTTACTCCTTATTATAGCCTAATTTAATAAGACAAAGACAAGAATAAAGTCATTGCAAGTGGGTCACCCCTCCTGTCAGAGATTATTATTACTGTCATGGGATATACACAATCAGACAGAGTTTAGACTTATAAATATATGTCATATACTAATGGAATATTGAATAATTTTAGATTGCAATGCCTCTGCTAACAAAGTCTGGTTTACTGAGGGTTTAAGACTCAGTGAAGAAGAAGGTTCTGAGAGGATGGCAGCCAGCGGTTTATTATCACATCATATCATATCACACTGCTGACTGTGCCACAGAGTAAGTCAGGTAACTTTTTGAATACATTCTTACTGTGAGGGACTAGTTCAACATTTTAGGAAATATGCTTATTCACAAGTACATTTACTCAAGTACTGTACTTAAGTACAAGTTTGAGGTTATTATACTTTATTTGAGTATTTCCATTTTGTGTTACGTTATACTTCTACTCCACTTATCTCAGAGACAAATATTGTTCTTTTTACTCCACTGCAATTATTAACAGCTTTAGTTACTAACTAACTAACTAACTAACTTTGATTATCAATACAAAATATAAATCAACAAAGCCTTTTTTAGCCATTTTCACAGAAGACAGTTTGTCTTCTCACAGTAGGAAAAGCACAGGTGTAAATAATGAAATTAATGATGACTGAATGAATTCCATTTAGCTGCTTTGATTTCAGGTTCCTGGTATTGTGCATGCTGGCTCACTGTCACTCTCACTGGGACTCTTGAATAGAGCCATCGTTAGTGTTATTAGTAACACCTGTGCTTTTCCTGCTGTGACAAGCCAAAATGTCTGCTGTGAAAAAGGCCCATCAGCACCTCTAAAGCTCACTAATGAACACATCTGGTTTGTTTAATCAGTACAAAAACTGAAGTGCAATTAGGTGGCGGACTATTCATTGGCTCATCTAACTTTGTGTAATGTAAAATGTAAAATTAGTCCTCAAACTCACCGGTGGTTAATCCTGAAAGGCCACAATGCACAAGCAAATTACAAAATGTCTTTGACATGCTTTTTTAATTTTCATTTCAAAATATGGCGTAACCCAAGAGAATTAACTTTTGGTTCATGAAAATGCATTTGTTTCTTGTAATGCTGTCACATCACATTATCCTTTTTTTCTGAGGAAACACAAATTGAGAGATGGCCTGCCCACTTTCATTGAAATAGATACTCATCTTTACTAAATTAGCTGTGTGTGTGTGTGTGATGAGAAATGCTCTGAGAAAAACAGTTGTGACATTTTCTACCTGAGCAACTAATTTCTTTCCTTACAGCAAATTAACAAACACAGTTCACCCTGAACAAATTCAGACGGTGAAGCAATGTCATGTGAAAGTAAAGCAATAATATCCCTGCTGCTGCAAAGTTCAGTACATCAACTTTACTGACTAAATCATATTACAGTAAAATGTCAGGGCATCTGTTAAATAAGGAGCAGCAGCTCTGGCCTGGCCCCTGTCTGTAAGTACTCTACGGGTTGATTAAGCATTAACTAGAGTGAATAAGTGAATGAACCTCACGTGGAGCCTTAGAGGGGATTGCTAGAGAGGGTTTTACCACGCAGCTCTGTCACCGACCACCGTTAACTTTACGCCCTTCTTTGTGTTTCTGTGTGTGTGTTTATGTGTGAGAGAGAGAAGTGCTAAAGTTACAGAGATGACCTGTGGGGGCTAAGAGAGGAGTTGATTGCTGAAGTGCCATGCAGGGTTCACAGAGTGTAATGCAAGTGTGTGTGAAAGTGTGTGTGGTTTAATGAGCAGGCTAAAGTCTTAAGTCCATGGCTGCTGGTGTCACCCTACCCGTGTTTTAATAGGAGGGATAACACTGCACTCGCAGCAAGTGTCTCTTTCACAGAGAGAAAGTTCACCTCTTAAAGGGCTTTATGCTTTTATTTTGAAAATGAAATTATCGTCACTTTTATGTACCTTTGAACTCTGGCAGAAGTTTGGTCCTGGCTCTGCTGTTTTTGGAGAAGCCTTGGGAGGTTTCTACCTTTTCATGCCTAAAGGATTTTCATGCCTTGAGGTCTTCTGAGGTGCCTACACATCAGCCACAGAGAGAAAAGCTTCACTAGAAAAATCATTTAGAAGTGCTCTGACTCACTGACAGGTGCTTTGATGGGCAAACTGGGATTTCCACTTTCATTCTGGCATGTGGGCGGACCAGCTCTTGTTTATTCCCCTCCGTCTGCCACACCCATCACTTTCTGTGACCCTCTGTGACCCCCAAGTTGTTCAAGTCCCTTTGTCTTTTTAAATAAAGTACTCCACCGATTTAGCATTGCACTCCTATAACATCGCAAATTATCTTCATACAACATTTTGTATGATTCTTTACGTAAATTTATTCCTCATTTTTCGTGTGTTTTCATAGGAGTGTCCAAAAACATGTGGCGCACATGTCAATTTCCGCTCCAGTCTTTTCAAAATAAAACTACTTAAGTTTAGGAAAATACGACTTGGTTAGGTTTAGATAACAAAACTACTTAGTTAAGTTTAGGCAACAAAACTACTTAGTTAGGTTTAGGAAAAGATTGCTGTTTGGGTTACAATAACACAAGAAGTGACGTAACCTAAGTATGGAAGTTACGTGACAAATAAATCAACGTTGACTTCTGGTTTCACACGGGGTACGGACACCGGTCTCCTGGGTGAAAGTCTGGTATTTTTTGACCCACCCATCCACCCCAACCTCCTCCCTACGTGGCATTTGTCTCTCTTTATACTTCCTGGTTCCCAATTACGTGGATTACATACAAATTGATTTTGTGGGATATATACAAATGACAGTGCATTACCTTTTTTCGTAGGTATAGCTACGGACGATGTATGAGAACAGCCTGAACATTGTCGGACACATGAAAGACAGTTTAAAAAAGTTCAAAATCGATGCAGCGAAGAGATATTGCTGCCCACATTACCCACAATGCAACTCGACCGGCGACAATTCAGTCGGATAATCAGATATGTAAGCGTGGCTAATGTAGCCTCAATCCGCTAGCCTCAAGCACAGATGAGGAGCGGGCTACAGAGGTCTGGAAAGCTCTCTTCTTTCTAACTCCACACCACCAGACAGGCTTTTCTTCACATATGTAGTAATACGTCCCAAGACCTGTAAACAGACATTGATGTATAAAATCGTTGGAGATCCCCTTTAAAGCAGCAGTGGGTAGAAATGGAGCAAATATGATTTAAAAAAAGTTATTTTTATAAAACGGTCACTATATCCTGACAGTAGTGCATGAGACAAGTAGTCTGAAAAAAATCATTTGCCTCTGTGTCCTCCGGTGTCCTCCGGTCTCCTCCGGTGTCCTCCGGTGTCCTCCGGTGTCCTCCTGTGTCCTCCGGTGCTTCTAATGGCATCTGCAGGATTTCACAGCCCGGAGGAAAACAACCAGTCAGAGCTGATCTGGAGTCTGCCGTCCAACTGCTGTCTTTGAGATCCGGCTGTCAATCACTCGCGAACTCCGACCAAACGGTCAAACTAGGCTACGCTGATCAAATATGAATCAATATTCTATTACTGTAATGCCTATTTCTCGCCTCAAATGTTTTCAGAATCATCTTGTAGTGTACTGTTTAGCTGTAAAGTGAGAGAGTTTGTGACCCGGCAGCCATGTTGAGATCTGTTGAGGAAATACCAAGCACCGCCCACCAGCTGGAGCACAGTCAATAGGAACGCTCTCTCTCTGAAATGACCTGTGATTTGTCAAAGTCTCCCGTCACGGGCTAGATTTTTTTAAAGCCTGAAAACAGACCCATGAGGAGGTGCTGAAGTCTAGTTATCTCTCAGAACACTTGAATTACAATATGCTGAAAGGCTATTATGGAATTTTTGCCCAATGATGCCAAAAATATACTGCCTACTGCTACTTTAAAGCATAATATGTGTCGATCTGTGTTTGCATGTAGGTAAAAGATATGGAGAAAAGGGAACACTCAGAGCTAAATTTAGAGAGGAGAGATGTGAAGGCTTGGATTGAGGTATCAGCTGTATCAGTGTGATCATGAGTAACGGACACCAGCAGGTTGGAGCATCTAGTTTATCCTCTGGACACTGGATCTGTCCCTGGCTGCTCAGGACCAGAGCAAACACCGTCGCTGCTCTTTGTGTAAATTATCGACTGCCGATGGGTGCCAGGACAGAAAAAAAGAGAGAGAGACACTGTGTGTGTGGGTTTGTGCATTTTCACACATCCAAGTCATTATGTGTTTGGGAAATGGAGGCATGACATAACAGGCAAACTAGACAACACTAGACAAGGAACATGATTGCAATAGAATAGAGGACCTAACCTTGTTTTATATATAAAGACATTTGGATTACAAAAATCTGCATTATGCATTCACACATTTGCTGCAAGGCTGCAGTTCTGACCATGACTGCTCTTTTATCTGCGCCCACATACTCAGGTCTGTGTTTGATAGCAGAGCCACAGTGAAATAAAGGTACAGTGAATGGTGATTCGACAGAAAAGGAGGTATACCTTGTGGAAATGGTGGATTCTCAAAAGAGCGTGGGCAGGCCTGATGAGTCAGTGTGGCAGATGGTTTGGCACTGGCAACAAACGTGGGCACAGCCAAACATTGAGACTGATCAAGAGGAATTGTTGTGCAGGGTGAATGCTAAACGAGGGAAATGAGAGCGTTTTTTATGTCGGCCTCTCATGAAATGAAGGAAATAACGAAGACAAACAAATGTTCAACTCAACATGCTTTCCATTGGTCAGAGATAAAATGCCTAATCGTGAGCTTGTATTGTAACAGAACGTGACCGGCCCTTTTTGATAAGTTATCGTGATAAGGGAACTAGCCCAGACTTTGATATTTATCTTCTCATGCTTGCTGAGTCATGGTACCTTGCAGGTTATGTACAGTAAATGGTAATAAAACGTGCTTCTTGTATGTGAAGTGCAATTGCAATGTCATATTAAGTACTTTATTACTGTATGTCTGCAGCCCTAACCTTACAGGTACTAAACTGGAGTTAATTCATAAGGAAGCTATCTCATTGCATTGACAGTGATGGAAAAACTCACATCACATTTATTGTGATAAAAGAACAATCCAACAAAAGTTAAACCACAAGTGGACCACAACACTCATAAAAAAAGTTTTGTTTTGATGGTTTAACCATCATTTTCAAGTTCCAATGACCTACCTCTAATTAGAATTAAAGGTACAGTGTGTAGGATTTAACGACATCTAGCAGTGAGGTTGCAGATTGAAACCTCTTCTCTGTGCCAAGCGCGTAGGAGAACCACGGTGGCTGACGTGAAAACGTGAATGACCCTCTCTAGAGTTGTTGTAAGAGTAGCGTAGGTCATTTGAGTCAGTGCCTAGAGTGTGTGTGTACATGGGAAATGAGTGGTGAAGAAAGAGAGAGAGCGGCGGCGAATGTGTGTGAGGAACAAGTGAGCCAATGGAGCAGAAGACAGAGTTATTTTAGTTCTGAGAATATCAAGTGAATGTACAGTGGAAGTTGCAGTTTGTGCAGAAATAAATGCTGCAGCTCCTCAAGACCAACAGAGGTTTCCCGTGTCTTATTTCCCGACAGCTGAGTGGAGTGACGGGGGATAGCTCTGGAGCGACTCAAGTTATCAACTCCGGCCCAAGCAGGAAAAATTAACACAGTGTTTGGTTTCGTTCAGGGCTACTGTAGAAACATGGCAGCCGGCTCTGTGAAGAGGGGACCCGCTCCCTATGTAGACATAAACGGCTCATTCTAAGGTAACGAAAACACGATTGTTATTTTCAGGTGATTATACACTAAAGAAAACATAGTTATAAATATTATATTCCATTTCTGCCGATAGATCCGCCTAATTGTTACACACATACATAAAGGAATTAGGACAGGGTCGGAAAGGAGTCCAAATTTGAATTAATTAATTTAATTTGAAGTCTTATAATCTTGCATCTCTGCTGGACTTCATGGGTTATGTAACTTTCTTCTTTTTGGAAGAAAGTGGTTAAAGTTCATAACATTTCTCTGAAATGCAGGCTACATGATGCCTCGTGTGGTATTCCCCTTTAAAGATGACTTTCACTAAAGGTCAGTGAAACCCCAAATTGGCTCTTCCAGGTCTAATAGGCCTTTTTTCTCGGAAAACATTTTGACTTGTCACAGTAGGAAAAGCACAGGTGTAAATAATGAACTTAATGATGACTGTATTCCATTTAGCTGCTTTGATTTCAGGTTCCTGGTATTGTGCATGCTGGCTCACTGTCACTCTCACTGGGACACTTGAATAGAACAAAGCCATCGTTAGTGTTATTAGTAAAACCTGTGCTTTTCCTGCTATGACAAGCCAAAATGTCTGCTGTGAAAAAGGCCCATTTTATGTCCGTTTTAAAGATTGCATAAAACCCCATCTTTCACAGCCATGATATATATTAGCATACTGTATGTGTGAATGTGAACAGGATGTAATAAAGCCAGACACCAGTACATTTATAAATTTGTGGTCTCCATGAATTTTGGTTCTCAATATCAAAGTAAAAGTCCGGAGCTTCACACACTGTAAATGAACGGCGCCTGGTTTCTGGACTGTGAAGTAACAAATTCCTAGTTAATCTGTGAGAAAAATGGCCGCTGGGTTCGTCAGTGTAGCTGCTGACAAATGTCACTGACTTGAGTTCCAGGATGCCTTCTCCTGCGTATGTTTGTGTCTGGATAGACAGCAATAGCAGCTGTGCAGGTTACCCCAAATGCCCCATATACAGTAGCATGAGACGGAGATCCATCTCCATATTTATCATCTCCTGAGCTGACCGGAGTATCTTTAGTAGAGACGTGGTGACAGCCAGAAGATCAAATGAGGCAACAGAGTTGTTAACAGTTGGGCTGTTAAAGAGCCGGAAAACTTATTTTCTCAAACAGCTTCTTACTATGAGTGATGAAATCACATTTACTCATCCCCCTTGTTTCAGTGAAATATAATGTTTTTAAATGTGTTGTTAATAGTTTGTTAGTACTAAAAGGAAGAAAACTGGGGAAATATCAGAAACGCTGCTTTTTGTCACAGCAGAGTGGAGGGGTGTGTTCGCAACACGTTCTCATCTCAACTCGCCACATACTGACGCTTTGTCAGACCCCTCGCCGTCACTTTACAGTCGCATGTTAACACATGCTTAATGTTGTGAATTAAATAAAAAAACTTGTTTAGGTTTAGACAACAAAACCACTATAATTAGGTTTAGGAAAAAACAACATGGTTGGGCTTAAAATTACTACATTTGTACAGTGAAAATGTGACTTGACGTTGTAAAGACGGGACACGAACAATCAGCTGATTGCAAAGTGAAAGTAAAACGTAACAGCGGTGTTGTTGGACCCATCCACCTCTCCTCCCGCCCGCCCTGTGTGTCTCTTTCGCTCTTAAACTACGTCACCACCGCACTTTCCCTGAGCGTTTACTGTTGCCGGAGATGGGTTTACATTGTAGCTAATGGACGGCTTGGTGCGTCTCATACCGACGCTAAAGGGTGCCCTGCAGTTCGGTATCGAACGCCGACAGCCGTGACAAAGAGTCAGTATTTGACGCCCTGAGAAGGAGAACAGGTTGGTGTTTGTGTCCGTGTTTGATTGACAGCAGCTGCAAAAATAGGGGGCACTATCATGAAACCGAAAAATGTCAAATGTAAATTTCTTCATTTCGGTTTCTGATTTTTGTGATTTTTAGAGCAGTTGAAAAACAATCTTTTCAGTTGGATGCGAAGCCAAGTTTTCAGGGGCTTTTACGCAACAACATAAATGAAAATATGCATCCCAACATGATCACAATGATTAGACTCCACACGGTCTTAATCACTGGTGGTTGAAAACACATCGGACTGCTAACATACACAGTATTAGAGTTTGACAGAAAGGTCACTGGAGAAGTAAAAATGGCCAAAGTAGAATATTGCATTAAAATGAATCAGGGCTAATGGTAGAAATAAGGCAACTGAGCAAACTCAAGTGTACTAGAATAACGTGGTACTCTTACAGGTTTAAAATAGACCTTAGAGAGGGTGTCCTGGTGGTTGAGGTTCATTCCATGTGACAGGGACGTCCCTAGTTCTATTCCAGCCAGATATCTTTGTTACCCCACATTTTCTGTCTGTATCGTTACTGTCAGCTATCCAACAGAGGCAGAATGGCCAACAGATAAATGAATAAACAAATAAAAATCTAAAAAGTAACAAAGGGTGAATGTGTGTGTGTTTGGAGGTGGTGTGTATGAGTGCAGGTGTGTGTGTGCTTCTACGTGCATGTGTAAACTTTCTTCAAATTATTCATCAGCTGTATATTAATTAGCTTGAATGTCTAACCCACAGTCAAAAGAGGATCTGTGTGGGTGTGTGTGTTGTTTGCATACGTGTGTTTAATTTGTGTATTTGTTGTTATAATCACTACCATGCCAGCTAATTCTCCCTCTATTTATATGAGTGTTGTTTTGACAGCTGACTCAAAGTGGAAAGTGTTGGTGCCAGAGTGGTTGGAGAGCAGTGATCTCTCTCTCTCTCTCCCTCTCTCACACACAATAGATAACTCACACTTTACAGTCACACACACACTAGCAGTGTCCCTGGTCCAATCAGGGAGGATATGTGTGTGTTAGTGAGGCAGAAAGAGAAGCAGCGAGGCAGAGACCGCAGTGTCCAGTCCAGACCAGTATCAGATTCAGACCACAGTGATCCCCATGTTAATACCCTGCCTATCTATTTTAGCTTTCTTATGTAATCGGTCACGTTTTCCCAGCACCACTTTCTCAGTCACCACCACCTTATTTTACACAAGCAGCAGGTGCTCCTCTCATCCATAGCGATGCACCGCAAGAGCATCAAAGTAAACAGGTGTAGCGAATGATGACTGAAAGATGAAGAATATGACATGTGATAATGAAAACAATGACCATCTATAGCCTAATTCTCAAACTTCTTCCAGAAACTACTCACATGACCCCTAGGGCGCTAATGGAGTTGACAAACCCTCAATTTATGACCCAAGACCTGTTGTTATCTGGGTTACGGGTCAGAGGTCAGACTCAGAGAAGCGATAAAGACACCAGTCTTTCTTGTCTTGTGACTTGCACCACATTCCTTTGTGGTCACAGACACACTCACAGCATGTCTGCTTCATTGCTCTCATTCCCACTTGGTGATTTTTTAATATCTTATCCCTTCATTGACCGTGTAATAAGCGTACTTCTATATCAACATGTATACGCTTGTCTGCGTGATGTTTGTATACCTACATGTTTCCATAACAAGGTTTATCTGTGTTGTGTAATTGGTTAATTCATTTTGATTCAATTGATCAAGTTTTATTCATTGATTTATGTCCTGAGTGTCTGATATCTATTTGAAGCAGATGAAGCCCAGATATAAAATATGGAAGAATTGATTATGTGAAACAAATTAACTAGTATTAATCCTTCAAAAGAAGTTTAACTGAAATAATCAGTATAGTTGTCAGATGGGAGGAGAATGCTGTTTCCCGCCAACTAAACAACGCACCCCTTTCTCAACTGATAAGAAGAAGACATCAGCTAGTCTTAGTGCTTCTTCTGCTCTTGGAGCTGGTCCCGTTGCGTCTCCCCCCTCTCTTCCGCAAAACCAGGGAAAGGGGGAGAATGAGAAAGAACATGACCGGGGACACAGGCTGCCCGCCGTCCTGAGGACCAGAGGTCCAGCACCTCACGCCAGGCTGAGATCGTCATCCAGCCTACCTGAATATGGCTAAAGAACCTGCCATGCCAAACCATCTCTCTTGCTACTCTGTCGCCTTGCCGCTATGCCCTGAGGGCCGAGACAGCCCTACTGTATCCACGACGTGCTGTTGGTACCAGCCAGTGTGAAGAGAAGAGACTTTAAAGGAAAACTTTAAGTCAAGAGCATTTTGAACTGAGTGACCCCTCCAGCTACGAAAGGGGGGGGTCTGAAGAAATGGCACAGAGATGCTGCATGAGACAGAGAGAGACGGAGATGGAAAAATGCATCGAGGTGACATGCCAGTCGACCATATCCGAGGATGCCCGAGGACGCCAAAGAGAGCCACTGAGGAAGAGAAACGACTCGATCCGGGTCGAACCAACTGGATCCAAAAGATCCAAAATGCCATGTTCCAGACAGAATCTGCCACCACTCTACTCCAAACCGCACAACCCTCATCCACCAGCCTACTCAGCGAGGGTGATGTATAGATGCATTTTCAGAAGAGAAAGAGTTTGATGACTAGACTAATAAACAAATTTATAGTCAATTAATAAATAAGGTCAGTTTACAAAAATGGATAATCAATATTAATCGCAAGAAGAATTAGGAAATTCATTCATAAATTCTAAACTTGAATTAGACCACGCCTAAATGTACTGCTTCTGCTTCTCAATCTTCCCTGGTGCTTCTTAAACTCTATGCTGCTGAATGGTACATTAATATCAAGACTAAATTTAGTTGATAGGCAAATGTCAAATCCAATCAGAGGGATATTAGTCACTGAATTGACCTGGTCACATTTAATTTGTTTCTATCCATGAATGTTCATCATTGTATTCCCTGTATTCCTTTAATTATCCTTTATTCATTTCATTCCTTCTCTTTGTCTTCTCATTTATTCAATTATATTCTAGTTAGTCAAATAAACACTTCATTTTATAAAGAACTTGGTTACTTGATTTTGTGTGTGTATATAAACAATTCAAATCACTGTCCACTATGCCCAAGAACTCCGTAGCAACCCTGAGATTAAGAGACTCAATTGATTAATATCAAATTGTGAATTTTTCCCTGTTTTTATAAAAACTGGGTGGCGCCTGGGTAAAGTCTGGTATTGAAACTAATATTCTGTGATATTTGAAGCTGAGTGTCCCCACTCTCCTTCACCTTTTATGACAATTCATGGGTTTATGATTAATAATTTTGGGTTATTAATTATAGATACATATTTTGATATCAATTAATGATTGATTATTAATCTGCTCTATGCAATAACGCTACATAATGCTACACAGGGAAACAAAGTGGTACTCTGGTGAATCGGTGCAGATCCAACTCGGTTTAAGAAGGACAGTGTTGATAGATTAACTGTCCCGCCAGGGCTGGAGGGCTCAGAGGAATCAAAGATGCAACGGTGTCCAACACAAAGCGCAGGCTATGAGTTCAGCGTTTATTCACAACGAGGGACTTGTGGAAATGTATTTGAACTCTGAAGTGTTGAGGTCATGTGGGCAGGTGAACACGCTCAAATTCACTAAACGGCACTAAAAAGCTGCACTGAGGTGCCTCAACATCTGGGTCTGGGTCCTCTCTCAAGTCAAATTGAAGTGGCCATGTGGTTTGTTAGGAATAGGACTGTTATCTGAAGTAAAGTAAATAGCACAGAAGATTCTGGCTTTAAGGATGTAAGGCGGTAGATGCTGGCATTTCTATTGCCTCTCAACAGCTCTCAACATGGCGACGGCTGAGCTGGCGGCTCACAGCTAACGGTGCTAACAGTGCTAACAGCTCAAATAACGGCGAAGTGCTGACAGAGATAACAGTGTTAACCTAGGGGGGAACTGGAGGGTGGTGCTACGCTTCCACAATGACGCCGTCGGTCAGGACGGCGTTATCAGGTGTAACCGCCGTATGACATCAGTACAGAGCGGCAGCCATGAGCTAGCCATTGGGGCACGCTCACATGCACGAACATGCAATAAAAGCACACGTGGTCGGCCCGCCTCAACAAAGCAAGGAGACGCTGGGATTACAACACACACAGAGGGAGAGTGACATCTTTCTCTGCTCAGGCAGACATTACTCCTCTATATCTTTACATCGCAAATAGTTGTTTGCTGCTATATTGATGCTCTGGATATCGAATTTAGCACCTTTAATGCTTGGAAAGTCCAGCATAATGAAGGTAAAATGTCAAACAAACATGCCTGTCACAAGTTGTGTGAGCCCAAGGTAATATCAAATTCCTTGTTTGACAGTCCAAAACCTAAATATTTTCAATTTACAATGATATAAAACTGAGAAAATCAGCAAATCCTTGCATTGGAGAAGCTAGATAACCAGAGAATGGATGACATTTTTGCTTGATTAAACAACTGAAATGATTATCAAAATTGTTCCTGCATATCTATTGATTGACTTAATCAACTAATAGTTCTAAATCTGGAAGGTGAATTAAGATAAAGTAAGCAGTCCATGATGCTTCCCAAAGTTTCAGCAACTTGTTTTTGATTTTGTGTTGCTATTCGCCTGACTGGCAAAATCTTTTAAAACCATGCGATCATGGTGAAACAGGTTACCAAACCCCTGTCTTAGTGATTGATTGATTGATGGTGAATCCATGTATGCCCATACAGTTATCCAAAATGGTTCATCAAAGACAGAAAAGTCATCTTATTAACCAGATTTACACTAGACTTGTACTGTGTGATAAACTAAATCTTTAAAGATTTAACATCCAAAGGGAATTAATGACAAATGTTGTGATAAACACAAATCTAATTTGTGGTACTTTAGCCCTAAATTTTGCTGCACTTGATGCTTTTACCCGTTTCAGTGTTAGAGGACAATATACTCTCTGACCTGCAAAATTCACAATGACACTTGGTGAATGTACCTTTTTCGGGTATTTGGATAAGGTCAAATATATAGATTTGTTTCCCAGAGAATTAGCTCTCTTCTTTATCATGTCGTTGTAAAAAGGTCACATTGAAAAATTAAACTTTGTTTTGTAGCTCACTGAAAAGATGAAGGTGGGAGTCAACTATTTGTTGAGTCGTGATCTAATAAGTTCATCCATAAAATGTCAACCTGAGAGCAGACAGCAGTCTCTCCTGCTGCCGTGGTGACCAAGGACAGACAGAGAGAGAGAAAGTGAGGAGTTGGCAGACAGAGAGCTACAGACAATGACAGACAGATAAAGTTGAAGACGGGAAATAGACAGAGTAATAAAACATTAGGAGACAATAGGCCTAATTTCTAATTATATAATTGTCTACTTGCCCCCGTGAATGTGCTCTAGCATTATTCTACTTGTCTGTCGTGTCAGTAAAACATGAATGGACCTGAAATGGATTCACTGTAAAAACTTAATAAAAGTTATGAGTTGTTAGGACTAAGAAATCAAGCGAGTCTCTTGTTTCAACAAAAGTGAGAGTCAGACTTCACTCCATGTTTACTTTATACCATACTTTGCACTGTAAAATATCATAATCAGGTATATTAAATTTACTTAAGAACTTAAGTTAAACTAACTCAAAATGTTATTGAAGTTTGTTGCCTTGAAAGTTTCACTTTTCTCAACTTTTTCTGTTTTACAGTGTGGAGTGGCACGTGGGGACAGGCGGAGGCACGGGGAAAGGAAAGGTGTCAGGCCGGTTCACCTGCAGGTATTCAGAGAAGGAGGAGCACGCTTAATGTAGGACAGCTTTCCAACAGGGCATTCTTCAGCCCTAAATATAGGACAGGACAGAAGTAGGCTGAGCTGAGAGCGCTGCCAAAAGGACACGAAAAAGAAGCCTTGCATACGGTGAGTGAGGACAGCGTGGAGTGCACTCATACATTGTGTTTTGTCAACCTTTATTACTCATTGTTTTGGTTTCCACAGACCCCACTGCTCTATGTGTAAAACCCAAACAGTGGGAAGTCTTCCCTTTGCCACAAACTGAGGTTCACATTCTTTTAAGTACTTTCTTAAAACATTACTTACATATCCTTATGAACATTGAAAATGGTATTGGTGGCTTTAATTGGTGGTTCCTCCTGTCCATACCGGTTGCAAAGAGATCGCCTCCCAAAACAATTTCAATGTAAGAGATGGCAACATGTTCTCATCCCAACTTGTCACATACTGCCTCTTTGTCACGACCCTTAGCGTCACTTTAAGGCCCTGACACACCAAGCCGACAGTCAGCCGTCTGAATACAGACAACCGCCACCTGCTGATGTGGAGAGTTATTTCCTCTCACGCAGGCGCAGAACGTACGTGGTAGTTGGCCGTTGGTAGTAGTCTTTGTGGTGTGTTCGAGTGCAACTTTTTGGCCAAGACACAGGCCGCTAGTTCTCTGATGCTGGTTTGGTGTGTCTGGGCCTTTAGGTTTAGGCAACAAAACCACTATAGTTAGGTTTAGGAAAAAACAACATGGTTAGGCTTAAAATTACTACGTTTGTAAAGTGGTTGTAAAGTGGATGAAAGCCTTTTGTTTTTGTTGGACCCATCCTCCTCCCCACCCAACCGCCCGGTGAGTCTTTTTGCTCTTAAAACTATGTCACCACAGTCACTCCCGGCGCACTTTCTCTGAGTTCACTGTTGCCGCGTTTGTGTTTACATAGTAGTTAGCCTCATAGAAAGCCTGGTGTGGCTCATACAGGCTAAAGGGTGCCTTGTGCGGTGGTATCACACGCCAACGGCCGCGACAAAGAGTCGGTATTTGACCCTGGGAATGAGAATGGGCTGGAGATGGGGGACAAAAGCTTATAATATAAGCTTCAGCTGTCCATCACAGACAAATCAAGTGTGTATCTTCCAAAGATAGATCCTCTAAGTGTGTTTTTTTGGGGTTGTTATAAAGAGGATTCCAAACAGAACATTAGGATTTATTAAAGCATTTATCTGTGTTTGCACCTCATAGGGTTTATACCTCCTGCTTCTGTATAAGATCCACTGTATCCTGTCTGTCTGACCACACGATAACAAAGAATTACTCTCTTTTTGGAGCTGCTGAGGAGTCTGTATCTTGCTCAAAGACGGTGCAGCACGGTAGATTCTCGCCAACTTCATGACTGGGACTTCATGGGCAACCCTCTGACTCACTACACCCCCTCCCTGCTGAGCTGACAAGGAATTTTTCTTGAAAATCTGGCTTTTAAACACACACTCTTCCTACAAACACACCTTCCTCATTTCAGCTATACTCTCCCTCGTTATGTCAACATGTAGCTCCACACAGTTATCCTCCAGTGTCTGTATAAGTGGGGCTGCGCTCACATGTTTTACACTGTGCTGTGACAAGCCTCGACTTGTCCCACGCAGCGAGACCCAGAAACACCTACACCCTACACTTCACAATTACCGTCAATGAGAGATGTCAACATTCCTGCTGGAGGAAATCGAGGTTAACCGAGATCACAGGCTGGGAAGGAAGAAGAGTCAAAGAGATGTGGGTGCAGTCAGGTTAAGATCCTCACACTAGGTCAAAATAAATAACCATGTGTCCTCTTCCGCCTCATAGTAGTAGTGTGTTATTTTTAGCAGGTGTGGTTAGGGTAATTAAAAACAGCACAATACAATGACACTCCTCAGTGTCCTTACAGGAACTTAAAAACATCAAGTATCCTGTTTACACCTTTCCAACTGGTGTTCACAGGTTAGCTAAGCTCTCTGTAGTTATCGTCCTGTTTCTTTTATGTAACAGTAACAGTGTGGTTTTTCAAGTGGCTGCGTGTTGTAGACATTTTGCTAGAGCGCTGGTTTGAGAGAAGTCCCCCGAGTTTGCAAAATCCTTGTTCACAGCTCACAAAATGGACTCTTATTCTGTTATGACCCACGCAGATGGTAAAACAATATCTACCCAAACCTGCTCTGTTCTACCTCAGCCGCCCGGTACAGACAGACACACATACCTACAGTAATCATGACTCATTAAGAAATTCCCACTCTCCACTTTGCTAGAGATCTCGGCAGTGACTCATCGGAAAACATAGGATAGGTGTGACATTCGGGGACTGGCTGCTGTTGCTGCTTTACATGTGGAGGAAACAGGTGGTGAATTTTATATGATGAATAAATCCCCATCACCAAGTTGCTAGATGAGTTTTCTTATTGTCATCCTTCCAAAATTTCAAACTGAAATACCAACTAGGATCACCTTAAATCCTGGAGAATAAACCACGACAAATGTTTCTAACAAAAAACAGCCTAAAGCAGACCTATTCCGTGGGCCGAATGCGTCCCTTTAACAACCTCAAACTGGCTCGTTGATCATTTATAAATATGAAAAATTACTTTAAAAAAAATAACTTCTTCCAATAAGAGTTTATTCCTGTTCATCAAGCTATCGATGCTGTTAGAGACTGTTAAAAACAATATCATTGTGCTTTTATTTCTACAAACATAACACCAAGTTTATGGGTGTTTACATTGTTTATTAGACTTCGTAGGCTAATTAGCCCATTCTTTAGCTATGTCTTGTTAAGCACAGAAATACTTATTTTGTTTAAAAGTTTTAACCCAGGCTAAGGCTAATTAAGCAGAGGGAATTTAGGAGAGTCAAACTGAATAATAAAAAAAAGATGTTAAATCCAACATTGTGTTTATTAAAACAATAATCTACTCAGATTAAAAAGGCGTATAATTTTCACATTTAAATTCCTATCTTTGCAGATCAGAGAGGAAATGTATATGTCCGGATCCATGGCACGTCGCTGTTTTTCAAATCTGGCCCTTCTAAAAAAAGGTAATTGAATAGGCCTGGCCTGAAGGATAAGACTGGGGTTCATCTTTTTTTTTTTTTTTTCATGCGAACAAATCCAATGAAAAGACAAGACAACAAGTCTACTACAGCCATGCTAGTGGCTGTACTTAAGCAGATACTGGGTCATAAACCATATAACCATCATAAAGTACTGGACACACAACATTTTTGAGGACATTTTTGTGATGTCTGTGCTCGACAACAAAGATGGGAACTTTTCTTGTAAGATGGCCAGAAGCAAACATATTTGCTTAGTTCCTGTGACTGAGTGGGTAAATAATGTCAGTCACTCTCCAAACGAGGAAAATACAGACCAAGCTGTCTGTAGAGCACCCAGTCAGCCACTGTTGCTCTTTTATTGCTTTAAGCAACGAGAACAAGCGAGCCATAAATCAGCGTGTTTTTATCTGGGACAGTTCTTGGAAGCGACTGGACGCACAACATGAGCAACCCCTCCAGCAATGTCAAAGGTTTCTCTGGACACATTCCAGTCCAGCGGGGTCCTCTGTGTACCCACACCCAGCTCAAGTATCTGGAACGAGTCTACCGCTCAGTGACTCTGCAGTAAAAGTAGCAGGAGCATGGACTCAATCAGTCTGGAAATCCAATGAAATGAAAATAGATACAGAAGCTGCAAAACCAACTGGTTGAAAGGTAACTTGTGGTATTAATTCCATTTTTTGCCTAAAGCTGTGATATGAGTTTGTTACTCATAAAATGATCTCTTGGGGAAACTTTTTTCCCCCCCAGTACATTTATATTAATTTCAGTCAGGATGGAAAGCGTCCGTTTTCTTCATGAAACGCCATTTCCTGATGGGAAGGATACATGTAGTTAGGTAGTGTCTTGAAGGGAACCAGCAAAAACTCTCACGAGATAGTTAAGATAAGGCATTGACCTCGAACGGCTATGGTTTGACCTTGAATGGTTAGGTATTGACCTCGAACGATTAAGGTTAGGCGTTGACCACGAACGGTTAAGGTTAGGCGTTGACCTCGAACGGTTACGGTTAGGATAGGTTGTCGGGCAGAGAGTCTCGCAAGAATTTTTGCAGATCTCAGATCAAATATCGCAGTTTGTGGGTTACCTTCTAGACACGACCATTTAGTTGGATTGCTTTTAATCCTAATTAGGCCATGGGAAATTGGCACCATCCCATCATCCCTTAGAAACCTTAACATTTGCTGAAATTCCCATCGGCAAAAAAGCCCAACAAATAGACAGAATGAAAAGGAAATAAAGACATTTAGACAAGGAGAAGAGTGCAACATGGGTTTATTGTCAAACTGGTTATTAAGACATGAACTTGATTAATGCCATATCAAATGTTAAACTCCGCTGTAGTAAAGTGCAGATTCAAATCAAGTTGCCCTGGGAGTCCTCATACATTTTCTATGTCTGGTTTTGAACTGTCAGGTTAAATAGACTGCAATATGAAAATCTATGAATTATGAAAAGCCCTTTTTTTTCAACCCACACATCTAAAGCTAATGTGCAAACAAGATAATTCACAAAGCTTTACTACTGTGTACGTCGAGGCGTCCTCCCACTCATTCGTGTCTTCGGTTCTCATACAATTGGACGACGGTTGTACAAAATGAGCAGAACGATCCTAGCTGTAGTCTAGTTTGGAGTCTAGGAGTTCTCATGAAAGGTTTTTCTGCAGTGATCGGTTGGTTGATATGCTGCTGCTGCTGCACATGCACAGTGGGGCCAATGTTGGTAAACCTACCTGGATTTTTTTTTTTTTTCTCTTTTTGATCATGATTATTAAAAGAACGACGGCGTTTAAAGGTCGGCCACGTACGAACGTTAAGAGGTCACTTCTGTGTACAAGCCTGCACACTCCAGCGGTTGTAGACACCGAGTTTGGCCGCTGTGGTTTCTAGTGGCAGTCATGTGCATTATGGAATCTCCATGAGTGCCACTTCACCAAACTCTTGTCCTCAATAATTTGTGTAAGCTCAAAAACACTCCGCATACAAGAAACACACTGCGTGGCACTCGCACACATACACAATCACTCAAATTCATTCACTCTTCTTACAACAGTCAGTACAATGGTTTCGTATCCCCTCCCTTCTCTGGGTGAAGTAAGGGGATACTGAAGGAAACGGCAGCAATGAGGTAAACACAAAAACTCATGAGATATTGCACAGACAAGTGCCGGCACAGAATACAACAGTCTCTCTTTCCAACAGCCTAGCCTGTGCATAGGAAGAATAAAGCACTTATGGTGTTCGCAGACATTAAACCCTTCTCGTAAAGCTTTGTTATACACTAAAGTGGGAACGACAAATGAGTCTAGAATCCAACAACACTTGGCAGATATCCAGAGTTGCATGACAATGACTAAATTTTTTGTAAAAGTATATATTTAAAAAAAAAAAAAAAAAAGAGTAACCTAATGATGACTGAGGAAGGGTCCATGACTGTTGGCAACAGTGATGGGACAAACAAAAAAAATAACCTGAAGTCCCAGCATATGTAGAAATGCCTCAATCCTTGCTTTGAGAAGAGAGAAGCAGGCAAAGTTGGGGCTGGGTTGGAGCCAGCATGGAGAAAAATCTCTCAAGTTTCATTCAATAAATAGCATAGTGGAATATGCAAAAAAAAAAAAATCTAATTTTTATAAAGCAAAAATACGTAAACCCCTTGCTCAGTTCATCCAGAGAAACAACCGTGTTTGTCCATGTTGCAATCCACTCGTAATACATCCCCCACAGATAAGGCTGTGACCAGTCAGAACCGTGGCTCCATCAACGAGCAAACGGAGGAAGAAAACGGTAACTCGTTCCTCCGTTTACTCCCATCATTTTTCCGTTTCTCCTGGTTGAATGAGGACATTTTTGTTCACACGAATCTTCCAAGTTCATACTCTCCAAAATAGTTTGAATTTGCAAACCTAAACCACAAAGTTGTGTCTTTCAGCTCCTCAAACACCTTGTGGGTCAGACCTTGAACTAGAATGCTCCTCAGTCTGTCCAGTCCACTCGATGCGATCACATCCCCCCCCCCCTTTTCATCCATCCGTTCCCCTATGCTCCTTCACCATCATTATCTGTGGAGCAAGACGAAGGCCTCTAGTTTCTCGGGGATGTTTCCCCGGTAGTCGAGGCTGTGCTTGACGATGGCCCTGGCGGCCAGGCACTGCAGCGTGGTGTGGTTTATGGGCTGGATTATATTCCTGGACAGCTCCTTCTCGTCCAGGAGGTCGCAGGCCGTTTGTTGGAAGGCGTTGGTGCTGTCGAAGTGAGTCCCGCACGATATCAGCAGGTTCATGATGTCAGGGTGACCATTGGACGCGGCTATGTGAAGGGGGCTGGTGGGTTGGAAAAGATAATAGATCCGCTATTATATTATACTACAAAACATGTAATCATCGGTGTGGTCTGACATGTTCATGCTATGTGTTTAACTGGTGGCTGCCATAATAATGGCGCAACTGAGGAGCTTTTTTTTGGCATTTTCATTTACCTTCTTGGTTTACAGACAAAAGAAATAAAATGATTGTTCAAACTAGGGCTGTCAAAGTTAATGACGCATTAATGCAAAAACGCCACTAATTTCTTTAACGCATTAACGTGATTGACCTTTCGGAGGTTGTAGTGGGCTCAGTTTTAAAGCCAGAATGAAGATACTGGCATCATATGAAACTAGAAAACCTCAGGAACCCATTGGTACCAACCATGTCATACTTTTGTCATACATTGCTTGTTGTGAAGGAGGCTAAATAACGCTTCAAACTCGCGCTAAATTTTAGCAAGGAAAAACTGGCATGGCCATTTTAAAAGGGGTCCCTTGACCTCTGATCTCAAGATATGTGAATGAAAATGGGTTCTATGGGTACCCAGGAGTCTCCCCTTTACAGACATGCCCACTTTATGATAATCACATGCAGTTTGGGGCAAGTCATAGTCAAGTCAGCACACTGACAGCTGTTGTTGCCTGTTGGGCTACAGTTTGTCATGTTATGATTTATTTTTTTATGCTAAATGCAGTACCTGTGAGGGTTTCTGGACAATATTTGTCATTGTTTTGTGTTAATTGATTTCCAATAATAAATATATACATACATTTGCATAAAGCAATCATATTTGCCCACTCCCATGTTGATAAGAGTATTAAATACTTGACAATTCTCCCTTAAAGTCGATTTTGAACAGAAAAAAAATGTGTGATTAATCGCGATTAATCATGGACAATCATGCGATTAAATATTTGAATCGATTGACAGCCCTAGTTCTAACCCTTTCTACTATGTTGTTTGTTATTAACAGAAATATTGGTGAAAAATAAAACCGGGATAGTGAAAGAACAATTGTGAGAGCTGAAACTGGAGTAGAAGAAAAAGAAAAACAAACAGACCTGTTGTCATCTTCATCGCGGCAGTTCACATCTGCCCCGCACTCCAGAAGGATGGAGGCGACCGTGAGGGAGGGGAACTTGCAGACGGGATAGCGGCCCACGCAGGTGGTGTTGCGGTCGACTGCCAGGTGGAGCGGACTGTAGCCGTTCTTACCACACGGCTGGAGCTTCAGGAATCTGTGAAGGAGTGGAAAGATGTCAACTTTTCAGTCAAGAAAATAGCAACAAGGTGACAATGAACTACAACCGTCACGGTAACGGCACTAAGCAAGTACGGGACACAGTGTCCCGACCGACAAAGATGACCGCGTCATAATCTGTGCCAATAAACCGGAAGTCCTCATTATGTACATGATTCATTGACACAAATTAAAAAAAGCCCGTGGCACAGGTGAAACACATTGTTTAGTTCGACTGGCTCAACTCTTATTTACTGAAAAAAGGGGACATGAAAGTGCTGTGACAAGTTCACACTACCAAAGCAAATACAAGGCAGGAAAAAGACATTTTTAGAAATGAGGTCAAAGAAAATCACTGCCACAAGAAATACGCATTTCCCTCAAAGCTACCATATTTTGTATTGCGCGAACAAACATGGTTGACCTCACTCTACAAGACTACCGAGGCAATCTTCCTCACTGAAGGCAAATCGTTGCCACGAGCAATTTACACAGAAACTCACTTGTAGATGGTTTCCTTCTTGAAGTGGTCCTGCTCTGCAGTACAGGGAACCTTCTCTAAAAGACAGATGAGGTGCAGGATGATTGACAGGGCCTTGCTGAGCTGGGCAGGGTCAGGAGGCATGGGTCCATTTTGTTTAACTGCCCGCTCAATCTCCAACACGCTCTTGGAAAGGATCCCCATCAAGTCCTCAAATGACACCGATGTCCCCAGGAGCCCCTTGGCTCGGTCCTGCAGCATGAAGGAGAAGAGCTCGGCGAACGACAGCAGGCTGGAGGCCGTCATGGGGCTGAGGGGGTCCAGGTTGCTCTGCTGCATGTCCAGCGCATATTTCCACAGATTGATACAGCGCTCAAAGTTCCCAGAGTCAGCGTACACAGCACCTCGGTAACGGATGTAATAAGACGTGTCTGGATGTTGCGGGCCGAGGATTCTTTCCCGGATGAGCAGTGCCTGCATGCGCATCTCATCCGGGTCAGATATCAGCCCGTCCAGCTCTTCGCCGTTTGTTACCTAGGAAGAGGATGACAGGGTCAAGACAATGGCAGCGTGCAACTAATAAATGTACATAGTTCAAATAAAATGTCAAGAAATATTTTGTTCCATGTTTCTACATTTAGAAATATTTTGGATCAATAGGTTTTAGGTCTTTGTTTAGTCAAATTTGATGAAAAACATGTAACGATTTTTGTATTTTCTTTTCTTTTTTTAAATGACACAATTTCAATGCTTTTATCAATTATTATGGTTTATTGACTTGCATAACCTTTTAGCTTAAGTTATACAGATTTTAGGGATATGAAACATTTCACAATTTCACAATAAGCAGAAATACCAGTGTAGGCACTAGTGGATCATTTCTATTGCAAAGTTCAAAGGGTTAAGACCTGACACTGGTCTGCTGCAGTAGAATCTCGGTGTATTGTTCTGAATTTTTATTTATCAGTTTTTTTCTGTTTCCTTTGTGCCGTTTTTGTGAAAACAAGCAAGGTCCTAAATGTCTGGTTTTCTTTGTTCCATTTCTTCACAGCAAATGCAAAAAAAAATGCAGCATGTGTCTCCAATACAAAAGACTAGAGTGCGGCTTTTAAGGTTTTTCGTGCACAGCGACTTTAAAAGCTGCTAAACTCTGTGCCGTCTTTACCAAATTATGACCATGTCAGCAATAATAAAACGTATTTCGAGAGCATTAAATGCAATGCGGGATCACTCTGGGGAGGTGCTTGGTGGAAAGACGGGCCTCAAAACTAACACTCACCTCCCTGGCGTAGTCGTATGCCATGATCAGCTGCTTGGGTTCCGGTTTATGGACAATGTTGTTACTGTCCGTGTACCTGAGGTCCATGGCTCTCTTCCAGTATTTTAAAGCTCCGAGCAGATCTCTCTTCTTGTCAACAAACGTGGCTCCCAAGAGCTCCAGGGCATCAATGCGCTCCGTGTGGCTTGTCTGCGGAGAAAAGAAAATAATCTTTTCATACATTTCTCCAAGATAAATATTAAATAGGCTCAACACATCATAGCCATAGCCTCACACACATTTATGCAGACAAACTCTTACATTGTAAGTGACGGAAACCCTGACCTGCGCGTGCGTCGTCAGGTCGTCCACGATGTTAGTGTGGCCTGTGACGCTGGCAGAGAGCAGGGGTGTCATGCCGTAGCCGTCCTGCTCCATGGATGCTCCAAACAGCAGTAACATCCGCATGATCTCCAGACTGCCCGACTCCGCACAGTCGTGAAGCGCCGTGTTGCCTGTGAACAATTGACCAGTTATGGTGACCTTTCTGCTACAGAAGTAGTCTGCATAAACAAGAAATGCTAGATGATCTGCAGATATATTTAATTGAAGATCGTATATCCATGCTGCCAGAGGAAGAGGTAATTGTGGCCTGTACTAATGCTGTGTACGACCATTAGGAAACTCCAGCTGAGCCACAGTATTTCTGATAAGACAGAAATGGTTTTAATAATATTGGTTGCTTTGCAAACTGGCCATTATTAAAGAGGACCTATCATGCTTTTGTGCCTTCCCCCCTCTCCTTTAGTGCGTTTAGCGTTTGTTGTGCATGTAAAAGGTCTGCAAAGTTACAAAACCCAAAGTCCACGCCAAATGGAGTTACTCTCCCCCCACAGAAACACTGCTCCTGAACTGCCTGCTTTGAAGTCCTGCCTGCTTTGAAGTCCTGCCTTTTCTTCCGTAACATGGTGTTGTCACCAAGTAACACATTTGCATAATACCTGCCTAGCAGCTAGTTTGGCACGCCCTCAAACAAAGCTAGTTAAAGCAGAGCAGGAGCAGAGTCCAAAGAGTTTGGTTCGGTTGACCAATCACAACAGAGTGGGCTTTTTGAGAGGGGGGGGAGGATCTCAAACAGAGAATTTTAGACAGAGGGAGAAAAATAAAGCGTTTTTTTTAACATTAAAACATGTAAACATGTTCTAGTAGAAACCAAAAATACGAGTATGCACCTGTAAATAAGCATAATAGGTCCTCTTTAACTAAAATATTATTACATTTTGCATTACAAAAATACATTTAGCAAACGTTGTTATTGTTTCTACATAGAGGCCGAGAGAGTTGGAAGACGGCAAAGCAAGAAGTGCAGCTGTTTCACGGTGCAATAATTTCAAACAGTTTTTGAGTTGTTTGCTTTTACTGGGTGGGTGTGTCACATCATGGGTGAAACCTGGTGAGATTTAAGACACTGTGGTATTCTAACCAGCCATCAACACATAATGGAGCACATCTTCTATAGATAGTAGTATAGTATAGCTATTTAGTATAGCTTCTATACTTGCGATCAGTGCTGATGATGAATGCAAGCCTCGTCTGAATGGAAAGACTGAAGGAACATCTATCACGAAATATATTATTTATATACTGCATTTATTTAAGTTAAGACTGAAACTGTCTTAAGTACATGATTTAATGACAAGTAGCGGCTACATGAATGCAAAAGTCTGGTGGTAGAATACCAGTACGCCTAGGCATGTCTTGCTTATCCTTGTCCTGCAAACTTTTCTTTCAAATATAGGTCGCTCAGCCCTGGAAATCAGGGTCAATCATCAACAAAAACATTGTAAAAGATTTCCAAAGCTTGTTCTACCTGGAGTTAAATACAAGTAGTAAAGGGTTATGGGAGTGCTTATTCATTCCATAAAGTTATAAGAAAAAAAACATCAACACACATACAAGTAAATGTCTTCAAGTAAATCAATTCAACACACCTAATAACACTTCCTGTCCATCCTTAAAGGCCTATCATTTCAATGTAACACTTGTGTTATGCTGCTTTGCTTTCACTTGCGTCTAAACTGACCGCTCTCACTAAACCAAGGTTCACTAAGGCTAATCCATATTCAAGCAGACCAGACAGGATCAGTCAGGGATTACCCATTATTTATACTCTGGAGTTTCTGCCAAAACTACACTGATCACATTCTTTTTTTATCTCACTGTTGACAAAGAAAACTTGGGGGCAGCAGCATGGCAGGTTTTCCTCTAGGTTATTAGAGATGGACAAGGAAAGCTGCATTAATAACATTGGAGAAACATTGTTTAACATTGCTGTTATGGTTTTGGGTGGCAAATGCTTTCAAATGGACAATTATTATTATTATACGGTCAATGTTTTAATATTTTTTCAGATATTAAATACAAAGGAATATTATACCATTTCATCATCATGTTGCCATAAATTTGCCTTCCTCAAAGCCATGACACCTTTTTCTGGGTGAATATGTTCAACACAGGGCTGAGCAATATGACGATATACATCGTCAAAACGATATAAAAATGTCTATTGTATATATTTTTCTATTGCGATATAGGCTAGGCCTTTATTGATTTATTTTTTTCTCTATGATTTCACTTAAAACTGTTATTTTCATTTTGTACACAAGTTCTTAAAAATGAGAAAATACTTTTCATTTGTCAAGTATTTCATTCACACAGAAGTATACAAATATAGGCCTTACAGTGTGGTTATTTCATATAGACTATTTATTAATTGACTGACCAGAAAACCTGCTGTAACGTGATTTATATATCGTTATCGCAATATGAAATGACCTTTATCACTTTTACACGGTGAAGGAAATATGTTGAGCTTTGCTTGTCTGGATGATAAATTCACTTCCTCGAACAAAACAAGTTAATCCAGAAACTAAGGAAATCCTTTCCAAAGCCAGGGATTACCCGGAATACTCATTATGCGCTTCCAAACAGAGTTTAGGCTACCTTAAGCTGAAGTGAGGAGGGCACCTCACTAACAGGTGTTGTACTGAAGCAATTTAATTAAAAAAGTGTTGGTTTGTCTGGGGAGGAAATAGCTGACCACAGCGTTTTAAGCAGTTCAAATCAGCTGCGATTGAAGTGTCCCAACTATTTTCCCCCCTAACTTGCTTGCCTTCCTCCATCAACACAAGGTCCATTGTTTTTGGAAATCTGCCACTTCATATCTAATATTACACATCTACTCCTTCCTGTTGGTTCAGCTGTTATGGGAAAGGCCATAGTCTGTAGCAAGAGTGCTTTCCACCTCAATCACCACACATGATACTGACAAGCTCGCTTGTAAGCACATGCATTGGTTTGTGCACAATAGAGCACCTGCCTCCTGCTCGTCTACTGGTCAGGAGACCTTAAAAGTGTCTCGCCTTTGGGGCTTTGGCTGAAGTCAATGAATTTAGTGTCAACCACAAAGAAGCTGAAGGTGGATTTATCAGGCAAGTCAAGGATGAGCTACAACAGCACGGTTCTGACAAGTGGAGGTGTTGGAGGTGAACACTCAAATATGCGCAAACCAATAATATACATACCGATACTTAATATAAATATAATAAATACATAATTTCAGTAGTGGTCAAAGGAGAAGTGGACTATGGTTTGAGATGTTTCCAACGGATAAATTGATAAGTTTTCCAACCATGAAAACTGGTCACTTTTGAAATCCACTGGATTCCAGCCTTCTTACACAGTGGTCAAATGTTTGATACACAACATTATTTAACGCAGGAAATCACTGTAATGCTTTTCACTTCAAGCAATCCTGGTCTGGCATCTCATATAATACAATACCTTAAAAAAAACAGACATGTTTTCATAGAATACCATCCAAGGAGAGCTAATGACACACCCACAGAACCAGTTCAAGCTGACGTAGTCGTCACCACAGCTTTCCATTGTGAAACTAGTTCATGATTTTTTTGTTGAGTCATTTCATATGGAAACATGTAAATGCTTTAATCATTATCTCATATTGTTGACCCCTACCGCTTATTACAAAGTGTACATTTAGATGGGTGTGTTATCACCTGTGTTGTATGAGGTTATTTACCCGTTTACAATATAATCTGCCTTGTTTTGTTGATTTTCTCTAAAAATGTCTTGCTGTGAGATGATGAAATACCTTCATCATCTATTGCTCCATCATGTATCTGCCAACACTACTTTGGAATAGGGAATTCAAACCAAATTAAACTGAAATGTACACATCTTTCTTTTCTCAGGGTCTATATAGTATAAGTACAAGGAGGCCACTGTATATCAATTGTTGCTGACAGCTGTGAATGAGCTATTTACTCACCTTTTACACTTTTCCTGTTCACATCTGCACCTCTCTCCAGCAGGTACTGTGCTATCTCCTTGTGTCCTTTGTAGCAGGAAATCATCAGACACGTGTGGCCGTGTCTGTTGGCCACCTCCAGGTCAGCCTTGTGCTCCACCAGGTATTTCACAATGTCCAGGTGACCGTCGAAGCAGGCCGCCCTCAGGGGAGTCGAGTTGGTCAGGGTGGTGCTGTTGACAGAAGCTCCGTGGCCCAGCAGGGACTGGACCACCTTCAGGTGACCCGCCGCCGAGGCCGCCCAGAGAGGGGGCGCTCCCTCAATGGTCTCCCCGTCGAAGTTCACCGACCCGCCAACCTCCACGGGAGCGCTGCAGCACTCCAGCAGATACTCCACCAGGTCCAGGTGGCCGTACCGGGAGGCCATCAGGAGCGGGGTGGCCCCGTTCGTCTTCTCGCCCATCAACTTGGTCACCTCGTGTCCATCTTTGTTCTCCAACAGTTTCTGAAGCAGCCGGAGCTTACCGTCCCGGGCTGCGTTAAACACTGCCGTCTTTAAATCCATTTCTGGGAGTTGGTTGTAAATAAAAAAAAAAAGGCAACAATGTCCGTGAAACAATAGGTTTAACGGGTAAGTGGAGGTGTAGCGTTGCTGTGTCCAGGTGGAGCTCCGGGACCCTTTGTTTACAACAAGCTCCGGCTCACTAGCTAACGGTAAAACACACTAACGTTAGCTAGCCTTTTGGTTAAAAACCCCCCACGGCAATTTGTGACTTTCTAAACGTCAGCTTTAAAAAATTGGCATCACCAGCCTGTTGTGTGAACCTTTAAATGTATTAACTCAGACGTTTGAGGCGACCCTTGGTCCAGTAATACATTTGTTGTCGCCGAGTTAGCAAGGTGGCTAGTCAACTTCCTTGATCAATTTAGCGTAGCTAAGCGACTAGCTTCGAACTACCGTAGCTAAGGTTACACCTCGTTATTGACCGTTCAACCGATACTCATCCACCGCCGTGTCTCCCCCTCCTTGAGTCTCGCCTCCACGGCTTCCTGCGCTCGTCATTGTTCCACAAAAACACTCCCGAGACGTTATTTATAATCGCTTCCCGAGGGCCGAAATATATAAAATCCACCCCCCACCCCGTTACGCCGTGCTGCTGTTAGCTTAGCCGGGAATAACGACGCTCGGTCTGTTGTTCGGGCCGAACAATCAGGGGATATCCCCGGTGTGTCCCGGGCACACACACACACACACACACACGGCGAGAAACAAGGTAGAGACGTTACCCCCAACACGGCGAATAACAGTCCATGTAGCCACTCAGCAAAGCTGGCACGACAACAGTGTTAGCGAAGGGGAAGGTAAATAGGGAAGGCTTTCCACCCACGGCTCCACCGGATGATCACGACTCAGTTTCTGTCAAATCGCGAACCCGACGCAGTCTTTTTTCTCGACCAGCTCAAATGATTGACGTGCGAGCGACCAATCACAGAGCTGGTAGACTGTGACGTAGTCAGTAAAAAAACAACAAAAGAGATCGCTGCTCTTCAGGACCCCTGGGAATTTATAAAGAAATAATAACCATGTAAAGAGAGCCAACGTTAAAAGAAATCTTAAAAAAACCTGCTCTGTATCTGCTGGATTAAGAAATATATATATATTTTTTTTAAATATTGTATGGGTACAAATATGACTGTGATGGCCTTGATTATATCTCTCCCTACAGGATAACATAGGCATGACCAGAAGATGTATCCAAAAACTTCATCCCTCACTGAAAAGCAAGTGTTTATTAACCCTCTGAGACCCGCAATAGACCCGTTTTTGTCTTTTGTAGGGGGGTACAGGGGGTCTTTAAGGGGGGAGATAGCAGGTCAACAGTATGTGTCACATAGAAGTCGTGTACATAGTCTGAAAGCTGGGAACCTGAAGATTAATTTGAGATGCAGATCAGCACTGTGTGCCAAGTTGTTCTAGTCATAACTCAGAAATAAACATGAATTAATTAATTATTTAAAAAAAATAATTTATTATTTAAAATAAATTGTAAAAGTGTATAAGGGTTTAGAACATCATGATCGAAGTATATGATGGCCATTCCCATGCTCACTTATGTCTCATAAGTTGTTGCAGCAATCTTTGGGTTGATACGATTTGTTACACAGATTTGGTGCTAAATTTAACCATTTTTTTTTTTACCACTCGAGAATTGATACATTTGACCAATAATCCCTCCAAACCACCTCCTTCCTACCACATTAGGTCACCAAGACCTTGAGAAACACCATAGAAAAAGCACTGCTGTGATTTGGTATCAAAAACTTTTGACATTTGGAGATTTATGCAAGAATTGCATTTTTCGTTGATTAGATGGTGAGCACTTCTGTTCTGGAAACTGCTCAGAAACCCCCTTATTGTCAATCTACATAGATAAGATTACATTACGATTACATACATCATCTGAATGCTCTAGGTCTCTAGTTTGTGGTTGTAAAGTTTCATTAGGCTGTGATCCTAGAGGTCACCACAGGTCATTTTATACAGTGAGGTCAAGTTTAAAAAAATGGCCACAATACAATTAAAATGGCTACTATGGGGACTAACATCATCACACATGAATACAATTGGGCTCAGTGAATCCACAAGTCTCAGCTTTACAGTGATACCCAAATCTATGCAATTCCAAGACTGTTTACGTACCCCAGTGTGCAGAAATATTAAAATACACCATTTTAGAAGAGGTGAAAATAACACATTTGTACTGCATGCAAAAATCTGCATGGGATTATCATAAAGTGTGCATGTATGTAAAGGGGAGACTCGTGGGTACCCATAGAGCCTATTTTAAGTCACATATCTTGAGGTTAGAGGTTATGGGACCCCTTTGAAAATGGCTGTGCCAGTTTTTCCTCGCCAAAATTTAGTCTAACTTTGGAGCATTATTTAACCTCCCCGACAAGCTAGAAGGACATGGTTGGTAAAAATGAATTCCATAGATTTTCTGATATCAGTATTTTCACTCTTAGCTCTAACGAGAGAACCTGAACAGAACCTGAACCTGCTACAGCCTCTGAAAGACAGTAAAGTCGGTCGGGATCGTGGGTCTCAGAGGGTTAATGATGATTAAATAAAATACCCCAACATTTTAACAGAAAGTTTATTCAGCCATCCCAATAACTTAAAAAGTTCCAACAATGCATCAGAGCTGAATTTGTGTCCAAAAATCACCTGTCGGCGCATAAACCTAAAACTGAAATGCCAACCCTGAACCACCAACCGAAACTGACAAAGAACATTATGGTGAGAGGGGAAAAGCATACCAAAGGAAGCAAAGCCAAACCAGAACTAATACATGAATAAAACAACATATTATGGTTGTTTTCCATGTCTCTAGAATCAGTTCTGACAGTTAAACAAAACCAAAAACCAAGTTTTGGGTTTCTTTCAGTGGGTTAGGTGTAAAAGTCTGTCTCTATCATGAATATAAAAGTTATATTTATCTCACATTACAACAGTGATGTCTGATCTAGCTTTGCCAGGAGGTGTTCAGTTCTGAGTCACATTCATTGACGTTGTGTACTGTAAAAATTCTACAGGTGAAATTCAGAATGACATTATAATCCAGTAATTCATGTTTCAGCCTCAAAGCCTGTGTAAGAGCAAAAATTTGAGAGGTCATATTTTTTGTTTGCAAATCCATGAATAGCGAGAGAAAGAATTACCCCACTGACTTTTACATGATTCCTGGCTGAAGCAACACTACCAGGGTGAACTAAGCCTGCAACTACTATATGCAGTCATATCATATAGAGACAAAATGGATTTAAGCTGTCTAAATCTTCCTTCCTGTTCCTTTAGAAAATGAATTGAATAGGCAGTCAGGGAATACAATTTCAAATTACAACTACAACTCAAAGTTACTGGAATTAACTTATATTCAAGCAATGTTTTGCAAAACAACATGAATTTTACAACAGTGCTGTATAAAACCAAGAGAGCAATATCAGCCCACAAGATAAATAAGTTGTTACACTTTAAACAGCAAAGACAAAACTAGATGTAACATTGCAAGAGAACCAGTGAAAGACATTGTTTTTTTTTTATAACAAGTTGGTGCACTTAAAATTACTGGCATTGCCACTTAACACGCAAAATGTGTAATTTTCAAACAAACAAATAATATGTGTTTTTTCTTTTTTGCCTTTGACACCGAGTCACATGAATAATTATAACATTTTTTAACAGATAATTTATCTAGGTGTGGTCAAAAGGAAGCAAGCAAACTGAGCAAATGGAAACCATAATGCAGAAACATTTTTTTTTAAGGAATTGGGTCTGCAGTCACTTAAAGGGGACCATCTGTATCTTTAAATTCAATCATACAACCCAGATACAAATTATTTCAGGCCAATATTAGATTAAATGAAGGCTTACTTTCTATACAGCATACTCTTAATAACTCATCTAAAATGACAAAGCTGATAAAAGCACAACACAATATCTACTCTTTCTCACTTAATACAGTGAGGTTTAATAAAGGAAAAAAAAGCAACATATTTTTCCAAATGCAACCAAAGTTGCAACCAAATACAACTATTGTGGGGAAACACTCTTTGCCTTGCCGGTGTGGTTTTTAGAGACCCAATGCTCTGCATGTAAGGAAATAAACAAATCCATAAACCTTACATTAGGAGTACATTTAGTCACAAATTCCACTCTTGGTTATTTCAGTGCACAGTTTGGGCTGAAAAATGGAGCCGATCAGGGAGGGAGGGTTTGAGATGACGGGGGTAGAAAAGAACACAAATAAAATAAGAACACATTTAGAAATTATTTCAAATATTTAAAGTATTTAAGGTTTGCTGTAACTATATGACCTTGAACTGCCTCCAATACAGATAGTTACAAGCAACACAAGAAAGCCTTTCTTTAGGTTTTCTCTTTCACCCCTCAAAAACATTTTAAACACACATAACCTTTTCGCTCAAGACTCATTTGCATAAAGCTTGTAAGAATACCAGCGCCGAATGAAGATGACATGTCAGATTGTACGACCTGGCGGTTTGATATGATCCAATTTCAGATCGGCACTGATATTCTAACCCGCTCTATGCACACGAGTCCAGGTACGGATAAAGAAAGTGGTGAGTCAGATCCCGGGGCTCAGAGACTGTTACGATCCGACGCGCGTTGTAGTGGTCTTCTTGTCAGAGAAGAAGCTTCTCAGCAGGACCACCTGACTGATGCTGACCACCAGAAGGATCATGGCCTCTCCGATGGACCAGAATGCAACACGGGTGTTGAGGTCCTCCGCCCGACTGCGTCCCTGGGCCTCACGGAGGCGGAAGTGAGTCTGGTAGTCGATGACCGACTTCAGGGCCTCATGGATGGACACGCAAGCTGATTCCATCTGGAAATGGGAAAAAAAAGGAAGCCAAGACCAACGTTAGAGATTTAGACTGTTGCTTGAAATCAATGATTGACCAACTAACAAGAAGAATATTCTTTCTTTAATTCACACACTAGAGGAAACTTGGGGAGTACAAATTGTTAAAACATCCTCCAAACATCCTAAATGAAGAGGCATAAAATGTTAATCAGTCTTTTTGACCCCACAACCATCCCCTTTAGGATTTGGAACCAAGTGTTGAACTACTTTATGGCTATAAAATATTAAGTTTACTAGCAGAAGTAGTTCCCTGTCCACTGTATTTCTCAAAATTATGTTACATCTGTTGTAAGAAAAAATATCAAACCACAACTGTGTGTGATAGTGACTGCAAAAGCCCACAAAAATATGATCAAGGGTTCAGTTAGGTTCGGTCACTACCAAAAACAATTGGTGTTTTTTTTATTTTTTCTGACTACATGTTCATCTTGCAGTTACCAGCACCTTCAGCCTTGCAGTACACACTGTGCAAGAATCTTTTTTCTCTTTTTCAATGTTTCATCTTTTACTCTGCCAGGAGAAAACTAACTTTTTACTGACTATGGGTGCTGAACAAAAACATGTCTATCCTGGTTAAATCTCTAACTAGTGCCGAGCACATCCGCACAGGTGTTTCAGTCATTGAAGCAGGTTAAACCTCTTTTCCAGTTAAAAGCTGGGTGGAGCTTGGCTGGGAATTTGCAGAGGTCACTAAACTACAAGTAATATGAACCACAAAGGTGTTAGTTGTACCACCTTAACAGGTGCAATGAAACCAACATCGGAGTGAGAGAGATGTGGAAAAGTGTATCATCTCATGATGCACCACATGCTGTCTAGAAAATTAGCCTGTAGTTTCTCAGTCTGATAAAGTAAAACAAATCGGGTTTATGTCAGAATTACAGAAAGCAACATGCATGTCTATAATTGTATTAGGGCTGTCAATTGATTAAAATATTGAATCGCAACTAATCGCATGATTGTCCATAGTTAATCGCAATTAATTGCAAATTACTTGCACATTTTTTTTTATCTGTTCAAAATGTACCTTAAAGGGAGATTTGTCAAGTATTTAATACTCTTATCAACATGGGAGTGGATAAATATGCTGCTTTATGCAAATGTATATATATATTTATAATTGGAAATCAATTAACAACACAAAACAATGACAAATATTGTCCAGAAACCCTCACGGTTACTATGCGTGTTATCTTGTAAACTTTGACCGCCCTAAATTGTATGCTATATACTCTTAAAATTTTGAGAAACCTAAAGAAACATTTACTCCCTCACACACAAACATACAAGCGTGTGCATGTTCACACACACACAGCTTACCTGAGTGAGAGCAGTGACTCTGTTCTCGTTGGGGAAGAGCGGAGGGTCATCGCCAACCTGGAAGTCAAAGTAAACCGTCTTGTGTGTAAAGGTGGAGAACTCGTTACTGAAGCAGAACTTGTAGGTGCCATTCTTGGCTGCTGTGAAGGTAAAGCTGTCGTATTGCTTCTTCATCTCCTTGTAGAGTGTAGTGCCTTCTGGGTCCTCCAAACGACAGTCCACATCATAATGGCCACCGGTCACCACCTGGGAAAACATAAAGACAGGAGGACCATCTATTCAGTGACACAATATTTACTTTTTTTTCAAGTCATCAAGCATTGTGTCATATAGTACAGAAGAAGAGGATTAGACTATATGGACAAAATTCGTGTAATGATTGTCACATCCAAATCAGTCAAATTTAGTACTTTACTAGAACACAATCCTATAATTTTCTAAAAATATATGTTATATGTAATATGCAATTATTTAATCTCCCAAGTTCTGACAGATTTAGTCATATTTAGGCATAAAAGACTGGCATGTAGAGATAATACTCTTTATGAAGCAAGACTACAAACAATATAATGAATAATCACTCATCTCTAGGAAAGAGGCAACACAATCTAATGAAAGCTAAAGGCCAAATACGGCTCTTTCTAAGGCAGATGTAGACAAAACGCTGATCAATATTACTGGGTCGATTTTAATATTTGCCTTAAAATGATTGACAACTTCTGCTTGTTACAGAGAAAAAACCTGAGGAAAAATGTTAAACTGTGCTGTAAGAACTAGGGCTGTCCCGAATACCATTATTTGGGCTTCGAACCTTCGGGGAGAAATATTTGTAGGTATTCGAAGCATCGCGGTGCGGCAGGCTGACATGTTCTTCTGTCTGTCTCCATCTCCCACGTTTCAGTGCCGCTGCCGCACTTACGTACCTTTACACACAACAAACAGCGATATCCGTCTGAGATTACTAATAATAAATAATTTTGAGTATGAATAATGAATAATGTGGGATTATTCATTATTTCATGGGCTATATTGGGATTTATACATTATTATTAGAATATATATACATATATATATATATATATATATATATATGTATATATAATCGAATAGTGATTTGGAGGTTGAATACTATGGCAATGGTCGAAAATTCGAAGCATTTGGGTCAGCCCTAGTAAGAACACTGGTATGTTGAAGGATATCTTAAACAATACAACAAATACAAACATCAAAACTGGCCCTCTCATAGATTTATATGAAAATGTGTATAAATCATATAGTTTGTACAATGTACAAACAAATCTGCTTACTAGTGCAAGATTCACATTTATGATATTGTATATGATGTTAATGTTACCAGTAGAGATAGAAATGTTGTTTATGCGAACAAAATCTACCTGTTTGAGCCAACAACACTTGATGCATAGAGCATCGCTACTACATTAATAAATTCAATGGGAAACAGACAAAAGCTCCTGTGTGTTTAAAAGAACATATTAAAAGTTTGTTGTTTATATGTTGGAACGATTACCATGTATTCATCAGTCAGATAACTGCTGATATAACTATACTAGGGCAGCAGTAGCTCAGTCCATAGGGACTTGGCAAGTCCCTGCATGGACCAAGTACTGAGTGTGAACTGGTAGCTGGAGAGATGCTAGTTTGCCTCTTAGGCACTGCCGAGGTGCCCTTGAGCAAGGCACCAAACCCCCAACTGCTCTGGGCGCCTGTCAGGGGCAGCCCCCTCGCTCTGACATCTCTCCATTAATGCATGTATATAGGTTCTGCTTGTGCATGTGTGTGAATTTCGGGCCTGTGTGTCTATGTATATGTAAAATTTAACAGAGTGATGAAATTGAATTTAATAAAACACATTAATAAAGTGCCTTTCTTCTTTTTCTAACGCTGTTGATAATAATAATAATAATCTTTGAAGCCTGATATTGCCTCCCAGAGGACAGTCTGGACTCTGATAAACACTTTAAAAATGACAACATCCCATTAGGAAGAAGACCCACACACACCTGAAACTCCAGTGTACACTTGGTGCCGATGATGATGTCCTCGTAGAAACACTGCTTGGCGTTGTCTGGCAGCTCAAAGGTGAGCTCGGAGCCCAGCACCCACACACAGAGCAGCTGGGCCGACAGCACCTGCAGCAGCACCCGAAAGGATCCGTACATCCTGGAGACCGAGAGCCAAAGCTTCAAAGCAAAAACCTGAGCGGACCTGCCGGAATAAACATCAGACATCAAACTAAAATCAATAGCGAGGGAGGGAAAAAAAAGACAAAAATGGTGACAAAGCAAACCCGGACATTGATATTAGCGACAAGTTGTTAGCTCAAAGCTAACTAGCTAGCTGGCTGGCCTTTATATTTCAGACAGACAGAAAGCCAGGAGGGATTTGTAACATTTTCTCATGACTAGTGTATTTAGTGTTTATTGACGCATTCGTGGTCATTGAAGTTAAAGTAAATTAAAACATTAACGTTTGTTAATTCATTATTTTGTCTCAGTCAGCATTAGCTACTCACCTCAAAGTGCTCACCCGGATGCGACTAATGTTAACGTTACGTATTACAAACGTGACACGGCATTGGCTGTCATCTGTATAAGCCCCACCTCTTGCTCTCTCTCATTGGTCAAGAAAGAAGAGTGAGATCACGTCCGCATATTAGAGAAGCGTATCTTCCTTTTTCAATACACTCCAACGTGGCTGCTATTACACAGGCTGTGGTTAGATACAATACTGCATCTGAAAATTATTTACAACATACTGTACATTTACTTAAAAGGTTGATATGTTGAAAACGTATTTGAATCAACAAAAGACCACAAATACACAATCTGACTGTGACTGTAACAGAAGTCCAGAATAATAATCATTATCGTTTGATATAGCCTCCAGTTATGACACAATTTCTTGGCAGTGCCCAAGCTTATGTAAGGACCACTGTTTTTACATATGACATCTAAAGGCATGTGCACATAAGAACTGATGGGGTATCAGATACCTTTTCTTTTTTTTTTTTTAATTTTGAGATCTATGAGATGTTTTTGGCTATGAGAGTTGTGTCTTGATGCGTTTTCTATATTTTAATGAAATGTATGTAAAACATACTGATGATAATGGTCACAATAAGCATGTGGTACAGTAGCAAAATACCCAACATTAACCTTTATGGGGTTATTGTGGGACAACTGAGAATCGGGGTCAGGGGTCAGACATATCGGTCTATTGGCTGCTTCTGCATTAGCTAATATACTGCACTTGCCCTCAATCTAAACCCTTATAATAAAATGTACTTATTTCTGCTTTTTTTCTCTCTCTGTGTAGAGTGAAAATGCCACAATGGTTGTTTCTATTCTGAGGCCTCACTGAATTATTCCCCCAATGTGTCGAGGTATGTAGCCCACCTAATGTATTAATATATTATAATGAATCATTCTCATAACACAACGCCACTGCAAGATGCGCGCTGAGTTTTATTTTTTATTTTTTTATATTTTTTATTTTAAACTGTCAGTATACAAAGTAACGAAAGGAAACATTAGAATCACTGACAAACAGATGATGCATAGCGAAAATATAAAAAAAAAGCAGGGCCAAACATAAAAAGGACAACAGAAATAAAACAAATCCAACATAAAATAAATAAAAAAGAAAATCACGCGAGAGTATGACAATAAGTTCACTACAACTTTGAAGATAATGCATACTTAAATGTTTTGTGAGGAAGAAATAGTTGACACATATTGTTCAATTTCCTTCAAAAATACAAAGAAATTAGGCTTTTTTTTGCTTGGCGAGAATTAAAATGAGATTAATAAGGAAAAATGCATTACTGTCTTTGTCACTGATCATAGCAACCAAAAATATAGATGCGCGCTGAGTGCGTCTGCCTGACAGTTGTGAATACACGTCTGACCCCAAAACAAAGTATCGCGTGAACCAGCACTACGAGATTACAGTGTAGGGAGGGCTGCATGGAGAGCTGGAAAGACAAAACAAAAGCCACACATTTCAACCCACAGGCGCTGGTCGCTTTTTATTTTTTGTAAAAACCAAAACAAATCTGATTCATTATTCGCATCGATTTCCGTTTAACGCCATTATTATACACGTTTTGCATCATGCCGAGTAGCACGTCTCTGCTGGAGGCCGATGAGGGAGAGTCCGAGGTCCCGCCGCCGCTAGTGCACGCTTTCGCCGGTATGGGCCTTGAGGAGCACCACGGCACCCAGAGCCAGAACCCCGAACAAGGAGATGAGAGCCTCCCTTATCACCACCACCTCCACCACCAGCTCCCCCCGGTGTCTCACTTCAACCTGCTCGGCACGGTGCTCGACCTGAAGCCTCTGCCGCTGCACCGGCCGCCCTCCGGAGATGAAGCGACGGCTGAGGACGAAGAGCCAGAAGTTGTAGCCGCCGACGACGACGACGACTCCTCGTTGCTGGCGCAGGCCCGCCGCCACCAACACCTCCCACCCGGGCCGAGTAGCTCCGCGATGCCGTCCGGGATGGAGCCGCCGCCGCCGCACGTCGAGACGGTGTTGTTGTACACCGGAGACGAGCTGGAGGACACCGGGCTCCTCGGTGGCAGCAGCTCCCTACCGCCGACCGGCAGCATGGCGATGCTCCCGCCCGGTGTGTACGGGGAGCCGGGCTACGAGGCCGAGGCGGCGCTGCTGGCTCGGCGAAAGAGCGTCAACACGACCGAGTGTGTGGCGGTGCCGAGCTCCGAGCACGTCGCGGAGATCGTGGGCCGGCAGGGTGAGTCGGTGCTGTGTTTCACATGGTTCTGTTGGATCCTTTAGCTGGTTAGCGTTGAGATGCTAACGGGAGTTTGGAGGAAACTTGGTGTGCAGCAGTAAAGTGAGCTAAATAAGATACACACGAGAATAAAAACAGGTTGGGAAATGTAATAAACCAATTAAATTATTACGACAGAATGTTCAAGTATAAAGAAAACGTAGCATTACGATTCAATATGTTGTTAAATTATAGTTTATTTAGTCGCAAGTGGGAACTCACGTTAGTTAACGAAGCTAACTGGTAGCTAACTTATTGTTGTTTACCAGCTTTAACGCGCTATTTTTTTCATAATGACATAACATTTTTTATCATTTAACATTTTTCTGATATTTGGCCGTTCGTGTGTAGTTTAAACATTAAACATGAGCTGCAATTATTAATTATTAAAGCAAACTGTCATTTAGCTTCTTCAGCAACAACAGCTAGCTTAGCTTAGCATCCCTAACTGGGTCAACACCTCTCTCGCACAACACCCTCAACTAAAGTTTGCATCACACGTCTTATGAACCAGCAGACCCCTCTGTCTTCTTGGATTTGACAGTCCGTCTGTATTATGGATGTTTTGTCTGTGCTTCGCGGACCGGTCCCCGAGCCGTGCCACGCCGTGCTAAACCAGGCTTGGCTTTGTCTCGGAGGAGAACATGAAGAGCAGTGTGTTTGGTCACCATTGCTTTGCCACATCAGCTGTAGGTTATAGTTAGCTCCGTGACATAACCCAAGACTTCTCAGTTCAACTAAACACGACCGGCTTTTCTTAGATATCCAACGCATTTAATCTGGTCTTTACATCAACTTTACACACTCGATGGTAGGGTTGGAGAGTGTTATTATGTCGTCTTTGAGACCAGTTGGGGGAGGGTGCAGTCTGCAGTGTTGACAACAACAGGAAATGGCTCTGGTAATGATGCTGGACTCTCAACCACAGCTGAAAGGAATATTTAATGTATAAGCTATGCAACTTTTTAAATGGCATTAGTGACTGGAAACTGAAATTGCATACGCCATAATCTTTTATTAGTTCGACATCAAAGTTTAATATTATGTAGTGTATGTAATATAATGTGGTGCATTTTAAAAGTGGATCGGAAACGATCCAACGTTCCCGTCATTCCTCGCCTCACTTTCTCTTGTGCCCGACAGGCTGCAAGATCAAGGCACTTCGAGCCAAGACCAACACCTACATTAAGACACCGGTGAGGGGGGAGCAGCCTGTCTTTGTTGTGACAGGGCGCAAAGAAGACGTGGCCATGGCTAAGAGGGAGATCATGTCTGCGGCCGAGCACTTCTCCCTCATCAGAGCCTCTCGAAACAAGACCGGTCCTCTGGCTGCTGCCACCGGTCCAGGGACCCCCTCTCTACCTGGACAGACGACCATTCAGGTCAGAAAAGCACGTGATTATGAATTCAGTGTTACACGTATGAAACAGACATTCTTATGCAGTGAATCACATAGAACTCAACAGCGACCGCCCACTCTTTGAACCGCTCAGGTTCCGAAAGCAAAATTAGAAAGTCATTTATATAACGAGTTTTAAGCATGGATCCAAGCCAACCGACTTTCGAGATGAATCGTGACTAGAAAACATTTGATTCAGAAAAAAAATAAGGGAAATGGAACAAGACTGTGTACTTGATTATGAGAGAAGGAACTACTCATCCTATAAACCATTGCGAATGGCGACTCACCGCCTCTGGAAACTCCCAAAAAACGTTTAAACTACTGTATTCTATCTAAGGTGATGACAGATTTTGCAACTGCTTGTTTTCAGAAGCACATTTCGGTGAACTATTTTTGTAATATAAGAGAAAGTTTCCAGACAAGTCACCATGTTAGTCCGTTTTGAAATCCGGGAGCAGACCATGGAGCAGCACGTAGGAGCACGTACCCTCACTAGCCGTTCACAGGTGCGGTAAAACATTTCAATGGTAACGGCAGGCTCCACCAAACGAAATGTTGTTACACTTAAGATTGTGGGTCGTGTAGTACTTCTCCATGACATCGTGAATAATACATGTTTTAAAACAAGGTTGATATCATTCGGACTTTCGGCTTCTACAGGAGCATATACCATCGTTTCACAATCTTATAGCTTGTGGTAAGTCTGCCTTGGATGGTTACGACATTATGGCTAATAATCAAAATCCTCGATTCAGAATATTAATGGGATTTTCACTTCCGTAACCTCACTGTTGAGCTCTGTTAAGTGCAGTCGTTATAATAATTAAGTGTTGTGTATGTTAACAACCAAGCACATTTGTTTTATAAAGGAGGCTCTCTGTGTTTTTGGTTGTGTCTGTCATTTAAAGTGTGTGTAGTTACCCTGTATCATTTCAACCCTACAGGTGCGGGTACCATACCGCGTTGTGGGGCTGGTCGTGGGTCCCAAAGGTGGGTCTTTTTAATTCATCCTGTATTCAGATAAACGTTGTTTGCTCCAGTTGCTGGAATTAATGTTGTAAAGAGAGAAAGTTCATAAGATTTCAGCTTTGGCATTTGCTTTGATGGTGATTTTTAGCGTGAATGGAAAAACAACAAGCTTCTACAACTGAGTTTATGATTTTCATACTATGAAATTGAGGGTTGGGGTGATAGAAAAAGTAACAGGTGATTTTGTTCATATTTGTTTTTTTACTATGAAAGTAACGCTCTGTTACTCTGTCGGTGTTTGACTGATAAATGAGCCACATTGCTGTAGTAGCTTATACGTACAGCGTTTTGTTTTTCTGAGCATTTTAAGGAAATTGTAAATTGTCTAATGGTGTGTCTTAAGTTGCTTATGGCTTCTGGAAGAGTTTTAATATGCTCAGCTTTACTCCAGAAGGTTAAATTTTTGCTCTCACCGAGAAAACTTTAACCCCTTGCCCTGTTGACATTACCACCTCAGTGTCAGAAAGTCCTGGGGTTGATTTGTAAATTGAAGTGCAACGGTTCTCAACCATGTGCCATTAGGCTAGAGACGTCGAGGTTAGGTAACAAGTCAAAATGACTGACAACAAATTTGGAAATGGTGAGAAAACGCTGTGCCACACACACACAGACGCAAGAGGCCGTGTGGAATTTTAATATTCAATATTTGGTGTGCCTGCTACTCGCCCATTCTGTGTGGCACATTATTTTTGTTAATGCACTCTGGTTATCCAGTCTTTTTCAAATATATATAGTATTGACATTTGAAAAGGTTCCTACTCGAGGCTGAAACTCATGGTGTTGTGGTTACAGTAGGTGGTATGCGCTTTAGCCAGCTGAGTCACCAAGACCGCCTGCAGTTCAGAGCTATAATTATTGCACAGCTGTGTTTCTTCCAATTTCAACGTTGGATATTGTCAGAAAAAAACAGTAACTACTGAAAACATATAATGCTGTTAATGTGACTGTGCAGTCTTTAGTATTGCTCTGCTTGGGCTAATTTGTCAACTTCAAACACTCGGGTCAAGCTGTAGTTAAGAAGCGACAGTATACAGAGATTTTTTTTTTTCCAGCTAATGTATTCAGCACTATTAATACTTAACTATTATTTCCATCTTGACTCTTAACTATTCTTTTCTCTTCGTCAGTGTGCCATTTCTTTATGCTCAGATGTATTTTTCTCTGGATTTGTCACGCATATCATGCGTCACACTAAATTTAATGGTGAACTCGCCTTGACATTCATGAGGCCATGTGACCAGAGCAGTTATTTAAACGTAGTGTTCAACTGACAAGCGTTTAAGTATAACTCTCTCGGTCTGGTCGTATCTTTCAGGGGCCACCATCAAACGTATTCAGCAACAGACCCACACCTACATTGTGACGCCGAGTCGTGACAAAGAGCCAGTGTTCGAGGTCACCGGGATGCCGGAGAACGTGGACCGGGCGAGGGATGAGATAGAGGCGCACATCGCCCTCCGCACGGGAACCTGCGGAGGCATTGAGGCTCCCGGTACAGACAACAATGACTTTCAATTCAACGGGACGGACGTCAGCTTTGAGAATTCTGCAGCAGCAGTTGCGTTGGGGGAGGCCGGGTGGCTTCATGCAGGTGCATCGCCACCGAGTGGCGGTGGCGGTGGCTTGCTGCCAATGGGCATCAACGGTACTCAGCGAATCAATAGCAATATTAACAGTGGTGTCAGGATGTCTTCCACCTACCGCAACGACAGCTCCAGTTCCCTAGGCAGCGGCTCCAGCTCAGCTGATTCTGTGTACGGCAGCGGTAATGGTAACCGGGTGGCAGATTTAAGTCCAACCTGTCAGTTTAATGCCAACGCTAACAACAACAACAGTAATGGCGGCAGTACGAGTTTCTGGTTTGGCGAGGGCCTTCTTCCTGTGGGGTCTGAGGAGCTGGTCAGCCTGGGAGGTGGAGGTGGAGGCGGAGGCTCTTCCTCAGGATTTGACCCGTTAACCATCTCACCTGCCCAAGCCTCGCACCCGGCTGCACAGCCACAAATCTGGACCCCCTATGTGGACCACCAACCCCCCCAGGCCTTCGATGCGCGTCAATCTCAGGTAGTTCAACAGGTGCATACAGTTTTTTTGCCTTCTGTTGGGACCATCCCACTGTTTATAACAGTTTAAGTTTCAGCTTTTGCCTTTTTTATCCTTTATTGTTAAACAATGTGCATTAAGTGTTTGGTATGAAATGATCAAAACTGATTCCTATTACAGTTATGGACATACTAATTGCTTCTCTCGTGTTTAAGCAATGAGTTATTTTTTTTTTAAATGTGTAATCTCAGAATCGGCCAACCATTAGACCCAAGTCTACCAGATTTGTGTGTAAATCACAAGTGACCACCATTGTGATTATTGATGCAAAGAAAAAAATTAAGGCCCTTTTTAATATTGATGGTGACACACTAGCTTATTTCATTGAGTAACAGTAATGTAAAACTCAACCTGGACGCCTGCACAGATTGGGCAGCTGGTAGTGCTCCACACGTTTCAGTTTTAACAAAGATGCTTGGCTTGTGGCAGTTGTATCTACTGTTAACCTTTCCCCCTTTTCTGAAAAGAGCAAGGACAAAGTCTGTGCAGTGACCGCTCAGAAAATAAATCAATGATCCATTACGTTGATTAAGAAATTCAAGAAACATTTGTTTTTGCATCCTAAACAGGAATTTTTAAGATTATGAGACATATGTTCATGTCATCTAATGACTGTTGTCATTGATGTCTCCAGACCAGCCAGCCTGGGACGCCCCGGCTCTCTCCGACCTTCTCTGGGACAGAAGCCCTTGAGCACCCTCTGGCCCAGCGAGTTCACCGAGGGCCTTTCGGCTCGGCCGGGGCCCTCGACGCCCACAGGTTCCCCTCTTACAGCTCGGCCTTCTCCTCTTCCAGTGAAAGCACCGCCTCCTCTTCCTCCCCTCCTGAATCGTCCCTCTCCTTTCGCCCGGGGCTCGGATCAGCAGTGAGAGGACAGGAGATATGCGTCCACTGTATGGATAACCAGGTTATAGCCGCCTTGGTTCCCTGCGGCCATAACCTCTTCTGTCTCGATTGTGCCACCCATATATGCCAGGGTCCAGACGCTGTTTGCCCTGTGTGCCTGTCCCCGGTCACACAGGCCATTCAGCTCCGCAACATGTGATTTTAATCCATTTACATTGATGGCTGATGAGGGATCAGCCTCCCCAACACTTCCAGTTCATAACATGTGTGGGGAAATTACAAAACTGACCCCGAATCAGTGTCTAGGCGTACCCTCACCGCTGTTTTTTGTCCAAGCTGGTGTTTGGTTGACAAAGGTGAGGAAGAATAGGTGAATTAGGAATGATCTGTATTTAGGGCATGGGTTAGGGTGTTCAGCCCGTTCATGTGCCTGCTATTGTGAAGTCTTCTTCCATGATTGATTGATTGATCAATGGGAGGGTCGGAAACCCTCTGTGTAGCATTGGGTGGGGGTGGGATATATATTTTTTTGCTCATCATGATTTTTTGATTTCCATTTTCTTCTCCCTGAAGCATCTAGTTATCAGTTTCTGCCTACCTATATTTTTTATCAAAAATTTTAAATGTACTTTAAATTCTATTAGATACATAATGTTGACTTTTGGGTCAAAGTTATTTTTTTTGTCTACATCTCAAAAGTTTTGTCCATTTAAAACAACAACAAAAAAATTGCTGCTACGGTTGTTTTTATGTGCCGAAATATGGCCCAACCCCTTTGCCTCTCAATTATTTTGCTCTCGGCAAACAAAAAGAGGTGAGCATGTTTACATATAGTGAGTACCACATATGAATATGTATAAACTAATAGTATTCTCCTGGTTACAACACAGAATTTGAATGCCTACCACAGTAAACTGGATATAATGTACACATTACTCTGGCAAATGCCACTCTATCCCAGATAATTTAGGTAAACATGATCAGGCTAGCAAAGTGTATCAGTGCTATTTAAACAGGATATGATGTTTACACGCTCCAGATCATAAATCTGAATTTTTGAGTATCGCTAGCATATCGATACGCATGCAAACACACCCACAGATGGGGTTTAAACCAAGTGGGTCAAACCCGCAACTTCAAAGATGCCACACTCCAATGGCAACCTCTTGTTGCCTCGGGTCTCTTTCTTTTCCCCGACTAGAACCAACGAGTGGGTAACTCCTTTTTGTTAGAGTACCAGGATGTTACGCCACTTCAGTATTGCCACGTTGCTTTCCATTTCTACTTTTAAAAAAGGTTGTTTACGGTAAACTTGTGCCTAATTCCGTTCCGAGTAAACAAAAAGAAACAAGTGGTTCAGCACAGTGTTGCTCTGTCTTAAAACAAACGTGTGGCCTTTTTTGGAAAGCCTGTAATTAACTGACAACACTATCTACAAATCCAGATCTTGGCTCGAAAAAACACAAGCTGACAGAACGAGGTCTTAATGTATTTTCGTCGAAGTTCAATCTCTTAAATGCATCTTGGTGGAACAAAGGTTATATCACAGGGATGTTTTCTTTTGCTTCCTATTTTTGTTGAGCCTTTCTAAATTGTTTACCACCCATTGCTTTATCTTTTTAGCGCCAAACACTCCCGTTTAGTCGATTTCTGTTACCATATTTTTTCCCTCTCATTGTTTTTTTTTTTTGCCTTTTTTGTTTATTTCTCGATTTCATCCTTGTTTGGGGAAACCATGTGCTGGTTTTCAGCCAGAAAGATATGCACAGCTCGTCCCTTTGGAAACATTCCTCCCCCCCTCTATTACAGTCACTTTTGTAGATTGTATAAATATGGTTAGTTAATAGTAAAACCTCGCCCAAATGTGGCTGATATTCTCTGAAAAAATACTATGAAGCTGTAATCTGGAACAAATCCCCGCCCGACTTTTCAGCCATCTCAATAGTATCCTTTCACTTGAACTGCTCCACCCTGTGGCCGTCTCATCACAGCCATTTTATGTCAACTGTTGTTGGTAAGCAGTCAGCTAAATAATTCCGTTGGGATGCAAAATTGAGACGGCGGCCACCCATGTCTTGTCTACCAGGCCTATGCAAAAATCGTCTCAGTATGTTAACTACTCGAGGAAGCACTAGATAAATTAAACTCCTCGGGTTTTAATTACAGAGCTCAAACTATCTTGGGCGCAAACTTGTAGACAGACACGTCCCTTCTGTTTTTACGTTTTCAGTCGGGGTTGACCTTCATTACCTGCTCTAATGCATTGATGTTTCGATGGCACACACTTTGCTTCTCATGCCTCATCAGCGCATTTGCTGTTGTCCTGTGCCCTACTAAGCACAGCCTTCCCCATATCTTATCACACTATTGACAAGTTTGGACTCCAAAAACAGTCTGACTTTTGTCCCCCCCTCCTCCTCCCCCCATTCAATGTGTGCGTCTGTCTGTTCCTCCGCCTGAAAAGTAAAGAAAAGGTACAAATTGGTGGAAATCATCTCAAATCTTAGCTTTATAAACACCAGTGTCGCTAGACTTTGTTTTACAGGATTGAATGACGGACATTTCGAAGGGGAAGCAGCTGGAATGATTTCATCTTGGACTGTGCCGACACTACATGAGGTCAATAATACTGTTGCTTTACTTAGTGGACATTGAAACCGGAGTCCGTCTAGCATTCCGGCTGTAAACAGTATTTGGGAGTTATTCTATTGCTTGGCTCTGTTTCTTAAAATATCGTCTTCTTTCGTGGATGATTGAGCTTTCTCGAGGAAATGGAACCAAACCCAAAAGTGCAAAAAACCCATCTGCTTCTGCCCCCTCGGGTCTCCTCTCCGTCCTTTCTGTTTTATTCTCTCAGCTCTACGAAGGGTTGATCTCTCTCTTTGCTCTCTTTCTCTCTCCGAGGGATTGCAATACACTGTCGGCCCTCACTTTATTGACATGAATCTATTGACATTTTTGTGTATGTATTATACGATATTACTGTTAATGACTGATAAATATACAGAACTTATTTTTATTTTGTTACATTTCATATATATACATAAATATATCTATATTAAAATGTTTACAATAAGATTTTTAATTTTTTTTAAAAAACTTTTTTTTCTGAGTGATTTAAGTGAATGAAGAGTTGGAAACCCAGAAATGTTGCAGGAAGGAGGGTGTCGATGCTATCTGCTTGTAGTCTAGTTATTAGTTTACAGTATTGATGATAATAGTATTGATAGCTGCCGTTGTGGAAAATGGAATGTGCATCACGAGCATGTCTTCATAATGTACCGCCAATGTAAAACGTCACACTGCAACTGTAAAAAGGCCAAGGATTCAAGCTGCCTGTCATGTCTGTACGCCACCAAATTAAGAACGGTATACTGTAAAATGTATCTTAGGTTATCTCTATATAAATACATATATTGTTAAGCTGTACCAACAGTTCAAAGTATTTGCTAATTTTACTACACTTTTGTTATGTATATGTAGGGGAAGTCTTATGGCATATAAATTCTTCAAATTGAGTCAGGAGTTTAAAAGCAGACTATATTTTATAACGGCCTTTTAAGTTATTGCGGCCAAAGCACTGATATTATATATTTGCTGTAAAGAGAATTTAAGAGTTTTATTTTTCTGATATTAAAGTTACTTAATAAAGACGGTTTCATTTTAAGATGTGTGTGACTGCTGTGATTTATTCATTATGTAAAATTGTGCTTTAATGTTTGTGCTTGCACCCATCGTCCATATTCTGCAGGATCCCTCTCAGGATGTCAGAGACTTCACACTGCTTTTTGAGAAACCTGAGGATTTTTGACATGTTTTACTAATACAGACCAGTGGTGGAGAGAAATTAAGTACATTTACTTACGTACTGTATTTAAGTACAATTTTAAGGTACTTATACTTTACTTGAGTATTTCCATTTTCTGCTACTTTATACTTCTACTCCACTACATCTCAGACAGCCAACTATTATACTTTTTACTCCACTACATTTATTTTATAACTTTAGTTACTTTGCAGATGCAGAATAATAATACAATATATTATCAACAAATAAATTATGATGTATTAAATTGGATAAAGACAGGAATTTATTGATCCCGTTGTTAAATTCACAAGCTATCCAGCAGTGCATATAATAAAAAATAAGCTCCAATTTTATGAGCTTTAAAGTAATGTACTAATTAAGTAATTCAATAATATATATTATTCTGAAATGGGCCGTTCTGCATAATGAGTACTTTTGGCACTTGAAGTGTATTTTGATGTTAATACTTTTGTACTTTTACTTAAGTAACCTTCTAAATTCAGGACTTTCACTTGCAACAGAGTATTTTACACTTAAAAGATCTGAGTACTTTTTCCACCACAGATAAAGACCACTTACCTTTTACCATTTCGATCAGCTTGCAAAACTTTTGTGAAACAGGCCCCTGGTTCTGGTTCTGGTTCTGATTCTTTGGTCATAGTTCCTACCACAAGAAAGAGTCCCTGTAGCCAAGAAGTATCTTTTAAATTTGCTGTGAATTACTGGTTCAAGTTTGCATTACAGAACAATGTTGAAAAGAACGATACAATGTGCAGCACTCACCATGTTCTGGTTCCTACACGTCATTGCTCCTCTAACATTATTCATTCTTATATTTATACACCACAGGAACCGCTGCAGGAAAGCACTGGTATGGAGCTTGTAGTTGGGTAAATGTTCAACAACATGAGGGTTTGAATGCCATCAGCATGACAACAGGAACACAAGATTTGGCTGTGAAAAGTCTTTTAAAGATTGTTTGAAATATGGCAAAATCATCACAGGTAGTTAGTACATACTAACTTGCAGTGTGTGGGGGTTGGATTTAAATAATTTCCCCTCCTGATTGAGCCTCATCCCGGTTGAAGCTGCTCATCAAACATGTTTGATACACAGTATGCAGCTATCATCTGGACAAATTGTGTCATGATCATGTAGTTGGAGCTGGATGTTGGATAGCTGAAAACACTGCATGTCTATTTCTGCACACCCACACAGGTGTTTTCAGTTGTGGTTGATGAGACTTCAGCTCAGGTTGTAGGTGGGTGGAGCTATGATGGAATTACATAAAGTCATCATGTTGAATAGTAGATCTTTTTTACAGCAGACATTTTGACTGTGAGGAAAAGCACAGGTATTACTAACAATGGCTCTGATTTATTCAAGTGTCCATGAATGTGTCCCAGCATGCACAATACCAGGACCCTGAAACTGAAGCAGCTAAATAGAATTCATCCCTCACCAATATTATTCACACCTGTGCTGTTCCTCCTCTTTTTGTACTTTATTGCAGCAGTGCAGGAGTTAACATAAATTTACATTTGCTTACATAATGATGTTCATACTTATATCATTCCTACAATGTTAATATATTTTATAGTGAAAAAGTAAAAATGATAGTAAATTAGATTAAAAAAATAAAGAAAATAACATGAATATAAACAAGGAAAAGATTAAGGTTTTATCTTGTTCCTACTGTTACATGTCAGAATGTTTTCTGTGAAAAATTATATTCTGTGTAAGTGTCATTTTTACCACTTTAACAGGTGCAGCAAAGCTAACAGGAGAGTGAGGGGAGAGCCTGTACATGCCCACACACTCACAAAATAATTCAAATCACCTGTGTGGGTTCACTATGGCTGTAGGGCCTTTTAAATGTGTGATAGTGTTTCACAGCCAGTAAGGTATTCTCATGTGTTTGTGGTTTAAGTTGAGTCAACTGTCTGAACCTCACACACAAATGGCCTCACTGCCTTTACTTTAGTTTGTAATCCAATGTGATATTTTTAAAACTAGGAGATGTTTGGACCTCATTGTGCTGCAAAAAGCATTTAAGTTCTGCAACTATTTTCATTGTCGATTTATCTGTTGATTAATCAGTTAGTTGTTTGGTCTATAAAATGTCAGAAAATGCAGATTAGTGTTTCCCAAAGCCCAAGATGATGTCCTCAAATGTTGTGTTTTGTCCACAACTCAAAGATATTTAGTTTACTGTCATAGAGGAGGAAAGAAACTGGAAAATATTCACATCTAAGAAGCTGGAATCAGAAAAATTTGACTTTTTTTTAATGAAAAAAATTACTCAAACCAATTAATCGATTATCAAAATAACTGGTGATTAATTTAATAGTTGACAACTAACAATAGTTAGTTGTCAATTAGTAAACTATTGTCAGCCCTAAAGCATTTGGTCAAATACTACTCTGATGGACTGAAGCAGGAACTACACAGGTGATTTCAATTAGGTGCCTGATTAGAGCTCTTCTCAGGCCAGTGTGGGCGTGTACACTGTGCATGATTGACATCTCCCTCCAACTCTCCTGTTGTACCTGTTATGGCCACTTTTGGTCCACAAACCAATGGGTGACGTCACAGTGACTACGTCCACTTCCTATATACAGTCTATGGTGTTCAGAGCCTTTAAATCTTTATCATTCATATAGACACAGCAGACATTTTGACATGTCATAGCAGGAAATACAAGGACCTGCCCTAAGTGGATTGTAACCATCATTCATGCTATTAAATAAAGCTGTACTTTTCCTACTATGACATGTCAAAATGTGTGCTGTGAAAAAGGTCTATTAGTACGCAGCTTACCTACAGTATGTGATTCCCAGCATAGCTCCACCCTACTTCAACCTGAGCGGAGGTGTTATCAGAATAACTGAAAACATCTGTGAAGGTAAAAAGTCTTATATTAAACACAACAGCTTAAATTGAGAAAATAAACAGGTCACCACTTAGAGAATATCAGGCCAGGTTTAATTAAAGACTCTCACATAAGAAATACAGGTAAAATTTATATCTGCAATCTGTCATAGTAGTCAACATCAACTCATTTGAGCCGTGTCTTTATAGGCTCCTATAATAACTGCAAGTAATATAAAAAACATCTGTCCACCTTAAAGCACAACAGAACATATCAGATTATTTCTCCAGAAACAGAATTCAGCATCTTTCAGTAACATAATCATCAAATATCCTGTTTCCTGCCATTCGATCAATCGGATGCATAATTATGTGAATAAATCCCAAAGTTTTTGACACTTAATCCCTGATGTAGGATAGAATTTAACAGTGATTTTCAAATTATAGTGAAGTAATCAAAGATGGGGCAGAGGGGAGAGAGATAGCGACCCACTGCTGCTTTGTTTTGCGTAATCAATTGGATAGCAAAATGTGACGACAAAACATCGGAGAAATCCAATTGGTCTTTTTCCATTTCATCTGTAACCCACCAAGACAGCATTGTTCAAAGAACAACACACTTGTTTAGGGACAATCATTTTTTTTAAAATGTCTCGTCATATACAGATGATCAGAAAGAATATACTGTATGGCAGTTTGGTATGAAAAATATGATGAAAATGAGTAAATGAAATGTGTATTCCTAACCGATGTGTGTAATCTCTAACAAATGCCTTTAAAAACAGGAGTAACAGGATGTATCACATGCAGCGCGGGGGCAGAGGAGACGAGGGCACTCGTGTTGAAATCTAATTATTTCTGTGCGTCAATCTACCTTCATCCGTTTCAACACCTGCGAGAGAGAAAATATAATGAGTGTACTTCCAAAGAGAGGCCGCACACTAATAACTGATGGAGTTACTGTATACAAACAAGGTCTCTGGAGACAGGTTGCCAGTTAGTTAGGAGCTTGGCTGCTAAAAAGTTGAGTTTATATAATTAAATTGGATAATTCCCATCAGTTATGACTATGTAGCTTCCCTCTGTACCACACCAGTATACAGCAGGTGCTGGTTTCTCCTCTCCTCAGATAGTCCAGTTTCCCTGTGTAATGCAGGGCAAGTGGAGTACTCTATTTTAAAAAGGGGGTAAGGATAAAGGGCTCTATTTGCCATTAAAAGTCATGCAAACATTGACATGCATTTCAAAAACAAAGTTATTTACATGGATTAAGAAGGAAAGAAAAACTGCAAATCAAAAAAGAAAACTCAGAACAGCGAAAATAAACCCTGCAAATGCCTACATAGAGTGAAAGGGCAAAAACAGATTTTAAAAAGATGTCGTAGTGTTACATATGTTTTCAATACAAATGCATCACAAAGTTGCCTCTGCTCACACTCCTACAGAAAATATAAACCAAACTATTCACTCCCTTTTCCGTATCGCAGGACCACCACCTCAAAATTAGGGTTATTGAATTAAAAACAAGAAGAAAAAAAAGTAAAGTGCTAAAAATGTAATACAAATCAATTAATAAAAGTAACAAAAATAAAACCAAGAAAATATATCAATATTGCTGGGTCTTAAATTCTCGTATCTTCGTCAGTAAACTATACACAAGAGACCTGGATCAAGTAGTATATAAGTGGGCTGCAAGTCATAAGATATTTAAGTACAATGATTTTCCACTAGTGTGGAGTCAGGTATGCTTGGAGATAAAAATCAATACAATTGAAATTAATACAAAAATCACCTTTAAAATTCAATTAAAGAAACTTCCAAATGAACGTTAACTGGGGCCAAGTCCAGCACCTGACTGGACTTCTCACTCTCATGATCACACTGGACTCACAGTATACGTCTGAGTAATGAGTACTTTGGTTTGCCAAACCTTTGATAAACCCTGTTCCTTGTACTGTGATTAAATCTCAGACATCTTAGACCGACTGTCTGTCTCTTCTCTGCTTTCTTACTTTGATCTTAATGAACCAAAAGCATCCCAGCGGGTTTCTTTTGTTGCTTTCGGCGTGAAAGTGAGAAAAAGGCGACGAGTTCACAGAAGAAGAAGGTGTTTGAGATTCATCCTTTGTGGCAGCATAAAAGAGGGCGTTTTTTCAAAACAGTAACCATACCTGAAACAGGTGGGAGGCGACCGTGGTGGAAAGTGACCAATGATGAATGATTGCTTCGATGAGCAGCTTGTCATCGCTATATTTGAGTGAGTTAATACAGTAAAGAACATAACCACAGTAAAGGCAGTTACACACCGACGGCGTTTTTTCGTACGATTAATTTGCACATCTATGGCTCTGTTCAGACCTGGTATTAACATGTGTCCTCAGTGATCGGATCACAAGTGGACAGCTCTAAGTACAGGTGTGAATGCGCTCAAGATGCATTGTGGACGCACTGAGATCTGATCGCTCAGACCACATTCAGAGGTGGTCTGGGCCACATATGGCTACATTCTTTTAGCAGTGTGTACGTGAATGTGTCCTGGGCCACATTAAGGACCGCCTACTCAACTGATGTCCCGCTGGGATCCGCGGGGCTCTGCACTCCTCATGTGAATAAACAAGCAGACGCGAGCGCGATGGAAAAAGCCTCTGTGCTCTACTTTATCCTGTCGGTACAACTGTATTTTATTAAAATTTATCTTATCTAGAGGCTACATAATCTACAGACTATCAGACTAGGCACGCGAAATGCATCATTATCATACTGTCGGAGATGTGTCGGTGTTTTTGTTCCGCTGCTTTGGACGGAGCTTACGGAGCTGACACCCGGCCGCCCGCTAGCTGTCTGTCATCCCCGGCTCTCTGAAGCTTTGTACCCAGCTGTCGCCTGGCAAAAGCGGCGGTGTCGGTGGCACGGAGGTCGCCGGTACAACAACCTTTTATTTTGATGTTAATAAAATGTACCCAAATTCACCAATATGTAGGATATTACTACTGACATTAATGACATATTACGTCACAACGTCTGCTGTATTAGCCGTGTGTTTACTACGCGTTTATTTGCATATAGAGCGGGGAAGTGAGATCCGATCACATGTGGTCACTCAAGACGCATTAGGAGAAGCGTTCTGATGCCAGGTGTGAACAGACGTATTGAAAGCTGTCCACTTGTGTTCAAATCACTCAGGACGCATGATAATACCAGGTCTGAACAGGGCCTATATTTTTTCGAACTGTTGTTTTTGTCGCAAGTACTTTCACACAGATTGCGAATATTACATAGCGAAAAAGCGACAATATTTTTTTTCCAGACCGAGGACGATTTGCTGAGCTTTCGCACCGCGAATAAAGGCATCAATCAATCACGTTGTGCGGCAACGGTTTGAGTTGCGCCTATATTTATGAAACAACAACACGGCTCCATCTGAACCAGAACAAACCTTGAGAGAGGTAGTACCGACCAGATCCACTCCTTCCGTTCTTACCTTTCACAATAAAAGCCCTCGACATATAACATTCGCAGGCGAGTATTTTGCATTTCCGTGTCGTTTATTCCTCACGCCCGTGGTGTGTAACGGCCTTACGTCAGTAAAAACTGATATATTGTATCATCAATGAGCGACTTCAACTTTGTATGTCATGATGCCACAGAAGGATATTATCGTCTGGTCCAAAACCTCAACTGTAGGATCTTCTTTTGCTCCAAAATCTTGTTGTATTGAGAAGGGGGGTGGGGGATATTCGTCATTGGACACCCACCAGGCCCACAACCAGTTTTTAAGGTCCAAACCTGTACTCTGACAATACCAGACCTAGAAGAGTCCACAGACTCTGAGAGTCGGCTTTAGGCGTGGTGCTCGTCACTTCATTCGCTGTGATATTCGTGGATGTCTGTGAATGTCTCGTATGACCTGATCCAAGCTGGGTGGTCCTCAACCCCGTCCAGTATCTGAGAGGCAGCGACCGGCACGATGTCGATGGCGCTGATCCTCTTGAGTGCTGCTGCTTTTCTGTTCAGCCTGACAGTTGGCTGAACTTGTCATCCCATCAGGTGTGAAGCAGTCTGTAACAGCTCGAATGGAAACTGACACAATAGAAAACCAGCAGTACTCTGGTGCCCAGACACTGGATATGTGAGCCTTCTCATGTACAGCACACACATGTTCTTTCTGTTCACTGAATCTAATGTCCGTCAGTAGTTGGTGGTGGTTGTGGACCCAGTAGTTGCTGTACATTCCAGTTTCGTGGGATCTGCAGGTCATCTATGTGCATGTTGTAACTGTAGTTATCTGTGACGTGTTTTTCTAGTCATACAGTTCATCATTCCAGTCATCACAAATCAAAGCCATCTATCAAAAATATAGATCAATATATCTTTAATATATGGCTTTGGCTCATTTTAGAGTCACTCTTGCTAAAAAAAAAAAAAAAAAAAAGCAAAAGTAGGGGCCACAGTGCACAAAGGTGACTCAAACACACCTCAAAGTATTTTTTTTCAGCTTCAGTGTCGCAGCGGTTTCACTGGCTTCTCCACCCAACACAGTTCACTTGAGGAAGACATTCCATCGCCACTGTATGCTGCAGCTGGAAGGATCTCAGTCCAGAGGTTGCGGGTCTGCTATAGGCATAGTGTGCAGGACCTCGTCCAGTAACTGTAGAGCTCTGTGCAGGTGGATCTCGATCCAGCAGGGGGTCTCCTTGATGCTCTGGCGGGGGTAGTCGGGCCCCCAGCCCTTAACAAAACTCATCCTGAGAATACACAGCCTCCGGAGGTCGTCCACCCCGATACCGGCCGCTGCTGACAGACCTGAGAGGACGGTAGGAGAGAAGGTGGCAATCAGGTCAGTGTGATGCTGCATATGTGTCATAAACAATTACTATTCATACTAAGTATGACATAAAATTGAGTATGTGTACGTGAGAAATGCCTGGATGTATACTAGATTAGCAAGGATTTCTGTGTATGAGATGTGAGCTTACTGGATACACTCAACCGCCCCCAAAATGCATTGCGGCTCGTCAGACTGTCCAATGGCAATGTAAACTGAAACTTAGTAAAAAGCTATGTCCTTTAAGAAAAACTAAAACTAAACTGAAACGACATTGCCTGAATATATTGAAAAAATAGTAAAAAATAAATAAAATTGAACCTAAATACATCTGTTTTATATCACTACCGAAAAAAGGAAACAGCGTGAATTTCAATAAAGTAGCGTGAAAATTAAACATTATGGCCATTCCTACAGTTCTCCAACCGTGTATGCAGTACATAAAGATTGAGTATATAGTAAGCGGTGCATTAGTATGTGATTTCCAACACAGCATATGCGTGAATGGGCATCTGTATTAGCAGTTAAGAGTATCTTACTAATAGCTGGAGCTATTCCTCCAACTGATCCAGGTCCAGGTATATTTCCGGCCACGGCGGCTGCTTGGGCTGCAGCTGCTGCTTGAGCCGTAGCAGCCTGCTGTTGCATCTGTCTGTGGCACTGACGGAGGTCAAACACCTGGCGGGAGAGAAGACAATTAGAGCACTGTACATTCAGAAGCAATTAGTCCCCACGCACAGGAGAAATGTAAATAACTTTTACATGACTTTGAACTGTATGGAACCAACGTAAAGGGCAGAATGTCTGAGGAGAGGTTTGGAGCTTGCAAATAACATTTTATGAAACATCCACCCTGAGATATGTCCTCTTTTTTACAGTGCAATGACCCGTGTGCTTACCTTGATGTAAGCGCTGGGGTAGATTTTGTGGACAGCGTCTCCAGGGGCTCGGCCCGCCTCTCTGTCCAGGTAGTAACTCTGAACAAAGACTGCGTGGTCACTGAGGCATCGCACCCACACATCGCCTTCGCCCTTACACTCCAGCTGAACCCCTTTGCCGATGTGAAGCCTTGGAGAGAGGAAAGAGGACAGGAGGGGGAATAAAGGAAACAGGGAAAGAATACGAGTTATGATTGTGCCAAAATATGTTTCACGTCACAGTTGCCCTAAATGTTTGTCACATCCTGTGCATTGTTGTGAACATGCCGGTAGAATAACAAATAAAAGGGCTCCTCATGAAACGTACAGCGTCACAAGTGGTAAAAAGAAGATCCACGCGGTATTTTTGGCTGGATCGCAGAGGGCCAGCCCTACATACGCAAAAGTCTGCCACTGAGTGACTGAGTGATGAACTTACACGATTGGTCGGCCGAGTGTTGGAGTTTCCTAATTGGCCGTTGCTCTATCAAAACGAAAAGGCGGAGAACAGCCCGTTATGAGAATGAGCCCGTCCAGCGCAACACGTCCGGCTCACGAAACTTGGACTAAGCTGTCAAACTAGGCGATCTAGTTCTAAAATGAGACGAGATTCAGCTGTGGCATAGCCTATTTCTTACATCTTAAAATGTTTTCAGAAGTAAATTTTGGTGCATTGTTTAGACGAAATAACAGAACGTTTATGAGCAGGCCGCCACGTTGTTTCCCGTTTGAAACGGCAAGCAGAAAACCAGGGACCAATCAGGTGCATTCTACATACGGTACGTCACCGCTTGAACGGCCAGTTGAGTGGAGCAGCGCGTCTTCTAGTGTCCTCGCCGGATCTGGTGGACATGCACCGCTGGATTTAACATTAACATGACCACTGACTATTTGTGTAACAATTCAGCCAGTAAGTCACAGACTGACCGTACACGGTCCAGACATATACTAGGTTTTCACAGAGTCTTATTAAATAAACAGGAAGGAATGAAAGGAACGAAAAGTAAAGAAGGTGTTGTTGTGTTATCTTGGATCAACATGTGCCTCTGAGCTTTCAACTCATTTGTTGATGGTACTATATTATAGTACGGTGTCTCAAATGTGGAGATATACAGTTAATCTTCAACCAAAACACAGATATGGAAATGCATTTATTATTGGGATATTTATATCCGCATCAACGTACATCTAAATATACCATCAATGACAAAATGTCACATGTTATTTGCTTTTATTATAGAAGCTTGTTTCTGGTTCAAATGTTAAAAAAAAAAAGAAGCTCTATTTCTCTATTTTAAAATGCTATATTATTTCAGAGAGTACATTAACAGTAAGGTTTTAACTATTTTACTCTAAATATTGAGGGTCATTGGGTCCCCTGCTTACCTTGCTCTCTCAATAGCCTCAGTGCGATGTACGTTGCTGAGCTGGCCCAAACAGAAGCGGTCTCCTCCTGACGGGTCGACGTAGCCATCCACCGTCACGACTGGGCAAGAGGAGGGAACCTTAAACGTCTCCCCGACCTGAACGTCCATCTCGAAATAGGCAATGGAGCACCAGTAGTCAGGAGCTGAAACAGAGGAGACAACCTGATGTCAGTGTTTTGAAGTCATGAATGGAAAATGCTCCTCGTCAAGGTAATATTAAACTTTTGTTTTCAAGTTATAGATATGAGATGAAGACAACCAAGCAACATTTTCATTTGATAAATGACTGAAACCATCATTCAACAGTGATATTTTGAATCAATTTGTTTAACTTAAATAATTTCAACACTAAAAACAACAGTATTTTTGATTAACTGACATAACTTGTAAATTTGCCATTATGACAATCAAAAGTTGACACAGAGGCAATCAAACTGAGCATATCAACGTGGCTTTATATCTAATCTAGTCTCACACTTTTAGAAGCAGTTGAAAGGGGGCAACACTGCCTTTAACCCAGATGACAGCCAAAAAGGGCTTAAAAGTACTCTGTGAATAAAATTTTGGGCAAAAAATGTGCAATGAAAGATGTACTGTTCACTCAGTTTTCTAATATAACAGATCTAAATGCTCTGTCCGGGGTTGATGTACTTGTGGATTGTGTGTTCTGACCTGGATGATTGGATATAGGAGGCTGAAAGGCGAGCTCATTATGTACCGGCCCTGAGAGAAACACAGAGAGAGTAATGGCAGCGATCACAAACTTTGCAAAAAATTTAATTCAAGTATGCAATTTTGTCCGTGGATGAAGTTACAGCTGTGGTGACAGCGTGTACTTACAGTAGTGCGTCGGATGTGGCATAGGAGGGTGGTGCTGTAGATGGCCGTTGGTGTGGTGGGGTATGTTGGGGGTGAAGCTGTTCCTAGACCAGGTTGAGCTGACGCCTGAGGAGAAAAGGAGAACCGAAGTCAGAGATCCACAGATGGACCGGTAAAAAGTACACAAATCTGCTGCTGATGCAATAATTCACAAAACAGAAGCAGAAAATGTCTTAAATATGAATGATTTCAAAACCATTCTCTTTCTGAACTGTCAATTACAAACCAGGGTTATTATAGTAAACTATAATGAAAAGAAGCAAGGAAAAATATTTTCAGTAAACTGAAACTTAATAAAAAAGATATACTTAAAGATAAAATAAAACTACTAAAACCAAAATGAAACGATATTGCCTGGGTAATAAACGAAAAAAATAAAATAAAATTGAGCCTAAATTCATTTCAGTTTTAGTTTTTTTTTTTAGCTATAATGTATCCCTACCGAAAAAAGGAAACATCATGAATGTCCATCAACTCTCGTGACATTGAACAACAGAAATTGAACGGACTTGAAATTCCAGCAGATGGCACTATGCCGCAATTGTTTCACTCAAGTAGCGCAAAGATGAAACATTAAACATTATGGCCATTCATATACAGTTCTCCAACCATGTATTTTGTATGTATATGTAGCTACATACTTCTGTGGTATTATACCTGGCCCTGACAAAAACAAACTAAAACTACTGTAAAACTAAATATATAAAAACTAAACTAAAACTAGCAAAACACTCCGAAAACTAAAACTAAACTAAAATGAAATCGAACAGTAAAAAATTTAAATAAAAACGAATTGAAAATTCAAAACTATTAGAACCTTATTACTGACACAGACATGAGGACAAACAAGTACACACACGGGGATATTTTACAACTGTATCTTACTGCCTGATCCAGCAGCAATGGCGGGGAAGGATGATGTTGAGGCAGAGGTGGAGGCCTCGGCGGGCGGGAGCAGGTTTGGGGTTGCAAATGGTTCAGAGGGGGCCGGGCGGCCGGCGGATGGGGGGTGCTGGATGGTCTGGAGGGAGTGCCCTCCGTCGATTGAGGGAAGACTCTGTGGTCCATCAAAATCGTACTCATCCTTAACCATCAGTGCAGAGCTGGGACCGGTTGTCAGTGTCAGTCCTGATAAGTCTGTGGACCAAGGAAAAGGATGAAGAGGTGGAACAGGTTACTGACAATGTCGACTTCTTATCTGCAGTGCTACAAAATAATCCCTTGTGATACAGACCAACTCAAAAAAAAGGCATCTACAACAAAGGGAATAACTAAACAGGCACATGCACAATGCAATGCCACTTAGGATGTTTTCACATATGGTCCTTTTTAAACGAATCAAACTCATTCCTCTTAAAGTGTACCAAAATGTGGACCAACAGAAAGAGGACTCGAAAGAGGATTAATTTCTCTTTCTGGTCCACTTAAGCTCTGATGGGGCCTCAGTCCTCTTTCTGTTCACACTATAGTTTCTCTGGAGCTCAGACCCACATAGTTTTTTTCTTTTTACTTGAACGCGGCACTTGCTGTGCGGTCCTAATGAAATAAATTCATTAAGCCCATAAACGTCCGTGTGGCGTATATGGAACGGTCCGTTACACCACTATTCGATAGTGAGATTACACCGTTAGCCTCGACCCCGACGGTACATACGGTAGGCTACCTGCGGTACTGTAGAAAAACGAGTACCGTCACATCTTCATGGCATCGACTTGGTACCGCAGTATCAGTTCCCGTGACATCCCTAAAGCGAACGTGGAGCGCTTCGTGTTCACAATGCACAGGTTACACGAAAAGCAACGCAGACTTGAAGCGAACCGTACTCGGACCACCTCCAGAAAAGGTCTCAGTATGATTCGTTTCAGAGGGGTCTGAGTTCTTTTGGAGTGTTCACATATGCGCAAAAAATGCTGACTAATCGAGTTCGTTTGGAGGGCTGAAAGGGACCATGTGTGAAAACACCCTTAGACTTCAAGGAAAGTCACATTAGTTGAATGATTTTAGGTAAAGTTAAAGGATCGCACCAGTAATTCTGCATGTTTTAGCCCTTAATCCAACTGTGTTGCTGACTTATTGTTAAAACAGTGTTTACATTGATTTCCTCCTTTAAAGGCAACTTTTGCTCTCAGTTCTCTTGAGTTTGCTATAATAGAGAACTGACACTGAATTTCTTTTAGTTATGTTAAGTTTTAACAGGTTCTACTGAACCCCGTATACATTTGACGAGATTTTAAAAACACTAACAAAGTTAACTAACTGAAAACCTCCCTGTTACTCACCTATGCCAGGAGACACCACTCTCTCATAGTGATAGGGGTTGACACACACATTGTCACACTTGAGGTCAAAGGCAAACTGGCAGTATTTGACGTGCTTCAGTTCATTCTTATGCAGGTCAGGCCACCGCCACAGCCGGGCATAGATTACATGAGGGAAGCCTTTACGTCCAGCCACCTGGGAACAACAACAACAACAGAAAGAAAGAATACAGGAAAACAGGATTAACAACTTCGGTCTAATGCTGAGAGATTTCCTGACTCTTCTCACGTTTTAGCTTAATCATTTTCCAGAACTTAATCATTTTTGCGCTAAATTAATAACTATTCCATTTTATAATCACGGCTTGCAATGTTTATATTGGCAGGCTTCTCATCTCACATGTTGGAAGGATGTTGTTAGAGCTGAAACAGTAAACCAGAAAACTATTTTGCTGTCGTTTTGCAAACACAAAGGCTAAATGTTTAGTGGTTCCAGCTTCCCAATTGTGAAGATTTGATGCTTTTCCTTGGCATATATGATACTAAATTGAATATCATTGGCTTTTGGACTGTTAGTTGGAAGAATCAAGCAATATGAAGATGTCTTCATGGGCTCTCGTAAATTATAAAACAGGCATTTTTCACTATTTTCTGACAAAAATAATATGCAGATTAATCTGTACTAAAATAGTCATTAGTTTGCAGACCTAGATGTTATAACTGATTGTCATGGGCTTTATTTTAATTCATGAAACAAAAAAATTGTAATGAGGCTAAATAATATTTGATGTTTTTGTTTAAATGTAACTTAATTGATAAGAAATTGAATCTGGTGCCTGGATAGTTTATTCTAGGTTACTAGAATCTCCAAACATTAATGTTTATTAATGATGTATTATTTACCTGTTGTCAATACTAATCAACAACAATGTGTGAAATCATATTCATATCCCTGTGTGTATTAAATGAATGATCCAGATAACTGTATGGCCCTACCTGCAGCCGTCCATCCAGTGTCCTCTGAATGGTCACACACTTGCTGGGATGGGCCCCATTGGTGGTGATCGCTGTGATGAGGGAGTCGAGCTCGTCTTTCTTCTCCTTCAACTTTTTCACCAGGCTCTCGATGGCCCGCTTGGCAAACGTCTCGCTCTCACCACCCTGTCTGTGACACATCAGGCTGTGCACAATGCTCAGGCAGGCATCGTTGCTGGTAGGCGTGTTGGTGATGGACATCTTGACTTCTGTGTCCGACTGCACTTTCTGACAATATATGTATGTTTTTGACACAGTTTCACTTAATCAGGAAGCCGGAGCAGAGACAATTCAGCTGTAGTTGAGGCAGATGTGTGACCACAAACCTCTCAGCATCAGGAGGAACAACGACAAGATCTGAAAAAAGAGAACAACATGCAAATTTTCGATCAAGCTGTTTAAGAGAGGTGTTGATTCAACTGTATGGTCGTTTAGGAGGATATAGTTTGTGGTGCTTTTAGGGCTGCACAATTAATCGAATATTAATCGCGATCACAATATTGGCTTCCCACCATTAAATGAACATGATCGCCTGCGATATTGAGGTTTAAAATGCACGTTCTGCTCATAGAAAACTCTGCTGCATATCAAATCAAGCGCTTCCTAAAATAACAGCTAGCCAACAGCCGGTGATCGAGATGTTTTGGCTTCACTTTTGGGTACAGATATTATCTATGACCAATGTGTTTATGAATAAATTGAGAGCATAAAATTGTTTATCTAGCTCTTAATGTTGCTAATTTTGCTCTGGAAGTGCACCAGATTGAAGCATTCAACTTTAAAATGCAGCTAACAAAAGGGTAGGGTGAATATTCCTGTATTTTTTCATATTGCAATATATATATAGCAGAAAAAAGCAGATTTTTTTCAACATCGTGCAGCCCTAATTTGTACATTAGCAGGAATGTAGCACAGCATGGAAGTGAAAGCAGTGTTCCGTTTATTTTAACGTGAAAGTGCAGTAAAAATATGTTGTTGCTATAATCAATGAATAATCGTGATCTCAATATTGATTAATATAATCGTGCAGCTCACAGCGTACTGTAGAGTTGTATAGCGTTATACAGAGAGCACTTTCTAATATTCTGTCCAATATTAAACAAAAACTGAACATTGTAACCTCCATGACAGACTGCATTGATTCAGGTATGTATTGCTATGTATTATGTATTAGATGGCATAAGTTATAGCCAGGTGTGATTCATCTAATAAACAGGCAATTGAGTGTAGAACTGACCAAGAAAGGTCTTTCAAATATAGGCTGTCTCCTATCCTCTGTCTTTTTTTCTTTTGAGTTAATGCCATGTTGCTATTGTGCTGTAATGTTGAGCAAATCCGGATGACAGATTAACTTTCTACCGATCAACACACTGTTTGGATGTGTGTGGCAGGCAGGAGGCAGCACAAACTATAACCTTAAAACCAAGTTTTTTAGCAGTATAATAATAATGCTAGCTCACAAACGACATAATGGCCTCACGAAGAAGAAATGATCAGATTTACATTTTAGTTTATAAAACCCTGGAGCAGGTTCTGGGATATAAATAAGTGTTAAGTTGTTGTTGTTGTCCTCGCTTGCCTCCTGTAGCTGTTAGCGGCGCCGCTCTGGCTGCTGTCAGTCCGGGGAAGATACTGCGTACGGACACAACTAACCGGAAGTAAGCACAGTCTGGACTTCAAAATAAAGGTGATACTTTTTAAAAGCTAAAAGATATGACCCTTATTAGGTGGTTTAGGAATATGGAAATGAACTAATGGCAAGTATTTAAGACTAAACCTATAAACTGCAGGCTGCCAGAGCTCTCAAATGGTCTAACACCATGACATCAGATGACTTGTGAAAATGTTTACTGTTTTATTAGTTTAATTTTAGTCTGAGATGGTGAATTAATTAACTTGTTATGCCCCGATACGTATAATTTAGAGGCGCATTACTCACAATGCATTTTAAGCATATCTGCTTGCCACTAATTTTGTCAAGATTCAAGATGTTTATTGTCACGCCGGTTATACAGGTACAATCGTGTGAAATACTTTTTGCTGGGAAGCTCCATTGAGAAAGAAACAGTAAGTTAAGTAGCAAAGAATAACATAATAAAATAAAGTAAAAATAAAATAAAATAATAGTGTATTTACAATAACATACAGTATAATAATATGAAATATGGTGTATGGTAAACATATACAAGTATTGCACAGGCATTTTTGTTTTTTATATTGCACAGAGGTATGTATTGAGTATTGCACTTTTTTTTTTTTTAATATGTGTATATGTATATTTAATATGTGTTCAATATGTGTTGTAAAATGTATTTTAATGCTCTATCAGATATTGTCAGCTGCTACTATGTGGATTACTACTCGAGTATGGTTTTACTCTGAAGAACCCTCACCGGAAATACCCCGTTTTTATTAAAACAACTTGCCATCGGATTGGTTAGCTACCTGCTACCAAAAGCATCAGCTAGCACCGATGATTGTTGATAGCAAAACTGGCTAAAGTAGCTTAGCTACTGTGAGGTTAGCAGGCATGTTTGTTTATTAAGCCGCAGCACACGGATTTGCTGACCGCTTAGTTCGATAAGTGGCGACACAACAATGCAATGTAACAATGAAAAATATTGGTTGGCGAGTGATCGCTTTGTAGTTTATAAGTGAAAGCGAATTAAAGCTATGTGAATAGCGTTAGCACTGTGAGCTACCTGGAGTTAGCCTGTGTGGCAGCCAGCAGGAGAAGCTCTGCCTCTGTCCCGGGTTACCGAGCCGACGGGGCCAGCGGTGCGGTGTGCAGGTCCCGTGTGTCTCCTCTTCACCAGCTGTTTACAGAAACATGGTGAGTAAAAGTCCTTGTACGCGAGCCGCAGCTTTACATCCTCAAATCTCAGATTCCGTGTCGATTCTCTCGAGCCACTTCACGCTCTTCTCACACTATTCCTTCAATAGCGCGTTGCGCATGCGCAACATGAAGTGTTCATATTTAACTACTTAATGATATTATTAGATTATAAATAGTATTATATAGTACTATTATTACAGCACGAGCTGATATTAGGCGAATATAACGAATATATATTTTGATAAGGATAATTATATCAGTAATTAATTTATATTTCTATATGACAGAGATGAAAGGTAATAATTATAGTTAAACAAGTTTAGGAAAAATAACTTAGATTCTATGTTTAGCTCAATAAGGACGCTGGTTACTTATTAATGAATGAGTTATGGAGAAGGGGTGGGATTAAATAAGTTTGTACATCTTCTCACTCCTTTTCGAATATGTAAACCAAGGCAAGTGTTTGACGACTTCTTTTGCTTATGATTTTCATTGTATGTGGATACTGCTTTTTTTTCTGGCAGTCCACTTGTTGTATGATGATTCTCTTCTTTTTTTTAAATTATTATTATTATTTTACATGTTCGAAATAAAATTTGAAATGAAACAAAATGTAACCACTAAGCACATTGCTTCAACTGTATCTACTTTTATTTCTACTACTCCATCTACAGTTATGGTAACTAATATTATAACTGTTGCAACTTATTTTGATTGTGAGAATCTGCTATTTTTTATGCTGTTGTAAGAATATGGTATGAAGAGCAAGACAATCAAAGAAAGGATAACCAGTGAAAAAAACAAACAATGATAGATAGATAGTTAACTAAAAATTATAATTGTAAAACAGTAAGACTGTGGACACTAGAGTACTTTGTAACATACACAATGTAACATCCAGGCTATTACATCAAGATGTCTTTACAACCACACACCTAGGCCTGTATATTATCTGTCCACATTAACATCAGTATATTGTTTCTAGTTTTCTAGGGTTCAAGGTTCTTTATTTGTCATTTCCAGCAAAGCAGTCATTGGCAATGAGGGGCTTAAATATAAACACAAGTAAATATAAAATAGTAATGTAAATGTAAATTTGTAATTTTATCGAAGACAGTATTTCAGATGGGAAAACTGAATGTAAACAGGATGTAGTATGTATATGCATGATTAGAAGTAATATATGTACACAGAGGTGTAAACAGGAATGTAGTAATAATGAGAAGTAAAATATATACACAGGTGTAAACAGGAATGTAGTATGTACAGAGAAGTAATACATATTAATATATATATACACAGAGGTGTAACAGATGGTAAAACAGTATGTAAAGTATGTTAAGGTAAATAAAGGTAAAGTAAGTGAGTAAGCTATTATTCAGGCTATCCATTGACAGACTTTATACTGGTAATATCAACGTTTGAGAAGATTACAATAAAACCATGCAGGTAGGACAAAATATTTTCTAATAGCATATAAACAACTGTAAACATGCTGACAGCAGAGGGAAATGTTTCCAGATTCAGTTTAATAAACGTATAATTTAAATGGTATAAAATGACAAGACAGTTTTATTTTACCTGCAAACACCACAGCTGCTCATTTTATATTTTATTTTCTCCTCTGCTGTTAATGAGGTGCTAATTAGTGAAGTGAAATCAGCTGTTGTGATGTTTAGTTGGAATCAAAAGTGGACGTTGTTTATCCTCAATTTGCCTCTTTCATTATATCCTCTCTACATTAATCTCTCTCTCTCTCTTTCTCTCTCTCTCTCACTCTCTCTCTCTCTCTCTCTCTCTCTCTCTCTCTTTCTCTCTCTCTCTCTCTCTCTCTCTCTCTCTCTCTCTCTCACACACGTACACACACACGTACACACACACACACACACACACACACACACACACACACACACACACACACACACACACTTTAAATGCCCCACTGGTTACCAATTTGTCCCAATTACAGATGTGAATATTACCCACTGACAAGCCGCACAATGATGATTAATTATCAGCTTTGGTGGCTAATGTACTTGGCATGCTCCCATAATTTGACTTTAATTGTCTATCATCTCTCTTTCTCTTTGTTTCTCTTTCTCACCTCCATCCTCGTTTAACTCTCTGTTCTCTGTTTCTTTCTTTCAAATAAATAAGGAAGTTGAGAAGGCAATAATTTTCTTTTGATTGTTTGTGTCTTATTTTCCTCTTCACTTGTCAGTTGCCCTGTATTGCCATTTCTCTTGTGACAGAGCAGCACAAAGAGATAAATAAGAAAGAGGCAGAATTAACAATATTGATGAACCACATAAGGGAGGGGGGTCACATTGAGTGAGAATGTATCACTGTCACATTGTTTTGCACAAACATATAGATGAAGGGCATCATGGGACACTTTATTGTGGAATACTTACCCAGTTGACATCCACTTGTAGTGTAGTTTCCTAGACTGACCAGCAGAGTGCAGTAAACACCAGCCTATAAACTCTGCTCTTCACTGGTGTCCTCTGAGCAGGACCTGGAGATCAGAGGGTGTGATCATTTTGTGAGTTTTATGCTTAACTTGTTGAGAAAAATATTGGAATTAATATTCATCAAATTCAGTTCAGTTGTCACAGAAGTGAATCAAATATTTACAAAAAGTAACGTACTGAATGAGTGTGAGGCAATAGAATATATAAGGAAAGCAAGCAAACACAAATTACGGGACTGGATCCATTCTGTGGGTGTCAAAACATATTATATCAATTATAAACTTAATTCAAACATTCAGTGCTCTCATGTGTTGATAATAACCCCTTTTACAAAAATAGAGTTTTTTACACCATATAAACATTTGATTTGATTATTATTGTGTCATGCATCAATGAGATATGCCCAGCCCAAACAAGCTTATAAGACACCATTATTTAAAAAATAAATAAAGAAAAGACAAAGGTAGGAACCAGATCAGCAACTAGAGGTGCACCGGTCCAACTTTTTAAGTCCCAATACCGATAAAGATACGTGGGCTTTGGGTATCGGCCAATACTGAGTACCGATTTTATACCAATGTTTAACTAATAAGCTGTACGCCTCACTGTGTGGAAGTCACTGGAAAACAATGTTTAAGTCAACATCAGGCTTGACTGAAACATTGTTTTTTTAACTTTGTAAAACAAAATGTAACAAATAAATGCACATTTTTATTTTATTTATGCAAATTACATTTTTATTTATGATTGAAATAATAAATCATACACCAGCAACTTGGTAAAAAATCTTCAAAATTAACAGAATATATATTTATTATTAAAATAATAAATCGTACACCAGCAACTTGGTTAAAAAACTTCAAAATTAACACAATTTTTATTCATTATTAAAATAATTAATGGTACACCAGTAACTTGTTAAAAAATCTTCAAAATTAACAGGAATTACAGTTCAAGTGTGCAGTAAGAAATCGGTCAAAATGTATGTATAATGTACATAGTTTATAAACATAGAATAGAATTGAATAGATCGGATCCATTGTCACCGATACCCGATCCAGCTATTTGAGTCAGTATCGGCCTGATATCCGATCCAGTATCGGTATCGGTGCATCCCTATAGCAACATAAATTACAATAATACTAAACAAATAGACCATCCTGATGTTTTTCCAAGCTTGAGAAACAAAAGTAGACAACTTATACGCCTTCAAATTAAATAGCCATTCCATTATGTCATCGTCCGTGCACCAAAACATTTCTGGATTTTGAACAGACATTTCATTTAATATAGAAATTCTTAACTCATCATAGTTTGGACAATACAAAAGAAAATGTGATTCATTTTCAACTTTTCCTAATTCGCATAATTCACACAACCTGTTGTCCTTCTGGATGTTTTTAAATCTGCCAACTTCAAGGGCCAGAAGAAGGATTCCTGTTCTTAACTGTGCAACTAAAGACCTTTGACTTCTTGATAAGTTTGCTATAACATAAGATTCAGCGCCATAATTGTGCTTGATTTGAATATATGCTTGTAATTTTAGTTTTAACAATATATCTTTCAACCATTTTTCCTTCAAATCTAGCAAGTAACTTTCTTCTAATTGTGTTCATGCTGCATGATAAATTATTACTATACATATATTGTAATTCAGCATCCTCAAAAACAGCATGAAGCAACATGCTGTAATCTACATACATTGGGATGTCCAGCAGACATTTTCAGGAAAAGCTTCTATTGAAAATTGACAGTAAAATATAAAATGCATTTCGCTCTCAACCTCATCCAACTCACAATTTCTGTCTCGTCCTCTGAATAAATCTGTAGGCTACTAGCAATATATTGGTTACATTGCTTTAAAGTTTAAACTCTAAGTTAGCTTCATGAGTCCAAGTCAAATAAAACCCAAACAACATGGCCTTCAAGATAAAATATATACACTTGAAAGACTAACTTTTTGGAGCTACTATAGAACTTCACCCAACGTTTATGGCATGTTAATGTTGACTGGTGTTTTGCAGTCTTTCCTCCCAGATAATACTCAGTTGTTGCACTTCCATATTATATTCACTTAATGCTTTAACCTTGAGGTAGTTTTAAATCCATGTAAAACTGGAATGAATGGCTCTACTTCCTGGTAATAGCCCTACAAATTGGATTTCACTCTTTTTAGCTCCCAGCGTGCTTAAAGAATGAGCGTCATAGGAGGCTGCTGCAATCATTTATTTAGCTCGAATTGATCATGAAGCGAAATGCGTCTGTTGTCCTCATGACTGCCATTCATTCTGCATTAGATGCAGTGGATGTAATATTGCAGATGTTTGTCTGGCAGTAACCACAGCTTTCATTAGCACCATCTGAATACCGCGAGAAAAGAAACAGGAAATTACACTTTAAATGGGAAGTTTGTCTTATTTCTCACATGGCTGACAGAAAATTACTGAGTAAATATCTGCCGTTGCCAGGTAATACTGACACTTTCAAAGCAGTTTATGGTTGTACTGCAGTTTAATGACTGTGGAGCAGCTGGCAGATAATGGATTAGGACTTGATCACAACAGCACATGTTTGGAAACAATGATTTTCACAGCACAAAGTGAGACGCTGTGGTTGGTTGAAGCTGATTTTCTTCAGGGTCTGCACAGATGATGCTGAGGTTGATCAGACCGTTATACATCACCTTGACAACCATCCCTCAGAGGCAAGACACATGGCTGCTGTGTGTGTGTGTGTGTGTGTGTATTAATGAGTGTGTGGGCCTCTCTCTGTTCATCCATCAACAGAGTCACAAACCTAAATACAAATGGACAAGCAAGGAGAGGAGCTTTAGGGATGTGACTATCTCTGTGTCAGACTCTGCTGAGCAAAAAACACACAGCATAAAGTGACGGCAGCTTTCCAACTTAACACACCGGGTCACCCGCTTATAACCTCCTCACCGCTCCTCCTTCTTTTTCTATTTCCTCTCAATTCTCAAATCTTACCACCCTTCTTTTTCCTCCCCCATCTCTTCTTCTCCATCCGTTACCTCCTTTTTGCTTCACTTTTCATCCGTTCTTCCCTTCTGTCCTCGCAATCTCAAAATGAAAATACTGAGATTTGTTGCCCCTTAGTTACTGTTGCAACGCCTATCAAGGTTTCCGTTCTCACACAGCACATTATGCAGGTTACACTGATAATAAATGGGGGGCAGATTTGCCACTTGAAATTCTTAGTTGGCTACTTTTTCAAACAATGGGTCTTTGATTTCAGACGGAAGTAGACAAAAATATGCTTCTCATTTCTAGCCGGTGACCAGTGGTTGAAGAAGTATAGAGATCCTTTACTTCAGTAAAAGTACTAATACCACACTGTGAAAACACTCCACTACAGGTAAAAGTCCTGTATTCAAAATCTAAATAAAATTATGTAAGTATTATCAGCTAAATATATTTAAAGTACTAAAAGTAAAAGTATTGATAGAGCATTAAAATATTCCCTGTTAGTGTTTTACTATTATGATGTTTCTGGAATAATATTACTGCTGCATTAATGTGTATGTTGCATTTTAACTCCTTTATATTCTGTTGGGTAGTTGAATCTACAGCAATGCATCATCTTCTATAAGGTCATCATATGTTTGTAGCGTCACTGTCCTGTGAGATCCACGTATCTCTAAAAAGTCAACTTTTCATGATGTCAGAAAAACAGCCCAGTTTTCAGCTTTGGGACGATGCATTTTCCAGCTGATCCGAGAGGCATTTTAAAGAGTTTATTTAGCTTAAGAAGGAGGAGGATTTTGTCAAGACATACAGGAACACTTCATCCTACAGTTTTTTAAAAACATTCAACATCAACACATCTGGAGATACGTGGTTTTCCCTGGACATGAAGGGGATGAAAAACTGTAATCTGTAACGTAACTAAAGCTGTCAGATAAATGTGGAGTAAAAAGTACAATATATACCTCTGAGATGTGGTGAAGTAGAAGTATAAAGTAGCATGGAATTGAAATACTCAAGTAAAGTACAAGTAATTCAAATTTGTACTTAAGTACAGTACTTGAGTAAATGTACTTAGTTACATTCCACCACTGCTGCTTTTGTCGGCAGTTGTATCTCATTGGGCTCACGTTAGCTTCATGAGTTGTTGAAAACACAGTCTCCGGCTGACTTTTTAATGTTCCAAGCTGACTTGTTTTACAATGAAAACCTTGTGAAATGGATTGCCACAGAATTTAACCACAGACATTCATGGTCCCCAGATGATGAATCCTAATCACTACTATCATCATCATCAGGTCAAAATGTCACTTTGTCACAACACTTTTGTTTATCACCAAATACTTGCAAACTATTTGTCTGTTTTGCTTCTTCAATAACACATGTTGAATTTGTAAATCGGTATACTAACTCATTCAATTTTTATTTAGAAACAAAAACAAAAAACTGCAACAAATTTGCATACTTTGCTAATGTCTGTAGTATGTTATTCTATGTTTATATTTCATAGTGTATTCTAATATATTCTCTATATTGTGTATTCTATATATATTCTATAGATATATATATCTAGTGTTGATATGTATTTTTGCTGTGTATTTACTGTTCCTGTGCAATAAGATGTGTTAGCATTTTGCTCACAGTACTGCTTTGTGTTAGTACAGCCACATAGAGCCACTATGGCTGTAAACTCGTAGGCTTGTTAAACATTATGTTTCATTTTTCAGCTTACCCAACACATTCTCACCCCAACTCGTCACATACTGACGCTTTGTCAGACCCCTCTGCGTCACTTCACGGTCGCAGTAAACACGTGCTTAACGAACCCTCGGCGTCACTTGTTCTGTCGCACTTAACACACGCTTAATGTTGTGATTAGAGTAAATAAAACCACTTAGGTTTAGGAAAAAACAACATGGTTTGGCTTAAAATTACTACGTATTTACAGTGCAAATGTGACTGGACGTTGTGAACACGGGACACGAATGATCAGCTGATTGTAAAGTGAAAGTGAAATGTAAGGCACGGGACACGAACAGCGGTCTCCTGGATGAAGCCTTGTGTTTGGACCCATCCACCTCCCTCCGCCCAGCCTTCGTGTCTCTTTCGCTCTTTAAACTACGTCACCACTAGGGATGCACCGATCCAACTTTTCAGTCTTGATACCGATAGCGATACCTGGGCTTCGGGTATCGGTCGATATCGAGTACCGTAGTATCCGACACCAGTTTTTAATTGATTCATTTAATTAAGCTGTCTGCCTAACTGTGTGGAAGTGACTGGGATCATTCTTTTATGTGTAAGGCAACATCAGGCTTGACCTAAACACTGCTTTCTTAACACAATTCAAGTGTAAACCTTTTTAATGCAACAACAAATTGGTCAAAAAATAAGGAGGAATTAAAATACCAGTATATAATGTATATATAGTATATAAACATAGAACTGAATTAAATAGATCGGCCCCATTGTCGCCAATATCAGATCCAGCTATTTGAGTCAGTATCGGCCCGATATACGATCCGGTATCGGTATCGGTGCATCTCTAGTCTCCACAGCACCTCCCTGAGCGTTTACTGTTGCCGCGGATGGGTTTACATTGCAGTTAATGGAAAGCCCGGTGCGTCTCATACCACCGAGTGAGGGGACCGTGTGGGTCGGTATTTGACGCCCTGGCAATGAGAACGAGCTGGGTTACCAGAGAAAAGGCTTTTTAGGATTAAGACTAACCAATGTGTTTGATTAACGTAAGGCTACCTCAGGTAATGTTTCCATCCATCTACTCATCCAAAAGCTCTCCTCACACCTTCTGCTCCTTCCCCTTTCCTCTCCTCCTTTGAACGCCTTCCTCTGAAGCCTGAGCACATCACAGGAGTGGGGGATGTATTAAATCTGAAATCTTTCCACTTCAGTGGGATTCAGGAAATTGTCTTCCCCGCGGGGAAGTAAATGCAGATGGCGGCATGGATATATGGAAACATGGCGAGATGGATGGAGGAGTAAAATGGGTGGAAGGAGAGATGGATTTAGGGAGGGAGAGTTGGATTGAAAGAGGGGAGGTATTTGGAGGATGGATGGATTGGTGGTGAGCATCAGAGAGACAGAGAGCGGAGGAAGGGATGGAAAAAGGAGGAGAGACGGAGGTGTGGGAGAGGAGATGGCTGAGCTGTCTGTTTGAAGATAAATCAGAGAGGCAGTGTAGTGAGGAGGTCTGTATCCATAAACACACACAAACAGATGTGTGTGCGCACTCACGCTTGAACTCACACACATGCAAACACACACAAACACAAATACACTCACTTACTCACACTCTGCCCCACGGCGAGGTGGTAAAAGGCCACGGCTGATTGGGTGCTGCAGGCTGATTTCGCCCCGAGTGGCAGAGCAGTGCATGTTGGGATGTTTGGATACAAATGCAGTCATCCATGAAGGCATGAGGTAGGTCACCCCTCTTCTCTCTGTCTCTCTCATCTCTCCTTTTTTTTAACATCTCCCTCCTACTCTCTCCTTCCATACATCATCCTTTTCTCATTTCTTCTCCTTCACTGTTCTTCCAATCCTTTCTCTATACCTTCCACACATTTCCCCACAGGGTTTTTTCCACTAATACACCTCCAAATCTGCCCTTCTCTCTGTTCCTATCAATCCATCTTTCATACAGACAGTGTATTCTCTCTGGGTATTAACAGTAGCTCTCAGTTCTCCTCTCTTTCTCCTCCCTCTCTTGCTCTCTTTTGTCTGGCTCGATTCATTTCCATCTGTCTCCCATCTCTCTCTCTCTCTTCTATCTTTTTCTAGCTTTCTACTCTCCCTCCATCTTTTCCCTGCCTGCAGCCACACACACACACACACACACACACACACACACACACACACACACACACACATCCCTGCAGTGTAGTGTGTGCTAACAGAATAATTAGTCGTGCTTGATGTCTCTGACAGTTCTAATCCTTCTAAATGGCCACCACATGCCTCCCCTCATCAGCCCAGGGCTAGGCACAGGCACACGCAAACCACACACACTCAGGCTCGTACATGCACACACACGCACGCACGCACACACACACACGCTTGCGCTGCTTAGGCATACTTACAAATGAGATGCTTCCATCTGTGTTCAGACTAGTTTTGAAATGCTTGCGTGTTAAAGATTTCATGCCCCAAACATTAAATCTAGTCTTAAAAATCGGAGTTTGAAAGACGGCTGAATGGCCGGTAAAACTACACTAAGTGACAGATAGTGCCATTTGCAATAATAAAGTTTCACAGTGTTGCATTTAAATCAAACAAATACCGCAAACAAAGCAAGATGCTGGTGAATGTCATCTTCATGTAGGCTACTGTAATTTCTCAATAAAAGCACAGATATTTGTTGTTATTTTTTTTTATATAATTGTTTCGTAGTATTGAAAAGACATTCTTTGTGGTCGTGGACACAGAGATAAATGGGCTGAAAGCAACACATACTGACGCATATGGGACCCTTTCGCGGTGGTATGAAATGCACCACTTTCCATTAACTGCAATGTTAACCCGTCCGCAACAACAGTAAACGCTCAGAGAAAGTGCTGTGGTGATGTAGTTTAAAGAGCGAAAGAGACACAGAGGGTGGGAAGGAGGGGAGGTGGATGGGTCCAACAAACACAAGGCTTTCATCCAGGAGACCGCTGTTCATGTCTCCTGTGTCACGTTACAATCATGTGTTCGTTCGTGTCCTGTGTTCACAACGTTCAGTGTCATATTGACGCCAAGGAAGGGGCGTGACATCCTCAGAAATGAATTCTGCGCAAGATGCAGTTAAGCTCATGACCAACGTGGGCAGTATACAGTATATCAGGATATGATTGAAGCAGCAGCAGCAGCAGACTCTGAAAAGACAACAACGGAAGAAAGATTTGAAGAGAAACTAATCTACGATGGCACTACACTGCCATGATAACAACATTAACTATAGAGTGACCTGATAACTTTCTAATCCTCCAGGTATGGGAACAATGGTGATTGTGATTCGCAGCTGCTTGTCTACCCTTACGAAAAAGTAGTTTACTTCAAGTTATTATTATGAAGTAAACTTAAGTAAAGTTTAAGTACATTTCCCCAGTATACTTTATGTAGTAAGTATACTAATATCAATGTACTAGTTGTATACTTGCAAGTGTACTACTTCAATACTTCTTGGGACTAAATTGGCCCACTTTTTTAGTTTATAAAATTAGACTTTTAAGTATACTTTAAGTGTGAGAATAGCAAACTTTGAGTGCACAACTAGTCTACATCTAAGTTGTATTTTGTAAAGCATACTATACTATGAAGTGCACTATACTACAAGTAAACTTATAGGTATACTGTCAGTTTACTAGTTATATACATGTATCCCACATTTTAGTTTCTGAAAGTACACTTTAAAGTATATTCTCAGTAAACTACTAGCTTAATAGTTTTTACTGCAAGTATACTTGTTAGTTTTCTTTAACTTGTAGTACTTAGTCAATGATTTATGTATTACATAAAGACACTTGCTCCTTTTGCTATTTGACTTGATGTTTTGTGATGAAAATTAGTGAAAATTATTTTTTCTTGCATGGCTCCAACTCTCTAGTAGGCTACTCTATCAAAAAGTAAGCATAAGCCAAGTATACTTTCTGTATACTAGTCAGCATAAGCCAAATATACTTAGACTTTTCTGTATACTTGTCAGTATAAGCCAAGTATACTTAGACGTTTCTGTATGATTGTCAGTATAAGCCAAGTATACTTAGACGTTTCTGTATGATTGTCAGTATAAGCCAAGTATACTTAAGTATAATTTTGTTAAGTATATCTCTGATAAGTACATAAAAAGTAAACTGAAAGTATACTCTCTGATGGCACACTTGAATAAGCTTTTTTTTTGCTATATTCACAATGGTAAAAAGCAAGTATTAGTCAAGCCATACCAATTTTCACTGGGACTGCTCATTTTTCTACAAGTTTGGATTTGAAAAATGCCACAATCACATACAAATTCCACAAAAAGTAGCTTTAAAGATCAGACGATGAACTAAAAAGCACAAAAATCAAGGTGTCAATTTGTATTTTATACTTTCTGAGAGAGAGCATCCTCACTGAGAGTGGAAATTCAACTCTGAAAGAGGTAACGAATCTCACCTCATCTGCTCTCAGAGGGATTACCTGCATGTGGTTCGAAGCCTAGTGGATTTCATCCAGGAAAGTAAAAGTCTCTGAGAGCGTTGTGCCTGAACAAAGATACGTGTGTGTGTTTATTTGTTGGCTTGAACATTTGTGTTGGTTTGGATATCCAATTTCCCCTATCTATTTTGCGTCTGTGAGTATATGTTTCAACATCTCTATATGTGGTTTTTACTCTGTGTAAGCCTGAATATGTGTGTGTGTGTGTTTGTGAGTAAGCTCATTTTCCCCAGTGGAACACGACAAGCATCATTACAGTGTTGCTCAGAGTCAACATGGAATAAATACAAACAGATAGATATGTTCTCTCTGTTTCGCTCTATTACACACACACACAAACAAGCTGCTGTGATGTAAGCCTCTGATACAATGAGTGCGTGTGTCTTTGTGCTATTGCATGTTTGCATGGCTGTGTGTGTGTGTGTGTGTGTGTGTGTGTGTTTGCTCTCTGTGAATCCTGTAAGGACGTGATAGGAAACAGAGACAGAGTCATAGGGGGTTTACAGCTTTGTGCTGCTCCTCTGTGAGATTTCCCCTGAGAAAAGACTATCAGCACAAGAGAAGCACTGGTGAGAAACAGACAGAAAACATGAGAAGGAGTAGAGAGGGAAAGAGAGACAGAGAGTGAGAGATATCTCAGGAGAGAGAGAGGACAGGAAAAGCTGCAAGAAGGGGCATGTCAGGTAGATTGTAAAGGAGAGGAAAAGAAAAAGGAGTGAGGAAGAAGGTCGAATGAGGGCGAATGTTGTACCGCGGCGGTGCCAAACCTGGCAACCTCACTATGATGACAAGGCTTCAGGATGCTGTGCACAGTCACGGCATACATCTGTTGTCCGCCAAGAAATAGTTACAGCACGCAGTTCCTCCTAAAATGTCAAGTTGTTGTTTTTACAGTTCTATGCACAAATTAAACAAATGTAATATATATATAGTTTTGCTTGAAGCAAAAGTAAATATGATTTTAAAAAGTTAGTTTTATAAAACGGTCACTATATCCTGACAGTAGTGCATGAGACCGGTAATCTGAAAAAAAATCATGTGCCTCTGTGTCCTCCGATGCTCCTAATGGCATCTGCAAGATTTCACTGATCGGAGGAAAACAACCAGTCAGAGCTGATCTGGAGTCTGCCGTCCAGCTGCCGTCTCTTAGCAGCTGTCAATCGCTCGCGAACTCCAATCAAACGGTCAAACTAGGCAGCGCTGATCAAATATGAATCAATATTCTGTAACGCCTATTTCTCGCCTCAAATGTTTTCAGAAACATCTTGTAGTGTACTGTTTAGCTGTAAAATGAGAACATTTGTGACCCGGCAGCCATGTTGAGATCAGCTGAGGAAATACCAAGCACCGCCCACCAGCCGGAGCACAGCCAATAGGAACGCTCTGTCTGAAATGACCTGTGATTGGCCAAAGTCTTCTGTCACGGGCTAGATTCTCTACAGCCTGAAAACAGAGCCATTAGGAGGTGCAGAAGTCTAGTTATCTCTCAGAACACATGAATTACAATATGCTGAGAAGTTATTATGGAATTTTTGCCCAATGATGCCAAAAATATGCTACCTACCCCCACTTTAATACACTTTGGACACAACCAGGCTTGCTGTTATCGATCCTCTCATCTAACTCTCAGAGGGATAGCAAATAATAAATAATTTCCCAACATGTTGAACTGAGTGTGAGGACAAAACAAACAGAGGAAAGAATAAAGTTGAGCACAAGGTACACATTCTCACGGCTAAACAAACAGCCATCTTCAAATACACGTAGGCTATTTCCTTTAGGGCACACAAAGACAGTCACATGTGTCTCAAATATGTTGTCCACTGCACAACACCATCATCATGGCCATCCATCATGGGAAAAATAATCCCAATCAGACTCGCTTGTATGCTTAAAAAGACACGTGATGACATAAACATAATCTTACGTCACTTAAAAAAGTATACAGGAGTATTTGAGGGATTACAGTCCTTAAAGGGATAGTTCAGGTGTTTTGAAGTGGGGTTGTATGAGGTACTTATCCATAGTAGGTGTATTACCTACAGTAGGTGACGGTCGGCACACCCCCACCATTGAGAAACCGACAGGAGTTACCGGCACCGGAGCAAAGCAATGTACTGCTGTGGACGGCAACAAAATATATTTTAGCCACCTAAAAGAAAGGCTCACCTAAAAAAATCGATATCAGTTTTTCTGCCGTCCCCGTCCACAGCACTGTATTGCTTTGCTACACACTACACTAACAACTGTGTAATAATAATAATAATAATAATAACAATGATAATAACTTTATTTATATAGCATGTTTTAAAGTTACAAAGTGCTGTACATAAAACAGAACAAAGCAATCAAAAGACATGGGGCAACAAGACAAAGTGTCAGGTAGCAAAGCAAGTATTACAGGGGCAATTAAAACATGAATACAAAAAAACATTCAGTAAAAATAAGTTAGAACCAAAATAAACAAATACAAAAACATCGGGATCAGGAAATTAAAAGCAGCTCTGTAAAAGTGTGTTTTGAGGAGTGATTTAAAATGGGGCACCATTTCAGCACTATGGATAAGTACCTCATACAACCCCGCATTAAAACACCTGAACTATCCCTTTCAGATGACCAATTCACATGTAAGAATATTTTCTATGTGTACAGTATGTGATGTGATGTAATTACACAATATTTGTTCAGATATAACAGGTTTTTCCACATGCAAAGAAAGTTCACAAGTAAAAATGCAGTTTTTTGAAAAATTGTTTGGTACTGTGTTTGGTTATTATTTATTTTTGTGTTTTGGGTTTGATTTTGCAAACTCATGGACACTTTTTTACAGCCAGATCTCAAATGTTGAACGTCCAGACTTCTGAACTGCACTTCAATACTGTGTGTGTTGAATGTGTTTTTAGTAAGTGCACTGTCATGCCATGATTATACAAACTATAGTGAGTCTGAAGTCCTTACAAAGAGATTTTCATAGTGCAGCGAAATTAAGGAAAGTTTGTTGCACACACTTCCTAATTGGACTAAAATATCCAAAAACAACAGTATGATCCTTTGACTCAATCAATAGTACTTTGCTGAAGTATACTTCTACTACTACTTGCATTGCTTTGTCTTTCTCTCTCTCTGTGTGTGTGTGTGTGTGTGTGTGTGTGTGTGTGTGTGTGACCATTAACCCATCACATGTGTAAAGTGAACGTGTGACCACACACACACACCGTGAGCCCCTCTGTGACTCAGAGAACTTGCGGAGATCAAACACTGGTGCCGTCATATGGTTTGAATTAGGGTCAGTCTTCATGTTTCATCATAAAACTTCAATAAAGCAAGACTCATACGACACACACACGCGCATGCACGCACGCACGCACGCACGCACGCACGCACGCACACACACACACACACACACACGCACGCCCACACACACACAGGGTGTTTGGTTTATGTGAGCAATGTTTGTTATGATGTGTGTCATACGATCAGGGTGTTTTTTCAGTGTGTGTGTGTGTCTGTATATGTAGTTTGGCATGATGGCGTGGTTATGTGTGTTGTGGTTAGTCAGTGTGTGTGTGTGTGTGTGTGTATGTGGTTGTGGTTCGGAACATTTTTTCCTAAACCACTGACCCATAAGCTATGAGAGGTTGTGGGCTAATGGGCCCACCCACAACCGGGAAACATATACACACACACATACACATACACACGCACACAAACCAACACACACACACCTGCATGATGTCATCTGATGAAGTTTCACAAAGCCATATTATTTAGTTCCCTTTGCACAAATGTTTCTCAGTGACAATCATCTCCCTGTTTTTTGTTTCTTTGTTTTTTCTTCTTCTTTAGTATTTAATAACTGAAGGGTTTGGGTTTCTGCAATAAGAAAAACTGAAGTTGAGGAGGATCAACAAAATGATTGTGTTATTAATTAGAAATGATTATGTTCTGTTTAATATTTTCAACAAAACTGGGTAATCCCCATATTACTATTATTATTATTTTTTTTACCAAATCCTTTTGTGGTGTTAAATTATGTCCTACAGTACTTCTACTACTTCTGTTTGCTGTCTACAGAGAGGTAAACAACTATCAGTCCCTCCTTGGCGTCTGGGCTCATTCTTTTCTGTTTTTGTTTGCCATAAGGCTCATTATATACTTCCTCTTTTGACATTATATATATATATGCATAGCCTAGTGGGTGTGACTTGAGCAGCATTGTTCACATATTTACCTGTGAACTTTGTGTGTACAAGGAGATTAAAAGGAATTATCCTTAGTTGACACAGAGACAGCTTCCTTGAGAACTGCTTATTTTGCACAACACAAACATAACCAAACATGGCAACAGTTAAAGGTCCCGTAAGTAGGATCTGGTGGTATCTAGCGGTGAGGTGAGGAGATTGCAACCAACTGAAGCCTCTCCTGTGTGCCAAACGTGTAGGAGAGCTACGGTGGCGGACATGAAAACGCGAATGGCCCTCTCTAGAGCCAGTTGAAGGTCATTTGGAGCAGAGCCAGTGTGTACAGTAGACTGTGTGTACGTGGGAAGTGAGTGGTGAAGCAAGAAAAAGAGAGAGCGGTGGCGACGGTAGCGAGTAACGTTATTGACTCCGGCCCGAGCAAGAAAAGTTAACAGAGTTTTGTTTGTCCATGCTGGGCTACTATAGAATCATGGCGGTGCAACATACATGGCGGACTCCGTATAGAGGGGACCTGCTCCCTATGGAGATATAAACGATTGTTACAACGATTATTGTGTTCACTATTTGGTTTAATTGTACAGTTTATTAGTTGTTCTGTAGGGTTTTGGTTATGCATTGAATATAATATGAATATCCATAAAATATGTCACTTGGTCAGGGGTTGTTAGTTTACTCAATGATAGAAAAGGGGTCCCTTAAAGGTTGGGAACCACTGCTCTACGGTCTTCCAGTGGAGAAAACATGATGCAGTGCCTGCATCACACTGCCTTACACGCTAGGAAACCTTCTGCGCGCTGGTGCCCTTAATATTTTTTTGCCCCTGTCCCTCAGACAGCCTGAGTCCGCCACTGTGCTTCAGTAAGAATCAAACTCTTCCTTTCAGCCACATTTTGTAGGGTTACATGAGTTCCAACATCCGCCAAGATAGAATATCTGTTGTTTGCTTTGAGCCCTCTTATGTAAAAAAAAAAAAGGTGTAACTGTGAGTGTTTTAATAGCATTTTGCTTTGAAAGTACAACTGGGGCCTTGTTGAGTTATAAAGATAGATTTCAATACATAAAAGTTTTGCCAGCTGGGATGTCAAAATTTTGCTTCTCAATACTCCACAGAAACATCTCGAACCTTATAATTTTAAGCTCACAATTTGTCAGCGGTAGGATGGTGATTTCTGTCATGCTTGGACATTCGGCTGTCTGAGTAACAACATGCTTCTTGGAACGCTTTTGGTTGTGGAAAAGCAATTTCTCTGATGTGGGGTTTAAAGTCAGCACCGCTGGTGTCACATGCATCATTGCTAACCACTCGACCATCCAACCCCTCTAAAGTGCTTTCAGCTATCAGATTGTGGGCAGAGGATTGTGAGTTTTACCCCTCACAGTTTTATCTGTGATTTTACAAAAAAAGAGTTTTTATTTTTCTTCTGTGCAGCGCTTCTGCTCATGTGAGTTCAGGATGAAGTTAAAAAAAACCCCTGCTTTTTAAGGGCAACATAAGTCATTAGCACGTTGTCACGCTACCTCACAGTCTGCCTGGGACTTTAGTCTGTCTGCCTTTCATTAGGCCCTAATTCCCCCAGGAGTGTTTAACACACACATACACACACACAGCCCCACTTAATACGTCAGCAGTGTTTGCGGCCGTTCTCTCGGCCACTGTACTGCTTTGTTCTTAGCATGGAAAATCTCCTTCTAGCTACCGCAAGTGCAACGGTCTCACACACACACACACACACACACACACACACACACACGCACACACACACACACACACACACACCACTGTACAGCTACTGCTCCAGCTGCTGATTCAGAGGATGATTAGGCAGCAACAAGGCACAAGTACGATACCATATGCATATACGCTGCCTGCATGCGTGTTAGCACACATGCCTTTTATTAAGCCCCTGATATGCTCCCAAGTGGACGCGTACACGGACATCTAGTAGTTTTGATTATACTCTCTGGAGTTCGCTTATAGGACGCGTTCCACACATGCTCAGTAGGTGTCCAATTGCGCGGTGCAAACTTACTTCGTTGCTCCCGTTGTTGTAAAGTTAGCGGGCAGACTTTGTGTCGTAGCTGCTGGCACTAAACTTGCTTACTCTCGGTTAGCGGTGCGTACTTAACTAACCAGAAATCTTATGGTGCGTGTCCACCAAGCCCCAAGGAAGTGCGCCGGTCGTCGATCCAGACTTTCGTAGTGGCCAAACAGCGGTACTGCAACTTCCGTGTCAGTCACGTGATGCATTGGGCCTAAAAATACTTTTCCCCATAGACTTACATTGGGAAAGAGACGTCTGTAACTCAGCGGATATTTTTTTTGAGGCGAATCAACTTCCCAGTACGAACACTCTTATAGCCCTTATTTAAAAAAAATAAGTTTTTAAAGTTGTAAAATGCAATAATAGCCAAATCCAGAGTTATTTCCCTTCCTCCGTTCATGTGAGTGAGACCCAGACCGAGGCTGGAGCGCAAGCCGTGACGACGGCGTGACGTTGGGACCCCGTGACCAAGTAATGTGACCTTGCGGACGCTACTGCGCATGTCCCATGTGCCCAAGATCCGACAAGATCCGGGTACTTTTCCAGACGGAAGTCGAGCCATTTAGGCTTCATGCGCCACTGAGCAACTCTCATAGGAATGACCGGGGCCACGCCTCCAACGCTGTATCCAGTTCTTTTAATACATCCTTGGTGTCCACAGGGGCGTTTTGGGACACGAGGGATCGCCGCATTGGTGGGCTGCCACTAGACACAAAGCACCTGAATGGACGAACGCTTTCCCTCTTGGACTGCTGCTCCCAGCTTTCAAACCGGAACCAACATGGCTGCTCGTTTGGAAACCCTTTTCTCGTAGCCTAGACCTCAAATATATGCAAATGAGGAGCAGCCAACGTGATGGTCCGTCTCTCGAAACGCAACGCTACGCTACCTCAATGCATTGCATGGCTGCTTATATAGACAATGAAGGAGAAGCGTGGAAAGCACAGATCCTGTGGACACGTACCATTAAGCTGCCTTCACATAATAAGAGATTTGCTCCTCACTCACCACGAGGTAGGACGCAGAGACTTGTAGAGGCAGTAGGAAGAATATTTCCCCAAAAAAGAGTGTAAGGAACGCCATTCACTGTTTCTAGGCAACAACAACAGTTGCAGCTGTTCTCATTGGTTGCGCTTTGAAAGGTCAGTGGCAACGAGGTTAAAGTTGAAATAATTTGAACTTCAAGCGCTGCGCTAGGTGGCAATTTCAAGCGGTGTGCCACGCCAAGGGTTGAGCTTCCACCTAGTCGAGCGGCACCACTCTCCCCATAGGAAAACAATGGCACAGCCAGCACAGAGCGATTTTATCGCTGATCATGTGCAGACGGCATTAGGCAGGCTCTCGCGTCGCTGCCGTAGGAACGGAGTCCGTTGCGTCTGCTCCGAGCGGACTACACGGTGGAGGTCAGAGAGCCAACAGGTGAGAGCGTCGGAAAAAAGAGAAGAACACAGGATCTGGGGTTTTGTCGGCCCGGTCGGGGCGTACTCCAGGGGATATCAGGTTACAGTTACAGGAGGTGATTGGAGGAGATTTTCGACGTACATGTGTTTATGTAATGGTTTATGTTTCACAGTAAAAAGTTCAATTTAAGTCACACATTGAATCAATTAATCCGTGGAGCTCCCATTGTACCTCCACTCTCGGCGTTTTGACGCCCCTATCTCATTTTTCTGTGCCATCTAAAACTATTACAAATCACTGTTGGAAAATGTTTTGTTTAGTGGCACTTGCTGCTGCTGTTGTTCTTCACCTTCTCAGTCTTGTTTCTACACATTAAGCGTGTTAGCTGGGTGAAGTTTTGTTTTAATCAAGCTTCTTTTCCAGGCTGCAGAAAACAACGATTGATTGCTTGTGTTTGTGATTGTGTAAATGGCGTGATTTAATAGTGGTATTCATGTGAGTGAAGTGCAGTGCTCCAAACTGTACTGAAACGACAGACTAACATATGTACACACACAAACACACATTTTGCTTTGTCATTTTTGACCCTCGCAGCCTGTCATCAGTTCACTGCACAAAGTCATCTGAGAAGGCAGATGTCTAACATCTGTTTCCATGTGATTGTTGAGACAGTTTTGATGTTGCATGTCAACACACTGCCAGTCCTTCACCCAGCATGCAGGAGACTTGACGGAGGGTGAAATTCACCTCAGAGCTCCTCGCCTGTCCTCGGAAAACTGCCTTCAGCTCATCTGTTCCTTGCGTTGATCCTCAGAAATAAAACCTGCCTTCTACTTCTACTTATGAGCTGCATCTGGGAGCCGAATCAAACTGTTTTGACACGCCACTTAACAGCTGTACTTTGCCTTCGGCTGCTGAGAACAATGGTGTTGTTTGTTGGTGGTAGCATCTGATGCTTGGAAACGGGTATTCACAGTTTTACTGGCTGCAGAAAATACCATGTCATCAGTATCTGATCTCTAACAGCAGACATACTGAGACACTTTCTTGTTATGTCACGCTGATAACACAGCGTGATTAATCACTGTTAGGCATTAATAATCATCTTTTTCCACTTTCTACGAGTCTCTTTCCCTATTTTTTCCATCATCATGTTTCCATGCTGCTTTCAGATGACATAATAAACATCAGGTCTGATAGCTATTAATGATAAGAATTCATATTTAAGAAAGTCAAAGTTATCTGAATAACTTGCTCATCTTGTTTTGTTCAGTACCTCCCAGGTTTCGGAGGCTGTAATTGAATCTCCGTCAGTCTCTTCTATGTATCCCTTGAAGCTTGGTCACACTTAATGATTTTTACACAGACTGTTAGCTCGATTTGACCATTTCAACCTGTCAATTGAATTATGTAGTGTGAAAGAGCTCAACATTCGACAAATCTGCCCTTGATGACTTCACGCCTCCTGGAGTTTGACAGGGCATTTGGAGTTCACATAAAACATTACTTTCATTTGGCAGATGTTTGTTTCATATATACTGTAGCCTATAGGGAGTGCTTAGGGAGGGTCGAGCTCGCGCTGCTCACAGGTTTGTGCACGGGGAGCACGGGAGGCTTTTCCACTCATGGATACTGTTCTGTGCGCTTGTATCGTGCACGTGCCTGGTTTTAATTTGCATTGTTTTAAGACTAATTAAACACCATACTGTACTTAGGCACAGCCAACCATCTCATCTCAGCTCGTCACATACTGAAGCTTTGTCAGACCCCTCTGCGTCACTTTTCGGTCGTAATAAACATGTGTTTAATGTTGTGAATTAAACAAATCACTTACTTATGATTAGGCAACAAAACCACTTAGTTAGGTTTAAGAAAAAACAACATGGTTGGGCTTAAAACGACTACGTTTGTACAGTGAAAATGTGACTTGACATTGTGAACACGGGATACAAATGAACAGCTGATTGTAACGTGACGCACGGGACACAAACATCGGTCTCCTGGATGAAAGCCTTGTTTTTGTTGGACCCATCCAGCTCCCCTCCCACCCGCCTGGTGTGTCTTTTCGCTCTTTACGCTACGTCACCACACTCCTGGCGTAATTTCTTGGAACGTTTACTGTTGCCACGGATGGATTTACATTGTAGTTAATGGAACGCCCGGTGGCGCTAAAGGGTGCCGTGTGTGGCGGAAACGAACGCTGATGACCGTCCGTGACAAAGCCTCGGTATTTGACATCCTGGGAATGAGAACGGGCTTGGGTAACTCACCCTAGAGCTTCGCTGCAAGTGTGGTTAAAAACATTGAATTGAAACCAAAACCTTCATATTAAGTGAGTGAAATTAACTTTGCATGTTGATATACTGTAAATCAAAATGAAATGTCAAGTAATTGTTTCCGGATGCTACAGCACTAATAAGACTGTTTAAAAACTCTCCCTGTGATGACACCGGACGTTCCTGTTTATGAGGCTTGGTGACCACCAGTGATGGAATGTAACTAAGTACATACATTTACTCAAGTACTTGTACTTTACTTGAGTTTTTCCATTTTATGTAACTTTATACTTCTACTCCACTACATCTCAGATGCAAATATTTTACTTTTTACTCTACTACACTTATTTGACAGTATTAGTTACTAGTTACTTAGTTACTTTGAAGGTTCAGATTCTTAATACAAATTATAAACCAACTAATAGATTATTATGTATCATTAAGTAGTATATAATTATTACGTATATAAAGTAGTAGCGCTGCAACAGCAACAGCAACAGTCATATCATATTATTACATATTATTTACTCGTAACAGAGTATTTTTACACTGTGGTATTGCTACTTTTACTTGACTAAAAAGATCGGAGTACTTCTTCCACCACTGGTAACCACCTTCATGTGATGGACTTGGATTAACTCACCAACATACTCCCAGGGTGTGTTCCAAACTGTCCTTGTGGCCGTTACTGTAAATACAAATATGCTGTCAGTTAACTGCTCTGGTTAAAAAAGGGCTGAACATTTAGACTGTGGTTTTCCATTCAAAACCACAAAGCTGCTGAATTCTCTCCTTCATCTCTTTTCTTCCCCTCTCGTCTCTTCTTCCCCGTCCATCTCTCGTCGCTCCACATTAAAGACGTGCTGCTAATTCAGAAAAGGTTTGTCGTCTGCTTTCAAGTCTTACGGCTCGACGGCTCAATATCCTGTTAGAGCGAGAAGAGGGCCAGGAAAGGAGTGAGTTCAGGGAAGTGTGTGTGGGCGTAAAGACAGTTCTCAATCACTGGTGTGATCTCGTCTTTGAACGTGTGTTTTCTTTAAAGTGTGTGTTCCTGTGTGTGCCACCTTTGACCTACATCGTCCTGTGGGTTTCCCTCCTCTCGCTACCGCTGTCATGTGACCTTCTCCAAGCCTCATAATTGGCCCACATGCAGTGACCTTGTTAAAGCTGCCTCGGTTTTATAATGGCTTTTAGCACCGGTCCTGGCCGGTCTAATGCCAATAGTGGCATTAGCACTAGTCTGTATTTACACCTGAGATCCCAATAGATACAGGGCTAGCCATTACACACTGCCTTAATCTGTTCTAATAGATTTAGCATTGATCTGTGAGGGTGTAAAGCGGTTAGCAAGGTTCATAAAAGGTCAAAGAAAAGAGCTGCTACAATGACAAGGTGGTTAGCTGAGGCCATTGTATTACTGCTTAACATGACCTCACCCTATACATGTGCTCTGTGGATACCAGTGACATAATGTGCTTTCAGATCAGACTGAAAAATTCCAGAGTGAGTTTTTCCTCATTTTCTGTATTCTCTTTGGTGTTACGTCACTTCTCTTTGTGGTCTTGTGCTGTGGTGCTGAATGGAGTGCTCTGGTAAAGTGAATATAACTTTCTATTTGCTGCAGCTGTCACCAAATGTTTTCTAATGTTTATTACTGAAGACGGACCAAAAGAAATGTTTCCACTGCATGGTACGGCTCTGCTCGTCTCGACTCACTTTTGGTGCCAGGTCCTTTTTCTCTAGCCGTATTACCACTGTGGATAGTACCCGCTCAGTGGAGACGGGATTCTCAGCTGATTGCTGTAGCGGCGGTGCATTAATCTGCCGTGACATCACCTTCAACGGGATGCCAAGGATGTAATATTATACTATGAAAACCAAAACCAAAACATTCAGCGGACTGTCAATTTATTAATTTTATTGGGGAAATTTCACATCCATGAATCCAGGTTCTTGAGGTCTCGTCCATCATTTGAACCCTTCAGAATGGATTTAGGAAGTACGATGAGTCTATCCAAATTTTAGGTTAGGGAATTTTTCACAGGATTTTTTTTGAAGAAATTTGATTCATTGCCTACCTTCTCTGTTATTATTTATATAATTCATATTATTGTCTTTTTAAAATTTATTTCAGTATCTTTTATTATAATTACCATATGTCCTGATATAACAGTGAATGTATCAGCCTAATAAGAATGGAGACATGCTTGCCTTGGTACCTTATATTAGTTTGATGCCTAATGTTCTTTGTCGCTATAAAACGGCGGGTTTGTGCAGGATGTCCTGTGCTGCGCTAGTCATGATTCTCTCTGACCAATCAGTGGTCTGCAGTGTTTTAACTCCACCTTCTTCCCTCGACAAAGGTGGTACCAAGAGTGGAACAGTTCTATTGGTACCATCCACAACGTTTTGCCAAACGAAACGCAAAAATAACCGTTCTAATAATGAACTGGACTGGAGTGCTTGGTGGAAACATGCCAAAAGTTGTATCGTCTCTCTTTGTCTCTAGTGTTTCAACCTAGTGTCTCTCCTTCTCTGTGTGCTCGATGAAGCTTTGCCACAGATTTTACACACTAAACATCAACACATTTAAATACATATTGCGCTAACCTAAACATGCAATCTTTGGAAGTGCTGCTTTTCTATCATTTTACTGGCAGAAAACATTTATAAATGTAAACGTTTAATACCAAAAGAAGGGTAGCAGGTCATTAGTAAACATGTCTCAAAGTCGTTAGAGGAAATAAATAACCGTGGATGCAGTAAAACATTCAAATTCGCATCAAAATTCTTCATTATTTACCCCTTACATCATACAAACCCTTTTCAGGAATATGTAGCATCAGCCCGTTCTCATTCCCAGAACGTCAAATACCAAGGCTTTGTCACAGTCGTCGGCGTTCGGTACTGCCGCGCAAGGCACCTTTTAGACCCCCGGGCGTTCCATTAACTACAATGTCAACCTCTCTGCAGCAACAGTAAACGCTCCAAGAAAGTGCGCCGGGATTGTGGTGACGTAGTTTAAAGAGCGAAAAGACACACTAAGGGGTGTGGGAGCGGAGGTGGATGGTCCAACAAACACAAGGCTTTCATCCAGGAGACCGCTGTTCGTGTCCTTTATGTTAATTTTCACTTCCACGTTACAATCATCTGTATGTTCGTGTCCCGTGTTCACAGCGTTCAGTGTCATTTTTACTGAACAAACGTAGGAGTTTTAAGCCAAACCACGTATTTCTTTCCTAAACCTAACTATAGTGGTTTTATTGCCTAAACGTAAAGTGAAGGCCAAGGGGTGTGACAAAGGGGCGGTATGTGACGAGTAGGGATGAGAACGTGTTGGTAGCATTGTTGGCTTCATCTATCTGTTAAAGTAAAGACTTTTTGTCATTCAGACATAGTTTTACATTATGTAAATGTTCATTGGACCTTTTATTAACACGTGTCAGGAGTATTTTGTGTTGAAAGTGTTAGAAGTACTAGTAGTGATTTAAACATAACTGTTCAGACATGAGGCTGACACGTAAAGTTACACATTTTACGTAAGATGTTGTTGGTACTCTTGTTATGTCTAAGTCAAAGAGCTTAGAAATGCTTGTGTGTGTGTGTGTGTGTGTGTCCTGTCCTAGACTCATGAAATTAAGTCAAGGGGCCACTTCTTAGTTCAGTCTGATTCACACTGATCCTATCGGCAGTTATGCAAAAGCCAGTCCACAACTCATTCTCTCTCTCTCTCGCTCTCTCTCTCTCTCTCACACACACACACACACACACACACACACACACACACACACACACACACACACACACGGTTGGTCAGGTCTACAAGAGGACCGTCAGTTGATGACAGACAGGCAAGTAGTATGCTGGAATCATAAGCCTCTTTCACATCAGTGTTGAATAACTCAGTTACAGTAAATCTTCTTAGTCTGCTCTCTCACCCACAGCCTCCAACTCTCTCCATCAGTTCATCTTCTCGTCTCTCACTCCCTCCATCCATCCTTCATCTCTCCACTGTCACTTTTTCACCCCGTCTTTGTCTCTCCCATAGTCCGCCTCTTTTTCTTTTACATGTCACTACTTCACCAATGCACACAAACTCATAAACTTGCAGAGACACACACATGTGCACACACTTACCTTACAACACAACCACCGCAAACAACGCTCTTTTGTATGTAGAAAGACTTTAAGGTGGAGAAAAAACCCATCCTGTTGGATTCTGTCAGTGTGGATTGGATTTTGTCTTGGCTTTTTGGCCTTATCTGTTAATCTACATTTAATGATGATAACAAAGGGAATTAGCTAGCATCCTAAATTATTTTATGCTTCATAATATTTTTTTTCCATTGTGTGCTTATTGCTCCAGGACACATAAGCAGAGTGCATGGCTGCGTGATGAGGCATTGAACCCTCTTTGCTCTCACTGCACCACCTGATTGGCCTTTGACTTTGAGGTCCTTAAAGTGCACATGTTCGAAACCAACACCGCCACAACTGAAAGGCACGGTTTGCTAAATACGCAAGAGGTTGATTAGAGGTTCATACAGTATACTATGTGCATGGGTGTGTGTGTGTGTGTGTGTGTGTGTGTGTGTGTGTGTGAGTGATGGAGAGTGCACACACACCGAAGCTTCTTCTATCTTTATCTTCTCTCTCAATGTGTGTAAGAGCTCAGTTGTGGTTTAACAGTATTAGTGCTTACTTAAAGGGTCGCATGAGTCTCAGTGTCTAAGCCTGTCTCTTGGATTAGCACGGCAGCCGAGGACAGCACACACACACACTCTCTCTTCTATTTGCATCAAGAAGTGCGTGTCTACACACACACACACACACACACACACACACACACACACACACACACACACACACACACACACACTTCTATTTGCATTCCCATGACCATAACAAGCCTTTGATTATCACTCGTGGTGGGTATTTCCCCCAAGCCTGTTTGCATGGCTGTTAAACAAACTGGGTGTTGGTGTATCTAGAGAGGCATCTTTGTTCCTTTTTTTACACAAAGGCCCGGCCATGAATAGTTCACATCCACACATAATCGCTAACAAAACACACACACACCTGATGACCCTGAATAGGCTACACTCCTGTCACCTCCTTCCTGACACACACCTACAAGCGCGCAGCCTTGCTCGAACAAAACACAGAAATGCGGAGGACACACTCGACAGAAACAGAGATAATAAAGTGCAGGGCCACGCAGGCACACACACTCAAACACACAACAAAGAGAATGCTTTAAACAGGCAATATTGTCTCAAATTCAGAGGCTGCAGAAGTAGATCAACTTTATCTTTCATTCTGCGCTCGACATAAAAGACTTTGTGTTTTCGTGGCTGAGCGACTTGGCAGCTACAATTGTGCTTTCTGTTTTATCCTTGTTAAAGTGAGGAGGAAAACTAGAGGAGAGTGCTTCAAAAAGAATAGACAGATCAAACATGCGGATCAAAAAGACAGATCAAAATACCCCAGTGGTATAAAGTTTGACTCTCTGCTTTAGTCTTTGAACTTTCCTAGGTGCTGTAAAGTCATGAGATACTATATGGAATAACATTACGTGAACATAGATGTGTAAGACCCTACAAAGCACTCCGAATGGAGAACCTTGGCTCTTGATCTCACATGCTCTCAAGATCTTACACAACAGAGGGCACCTGCTGGAGGACTTTATGTTAAGCACTTAACTCGACAATGAATGTACAAATGTTAATTATGAGCCACTCCAGTATGATTCAAAGCCGCAACAGCCTGCAGACTGAGCTGCACAGGAGGACGCTTTGGCTGCGGCTCTGCAGTACAGTTTCACACACCCACAAGACAAGTTATTTGGAAATCCCTGCAGCAATAGAGCATGTAAGGTGAAGAGTATAACAAAGTATTGCTGATTTGTAATTATACAGATGTGTCTGTAAGTGGGCCTAGGATGGGGATACAAAGCAGAGCTGTTAACAGTCTGCTCTATCTATATACATGTATCTTCAATGCTCAAATATGTGAAATAATTTGCTTTTATTTTGAATATTAAAGGGCCAGTGTCTAACATCTAGCGGTGAGGTTGCAGATTGAAGCCTCTCCCGTGTGCCATGCGTATAGAAGAACTACGGTTGCTGATGAGAAAACGCGAATGACCCTCTCTAGAGCTGTTGTAAGAGTAGCGTAGGTCATTTGGAGAATAACAGAGTCAGTGCGTAGAGTGTGTGTACATGGGAAGTGAGTGGTGAAGCAAGAGAATGTGTGTGATTGTGTGAGCGAACAAGTGAGCGAGTGGAGCAGAAAACAGAGTTAGTTTAGTTTTGAGAATATCTATTGAATGTACAGTAGACGTTTGTGCAGAAAAAGAAAAAGAAAGTACTGAAAGAGACAGAGGACCTCATTTACAACGGTGGTCAACGCGTTCTTGCAGCAGGAAGCACAACATCTTTTGGGTGCACAGGGAGTTAAAATTGGTTTAAACAAACCTGCTCACAATTCACTCTGATATTAAACCAATGTTTTGACTTCTGATAAGGCTTCAAACTCATGAATCTGACAGTGCCTTTAAATGGGGTCGTGTTTACCGTGTTCACGAGAAGAGTCCATATGAACGTCCCCGTCTTGTGGTATTCACGACCTCGTAAGTGCAAAGTTTCTGAAAGCTCAGAATTCACGAGTTGTGACGTGTTTATTGACGTTGTCAGAAATAGCGGAGGCCATGGAAGTTAATTTTTCGGTGCATAATAAGTGAATATACTGTAATTTTAGTCATATATTGTAATTCTTCTTCTCTAATTTTATAATGTGTCTGAGGAAAATGTCGATATTCCCAACGCCCTCATCTTTTTCCTCTGTCATTATGCCTTTGCATTTACTACATTATGTTACCAACTTGCTAGCTTGCTAAATTATTAGCCCCTGTGGCTTCTAGATGCCGACAGTAACGTTAATATTGCCATCGCTTAGCAGCGGTGTTCTCACGACTTAACCACTTGAACGCCAAGCATATTGTGTACACGACTTCCCATGTTGTAAACACAAGCTCGTGAGTGTGATTTGAAGGCACCATGATACTCAAACCCGCCTTGCATTTTATCATCCCACCTAAACCACTTTTTACCAACCTCGGGGGCCTTCAAACAATGGTCAAGCATCAGGGAGAAGAAAACACTGAATATGTCAAAAAAGAATTCTATCAAGTATGTCTAGTTGTTAAGATAAAAAAAAAACATAATACAGACAGAGAATTGTACTAAAAGTTCCTAAAAATAACATGAAAACTCATCTCTGATGCAATATTCACAGGAAATAATCTGCTCAAAATTGATCCAAATTGCTTGTTTTACACAAACGTCCTGCAGTTATTGCGTTCACTATTTGGGTTAATTGTACAGTTTATCAGTTGTTCTTTTCTGCTATTGTTATGCATTGAATATAATATGAAATATCCATAATACATGTCACTTAGTCAGGGGTTATCAGTTTACTCAATGATAGAAAAAGGGTCCCATAAGGAAAATGCTTGGGAACCACTGGCCTAAACAACACTCCCCCACCAACGCAGCCTCTTCACTTGTTTCTCTCAGTGCTGTTCTCGGTCTGAATGCTGGTCATGCAACATTTGAGGTGACGAGTGGACATGTAGCCTGTTGGTTAAAGGTCAGTATCCAAAGCAAACACGCCTCACATCATTTCATTCATTCACTCTTTCTACTGAGGAACAAGAAGCCTCTCTTACAAGTTTGCCGACTTTCCACTGTAACCACGCAAATAAAAAATAAACCCATTTCAAAAGATACTTTTCGAATAAATCGTGTCATCTGAGAAAATCCCTGATTCCCTACTTTGTTACAGCAGCACAATTATGTTACCATTACAAATTGAGAGCATATTATGTCCATTTCGCTGACATGCATTCAGACAGTGTTTCATGCTAATGGTTAGAATCAAGCACTATGAATGTGACCAGATGTGGTTTGCGCTAATCGCTGTGTGATGGCTACAGAGTTACATGATGTCTTCGTTATTTTTTCAGCATTTAAAGTGATTTGTTATGTTTTATCCACTGTGATCTATACCATAAGCCATGCTCTGCCCACACAACTCTTTGAACTCGTGTATGCGTGTGTCTGTGTGTCTTGATTAGCCAGCCTTTTGCTCAACCATCTGCTGTACATCATGGCTCTGACTGCCACTACACATGTTCGGACACACAGACTAACCGCCGAAACCTCTTCAAAAACATCCACACGACCCACACACTCTTTATTCTCTCCTGACAATATCTAGTTTGGCTTGTTGTCTTTGTGATCAGAGACGCAGACGGACGTCCTGGTGGCTCTAAGCCAAGGTACACAACGCACATTGTGGGTTTGCAACCGGCTTATCGCTTTTTTTGCACGTCACCTCTGCTGTTCCTATTTGATTTCACTAAATCGGGAAAAGATAAAACAAAGGGACAGAGCAGAAGAGAAAAGATCAGTGGCCAATAACAAAGCAGGGTGAACCAGAGCAGAGGCGAGAAGGTCTGTCTGACAGACTGAAACCCATCTGGACCTGATCTTCTCTGCAGCACCACAGCTCCGCTCCACATGTTGCCTTTGATACGACTCCGCTTGCAGCTGGACTTGATAAAACTGGAGGTTTTGTGGTACGAAGGTTTATGTGTGTGTGTGTCTGTGTGCATGCGTGCTTGTCTGTATGTGTGCGGTTATATGTGTTTGCAAGTTTTTATGTGTGCGTTTTCGCCTCACACTGTGTCACTTCCACATCGTCTAGTTGCAACCCCCCACACCTACACACACACACACACACACACACACACACACACACACACAGTCGCACATGTTTTCCATTTAGGTTTTAATTTCCCTCCTTCTCCCCTTTTCCTTTCGTCTGTTTAAACAGCCGGCAAGCTGCCTGTAAAAGCCCTGATCTGTTTACATGATGGGCTGCCTGGTGCTAGGCTGTTTAATGCACAGTCATAAATTATACAGGAACTCTGCAAACTGGGAATGAACACCATACCGCGGCTTCAACAAATGCCAAAAACCTGTTTCACATAGCTTGGATCCGGGACAACCTCAAACTATAGAATAAGTGGATTCTTGGCTATTTCTTCCCCCACAGATAAGAGGAAACCCCTCACAGACACAATAAAGTGAAAACATGTAGGCTATGTACAGATTTAGTAATAGATCAGCCATATATAACTTGTTATTTCTCTATAATATAATTATAATCTAAAGCACATTCCTTTTACTTCCTGGAAAATAAGATCTTGTTTGTGTGCACTTCATGGTGCTCTAGTCACTGTACATAAAATACTACCATTGCAGATTGATGAATGAATCCCTTTCTATAAGTGTTATCAGCCCAGCACGCAAACTATTGAACAGTCCCTCCAAACATTAGAGTCTGTTTGACATAGAAATACAGTGAATTGTTGACCCACAATAGGAATGCGGACTCCTCCAGACTTTATCTTGACCTTTTAGCAAAGGTATCCCTTCAGGGATCAACGGAGGAAACTGGGTGTATAGGAGCCAAAATGTATATTTAGCCTGTGTTGCTTATTATTATTTGTTTCGGTTGCACGTTCTTTTTGGTTATTATAAGTTCCAATAATTGGCACAGGGGTGAGTTTTTCACTTTATTTACCTGTTCACTTGGACCGCGGGATTTAGACAAAGAGGGTGAGCTAGGCTCCAATATTTTCTGTTGACCGTCACCTACTGTATAGTTATTCCAGTTAAGTTACTGGTTGTAATTCTCTATGTTTAATAAACAACATAAACACATTTGGACATATAGACATGTCAAGACTTTGAAAAGTCACACATTTAAGAACCTACTTTAGCTTCTTAGCAGCTTTTGATTGATAGTAGTCGCCACACTGGGGCTAAATTAGCCTGGGGTTAAATCAGAACCTACTGTATAGTGTAGAGATAAAGCATGGCTAATAATGAGGAAATGCACTCACTGTGAATAAAGTAATGCACAATAACAGCATGACTGTGATCATTAACAGTAGTTGGGGATTTGTTCATATTTTGACCTATATGAAGGTGAAACCTAAATCATCCCCCTGACAGAAGCATCTGCTTCAATACAATCTGCATCCAAAGTCATGTGTGAAAATGTTTATATAGTGTACAGTGGCATGAATAAACTGATAACCGTGATGACTCAAATCCACCCTTAAACCATGTTCACATATGTTATCTCCATCATCTGTGATGATTCAGTCTTGCTCCTCAGTGATCACAACATCGCTCTCTAAAGGCTTGAAACCAGAGACTGTGGGAATGATGTCATCCGTAGATCAACACTGAGCATGTGGAGACTCTGTGGATGTATGACAGCGGTGATTTACTGAAGGTACAGGAGCAGATTTAGTGGAAAGGGTTCTTACCTGTAGGCAGTGCAGTAAAATCCAACAAGGTTGCAGTGAACTCACAGCCACTGAAGTTGCACTTCATGAACACTTTCATGAGGTGAGCAGTTTATTGTATGTCAAAAATCTAAATGGCTACATAGATGTGACAGTGCTAAAGGTGGACTGGAAGAAATGCTGGCTCTTATGCACATGAGCTCAGTGGACATTAGCACCAAACACGTCTGGGACAAAATTTGAATGACATGATGTGATAAGCCTCAAGTGGCAAAAAAGCAACAGTTAGTAAAAGCAGCAAAGCAGTTAGCTTTATAGTCACCGGTACTGTCATATTCAAATAGGCCTAACTTATAAACATCGTTAGCTCACAAAAGAAGGATTTGATGCTGCTTTGAATAATAATTTATGTCTGATGTTTTTTTTCCCACAAAAAAGTTCACTTGCTCTCATTGCAAATGTTGTTCATTGAATGTCTCCTTCTCCATATGTGCACTGGAGGTTTCAAGTTCTCACATCACACTTGTGTAAATTGCTTATTGAAACTGGCATCCAAATTATTTGTATTTGTGTTCACATCTTAAACTCATATTTAAATGACCAGTGTGTAACAATTAGGGGGATCTATTGGCAGAAATGGGATATAATATGAATAAGTATGTTTTCTTTAGTGTATAATCACCTGAAAATAAGAATTGTTGTGTTTTCATGACATTAGAATGAGCCGTTTATATCTACATAGGGAGCGGGTCCTTTTTTGATGGAGCTGGTCGCCATGTTTCTACAGTAGCTCAGAACGGACAAACCAAGTTAACTCCCGTCTCTCCACTCAGCCGCCGGGAAACAAGACACTGTTGGTCTTGAGGAGCTGCAGCATTTATTTCTGCACAAACTGCAACTTCCACTGTACATTCACTTGATATTCTCAGAGCTAAACTAACTCTGTCTTCTGCTCCGCTAGCTCACTTGTTCGCTCACACACATTCGCCGCCGCTCTTTCTCTTGCTTCACCACTCACTTTCCACGAACACAAACTCTACACACGGGCTCTGCTATTCTCAAAATGACCTACGCTACTCTTACAACAGCTCTAGAGAGGACCATTTACGTTTTCACGTCAGCCACCGTAGTTCTTCTACACGCTTGGCACACCGGAGAGGCTTCAATCTGCAACCTCACCGCTAGATGCCGCCAGATGTTACACACTCTGCCCTTAAGGTGAATACAGAGAAGCTTTCCCCCTTCAGCAGATGAATGTGCAAACAGCCTTCTCGTGTCAAACTCTGCCTAAACACCATTCTGTAAAGTGAAGCTTAAACATCGAAATGAGTTAACAATAAGCAAAACACATTTCTGAGTGGAGATGGACAAAGTAAATACACTCGGCCCTTGTCGACCCAGTTGGTGTTGACACTGCAGATTAGTGCCTTTGTCCTTCTGTGTTTTTTTTCTTTGGGTGATCTTGCCGAATGTTGAAATGTAAAGTGAACTCCTTCATGAATAGGTAACAGATTCAGACTCCATCTGCCCAAGGGCAGCATCCTCCTTCCTAAATATAAATGGTATCCCTTGCACCTCTCCTCCTCTCACCTCAGTCCAATAGAGTGCTCCAGGGATGACGTATTTTTGTAGGCCAACTAGGAAGTTAGCATCGCGCTGGGTTCCCTAAACAAATAGCCAATGGGATTTTTCCATTGGGTTTTGGCTTATTGCAGAAAATAAGCTCTGTGGGAAACAAACGTTTATGATACATGTTTTGTTCAGCAAGATAATCTTCACAAATGAACACCACTTTTATGCTTTTTTAAGTGTGAATGCAATCGCCAGAAATAAAAAGCTAACGTTAGGCTATAGACGAACTACACCATGGTTATGAGCGTGAGTATAAACAACGAGGCTGTAAAAGCGATGAGTTGGCGTGATGACGTTTTGTACTCTCATTTAGCCACTTGTTAGCAACTGCCTTTTTTAAGACACATAAAAGCTTCAAAATTCACGAGTGGGATATTTACTGACGTATTTTATATCGTAGAACAAAACTTTAAAATCTCTTCAGCTTGTGTTAACCACAGACCTTATATCAGGCATCTAATTAAAAACCCATTCAAAAAAACCCATTGACTTCCAGACGAGCGATTTGAAAGTGCTAAAATGCTAACTCATTTCCGGGTTTTAGGACTCATTCCTCCACCACTCTATTGGGGCGCAAGAAGACAGGATTTGGCACTAATTCTTCCAAAGAGGAAACCAATCAGCGCCCCCCAACTCCCTCAACCAAAATACAGAGAAAGTGGCAGACAGGCCGGGTTGATGGTATTCAAATTATGTCCTTGGTTGTCCATTAAAAACACAAGAGTCAAAACAAAACAAAAGGGCTCCATGGGACGGCTTGGCCAGAAACCCTCACGCAAATCATCTGCTGTTGACACACACACCACCTCATGACTATGAATACACTCTTTAACACCCTCTCCTGACACACACACATGCACTACCACACACACACTGACACTAACCAAACTAACCAAATGTGCATATACACACATTCAAATACAGCCCAACAAAACACATATGTTTGCATATCAGCTCACACACACACACACACACACACACACACACACACACACACACACACACACACAAATACATCACACTAACGCTCTTCTTGTGGTAAGTGGGACGAGAGAGTGGGATCACTCCATTTGTCGTCCCACACAAAGCTGCTTGTTCAGTCATTATATGGGAGAGCCTCTTCTCTCCTCTACAGGCAAGATGACCGGGTCACCGCTAAAATAGCCACTTCTCCCTCATGTCACTCCTCTCTCTCCCTCTCTCCACCACTCTCCCTCCCTCCTCTTTTATAAACAAAGCTCAACCATTTGTTTTAGCCACTAAAATCAGAAAGAAATGGGACATTTGCAAACCAAATGAGGCTTATATGGCGGGTTCTTGTGCCCCATCCAAAGCAGAGGCTAATTGTGTGCTTCTCCACTCTAAACAAATGACTCTGGGAGAGGGAAAGACTTGTGAAGTGAATGAGGGGATGGGCTATTTGTTAAGGAAATCAGGAGGCCAGTGAGCTCATGTGCAATTACCTATTTGCCTGGTGACTGTTGCTGTCTGATCACTAAAGCAGAACACAAAGTATCACTGAGAACGTTTTGGATGTTACAGGTTGCATCTGTCTGATCGGATTTGAGACGTGTGTTGCCAAACAGTGCGGAAACACCCACGTTATATATCAAGACCTTTCCTTAAGTGGGCCTATATTCTCTTACCATGTAATCCATTAATGGTTACCGCGAAGTCTTAATCCTGTGATCTTAATCGTACTCACTACACAGGCCATAGTCTGAATTAGCAAAATGTGCTGCCAATCTGACCTTAAAGGACCAATGTGTAGCATTTAGGGGGATCTATTGGCAGAAATGGAGTATAATATTAATAAAGAAGTATGTTTATAATCACCTGAAAATAAGAATCCTTGTGTTTTCGTTACCTTATGCAAAATTCACACCAGAGCAGCGACGAAGTGCGACCTGCGTTGAGCTGCCATGCAATGTCTAATAGCTGCGGTGGCCACTCCCGAGCTCTGAATTGGTAAAAGTTATCTTTTAGCGGCGAAGTGCGGCCAAGAGGACCCACAGACAATCAGTGAACAGATCCTGTGACTCCTTTGACATGATGACCTATGTTACAAAAAAATTCTTCCCACCTAAAACACATAAATACGCCTCCTGGCCACAGAAAAATCTAATTATTGCGGTGAGCCGCACTTCGCCACTGCCTGGTGGGAATTCGGCGTTAGAATGATCCATCTAAAGAGCAGGTCCTCTTCACGGAGTCTGCCATGTTGCTCCGCCAGAACGGACAAACCAAACACTGACTCTAGAGAGGGCCTTTCGCGTTTTCACGTTGGCCGCCGAAGCTCTCCTACATGCTTGGCACACAGGAGAAGTTTCAGTTAGTTGCGATCTGCAACCTCACCGCTAGATGTCTCCAGATTCTACACACTGGCCCTTTAAGTGAAGTCTTTCAGTCTTTCATCAGAGTTATGCAATGCCATTCATTGAATTGAAGGTCCTTTGTACAGAATGCTGTTGTCATTGGTATAAGAAATTATAAAGTTTGCAATGTCGTATTTCTATAAGCTTCAAAAGTAAGTTTTAAAACTCTTTATGAGCAGAGAGCATTTTGTGACTTCTGTGTAGTTGCATTTAAATGATCATAGAGCTGGTTAGCTGGGATATACTGTAAATGTATCACTCCATATACAAAGTTAATGGTTAAACAAATCATTAAAATGCAGAAAAAGCACTGACAGGAAACCCTGATCTTCTTCTTCGCTAATAAAAAGTAGTTTAAATACCTTTTACTCTTCTATTTACATATCTTGTGGTTCTTTGGGGCGAGGAAGTGTGATAGCCCACTCTGTGTAGCATTCTTGGGCAGCGCCATTTCTGAAAGGTTTATTTTTGAGTGATGTGTGGTCGGTCAACAGCTAACTTACTGCGCCTTGATGCGTAACAGACTGCTGTCTGCTGCTGTGGTATCACACATCAGAAGATCTTCGTTTTGATAGGAAGTTTTGAGGTGAGTTGAGGAGTAAATATGACTGAACTGAACAACCAGCAGATGCTCTCCTGTGTGGGTGAGTAGGAGACAGTCTTCCTCGTTGTTTGCTGTGCCAATATATTGTTTAGAGAACTGAGAACGCATTGAGTCAAAATTGTTAATGATTACCTCTTTTTTATCGGAACAAAGCCATTGTCTCAGGTTCTGCTTTTATTTCCATTACCACACTCTCGGGGAGAAGTTCTCTGACTAAGTTTAGTCTGAGCTCAGGTTCAACTTTCAGGAACATTCTGCGATAATACAGGATACATCACATAGTGCAGAGAAACAAATAAGAAAATGAAAATGATAGAAAATCAAGAACTATAACGCAGGCAACTGTGCAAACTGTGGATCCTGATCATCCACTGCCTTATTTTTACACGTCCTAGATTGTAAAAATACATGTGAAAAATGCTACAGGTTCTTCCTTTAATGGAAATCCACTACATATTCACATATCATATAATCTTCAACGTGATTATTTTATATATTTCTTGAAGTGACAAAATACCAAGAGGGATTTTGAAATAACTGCCTTGTGTTGGTGTTTTTTAGAAATGTCATAAATGTCTTTTCTGAAGTGCGAGAAAGTTGTCTTGATTAGAACATTATTTCTGTTACAAATTCTTTTACATTTTTTCAGTTATGATAAAATATATCTATTCAAAAACTGTATTCTGTGTCTAATTTTCATCATATGAGCATCATTTGAATAACAAAAAGAGACAAAGAGCATGCTTGTTATTTTGTTTAACTAATAAAGAAAAGAAAAGGTACACATTCAAGTACTAAATCAGACTATGTGAACCATAATATTGTAGATGACGCAGTACAGGATTTCTGTTTTTGTCCAGTTTAGGCTGTGAATGCAACAAATAGCTAAACATTGTGATGGTTTTATATTACAAGATAATCTGATTGGTTGAGATTAGGGATGAAGGGTAATAGAGGGGGAAGGTCAAAGCAAGTGTTAAACAGAGAGAAAGACAAAATGGGATCAATCACACGCACACACACGTGTAGTTGTACGTGCACGCCACTGTGATCTGTGATTAACAGTACCACCCACTGAATAGCACCTGTGTGTGTGTGTGTGTGTGTGTGTGTGTGTGTGTGTGTGTGTTCGGGAGAGCTGGGAAAAGGGTCACGGCTGGTCACAGTCAGGAGTCTCTCATATGGACTGGATCAGCCGCTGCAGAGGTCAGAGGTCAGAGGTCACGGGGTCAGGGGTTGAGCTCTCTAAGCCAATCACAGGTCAGCGTGGGGCTGAGGGGCTTTCCATGTGAAGAGAGCGGCGTTTAGACGTGATTAAGAGGAGCACAGAAAAGCCTGAGCCTGCTTTACGAGCCAGTTTCAACCACCTCGCCAATCACGATGTGGTCACTTTACCACATCTGTCGTTAGTCAGTCACTTAGTATTTCATCAGTTAATTAGCTTCTCGGGTTTATCAGATCTTAATACTGATGGTTACACAAAAAAACATGACTACATGTCCAGGACGAGTGGTGCAAGTTACTCATTTGTCATTATTCTAGCTGTAGCTGTGACTCACACAAGCAGTAATTGAACTAGAGTAATTATGCTACCTCTGGATGTTTAACATGTCTGTCTTTACCTATATAATCACCCATATTGATTTTTTGGTGGGGAATTTCTGACTACTTTGGATTTTATTTATTTATTTTACATTTCTTTATTGTAGAAATCAACAATTACAATGTGTGACAATTATGACAGAGAACATGAGGCATCATACTGATATTGTGATACCAAAACAGGCACGACTCCATTACATTCACCCTTGTATCAGGACAAAATAGATGTTTCTTCTTCATTTTTACAGAGATTTTTTTAAATTTTATTAATAATTATAATATATTATATTATATTATAATATATTATATTATATTATATTATATTATTTTATATTATATTATTTATATTTAATAATGATTAATTATTATGAGTAATTAACTCACGATTAATTTTCCTCTAATATTGTTTTTTATTTACAAATGTTTGGTTATGATGTAATTGTGATGTCACTTCCTTCTTATTTCAAGACATACGTCAGCATCTTGATGCTGTGTTCCCATTGCCTCTTAGTGCCAGTATTTGTGCACAAACTGAGCATATTAAACAATTTTTTCACTTCTGTGCACCATGCGGCTCCTCTCCTTTTTTCCTATATGTGCACTGCTGACCGGTTTGGGAACCCTTGTTTTTCACTGTCCCTGTCTGGATTTGTGTTATTGGATGATAACAAACTATTCTGTGAACTTTATTACTATGAAACAGGATTTCCACCTGGCAAGTTTCCTTTCTTTGAGTGGAAATAGTATTCACACTAAGACAAATATACTTCTTTGAAGTGACATAACTGTTGCAGGACATTACAATATTACAATAAAGTTGGGGTTTTTGGTTTGTATGACAAGTTGTTCTAACATTTAATAGCTAAGCTTGACTATCCGGAATTAACATTAGAGGTATCTACAACGGCATTTTGACTAGTCGTAATTACATCGTGACTAGACTTATTATAACGTAATTTTGCCTAGTCAAAACGACAGTTACAGATATCTGTAATTCAGTTTTGACTAGTCAAAACGTCATTCTGACTAGTTAAAAGTTAATTTAAGATATCTAAACAGGACAATGTAGATATCTTGAATTGAGGGGAATTAAAGATATCTTGAACTGGAATTCTGACTAGTCAGAATTAAACTGTAGATATCTGAAATTGGAATTACGACCAGTCATAATTCAGTTGCAGATATCCGTAATTCACATTGCGGAAATCTGCAACTGAATTGTAAATATCTGTAATGAGAAACCCCATACACATGAATGGCAAAAGTAGTTTGAATCTTACTAGTCAAATTGTAATTACAGATAACTAAAATTAGAGTTTTGCCTAATCAAAATAGAATTAAGGATATCTTGAATTAGAGTTTTGACTAGGCAAAGTGACGTTGCAGATATCTGTAATGAATATCCAGTCTAGCTATTAAATGTTAAAACGGCTTGCCATAGGGTTTGTCCCTGCACTCCTATCCCCTATGCCTATCACTATATAGACTGAATGTAGATGAAAACAGCAACAAATGAGCAGCATAATTAGTTTTCATTTAAGAGAAGTGGAACACAAAGGGAGTCCTATACTAAATTAATTTGCACATTGCATATTACACGCACAGAGAGAAGAGGAAGAGAGAGATGTGAGTTGATTTGCCATGACACTAGTTAGGAAGGTTTCACAGCAGCTACTAAGAAAGAAAGTATTTTTGTGTTTCTGTGTGTGAGGGCTGATTCGTTTGTGTATCCGCGTGCATGTGCGCGTCCGCGCGTCAGTGCACGCGCACATCTTCAACCCCCGCTCCCGCTGAGCCCACGTTACTTTGATTGACAGGTGAGACTTGCCTTCACACACCACACCGCCCGCCCTGCGCGCCTCCGGAATAGCAGCTCCTTGCTGCGCCCTGATTGCCCAGAATCCGAGTAGCTCAACCAGGTCAACAGACTCGGGGCAGTTTGCAGAGCGGCTATTGGTCAGCCGCGTAATCTACATCACTATCCCCACGTGGAGCGGCGGCTCCGATTGGTCGAGAGCCGTTCTGTGGGCGGGCCCTTTGATTTCGGTTAGCTTGGGGAGCGTGAAACCGCGTGAGAAAGTTGCCATTGAGGTAAAGCAGAGCTAGACAGAAGACTGCTGCAGCCGCTGTGGGAGTTGTTGTTATTAAAAACTAACAACACATTTCCTATTTTTGTCGCGAAATCTATTTGGGACGCATCCAAACTCTGCGGGGAAGTAAATATTTTCTGTTTTTGTTGACTGTTCGACCGCGGCGAGTCAAGTGGGAACTCTGCGCTGCAATTAACTTGCGTGGATTTGTTTCTGATTCTCTGATCTGAGAGCCGGCTGTCTGTTGAGGGTCTACTGCTGCTTTGACTTTTCCCTTGTTTGCTTGTTTGTACTCGGAATACATCGGATCCTACACACAACACACCCCGGAGTGATCGAGGTGTCTCCGGTCCTCTTCATTTCTCACCTGGTTCTCCTCCTCCTCCTCCTCCTCCCTTTTGAGCTGCCTCCAGCTAATGAGCCGTTTCCCGTGTTTTTCCGGTTGATTTACGGCCGCGCTGCCGGTGGAGCGGAGGAGAGACAACGACCGAAACACTGCGAGAGACAGCGCGGAGTGGGGATTCACGTTAAACGGTCCGTGAAACTCGGGACGGAGCGGAGCGGTTTTTGTTTTTGAAATTAACGACAGTTGGTGCCTGATAATAACGGCGGATGGATTCGTCTTCGTGATCCGGTGCACCCCCACATCCTCCACCGTGCCCTACTTTGATCCCTCGAAGCGGGGTTTTTTAAAGAAGGAAACGGTTGCATCCACCCGGAGACAACAATGTTTCCCCAGGGGCGACACCCGGTAAGACTCTCTCTCCCCTTCCTGCTTTAACAGTCACCCACCTGGCTTTAAGTGTCCACAGCCACAAGGAGATAATATTACCTCTTTGTCTGGCCTCTTGTCTCTCTTTTAACAAACCTCCAGGCTAAGCACATGTTTAGATTAGTCTGTTTTTTTTCTTGTTGTTAATTGTTCTCTGCATCTGCCCTGAGAAGCAACATTGTATTGATAATATTGTTTGTTTAATAACAGGCTAATAATTAAAAGTTGTTGACATTTCATGTGAGCCTGGAGAGGAAATTGTAGGCCACATAATGAAGCACTATGATGTTAATAATCGTCTGTCTGTGTCTGTGTCTGTGTGTGTGTGTGTGTCTGTGTGTGTGTCCATCTGTGTCTGCGTGTGTGTGTGTGTGTGTGTGTGTGTGTGTGTGTGTGTGTGTTGTGTTTGTGTCTGACGCCCCAGCAGGCTCCAGGCCAGCCCTTCAAGTTCACCATCCCAGAGTCACTGGACCGCATCAAGGAGGAGTTCCAGTTTCTTCAGGCACAGTACCACAGGTGGATAACGCAAACATTCACATAGAAGGCTCCTCTGTCCGTTTTTTTTTTCATTGTCATCTACCCTATAACACTAAACCTCACCCTAACCACAGTCATCCCCCTTACCATAATGAACAAAACCCCAGCTCTGGCCTCATACTAACCCATAAACCTGGATTACACACACACACACACACACACACACACACACACATGCAGCAGACCCAGTCATCAGTGTTAGCGCTTGCACTGCGGTAGGTCTAAGTCTTGGTGATGGGTGAGAGCCAGAGGGTGGCGTGTGGGCTAAGGGTTTCATAAATCACTCCTTATTTTCCCCTGTGTGTGCGTGCGTGTGTGTGTAGTTGTGTGTCAGGAAAAGACTGCCTGAGTATGTGTGCAGTTTTTTCTTTGCTTTGTGCGTGTGTACTTTTACTTGTCGGGGAGGTTTGGCCGCAACAGGTGAAAGCAACTGACCTACAAACAGGCTGTTGTGTTTCCTCACATCCTGATTCACGCGTTCAAAGAGCAGGGTTAAACCAAACATCCTACAGCCAACAGAGACTGGTTATCACAACTCGACAGGAAGAACCATCTTCTCCATTTCACTTTCTGCTCTGCGCCCTGCACTGTTACGTTTGTCTTTGCATTTGCATTTGCTTTAATCGGTGAGCAAAGAAAAAGAGGGAACAGAAGGACTATATAACTGGTCTACAAAGTTCTATGCTTTACCATTGTTAAAAAAAACAGATGGAAGATTAACATCCTCACTGTTTATTCTTAGTTTCAGTAGATGTTTTAGACAAAAAAGAGACAGCCACACATCTGTTTATGTGCTGATGTTCATTTATCAGCAATAAAACTTGTTTGTGCTGTCAAATCATGGTTGAAAAAACTAAATAACCACCCCCAAGGGCAGACATATACATTGTCAGTCTGTGGGAAACTGAGGTGCTGGTTTACACTGACGGGCTTGGGTTGAATGAGATCAAATTAGCTTAACTTGAGAAGTTTCACTTGAAGTAAATGGTGTGTTGTTGTGTTTTTTTCAGTCTCAAGATGGAGTGCGAGAAGCTGGCCAGTGAAAAGACGGAGATGCAGCGACACTATGTCATGGTGAGATCCATGTGACATTCAATTCATTTGCCCCACCGCATCACACATGACACAGGGAGGCTTTTGCCCTGCTGAAGTGTCCTTGAGGAGGATACTGTGTCTCCAGCAGCTCTATGCGTTCTGGAGCTGAACTTTCACCTTTGCAAAGGCCGATAAGTGAAACATCTTGAGTAACTACTGCATTACTATATGAACGAAGAGGCATAACAAGAAACACTGCACAGCAGCATGAGCGTTGCTTCAGACAGTGAGTTTCCTTGCTCAGACGCGCTAATGAAGATGATCAGAGTGTCAGATTAGACTGTGCTACAAATCTGCAAATTTGTGAGAAGGCAGATTTTTCGCTTTGATTAAACCGAGCTCCAGTATTTCAGCAAATCCAACATTTCACTCGGTTGAATGAATGAGATTCTGCATTTATCTCTTCTGTCTAAAGTAAAATACAATTTTTATTTTGATAGCCATGGAGTGCTACAGGAATCCAGGAGTACAGGAGGATATACAGGAGTCCTAAAACCCAGAAATGAGTTAGCATTTTAGCACTTCCGGTTCCCTCGTCTGGATTTCAATGGGTTTTTAGTTAGATGACTGAAGTAAGGTCTGTAGTTAACACAAGTTTAAGAGATTTTAACGTTTTGTTCTACGACATAAAATACGTCAGTAAATATCCCACTTGTGAATTTTGAAGCCTTTATGTGTCTTTAAAAAAGGCGGTTGCTAACAGGTGGGTAAATGAGACTACTAAACGTCATCACATTGACTCGTCCGTTTTTACAGTCACGTTGTTTATACTCGCATTCGTGCGACCGTGGCGTAGTCTGTTTATAGCCTAACGTTAGCTTTTTAACTTCTGGCGATCGCATTCACACTTCAAAAATCATAAAAGTGGTGTTCGTTTGTGGAGATTATCTTGCTGAACAAAACGTGTAACTATCATAAACGTTTGTTTGCCAGACAGCTTATTTTCTGTAATAATCCAAAACCCAATGGAAAAATCCCATTGGCTATTTGTCGGGGGAACCCAGGGCGATGCTAACTTCCTGGTTGGCCTACGAAAATACGTCGTCCCTGGAGCACTCTATTTACTCTGAAACAAAGTGAGGTCAAAGTGTGTTTAAAGCCTGACACAGAATCAGACAAGAAGTAGACAGGAGTGTCTTTCTGAATTGTTTGCAAACATATGTATCCACTTTGCCTTTATGGCGACACTCCTGCACAGGTAAAAAGCATTTATGCTGCGCCTTTTAAAAGTAGTTTGATTGCTCTGTGAGAAGGACCCGGTGCAACACACAAGATCTGCGAGCCTGATTATTATTAAGAAAACACATGTAAGGTTCTGCATATTGTCTTTGTTGCGTAAGCTTCAGAATTCCTTTCACTAATCCGACTCTCTGTCCTCCTCAGTACTACGAGATGTCTTATGGCCTCAACATCGAAATGCACAAACAGGTATGGATGCTTATCTGTCTGCCTCTTGACTCTCTACGTCTTCCTGTCTGTCTCTTTCCCTCCCTCCCTCCCTCTCTCGCGTGTCAGGGTTTTGATGTATTTGGTGTGTGCGCCTGTTGACGTGTCCTTGTGTGTGCACAAATGCATTTGTGCGTTCATTCATTTGTGCATGTGTGTGTGTTTTACTGTATGCCTGTGTGTGTGTTTGTTTGTGATCGATGGGTCTCTGTCTCCATTTCCCCAGTTAGGGCCGGCCGGCTGAGCCCAGAGGCAGGATGAATGGCTCTGTAGATTGATTGGTGCTGTCTAGGGGAGCGGCCTGCTTTATTACATTAGAGGGGCAGGGCTGGGGAGGGCAGAGGAATCGATCATGGTGAGGCCGGCAGAGGAGAGACAGTGGAGCTCCCCCTTTTAGAAGCAGGGAGGCGAAAAACACACCGACACGCACTTTAGTAGGGCAGACGCATAAGTGTGCAAACACGGAATACAGAACGGACACTAGCGTGTAATGTAAGGCAAGGACATTTATGTACGGCCATAAGTAATGTATGCAAACACGCAAGGACAGGAACGACTGAAAACATACACAGTAATGTACACACAAACACTGGAAGAGAAACGTTTATGCATGAGTACATACACAGACACATTGAAAGGCAAACATCTCTCATGGTTAAGTATGTAGACACATGGATGAGGCGGGAAAACTCACTCTCTTTCTCATGCACCCAAACACACACATTTCCCCACAGGAGTGGTGCAGGGCTCAGAGCGTTTACCAGTAATTACCACAGCTATCGACCAGTCAGACCAGAGGAAATTGGAGGTGGATTGGCCTGGCTGCTTCACCGAGGAGTGGGGATGCTTCTCCGACTTTCTCACACTCCCTCCCATTAGTTTTTTTTCTCCTCTTGTGTTATTCTCTCATTTTTATAACCCAAGTTCTCTCCCTTTCTTACCCGCCTTCCTCACTCTCCATTTAAAATTATGGGATCTCTTCTTCCTTGCGCTACACCCCCATTCTCGTTTCTTTTTTTTTCTTGGCTCCTTTTTTCGTTTTATGTCCCTGCGAAGCTACTGTTCTTTCATTGTGAGGGCGATGCATCTCTTCCTATTGTCCACACACACATAAACACACACACACTAAAGCTCCAGGGGAGGTCATTAGCTTGGGGCTGCAGTTGTCAGAGCAACAAGCTTCTGTGGGCGGGGGGTACGGGGGATACAGAACAACCCACCTCCTGCTGAGGAGGTACGGATGTGTGTGTGTGTGTGTGTGTAGTGTGGCAGTAATGCTCCAATTATATGTGCAATGGGAAGCCTGTTTTCTGTTAGCACATGGTATGTGTACACTTCTTCTCTCTGTATCCTCAACTTTTGTTTACCCGCTCTCTCAATTATATGAATATCTTAGTATAGACGGTGCACCATAGCAATTCTCCAATGTTATTATTCAGGAGCTGGTATAAAAACTGTTTAAGTGCTTGGTTACATTGTGAGTTTTCATTACTTCCTCCAAATGTTCTCGAGTCACGATTTGTAATGATGCCACACTCGGGGATTGCGACTTTGGGTATTTGTGGCCTCGTTTGTTTAATCCTTGTTGGTTTTGTCAGTTATCTTGGTTAGATTGGCTGAGCTGACCTGGTAGTAGTTGGTCAGACTAATTCTCAGACGACCTAATCGGTGAGCCATCATACAAGGCTAATTATAGGCTTACAACCCGGGATTCTGAGAATGGACATGCAGGTATAGTATGCCTGAAATAGCTTTGTAGTTAGGGCTTTCTAGGCATAGACCAAGTTGGACATTATGAGATTAAGTTACAGTGTGCGGAAGTCAGCAACTCATGAGCTGGCCAGGTGCAGGTTTCTACTGTATGTTCTTAAGGTCACTCACTCTAGTAGAAATGAAAAGGTGCACATACACCTAGACAGCGCTGCGATTTGAACAATGGCAAGACACATCACATAAATGTTGCACAGAATGGTGAGCCAAAGCAGCTTAATGCAAAGATCAGACTAACCAACTGTCTTTCACCTACAGCCGCGATATAGAAATGTATCTCTCCATAATAAGCACTGTAAAACAGATGTGAAAAACAGAACATTTCTCCACATTGTGCAGATGCCAGATGTGCAAATGAGCCTTTTAAGCTTTTGACATGATCAAATCCTTATTAGACACGTTGTATTTCATGTCAATGTAAACTCACACATGCAGTTCTGAATGACAAACAGAACTACAGCGCTCTGAAGGCTTATAACTCCTTTTGATTCCACATTCTCTTTGATTCTGGAGTCACATGTGTTTAGTGTTCACAAGGTGAAGCACATTTACTTCTACCTCTATTTGTTTCTTCAATCTTTACTTACTAAGCATTACTTAACCCCCTTATTGACATTCTCCTGGGTAGTGTAATTATAATGTTCTTTTTTTAGTTTCAGTAATACTCCAGGTTATGTTGGATGAAGCAGTTACTTAATTAGTTCAAGACTCATTCTGAGTAGGCTAGTACTTTATTTAGCTCATCCAAGTACTTAATTGGCTGAACTGGCAGGGTCAATTTGGTGACCTGATAGGTGTGTGTGTGTGTGTGTGTGAGGTGAGGTGACAGTGAGGTCCAATGAGAGTAAGCATGCTACAGCTAGAGAGGGCATCCCCACAATGTCAACTTCTCAGGAATTATGAAACCCATTATACAATACTTTGTGCTAGCTTCTTGGCTTTAGGGATGTCAATGTCAGTCGGTAGCCTCACTTTGGTCCAGACAACCATATAGATGATGGTCCCCTGACTTTTCCTCTAACGCTACCACGAGGTTGACATTTCATTGCCATGAAATTTGGGACAGATATTCATGTACCCCTCAAGATGAATTGTCATATAACTTTGACTCCCCTGACTTTTCACCTAGCATCATCATCATCAGGTCAACATTTTAATTTGTCCAATACTTTGGACCAAAAACCGACATTTCCACCATACTCAGCTGTAATTAAGGTGTAGTGCCAATTAGCAAATGTTAGCATGCTAACATGCTAAACTAAGATGTGTCAGCATTTAGATCAAAGCACCGTGATGTGCCTAAAGGCCCTGACACACCAAGCCGATGGTCAGCCGTCGGACAGCTTGGGGCCGTCGGTGAGCGTCCGTCGGCCTAGTTTTTTTTTCGGTGTGTCCCGCACCGTCGGCTCTAGTTTGCCCGTGCCGGAGTTTTTTGGGCCGATTCAGCATGTTGAATCGCCGGCGGAGCTCATCAGTGAGAGAAATCACTCCGATTGGCTTAAAAGAATCAGTGCACGAGAAGAGAAACGGAAGTGAGGAAAGCAAGCCAACGAGTAAAGTCGAGAGGAAAAACACAGGAGGCTCTTCTCATTTTTCATCTTCATCTCATCTGATCATTCAAACACACGGATATTTTTACAACAACATGGCCATCTGGAATGAAGCTAAGTGGTGAGTGAGATTGGTGTGAAAATGGTCGGTAAATGCCGCTTCATTTCATGTACGTATCATAACAACGGCTTGCATATCCGCAGTCCTCCGTCTTTCCCTTTTTGAGTGATGAATAAAGACTACCGCCGCCAGCTGGTGTGGAGAGTTATTCCCTCTCACGCAGGCGCAGAACGTACGTGGTAGATGGCCGTCGGCTGTAGTCTTTGCGGTGTTTGCGAGTGCAACATTTTGGCCAGGACACAGGCGACTTGAGGCGACGCAACTGGTGGCCTTCGTCGTCGCTAGTTCTTTGATGCCGGCTTGGTGTGTCTGGGCTTTATAAGTCCAGACTCACAGAGCCGCTAGCATGGCTGTTGACTCTTAGTCTTGTTGACCTTTTTAATGACAGAGTGATTGCAGGAAGGAAAGAAAATTGATATGATATCAGTAACATTTTCAAAATTGAGACCATGTTACTGAATGTAGGTAGGAAACTGGAGCAGTGTATGCCCCGGACGTCTCTTGGAAAGTGGAAGTACTATATATTATTAGTGTAATAACTGTAAAAGGGGGAACTTGCCATAGTAACTAGTTATTTCTACAGCAGGTGAAGTCATTGTTGGGTCAGTTAAACCCCCACAGATGGTCGCTTTGTGCTGTTGGATACCAAACGTCTTTTTAGCTTGATGACTGTGTTTTCATTGAGTTTTGAAACATTTCCAAGTGTCTTTAGTTTTAAACACGTGTCCTAATAATGAAAATCATCCAACTTTTCCTACGTTTTTTCACATAACAACACATTGCCCTTTGAAGCTTTCGCATCCAGGCCGTGTGTCAACATATCTATTTATGTGGGATGTGTGTGTCCGATGAGCCATTACTACGTTTCATGGCTCCTCTAATTCCCCCTTCGCCCTGGCCTCCTGGCCTCCTTCGTATCAATTTGATTGGATGATATGTAATATGAGTCCCCTTATCTGATTTGATGCCACTGTGGGGGTATCTGGTTTCAGCCAATTGTTGCCACCTCCGGGGGTTTGGGGGGCAGGCGGATGTGTTGGCATGGATACTGGGGGAGAGCAAATGAAGTTAGTCGCTGATGAGATTATGTTGAAGTGCTGATGGGAAGAGGGACAAGAGCACTGAGGATAGAAAGAGAGAGCAAAAGAAATACAACAGGCAAGAGAGAAACTTGAGCTCACACTGATGATGAGAAAGGAAAATGTGTGTGTGTGTGTGTGTGTGTGTGTGTGTGTTAGTGATGCTGAAAATGGCACACACTGGATTTGTGTGTAGAGGCCAGGGAAGTGGATGGGTGTCATTATTGTATCAAGACTGGTAGGGGTTTCAGTGTGTGTGTGTGTGTGTGTGTGTTGGTTTACTGTAGAGGCGGCAGTCTCCAGTGTGTTTGTGTGTGCTTGTATTACTTTATTGGTGTTACTGAACAGCTGTCTTTTCTAAATGAATGTAATTATGTTATTAACAATTAAGTCTCTTTCTGTCTCTGTGTGTCTCTTCCTTCATCAGACCGAGATTGCCAAGAGACTAAACACCATCTGTGCACAAGTCATTCCCTTCCTCTCACAGGAGGTAAGTATGTGTGACTTTGAGCTGCAGACTGTGTCATTTATGCCATTTATACACGCTAGTTGTCTCTGCTAGCTTTACTGATGAATCAACCTTTTACTCTTGGTCTTTTTGCAACATTGTGTTTGTCTGTGCGTTTTGCAGCATCAACAGCAGGTGGTCCAAGCTGTGGAGCGGGCCAAACAGGTGACCATGGCAGAGCTAAACGCTGTCATCGGGGTACGTGGACTGCCGGGCCTTCCACCTACAGTGTGTATTCTTTTTTTACTTACTCAATCAACTGTCTCCCCTGCATATCTGTGTGTACTCTAATTCCGTCTTTCAAAAATCAAATTATTTCCTTAAGGAATACATTTCCTTCTCTGCACATTGAAGGCAGAGATGGAAAACCTTTCCTATTTTGATCTGTGAATAGTGTAACTTTAACCTCTCAGATGCTTCAGAAAATCTTTCTGGAAAAGGGCTACTTATTATTTCAGAGTTTGTTTACATAATTATTAGGGCTGTCAAATTATTTGCACATTTGTTATCTGTTCAAAATGTACCTTAAAGGGAGATTTGTGAAGCATTTAATACTCTTATCAACATGGGAGTGTGCAAATATGCTTGCTTTATGCAAATGTTTGTATATATTTATTATTGGAAATCAATTAACAAGACAAAACAATGATAAATAATGTCCAGAAACCCTCACAGGTACTGCATTTAGCATAGAAAATATGCTCAAATCATAACATGGCAAACTGCAGCCCAACAGGCAACAACAGCTGTCAGTGTGTCAGTGTGCTGACTTGACTATGACTTGCCCCAAACTGCATGTGATTATCATAAAGTGTGCATGTCTGTAAAGGGGAGACTCGTGGGTACCCATAGAACCCATTTTCATTCACATATCTTGAGGTCAAAGATCAAGGGACCCCTTTGAAAATGGCCATGACAGTTTTTCCTTGCCAAAATTTAGCGCAAGTTTGGAGCGTTATTTAGCCTCTTTTGCGACAAGCTAGTATGACGTGAATTGGTACCAATGGATTTCTTGGGTTTTCTAGTTTTATATGATGCCAGTATACTCTAGCTTTAAAACCCGCTACAACCTCCGAAAGATCGATTGCGTTAATACGTCAAAGAAATTAGTGGCGTTAAAATGAATTTGCGTTAACGCGTTATTATCGCGTTAACTTTGATAGCCCTAATAATAATGAATAAATTGCAGAAACAAAGACATAACTCAACCACTATACTCAAGTAAGTCAAAGTAATTCGTCAAGCAAACATCTTTTGCTGGATTTCACTTGAAATCTTCAGAATCACTACTGAAGTTTGACTGTGGTACTGGCGATATAACTTAATACACCTTCACAAATAAGTTTACATCGACTTCACATGTAGGCATACAGCTGGCTGTTAAAGTCAGTCAGTTTTAAATTCCTGAATCACTAAATCAACCTCAAGGTCACAGGCATATATGTAGGACATATGAAAGAGTTGGTAGGAAAATCTCATTTAAGAAAAAGGAAATGAAATAAAATGAAACCCAAGGATGCAGATAGTTTCTCTTTTTTTTATGGACTATGGGTCTGGAAATAAAACAGACTGATTGATTGATAGAACTGATCTTTTTCATGGTGAACGAGTAGAGGATATGAATCGGTGGGAGAAGTGTGATGAGAGGTGTTTATTGAAAAGATGTCGTCACAGCCTAAGATGAATGATGGGGCATGACCGGCTATTCAGGCTTGAGCCGTAAAGGGATTGGCACGGTGAGTGTGAAAAGAAGTTATAGAAACGTACACGTTTAGCTTGCAGTTTGGCTGTGATGTTTAGGTTAAGAGAGAGACAGTGTAGAGCTGTTAGTGGTGGTGACTGTTGGGGTGGGATGAGAGGTAGTTGAGAATACTCTGCTTTATATGAGCCATAGGGGCTTGACTGGCGGGAGGTGAGGCCAGGGGGGTTGAGTTGAAGGGGAATGTGGGAAAAAGCGGGGGGGGGGGGGTTGGTCTTCATAGATTTAGCTTAGCAAAGAGTGGGCAGTGGGTTTGAAGAGTTAAATGTGAGGTGGGCTTGTTAGTTGGCGTGGACTGATGGGGGTCTGTGTGTGTGTGTGTGTGTGTGTGTGTGTGTGTGTGTGTGTGATGGGGGTAGAGGTGGATTTGGCAGTTGCTGTTTGAGTCTTAATTGCAGGATTTCAGTGTTTGTAAAAGGGGGGGTCACGGCGTTGCCCCTTACACTCCCCTCTTCACCCACTCCTCCCGTCTCCCACGCCAGCCTGTCATTCACCCCGTTTGTGAGTTAAATGAGTGTAATGAAGCATGTTGCCCCTACCTCCACACACACACACACACACACACACACACACACACACACACACACACACACACACACACACACACACTGACACATACACATACCAGCTCACACTAACATCCCATGACAAACCGGGCTCCCCTTGCCTCCACCAATACTTCCCCTCCATTTACTCCCATCAGGGGTCCTGCTTGTGTATCCATGTGTGTGTGTTTTTGCATCTGTTTGTGTGTGTGTGTGTGTGTGTGTGTGTGCATCTGAGTGTAGCAGAGCGTGCATTTCTGTTATCCCCAGAAAACAACAGGCAGGGGTAGGATGGTTGAGCGAGGGTGTATGTGCCTGCCTTGTTTATCTAGATTCTGTGTCTGCATGTTAGTGTGATCAAGTGTGACGTGTGGGTGTGTTTATGTTTGATTGTTTGGCAGGCGAGCCAACTCTGGAAATTGAGTGTGTGTGTGTTCGGTGTGTGTGTGTGTGTGTATGTGTGTGTGTAGAGGAGGCAGGCATGGGGGTTGAGGCTAAAAGACTGTTTCGTTGTTTTGCTTTCATTCATCGGGGCAGGACGCAGTGAGTGAAGGATGGATTGAGAGAAAAAAGAGGAGGCGGGGGCTCAGGAGAGGGGGAGTGGGTTAGTCAATTAGGTGAGATAAAAGTCGGTTTGACCTTCAGCACTCCTTCCACCCCTGCCGAGTCGCCTCCTGTGCCCCCCCCTTCTTCTCCCCTCTCCCTCCTTCCTCCTCCCCTCCCCGTGGCGAATCAGTGAGCTTGGATTCCCGCGGCTACTGTCTGAGGAGGCAATAATGATGTTTTGGAACACAAAGGCATTTCACGCTCAGACGAGCGCCTGATTTGGTGTGAAAGAGAGAGCAGGGCTGCCAGCCAAACTCTCTCTCTGACCCTCTTCTCTCCTTCTTTCCTCCCCTCTCTCCCTCAGCCGCCTCACTCCCTCACAAGACCTGACAGTGCAGGCAGCAGCTGGGGCTCTCGGCTCTCCCCCCCTCTTGCCCCTCCACTTCTCCGTCATTCCTCCTTTTCCTCCCTGTCTCCCTCCCCCCCATCCCCCCCGCTTCTCCCACCACATCCTCGGGCTCTGGGCTGTGATCCCAGCTGTCAGTATTGTTCAGTGTTTGACCCCAGAGGGAGGAGTGTGTGTGTGTGTGTGTGTGTGTGTGTGTGTGTGTGTGTGTGTGAGAGAGTGTGAGGCGGTGTGTAGGGGGAGAGGATGTGTTCACCGCCTTGTAGACTGCAGCAGCTTGTTGAGGTGGTGTAAACCCAGACACTGAAGAAATTGTCCCATCTGTTGAAGACTTCAATAGGGCCAGAAATCTCTATTGATTAAGGTTACAGAGTGCTATTGATTTTACCTATTGATGGCTCAGTTTCATTCACTGACACTTGAGCTGTTGGTGTCAGGCGTCAATGTTTTGCATTTTTAAGGCAGCTATGTTACAGCATTTATTGGCTCAACATCTCACCTTTTTAGCCCTGACTCAAAAATGCACTGCTGTGTTTTAGTGGCAAATATTTTCGTTTGGGATGTATTACCAGCTTTAAACCTGGTTTATGGTCGCTGTAGTGAAGCCGGCGCGAGGTGCGCGCACCAGTGTGCGCAAAGGCTCCGCAAGTTGTCGCGGTGCTTGGTCGTGCACCCTGAATTTTTGTAACTACGCGCCCACCGTGCGGCTGCACCTTTCATTTCAACACGGATGCCTTCGAGGGAAGACTAGCCGAGCAGGTTCGCCTGTACAGACTTCTCTATGACTGATCATTGACAGACCACAGGGATCAGATCACATTAAATTCGTGGAAAGAAATAGGCAACACACTTGGGAAAGAAGAGGCTTTTTGCCGCAGTCTCTGAAAGAATATGAGAGATCGTTTTGTAAAAGCTAAAAAAAAAAAAAAAAAAGGTCTCATGGAAAGAGTGGCGACCCGAGGGGAAGCACCGGGAGACGGAAAGTTATTTTGACTTGGAGGTAAGCGACGGTAATAATTGCAGTACACAAATGCAATGTTTGCCGGTACGTCGGTGTTTACTACGGTTGCCAGGCAGCCTACTTTCCTTTCTGGTATCACTTGATGACATCTTGCTTATCCACAGAATATTTTGTTTGTACACCCCCGGGCGTTTCGGAGCATACTGCAACGAACAACGCTCAGAGTATAAGCGCCTCTGTGCATGCTCGTAGCACGCGCCATCCACAGAGGCCCGCGCCACGGTGTCTTGCGCGAGTATAAACAAACCTTAAGGCCTGCAACACCTCAAGGAGGCTCAACTGTGTGTGGTAGCGTCCCTGAAACGTTTCTCTCTCTCGACTCAACTAACCTCCCCTATATCTTTCTTGTCTTTTCTCCCTGTCTCTGAGCAGCAGCACCTATCCCATAACCACGGTGGTGCCTCTGTGCCCCTCACCCCTCACCCTGCCGGCCTCCACCCCTCTCAGCTGGGTGGTTCAGCGGGTCTCCTGGCTCTATCAGGAGCACTTGGTGGGGTTCCTCCCCACATGTTGGGAAAAGATGGTGGTGATAAAAAGCCCCACATGTCCGGACCAGACTCGCACCCTTCAGGAGCTGAGCACCTGAGAGGTGAACGAACACACCACAGAAACACCACTTGAAATAGAAAGCGGTGCCTGGAAGTTTTTGAATAACACATTTATCAAATACAATTCACTTTTAAGCCAACATCCATATCATTCAAATTGCAGTTTTAAAATGATATTTCTGAAAGCAACTGATATTTAATTTCACTATATTCATCATTTTTCTAAAATGGTGTCCAAAATTGTTTGGGCTGCTTCTGAGTCAGATTTTCTGTGTCAACTTCAATGTAGACTTCACATTTCTAACTCTACTCTGTTTTTTTTTGTTTTCTGCTCTGCTGAACACCCAACCCTATGACCTCAACCGCATGCACGCATTTCCAATGGCAATAGAGCGAGAGCCCGGCACAGTAAGTACTTCCTCTTTCTGCAGCAATGTTTATAGTACTGACAAACCACTCAGTTTATTTTCTTGTCTCTCTTTTAAAGGGATAGTTTGGTTTGCGGGACTTTGACTTTGTTCTGAGATGCAGTTTGCATTCAGTTTGACTTTAGCTCAACAGTGAGATTAGTTTGTCTTAGCTCAGTTGACAGACGTCTATGGGATCAGTAAGCTCTACTCAAACTGAAGGGAAAACAAATTTAAACGGTCTGCTCCGAGTAAACTGCATTTAGTTTACACATATAGCAGTTCCAAGTAATGATCTAATTGTTTGGATTTGTACTTATGAAATGATCTACCCCGGCTATGTAGGAAAAACAGTAAAGACCCCCCCCAAAAAATTATTCCTTTAATCCCTGCTGTGATATAGACATGGTCATCCTGGACCAACCATTCAATTATCGCACATGTAATAGTATTTTATTGATAAATACAGCATCTAAAGAGTCACAGCAAATTTATCCACATGAAGACTTGCTCCTCAGGCCCTGTCTACACGTATACAGATATTTTTAAAAATGGGTATTTTCCCCTCCGTTTAAAAAATATAATCTGTCCACACGACCTTCGTTTTGCAAAATATCTCTGTCCGCATTTGAACGCAAAAACGACTCCAAACGCTCCGCTCGCCGTAATATTTACATGTCACCACAAGTGAGATCACAAGTAAAGGGTCAAGGAATTTTGTTACCACCTTTCTCACTCCCTTTCCTTCGGCTTCATTACAGTCAGTTTGATAACAGTTATTGCTGGTGGGGGGGGGCTGGGATCCCTGGTCATCACTCTGCTGTCATCAGCTGTCTCTTTACATGCATAAATGACAAAAGGGAAGTCATTCAGGTTTATGTCCGTAGCCCTTCTGAGTTCTTCAAACCTCGCCTTCAATCACCCAAAAACACATTCAATCACCGTTCGGCCTCGACATGTTTAATGTGTTCCCTGCTTTGGCCTCCTGTGACTGGAACATTTTTCAAATGTAAAGTAGTAAATATTTCGAGCAGTGCTAACAAAACGTAAAAAAAACGGTAGTCCGCCATCTTTGTTATTGTTTCTGGCGCATGCTCATTACACAAAGCAACAATGGACATGCGCTGAATGAGGAGAGGACGTCCCATTTTACACGTCCACACCGATACAAAGTAACCAAAGAGTTTTTAAAAATCTGCACTTTAGAAGGCGTTTTTCAAAAATATCAGTTTACGTGTAGACAGGGCCTTAAACTTATATCTCAGCTAAACGGCACCTGTTGCTGAGGCAGGGTCATTATTTTCATTTTAATGATATTACTTTTATTGCTGCTGCAGTGACCCAATTTCCCCTCAGGGATCAATAAAGTTCGTCTCACCATGTCATTATGCATAAAAGCCCCTGCTGTTTTTTTTTTTTTACTTCTGTTTCACACCCAAATAGCTTTCACCCTTCAGTTGTATATTTTTGACGGTTTCAATGTGTGTGTGTGTGTGTGTGTGTGTGTGTGTGTGTGTGGAGATCTCTCGGGTACAGCTTTGGCCTGCCTGTTTAGTTCTGCCCTAGATCTGCTCTGAACTGTTCAGTTCCTTTTCTCCTCCAAATGAGCTTTTTAGCATGGTCACACACACACACACACACACACACACACACACACACACACACACACACACACTCGTGCACACACATCCACACTCCTCCACCCTAGCCTGCATTGTTGTGCCTATTTAACACCTCAGTGAGCAGATTACCCCCTTCCTCCCCCCCCCCCCACCGCCCCTGATCTCGCGCTTAAAGACTCTCATTGTGTTTAATATCACCACCACTGAGAAGGGAGGGCTTGGGAAAGGGAGGGGAGAGGGTTTGGGAGGGGGGGCAGCAGTCATATGACACTGAGCTTGTGTGTGTGTGTGTGTGTGTGTGTGAGACCATGCTAAAAGCGAACAGGGGAGAGACGGAGGGGGGAAATTGCTTATGTTTTGCGGGTCAGTGCTCCTGTGCTCAGCTCACTAAAACCTTTCAATAAAGGGGGGGAGGGAGGAAGAGGGGAGGGCGTGAAGGAAGGGGCCTTTGGCAGAATACAGATTTTCACCCCCCCCCTCTTTCCCTCCCTCGTCTCTTGTCACCCTTTCTTCTCCTCCACACTCTCACACCCTCCCTCCATCCTCTCTGTCCTCTAATCTCATCCCCTCCCTTTCCCCTTTTTTCTCACCCTCCTCCTCCTCTCTTAGCTATTCCTCCTTCATTTACCCTTTCCCCCCTCAAAGCCCAAGCGCTCGCTCGCTGGACGTGTGCACGCGCATGTGTGTTTGTGTATGTTGGATGCACATTTCATTGACAGGCTGAGACTATAATGGACTCAACATGAAGCTTTAATCCATTAACAATAGGATCCGTTGGTCAGGAGGCCAGAGGGGGGCAGCTGTGTGTGTGTTGTGTGTGTGTGCGTACGTGTGCGTGTTGTGTGTGTGTGCATTTTGGGACACACACACAGACACACACACACACACGCACACACACACACACACACACACACACACACACACACACACACACACTGTAGCCAGTGCAGCTTGTCAGAGCCAGGAGAGGGAGCACTGATAGATTTTGAGAGCCACTTAATGTAATCATCAACTTCAGAGGTGTGTGTTTGTGTGTAGCTGTGACTGGCTTTGGTCAAGTGAGAAAAAGAGGTTGCCGTTAAAGTGTTAGTGCTGCTTAATTCATGCTTCTGTGAACTATTAACCTATTTGCAAGTAGGAGTCTGTTTTTCTAACCTGCTCCACACATCCCTGAATAGCTGTTGTAATTAGTGGGAGATGGATCAGACGGTTTAGAGAGCTCATGCAGAATGCAGACACAACAAAGTAAAACCCCGAACTTTAAATGGCAAAATTATCTAACCTCTACAAATCTTTTTTCTTGTTTTTTTTTTTCATCTTTGTCCTCCAAACTCTCCTTTCTCTATGTTCTTTCTACGCTACCTATCTTTTTTCTTTAATCTCTCTTCCCTCTGCTCTCCTTCTACTTCTCCTCTCTGCTTTCATCTGCAGAGTAACTCATTGCTGCCAGAAAGTCTTCGGAACTCAGATAAGCGACGCAACGGACCCGAGTTTCCAAATGACACCAAGAAACGCAAGGTGGATGACAAGGACTCTAGCCACTATGTAAGAGGTTTCTGCTGACTATGTGTGTGTGTGTTATAATTAATATAATTTGTTTGTGTTCATTTGCAGATGCATTTTTTTGTGTTTGTATAGATGTATCATAGCCCCACATCAAATGTTAAAGTCTGGGTAAAGTAAAATTCTAAATCTGAACACATTATACATGTTAGAAAATAAGTGCTGAAAACATGTGAAAAAATTTAACTAAAATTTATATACTGTAGTTCTGAATTGTGGAGTTAGACCGTTAAACTGTTTTTCTCCAATTTTTTTGTGCTCAGGATTTTTTTGGCCGGGCCTGAAACGGCCTGAAACCATGGCTCGATGACGCACTGGAGCTATTTTTAGCATAACCCCTCAATCAACCCATCAAAAAATCCATAAAGTTTTTACTGGCCGTCCGGCCCTGTCTGCCTCTCACCGGCCCTCTCTGTGTGCCTGTCATTCGGGGTGCACATGAAAGCGTGCTGCGTGCACGTTCCGGGACTGGGCTCACTGGCCAATCACAACCAAGTTAGTTAAACTTGTGCTTACGTCATAGGCTCCGCTGTAGCCTACTCCGTCGCTACTGTTGCGGCTGTAAAGCGGTGGATGAATTGTTTTTAGCATCACAACCGCCGCAAAATGACTCGTTTCACGATCAGAATTTGATCGATTCGGTTCGACAACATTTGGAAAGTCTAGAAGAGCCACACGATTGAATTATTTCATCCCCGTTCAAGTTAGCATAAGGCTAAACCGGAAGTTAGCCGGCTTGGCCAGCGCAAGTTTCTGGTGTGCAAGCTGCAAAAGTAGCAGTGACATGGCCAGTGTCGTATATACTCTAACTGTACATATGTAATCAACTTTGATCCGCGATTGAGCGGGGTTTCAGAGCCTTCAGCGGACACGCCCCCAGCGTTTCAGAGCAGAGGATACTGCTTATTTTTTTTATGACTTTGAAACCTAATTTTAAATACTTGATGGATTTTTTTAATCATTCAAATTTGGCTGGGTGGTCAGTAACACATTTTTCTGTGGTGTGACAAACTCAGAACACATTTATTTTTGCTTTACCTGGACTTTAAGAGTGATGTTTCAGTCTGGTATATATTTCCACTGGTGAATGTTCAATTGCAAGTTCCTTCTAACAGCCTGTTTTTCAGCGAATCAAAGGAAAGGAAAGGACATTTGTGAACAATATTTTGTTAAAGAAAATTCCCAGGCAGAAGTGCAGTATATTTACTGGTGTGCTAACTGATTGTCTGGTTTGCAGGACAGCGACGGGGAGAAAAGTGATGATAATTTAGTGGTGGATGTCTCGAATGAGGTCAGTATGTTTTGGTGTTTTTTTATTCTTTGTTTATAGCTGTCATGATTGTGGTTGCTTCCTGTGGGATGGTTGCATTAATTAACAGGCATCACAGTAGTCTGTGGGCGATGGTGCCTTTTCAAATAAACCACAATATATTCACAGTTGTCCATAAAAATTAAATCTTCTATTTAGGAAAGTGCCAACATCACTTTTGTGCAGTGCTTTTGTGTTCAGGTAGTTAACTGAGTCCTTGTCCTTCCACCAGGATCCAGCCTCCCCTCGTGGCACGCCGCTCCCCTCCCCTAGAGAAAATGGCCTGGATAAAGCACGTCTTCTCAAGAAAGACCCCTGTAGTCCAGCCTCTTCTGCATCATCAGCCAGCTCCTCCTCCCTCAAGTCCAAAGAGATGGCCATGGTAGGGATGGACAAGACACAATAGTTTCAGTTGTTTCAGCATGTAGTTGGATAGAGCAGGTTGACAGATCCATTGATAGGTGAATACATGTGTCCGTAGTTACATTCCTAAAGTGCGTCTCTCTCTCTCTGGCAGCGAGACAAGGCAGGAACACCTGGGCTAAAGTCAAGCACACCCACACCTAGAGGTGACTCCACCCCTGGTCCAAGCTCCACCCCTGGAATCCGGCCCAGTCTGTCAAAACCCCCTTCCATGGAGATACCTCATCCACACAGTAAGTCCAGTATAAACATTTGTAAATTAATTATATGATAGCTTGTGTTATTTTAATATGCTAATCTTTGCCAGAGGGCAGTAAGTTGTGTTTTCTAAATTGCCTCCAGGAAAATTCACCCTCGCAGTTAAGAGTCACAGGGCTTTGGATAAATGATATAGGAGATTTTGCCTGCTTCCCTGTTGTTGTTTTAAGTCTTAATCACTAACGTTTCACGGCACACCTTTACTTTGGAAAACCCCATGCGTGTGTTGAGGTCCCCAGAGTCTGCTTGATATGAAAGATAAATCTGAATCACAGAAATCACAGATCGGTTAGAAATCTCCGTTTCCGTCGCAGCCAAAGAAAGAATCCTAATTAAAGGTTACTAGAAATGTTAGATGATTGTGTGGTAATAATAAATCTGTAGGATCAAGGCATGTACTCTTTGATATTTAAGGGATTTTGAACTTTACCAGCTTTTTAAGTGTCGTACTCTTTCCTTCCCTCTTCTCCTCAGCTGCAGGTTTGCGGACCCCGCTGGCTGTACCAGGCCCGTACCCAGGTGCGTTTGGTATGTTGCCCCACGCAGCAGGGATGAACGGGGAGCTGGCAGGTGCAGCCGGAGCTGCTGTCTATGCTGCTGGACTGCACAACATGTCACCTCAGATGAGTGTCGCTGCCGCGGCCGCCGTGGCTGCGTACGGCCGTTCACCCATGGTGAGTAGAAAAGGATGACTTGTGTTTAGAGCTGCAACGATTAATCGATAAGTTGTCAACTATTAACTATTTTGATAGTCGATTAATCTGTTTGAGTAATTTTTTAAGAAAAAAAAAAAAGTTAAAATTTCTCTGATTCCAGCTTCTTAAATGTGAATATTTTCTGGTTTCTTTACTCCTCTATGACAGTAAACTGAATGTTTTTGAGTTGTGGACAAAACAAGACATTTGAGGACATCATCTTGGGCTTTGTGAAACACGATATTTATCACCATTTTCTGACATTTTATAGACCAAACAACTAATCGAGAAAATAATTGACAGATTAATCGACAATGAAAATAATTATTAGTTGCAGCCCTACTTGCGTTTTTCTAAAAAAAAAATATTAAAAACAAAAATTAAATTTAAGCCTCTGTAACATAAGCTGTTAGCAGCATATAAGAGGTTTTCTTTTTTATTTAAAAAAAATAATATATATTACTAATTATTGATATACAATGTGCATAAAACATTCTAACCACTCTCCATACTTTAGTGTTACGATATTGAATCACAATGGATGTAATTAGAAATTTTTGACCCTGATCAACAGAAGTTAAAAGTGAAAACAAATCTCTACAAATGTATCTACTGTAAATGAATGAAGTACACATATGAAACACAAAATTATTCATTACATTGCAAGTATTCTTCAGGACAATATTTAGAAGAGCCTCTTTTGGCAGGAACTGCTGGTATCAGGTTTGCAAATGTGGACGCTCCACTTTTTATCCCATTCTTCTTTGTAAAACTTCTCAAGCTCTGTGAAGTCGCACGGTGAATGTGAGCAAACAGAACAGAGTGAATTTTCAAGCCATGCCTTCTGCTTCTGCTGCCTTCATATGAGTGTTTTTAGCAGTGGCTTCCTCTTTGCTGCTCTCCCCGAGGCACCCGGGCAACAGTTGTTGTATGCACAGTGCGCACAACTCAGCCATGAAACCCTGTAACCTGCTCCAGGCAGATTTACAGCTGCACCGCAGTATATTCTTTCCATTTTTTATGATTGACCTTACGCTACTCTGAGGAAATATTCAGTGTGTTGGAGATTTTCTTGTATCCTTCCCCCGATTCAAACTTTTCAGTAACTTTACAGCAGATTGATTGTCTTCATTATGTAACTTTTGAAAGGACAGTGACGGTTGCATCAGTAGTTGCACCTTCCACATATTTAAATTAATTTCACTTGTCACGCCTTGTTTAAACATTGGTGATCTCCATCCAACTTTGACTACTTTACATCTTTTTTTTCTGTTGATCAGTGTTGAAGAATCAGAATCATATCTACTGTAATTCAACGTTTTAAAATAATAAAAGATCAAGAAGTTATTGGGTGTGAATAGTTTTCATAAGCACTGTAGATTTTATAAAAGTGTCAATAGTTGCACAGCTGTATTTCTATCGTCTGTGTGATAGTATTTATACAGTGGGAATGCTGGTGTGCGTTACATTCAATCACCTCATCCCTCTTGGCTGTATTTGCATAGTGCTAATTACACTGTTTAAATAGGTTTAGTAGACTCACAGCTGCGTCTGTGTCTGGGCAACACTTGATAGAAACTCAGGTTGTGTACTCAACAGCTGCGTGTGTGTGTTGGATGAGGGTGGGGGGGAGGGAGCACAAGTACTGACAGCTCTGCCTCTGTGTGTTTGCTGACTCTTAAACTCGTCATTCAGATTCGGAGGGTGTGTGTGTGTGCTCCAGACTGTCTGTTTGCTTTGTTCTCATGAGTGTTTGCGTTCTGTTCCACAGGTTAGTATTGATCTGTGTGCATTTTGCCAATGCCCATGGGTGTGTGTTTGCACTGTGCTCATAAAAAGTCTGTGTTTTCTTCTCAAGGTTGGTTTTGATCCTCATCCTCACATGCGTGTTCCTGGAATGCCTCCCAGTCTGACAGGAATCCCTGGAGGCAAACCGTAAGTGTGTTTGCGGCTGCTTGTATGTTTAAGGGTTGATTGCCTGAACTGCCCCATGAAACAACTGATATGTCCTAGAAAAACCTCCCCTCAGAAAAACATAACAGACACGTTTCTCTTCTCATTTTTAACTTTCTTTCTGTATTCTGTCCTCCTCCTCTCCTCCTCCTTTGTATCATCAGTGCTTATTCTTTTCACGTGGCGGCCGACGGACAGATGCAGCCGGTACCGTTCCCCCCGGATGCTTTGGTGGGCCCAGGGATTCCTCGCCACGCCCGTCAGATCAACACACTGAACCATGGGGAGGTGGTGTGCGCCGTTACCATCAGTAACCCCACCCGACATGTTTACACAGGAGGGAAGGGTTGCGTCAAGGTCTGGGACATTAGTCACCCAGGAAACAAGAGCCCAGTGTCGCAGCTTGACTGTCTGGTGAGTGAGGTGGTGGGGTTGGGTATACAGTACAAGCGGTTTTTTTTTGAGTGAAAGAGGTGTGTGTTGTATTAAGTGTTTATTAGGGCTGTCAATCCATTCAAATATTTAATCGCATATTTGTCCCTAATTAATCGGAAATTTTTTTATCTGTTCAAAATGTACCTTAAGGAGATTTGTCAACTATTTAATACACAAATATGCTGCTTTATGCAAATGCATTTATATATTTATTATTGGAAATCAATTAACAAAATCAAAACGATGACAAATATTGTCCAGAAACCCTCACAGGTACTGCATTTAGCATAAAAAATATGCTCAAATCATAACATGGCAAACTCAAGCCCAACGGGCAACAACAGATGTCAGTGTAGTGACTTGACTATGACTTGCCCCAAACTGTATGTGATTATCATAAAGTGGGCATGTCTGTAAAGGGGAGACTCGTGGGTACCCATTTTCATTCACATATCTTGAGGTCAAAGGTCAAGGGACTTCTTTGAAAATGGCCATGCCAGTTTTTCCTCGCCAAAATTTGCGAAAGTTTGGAGCGTTATTTCACCTCCTTCGCTATGAGCTAGTATGACATAGTTGCTACCAATGGATTCCTTAGGTTTTTCTAGTTTTTTCATATGATGCCAGTATATTCTCTCTAGCTTTAAAACTGAGCCCGCTACGACCTAAAAATCGTAAATTGCGTTAATGCGTTAAAGAAATTAGTGGCATTAAAACAAATTTGCGATAACACGTTATTGTCACGTAAACTTTGACAGCTGTGCTGTTTATCAAAACTATTAAAACCAGAATTCCTGCAGTCATGGTGCATGTCTGAAAAGAGATGACAAATATATTTGTGTGATATTAGTCACATTAGTCAAATACATTTTTTGTGTATGCCACATCAGAACCGAGACAACTACATCCGCTCCTGTCGTCTCCTCCCTGATGGTCGGACGCTGATTGTGGGAGGTGAGGCGAGCACGCTGTCAATCTGGGATTTGGCCACGCCCACTCCCAGGATTAAGGCAGAGTTAACATCATCAGCACCGGCATGTTACGCTCTGGCCATCAGCCCGGACTCCAAGGTCTGCTTCTCTTGCTGCAGTGACGGAAACATCGCCGTGTGGGATTTACACAACCAGACACTCGTTAGGTAAGAGGAGAGACCGTGTCTTCTCTTACCGCCTGTCAACCACCGTATTGACCTGCTCTGGCTGATTTAACCATTAATGATTAAAAAATAAGGCAGAATATTTTGCAATAGAGTGGCTGCTGATGAGAAATATTGTAAGAGCTTCACATTTTTGTAGTGTGTGTATTGCATACCAACTGCCCGGGCAACCTCTGATGCCTAGTGTGCCGTTGTTTGAACATTTCTTCCTGTAATGAACTCAGAATGTATGTGTGTATCCTGCAGGCAGTTCCAGGGCCACACAGATGGAGCCAGCTGTATTGACATCTCCAATGATGGCACCAAGCTGTGGACCGGAGGCCTCGATAACACCGTCCGCTCCTGGGATCTGAGAGAGGGACGGCAGCTGCAGCAGCATGACTTTACATCACAGGTACACACACTCGTATCAACAAACAGTGTTTTATCGACTATCCTTGAAATGCTTTGCATTAGAATTTGACTAAAAGTAAATTTTATCAGCTGGTCATTTTGTAATATTTCCCGTCTCTTCTGTCTAGATCTTCTCTCTCGGCTACTGTCCGACAGGAGAGTGGCTCGCTGTGGGAATGGAGAGCAGCAACGTTGAGGTCCTTCATGTCACCAAGCCCGACAAATACCAGCTTCATCTACATGAGAGCTGTGTGCTCTCCCTGCAGTTTGCCTACTGTGGTAAGCAACTGGCTGTCTTGATCTCGGTCGATTTAGTCCTCCTCTCACTCATTTTCCAGTGCTCGTTTTGTAGTCTACCTTTTAAAATTAGTGGTTTAAATTGGTGCTAGGACTTAGTTCTACCTTAAGCTGGGCATACACTGTACGATTTTAGAAATGTTGTTGTGTACTTCCTACTCCTACTGTACGAGTAGATCGTTTGCGATGTAAAGCCAAAGCTCACGATTTATGTGCTCAGACTGTACGGTCCGATCGTCAGCCACGACACTGTACAATTGAAAAAAAAAACGTCCGGTTGGCTCTTGCGGGCCCTTTCTGGCTGTTGACAGTTAATCAATAAAGATTTGTTTGAAAGCTCCGAGGCAGGTGAAGTTTGTTTGCTAGCAGAGATCTGTACGGGTCACAATGCCAACAAGGCAGAAATGTGTAACGTTGCGTGGACTCGCAGGTGGCTAGGAAGACGTGGAGAGTATGACTTGTCCATTTTGCAGAGAGAATTGGAGGTAAGCTAGCTACGTTTTGCTAGCTATATCTATTGTAGTCTACATTGTTATCTTGATAGCTACGCAAAAAAAAAAAGAAAAAACGCACTGACGTTGGGGAATCGGCTCGTAGCTCTGCTTCAACTGTGCGAGAGCCTGTGGACGGCCGACCAACATTTCTGACACACAAAATTTGGGCCATTATTGGGGTTGTTTTGGCATTTTTTCTTTATTAAGGCAGGGCTGCATACAGGTAGGTGGGAAATTTGGTTTTGTCTAGTCTATTCTTCAAAGGGGTTTTCCTGTTTAATCATATCTTGTCAATGATATCATTGCATACCCTTTTGTTTTACCATGAGATTCCTTATTGTTGGAGTGTTTGTGTGTGTTTCTCTACCCAGGCAAATGGTTTGTGAGCACAGGAAAGGATAACCTACTGAATGCATGGAGAACACCCTATGGAGCCAGCATATTCCAGGTTGGGACAACAGATCGTGATATAATATATTAACATAGATGAAAAGCGTGTCCACCACCACAGCATTGCATCAATGCAACTAATGTCTGGAAACCATGAAACTGTCATGGCATCGTCCTCAAAAAGAGCACCCTTTATGGTGCAATTAAAGTTTAAATGAAAGTTGCAAACATGCCTACTGTTGAAATATGCAGTGAAATATTGCTTTTAGTGTGGAAACGCATCCTGTCTCATTTGCTGCATCAGCATGTATCTCTGTGACAACATCATCAAACATGTAATGATAGCTACTGTATCTTATTAATCATTCAGCAATATTGATTGGAATGAGAGCACCAGGCATAATTATATTTTCCAAGAGCAAAGAGTGAAACTTTTAAGTACTGTATCTAACACACAGAAGCAGTGACGTGTTCTTTTTTTTTCTCTCTAACTCCCCCCCCCCCCCCTATTCTATATCTTTTTCCTTCTCTTCAGTCTAAAGAATCATCCTCGGTGTTAAGCTGTGACATATCTGTGGACGACAAATACATTGTCACTGGTTCAGGGGACAAGAAGGCCACTGTTTACGAGGTCATCTACTAAAACTATGGAAAGAAAGCAAGGACATTTGTTCTTTCCCACACACCAGATATGTTTCCAGATATTTTCAAGTGGAGCCAGAAATCGCAAACACGGGTGACCTTGATGGCACATTCTTTTTTTCTGTTACATCTGCCGAGGAGACGCAGAAAGGAGACAGACCTTTTACGTGCACATATCTGTTGTGCCTGTATACATGACTCCATATCAGCTGGGAATTAACTGGAGCCGCTGGGTGTTGAATGGAAGGAAAGGAACTATTTGGATGTTATCGTCTGCTACGGACTGCACTGGGATCAGTTACAGGGACCAAACAATGACTGAACCAAAGGCACTGCATTGTTTTGACTGGGACCAGCTCTTCCGGAGAACACTGCACTAAACATTAGATTTTAAAACACACTTGATTCAGTGTCACGACCAGGGTCAGAGTGACCCTAGAACGAACACTCAAACCAGATGGTAGAACATGTAAACAAATGGAAAGCGGAGAATGTGGACAGAAACTGACAAAATAATGGAGAGACGGAGGAGGACAGTGAATGCAGAACATGTTGGTTTGTATTTTGTTGCAGACAGACGATGCTCACGGCCTGTTGATCTCTCAGCTCTGACTCTCTGACCTTAGAACCTCAGCTTGCTGTTCTGATACGCCTACACTGTCTGAAAAGTACCTTTTCTGTCTTAACACAAAGTCCTATCCCCACTAAACTGCGGTAGCTGTCCACCTACACACTTGGTACACACACAGACAAAATCAGTTTTAAACATACTGAACGCCATATTGACTTGTCTAGCATCATGCTATCGTTGTATTCTGTGATGGGTTAGTCTGATCCTCATGAGGCAAAGTACGTTTTCATAATTCCTACCCATTTCAGACGCCACCAAATAGTATTCACGTAATGTTGCTACAGAGCGCTTAATAGGCCTTTCTCACAGAACGCGGCAACGGCACCACTGCGCTCTGAAACACATTATTTCAAATGGCTTGCGCGGTGCAACGACGGCTTTTCGCTGTGCTGAGCAGCGTGAACACAGCAGAGTGCGCAGCTCGCGGTGTCGCAGCTCGCGGTGTCACAGCTTGCGGTGTGCTGCGCCCAAAGATCAACTAGGTTGAACTTTGAGCGCAGCACACTGTGATGTGCGCTGAACCCAGCGGCGAGCGCAGCGCAAACCGCATTCTATATGACAGCCCCAGATCTCTGACTTTTCTTTTTTTCTCCTCTATTTCTTATGATCCCACTTAAAAGACCAATTATTGGAAACCTGAGGGAAAAGTTTCAGAGATTGAATTAATCGATTGTTTCAACAGATTTATTTCCCTACTTCTATTTTTCACATATCTGTTCTCCACAAGCAACATGCCTTCATACTGTGATTTCTTTTGAGCCCTTTACCCTCTATACTTGAGCCACAGTGTGTGTCATCAGCTGCACATGTTGACAGAGCCCCACCTTTACTCGCGCTTTTACCGAATAGACCTGAAAACATTTCAGAGACTCGGTATTGATAATTGGTCAGCCGGACATACTGTAGCTAGAACAGCCTCTTTGATCTTATTGAAGTTGAGACATCCATCGCCCTGCTGTTAGTTTTAATGCAGTTCATTTGCCTGTGGTCTCTTTTACAATAAGTTCATCGGTTGAGGTCATAATGTTTAAATTCATTAGTCTCAAATTAAAAATGTTCCCATTAATCTGAAATGAAAAACCAACCTTATGGTTACTGTCTTCACTATTGTAAATTCACCCCGCCCCTGCCTTCATCACTCATTGAAACACACGTTATACTGTATGGATGGTTAATCACGCTTCATAAACAGGGACCAACTATACTTCTAAAAAGATCATCTTGACAAGTAAATTAACCTTGTATTCAAGTGAAAGTTCCTTTCTACCATATTCACTAAACAAACATCTTAAAAACAGAATTGCCTTTTTAAAAAAAAATACTGTCACTTGTTTCTGCTAATATTCTTGAATGTGGGACATTTGTGAAATTGCCTTGAAAAATTCTCTTTTCACTTTAAGTCTACAAGCAAGATTTAATTATTGTCAAGATAGTCTTACAGAGAAAGGTGCTGTTGTATTTCAGCTTCAGGAAGGAGTCAGTCAGTTTCAGCCATTTTAAACTCATTAAATTCATGACTTGTGTTTAGTTTTTTTTTTTTTTTTTTAAATCTATTTTTGTCTGTTGAATGTTTGTAAAAAATGTAAATATCTTTTTTTTTCTTACAGGACATGCTTTAGAAATAACAAACTGTTTTTGTACGTCTTTTACATGGAAAAGAAACGTCTAATCAGGAGAAATACTAAATGGTCTTAATGCTAGCTAATCTAAAATGATTGAAATATCTAGAAAATAAATGTTTTTTTTGTAACTGAGGTGGTGCTTTCACTTTCTGGGTTGGTACAAGAACACATCAGGACCTCACTGATAAAATATTTTGGATCCACTATAGATAATTGCGATGGAGGCTCAGAGTTTCGAGAATCAGCCTTGTAAACAGGAGGTAGTTTAGATTCCAGACGTATATAAAAAATAGATGGTGAAAGTTAAAGCTTTTATAGGTAACATTGGAGCAACCAGCCAGATTACGCTAGATTCAATAAATTATGCTACTAAAAAAACACCGGCATGGGCAGAGGGTGTGCAGGTAAGTAGACCGGTAAGTAGCCTGTTCAATCATTTCATTCGGGCCGAATGAAATGATTGAACAGGTTTATTACAGTCCTGCGACAGCAACAGATACCAGATTATTTTAATTTATTTGTCAGAGCATTTAATTTATTGATTGCTCTTAGGATGTAAAGACAATTTCAACCTATATAACAAAAAATGTTTCTAAAATACATTACTCAGCCTAGCTTTAAGTAGTGCCTAATTGGTTCCCTTTGTGCAAAGTATATATTACTGAAACTCTAAACTGCTCAGTTGCGAGGAGGATAATGGCTGTCCTCATTAGGCTTTGAAATATAATGTTCTTATTACAGCGTTAGGAACAGCTTTGCAACATTTTTAAATGTTGATGGAATTGCGTGGAGTTTACGTTCTTAAAGTAAGAATTTCCTTTGGTTTCTTTTTTTTAATTTTTTTTTAGATTATTTTTTTGGGCATTTGTGCTTTATTTTGATAGTGAGAGAGAGAGACAGAAAAGGCATGAGAGAGAGAGAGGATGACATGCAGCAAAGGGCCCTGGACCGGACTCGAAGGACTCAGCCTTAATGGTACATGCTCTACCCAGTGAGCTATCCCTCCCTTGGTTTCTTTCCAAAAGATGTATCGACATGGCCCTGAATCCTGTTTGCTTTTTAAAACGTCAACAGCCTTTGTCATTGTGAAGGTGAGTATGGGGTGCTGGCACAAACGTCTGAAATTGAGTCAGACTAAAAATGTTCCCACAACATTATGTAAGTTATTTAGTCACAACACCAAAAGATGAAGTGAGTCCACTTTAGTCGTGTTGCAACACCTTAGTAGAAATTTTGGTTTCTAAAACGAACATATGAGCTTTTCACTTTTTCCATCTTGCCTCTGTACAAATATATGAAACTGCAAAAGTGTGCACTTGATCTGCATGTACTGTATGTATGACTGGATTAACACTTTGACCAGTAAAGATGGGGATTCAGTAAGGGTTGAAAGGTACCTGAATGGGATCAAGCCTTTGTAGGTATTAATGTGTGTGACTCCACTTGACACAGCGAGCAACTTGACTGTGAATGATTTCTGCTTGAGTGTTGGCAGCTTGAAAGGCTCCAGCTGCAAGTGTAGTGGTTTGCTGCCACTGTAACATTGTTTTAATGAATGCCTAATATTATTGTGTCTGTAAAACTTTTCTCCCAAACTCTCATTTGTTGGTCAAGTGAGGACGAGATATAACTGATGGATTTTCCCCCGGTCATGTTTTCTCAGCAAACAAGCTTGTTTACTTTCCACAAATTGGCTCTGACTTCTTGAGGATGCTGTGTTTTGACTCATGCATTTACATACATGATTGTTAGTGACAATGTACGTATGCTGGCAAAAAAGATATTAGATACAGTATATTGTGGGGCTGTCAAAGTTTACGTGATAATAACGTGTTAACTCAAATCGTTTTAATGCCCCTAATTTCTTTAAAGCAACTTGATTTTTAGGTTGTAGCGGGCTCAGTTTTAAAGCTAGAGTGAAGATACTGGTATCATATGAAACTAGAAAACCTAAAGAATCCATCAGTACCAACGATGTCATACTAGCTTGTTGCGAAAGAGGCTAAATAACGCTCCAAGCGTAAGCTACATTTTGGCGAGGAAAAACTGGCATGGCCATTTTCAAAGGGGTCCCTTGACCTCTGACCTCAAGATATGTGAATGAATGAATGAATGAATGATGGGTTCTATGGGTACCCACAAGTCTCCCCTTTACAGACATGCCCACTTTATGATAATCACATGCAGTTTGGTCCTAATCAAGTCAGCACACTGACACACTGACAGCTGTTGTTGCCTGTTAGGCTGTTTTGTGTTGTTAATTGATTTCCAATAATAAATATATAAATACATTTGCATAAAACAAGCATATTTGTCCATTCCCATGTTGATAAGAGTATTAAATACCTGACAAATCTCCCTTTAAGGTACATTTTTAACAGATACAAATTTTGCGATTAATTGCGATTAAATATTTTAATCAAATGACAGCCATAGTATATTGTAATCAGTTAGTCTATAATGTTTCACCTGCAAATCACAATCTTAGCAACTATTGCTATTGCAGTTGATTATTGCTAAAGGGAGATGATATAACGCATTCCTCCAACAATGTTATTCACAATCGTGATATTACTTTCCCTGTTGAGGTGTTATCAATGCATATGTGCACAAACATGAAAGACCTCAGCTGAAGGTATACATGATGGCAATCATGTTTCTCCAGCAGAAATCAGACTATCTCAGCTGGGTTTTTAGACTAAAAAAGGAAACCTGGTTGTGCATTTCCACAGGCTTTTCTTGAACCAGACTACTGCTCATTCCTACAAGTCATGCAGTAACACTGCAGCTTTGTTTATCCTGTGGAAACACATGACCTGTCTACATTGTTTTCCTGCTTTTAGGTCCAGCTCCAGCCTCTTGTGGTCCTGAATAGCATTAAGTGGGTACGGCGAAGAATGAAGAAGCTGGGTGGCCCAATCCACCAACTGGGGATGTTTCAGTCTGCAGGAAAGAGAAGTTACCGGTGAGTTTTTGTGGATTTTTTTTTAGCTTATGTGGTATTGATATGGAGGTATAGATAGTAGCAGAACAGAGCAGCTGTTCAAATCAACTCTGTGTTAAATAACCAAGTCCAATCCCCTGCTTAATACTAACACCCACAACAAACAGACTAGCTCTTCCCTGATGTAAACTGTAAATCTGATTAATTACTGTGAATATATAATTCTCTGTCTATCCCCGGCTCTCGTACAAACACACACGCATACACACACACACACACACGTTGTACAGTATGAGGTGATTATGTGGCAATTACAGCAGCCACAGTGACAAAATGAAAGCTGATCCTTAGAGAAAAAAATGGAGAAAATGTCACTCCAAGTTTTCAGTCTATCCAGAGATTTCTGAGCTCTGAATCACAGCGTTCTCTTTTGATCATCACCGCTGCTGCCTCTCTCCGATACACAGACGGATTATTCCCCCTAAATCTCCCAAATCCCTAATCCTATTTATCTCAACGCCACACAAAAAAGGTGCTCTCTTCCCACTGCTCAGCTTATGTGTACAGTAGGGATGTGAGTATACTTGTATTTCTACATTTATGAGGACCAGTTCAGGACACAAGGTAGTGACATTTCAGGCTGTGCTCACTTTGAACATGCTCTGTTTTAAGATTTAAGGCTTTAAGTTTTAATGTAGAGGTAGAATATATATTCATACTGCTTCTAGTTATTCAATACTGATATATACAGAAAACAAATGATTGTGTGATGAAGTGTTCATGTATGTCATATCGTTAGTAGATAAGACAACACTTAACCCTTTGAGACCCACAATAGACCCGGTTTTGGCTTTTTTTAGGGGGTTATAGGGGGTCTGCTACTATGGGGACTAAACACATCTCACATGAATACAATTGGGCTCATTGGATCCAAAAGAGTCTCACAGTGATACCCAATTTATGCAATTGCAAGACTGTTTAGGGACCCCAGTATGCTGAAATATTCAAATACACAAGTTCAGAATAGGCGGAAATAACACATTTATACTGCATGCAAAAAACTGCATGGTGTTTGCCCCAAACTGCATGTGATTATCCTAGAGTGGGCATGTGTGTAAAGGGGAGACTCGTGGGTACCCATAGAACCCATTTTCATTTACATATCTTGAGGTCAGTGGTCAAGGGACCCCTTTGAAAATGTCCATGCCAGTTTTTCCTCGCCAACATTTAGCCTAACTTTGGAGCGTTATTTAGCCTCCTTCCCGACAAGATAGCATGACATGGTTGGTACCAATGGATTCATTAGGTTTTATAGTAGTTACCTTTACTCTAGCTCTAAAACTGAGCCTGCTATAGCCTCTGAATGACCGTAAAGTCTGGGCGATCTTGCGGGTCTCAGGGGGTTGAGTGGAAATTAATAATGCATGTTTAGGTGAATGAGTTAAAAGTTAATTTCCACAACTCATCACAAAATAACTAATAAAACTAATGGACTCTATATTAAGGATATTGAATATTGCATTTTTTTTCCAACGTTGAGTTGTTTTCAATCAGAATTGATTGATTTTTCTGCCACCTCGGTCAGCAGAACAAGCTTTAAACACATATTGTACCTTATATGGCTAAACAGTTGTCTATTTATTAATCCAGCATACACAGGGCAACCATAGCATTAATTTAGAGTCATGTTTCTGGCCACCTGATGAATGTAAGTCCAGTAATCACTCTTCTTTTAACTGTTTTTGGTCTCCATCATATCTTGAGAGAAATATCTGGCTCTGTAGCTGCTAAATGCTCCACTATGTTTACCAGCGAGTGGCTAACTTTGTCTGTATGGCATTTGTTGCTGAGCAGGTAGTCTAGAGTGGGTTTAATCAGAGCGCTTGTGTTGAAACCAGCTGCCTGCTATGGCAGAAAAGTGAACCAACACTGTGGGCTGGAAAATCGAAACTACCTAAAGCTGCTTAAAAACTCACATGGACCATAATGTTGCATGTCATACAAGCTCCCCATTTTTTCTAATTATTTTTGTTTACTAGATCCCTAATCTTATTAATCAGTTGATTTTTGCATTTTTTTTTCCAGCTGCATTTAACCTTGAGATGTGTCATGTTGGTTTTCATCAATCAGGATGAAAGCAAGGCTTAACCATCATACATTGTAATGCTGTTAAAATTTTCTTCACTGAGTTTGTACATATACAGTAGAACAGTAGAAGGAAGGCAAGCTACAATGCAGCCAGATTAAATTGAATTCACACAAATACGAGCAGGGGGATAATGAGAGTGCAGCTGCTGCCATTGTGAATAAAACCAGGCTGTTAAAACCATTACATCCTGTTATGCAGTCTTCAAGCCTCCTCCTCCTTTTTTCCTTTCTCCTACTTTCTCTAGTCCTCCTCTCAGCCTTATTTATGCTTCCCTCCTCCCTCTGTTCTACCTTCTCCCAAAGCCTTCGTCTACCAAGATGTTTTTCACTTTTCTTATTTCCTTTCTCTTTCTTTCCCTCCAGGCCCACGTACTCCCTCCTTCCTTCATCTTTCTCTTTGTTTTCCACAAGTACAGATCTTTTATTTGGTAAACCGATTTTTTTTCCTCTCCTCTCAGGAAATATACCCCCCTTTTCCTCTCCTCTATCTCCCCTGAGCTTATTTGCTTTTTTTCTCTTTTCCTCCCATTTTTTTTGCCCCAACCTCCCCAGGTAACCTACTGTGCTTTGCACCTGTGTGTGTATGTATGTGTGTGTGTGTGTGTGCGCTAATGAGCTTAGAGCTGTCTCCCTCCCAAGGTGAGGTGCCATGCTGAGGTGATCAGCGCTGCTGGAGCTGCAGGTATCAACCACAAACACCTGCCTGGTTGAGCACGGCCACACACACACACACACACACACACACACACACACACACACGCACACACGCACACACGCACACACGCACACACGCACACACGCACACACACACACACACACACACACACACATAGAGAAGAAACTAATTTCCTCTCTACTCTCTCACACTCGCACATATATAAATGCAGAATAAATCTTTACTTTTCTTTCTCACATACAAATTGTATACAAACAAACACACATTGAATACAGTATATGCACGCACGCACGCACGCACGCACGCACGCACACACACACATACACACACACACACACACACACACACACACACAGCTGACTGCTGCACAAGGGCGATAGCACAACTCTGTCCTGTCAACATGCCGGATAATCAGCTGCTGGGGATTGTGGGTAAGCTGTAATAATCCCTCGCATGGAATATGGAAAGCATCAGAGAGTTATTCAATAGGACAGAGATAAAGGTGTGTGCGTGTGTGTGTGTGCGTGTGTGTGTGTGTGTGAGGCATTTCCATCTTTAATATGCATCTCCACCTGAAGCTCACACACACACACACACACACACACACACACACACACACACACACACACACACACACACACCCTAAACGCTAAACGCTAAACATCAGCCCAGCCCCCCTTCCAGAGCAGCTGCTGAAATGTTCCCTGTCAGAGCCACTAAGTCTTAATTAAGAACTACATCCAGAACAAGCCTCATTTAGTCAGAGAAACACCAGGGAATACTGCATCATATTTACCTGTCAAGAGGCAAACTCTTTCCAGAACAGAGCCTCCAACTCACATCTTCATCAGCGCAGTGTCACAGAGTTACAGTCAAATTAGGATATACTGTAGTTAAAGGGAATCTACCTGATGTGTGCAGATGCATGTGGATCCTTTTCATACCTATTATCAAAAAGTGACGCGACAGTGTGCAGAGTTTGTCCCCCTTTGATATCTCAAAGGTTCAAAGAAGAATTATTTCTGTCGAAACGTATTCTTTACAGTGATATAATGTAAATGTATGGTTTCTCAGTGGTTGGTGACTCTAGTTAGAGCTCTGTCTCTCTGTAGAGCAACCTTTTGGAAACATTGCTTCTGAAAAATAATCCCATTTTTCCATAGGGTATTATACAGACAGTTTATGCAGATTATTCGCCATTCTGGTAATCACTATGTGCACATCTGCTACTCTCTAAATCACATTTGGTTTATATAATAATGATATGTACTCCAGTTCAGGTTCTCTTCATTGTAAATAACCTGGAACAGACTAGACTTTAGTTCACTTGTATTTAGTATTTTTAATACTAATTTGTAAACTCAGAATATGAACTATTGTCCTTATAATTAAAGATGTAGCTAAAATATAGAAGCATACACATTTACTGTGGTTGTCAGTGTCTGATTAAGGTTAAATAATCAGAATATATTTTCCATTGAAACTATCAGAAATATTATTTGCTGGGAGGTGAGGTGTGTGTATATATATAACAGCTGTTTTGAAAATTTCCCATCCAGGATATCTGATGTAATCCACAGTTTGTATAGTTTGTATGTAAACACACTTAGTCATAGTTTAGGAATGACAACTTGTAGAGCTAAGCTACTGGTTGCATGTCATAAAAAACATAAAAAGTCATGGCATAGTATGTCATAAAAAATGTCATAGTGTGTAATATGCCAGACGAATATCATAATACAGTATGTAGTAAAAAATCATAAAAATGTCATAAAAAAATCAATATATCATCAGTATAGTATAGTATATCATAAAAAATAATTGAAATGTGATAGTACGTCAAAACAAATCATTAAAAAGTCACAAAAAGACATAATATGCCCTAAAAAATGTCATAAAAATGTGATAGTATTATATGTCAGCAAAAATGTCAGAAAAAGTCACAGTATATAGGCCCTGATCACACCGAGGCGTGTCGCCACAGACGCAGCCACCTTGGAAAAGCTCGTCGGGCAAAACAGCGTGGTGGTGCACCTGTGGAGAAGGGGCTGTGTGCTTGCAACCGGGTCATCAAATGTGATTAAGATGAAAATGTAATCTTTCTTTCTTTCTTTCTCTCTCTCTCTCTCTCTCTCTCTCTCTCTCTGACAGAAGTGAAACTATCATAACATGAGATATGAATATCCCCTTCCCTCTCACATACTCTGTAGCTCTCTCACAGTCCAACAGCTAGCGCCATCAAAACAAGGAAGGGCACATAACTTGACATCGTAAAACTACTGACGACTGAAACTTGGCAGAACTTTTAAAACCAATTTAAAACGTCTGTTAAAAGCTGCTCAGCACTGTACTGACTGATCTCTATTCCAACTCCATGGTCTTCATGACTTGCTTTTACTTGACAAGCATACCTTGTGATGTGCTATTGTGTGTAGCTGAGTATTGTGCGTTTTGTATGTTCTTTCTTGTATGACTGTAATATGTTTCTTTGTCTTGACCTGCCAAGGGACTACAGATGTGAATTAGCTTAAAGCTATAATCTGGTACAGTGCATCAAATGGTGACATTTATGTTTAAACTGTACATGGTCCCTTTTAAATAAAAATAAATAAATAAATAAATGTTCATGAAAAAAGGCATAGTATAGTATGTCGATTAATTTTGTGGAAAAAAAAGTCATAGTATAGTATGTCGAAATTTTCATGAAAAAAAAGTCATAGTATAGTATGTAGATTAATTTTGTGGAAAGAAAAACTCATAATATAGTATGTCGAAATTTTTCATGAAAAAAAAGTCATAGTATAGTATGTCGAACATTTTCATGAAAAAATGTCATAGTATAGTATGTAGAAAATTTTCATGGAAAAAGTCATAGTATATAATATGTAGATTAATTATGTGTGAAAAAAAACTCATAGTATAGTATGTCGAAAATGTTCATGGAAAAAGTCATAGTATAGTATGTAGATTAATTTTGTGGAAAAAAAACCTCATAGTATAGTATGTTGAAAATTTTCATGAAAAAAGGCATAGTATAGTATGTCGAAAATGTTCATGAAAAAAGGCATGGGTATAGTATGTTGATTAATTTTGTGGAAAATAAACTCATAGTATAGAATGTCGAAAATTTTCATGAAAAAAAAGTCATAGTATGTCAAAAATTTTCATGAAAAAATGTCCTAGTATAGTATATCGAACATTTTCCTGAAAAAGGGCATAGTATAGTATGTCGAAAATGTTCATGAAAAAAGGCATAGTATAGTATGTCGATTAATTTTGGGGAAAAAAACTCATAGTATAGTATATCGAAAATTTTCATGAAAAAAAGTCATAGTATAGTATGTAGATTAATTTTGTTGAAAAAAAACTCATAATATAGTATGTCTAAATTTTCATGAAAAAAGTCAAAGTATAGTAAGTCGATTAATTTTGTGGACGAAAAAAACTCATAGTATTGAATGTCGAAATTTTTCACGAAAAAAAAGTCATAGTATAGTATGTCAAAAATTTTCATGAAAAAAGGAATTGTATAGTATGTCGATTAATTTTTGTGGAAAAAAAAGTCATGGTATAGTATGTCGAAAATTTTCATGAAAAAAAAGTCATAGTATAGTATGTCTAAAAAATTCATAAAACAGTCGTAGTATAGTATGTCGAAAAAAGTCATAGAATAGTATGTCGAATAAAGTCATAAAAAAGTCATAGTACAGTATGTCAAAAAAATTCAAAGTATAGTATGTTGAAAAGTCATAGTATAGTATGTCGAAAAAAGTCATAAAACAGTCTTAGTATAGTATGTCCAAAAAAGTCATAGAATAGTATGTCGAATAAAGTCATATAAAGTAATATCACAGTCTACTGGTTTCATGTTATAAAAAACGTAAAAAGTCATAGCATAGTATGTCATAAAAAATGTGTTAGTATAGTATGTCGAAAAAAGTCATAGTATAGTAAAATTTTCAGGAAAAAATGTCATAGAATAGTATGTAGAAAACTTTCATGGAAAAAGTCATAGTATATAATATGTAGATTAATTATGTGTGAAAAAAAAATCATAGTGTAGTATGTCGAAAATTTTCATGGAAAAAGTCATAGTATAGTATGTAGATTAATTTTGTGGTAAAAAAAAGTCATAGTATTGTAAGACGAAAATTTTCATGAAAAAATGTCATAGTATAGTATGGCGATTAATTTTGAAGAGAAAAAAACTCAGTATAGAATGTCGAAAATTTTCATGTAGAAAGGCATGCGTATAGTATGTCGATAAATTTTCATGGAAAAAGTCATAGTATGGTATGTCGATTAATTTTGTGGAAAATAAACTCATAGTATAGAATGTCGAACATTTTCATGAAAAAAAAGTCATAGTATAGTAACAGGAATATTTTCATGAAAAAATGTCATAGTATAGTATGTCGAAAATTTTCATGAAAAAATGTCATAGAATAGTATGTGGAAAACTTTCATGGAAAAAGTCATAGTATATAATATGTAGATTAATTATGTGTGAAAAAAAACTCATAGTATAGTATGTCGAAAATTTTCATGGAAAAAGTCGTAGTATAGTATGTAGATTAATTATGTGGAAAAAAAACCTCATAGTATAGTATGTCGAACATTTTCATGAATAAAAAGTCATAGTATAGTATGTCGATAATTTTCATGAAAAAATGTCTTAGTATAGTATTTCGAAAATTTTCCTGAATAAATGTCATAGTATAGTATGTCGAATATTTTCATGGAAAAAGTCATAGTATAGTATGTAGATTAATTTGTGGAAAAAAAAACTCATAGTATAGTATGTCGAAAATTTTCATGAAAAAAAGCATAGTATAGTATGTCGAAAATTTCATGGAAAAAGTCATAGTATATAATATGTAGATTAATTTTGTGTGAAAAAAAACTCATAGGATAGTTTGTCGAAATTTTCATGGAAAAAGGAATTGTATAGTATGTCGATTAATTTTTGTGGAAAAAAAAGTCATGGTATAGTATGTCGAAAATTTTCATGAAAAAAAAGTCATAGTATAGTATGTCTAAAAAATTCATAAAACAGTCGTAGTATAGTATGTCGAAAAAAGTCATAGAATAGTATGTCGAATAAAGTCATAAAAAAGTCATAGTACAGTATGTCAAAAAAATTCAAAGTATAGTATGTTGAAAAGTCATAGTATAGTATGTCGAAAAAAGTCATAAAACAGTCTTAGTATAGTATGTCCAAAAAAGTCATAGAATAGTATGTCGAATAAAGTCATAAAAAAGTAATATCACAGTCTACTGGTTTCATGTTATAAAAAACGTAAAAAGTCATAGCATAGTATGTCATAAAAAATGTGTTAGTATAGTATGTCGAAAAAAGTCATAGTATAGTAAAATTTTCAGGAAAAAATGTCATAGAATACTATATAGAAAACTTTCATGGAAAAAGTCATAGTATATAATATGTAGATTAATTATGTGTGAAAAAAAAATCATAGTGTAGTATGTCGAAAATTTTCATGGAAAAAGTCATAGTATAGTATGTAGATTAATTTTGTGGTAAAAAAAACTCATAGTATTGTAAGACGAAAATTTTCATGAAAAAATGTCATAGTATAGTATGGCGATTAATTTTGAAGAGAAAAAAACTCAGTATAGAATGTCGAAAATTTTCATGTAGAAAGGCATGGGTATAGTATGTCGATAAATTTTCATGGAAAAAGTCATAGTATAGTATGTAGATTAATTTTGTGGTAAAAAAAACTCATAGTATTGTAAGACGAAAATTTTCATGAAAAAATGTCATAGTATAGTATGGCGATTAATTTTGAAGAGAAAAAAACTCAGTATAGAATGTTGAAAATTTTCATGAAAAAAGGCATAGTATAGTATGTCGAAAATTTTCATGTAGAAAGGCATGGGTATAGTATGTCGATAAATTTTCATGGAAAAAGTCATAGTATGTTATGTCGATTAATTTTGTGGAAAATAAACTCATAGTATAGAATGTCGAACATTTTCATGAAAAAAAGTCATAGTATAGTAACAGGAAAATTTTCATGAAAAAATGTCATTGTATAGTATGTCGAAAATTTTCATGAAAAAATGTCATAGAATAGTATGTAGAAAACTTTCATGGAAAAAGTCATAGTATATAATATGTAGATCAATTATGTGTGAAAAAAAACTCATAGTATAGTATGTCGAAAATTTTCATGGAAAAAGTCATAGTATAGTATGTAGATTAATTATGTGGAAAAAAAACCTCATAGTATAGTATGTCGAACATTTTCATGAATAAAAAGTCATAGTATAGTATGTCGATAATTTTCATGAAAAAATGTCTTAGTATAGTATTTCGAAAATTTTCCTGAATAAATGTCATAGTATAGTATGTCGAACATTTTCATGGAAAAAGTCATAGTATAGTATGTAGATTCATTTTGTGGAAAAAAAAACTCATAGTATAGTATGTCGAAAATTTTCATGAAAAAAAGCATAGTATAGTATGTCGAAAATGTTCATGGAAAAAGTCATAGTATATAATATGTAGATTAATTTTGTGTGAAAAAAAACTCATAGGATAGTTTGTCGAAATTTTCATGGAAAAAGTCATAGTATAGTATGTAGATTAATTTTGTGGAAAAAAAAACTCATAGTATAGTATGTCGATAATTTTCATGAAAAAATGTCTTAGTATAGTATTTCGAAAATTTTCCTGAATAAATGTCATAGTATAGTATGTCGAACATTTTCATGAAAAAAGTCATAGTATAGTATGTAGATTAATTTTGTGGAAAAAAAAACTCATAGTATAGTATGTCGAAAATTTTCATGAAAAAAAGCATAGTATAGTATGTTGAAAATTTCATCGAAAAAGTCATAGTATATAATATGTAGATTAATTTTGTGTGAAAAAAAACTCATAGGATAGTTTGTCGAAATTTACATGGAAAAAGTCATAGTATAGTATATAGATTAATTTTGTGGAAAAAAAACCTCATAGTATAGTATGTCTAAAATTTTCATGAATTAAAGTCATAGTATAGTATGTAGATTAATTTTGTGGAAAGAAAAACTCATAATATAGGATGTCGAAATTTTTCATGAAAAAAGGCATAGTATAGTATATCGATTAATTTTGTGGAAAAAAAACTCATAATATAGTATGTCGAAAATCTTCATGAAAAAATAGTATGTCGAAAATTTTCATGAAAAAGGGCACAGTATAGTCTCGAAAATTTTCATGGAAAAAGTCATAGTATGGTATGTAGATTAATTTTGTGGAAAAAAAACTCATAGTATAGTATGTCGAAAATTTTCATGAAAAAAAAGTCATAGTATAGTATGTCGAAAATTTTCATGAAAAAAGGCATGGGTATAGTATGTTGATTAATTTTGTGGAAAATAAACTCATAGTATAGAATGTCGAAAATTTTCATGAAAAAAAAGTCATAGTATGTCAAAAATTTTCATGAAAAAATGTCCTAGTATAGTATGTCGAAAATGTTCATGAAAAAAAAGTCATAGTATAGTATGTCGAAAATTTTCATGAAAAAATGTCATAGTATAGTATGTCGAACATTTTCCTGAAAAAGGGCATAGTATAGTATGTCGAAAATGTTCATGAAAAAAGGCATAGTATAGTATGTCGATTAATTTTGGGGAAAAAAACTCATAGTATAGTATATCGAAAATTTTCATGAAAAAAAGTCATAGTATAGTATGTAGATTAATTTTGTTGAAAAAAAACTCATAATATAGTATGTCTAAATTTTTCATGAAAAAAGTCAAAGTATAGTAAGTCGATTAATTTTGTGGACAAAAAAAACTCATAGTATTGAATGTCGAAATTTTTCACGAAAAAAAAGTCATAGTATAGTATGTCAAAAATTTTCATGAAAAAAGGAATTGTATAGTATGTCGATTCATTTTTGTGGAAAAAAAAGTCATGGTATAGTATGTCGAAAATTTTCATGAAAAAAAAGTCATAGTATAGTATGTCTAAAAAATTCATAAAACAGTCGTAGTATAGTATGTCGAAAAAAGTCATAGAATAGTATGTCGAATAAAGTCATAAAAAAGTCATAGTACAGTATGTCAAAAAAATTCAAAGTATAGTATGTTGAAAAGTCATAGTATAGTATGTCGAAAAAAGTCATAAAACAGTCTTAGTATAGTATGTCCAAAAAAGTCATAGAATAGTATGTCGAATAAAGTCATAAAAAAGTAATATCACAGTCTACTGGTTTCATGTTATAAAAAACGTAAAAAGTCATAGCATAGTATGTCATAAAAAATGTCTTAGTATAGTATGTCGAAAAAAGTCATAGTATAGTAAAATTTTCAGGAAAAAATGTCATAGAATAGTATGTAGAAAACTTTCATGGAAAAAGTCATAGTATATAATATGTAGATTAATTATGTGTGAAAAAAAAATCATAGTGTAGTATGTCGAAAATTTTCATGGAAAAAGTCATAGTATAGTATGTAGATTAATTTTGTGGTAAAAAAAACTCATAGTATTGTAAGACGAAAATTTTCATGAAAAAATGTCATAGTATAGTATGGCGATTAATTTTGAAGAGAAAAAAACTCAGTATAGAATGTCGAAAATTTTCATGTAGAAAGGCATGGGTATAGTATGTCGATAAATTTTCATGGAAAAAGTCATAGTATGGTATGTCGATTAATTTTGTGGAAAATAAACTCATAGTATAGAATGTCGAACATTTTCATGAAAAAAAAGTCATAGTATAGTAACAGGAATATTTTCATGAAAAAATGTCATAGTATAGTATGTCGAAAATTTGCATGAAAAAATGTCATAGAATAGTATGTGGAAAACTTTCATGGAAAAAGTCATAGTATATAATATGTAGATTAATTATGTGTAAAAAAAAACTCATAGTATAGTATGTCGAAAATTTTCATGGAAAAAGTCATAGTATAGTATGTAGATTAATTATGTGGAAAAAAAACCTCATAGTATAGTATGTCGAACATTTTCATGAATAAAAAGTCATAGTATAGTATGTCGATAATTTTCATGAAAAAATGTCTTAGTATAGTATTTCGAAAATTTTCCTGAATAAATGTCATAGTATAGTATGTCGAATATTTTCATGGAAAAAGTCATAGTATATAATATGTAGATTAATTTTGTGTGAAAAAAAACTCATAGGATAGTTTGTCGAAATTTTCATGGAAAAAGTCATAGTATAGTATGTAGATTAATTTTGTGGAAAAAAAAACTCATAGTATAGTATGTCGAACATTTTCATGAAAAAAAGTCATAGTATAGTATGTCGAAAGTTTTCATGAAAAAATGTCATAGTATAGTATGTCGAACATTTTCATGAAAAAGGGCATAGTATAGTATGTCGAAAATGTTCATGAAAAAAAGCATAGTATAGTATGTCGATTAATTTTGTGGAAAAAAAACTCATAGTATAGTATGTCTAAAATTTTCATGAATTAAAGTCATAGTATATTATGTAGATTAATTTTGTGGAAAGAAAAACTCATAGTATAGTATGTCGAACATTTTCATGAATAAAAAGTCATAGTATAGTATGTCGATAATTTTCATGAAAAAATGTCTTAGCATAGTATTTCGAAAATTTTCCTGAATAAATGTCATAGTATAGTATGTCGAAAATTTTCATGGTAAAAGTCATAGTATAGTATGTAGATTAATTATGTAGAAAAAAAACCTCATAGTATAGTATGTCGAACATTTTCATGAATAAAAAGTCATAGTATAGTATGTCGATAATTTCATGAAAAAATGTCTTAGTATAGTATTTCGAAAATTTTCCTGAATAAATGTCATAGTATAGTATGTCGAAAATTTTCATGGAAAAAGTCATAGTATAGTATGTAGATTAATTTTGTGGAAAAAAAAACTCATAGTATAGTATGTCGTTAATTTTCATGAAAAAAAGCATAGTATAGTATGTCGAAAATTTCATGGAAAAAGTCATAGTATATAATATGTAGATTAATTATGTGGGGGAAAAAAGTCATAGTATAGAATGTCGAAAATGTTCATGAAAAAAAAGTCCTAGTATATAATATGTAGATAAATTATGTGGGAAAAATAACTCATAGTATAGAATGTCGAAAATTTTCATGAAAAAAGGCATAGTATAGTATGTCGAAAATGTTCATGGAAAAAGTCATAGCATAGTATGTATATTAATTTTGTGGAAAAAAAAACTCATAGTATAGTATGACGAACATTTTCATGACAAAAATGTCATAGTATAGTATGTCGAACATTTTCATGACAAAAAAGTCATAGTATAGTATGTCGAAAATGTTCATGAAAAAATGTCATAGTATAGTATGTCGAAAATGTTCATGAAAAAAGGCATAGTATAGTATGTCGATTAATTTTGTGGAAAAAAACTAAAAGTATAGTATGTCTAAAATTTTCATGAAAAAAAAGTCATAGTATAGTATGTAGATTCATTTTGTGGAAAGAAAAACTCATAATATAGGTTGTCGAAATTTTTCATGAAAAAAGTCATAGTATAGTGTGTCGATTAATTTTGTGGAAAAAAAACTCATAATATAGTATGTCGAAAATCTTCATGAAAAAATGTCATAGTATAGTATGTCGAAAATTTTCATGGAAAAAGTCATAGTATGGTATGTAGATTAATTTTGTGGAAAAACAACTCATAGAATAGAATGTCGAGCATTTTCATGAAAAAAAAGTCATAGTATTCTATGTAGATTAATTTTGTGGAAAAAAAAACTCATAGTAAGTTAGTATGTCGAAAATTTTCATGAAAAAATGTCATAGTATAGTATGTCGAAAATTTTCATGGAAAAAGTCATAGTATATAATATGTAGATTAATTTTTACTGAATAATTGTCTTGGAAAAATTATAGTTTGTCGAAATTTTCATGGGAAAAAAGTCATAGTATAGTATGTAGATTAATTTTGTGGGAAAAAAAACTCATAGTATAGTAATGTCGAACATTTTCATGAAAAAAAGTCATAGTATAGTATGTCGAAAATTTTCATGAAAAAATTTCATAGTATAGTATGTCGAACATTTTCATGAAAAAGGGCATAGTATAGTATGTCGAAAATGTTCATGAAAAAAAGCATAGTATAGTATGTCAATTAATTTTGTGGAAAAAAAACTCATAGTATAGTATGTCTAAAATTTTCATGAATTAAAGTCATAGTATAGTATGTAGATTAATTTTGTGGAAAGAAAAACTCATAGTATAGTATGTCGAACATTTTCATGAATAAAAAGTCATAGTATAGTATGTCGATAATTTTCATGAAAAAATGTCTTAGTATAGTATTTCGAAAATTTTCCTGAATAAATGTCATAGTATAGTATGTCGAAAATTTTCATGTTAAAAGTCATAGTATAGTATATAGATTAATTATGTAGAAAAAAACCTCATAGTATAGTATGTCGAACATTTTCATGAATAAAAAGTCATAGTATAGTATGTCGATAATTTTCATGAAAAAATGTCTTAGTATAGTGTTTCGAAAATTTTCCTGAATAAATGTCATAGTATAGTATGTCGAAAATTTTCATGGAAAAAGTCATAGTATAGTATGTAGATTAATTTTGTGGAAAAAAAAACTCATAGTATAGTATGTCGAAAATTTTCATGAAAAAAAGCATAGTATAGCATGTCGAAAATTTCATGCAAAAAGTCATAGTATATAATATGTAGATTAATTATGTGGGGAAAAAAAGTCATAGTATAGAATGTCGAAAATGTTCATGAAAAAAAAGTCCTAGTATATAATATGTAGATAAATTATATGGGAAAAATAACTCATAGTATAGAATGTCGAAAATTTTCATGAAAAAAGGCATAGTATAGTATGTCGAAAATGTTCATGGAAAAAGTCATAGCATAGTATGTATATTAATTTTGTGGAAAAAAAAACTCATAGTATAGTATGACGAACATTTTCATGACAAAAATGTCATAGTATAGTATGTCGAACATTTTCATGACAAAAAAGTCATAGTATAGTATGTCGAAAATGTTCATGAAAAAATGTCATAGTATAGTATGTCGAAAATGTTCATGAAAAAAGGCATAGTATAGTATGTCGATTAATTTTGTGGAAAAAAACTAAAAGTATAGTATGTCTAAAATTTTCATGAAAAAAAAGTCATAGTATAGTATGTAGATTCATTTTGTGGAAAGAAAAACTCATAATATAGGTTGTCGAAATTTTTCATGAAAAAAGTCATAGTATAGTGTGTCGATTAATTTTGTGGAAAAAAAACTCATAATATAGTATGTCGAAAATCTTCATGAAAAAATGTCATAGTATAGTATGTCGAAAATCTTCATGAAAAAATGTCATAGTATAGTATGTCGAAAATTTTCATGAAAAAGGGCATAGTATAGTATGTCGAAAATTTTCATGGAAAAAGTCATATTATGGTATGTAGATTAATTTTGTGGAAAAAAAAGTCATAGTATAGTATGTCGAAAATTTTCATGAAAAAAAAGTCATAGTATAGTGTGTCGAAAATTTTCATGAAAAAATGTCATAGTATAGTATGTTGAAAATTTTCATGAAAAAATGTCATAGTATAGTATGTCGAAAATGTTCATGAAAAAAATCATAGTATAGTAATTCGATTAATTTTGTGGAAAAAAAAAACTCATAGTATAGTATGTAGAAAACTTTCATGGAAAAAGTCATAGTATATAATATGTAGATTAATTTTGTGTGAAAAAAAACTCATAGGATAGTTTGTCGAAATTTTCATGGAAAAAGTCATAGTATAGTATGTAGATTAATTTTGTGGAAAAAAAAACTCATAGTATAGTATGTCGAACATTTTCATGAAAAAAAGTCATAGTATAGTATGCCGAAAGTTTTCATGAAAAAATGTCATAGTATAGTATGTCGAACATTTTCATGAAAAAGGGCATAGTATAGTATGTCGAAAATGTTCATGAAAAAAGCATAGTATAGTATGTCGATTAATTTTGTGGAAAAAAAACTCATAGTATAGTATGTCTAAAATTTTCATGAATTAAAGTCATAGTATAGTATGTAGATTAATTTTGTGGAAAGAAAAACTCATAGTATAGTATGTCGAACATTTTCATGAATAAAAAGTCATAGTATAGTATGTAGATTCATTTTGTGGAAAGAAAAACTCATAATATAGTATGTCGAAATTTTTCATGAAAAAAGTCATAGTATAGTATGTAGATTAATTTTGTGGAAAAAAAAAAACTCATAGTATAGTATGTCGAAATTTTTCATGAAAAAAATGTCATAGTATAGTATGTCGAAAATGTTCATGAAAAAAATCATAGTATAGTAATTCGATTAATTTTGTGGAAAAAAAAAACTCATAGTATAGTATGTAGAAAACTTTCATGGAAAAAGTCATAGTATATAATATGTAGATTAATTATGTGTGAAAAAAAACTCATAGGATAGTATGTCAAAAATTTTGATGAAAAAAGGTATGGGTATAGTATGTCGATTAATTTTGTGGAAAATAAACTCATAGTATAAAATGTCGAACATTTTCATGAAAAAAAAGTCATAGTATAGTAAGACGAAAATTTTCATGAAAAAATGTCATAGTATAGTATGTAGAATATTTTCCTGGAAAGAGTCATAGTATATAATATGTAGATTAATTATGTGGGAAAAAAAGTCACAGTATAGAATGTCAAAAATTTTCATGAAAAAAAAGTCATAGTATAGTATGTCAAATTTTCAGGAAAAAAAAGTCATAGTATAGTATGTCGAAAAATTTCATGAAAAAATGTCATAGAATAGTATGTAGAAAACTTTCATGGAAAAAGTCATAGTATATAATATGTAGATTAATTATGTGTGAAAAAAAACTCACAGTATAGTATGTCGAAAATGTTCATGGGAAAAGTCATAGTATAGTATGTAGATTAATTTTGTGGAAAAAAAAAACTCATAGTATAGTATGTCGAAAATTTTCATGAAAAAAAAGTCATAGTATAGTATGTTGAAAATTTTCATGAAAAAGGGCATAGTATAGTATGTCGAAAATTTTCATGTAAAAAGTCATAGTATAGTATGTAGATTAATTTTGTGGAAAAAAAAACTCATAGTATAGTATGTCGAAGATTTTCATGAAAAAATTTCATAGTATAGAATGTCGAAAATTTTTATGAAAAACGTCATAGTATAGTATGTAGATTAATTTTGTGGAAAAAAAACTCATGTCGAAAATGTTCATGAAAAAAAAAGTCATACTATAGTATATCGAAAAAATTTCATAGTATAGAATGTCGAAAATTTTCATAAAAAAAATCATAGTATAGTATGTAGATTAATTTTGTGGAAAAAAAAATCATGTCGAAAATTTTCATGAAAAAAAAAAAGTCATACTATAGTATGTCGAAAATTTTCATGAAAAAATTTCATAGTATAGAATGTCGAAAATTTCCATGAAAAACCTCATAGTATAGTATGTAGATTAATTTTGTGGAAAAAAAACTCATGTCGAAAATTTTCATGAAAAAATAAAAGTCATACTATAGTATGTCGAAAAAATGTCATAGTATAGAATGTCGAAAATTTTCATGAAAAACGTCATAGTATAGTATTTAGATTAATTTTGTGGAAAAAAAATCATGTCGAAAATTTTCATGAAAAAAAAAAAGTCATAGTATAGTATGTCGAAAATTTTCATGAAAAAATGTCAGAATAGTATGTAGAAAACTTTCATGGAAAAATTCATAGTATATAATATGTAGATTAATTATGTGTGAAAAAAAACTCATAGTATAGTATGTCGAAAATTTTCATGGAAAAAGTCATAGTATAGTATGTAGATTAATTATGTGGAAAAAAAACCTCATAGTATAGTATGTCGAAAATTTTCATGAATAAAAAGTCATAGTATAGTATGTCGATAATTTTCATGAAAAAATGTCTTAGTATAGTATTTCGAAAATTTTCCTGAATAAATGTCATAGTATAGTATGTCGAACATTTTCATGAAAAAAGTCATAGTATAGTATGTAGATTAATTTTGTGGAAAAAAAAACTCATAGTATAGTATGTCGAAAATTTTCATGAAAAAAAGCATAGTATAGTATGTCGAAAATTTCATGGAAAAAGTCATAGTATATAATATGTAGATTAATTTTGTGTGAAAAAAAACTCATAGGATAGTTTGTCGAAATTTTCATGGAAAAAGTCATAGTATAGTATATAGATTAATTTTGTGGAAAAAAAAAGTCATAGTATAGTATGTCGAACATTTTCATGACAAAAAAGTCATAGTATAGTATGTCGAAAATTTTCATGAAAAAAAAAAAGTCATACTATAGTATGTCGAAAATTTTCATGAAAAAATTTCATAGTATAGAATGTCGAAAATTTTCATGAAAAACGTCATAGTATAGTATGTAGATTAATTTTGTGGAAAAAAAACTCATGTCGAAAATGTTCATGAAAAAAAAAGTCATACTATAGTATATCGAAAAAATTTCATAGTATAGAATGTCGAAAATTTTCATGAAAAACGTCATAGTATAGTATGTAGATTAATTTTGTGTGAAAAAAAACTCATAGGATAGTTTGTCGAAATTTTCATGGAAAAAGTCATAGTATAGTATGTAGATTAATTTTGTGGAAAAAAAAACTCATAGTATAGTATGTCGAAGATTTTCATGACAAAAAAGTCATAGTATAGTATATCGAAAATTTTCGTGAAAAAAAAAAAGTCATACTATAGTATGTCGAAAATTTTCATGAAAAAATTTCATAGTATAGAATGTCGAAAATTTTCATGAAAAACGTCATAGTATAGTATGTAGATTAATTTTGTGGAAAAAAAACTCATGTCGAAAATGTTCATGAAAAAAAAAGTCATACTATAGTATATCGAAAAAATTTCATAGTATAGAATGTCGAAAATTTTCATGAAAAACGTCATAGTATAGTATGTAGATTAATTTTGTGGAAAAAAAAATCATGTCGAAAATTTTCATGAAAAAAAAAAAGTCATACTATAGTATGTCGAAAATTTTCATGAAAAAATTTCATAGTATAGAATGTCGAAAATTTCCATGAAAAACCTCATAGTATAGTATGTAGATTAATTTTGTGGAAAAAAAACTCGTCGAAAATTTTCATGAAAAAATAAAAGTCATACTATAGTATGTCGAAAAAATGTCATAGTATAGAATGTCGAAAATTTTCATGAAAAACGTCATAGTATAGTATTTAGATTAATTTTGTGGAAAAAAAAATCATGTCGAAAATTTTCATGAAAAAAAAAAAGTCCTACTATAGTATGTCGAAAATTTTCATGAAAAAATGTCATAGTATAGAATGTCGAAAATTTTCATGAAAAATGTCATAGTATAGTATGTAGATTCATTTTGTGGAAAAAAAACTCGTCGAAAATTTTTCATGAAAAAAAAAAAGTCATACTATAGTATGTCGAAAATTTTCATGAAAAAATTTCATAGTACAGAATGTCGAAAATTTTCATGATAAACGTCATAGTATAGTATGTAGATTAATTTTGTGGAAAAAAAACTCGTCGAAAATTTTCATGAAAAAAAAAAAGTCCTACTATAGTATGTCGAAAATTTTCATGAAAAAATGTCATAGTATAGAATGTCGAAAATTTTCATGAAAAATGTCATAGTATAGTATGTAGATTCATTTTGTGGAAAAAAAACTCGTCGAAAATTTTTCATGAAAAAAAAAAAGTCATACTATAGTATGTCGAAAATTTTCATGAAAAAAAGCATAGTATAGTATGTCGAAAATTTCATGGAAAAAGTCATAGTATATAATATGTAGATTAATTATGTGGGGGAAAAAAGTCATAGTATAGAATGTCGAAAATTTTCATAAAAAAAAATCATAGTATATAATATGTAGATTAATTATGTGTAAAAAAAACTCATAGTGTAGTATGTCGAAAATTTTCATGGAAAAAGTCATAGCATAGTATGTAGATTAATTTCATGGAAAAAGTCATCGTATATAATATGTAGATTAATTATGTGGGAAAAAAAAGTCATAGTATAGAATGTCGAAAATTTTCATGAAAAAAAAGTCATAGTATAGTATGTAGATTAGTGTTGTGGAAAAAAAAACTCATAGTATAGAATGTCGAACATTTTCATGAAAAAAAAGTCATAGTATAGTAAGACGAAAATTTCGATGAAAAAATGTCATAGTATAGTATGTAGAATATTTTCACGGAAAAAGTCATAGTATATAATATGTAGATTAATTATGTGGGAAAAAAAAGTCATAGTATAGTATGTCGAAAATTTTCAGGAAAAAATGTCATAGAATAGTGTGTAGAAAACTTTCATGGAAAAAGTCATAGTACAGTATATAGATTAATTTTGTGGAAAAAAAACTCATAGAATAGTATGTCGAAAATTTTCATGAAAAAAAAGTCATAGAATAGTATGTAGATTCATTTTGTGGAAAGAAAAACTCATAATATAGTATGTCGAAATTTTTCATGAAAAAAGTCATAGTATAGTATGTAGATTAATTTTGTGGAAAAAAAAAAACTCATAGTATAGTATGTCGAAATTTTTCATGAAAAAAATGTCATAGTATAGTATGTCGAAAATGTTCATGAAAAAAATCATAGTATAGTAATTCGATTAATTTTGTGGAAAAAAAAAACTCATAGTATAGTATGTAGAAAACTTTCATGGAAAAAGTCATAGTATATAATATGTAGATTAATTATGTGTGAAAAAAAACTCATAGGATAGTATGTCAAAAATTTTGATGAAAAAAGGTATGGGTATAGTATGTCGATTAATTTTGTGGAAAATAAACTCATAGTATAAAATGTCGAACATTTTCATGAAAAAAAAGTCATAGTATAGTAAGACGAAAATTTTCATGAAAAAATGTCATAGTATAGTATGTAGAATATTTTCCTGGAAAGAGTCATAGTATATAATATGTAGATTAATTATGTGGGAAAAAAAGTCACAGTATAGAATGTCAAAAATTTTCATGAAAAAAAAGTCATAGTATAGTATGTCAAATTTTCAGGAAAAAAAAGTCATAGTATAGTATGTAGAAAATTTTCAGGAAAAAATGTCATAGAATAGTATGTAGAAAACTTTCATGGAAAAAGTCATAGTATATAATATGTAGATTAATTATGTGTGAAAAAAAACTCACAGTATAGTATGTCGAAAATGTTCATGGGAAAAGTCATAGTATAGTATGTAGATTAATTTTGTGGAAAAAAAAAACTCATAGTATAGTATGTCGAACATTTTCATGAAAAAAAAGTCATAGTATAGTATGTTGAAAATTTTCATGAAAAAGGGCATAGTATAGTATGTCGAAAATTTTCATGGAAAAAGTCATAGTATAGTATGTAGATTCATTTTGTGGAAAAAAAACTCATAGTATAGAATGTCGAGCATTTTCATGAAAAAAAAGTCATAGTATAGAATGTCCAAAATTTTCATGAAAAACGTCATAGTATAGTATGTAGATTAATTTTGTGGAAAAAAAACTCATGTCGAAAATTTTCATGAAAAAAAAAAAGTCATACTATAGTATGTCGAAAATTTTCATGAAAAAATTTCATAGTATAGAATGTCGAAAATTTTCATGAAAAACGTCATAGTATAGTATGTAGATTAATTTTGTGGAAAAAAAACTCATGTCGAAAATTTTCATGAAAAAAAAAAAGTCATACTATAGTATGTCGAAAATTTTCATGAAAAAATGTCATAGAATAGAATGTTGAAAATTTTCATGAAAAATGTCATAGTATAGTATGTAGATTAATTTTGTGGAAAAAAAACTCGTCGAAAATTTTCATGAAAAAATTTCATAGTATAAAATGCCGAATATTTTCATGAAAAACGTAATAGTATAGTATGTAGATTAATTTTGTGGAAAAAAAACTCATGTCGAAAATTTTCATGAAAAAAAAAGTCATACTATAGTATATCGAAAAATTTCCTGAATTTATGTCATAGTATAGAATGTCGAAAATGTTCATGAAAAACGTCATAGTATACTATGTAGATTAATTTTGTGGAAAAAAAACTCTTGTCGAAAATTTTCATGAAAAAAATAAGTCATACTATAGTATGTCGAAAATTTTCATGAAAAAATTTCATAGTATAGAATGTCGAAAATTTTCATGAAAAACGTCATAGTATAGTATGTAGATTAATTTTGTGGAAAAAAACTCATGTCGAAAATTTTCATGAAAAAAAAAAAGTCATACTATAGTATATCGAAAAAATTTCATAGTATAGAATGTCGAACATTTTCATGAAAAAAAAGTCATAGTATAGTAACAGGAAAATTTTCATGAAAAAATGTCATAGTATAGTATGTCGAAAATTTTCATGAAAAAATGTCATAGAATAGTATGTAGAAAACTTTCATGGAAAAAGTCATAGTATATAATATGTAGATTAATTATGTGTGAAAAAAAACTCATAGTATAGTATGTCGAAAATTTTCATGGAAAAAGTCATAGTATAGTATGTAGATTAATTATGTGGAAAAAAAACCTCATAGTATAGTATGTCGAACATTTTCATGAATAAAAAGTCATAGTATAGTATGTCGATAATTTTCATGAAAAAATGTCTTAGTATAGTATTTCGAAAATTTTCCTGAATAAATGTCATAGTATAGTATGTCGAACATTTTCATGGAAAAAGTCATAGTATAGTATGTAGATTAATTTTGTGGAAAAAAAAACTCATAGTATGGTATGTCGAAAATTTTCATGAAAAAAAGCATAGTATAGTATGTCGAAAATTTCATGGAAAAAGTCATAGTATATAATATGTAGATTAATTTTGTGTGAAAAAAAACTCATAGGATAGTTTGTCGAAATTTTCATGGAAAAAGTCATAGTATAGTATGTAGATTAATTTTGTGGAAAAAAAAACTCATAGTATAGTATGTCGAAGATTTTCATGACAAAAAAGTCATAGTATAGTATGTCGAAAATTTTCATGAAAAAAAAAAAGTCATACTATAGTATGTCGAAAATTTTCATGAAAAAATTTCATAGTATAGAATGTCGAAAATTTTTATGAAAAACGTCATAGTATAGTATGTAGATTAATTTTGTGGAAAAAAAACTCATGTCGAAAATGTTCATGAAAAAAAAAGTCATACTATAGTATATCGAAAAAATTTCATAGTATAGAATGTCGAAAATTTTCATGAAAAACGTCATAGTATAGTATGTAGATTAATTTTGTGTGAAAAAAAACTCATAGGATAGTTTGTCGAAATTTTCATGGAAAAAGTCATAGTATAGTATGTAGATTAATTTTGTGGAAAAAAAAACTCATAGTATAGTATGTCGAAGATTTTCATGACAAAAAAGTCATAGTATAGTATATCGAAAATTTTCATGAAAAAAAAAAAGTCATACTATAGTATGTCGAAAATTTTCATGAAAAAATTTCATAGTATAGAATGTCGAAAATTTTCATGAAAAACGTCATAGTATAGTATGTAGATTAATTTTGTGGAAAAAAAACTCATGTCGAAAATGTTCATGAAAAAAAAAGTCATACTATAGTATATCGAAAAAATTTCATAGTATAGAATGTCGAAAATTTTCATAAAAAACGTCATAGTATAGTATGTAGATTAATTTTGTGGAAAAAAAAATCATGTCGAAAATTTTCATGAAAAAAAAAAAGTCATACTATAGTATGTCGAAAATTTTCATGAAAAAATTTCATAGTATAGAATGTCGAAAATTTCCATGAAAAACCTCATAGTATAGTATGTAGATTAATTTTGTGGAAAAAAAACTCATGTCGAAAATTTTCATGAAAAAATAAAAGTCATACTATAGTATGTCGAAAAAATGTCATAGTATAGAATGTCGAAAATTTTCATGAAAAACGTCATAGTATAGTATTTAGATTAATTTTGTGGAAAAAAAAATCATGTCGAAAATTTTCATGAAAAAAAAAAAGTCCTACTATAGTATGTCGAAAATTTTCATGAAAAAATGTCATAGTATAGAATGTCGAAAATTTTCATGAAAAATGTCATAGTATAGTATGTAGATTCATTTTGTGGAAAAAAAACTCGTCGAAAATTTTTCATGAAAAAAAAAAAGTCATACTATAGTATGTCGAAAATTTTCATGAAAAAATTTCATAGTACAGAATGTCGAAAATTTTCATGATAAACGTCATAGTATAGTATGTAGATTAATTTTGTGGAAAAAAAACTCGTCGAAAATTTTCATGAAAAAAAAAAAGTCATACTATAGTATATCGAAAATTTTCATGAAAAAAAAATCATAGTATGTCGAAAATTTTCATGAAGGTTGTGAAATTTTGTGGAAAAAAAACTCATAGTATCGTATGTCAAAATGTTAAGTTTTTCTGTTGCATAACCCCTTCGTTGCATCTCTCCGAAACCCTGGGAGGAGACACTCGTGTCAGGCACTGGACATCGATGTGAGGGTGGGGATCAAACCCTGCTTTGCCGCAGCCAGAACTGGGAGCTTTGCAACCAAGCCACCAATGCCACACGCACTTAGAACCGTTCTCTTGGTATACTTGACTTCGTCATTAGAAGTCAGACCTGAAAACAGACTGTGTCACATAAGGATCGAACCCACAACCTTCATCATTCCAACCAAGTATCTACCACACTGAGCTATACCATCAGATACACAATACATACAATACTATGACACTTTTTAATGAACATTTTTGACATACTATACTATGACTTTTTTTTCCCATGAAAATTTTCGACATTCTATACATGAGTTTTTTTTCATGAAAATTTTGGACATTCTATACTATGAGTTTTTTTTTTTTCGACAAAATTAATCGACATACTATACTATGACCTTTTCCATGAAAATTTGACATACTATACTTTGACTTTTTTTTCATGAAAATTTTCGACATTCTATATTAGGAGTTATTTTTCCACAAGATTAATCAACATACTATACTATGACATTTTTTCATGAACATTTTCGACATACTATACTATGAGTTTTTGTCATGAAAATTTGAAACATTCTATACTATGAGTTTTTTTTCCACAAAATTAATCGACATACTATACTATGACATTTTTTCATGAAAATTTTAAACATTCTATACTATGACATTTTTTTCAACCAAATTAATCTACATACTATACTATGACATTTTTCATGAAAATGTGCGGCATACTATACTATGACATTTTTTCATGAACATTTTCGACATACTATACTATGAGTTTTTTTTCATGAAAATTTTCGACATTCTATATTAGGAGTTATTTTTCCACAAAATTAAACAACATACTATACTATGACTTTTTTCATGAAAATTTTTGACATACTATACTATGACATTTTTTCATGAAAATTTTCGTCATACTATACTATGACGTTTTTTCATGAAAATATTAAACATTCTATACTATGACATTTTTTTCAACCAAATTAATCTACATACTATACTATGACATTTTTTCATGAAAATTTTCGACATACTATACTATGAGTTTTTTTTCATGAAAATTTTCGACATTCTATATTAGGAGTTATTTTTCCACAAAATTAATCTACATACTATACTATGACCTTTTCCATGAAAATTTAACATACTATACTTAGACTTTTTTTTCATGAACATTTTCGACATTCTATATTAGGAATTATTTTTCCACAAAATTAATCGACATACTATACTATGACATTTTTTCATGAACATTTTCGACATACTATACTATGATTTTTTTTTCATGAAAATTTTTGACATACTATACTATGACATTTTTTTCAACCAAATTAATCTACATACTATACTATGACATTTTTCATGAAAATGTGCGGCATACTATACTATGATATTTTTCCACAAAATTAATCTACATACTATACTATGACCTTTTCCATGAAAATTTGACATACTATACTTAGAATTTTTTTTCATGAACATTTTCGACATTCTATATTAGGAGTTATTTTTCCACAAAATTAATCTACATACTATACTATGACATTTTTTTATGAAAAATTTCGACATACTATACTATTACATTTTGTCATGAAAATTTTCGACATACTATACTGTGAGTTTTTTATGAGTGTCCCTAGGGATGGCAGACACTTCACACTTCACATTAATTTGGTGGTGTTTAAAAGAGCACACACCACCATTTTATCTTCTTAATGTCCTGATGAAGGCCCTGTGTGACCGAAACGTTGACCAATAAAGCAGAGAAAAAAGTGTGTGCGGGAGCAAGATATTTTTTATTTGAAAAAGTACTTTTTGGAGGGGATCTACTCCTAGCACCAAAAACATTTTTGAGAATGTGCATGTTTTACTCTCCTTGGAAAAATAATAAAAGTCATAGTATTGTATGTCGAAAAAAAAGTCATAGTATAGTATGCCGAAAAAAAAAAAAAAAGTCATAGTATAGTATGTTGAAAGTTTTTTAAAAAGTCATATTATAGTATGTCAAAAAAAGTCATAAAAAAGTCATAATATAGTATGTTGAAAAAAAATCATACTATAGTATGTTGAAAAAAAATCATAGTATAGTATGTCAAAAAAAAAAAAAGTCATAGTATAGTATGTCGAAAAAAGTTATGAAGAACTCATAGCATAGTATTTTGAAAAAAGTCATAGTATAGTATGCCCTAGAAATCATAGTATAATATGTCGAAAAAATAAAAAAGTCATAGTATAATATGTCGAAAAAAATCGTAGTATAGTATGTCGAAAAAATAAAAAATTTCATAGTTTAGTATGTTGAAAAAAGTCATAGTATAGTATGTCGAAAACAAATCATAGTATAGTATGTAGAAAAAATAAAAAATTTCATAGTATAGTGTGTCGAAAAAAAATCATAATATAGTATGTCGAAAAAATAATAAGTCATAGTATAGTATGTCGAAAAAAGTCATGAAAAAGTCAAAGTATAGTATGCTGAAAAAAATTATAGTATAGTATGTTGAAAAAAGTCATAGTATAGTATGTCGAAAAAAAGTCAGAGAATAGTATGTCGAAAAAAAGTCATAGTAAAGTATGTCGAAAAAAAGTCATAGTATAGTATGACGATAAGAAGTCATAGTATAGTATGTCGAAAAAAGTCATGAAAAAGTCATAGTATAGTATGTCGAAAAAAGTCGTAGTATAGTATGTCGAAAAAAAGTCATAGTATAGTATGTTGACATTTTTTTAAAAGGTCATAGTATAGTATGTCAAAAGAATAAAAAAGTCATAGTATAGTATGTCGAAAAAAGTCATGAAAAAGTCATAGTATAGTATCCTGAAAAAAATCATAGTATAGTATCCTGAAAAAAATCATAGTATAGTATGTCGAAAAAATAGAAAAAGTCAGAGTATAGTATGTCGAAAAAAGTCATGAAAAGGTCATACTATAGTATGTCGAAAAAATAATAAGTCATAGTATAGTATGTCGAAAAAAGTCATGAAAATGTCAAAGTATAGTATGCTGAAAAAGTCATAGTATAGTATGTCGAAAAAAAGTCAGAGTATAGTATGACGATATGAAGTCATAGTATAGGATGTTGAATTTTTTTAAAACGTCATACTGTAGTATAGTATGTCGAAAAAAGTCATAAAACGTCATAGTATGGTATGGCGAAAAAGTCATAAAAAAGTCATAGTGTAGTGAGTCGAAAAAAGTCATAGTATAGTATGTCGAAAAAAAGTCGTAGTATAGTTTGACGAAAAAAAAAAAAAGTCACATTATAGTATGTCGAAAAAAAGTAATGAAAAAGTCGTAGTATAGTATGACGATAAAAAGTCATAGTATAGTATGTTGACATTTTTTTTTAAAAGGTCATAGTATAGTATGTCAAAAGAATAAAAAAGTCATAGTATAATATGTCGAAAAAAGTCATGAAAAAGTCATAGTATAGTATCCTGAAAAAAATCATAGTATAGTATGTCGAAAAAATAGAAAAAGTCACAGTATAGTATGTCGAAAAAAGTCATGAAAAAGTCATAGTATAGTATGCTGAAAAAAATTATAGTATAGTATGTTGAAAAAAGTCATAGTATAGTATGTCGAAAAAAAGTCAGAGTATAGTATGTCGAAAAAAAGTCATAGTATAATATGTCGAAAAAAGTCATGAAAAAGTCATAGTATAGTATGCTGAAAAAAATTATAGTATAGTATGTTGAAAAAAGTCATAGTATAGTATGTTGAAAAAAAGTCAGTGTATAGTATGTCGAAAAAAAGTCATAGTAAAGTATGTCGAAAAAAAGTCATAGTATAGTATGACGATAGGAAGTCATAGTATAGGATGTTGAATTTTTTTAAAACGTCATACTGTAGTATAGTATGTCGAAAAAAGTCATAAAACGTCATAGTATAGTATGGCGAAAAAGTCATAAAAAAGTCATAGTATAGTATGTCGAAAACAGTCATGAAAAAATCATAGTATAGTATGTCGAAAAATTGAAAAAGTCATAGTATAGTATGTCGAAAAAACTCTTGAAAAAATCATAGTATAGTATGTCGAAAAAAGTCATAGTATAGTATGTCGAAAAAAGTCATGAAAAAGTCATAGTATAGTATGTCGAAAAAAGTCATAGTATAGTGTGTCGAAAAAAGTCATGAAAAAGTCATAGTATAGTATGTCGAAAAAAGTCGTAGTATAGTATGTCGAAAAAAAGTCATAGTATAGTATGTTGACATTTTTTTAAAAGGTCATAGTATAGTATGTCAAAAGAATAAAAAAGTCATAGTATAGTATGTCGAAAAAAGTCATGAAAAAGTCATAGTATAGTATGTTGAAAAAAGTCATAGTATAGTATGTTGAAAAAAGTCATGAAAAGTCATAGTATAGTATGACGAAAAAATAAAAAAAAGTCACATTATAGTATGTCGAAAAAAAGTAATGAAAAAGTCGAAGTATGACGATAAAAAGTCATAGTATAGTATGTTGACATTTTTTTAAAAGGTCATAGTATAGTATGTAGAAAAAACTCATAGTACGTAGAAAAATGAAAAACGTCACAGTATAGTATGTTGAAAAAATTAAAAATTTCATATTATAGTATATTGAAAGAAATTAATGGTATAGTATGTCAAAAAAATAATAAAAATCATAGGATAGTTTGCCGAAAAAAAAAAAAAATTACAGTATAGTTTGTCGAAAAAAGTCATGAAAAAGTCATAGTATAGTATGTCGATAAAAAGTCATAGTATAGTATGTCAAAAAATTGAAAAAGTCATAGTATAGTATGTCGAAAAAACTCATGAAAAAATCATAGTATAGTATGTCGAAAAAAGTCATAGTATAGTATGTCGAAAAAAGTCATGAAAAAGTCATAGTATAGTATGTCGAAAAAAGTCGTAGTATAGTATGTCGAAAAAAAGTCATAGTAAAGTATGTCGAAAAAAAGTCATAGTATAGTATGACGATAAGAAGTCATAGTATAGGATGTTGAATTTTTTTAAAACGTCATACTGTAGTATAGTATGTCGAAAAAAGTCATAAAACGTCATAGTATAGTATGTCGAAAAAGTCATAAAAAAGTCATAGTATAGTATGTCGAAAACAGTCATGAAAAAATCATAGTATAGTATGTCGAAAAATTGAAAAAGTCATAGTATAGTATGTCGAAAAAACTCATGAAAAAATCATAGTATAGTATGTCGAAAAAAGTCATAGTATAGTATGTCGAAAAAAGTCATGAAAAAGTCATAGTATAGTATGTCGAAAAAAGTCGTAGTATAGTATGTCGAAAAAAAGTCATAGTATAGTATGTTGACATTTTTTTAAAAGGTCATAGTATAGTATGTCAAAAGAATAAAAAAGTCATAGTATAGTATGTCGAAAAAAGTCATGAAAAAGTCATAGTATAGTATCCTGAAAAAAATCATAGTATAGTATCCTGAAAAAAATCATAGTATAGTATGTCGAAAAAATAGAAAAAGTCACAGTATAGTATGTCGAAAAAAGTCATGAAAAGGTCATACTATAGTATGTCGAAAAAATAATAAGTCATAGTATAGTATGTCGAAAAAAGTCATGAAAATGTCAAAGTATAGTATGCTGAAAAAGTCATAGTATAGTATGTCGAAAAAAAGTCAGAGTATAGTATGACGATATGAAGTCATAGTATAGGATGTTGAATTTTTTTAAAACGTCATACTGTAGTATAGTATGTCGAAAAAAGTCATAAAACGTCATAGTATGGTATGGCGAAAAAGTCATAAAAAAGTCATAGTGTAGTGAGTCGAAAAAAGTCATAGTATAGTATGTCGAAAAAAAGTCGTAGCATAGTTTGACGAAAAAAAAAAAAAGTCACATTATAGTATGTCGAAAAAAAGTAATGAAAAAGTCGTAGTATAGTATGACGATAAAAAGTCATAGTATGGTATGTTGACATTTTTTTTTAAAAGGTCATAGTATAGTATGTCAAAAGAATAAAAAAGTCATAGTATAATATGTCGAAAAAAGTCATGAAAAAGTCATAGTATAGTATCCTGAAAAAAATCATAGTATAGTATGTCGAAAAAATAGAAAAAGTCACAGTATAGTATGTCGAAAAAATAATAAGTCATAGTATAGTATGTCGAAAAAAGTCATGAAAATGTCAAAGTATAGTATGCTGAAAAAGTCATAGTATAGTATGTCGAAAAAAAGTCAGAGTATAGTATGACGATATGAAGTCATAGTATAGGATGTTGAATTTTTTTAAAACGTCATACTGTAGTATAGTATGTCGAAAAAAGTCATAAAACGTCATAGTATGGTATGGCGAAAAAGTCATAAAAAAGTCATAGTGTAGTGAGTCTAAAAAAGTCATAGTATAGTATGTCGAAAAAAAGTCGTAGCATAGTTTGACGAAAAAAAAAAAAAGTCACATTATAGTATGTCGAAAAAAAGTAATGAAAAAGTCGTAGTATAGTATGACGATAAAAAGTCATAGTATGGTATGTTGACATTTTTTTTTAAAAGGTCATAGTATAGTATGTCAAAAGAATAAAAAAGTCATAGTATAATATGTCGAAAAAAGTCATGAAAAAGTCATAGTATAGTATCCTGAAAAAAATCATAGTATAGTATGTCGAAAAAATAGAAAAAGTCACAGTATAGTATGTCGAAAAAAGTCATGAAAAAGTCATAGTATAGTATGCTGAAAAAAATTATAGTATAGTATGTTGAAAAAAGTCATAGTATAGTATGTCGAAAAAAAGTCAGAGTATAGTATGTCGAAAAAAAGTCATAGTATAATATGTCGAAAAAAGTCATGAAAAAGTCATAGTATAGTATGCTGAAAAAAATTATAGTATAGTATGTTGAAAAAAGTCATAGTATAGTATGTCGAAAAAAAGTCAGTGTATAGTATGTCGAAAAAAAGTCATAGTAAAGTATGTCGAAAAAAATTCATAGTATAGTATGACGATAGGAAGTCATAGTATAGGATGTTGAATTTTTTTAAAACGTCATACTGTAGTATAGTATGTCGAAAAAAGTCATAAAACGTCATAGTATAGTATGGCGAAAAAGTCATAAAAAAGTCATAGTATAGTATGTCGAAAACAGTCATGAAAAAATCATAGTATAGTATGTCGAAAAATTGAAAAAGTCATAGTATAGTATGTCGAAAAAACTCTTGAAAAAATCATAGTATAGTATGTCGAAAAAAGTCATAGTATAGTATGTCGAAAAAAGTCATGAAAAAGTCATAGTATAGTATGTCGAAAAAAGTCATAGTATAGTATGTCGAAAAAAGTCATGAAAAAGTCATAGTATAGTATGTCGAAAAAAGTCGTAGTATAGTATGTCGAAAAAAAGTCATAGTATAGTATGTTGACATTTTTTTAAAAGGTCATAGTATAGTATGTCAAAAGAATAAAAAAGTCATAGTATAGTATGTCGAAAAAAGTCATGAAAATGTCAAAGTATAGTATGCTGAAAAAGTCATAGTATAGTATGTCGAAAAAAAGTCAGAGTATAGTATGACGATATGAAGTCATAGTATAGGATGTTGAATTTTTTTAAAACGTCATACTGTAGTATAGTATGTCGAAAAAAGTCATAAAACGTCATAGTATGGTATGGCGAAAAAGTCATAAAAAAGTGTATGTTGAAAAAAAGTCAGTGTATAGTATGTCGAAAAAAAGTCATAGTAAAGTATGTCGAAAAAAAGTCATAGTATAGTATGACGATAAGAAGTCATAGTATAGGATGTTGAATTTTTTTAAAACGTCATACTGTAGTATAGTATGTCGAAAAAAGTCATAAAACGTCATAGTATAGTATGTCGAAAAAGTCATAAAAAAGTCATAGTATAGTATGTCGAAAAAACTCATGAAAAAATCATAGTATAGTATGTCGAAAAATTGAAAAAGTCATAGTATAGTATGTCGAAAAAACTCATGAAAAAATCATAGAATAGTATGTCGAAAAAAGTCATAGTATAGTATGTCGAAAAAAGTCATGAAAAAGTCATAGTATAGTATGTCGAAAAAAGTCATAGTATAGTATGTCGAAAAAAGTCATGAAAAAGTCATAGTATAGTATGTCGAAAAAAGTCGTAGTATAGTATGTCGAAAAAAAGTCATAGTATAGTATGTTGACATTTTTTTAAAAGGTCATAGTATAGTATTTCAAAAGAATAAAAAAGTCATAGTATAGTATGTCGAAAAAAGTCATGAAAAAGTCATAGTATAGTATGTTGAAAAAAGTCATAGTATAGTATGTTGAAAAAAGTCATGAAAAGTCATAGTATAGTATGACGAAAAAATAAAAAAAAGTCACATTATAGTATGTCGAAAAAAAGTAATGAAAAAGTCGAAGTATGACGATAAAAAGTCATAGTATAGTATGTTGACATATTTTTAAAAGGTCATAGTATAGTATGTCGAAAAAAGTCATGAAACAGTCATAGTATAGTATGTCAAAGAAATCATAGTATAGTATGTAGAAAAAACTCATAGTACGTAGAAAAAATAGAAAAAATCATAGTATAGTATGTCGAAAAAATAGAAAAAGTCACAGTATAGTATGCTGAAAAAAATTATAGTATAGTATGTTGAAAAAAGTCATAGTATAGTATGTCGAAAAAAAGTCAGAGTATATTATGTCGAAAAAAAGTCATAGTATAATATGTCGAAAAAAGTCATGAAAAAGTCATAGTATAGTATGCTGAAAAAAATTATAGTATAGTATGTTGAAAAAAGTCATAGTATAGTATGTCGAAAAAAAGTCAGTGTATAGTATGTCGAAAAAAAGTCATAGTAAAGTATGTCGAAAAAAATTCATAGTATAGTATGACGATAGGAAGTCATAGTATAGGATGTTGAATTTTTTTAAAACGTCATACTGTAGTATAGTATGTCGAAAAAAGTCATAAAACGTCATAGTATAGTATGGCGAAAAAGTCATAAAAAAGTCATAGTATAGTATGTCGAAAACAGTCATGAAAAAATCATAGTATAGTATGTCGAAAAATTGAAAAAGTCATAGTATAGTATGTCGAAAAAACTCTTGAAAAAATCATAGTATAGTATGTCGAAAAAAGTCATAGTATAGTATGTCGAAAAAAGTCATGAAAAAGTCATAGTATAGTATGTCGAAAAAAGTCATAGTATAGTATGTCGAAAAAAGTCATGAAAAAGTCATAGTATAGTATGTCGAAAAAAGTCGTAGTATAGTATGTCGAAAAAAAGTCATAGTATAGTATGTTGACATTTTTTTAAAAGGTCATAGTATAGTATGTCAAAAGAATAAAAAAGTCATAGTATAGTATGTCGAAAAAAGTCATGAAAATGTCAAAGTATAGTATGCTGAAAAAGTCATAGTATAGTATGTCGAAAAAAAGTCAGAGTATAGTATGACGATATGAAGTCATAGTATAGGATGTTGAATTTTTTTAAAACGTCATACTGTAGTATAGTATGTCGAAAAAAGTCATAAAACGTCATAGTATGGTATGGCGAAAAAGTCATAAAAAAGTCATAGTGTAGTGAGTCGAAAAAAGTCATAGTATAGTATGTCGAAAAAAAGTCGTAGCATAGTTTGACGAAAAAAAAAAAAAGTCACATTATAGTATGTCGAAAAAAAGTAATGAAAAAGTCGTAGTATAGTATGACGATAAAAAGTCATAGTATGGTATGTTGACATTTTTTTTTAAAAGGTCATAGTATAGTATGTCAAAAGAATAAAAAAGTCATAGTATAATATGTCGAAAAAAGTCATGAAAAAGTCATAGTATAGTATCCTGAAAAAAATCATAGTATAGTATGTCGAAAAAATAGAAAAAGTCACAGTATAGTATGTCGAAAAAAGTCATGAAAAAGTCATAGTATAGTATGCTGAAAAAAATTATAGTATAGTATGTTGAAAAAAGTCATAGTATAGTATGTCGAAAAAAAGTCAGAGTATAGTATGTCGAAAAAAAGTCATAGTATAATATGTCGAAAAAAGTCATGAAAAAGTCATAGTATAGTATGCTGAAAAAAATTATAGTATAGTATGTTGAAAAAAGTCATAGTATAGTATGTTGAAAAAAAGTCAGTGTATAGTATGTCGAAAAAAAGTCATAGTAAAGTATGTCGAAAAAAATTCATAGTATAGTATGACGATAGGAAGTCATAGTATAGGATGTTGAATTTTTTTAAAACGTCATACTGTAGTATAGTATGTCGAAAAAAGTCATAAAACGTCATAGTATAGTATGGCGAAAAAGTCATGAAAAAGTCATAGTATAGTATGTCGAAAAAACTCATGAAAAAATCATAGTATAGTATGTCGAAAAATTGAAAAAGTCATAGTATAGTATGTCGAAAAAACTCATGAAAAAATCATAGTATAGTATGTCGAAAAAAGTCATAGTATAGTATGTCGAAAAAAGTCATGAAAAAGTCATAGTATAGTATGTCGAAAAAAGTCATAGTATAGTATGTCGAAAAAAGTCATGAAAAAGTCATAGTATAGTATGTCGAAAAAAGTCGTAGTATAGTATGTCGAAAAAAAGTCATAGTATAGTATGTTGACATTTTTTTAAAAGGTCATAGTATAGTATGTCAAAAGAATAAAAAAGTCATAGTATAGTATGTCGAAAAAAGTCATGAAAAAGTCATAGTATAGTATGTTGAAAAAAGTCATAGTATAGTATGTTGAAAAAAGTCATGAAAAGTCATAGTATAGTATGACGAAAAAATAAAAAAAAGTCACATTATAGTATGTCGAAAAAAAGTAATGAAAAGTCGAAGTATGACGATAAAAAGTCATAGTATAGTATGTTGACATTTTTTTAAAAGGTCATAGTATAGTATGTCGAAAAAAGTCATGAAACAGTCATAGTATAGTATGTCAAAGAAATCATAGTATAGTATGTAGAAAAAACTCATAGTACGTAGAAAAATGAAAAACGTCACAGTATAGTATGTTGAAAAAATTAAAAATTTCATATTATAGTATATTGAAAGAAATTAATGGTATAGTATGTCAAAAAAATAATAAAAATCATAGGATAGTTTGCCAAAAAAAAAAAAAAATTACAGTATAGTTTGTCGAAAAAAGTCATGAAAAAGTCATAGTATAGTATGTCGATAAAAAGTCATAGTATAGTATGTCGAAAAATTGAAAAAGTCATAGTATAGTATGTCGAAAAAACTCATGAAAAAATCATAGTATAGTATGTCGAAAAAAGTCATAGTATAGTATGTCGAAAAAAGTCATGAAAAAGTCATAGTATAGTATGTCGAAAAAAGTCGTAGTATAGTATGTCGAAAAAAAGTCATAGTATAGTATGTTGACATTTTTTTAAAAGGTCATAGTATAGTATGTCAAAAGAATAAAAAAGTCATAGTATAGTATGTCGAAAAAAGTCATGAAAAAGTCATAGTATAGTATCCTGAAAAAAATCATAGTATAGTATCCTGAAAAAAATCATAGTATAGTATGTCGAAAAAATAGAAAAAGTCACAGTATAGTATGTCGAAAAAAGTCATGAAAAGGTCATACTATAGTATGTCGAAAAAATAATAAGTCATAGTATAGTATGTCGAAAAAAGTTATGAAAATGTCAAAGTATAGTATGCTGAAAAAGTCATAGTATAGTATGTCGAAAAAAAGTCAGAGTATAGTATGACGATATGAAGTCATAGTATAGGATGTTGAATTTTTTTAAAACGTCATACTGTAGTATAGTATGTCGAAAAAAGTCATAAAACGTCATAGTATAGTATGGCGAAAAAGTCATAAAAAAGTCATGGTGTAGTAAGTCGAAAAAAGTCATAGTATAGTATGTCGAAAAAAAGTCGTAGTATAGTTTGACGAAAAAAAAAAAAAGTCACATTATAGTATGTCGAAAAAAAGTAATGAAAAAGTCGTAGTATAGTATGCTGAAAAAAATTATAGTATAGTATGTTGAAAAAAGTCATAGTATAGTATGTCGAAAAAAAGTCAGAGTATAGTATGTCGAAAAAAAGTCATAGTATAATATGTCGAAAAAAGTCATGAAAAAGTCATAGTATAGTATGCTGAAAAAAATTATAGTATAGTATGTTGAAAAAAGTCATAGTATAGTATGTCGAAAAAAGTCATGAAAAAGTCATAGTATAGTATGTTGAAAAAAGTCATAGTATAGTATGTTGAAAAAAGTCATGAAAAGTCATAGTATAGTATGACGAAAAAATAAAAAAAAGTCACATTATAGTATGTCGAAAAAAAGTAATGAAAAAGTCGAAGTATGACGATAAAAAGTCATAGTATAGTATGTTGACATTTTTTTAAAAGGTCATAGTATAGTATGTCGAAAAAAGTCATGAAACAGTCATAGTATAGTATGTCAAAGAAATCATAGTATATAGTATGTAGAAAAAACTCATAGTACGTAGAAAAATGAAAAACGTCACAGTATAGTATGTTGAAAAAATAAAAAATTTCATATTATAGTATATTGAAAGAAATTAATGGTATAGTATGTCAAAAAAAATAATAAAAATCATAGGATAGTTTGCCAAAAAAAAAAAAAAATTACAGTATAGTTTGTCGAAAAAAGTCATGAAAAAGTTCATAGTATAGTATGTCGATAAAAAGTCATAGTATAGTATGTCGAAAAATTGAAAAAGTCATAGTATAGTATGTCGAAAAAACTCATGAAAAAATCATAGTATAGTATGTCGAAAAAAGTCATAGTATAGTATGTCGAAAAAAGTCATGAAAAAGTCATAGTATAGTATGTCGAAAAAAAGTCGTAGTATAGTATGTCGAAAAAAAGTCATAGTATAGTATGTTGACATTTTTTTAAAAGGTCATAGTATAGTATGTCAAAAGAATAAAAAAGTCATAGTATAGTATGTCGAAAAAAAGTCATGAAAAAGTCATAGTATAGTATCCTGAAAAAAATCATAGTATAGTATCCTGAAAAAAATCATAGTATAGTATGTCGAAAAAATAGAAAAAGTCACAGTATAGTATGTCGAAAAAAGTCATGAAAAGGTCATACTATAGTATGTCGAAAAAATAATAAGTCATAGTATAGTATGTCGAAAAAAGGCATGAAAATGTCAAAGTATAGTATGCTGAAAAAGTCATAGTATAGTATGTCGAAAAAAAGTCAGAGTATAGTATGACGATATGAAGTCATAGTATAGGATGTTGAATTTTTTTAAAACGTCATACTGTAGTATAGTATGTCGAAAAAAGTCATAAAACGTCATAGTATAGTATGGCGAAAAAGTCATAAAAAAGTCATAGTGTAGTAAGTCGAAAAAAGTCATAGTATAGTATGTCGAAAAAAAGTAGGTGTAGTTTGACGAAAAAAAAAAAAGTCCACATCATAGTATGTCGAAAAAAGTAATGAAAAAGTCGTAGTATAGTATGACGATAAAAAGTCATAGTATAGTATGTTGACTTTTTTTTAAAAGGTCATAGTATAGTATGTCAAAAGAATAAAAAAATCATAGTATAGTTGTCGAAAAAAGTCATGAAAAAGTCATAGTATAGTATCCTGAAAAAACATAGTATAGTGAAATGAAAAAAATAAGTATAGTATGTCGAAAAAAATAAAAAAGTCATAGTAAGTATGTGAAAAAAGTCATGAAGTATATATTTGAAAAAAGTATAAGTCATAGTTTTAAAAGAAAAAATAAAAAAGTCAAATATAGTATGTGAAAAAAGTCATAATAGTATGCGAAAAAAGTCATAGTATAGTATGTTGACTTTTATAAAAGGTCATATAATTTAAAAAAGTCATGAAAAGTCATAGAAGTTTAAAAAATCATAGTATAGTATGTAAAAAAAAAAAAGTCATAGAAAAAGAAAAAAGTCACAGTATAGTATGTCGAAAAAAATATAGTATAGTATACGAAAAAATAAGTATAGTATGTAAAAAATAATAAAAATCATAGTATATTTAAAACGAAAAAAGTTTAAGTTAGTATGTGATTAAAAAGTCATAGTATAGTATGTCGATAAAAATCATAGTATATATGTCAAAAATTGAAAAAGTCATAGTATAGTATGTGAAAAAATTAAAATATAGTATAGTATGTCGAAAAAATAGAAATAGTATGTCAAAAATCATAAAAAGTCAAGAAAAAAAAAGTTCTAGTTAGTATGTCGAAAAAAGTCAAAATATAGTATGTTGAATTCTAAAAGTCATAGTATAGTATGTCAAAAAAATAAAAAAGTCATAGATAGTATGTCGAAAAAAGTATGAAAAAGTCATAGTATAGTATCTGAAAAAATCATAGTATAGTATTAAAAAGTCAAATAGTATGTCGAAAAAATAGAAAAAGTCATAGTTAATAAAAAAGTCATGAAAGTCATATATAGTATGTGAAAAATAAAATCATAGTATAGTAAAATAAAAAGTCATATAAAGTATAAAAAATAAAAATCATAGTATAGTATGAAAAAAATTAGATATAGATAGATAAAAATCATAGTATAGTATGTCGAAAAAATAAAAGATACAGTATAGTAGTCGAAAAAAGTCATAAAAGTCATAGTATAGTATGGAAAAAAGTCATAGTATGTATGTCGAAAAGTCGAAAAAGTCATAGTATAGTATGTCGAAAAAAGTCAAGTATAGTATAAAAAAAAAAGTCAAGTATAGTATGTCGAAAAAAGTCATGAAAAAGTCTAGTATAGTATGACGATAAAAATCTAGTATAGTATGTCAAAAAATTAAAGTATGTTGAATTTAAAAAATATAGTATGTCGAAAAAAATGAAAGTATAGTATAAGTCTGAAAAAGTCAAGTATAGTATGAAAAAAATCATATATAGTATTAAATGAAAAAAGTAGTAGTATAGTATAATAAAAAAGTCATAGTATAGTATGTCGAAAAATCTGAAAAGGTCATAGATAGTATGTCAAAAAAATAAATAAGTAAAAATAGTATGTAAAAAAAGTATGAAAAAGTCATAGTATAGTATGAAAAAAGTCATAGTATAGTATGTGAAAAAATCATAGTATGGGATTTAAATTTTTTTTTAAAAGTCAAGATAGTGTCAAAAAAGTCAAAAAGTCATAAAGTATGAAAAAGTATAAAAAGTCAAAAAAGTCATAGAAAGTAAGTATAGTATGTAAAAAAAGTATAGTATGTAAAAAAAAAAAAAGTACATATATATTAAAAAATAGTAAAAAATTAAAATATAAAGTCATAGTATATAATAAAAATATAAATCATAGTATAGTATGAAAAAATAGAAAAAATCATAGTATAGTAGTCGAAAAAAGTCATAGTATAGTATGTCGAAAAAAGTCTAATGTATGTAAAGTATGTAAAAAGTCAGTATAGTATGTCGAAAAAAATGAAAAAGTTTTAAATTTTTAAAAAGTCATAGTATAGTATGTCAAAAGATAAAATCTAGTATAGTATGTCGAAAAAAAAAAGTCATGTATAGTATTGAAAAAAAAGTAATGAAAAATCATAGTATAGTTTTGAAAATAAAAAGTCATAGTATAGTATGTCGAAAAAATAAAAAAGGTCATAGTATAGTATGTCAAAAAAATAAAAAGTCATAGTATAGTATGTCGAAAAAAGTCATAGTAAAGTATAGAAATGAAAAAGTCATAGTTAGTATACAAAAAAAAAAAAAGTATGACGATATAATCATAAAAAGTTTAATTTTTAAAATCATATATAGTATGTCGAAAAAGATAAAAGTCATAGTATAGTATGCGAAAAAAGTCATAAAAAAGTCATATGTAGTAATAAAAAAGTCTAGTATAGTAGTCAAAAAAATGTATTGAAAAAAAGTCACAGTATAGTATGTCGAAAAAATATGAATAAAATTAGTATAGTATGTAGTAAAAATCATATATATTATTTTTAAAAGTATAGTATGTAAAAAATAAAAAATTAGTATAATTATAAAAAAGTCATAAAATATGTAAAAATCATAAAAATCATAGTATAGTATGTCGAAAAAATAGAAAAATAATATAGTATGTAAAAAAGTCGAAAAAGTCATAGTATGTATTTAAAAAGTCAGTATAGTATGTAAAATAAAAAATCATATATAGTATGACGAAAAAAAAAAAAAGTCAATATAGTATTGAAAAAAAAGTAATAAAAAGTATAGAATAAAAAGTCATAGTATAGAGTAAATGTCTAAAAGGTCATATATAGTATGTAAAAAATCAAAAAGTCATAGTATAGTATGTCAAAGAAAAAAGTCATAAATGTAAAAAAAGTAGTGAAAAAGAAAAGTATAGTATGTCGAAAAAAAAAATATATATATAGTAAGTGAAGAAATGTGAATTTGTAAAAAAATATAAATATAGTATAGTAAAAAAAAAAAAAGTCAAGTATAGTTGTCGAAAAAAGTCATGAAAAAGTCATAGTTAGTATTCGAAAAAAGTCATATTTAAATGTGATTAAAAAAAGTCATAGTATAGTATAGAAAAAAAAAAATGTGAATAAAAAAGTCATAGTATAGTATGTCGAAAAAAGTCAAGTATAGTAATTAAAAAATATATAAGTCAAAAATAGTAACTGAAAAAATGTATAGTATCATAAAAAATCATAGTATAGTATGTAAAAAAAATAGTATAGTATGTCAAAAAAAAAAAAGTCATAGTATAGTATGTCGAAAAAATATGAAAAAGTCATAGTATAGTATGTGAAAAAAATAATTTTAAAAAGTATAAAAAGTCATAGTATAGTATGTCGAAAAAAGTCAAAAAGTCATAGTATAGTATGGAAAAAGTCATAAATAGATTTGAATTTTAAAAGTCATAGTTAGTATAGTATGTCGAAAAAGTCAAAGTCATAGTATAGTATGGAAAAAGTAAAAAAAGTCATAGTATAGTAAGAAAAAAAAGTATAGTATGTAAAAAAAGTGAGTTTGAAAAAAAAAAGTAAGTATTATATTCAAAAAAATATAAAAGTGTAGTATAGTATGAATAAAAAATAATAATGTATTTTTAAAAATATAGTAATTAAAAGAATAAAAATCAAGTATAGTATCAAAAAAAAAAATCATAGTATTCAAAAAAAAAAATAGTATAGTATGTCGAAAAAATCATAAAAATCATAGTATAGTATGTCAAAAAAAAATAGTATAGTATGTGAAAAAAGTCATATAGAGTGAAAAAACATGAAAATAGTATAGAAAAAATAAAAAAAAGTCACATTATAGTATGTCGAAAAAAAGTAATGAAAAAGTCGAAGTATGACGATAAAAAGTCATAGTATAGTATGTTGACATTTTTTTAAAAGGTCATAGTATAGTATGTCGAAAAAAGTCATGAAACAGTCATAGTATAGTATGTCAAAGAAATCATAGTATAGTATGTAGAAAAAAACTCATAGTACGTAGAAAAATGAAAAACGTCACAGTATAGTATGTTGAAAAAATTAAATATTTCATATTATAGTATATTGAAATAAATTAATGGTATAGTATGTCAAAAAAATAATAAAAATCATAGGATAGTTTGCCAAAAAAAAAAAAAATTACAGTATAGTTTGTCGAAAAAAGTCATGAAAAAGTCATAGTATAGTATGTCGATAAAAAGTCATAGTATAGTATGTCGAAAAATTGAAAAGGTCATAGTATAGTATGTCGAAAAAACTCATGAAAAAATCATAGTATAGTATGTCGAAAAAAGTCATAGATATATGTAAAAAAGAAATAATAGTATGTCGAAAAAAGTCTAGTATATAGTCGAAAAAAATAGATAGTAGATAATTTTAAAAGTCATAGTATAGTATGAAAAAAAAAAAAAAGTATAGTATGTCGAAAAAAATAAAAGTATAGTATATGATTAAAAAAGTCATAGTATAGTATGTAAAAAAAAATCATAGTATAGTATGTCGAAAAAATAGAAAAAGTCATAGTATAGTATGTCGAAAAAAATGAAAAGTATATATAGAGTCGAAAAAATAATCATAGTATAGTATGTCGAAAAAATAGAAAATGTCAATAGTATGTGAAAAAAAGTATAGTATGTCGAAAAAAGTCATAGTATATATGACGAAAAAAAAAGTATAGTTAGTATGTCGAAAAAAAATAAAGTATAGTATGTCGAAAAAAGTATAAAATAGAAATGTCGAAATATAAAAAAGTATAGTATGGAATATAAAAGTCATAGTATAGTATGTCGAAAAAGTATTTGAGAAAAAAAAAGTACAATAGTATGTCAAAAAAAATGAAAAACGTCAAGTAGTATAGATGAAAAAGTCATAGTATAGTATGTTGATTAAAAGTCATGTATAGTATGTCAAAAAATAAAAAAATCATAGTATAGTTAAAAAAATAAAAAGTAATTTAGTATCGAAAAAAATATAATAGTATGAAAAAAGAAAAAAGTCTAGTATAGAAAAGTTGAAAAAGTCATAGTATAGTTTAAAAAAATATATATGTTGAAAAAAGTCATGAAAAATCATAGTATAGTATGTAAAAAAGTCATAGTATAGTATGTCGAAAAAAAAATGAAAAATAGTATGCGAAAAAAGTCATAGTATAGTATGTCGAAAAAAAGTCATAGTATAGTATGTCGAAAAATCATGAAAAGTCATAGTATAGTATGTAAAAAAGTCATAGTATAGTATTGAGTAAAAAAGTCATAGAAGTATAATGAAAAAACAGTAAGTATTTGAAAAAAAAATATTTATAGTATGTCGAAAAAATAATGAAAAAGTCAGTATAAATAAAAAATCAGAAAGTTCATAAAAAAAATAATTACAGTTTATAGTCAAAATAGTTAAAAAAGTCATGAAAATCATAGTTAGTATGAAAAAGTCATAGTATAGTATGAAATGAAAAAGTCATAGTATGAGTAAAAATATAAATTGTATTTTAAAAAAGTCAAGTATAGTATGTCGAAAAAAGTCATAAAATCATAGTATAGTATGGAAATTAAGTAGAAAAAAAGTCATAGTATGTATGTAAAATTTTTTAAAAAAATCATAGTATGATTTGAAAAAGAAAAAAAAAGTAATATAGTATGTCGAAAAAAGTCATGAAAAAGTCATAGTATAGTTTTCGAAAAAAGTCATAGTATAGTATGTCGAAAAATCATAAATAAGTAAAAATAAAAAATTAAAAAATATAAAAAGTCAGAAAAAAGTCATATATAGTATGTCGAAAAAAGTAAAAAAGTCATAGTATAGTATGTCGAAAAAAGTCATAATGTATAGTATGTAAAAAAGTATTATAGTATGTCGAAATTTTAAGGTAAGTAAGTATGTAAAAGTCATAGTATAGATGTTGAATTTTCTAAAAAAGTCATAAAAAGTATAGTATAGTATCGAAAAAAATCATAGTATAGTATCCTGAAAAAAATCATAGTATAGTATGTCGAAAAAATAGAAAAAGTCACAGTATAGTATGTCGAAAAAAGTCATGAAAAGGTCATACTATAGTATGTCGAAAAAATAATAAGTCATAGTATAGTATGTCGAAAAAAGTCATGAAAATGTCAAAGTATAGTATGCTGAAAAAGTCATAGTATAGTATGTCGAAAAAAAGTCATAGTATAGGATGTTGAATTTTTTTAAAACGTCATACTGTAGTATAGTATGTCGAAAAAAGTCATAAAACGTCACATTATAGTATGTCGAAAAAGTCATAAAAAAGTCATAGTGTAGTAAGTCGAAAAAAGTCATAGTATAGATGTGAATTTTCGTAAAAAAGTCGTGTAAAAAAAAAAATATAGTATGAAAAAAGTATGAAAAAGTCATAGTATAGTATGCGAAAAATCATAGTATAGTAGTTTTTAAAAAGATAGTATATAGTATGAAAAAATAAAAAATCAAGTATGTATGTAAAAAAGTAAAGTTTAATAGTATTGAAAAAATATAGTATAGTAGTAAAAATAAAAAATCATAAAATGTCGAAAAAAGTATGAAAAAGTCATAGTATAGTATGTGAAAAAAATCATAGTATAGTATGAAAAAGTCATAATAGATGTAATTTAAAATAAAAATATAGTATGTGAAAAAAAAAAAATAAAGTATGGCGAAAAAGTCATAGTATTATGTGAATTTAAAAAAGTCATAGTATAGTATGTCGAAAAAAGTCATGTATAGTCAAGAAAATAAAAAAAAAATTAGAAAAAAAATGAAAAAGTCAGTATAGTAGGAAAAAAGTAAATAATTTTATTTTAAAATATATTATATTCAAAAATAAAAAATCATAGTATATATGTCAAAAAATCATAAAAAGTCTAGTATAGTCTGAAAAAAATAAAATATAGTAAAAAATAAAAAAGTCATAGTATAGTATGTCGAAAAAAGTCATGATAGTATAGTAAAATAAAAACATAAGTATAGTATGTAAAAAAATAAAAGTCATAGTATAGTATGTCGAAAAAATAATAAAAGTATCAAAAGTAAAAAAAATAAAAGTAAGTATGCGAAAAAAGTAAAGTATGTTACATTTTTTAAAATCATAGTATAGTTAATAAAAAGTATAAGTCGTAAAGTATAAAAAAGTCATAGTATAGTATGTGAAAAAATCATAAGTATAGTATAATGAAAAAACAAGTATAATGTGAAAAAATAAATATTAGTATTAGAATATGAAAAAGTCAATATAGTATGTCGAAAAAAAATATAAAAGTCATAGTATAGTATGTCGAAAAAAAAAAATTAATATATTGCAAAAAAGTCATAAAAGTTAATAGTTGTAAAAAGATAGTATAGTATGTCAAAATGAAAAATCATAGTATAGTATGTCGAAAAAATCATAAAAAAGTCATAGTATGTATGTCAAAAATATTTAAAAAAGTCATGAAAAAGTCATAATAGTTAAAAATCGTAGTATAAATGTCGAAAAAAAAGTTAGTGTAATTTTAAAATAATATTTAAATTGTAAAAGAATAAAAAGTCAGTTAGAAAATAAAAAAGTCATATAAAGTCAAATAGTATTAAAAAAATCATAGTATAGTATGCAAAAAAATAGTATAGTATGTGAAAAATAGAAAAAAGAAATAGTAGAAAAAATAAAGTCATAGTATAGTATGTCGAAAAAAATAATATAGTATAGTTTTGAAAAAAGTCATGAAAATGTCAATAAAGTAAAAAATTATGAAAAAGTCAAAAAAAGTCAAGTATAGACGAATGAAAAAAGTATAGTATAGTATGTAAAAGTAACTAGTATAGTATGCGAAAAAAAAAAAGTCATAGTATATGTCGAAAAAGTATAAAAAGTCATAGTTAGTATGTCGAAAAAAGTCATAGTATAGTATGTCAAAAAATTGTAAAGTGTAATATAGTAGTAAAAAATCAAAAGTCAAAAAGTATAAAAATTAGTATATATGAAAAAAATATAGTAGTATTTTTAAAAAGTAATAGAAGATTAAAAAAAAATAATTTAAGTATAGTAAGAAATATGAAAAAAGATATAAAAAATCATAGTATATGCAAAAAAAAAAAGTACAGTATAGTTGGAAAAAAGTCATGAAAAAGTCATAGTATAGTATGTTGAAAAAAGTCATAGTATAGTATGTAAAAAAAGTCATGAAAAGTCAAGTATAGTATGACGAAAAAATAAAAAAAAAGTATAGTATGTCGAAAAAAAGATAAAAAGTAGTGAAGTAAAAAGTCATAGTATAGTATGTCGAAATTAAAAAGTTAGTAAGTATGTCAAAAAAGTATGAAACAGTCATTATAGATGTCAAAAAATATAGTATAGATAAAAAAATCAAGTATAGTATGTCAAAAAAGTCAAAAGTATGTTGAAAAAATTAAATATATATATAGTATATGAAAAAAATAATGTATAGTATGTCGAAAAAATATAAAAATCATAGTATAGTATGCCGAAAAAAATATAAATCATATAGTATGTCGAAAAAAAGTATATAAAATCATAGTATAGTTGTCGAAAAAAGATAATGTCGAAAAATTGAAAAAGTCATAGTATAGTATGTCGAAAAAATCATAAAAAATATATATGAAAAAGTCATAGTATAGTATGTAAAATAAAAAAGTCATAGTATAGTATGTCAAAAAAAAAATTCATGTATAGTATGTCGAAAAAAGTATAAAAAGTCATGTTAGATGTCAAAAAAGTCTTTAAAGTATGTCAAAAAAAAGTCATAGTATGGAAAAAATCATAAGTTAGTATGTCGAAAAAAATCATAGTATAGTATGCGAAAAAAATCATAGTATAGTATGTTGAATTTTAAAAAAGTCATAGTATAGTATTCAAAAAATAAAAAAGTCATAGTATAGTATGTCGAAAAAAGTCATAAAAGTCATAGTATAGTATGTGAAAAAAAAAAAGTCAAGTATTATGTAAAAAAATAGTATAGTATGTCAAAAAAAGAAAAAGTAAGTATAGTTTTGGAAAAAAAAATGTAAATATCATAAAAAGTCATATATATTTAAAAAATATAAAAGTATAGTATAGTATGTCGAAAAAGTCATGAAAAAGTCATAGTATATATGTCAAAAAGTCATAGTATAGTATGTCGAAAAAAAAGTAAGTAAAATAAAAAAAGAAGTATAGTTATAGTATTCAAAAAAAGTAAAAAAGTAGTAGTATATAAGAAAAAAGTCATAAAAATGTGATATTTGTTAAAAGATAAATAATTCAAAATATAAAAACATGAATAATGTATAAAAGTATGAAAAAAATAGTATATTCAAAAAAAAAAAAAAGTATTATAATAAAAAATCAGAAAAAGTGTATAGTATGTCAAAAAAGTCATAGTATAGTATGTCGAAAATTGAAAAATCATAGTAGTTTTGTAAAAAAGTCATGAAAAAAGTATAGTATAGTATTAAAAAAGTCATAGTTAGTATGTCGAAAAAAGTAATGAAAAGTCATAGTATAGATGTCAAAAAAGTCGTAGTAATTTAAAGAAAGTCTAAGTCAATAAGTTTTGAAAAGTCATAGTATAGTATGTCAAAAGAATAAAAAAGTCAAGTATAGTATGTCGAAAAAAGTTGAAAAAGTCATAGTATAGTATTGAAAAAATAAATAGTTCATAAAATAGTATATGGAAAAAATAAAAAGTAAGTATAGTCATAAAAAAGTATGAAAAGTCATACGATAGTATGTCAAAAAAAAAAAGTCATAGATAGATGTCGAAAAAAGTCATGAAAAGTCAAGTATAGTATATGTAAAAAGTCATAGTATAGTATGTCGAAAAAAGAAAAAGTCTAGTATAGTATGTCAAAAATAGTAAGATTAGTATTTTTAAAAAGTCAAGTATAGTATGTCGAAAAAAGTCATAAAAGTCATAGTATAGTATGTCGAAAAAATAAAAGTAGTGTAGTAAGTCGTAAAAAAGTTTTAAAATTATTTTAAAAAAGTCATAGTATAGTATGAAAAAAATAAAAAAGTCAATATAGTATGTCGAAAAAAAGTCATGAAAAAGTCATAGTATAGTATCCTGAAAAAAATCATAGTATAGTATGTATTTAAAAAGTCAAGTATAGTATGTCGAAAAAATAAAAAAGTCATAGTATAATGTCGAAAAAAGTCATAAAAGTCATAGTATAGTATCAAAAAAATATAGTATAGTATGCGAAAAAATAAAAAATCAATAAGTATCTCGAAAAAAGTCATGAAAAAGTCATAGTATAGCATGTCAAAAAAAGTCATAGTATAGTATGTTGAAAAAGTGATAAAAGTCATAATAGTATGTCGAAAAAATATAAAAGTCATTATAGTATGTCGAAAAAAAGTCATAAAAGTCGAAGTATGACGAAAAAGTCAAAGTATAATGTAAATTAATAAAAAGTCATAGTATAGTATGTCGAAAAAAGTCTGAAGTTAATATAGTATAAAGAAAATCATAAGTATGTGAAAAAAATATAAAAATCGTAGAAAAATAAAAAGTCACAGTATAGTATGTTGAAAAAATTAAATATTTATAATAGTTATAAAGTATTAAGTAAGTATTCAAAAAAATCAAGTAAATGTCGAAAAAATCATAAAAAAATAGAATTTAGTGTCGAAAAAAGTCATGAAAATGTCAAAAAAATATAAAAAGTCATAGTATAGTTCGAAAAAATGAAAAAGTCATAGTATAGTATGTCGAAAAAATCATGAAAAAATTAGAAGTTTGAAAAGTCATAGTATAGTATGTCGAAAAAATAAAAAAAGTCAATTATATATGTCGAAAAAAGTTAGTATAGTATGAAAAAAAAGTCATAGTATAGTATGTTGACATTTTTTTAAAAGGTCATAGTATAGTATGTCAAAAGAATAAAAAAGTCATAGTATAGTATGTCGAAAAAAGTCATGAAAAGTATAAATTAAAAAAATAATAGAAAATTGAAAAAAATAAATAAATGTAAAAAATTAAAAATCATATTTAGTAAAAAAAAATTTAAGGTATATTATAGAAAATAAAAAAAATAAGTTTAAAAAAAAAAAGATTTTTTTTGGAAAAAATTATAAAATAGTAGTAATAGTAAATATAAAAAAGTATGTATAGATTTGAAATTTAAAAAAAAGTATAGATTAAAAAAACAAAAAATCAAGTATAGTATGTCAAAAAAGATAAAAATTTGAAAAATAGAAAAAATAAGTATAGTTTCAAAAAGTGTAGAAGTTTAAAAAAAAAAAACATTTAATTTTTAAAAGGTTGAAAAAGTCAAAAGATAAAAAAGTCATAAATATGTCGAAAAATTTGAAAAAATGTATAGTATCGAAAAAAACTATAATATCTAAATTTTAAAAAATAGTAAGTATTTAAAAAATAAAAAAGTCAATAGTATGTCGAAAAAAGAAAAGTAATTAAAAAATTTGAAAAAATAATTAATTTTTAAAAAATCATGAAAATGTCAAAAAATAAAAAGTATTAATAATATGTCGAAAAAAAGTCAAGTATAGTATGAAAAAAAATAGTATAGTGAATTTTTTAAAAGAAAAGTTAGTAAGTATGTCAAAAAAGTCATAAAAGGTTATATAGTATGGAAAAAATCATAAAATTTAGGGGTATAAGTAAAAAAGTCATATATATATTAAAAAGTATTTTACGAAAAAAAAAAAGCCCAATATATATGTCGAATAAAGTATGAAAAGTCGTAGTAAGTATTAATAAAAAGTCATAGTATAGTATGTCGAAAAAGAAAAAAAATTATAAGTCGAAAAAAATAAAAAAATAGTATATATAAGTAAAAAAATGTATAGTTTGTAAAAAAAGAAAAGAATTATATAGTAAAAAAAGAAGATAATGTAAAAAAGTCAAAAATAAAATTAAATTTTTTAAAATCATATATAGTATTGAAAAAATAAAAAAAGTAAGTATAGTATGGAAAAAAGTCATGAAAAAAGTTATTTGAAAAAAATAGTAAAATTGAAAAAAAAAAGTAAGTATTGAAAAAAAAAAAATCAATATAGTATGGAAAAAAAAAAAAATAGTATGGAAAAAAAAAAGTATGTTTTTTTTAAAAAAGTAAAAAAAATTAAAAAAAGTAAAAAGTCAAAAGTAAAAAAAAATCAAGTTTTTGGAAAAAAATAGAAAGGGTTTGAAAAAGTAAATTTATAGTATGTGAAAAAATAAAAATCATATATAGAAAAAAAAATTAAAAAAAATGTAAAAAAAAAAAATCAAGATAGTAGGGAAAAAAATTTTTATTTAAAAAAAAAAAAATAATTATAGTATGTCAAAAAAATAAAAAATTTTTTTTAAAAAAAAAAATTAGATAGTTTTAAAAAATTAAGTCGAAAAAGTCATAGTATAGTATGTCGAAAAATTGAAAAAGTCATAGTATAGTATGTCGAAAAAACTCATGAAAAAATCATAGTATAGTATGTCGAAAAAAGTCATAGTATAGTATGTCGAAAAAAGTCATGAAAAAGTCATAGTATAGTATGTCGAAAAAAGTCGTAGTATAGTATGTCGAAAAAAAGTCATAGTATAGTATGTTGACATTTTTTTAAAAGGTCATAGTATAGTATGTCAAAAGAATAAAAAAGTCATAGTATAGTATGTCGAAAAAAGTCATGAAAAAGTCATAGTATAGTATCCTGAAAAAAATCATAGTATAGTATCCTGAAAAAAATCATAGTATAGTATGTCGAAAAAATAGAAAAAGTCACAGTATAGTATGTCGAAAAAAGTCATGAAAAGGTCATACTATAGTATGTCAAAAAAATAATAAGTCATAGTATAGTATGTCGAAAAAAGTCATGAAAATGTCAAAGTATAGTATGCTGAAAAAGTCATAGTATAGTATGTCGAAAAAAAGTCAGAGTATAGTATGACGATATGAAGTCATAGTATAGGATGTTGAATTTTTTTAAAACGTCATACTGTAGTATAGTATGTCGAAAAAAGTCATAAAACGTCATAGTATATTATGGCGAAAAAGTCATAAAAAAGTCATAGTGTAGTAAGTCGAAAAAAGTCATAGTATAGTATGTCGAAAAAAAGTCGTAGTGTAGTTTGACGAAAAAAAAAAAAGTCACATTATAGTATGTCGAAAAAAAAGTAATGAAAAAGTCGTAGTATAGTATGACGATAAAAAGTCATAGTATAGTATGTCGAAAAATTGAAAAAGTCATAGTATAGTATGTCGAAAAAACTCATGAAAAAATCATAGTATAGTATGTCGAAAAAAGTCATAGTATAGTATGTCGAAAAAAGTCATGAAAAAGTCATAGTATAGTATGTCGAAAAAAGTCGTAGTATAGTATGTCGAAAAAAAGTCATAGTATAGTATGTTGACATTTTTTTAAAAGGTCATAGTATAGTATGTCAAAAGAATAAAAAAGTCATAGTATAGTATGTCGAAAAAAGTCATGAAAAAGTCATAGTATAGTATCCTGAAAAAAATCATAGTATAGTATCCTGAAAAAAATCATAGTATAGTATGTCGAAAAAATAGAAAAAGTCACAGTATAGTATGTCGAAAAAAGTCATGAAAAGGTCACACTATAGTATGTCGAAAAAATAATAAGTCATAGTATAGTATGTCGAAAAAAGTCATGAAAATGTCAAAGTATAGTATGCTGAAAAAGTCATAGTATAGTATGTCGAAAAAAAGTCAGAGTATAGTATGACGATATGAAGTCATAGTATAGGATGTTGAATTTTTTTAAAACGTCATACTGTAGTATAGTATGTCGAAAAAAGTCATAAAACGTCATAGTATAGTATGGCGAAAAAGTCATAAAAAAGTCATAGTGTAGTAAGTCGAAAAAAGTCATAGTATAGTATGTCGAAAAAAAGTCGTAGTGTAGTTTGACGAAAAAAAAAAAAGTCACATTATAGTATGTCGAAAAAAAGTAATGAAAAAGTCGTAGTATAGTATGACGATAAAAAGTCATAGTATAGTATGTTGACTTTTTTTTAAAAGGTCATAGTATAGTATGTCAAAAGAATAAAAAAATCATAGTATAATGTGTCGAAAAAAGTCATGAAAAAGTCATATTATAGTATCCTGAAAAAAATCATAGTATAGTATGTCGAAAAAATAGAAAAAGTCACAGTATAGTATGTCGAAAAAAGTCATGAAAAAGTCATAGTATAGTATGTTGAAAAAAGTCATAATATAGTATGTTGAAAAAAGTCATGAAAAGTCATAGTATAGTATGACGAAAAAATAAAAAAAAGTCACATTATAGTATGTCGAAAAAAAGTAATGAAAAAGTCAAAGTATGACGATAAAAAGTCATAGTATAGTATGTTGACATTTTTTTAAAAGGTCATAGTATAGTATGTCGAAAAAAGTCATGAAACAGTCATAGTATAGTATGTCAAAGAAATCATAGTATAGTATGTAGAAAAAACTCATAGTACGTAGAAAAATGAAAAACGTCACAGTATAGTATGTTGAAAAAATTAAATATTTCATATTATAGTATATTGAAAGAAATTAATGGTATAGTATGTCAAAAAAATAATAAAAATCATAGGATAGTTTGCCAAAAAAAAAAAAGATTTACAGTTTAGTTTGTCGAAAAAAGTCATGAAAAAGTCATAGTATAGTATGTCGATAAAAAGTCATAGTATAGTATGTCGAAAAATTGAAAAAGTCATAGTATAGTATGTCGAAAAAACTCATGAAAAAATCATAGTATAGTATGTCGAAAAAAGTCATAGTATAGTATGTCGAAAAAAGTCATGAAAAAGTCATAGTATAGTATGTCGAAAAAAGTCGTAGTATAGTATGTCGAAAAAAAGTCATAGTATAGTATGTTGACATTTTTTTAAAAGGTCATAGTATAGTATGTCAAAAGAATAAAAAAGTCATAGTATAGTATGTCGAAAAAAGTCATGAAAAAGTCATAGTATAGTATCCTGAAAAAAATCATAGTATAGTATCCTGAAAAAAATCATAGTATAGTATGTCGAAAAAATAGAAAAAGTCACAGTATAGTATGTCGAAAAAAGTCATGAAAAGGTCATACTATAGTATGTCGAAAAAATAATAAGTCATAGTATAGTATGTCGAAAAAAGTCATGAAAATGTCAAAGTATAGTATGCTGAAAAAGTCATAGTATAGTATGTCGAAAAAAAGTCAGAGTATAGTATGACGATATGAAGTCATAGTATAGGATGTTGAATTTTTTTAAAACGTCATACTGTAGTATAGTATGTCGAAAAAAGTCATAAAACGTCATAGTATAGTATGGCGAAAAAGTCATAAAAAAGTCATAGTGTAGTAAGTCGAAAAAAGTCATAGTATAGTATGTCGAAAAAAAGTCGTAGTGTAGTTTGACGAAAAAAAAAAAAGTCACATTATAGTGTGTCGAAAAAAAGTAATGAAAAAGTCGTAGTATAGTATGACGATAAAAAGTCATAGTATAGTATGTCGAAAAATTGAAAAAGTCATAGTATAGTATGTCGAAAAAACTCATGAAAAAATCATAGTATAGTATGTCGAAAAAAGTCATAGTATAGTATGTCGAAAAAAGTCATGAAAAAGTCATAGTATAGTATGTCGAAAAAAGTCGTAGTATAGTATGTCGAAAAAAAGTCATAGTATAGTATGTTGACATTTTTTTAAAAGGTCATAGTATAGTATGTCAAAAGAATAAAAAAGTCATAGTATAGTATGTCGAAAAAAGTCATGAAAAAGTCATAGTATAGTATCCTGAAAAAAATCATAGTATAGTATCCTGAAAAAAATCATAGTATAGTATGTCGAAAAAATAGAAAAAGTCACAGTATAGTATGTCGAAAAAAGTCATGAAAAGGTCATACTATAGTATGTCGAAAAAATAATAAGTCATAGTATAGTATGTCGAAAAAAGTCATGAAAATGTCAAAGTATAGTATGCTGAAAAAGTCATAGTATAGTATGTCGAAAAAAAGTCAGAGTATAGTATGACGATATGAAGTCATAGTATAGGATGTTGAATTTTTTTAAAACGTCATACTGTAGTATAGTATGTCGAAAAAAGTCATAAAACGTCATAGTATAGTATGGCGAAAAAGTCATAAAAAAGTCATAGTGTAGTAAGTCGAAAAAAGTCATAGTATAGTATGTCGAAAAAAAGTCGTAGTGTAGTTTGACGAAAAAAAAAAAGTCACATTATAGTATGTCGAAAAAAAGTAATGAAAAAGTCGTAGTATAGTATGACGATAAAAAGTCATAGTATAGTATGTTGACTTTTTTTTAAAAGGTCATAGTATAGTATGTCAAAAGAATAAAAAAGTCATAGTATAATATGTCGAAAAAAGTCATGAAAAAGTCATAGTATAGTATCCTGAAAAAAATCATAGTATAGTATGTCGAAAAAATAGAAAAAGTCACAGTATAGTATGTCGAAAAAAGTCATGAAAAAGTCATAGTATAGTATGTTGAAAAAAGTCATAGTATAGTATGGAAAAAAGTCATGAAAAGTCATAGTATAGTATGACGAAAAAATAAAAAAAAGTCACATTATAGTATGTCGAAAAAAAGTAATGAAAAAGTCGAAGTATGACGATAAAAAGTCATAGTATAGTATGTTGACATTTTTTTAAAAGGTCATAGTATAGTATGTCGAAAAAAGTCATGAAACAGTCATAGTATAGTATGTCAAAGAAATCATAGTATAGTATGTAGAAAAAACTCATAGTACGTAGAAAAATGAAAAACGTCACAGTATAGTATGTTGAAAAAATTAAATATTTCATATTATAGTATATTGAAAGAAATTAATGGTATAGTATGTCAAAAAAATAATAAAAATCATAGGATAGTTTGCCAAAAAAAAAAAAAAATTACAGTATAGTTTGTCGAAAAAAGTCATGAAAAAGTCATAGTATAGTATGTCGATAAAAAGTCATAGTATAGAATGTCGAAAAATTGAAAAAGTCATAGTATAGTATGTCGAAAAAACTCATGAAAAAATCATAGTATAGTATGTCGAAAAAAGTCATAGTATAGTATGTCGAAAAAAGTCATGAAAAAGTCATAGTATAGTATGTCGAAAAAAGTCGTAGTATAGTATGTCGAAAAAAAGTCATAGTATAGTATGTTGACATTTTTTTAAAAGGTCATAGTATAGTATGTCAAAAGAATAAAAAAGTCATAGTATAGTATGTCGAAAAAAGTCATGAAAAAGTCATAGTATAGTATCCTGAAAAAAATCATAGTATAGTATCCTGAAAAAAATCATAGTATAGTATGTCGAAAAAATAGAAAAAGTCACAGTATAGTATGTCGAAAAAAGTCATGAAAAGGTCATACTATAGTATGTCGAAAAAATAATAAGTCATAGTATAGTATGTCGAAAAAAGTCATGAAAATGTCAAAGTATAGTATGCTGAAAAAGTCATAGTATAGTATGTCGAAAAAAAGTCAGAGTATAGTATGACGATATGAAGTCATAGTATAGGATGTTGAATTTTTTTAAAACGTCATACTGTAGTATAGTATGTCGAAAAAAGTCATAAAACGTCATAGTATAGTATGGCGAAAAAGTCATAAAAAAGTCATAGTGTAGTAAGTCGAAAAAAGTCATAGTATAGTATGTCGAAAAAAAGTCGGTGTAGTTTGACGAAAAAAAAAAAAAGTCACATCATAGTATGTCGAAAAAAAGTAATGAAAAAGTCGTAGTATAGTATGACGATAAAAAGTCATAGTATAGTATGTTGACTTTTTTTTAAAAGGTCATAGTATAGTATGTCAAAAGAATAAAAAAATCATAGTATAATGTGTCGAAAAAAGTCATGAAAAAGTCATAGTATAGTATCCTGAAAAAAATCATAGTATAGTATGTCGAAAAAATAGAAAAAGTCACAGTATAGTATGTCGAAAAAAGTCATGAAAAAGTCATAGTATAGTATGTTGAAAAAAGTCATAATATAGTATGTTGAAAAAAGTCATGAAAAGTCATAGTATAGTATGACGAAAAAATAAAAAAAAGTCACATTATAGTATGTCGAAAAAAAGTAATGAAAAAGTCAAAGTATGACGATAAAAAGTCATAGTATAGTATGTTGACATTTTTTTAAAAGGTCATAGTATAGTATGTCGAAAAAAGTCATGAAACAGTCATAGTATAGTATGTCAAAGAAATCATAGTATAGTATGTAGAAAAAACTCATAGTACGTAGAAAAATGAAAAACGTCACAGTATAGTATGTTGAAAAAATTAAATATTTCATATTATAGTATATTGAAAGAAATTAATGGTATAGTATGTCAAAAAAATAATAAAAATCATAGGATAGTTTGCCAAAAAAAAAAAAAGATTTACAGTTTAGTTTGTCGAAAAAAGTCATGAAAAAGTCATAGTATAGTATGTCGAAAAAAAGTCAGAGTATAGTATGACGATATGAAGTCATAGTATAGGATGTTGAATTTTTTTAAAACGTCATACTGTAGTATAGTATGTCGAAAAAAGTCATAAAACGTCATAGTATAGTATGGCGAAAAAGTCATAAAAAAGTCATAGTGTAGTAAGTCGAAAAAAGTCATAGTATAGTATGTCGATAAAAAGTCATAGTATAGAATGTCGAAAAATTGAAAAAGTCATAGTATAGTATGTCGAAAAAACTCATGAAAAAATCATAGTATAGTATGTCGAAAAAAGTCATAGTATAGTATGTCGAAAAAAGTCATGAAAAAGTCATAGTATAGTATGTCGAAAAAAGTCGTAGTATAGTATGTCGAAAAAAAGTCATAGTATAGTATGTTGACATTTTTTTAAAAGGTCATAGTATAGTATGTCAAAAGAATAAAAAAGTCATAGTATAGTATGTCGAAAAAAGTCATGAAAAAGTCATAGTATAGTATCCTGAAAAAAATCATAGTATAGTATCCTGAAAAAAATCATAGTATAGTATGTCGAAAAAATAGAAAAAGTCACAGTATAGTATGTCGAAAAAAGTCATGAAAAGGTCATACTATAGTATGTCGAAAAAATAATAAGTCATAGTATAGTATGTCGAAAAAAGTCATGAAAATGTCAAAGTATAGTATGCTGAAAAAGTCATAGTATAGTATGTCGAAAAAAAGTCAGAGTATAGTATGACGATATGAAGTCATAGTATAGGATGTTGAATTTTTTTAAAACGTCATACTGTAGTATAGTATGTCGAAAAAAGTCATAAAACGTCATAGTATAGTATGGCGAAAAAGTCATAAAAAAGTCATAGTGTAGTAAGTCGAAAAAAGTCATAGTATAGTATGTCGAAAAAAAGTCGGTGTAGTTTGACGAAAAAAAAAAAAAGTCACATCATAGTATGTCGAAAAAAAGTAATGAAAAAGTCGTAGTATAGTATGACGATAAAAAGTCATAGTATAGTATGTTGACTTTTTTTTAAAAGGTCATAGTATAGTATGTCAAAAGAATAAAAAAGTCATAGTATAATATGTCGAAAAAAGTCATGAAAAAGTCATAGTATAGTATCCTGAAAAAAATCATAGTATAGTATGTCGAAAAAATAGAAAAAGTCACAGTATAGTATGTCGAAAAAAGTCATGAAAAAGTCATAGTATAGTATGTTGAAAAAAGTCATAGTATAGTATGTTGAAAAAAGTCATGAAAAGTCATAGTATAGTATGACGAAAAAATAAAAAAAAGTCACATTATAGTATGTCGAAAAAAAGTAATGAAAAAGTCGAAGTATGACGATAAAAAGTCATAGTATAGTATGTTGACATTTTTTTAAAAGGTCATAGTATAGTATGTCGAAAAAAGTCATGAAACAGTCATAGTATAGTATGTCAAAGAAATCATAGTATAGTATGTAGAAAAAACTCATAGTACGTAGAAAAATGAAAAACGTCACAGTATAGTATGTTGAAAAAATTAAATATTTCATATTATAGTATATTGAAAGAAATTAATGGTATAGTATGTCAAAAAAATAATAAAAATCATAGGATAGTTTGCCAAAAAAAAAAAAAAATTACAGTATAGTTTGTCGAAAAAAGTCATGAAAAAGTCATAGTATAGTATGTCGATAAAAAGTCATAGTATAGTATGTCGAAAAATTGAAAAAGTCATAGTATAGTATGTCGAAAAAACTCATGAAAAAATCATAGTATAGTATGTCGAAAAAAGTCATAGTATAGTATGTCGAAAAAAGTCATGAAAAAGTCATAGTATAGTATGTCGAAAAAAGTCGTAGTATAGTATGTCGAAAAAAAGTCATAGTATAGTATGTTGACATTTTTTTAAAAGGTCATAGTATAGTATGTCAAAAGAATAAAAAAGTCATAGTATAGTATGTCGAAAAAAGTCATGAAAAAGTCATAGTATAGTATCCTGAAAAAAATCATAGTATAGTATCCTGAAAAAAATCATAGTATAGTATGTCGAAAAAATAGAAAAAGTCACAGTATAGTATGTCGAAAAAAGTCATGAAAAGGTCATACTATAGTATGTCGAAAAAATAATAAGTCATAGTATAGTATGTCGAAAAAAGTCATGAAAATGTCAAAGTATAGTATGCTGAAAAAGTCATAGTATAGTATGTCGAAAAAAAGTCAGAGTATAGTATGACGATATGAAGTCATAGTATAGGATGTTGAATTTTTTTAAAACGTCATACTGTAGTATAGTATGTCGAAAAAAGTCATAAAACGTCATAGTATAGTATGGCGAAAAAAAGTCGTAGTGTAGTTTGACGAAAAAAAAAAAAGTCACATTATAGTATGTCGAAAAAAAGTAATGAAAAAGTCGTAGTATAGTATGACGATAAAAAGTCATAGTATAGTATGTTGACTTTTTTTTAAAAGGTCATAGTATAGTATGTCAAAAGAATAAAAAAGTCATAGTATAATATGTCGAAAAAAGTCATGAAAAAGTCATAGTATAGTATCCTGAAAAAAATCATAGTATAGTATGTCGAAAAAATAGAAAAAGTCACAGTATAGTATGTCGAAAAAAGTCATGAAAAAGTCATAGTATAGTATGTTGAAAAAAGTCATAGTATAGTATGTTGAAAAAAGTCATGAAAAGTCATAGTATAGTATGACGAAAAAATAAAAAAAAGTCACATTATAGTATGTCGAAAAAAAGTAATGAAAAAGTCAAAGTATGACGATAAAAAGTCATAGTATAGTATGTTGACATTTTTTTAAAAGGTCATAGTATAGTATGTCGAAAAAAGTCATGAAACAGTCATAGTATAGTATGTCAAAGAAATCATAGTATAGTATGTAGAAAAAACTCATAGTACGTAGAAAAATGAAAAACGTCACAGTATAGTATGTTGAAAAAATTAAATATTTCATATTATAGTATATTGAAAGAAATTAATGGTATAGTATGTCAAAAAAATAATAAAAATCATAGGATAGTTTGCCAAAAAAAAAAAAGATTTACAGTTTAGTTTGTCGAAAAAAGTCATGAAAAAGTCATAGTATAGTATGTCGATAAAAAGTCATAGTATAGTATGTCAAAAAATTGAAAAAGTCATAGTATAGTATGTCGAAAAAACTCATGAAAAAATCATAGTATAGTATGTCGAAAAAAGTCATAGTATAGTATGTCGAAAAAAGTCATGAAAAAGTCATAGTATAGTATGTCGAAAAAAGTCGTAGTATAGTATGTCGAAAAAAAGTCATAGTATAGTATGTTGACATTTTTTTAAAAGGTCATAGTATAGTATGTCAAAAGAATAAAAAAGTCATAGTATAGTATGTCGAAAAAAGTCATGAAAAAGTCATAGTATAGTATCCTGAAAAAAATCATAGTATAGTATCCTGAAAAAAATCATAGTATAGTATGTCGAAAAAATAGAAAAAGTCACAGTATAGTATGTCGAAAAAAGTCATGAAAAGGTCATACTATAGTATGTCGAAAAAATAATAAGTCATAGTATAGTATGTCGAAAAAAGTCATGAAAATGTCAAAGTATAGTATGCTGAAAAAGTCATAGTATAGTATGACGATATGAAGTCATAGTATAGGATGTTGAATTTTTTTAAAACGTCATACTGTAGTATAGTATGTCGAAAAAAGTCATAAAACGTCATAGTATAGTATGGCGAAAAAGTCATAAAAAAGTCATAGTGTAGTAAGTCGAAAAAAGTCATAGTATAGTATGTCGAAAAAAAGTCGTAGTGTAGTTTGACGAAAAAAAAAAAAAGTCACATTATAGTATGTCGAAAAAAAGTAATGAAAAAGTCGTAGTATAGTATGACGATAAAAAGTCATAGTATAGTATGTTGACTTTTTTTTAAAAGGTCATAGTATAGTATGTCAAAAGAATAAAAAAGTCATAGTATAATATGTCGAAAAAAGTCATGAAAAAGTCATAGTATAGTATCCTGAAAAAATAGAAAAAGTCACAGTATAGTATGTCGAAAAAAGTCATGAAAAAGTCATAGTATAGTATGTTGAAAAAAGTCATAGTATAGTATGTTGAAAAAAGTCATGAAAAGTCATAGTATAGTATGACGAAAAAATAAAAAAAAGTCACATTATAGTATGTCGAAAAAAAGTAATGAAAAAGTCGAAGTATGACGATAAAAAGTCATAGTATAGTATGTTGACATTTTTTTAAAAGGTCATAGTATAGTATGTCGAAAAAAGTCATGAAACAGTCATAGTATAGTATGTCAAAGAAATCATAGTATAGTATGTAGAAAAAACTCATAGTACGTAGAAAAATGAAAAACGTCATAGTATAGTATGTCGAAAAAAGTCGTAGTATAGTATGTCGAAAAAAAGTCATAGTATAGTATGTTGACATTTTTTTAAAAGGTCATAGTATAGTATGTCAAAAGAATAAAAAAGTCATAGTATAGTATGTCGAAAAAAGTCATGAAAAAGTCATAGTATAGTATCCTGAAAAAAATCATAGTATAGTATCCTGAAAAAAATCATAGTATAGTATGTCGAAAAAATAGAAAAAGTCACAGTATAGTATGTCGAAAAAAGTCATGAAAAGGTCATACTATAGTATGTCGAAAAAATAATAAGTCATAGTATAGTATGTCGAAAAAAGTCATGAAAATGTCAAAGTATAGTATGCTGAAAAAGTCATAGTATAGTATGTCGAAAAAAAGTCAGAGTATAGTATGACGATATGAAGTCATAGTATAGGATGTTGAATTTTTTTAAAACGTCATACTGTAGTATAGTATGTCGAAAAAAGTCATAAAACGTCATAGTATAGTATGGCGAAAAAGTCATAAAAAAGTCATAGTGTAGTAAGTCGAAAAAAGTCATAGTATAGTATGTCAAAAAAAAGTCATAGTATAGTTTGACGAAAAAAAAAAAAAAAGTCACATTATAGTATGTCGAAAAAAAGTAATGAAAAAGTCTTAGTATAGTATGACGATAAAAAGTCATAGTATAGTATGTTGACCTTTTTTTAAAAGGTCAAAGTATAGTATGTCAAAAGAATAAAAAAGTCATAGTATAGTATGTCGAAAAAAGTCATGAAAAAGTCATAGTATAGTATCCTGAAAAAAATCATAGTATAGTATGTCGAAAAAGTAGAAAAAGTCACAGTATAGTATGTCGAAAAAAGTCATGAAAAGGTCATACTATAGTATGTCGAAAAAATAATAAGTCATAGTATAGTATGTCGAAAAAAGTCATGAAAATGTCAAAGTATAGTATGCTGAAAAAGTCATAGTATAGTATGTCGAAAAAAAGTCAGAGTATAGTATGACGATATGAAGTCATAGTATAGGATGTTGAATTTTTTTAAAACGTCATACTGTAGTATAGTATGTCGAAAAAAGTCATAAAACGTCATAGTATAGTATGGCGAAAAAGTCATAAAAAAGTCATAGTGTAGTAAGTCGAAAAAAGTCATAGTATAGTATGTCAAAAAAAAGTCATAGTATAGTTTGACGAAAAAAAAAAAAAAAGTCACATTATAGTATGTCGAAAAAAAGTAATGAAAAAGTCTTAGTATAGTATGACGATAAAAAGTCATAGTATAGTATGTTGACCTTTTTTTAAAAGGTCAAAGTATAGTATGTCAAAAGAATAAAAAAGTCATAGTATAGTATGTCGAAAAAAGTCATGAAAAAGTCATAGTATAGTATCCTGAAAAAAATCATAGTATAGTATGTCGAAAAAGTAGAAAAAGTCACAGTATAGTATGTCGAAAAAAGTCATGAAAAAGTCATAGTATAGTATGTTGAAAAAAGTCATAGTATAGTATGTTGAAAAAAGTCATGAAAAGTCATAGTATAGTATGACGAAAAAATAAAAAAAAGTCACATTATAGTATGTCGAAAAAAAGTAATGAAAAAGTCGAAGTATGACGATAAAAAGTCATAGTATAGTATGTTGACATTTTTTTAAAAGGTCATAGTATAGTATGTCGAAAAAAGTCATGAAACAGTCATAGTATAGTATGTCAAAGAAATCATAGTATAGTATGTAGAAAAAACTCATAGTACGTAGAAAAATGAAAAACGTCATAGTATAGTATGTCGAAAAAAGTCGTAGTATAGTATGTCGAAAAAAAGTCATAGTATAGTATGTTGACATTTTTTTAAAAGGTCATAGTATAGTATGTCAAAAGAATAAAAAAGTCATAGTATAGTATGTCGAAAAAAGTCATGAAAAAGTCATAGTATAGTATCCTGAAAAAAATCATAGTATAGTATCCTGAAAAAAATCATAGTATAGTATGTCGAAAAAATAGAAAAAGTCACAGTATAGTATGTCGAAAAAAGTCATGAAAAGGTCATACTATAGTATGTCGAAAAAATAATAAGTCATAGTATAGTATGTCGAAAAAAGTCATGAAAATGTCAAAGTATAGTATGCTGAAAAAGTCATAGTATAGTATGTCGAAAAAAAGTCAGAGTATAGTATGACGATATGAAGTCATAGTATAGGATGTTGAATTTTTTTAAAACGTCATACTGTAGTATAGTATGTCGAAAAAAGTCATAAAACGTCATAGTATAGTATGGCGAAAAAGTCATAAAAAAGTCATAGTGTAGTAAGTCGAAAAAAGTCATAGTATAGTATGTCAAAAAAAAGTCATAGTATAGTTTGACGAAAAAAAAAAAAAAAGTCACATTATAGTATGTCGAAAAAAAGTAATGAAAAAGTCTTAGTATAGTATGACGATAAAAAGTCATAGTATAGTATGTTGACCTTTTTTTAAAAGGTCAAAGTATAGTATGTCAAAAGAATAAAAAAGTCATAGTATAGTATGTCGAAAAAAGTCATGAAAAAGTCATAGTATAGTATCCTGAAAAAAATCATAGTATAGTATGTCGAAAAAGTAGAAAAAGTCACAGTATAGTATGTCGAAAAAAGTCATGAAAAGGTCATACTATAGTATGTCGAAAAAATAATAAGTCATAGTATAGTATGTCGAAAAAAGTCATGAAAATGTCAAAGTATAGTATGCTGAAAAAGTCATAGTATAGTATGTCGAAAAAAAGTCAGAGTATAGTATGACGATATGAAGTCATAGTATAGGATGTTGAATTTTTTTAAAACGTCATACTGTAGTATAGTATGTCGAAAAAAGTCATAAAACGTCATAGTATAGTATGGCGAAAAAGTCATAAAAAAGTCATAGTGTAGTAAGTCGAAAAAAGTCATAGTATAGTATGTCAAAAAAAAGTCATAGTATAGTTTGACGAAAAAAAAAAAAAAAGTCACATTATAGTATGTCGAAAAAAAGTAATGAAAAAGTCTTAGTATAGTATGACGATAAAAAGTCATAGTATAGTATGTTGACCTTTTTTTAAAAGGTCAAAGTATAGTATGTCAAAAGAATAAAAAAGTCATAGTATAGTATGTCGAAAAAAGTCATGAAAAAGTCATAGTATAGTATCCTGAAAAAAATCATAGTATAGTATGTCGAAAAAGTAGAAAAAGTCACAGTATAGTATGTCGAAAAAAGTCATGAAAAAGTCATAGTATAGTATGTTGAAAAAAGTCATAGTATAGTATGTCGAAAAAAGTCATGAAAAGTCATAGTATAGTATGACGAAAAAATAAAAAAAAGTCACATTATAGTATGTTGAAAAAAAGTAATGAAAAAGTCGAAGTATGACGATAAAAAGTCATAGTATAGTATGTTGACATTTTTTTAAAAGGTCATAGTATAGTATGTCGAAAAAAGTCATGAAACAGTCATAGTATAGTATGTCAAAGAAATCATAGTATAGTATGTAGAAAAAACTCATAGTACGTAGAAAAATGAAAAACGTCACAGCATAGTATGTTGAAAAAATTAAAAATTTCATATTATAGTATATCGAAAGAAATTAATGGTATAGTATGTCAAAATAATAATAAAAATCATAGGATAGTATGCCAAAAAAATAAAAAAAAGTCACAGTATAGTATGTCGAAAAAAGTCATGAAAAAGTCATAGTATAGTATGTCGATAAAATAAAAAAAGTCATAGTATAGTATGTCGATAAAAAGTCATAGTATAGTATGTCTTAAAAATCATACCATAGTATGTCGGAAAAAATCATAATGTAGTATGTCGAAAAAATCATAGTATAGTATGTCGAAAAAAGTCATGAAAAGTCATAGTGTAGTATGTTGAAAAAAGTCATAGTATAGTATGTGTAAAAAAAGTCATAGTATAGTATGTTGAATTTCTTTAAAACGTCATACTGGAGTATAGTATGTCGAAAAAAGTCATAAAATGTCATAGTATAGTATGTAAAAAAAAGTCATAGTATAGTATGTCGAAAAAATAATAAAAGTCACAGTATAGTATGTCGAAAAAAAGTCATAGTATAGTATGTCGAAAGAAATTCATAGTATAGTATGTCGAAAAAAGTCAAGAAAAAGTCTTAGTATAGTATGTCGATAAAATAAAAAAAGTCATAGTATAGTATGTCGAAAAAAGTCATGAAAAAGTCATAGCATAGTATGTCGAAAAAAGTCATAAAAAAGTCATAGTATAGAATGTCGAAAGAAATTCATAGAATAGTATGTCGAAAAAATAATAAAAGTCACAGTATAGTATGTCGAAAAAAGTCATAGTATAGTATGTCGAAAGAAATTCATAGTATAGTATGTCGAAAAAAGTCAAGAAAAAGTCTTAGTATAGTATGTCGATAAAATAAAAAAAGTCATAGTATAGTATGATGATAAAAAGTTATAGTCTAGTATGTTGAAATTTTTTTAAAACGTCATAGTATAGTATGTCGAAAAAAGTCATGAAAAAGTCATAGTATAGTATGTCGAAAAAGTCATCATATAGTATGTCTAAAAATGTCATAGTATGTAGAAAAATGAAAAAAGTCACAGTATAGTATGTTGAAAAAATTAAAAATTTCATAATATAGTATATCGAAAGAAATTCATAGTATAGTATGTCGGAAAAATAATAAAACTCATAGGATAGTATGTCAAAAAAAATCACAGTATAGTATGTCGCAAAAAAGTCATGAAAAAATCATAGTGTAGTATGTCGATAAAATTAAAAAAGTCATAGTATAGTATGTCGATAAAAAGTGATAGTATAGTATGTTGAAATTTTTTTAAAACGTTGTGGTATAGCATGTCGAAAAAAGTCATAAATAGTCATGGTATAGTATGTCAAAGAAATCATAGTATAGTATGTAGAAAAAACAAAATATGTCATAGTATAGTGTGTCGAAAAAAAATCATAGTATAGTATGTCGAAAAAATTTAAAATGTAATTTTTTAGTATGTCGAAAAAAGTCATGAAAAAGTCATAGTATAGTATGTTGAAAAAAATCATACCATAGTATGTCGAAAAAAATCAGTGTAGTATGTCGAAAAAATAATAGTATAGAATGTCGAAAAAAGTCATGAAAAGTCATAGTGTAGTATGTTGAAAAAAGTCATGGTATAGTATGTTGAAAAAAAGTCATAGTATAGTATGACCATAAGTCAGTTTACATTTTTTTAAAACGTCATAGTATAGTATGTCGAAAAAAGTCATCATATAGTATGTCGAAAAAAGTCATAGTATGTAGAAAAATGAAAAAAGTCACAGTATAGTATGTTGAAAAAATTTAAAATTTCATAATATAGTATATCGAAAGAAATTCATAGTATAGTATGTCGAAAAAAATAATAAAACTCATAGGATAGTATGTCAAAAAAAACAAAAAAATCACAGTATAGTATGTCGAAATAGTCATGAAAAAGTGATAGTGTAGTATGTCAATAAAATAAAAAAAGTCATAGTATAGTATGTTAAAATTTTTTTTAAACGTCATTGTATAGTATGTTGAAATATTTTTTAAAACGTCATAGTATAGTATGTCGAAAAAAGTCATAAAAAAGTCATAGTATATTATGTCGAAAACAAATCATAGTATAGTATGAAGAGAAAAGTCATGAAAAGTCATAGTGTAGTATGTTGAAAAAAGTCATGGTATAGTATGTCGAAAAAAAAGTCATAGTATAGTATGACGATAAGTCAGTTTAAATTTTTTTAAAACGTCATAGTATAGTATGTCGAAATAAGTCATCATATAGTATGTCGAAAAAAGTCATAGAAAAATGAAAAAAGTCACAGTATAGTATGTTGAAAAAATTAAAAATTTCATAATATAGTATATCGAAAGAAATTCATAGTATAGTATGTCGAAAAAATAATAAAACTCATAGGATAGTATGTCAAAAAAAAAAAAAAGTCATAGTGTAGTATGTCGATAAAATAAAAAAAGTCATAGTATAGTATGTTGAAATTTTTATAAACATCATTGTATAGTATGTTAAAATATTTGTTAAAACGTCATAGTATAGTATATCGAAAAAAGTCATAAAAAATGTCATAGTATAGTGTGTCGAAAAAAATTCATAGTATAGTACGTCGAAAAAAAGTCATAGTATAGTATGTCGAAAAAATAAAAAAAGTCACAGTATAGTATGTCGAAAAAAGTCATGAAAAAGTCGTAGTATAGTATGTAGATAAAATACAAAAAGTCATAGTATAGTATGACGATAAAAAGTCATAGTCTAGTATGTTGAAATTTTTTTTTAAACGTCATAGTATAGTATGTAGTAGTATATAGGAATGTCAGAATTTAATAATTTGCCATAGGAAATTCATTCAAAAAGTGATAGTATAGTATGTCATAAAAAATGCCACAAAAAAATGTGAAAGTATAGTATGCACACAGCAACTAAAAGGAATAAGAAACTTTCTCATCAATCATTAGGATACAAGGGAAATTAAAACTCCTTTGTCACCCTCTGGGTCATGCTAATCCCCTATCTTTATTCTTTAGCCATGGCTCTGCAACTACACACACACACACACACACACACACACACACACACACACACACACACACACACACACACACACACACACACACACACACACACACACACACACACACACACACACACACACACACACACACACACACACACACACACACACACAGGGAGGAAACACACAAAATGTTCCATAACTATGCCAGAGGAAACAGCTAACAGCGGATACAGATCCTAAACGGTGTGGGTCCTCCCCAGAGTCCGGATTTCGAGGGTTTTAATCAGTTAAATATGTGCGTGGCTACGTGGCTAATCTGATGGTTAATCTCACTAACACTTTTTATGGGATTGCTCGCTGCGGCAAGGATTACCGCACCACAGATCACAACCTGATTTCCATAATCCTCCTCTTCTGATAAAATTCTGTTTGTCACCCATCCCGTCCTTTTGTCAGCCTGTGCAACATCACCCATTTATTTCTTTTTTTTGGGTGTAGTTACCCTAAAGGCATTATTCTTTATTATTACTCAGTGTCTAACTCCCACAATCAAATGGAAAAAAAGAACAAAAGAACTGTGGATGAAATGGCAATCGGTACATAAATGTAAAAGTGCTTTTTATGACAGTCAGTCTTTACCTCATCATAATGGACGATCAACGTCATATTTTAATTACGTTCTGTTATTTTCGGATTACTTTTCCATCAATAAAAATGTGCAGAAACAAAAAGCTTTTATTAAATCAAAAATTTAAGTTATTGAACAAATATAGTCTGAGCCTGATATAACAGGAAATCTTATCTGTATGAAAAAGAAATTGGTGGCCATTTTTGGATGATATGAAAAACAATGTGCACTGTGAGCAGTCAAACAGGTTGTTTTATTTACATAAAACACAATCAAACCATGACCTGAATATGTATGTGGGAAAAACATCTGGTCAAGAGTTAATTGGAGCTAAAAATGGCTGTAGATGCTTAATCTTGTTTATTTTTTGTATTTTTATTTTTATAATATGCACAAAAGCATTAATCTAATCTTGCTGAATGTCACACAGTTATCCAAAATCACAACAATTAGGATTTGGAAGTGATGTTCGTGTGGGATCAGAGTTGAAACTTAAATGAAACTTGTGTTGAGATGTGTTGAACATCAGTTTAGGCCTGAAATAGTGGCTTTCATAACACTAAAAATACAGTATTGAACAGCTGAGTTTTAGGAATTAACTATATTTTTAAGTGGTATGTTGCAAACTGTGTGTAGTAGTATCATCATAATACTGATTACAAGGGTGGTTATGAAGGTGACTATAATCATAACATGAACAAAACTTTCAGTTTGTCTCCTTGAAAAAAACATTTTGTGTACGTATGTATGTCTGCGTGTACATGTGTGTCTGTGCAACATATTTGCCAGTGTGATTTTTTTTTTTTTTTTATCTCTTGCTGTCTCTCTCCACTAGTCTCCATTTTCTGCTCCAAGGGTCCGGAGAATCCCCTCATGTGGAGAGAAGCTATGATAAAGTAAGCAGAAGAGAAGTGGGGGAGAGAGAGGAGGAGGAGGAGGAGGAGGACGAGAGAGGGAAAGAAGAAGAAAAAGAGGAAAGAGAAGGAGGGGAGGTAAGGACATTCGAGAAAGAAGAACACTGAGAATTAGGCTGGGAGTTGAATATGATCAGGGGAGGAGAGACAGAAGAAAGGCCATCAGGAGGGGGAGAACAAGGGGGAGGAAGGAGGGGAGGGAGCGCAGACGTTCAGTGGTGATGGCGGTGGAAATGGGGCTTTAACTGTATTACACTCTGGCAGCTCCATCTCCATCACTTTGTGGGTGAGTGTGTAAGCTCATGTGTTTACTTGAAGACCCTGTGTGCGTGTGTGTGTGTGTGCGTGCGTGCGTGCGTGCGTGCGTGCGTGCGTGCGTGCGTGTGTGTGTGTGTGTTAGTATCACACCCATGGGGCCTTTATTCTGTCAGTGCTCAGCCATAATCAGCCTCTATCTCTCTCCTGATCCATCTCCACCTCTATGTCTCCCCTGCTACTATCACCCACCTCGCTCTTTCCCTCCCCACACCCTCTCCTCTACTTTTCACTCTCCCACTTCACACACACATACTCAGATACTGTAGATTAGTGTGTGTGTGTGTGTGTGTGTGTGTTTGTGTGAATTGATTCAGCCTCTGCCCTTTCTAAGCATTCTACAAGCTTCATTGACCTCTCACTCTCCACTGAGCAGCATCTGTTTCACACTCCACTACTGCTGTATGCCATATCACTCCATCTCTCTCTCTCTCTCTCTCTCTCTCTGGATTCACATGTCTCTCTGTCCCCGGCCGTCCTCTCTCTTTTGTCTTTTAGTGCTTCCCTTATTCTCACACTCTGTTTTGCAAATCTGGTTTCTTTCAAACCTTTTATCCTCTGTTTTTTTTTTTCTCTCTCTCTCTCTCTCCAACCCCCACATGCTCCGTATCGATTAATGCTCAGTTGGACTGAGTGAAAAATCTTAAGAGTTTACAGTCTATTGATAAAAGGGGCTTAACTGTAGGTTTTGATGGCTTCCTGGTGGGATCCTGGATTTAAAAAACCTAATTGGTCAATGGCTCATGGTCCTATGACTGACTAATCTATAGACTGTTGGCCAGATGGGAAAGATTGTTGTTTCCGTTAGATGTTAATACAGTAAACATTACCACCTTTAGGTAACCTTTTCATCATTAAATTGTAGTATATATTCATGATATACGTATCTGTAACTATGTAAAACACAATACTTTGCTAAAGCCATGCTACTTCCCGAGCAGTCAAAGTACAATATTCATTCATTCTGGATTATGGTGGCAGAAACATAAGCAAAGGAAGATGTCTTTCTCTCTCCGGCCATATATCATAAAATTATACTAGCATGTAACAGTGTAGAACAGTTAAAGGACCAGTCTGTAACAATTAGGGGGATCTAGTGGCAGAAATGGAATATAATATTAATAATTATGTTTTCTTTAGTAATCACCTAAAAATAAGAATTGTTGTGTTTTTGTTACCTTAGAATGAGCCGTTTATATCTACATAGGAAGCGGGTCCTCTCCATGGAGTCCGCCATGTTGCACCACCATGTTTCTACAGTAGTCCAGAACGGACAAACTCTGTTAACTTTTTGAGTCGATAACATTATTGGCTCCCATCGCCGCCGCTCTCTCTCTCTCTCTTTACCACTCACTTCCCACATACACACAGACTCACACACTGGCTCTGATCCAAATGGCTCTAGAGAGGGACATTTACGTTTTCGCGTAAGACAACGTATAGCTCTCCAACACGCTTGGCACACGGGAGAGGCTTCAGTTGGTTGCCATCTCCTCACCTCACCGCTAGATACCGCCAGATCCTACACACTGGACCTTTAAAGTCTCCAATATAGTAATTGGTTTACACTTCAGCGTAATATTTAACCAATTGATACCACCATTGTAACACCAGATGAATGTGAACATTATTAGTCCATATTGTGCTTTAATTATACACCCCAAGTATAGAGTGATATAGAGTGATGATGGAAGAAAGCTACTAGTTTACTATGGGCTATTGTGGGCTTATGGACTCAGTCACACTAGCATTTATAGTCAAGTCAAGTCAATGGATTTGCAGAGATCAGTGGATTTGCTTGCACAGCCAAAATAACTTTGTTCAATGCTTTCACGTAGAACTCTGTTGACCTGTTGCAAACCTTTGAGAAGTCAAAATAAAGGAATCTTCCATATTACATGACATTACGCATCTTCCATATCACACTAACGCATGAATACATTTTGCTATAGAGTGGTGCAGGAATGAGTCCAAAAGATGATAGAAAAGATATCCTTACACTTAGATCTATACTGTATTCCACTTTAGCAGGAATGAGTCCTAAAACCTGGAAATGAGTTAGCAATTTAGCACGTCTGGTTCCCTCGTCTGGAAGTCAATGGGTTTTTTGAATGGGTTTTTAGTTAGATGCCTGAAATAAGGTCTGTGGTTAACACAAGCTGAAGAGATTTTAACGTTTTGTTGTACAATATAAAATACGTCAATAAATATCCTGCACATGAATTTTGAAGCTTTTATGTGTCTTAAAAAAGGCGGTTGCTAACAAGCGGCTAATTGAGACTACTAAATGTCATCACGCCGACACATCCGCCTTTACAGCCTTGTTGTTTATACTCACATTCATAGCCTTACGTTAATTTCTTACTTCTGGCGATTGCATTCACACGTCAAAAATCATAGAAGTGGTGTTCATTTGTGGAGATTATCTTACGAAACAAAATGTTTAAGTATCATTAACGTGTGTTTGCCACAGAGTTTATTTTCTGCAATAATCCAAAACCCAATAGAAAAATCCCATTGGCTTTTTGTCGAGGGAACCCGTGCGATTCTAACATTCCGGGTTGGCCTACAAAAATATGACATCCCTGCACCACTATATAGGCCTACAACTTTTGGTGTTACCTCTTCTTGTACGATCTTGAGGTATTTCCAATGAAGCCAGCTCGTCCACATCATTGGCAAAATAGTCATGCAATCGTAACCAGACTGGACAATATCTGCAGGTCTACAAACTGCTGTGAGGATTATATTAGGCCACCAGAAGCACTGGTAAATTAATGCAGACAGTGGAGGCCTCAGTGTTTGTTCTTTTGATAACATATATATCATGAAACACAAAACAGAAAGGCCTCTGTTTTGTCATCACGGTGCTGTCAGGTAGCACTGACTCTGAATAAAGGCAGTTAGTGTGCATCTCTAATTTCCTCGGGAGAGACTGCAAGACGGGCTGTGACTCACAACTCAGAGAGGAGATAATTACTGTTTCCTCCTCACCTCTCTTCCTCTCTCCTCTCCACCCCCTCCATCACTCCATCCTTCCCTCGACTCTCTCTTTTTTTTCCGCTGCTCTTCCTCTTCAGCTGAGTGATTACCCCTCATTAAAAATCAGAATAAAACATTGTTAGCGCAGATCGTTAGGGTGCTCTCTCCCGCCTCTCTCTCACCCACTACTCCGTCGTTAGCACTCAGCGCCGGCGCTAAACGAGCGGCCTTTGAGGAATGTTATTCTAATTCCAATTAGCTCTTCAGGCTTGGAGGGAAGCCAAGTCCCCGAGAAAAACACTAAAGCTACGGGCACGCGCGCACCAATGAGAAGCAAAGAAGGGCATACACACAGAAGAGCAAGCACACATGCTTGAAACAAAGCAAGCACACACACACACACACACAGACACACACACACACACACACACACACACACACACATGCATAAATACACTGAAGTTACGTGCACGCTCATTTTCAAGAGACCAAACACACACTCAACTGACACACACTGAATACTCTGAGAATAGCAGCGGCTAATGGCTTTGGCAGCACTCTCACAGGGACCTGAAGAGCAATTAGGCTCCAAACTACACATTGTAAATCCCCTCTGATTACTGTGTGTGTGTCTGTGTGTGTGTGTGTTAAGCGCTGTTTATCTGCCACCAATTACCTCGCCCTGCCACAAGAGACGCACACTGGATAAATGGAATCTATAAACACACACACACAAAGGCAGACTCAGGCACAAACACACACACACACACACTTGTTCGGTGCATGCACTCAGGTAAATGTGCACAGTCATACAGCGAGCAGGACACACATACACACACAAACACACACACACACGGACACGCGCACACACACAAACACACACACACACACACTAATACACACTCACAGAGGAGCTGTCTTATCAGTTTATGTTGGTGTGACTGGAGGATTTAGTCACATGACCTGCAAGACAGGAGCAGCCAGGCGCCAAAACTAATTTCCACCTTCAAAGACTCCCTTATCTCCTCAGACGCTGTGTGTATATATATGTGTGTGTGTGTGTGTTTGCCTGCATATATGTGTGTGTGTGTGTGTGTGTGTGTGTGTGTGTGTGTGTGCGGTAGATGATCTGATGTCCTCTGACAGAAAGACTCGCAGCAAATCATGTATCACTGTCTCATCTGCATCGGCCAGGCGCGCGCGCGCGCACACACCCACCCACCCACCCACACACACACACTCACACCCACACACACACACACACACACACACACACACACACACACACACACACACACACACACACACACACACACACACACACGCACACGCACACTTACACACAAAGCAAGATAGAGAGAGACAGACAGATAGATAGATGGACGGATCCTGAGAGAGGACACACACATACACAGCGGTGCAGGGGGAGGTGGAGACAGTAAGTGCGAGGGAATAGCAGATAGTGAAAGATGTGAAGCGTGGAGAGAGATGGAGGGAGAGATGGATATAAAGAGGGAGGGAGACACAAAGAAGAGCCGCATCTGATTCACTGTCATATTTCTTTCAAACAACAGATAATAAACCTTCGGCCCTGACAAAGCTCAAAGTTCAGGACATACAGAGACGAAAAAGACAACGATCTGTCTTCCGTCAGCTCGTGTTTCACAGGAAGCAACCGACCTGTGAGGGAAAATATCAAAGGTGGCCACGAGCAGAAAACAACCAGCTGAAAAACACCACACCTGGAGGTACGAGGTTTTCAAGCGACAGAAGCAGCAGCAGCGGTGGAGGTGGTGTGTTGTATATTTCATGGTGCTCTTTTGAAGTTGTCCCTACATTTTCCACCGGCTCTTCAAAGGTCGAGACTGCAACTGTGTTTCATCATCCCACCCCCAGCCCTCCGCCCCCCCCGTACACCATGACTTTCTCCATCTCCTCACCACTCTCACTGATGTTTCACTCATGTTGTATTCTCTCTCTTCTTTTCTGGTTCTTTCTCTGTCAGCAGTGATTTCTCTCTCAAATCAAATGAAAATCTAAATGAAATCAAATCATATTTAATGCTCGGTGACCGATCTGCGGTGCTCAGAAGAGGCACAAAGAGAACAAGGCACGGGGAGCGAAGAGAAGTAGAGGAGCATGCGCCTTCCTGACCTACATGATTAACCACAAATCAAAAGAGAGACCAAAGGAGGATGATGTCGGTGTGTATGTGGGTGTAAAGACGAGAAAAAGTCATATGTACGTGCTTGACATATGCGTGTATCTGCGTGTAACATGTGTGCTTCCTGGATTCATTACTTCCAGTCTAATTGTCTGCTAGGAACCATTTACGTGTAAATAGCTGTATAATGTAAAATAATTGATTATCAGGTGAGTGAGGTGACGACTCTATCATTAGCCGTAATTGCCCTGTTAATGATACACACAAAGTCAGACGGGGGGTTGATTGTTTGTCCAAATACTGTATGAGTGTGTGCAGGATATTCTTCATATGTGTGTGACCTATTTGTTCACGTGTGTCCTTGTGTGTGTGTCTACATTGCTGTGTGCGATTTGTTGTCCACATCATATCCATTAGCATCCTCCTGACCTGGAGCTGTTCCAGCCAATCAGATTTTAGTGTGCTGTCAGCAGGTGTCGTCAGCTCGCAGTGAGATTTATCAAAGTGACGGAGCGCACCGCACAGCACGACAGCAGCATTTATCTCCCTCTCTCTCGCTCGCTATTCTCTCTCACTGTGCACCACACACACACACATACACATACACATACACACACACACACACACACACACACACACACACACACACACACACACACACACACACACACACACACACACACACACACGCACACACACACACACGCACACGCGCACACGCACACACACACACACGCACACACGCCGAGCACCACATGAGAATCACATCAGCATCACTTTATTTACTGCAGAAGCAAAGGATGCTCATGCTGAAGAGGAGAAATACTGACAAGTCATGTACTACAGTGACATTACAACATACAGACTCACGATATGATGCCAAGAAGAAGAAGAAGAAGAAGAGGAAGAAGAAGAAGAAATAATGTAGCTCAGAGCGCTTTACAAAAATGAAAAACAAGGAAAAAAGAAACAAGAAAACGGTTGAGCAAAATAAATTCAAAAGTAATAGCCTAGTAGTAAAAATTTAAAGCACAAAGACAAATGAAATCACAGAAATGGTTACATAAATTATGAAAGGACCAGACACGGGAAAACTAAAGCTAACTGATTTAAAGGATAATTCAATAACAACTCGTATCTTTCATAGTTTTGCTCATCATTCTTATCCGTAATAATAACAACATCATCCCCATCGAGTTAACTGCTGAAATCTGGTAACATAACAGCTTTTCTAATAAGAATTAGTGACAGATTGAAAATTTGAGTCAACTATCAGACCTTTTGTAGGTAAAACCCCAAGCAAGCCAAATTTATTTGTAAAAGAAACTAAAGTTAAATGATAAAATTAAGCTCCATAACCAACTTCCTAATTCAACTTTAAGCAATCAAACAGTTATTTCGGATGTGCTCACTCAGTGGTTTTGATAATCTGACTAAACTAATTTGTTTACTGCCTATAGCATCAGATATAAGTCGTACTGTATGTCGCGAGCACAATAAAACATACTCACGAGCAAATTATGTTACTTCACATGCACAGTTAACTGCCACTTGCACAATGTAAGTACTCATGCAGCAATTCAACAACCGGAAGTTGTACAGGCAGCTGTGAGTGAGTAACAAAACTGAGGCTGCGGTCGAAAATTACGTCCCAATGTCTTTTCCTAACCACTTTTCCTTGACCTCGATGGAAAACGTCATGAGGTCAAGGAAAGGTGTGAAGGAGAATTCATAATGACTTAGGAAAAGACAACCGTGGTGTTAAGAGAATCCGACTGCACTTACACTAGGCTCGGCAGCGGATGTTAGTGACGTGGTTCTGCCGTCATGAATCTACAATGTTCCGAAGATGGACTACAAATGGCTCTGCTTCCCTCCGTGCATTCTTATATAGCTCTTTCAGTGACAGGCTGCTTCACCTGCGGTGTGTGAAAGAGAGCTACCGCAGGTATCTGACCTAACGTGGACAACCGGTGAAAAATATTATTTCATTACCAAGTTTGGAATTTAAATAAAAAATGAATAACCTACAGGCTACCACAACAGTTTGTATGATAAATATTGAGTTATTTTTTGAGTTATGGTGGAGGAGTAGAACCATTAAATGTATATTTCTTCCTACTCCTTTTTGGACGTAATATTTATTTATGTTGATTATTTGTTTGCTATATGTTTACTGTTCATTTTATTTGTTATTCTTTTTTTGTTTTTTTACTTATTTATTACTTGTTCAAAATAAATAAATAGAAATAAAGTGAAACGAAATGGTTGTTACTGTCCACTCACCATTAACTCCTGAATAGACACAACTTCCTCTCGGGCATGCAGGCTCTGATCTATGTGGAAATTATATAGAATTTCAGCTTTTGTGAGTTTCTCAAAAAATGTAGATTTCTATTGTTATTAAGCAACCTGATTGCTTGTTATTGTTTTATATCAATTAATTAACAAAATAAAACAATTTTGTTCCCATACTCAATAAATGCCATAAATCCTCATAATTCCAAGCTCACAATATAAATGCATGGATGCATGAATGGCGTGGATGCTTTCTACTCGTCTGCTCAATGTAATAAATCTAATTGTCTAAATACAACCTCTGACTGTATCTTTGACATGTAAATGGTTTCAAACTGCTTTTTCTAGGTTGATTGCCCACAAAACGTTCTCACATTGTCAGAATTTCCCCTCAGGACAGTCAGACACACACAGACACACACCATGCCACCCATGACCTTTGACCTTTCACTGTGCCACGACCCCGTCATGATGATGTACAGCAAGCTCATCGTTTCCATGGTAACATGAACTAGTTGCACAGAGCAGCGCCACAGGGGAGTGTGTGCATGTGAGTGTGTGTGTACGTGTGTGTGTGTGTGGGGGGGGGGCAATAAGTGAAGGGGGAAGGGACTGGATACACACACTCTGACGCACGCATTCACGCCCACACACATGCACGCTCGCACGCACTCACTCTACTGGGACTCTCCATCTGTCTATGTAGATCAATCCTGACCTTTGCTGAACTCTGGCTGTGCAGTTTGACAGTTAATCACTTGATAAGTGTGTTGTGAGTGTGTGTGTGTGTGTGTGTGTGTGTGTGTGTGTCTGTGTGGGTGTGTGTGTAAGCTATTGTCTCTTGTTTAGTGTAATTGAGTACAGAAAAACAGCAGGCCACCAAACCATCAGGCAAAATGGAGGAAGCACATTGTGTGTGTGTGTGTGTGTGTGTGTGTGTGTGTGTGTGTGTGTGTGTGTGTGTGTGTGTGTGTGTATGTGTTTGTAAGAGAGAAAGAGAAAGAGAGAGCAAAAGAGATGATGGTGATAAGTTGATGTTTCCTGATGTTGGACTCAGTATGTTTGTGAAACATAAACATATAATAATGTGTTCACTCTAAATACATAGGTAACAGCATACAGCTCATTTCTTTGAGTTTTTATCTTCATGTGTATCTGTCTATTAACCATGTTTTTGTTGTTTAGTTTACTACTGGTATGGCTAAACCAAAGAGAGTATAACGTTGTGTCGTTAGTTTCACACTAAAGAATGAACAAATGACCAGAGACTAAATTAGCATATAGTGACTACTGTATCTTCATGTGGTATGATTCACATGTTTGTAAGAAGTTTGCAATTTTAGCAGCCAAGTAAAATCAATGTTGACCTCTATAAAAATATGTTTCTTATATGCTGACTAGTGCATCAAATGTGTATTAATACAGTACAAAGCTGGAAATAGTCCCCAACAAATAAACCATTTACTTACTGTTTAGTAACGTTTGCTACAAACTATGGTGCCCAGCTGTTTAAGGAAATGATATTTAAAAAAATGAAACTTTTAGGGCTGTCAATCGATTAAAATATTTAATTGCTAATAATCGCATGATTGTCTATAGTTAATCGCGATTAATCGCACATTTTTTATCTGTTCAAAATGTACCTTAGGGGAGATTTGTGAAGTATTTAATACTCTTATCAACATGGGAGTGGGCAAATATGCTTGCTTCATGCAAATATATGTATATATTTATTATTGGAAATCAATTAACAACACAAAACAATGACAAATATTGTCCAGAAACCCTCACAGGTACTGCATTTAGCATACAAAATATGCTCAAATCACAACATGGCAAACTCAAGTCTAACAGGCATCAACAGCTGTCAGTGTGTCAGCGTGCTGACTTGACTATGACTTGCCCCAAATTGCATGTGATTATCATAAAGTGGGCATATCTATAAAGGGGAGACTCGTGGGTACCCATAGAACCCATTTTCATTCACATATCTTAAGGTCAGAGGTCAAGGGACCCCTGTCAAAATGGCCATGCCAGTTTTTCCTCGCCAAAATTTAGCATAACTTTGGAGCGTTATTTAGCCTACCCTAATGGATTCCTTAGGTTTTCTAGTTTCATATGATGCATAAATCTTCACTCTAGCTTTAAAACTGAGCCCGATACAAACTAAAAATCTTAAGTTGCGTTAAAGAAAGTAGTGGCGTTTAAGAAATTTGCGTTAATGCGTTATCGCGTTAACTTTGACAGCCCAGAAACTTTATATAGTATCCTATTTACTATATATATCATATAATAGTTACGTTTTCAGTAGTGAATGGGCCAGAGACAGGGAAGAGAAGTTGCAAAGTATTGAAATAGAGGACTAACACATTGTTGGTTTTTGTAAGCAATAAGAAAATATATATAATACACCTACAGTGGATGGACTTGCATTTATATGGCGCTTTTCTAGTCTTCCGACCACTGAAAGCGCTTTACACTACATGTCAGCATTCACCCATTCACACACACATTCATGCACTGATGGCAGAGACTGACATACAAGGTGCCAAGACAGGATCTAGTCTAAATACTCATTCACACACCGATGGCTATGCCTTCGGGAGCAATTTGGGGTTAAGTGTCTTGCTCAAGGACACAAGTGTCTTGAACGAACCACGACCTTCCGATTGGTGGACGACCTGCTCTAACCTCTGAGCCACAGCCGCCCACAGAGCGGCGGCTGTGGCTCAGTGTCACCTCTACTTATATTTACCTCAGCAAAGTAATAGTATTTGTGATAGACTAGATGGCAGCTGCTCTAAACCAAATCTAGGTTCATTCCTGTGTGAACAACATGTCAATATCAGCTGCTCTTGTGTGTGACGAGTTTGGTCAATATGTCAATACAGTTTGTAGACGAGATCTCTATATACTGTCGTGTGGGCTTGGAGGGTCATTATGTCAGTGGGTGCCTGCTTTGTGTGCAGACACACGCACACATAGAGATGCCAATGGTCTGCCGGTGGATTTGATAGATGAATGTGAAAGCACACAACCTGTTTTTTTTTTTTTTACCCTTCGACTCAGATAAACCACACTAAATCGGATTTTTAGCGGTTAAAATGCAATTTTCAAATTCCAGTGGGGATACCACCTCAGACAGGAATACAGATGTCTGGTCTCTGAAGGGCATTCAGTTTATAGAGAGGGTCTGTGTGGACATCGACTGCAGCTGGAGTTTATTGACTAGACATCAACAAAACACTGTTTAGACACTGTGAAGAATATAGCCTGGCGTCCCGTCAAATACTGTCATATCAACTTTGAATCTTGCCGGCAAAGACATTTAGATATCAGTTGTAACACACAGAGATATACTCCCACACTCACACACACACACCAGTGTTCTCAGATTAACCTAATCAAGCTAATCTGTCAGATTAACACACATTATAAAACGGCCTCTAATCCATGCCCGTCCTTCTACAGAGCTAACCGAGCGGTCATTGAGATAAACAGAACTGCATCTGTGTCTCCTCTGTCATTACACTGAAGCACACATCACACGAACAAAAATGTTTCCAATTATTGGTTTTACCGGTTTATAATGGTCTTAGAGGTGTCGAGCACAGGGACAAGTGTGGCCTATCTGTCTCTCAGTCTAGATTTCTATTAAATCAGAAAATAGAATTGAAATAAAACTGAAATGCTGGTATTCCAACACAGAAAAGTACTATTTTTCTCTGATTCCAACCTGAAAACTTGTCCGTTTAACCAGATTTAAGTATTTGCTGGTGAAAGATGACGCTCTCAACATAGTCCAGATATGATGTGCTTCTGGATGAAGTCCACAGACTCTTTGGCAAATTCAATATTACAAACTCAGGTTAATACATCTAGACATTTCCCTCTAATGTTGCGATCCAGCCATAACCATTTAGTGTGATATAGCCTCAACGAATGGTAGACTATAATAAACTAATAGTGTGTATTATTCGGAGTTACTTTCCAGGAAATTTCAAGTGCTTAAAATGCAGTAACCATCATGCACAATGAACTACTTTTCCATAAACTATATATAAATGCTAATAATGAGAGACCTTTAATTTATGTGTGTGATATACAGTAACAGCATCAAACACTAGTCACAATGCTACAGGACTACACTACAACCATCTCATCATATTATAGGAGGCTGCTGCCCTCTTGCCTGCTGAAGTGGTATAACACACAGTGTCATTAACCACCGGCTGCATTTACATGAACTCAGAAAAACTGATGTTTATGTCATTTTCGGGAGGTTAGAACTATTTACAGTAAAGCCGTGCATTTAGCAAAATATGACTTAAAAAAAAAAACTAAAAAAAAACATGGCTTCCAAGATCTAAAGATCAAAATAGGTGCCATAAAATGTTAAAACCAAACAGTTCCAGCTAAAGATGTTGTGACACTACATCTCTTTGTTCAAGATAGCAACTTAACCGATCTATTTAAAATATAAGGTATTATATTGTACACTCAAAAACACACACGCACACGCACACGCACGCACGCACACACACACACACACACACACACACACACACACACACACACACACACACAAAGCATGAACCAGACTGCCAGACATTGCTGAAATGGTTTGTGTCTTTGATGACTTTGTCAAAACCAGACATGACAAACAATATGACAGATATCCATCGGGTGCACCAGACTGTGTGTGTGTGTGTGTGTGTGTGTGTTTGTGTGTGTGTGTGTGTGTGTGTGTGTGTGTGTGTGTGTGTGTGTGTAGGTCAATTTGGACAGACAGTCTGCCGTCCCAGATGTCATCAGAGTGACCAGTGGTCCCGTTTTCTGACCTCTGACCTTTCCAGATGGTGACAACCCGCTCCCTCCATCAGTCTGTGTAAAAGTTTGACAGTCTGACTGATGAGGTTTGAAGGATGCGTCACAAGGATTTAAATTAATTTAAGATCTAATCTTTACAGTTTTTTAGCAACGGTTTGGGGAAATCTTGGAACGTGAAACGCAAGATTACATTTTTGTCATAACTAAAAATATAATATATAAACCATGTATTCGTCCTCCATGGAGCATCTTCAGATATCATATATCAGACTTTATTGGCTTTTTTGTATTTTGGAAAGAATAGTTCGCTTCACAAAACTGCACATAATTCATGGGAGTTTTTAAGTTTTGTGAGCTTTTTCTGAACCTGCAGATGCAAAACAGCAAAGAGAACCTGCTCTCTCTGCTCTACACTAATATATTCATTACTGTCATTAACCTTTCTGCTACACAGTCCCCTTATCTAATTATCCCCCTGTTACCACTGAACACACACACGCACACACACACACACACACACACACACCATTCTCAGCTGCTACTCCACACACACACCCCATCCCCACCTCCGCTACCCCACATGTTGTTTGACAAATGAGTGGTCTCGCCTCATCAAGCACATGACAATGTAAACAGATGGGAGGTGGAGACAGGGACCCGTGCCAGCTCTAAACACACGAACACACACACACACATACGCGCATACACATGCACACATGCACACGAAACACACACGGTGCAAAATCCCAAACATATGTTGCATTTATTCAAACAGCTATGCTCGGAGACACTTGCAGACGCTCGGGGAGTATGGCTAACAGGAGGGTCTTTTAGAGCAGCAACCAAGAAGAAATTATCTGATTTATTGATTTGTCTCCTCCTTTATGCCTGTATAATGGGGGTGCAGATTGCTTGAGTGAGTGACAGATGAACAGACAGACATACAGACACAGACATAGATAGATAGATAGATAGATAGATAGATAGATAGATCTCAAGTGGTTAAGTTTGCATACATGATATCATATCAAATATCACTTGCTGTAAGTAACTAAGTACATTTACTCAAGTACTGTACTTAAAGGAGCAGTGTGTAGGATCTGGCGGTATCTAGCAGTGAGGTTGCAGATTGCAACCAACTGAAGCCTCTCCCGTGTGCCAAGCGTGTTGGAGAACTACGGTGGCCGATGTGAAAACGCGAATGGCCCTCTCTAGAGCTGCTGTTGTAAAAGTAGTGTAGGTCATTTGGAGGAGAGCCAGTTCTTAGAGTGTTTGCGTATATAAGGGAAGTGAGTGGTGAAGCAAGAGACAGAGCGGCCGGCTCCCTTTGTAGATATAAACTGCTCATTCGAAGGTAACAAAAACACAACAATTATTATTTTCAGGTGATTTTACACTAAAGAAAACATAGTTATTAATATTATATTCCATTTCTGCCAATAGATCCCCCTAATTGTTACACACTGTTAAAAGGGGAACTCCATTCATTCTCTTGACAATGAAGGAAAAGGCATGGAATGAAAAAAGATGATATCTCTGGTTCTGCAGACTGTTTCTCTATTGACAATTTAATGATCTCGGTGACACTCAGCTTTAGTCGTCCCACAGATTTCATGTACTTTTGAAACCTGAAAGGTGGTGATGACAGACAATGTTTACATGGATACAAATGACCTACTTAAGTTCAAAATCAGAATATTGTTGTTGACAATGAGTCATCAGGAAAAGCTCAGCCTGTGCCAAGTTTGAGGTCATTACAGCACAAATAACCTATGATAAACTATAAAGTAATATGGTTTCCTTGAGGCCCTTTAGCAAATGTTCTCAGGCCCGTAACTGATCCACGGCCCAGAGTTTGTGAACCCCATGGCTTCTAAAATTGATAGATGACAGTGTAGGCCCACATTATATAAAGTAGGCTAGATTTTTGCTCCGATTTTTCTCAGCATTAAAATGATGTAGGCTACACTTGTTATACTTTAAGTACATTTTAATAATGATAAGAAATGTAGTTCAAGTATGAGCACTACTGGAAATTGTTTGCCATCTTTTAGGACAACCTATTTGAACTTTCTAAGTTTAAATGAAGTTCATGAACTGTGACAAATGTTTTTATCAAATTTCCGGATTAAATCTCCAAATAAAGATCTAATCTTTTATCTGGACGATATCAATCTTGTGATGTTGTATTGACAAAGGGACTTTTAATAATTTTCTCGTCAGTCTACAATAACATGTTCGGTATCTCTGGAAAGTAGAAATTACGAGCTTTCAAAAGCACCTAAACGCACCTTGACTCGAAACACAGCGCCCTCTATAAACGGGGAAACGAAGCAGTCGCCCTTCACATTTTACACATCTATGTTCTTGCCAAAATGTTTCACTAAGGCATGTTATTTTCGCCAAAACCGGCAGATTTTAGTCACTTACGGTTCTACAGTAAAGTTGGGACTGCTGGGAAGTCACAGTGAGCCTCAGGGAGGAGGCACATAGGAGAAGTTTACCTTCAGGGCCTTTCTGAAATCTCTTAGGTTAGTCAGCTGCCATCTTAGTCAAGTTAGGTTGACCTGCACTGTAGGGAGCTCTGTATGTTTGTGGTCCCCTGGTGGCTGTATTGAAGCAATTATACCAACAAGCCTTTAATTCCCTTTATAGCCTTTATATCATTCTCTTCAGCTTGCCTAGACAATTCTGTGGATACCTCATGGAGCACTGTGGGTCCCTCAATTTTCTATTTATCTGCCTATATATATATATCACAAGTTCTTCAGTCATATATGAATATTGATCAATATTCATTGTGTTTATTACTCTTCCAATGTTTTGTGGGTACGTTATTTGTAACATGGCTATATGGAAATAAATAGTGTTTTGAAGTAAAACTCCCAGTAAACAGTCAACAGTCAACATGCAACAGTAAACATGGCCAAAACATGGAGACTGCTTCACTGTATCTTCATAAATTGTATCATAAATTGTGTATTTTAGTGTAATTTAATCAGATTTACACTCACAGTTGTAGTAAAGACATTCATTTATTCATAGGTCTTGATTATAATGGTGATATTGCCATTGGAATTTAGCTTATATACTAGGCGGGGATAAAAATGTTTTCCTTTATTGCATCTCCATTTACTCTGGAGTGGTAATAGAAATAAGTTTACTTACAATGGTTTTATATTCCTCAGCTTCTTACCTTTCAAAGGAGACCAGAAATATACACATAAGCCTTATGGGTGAGGAGCTATTCCTGATTCATTTTGGGTATGTTATTTTAAGTGCTTTTTTTCCGAGGGATAGGGTTTAACAGGTTAATACATTTATTCAAAAAGAAATTTAATCTGTGTGGAAATAAATAGCCCAGCAACAGGTTCCATGCTGCATGCACATTTAGATATCTGGTGGTTCTTGAGCTGTTTCCACCTTCAGAGTCAGACACTGAGAGTCAGGTGTAAACATCACAAACAGGTAACATGTATGCATTCAAACAGAATTACAGTCATGTATTGCATCTGAGGGATAATGACTCTGCTTCCTGCCACATCTCTTCTACCTCATTTTCATTACTCATACCAGAAAATGAAATTACAGTAGTTATTTAAGGCATTCATGATCTGCTATACGTTCAGCTCCAAACATATTACTTCTATAACAGTCATCCCCGGTTGGAAGTCAAATGAAAAGAAATGTAACACTGTGGGGTAATAAATCAAAGACGGCGGGTTGTGACATTAGCATGAAGTCTCATACAATCACACACTGCAGCAGGGTTCATCGTATACGAACAAAGACGATGCTCTTGCTTTAAGTTCTCCCATGATTCTTAGTGTCTCCATGTCGGCCATCGATGCAGTTCACTTGTAATAAAGTTTGGCCTTCTGGGTGGCGCAAACAACAAACGTCTGTTTCCTTTCAGGCCACCAACAGGCTGCAGATCATCTCTGCCAGAGTTAATAGCTCAACCGAACCAGATAAGAATCTATTCTTATTTGTCTTATTTCCTCACCATTACAATATGCTAAAATCTGTCCACTATCACATGCAGGTACTTGTCAGTGTCACATACTAATGTCACTTTAAAAACATGCTCTTGGCTTCACTTTCAAATCCTTCTCACACATTTTACTTCATTTTCACAGCTGTCTTTCTCTTTTCATGATTTGCTTGGAGTATCTTCACAACATGGCAGTGCCTACTGGGCAAACTGTGCAAATCATATGTGGAAGGAACTTATGCAAATATGTGTAATAGCATAATACAAAAATGAACATAACTTTCACATGGCAAGAAGTTTACACTGAATTAAACATTCATAAAATAACCTACAGTATGACTCCAAGCTGTGGCTGAAATACAGCTCAATACATCATGTTTAAATAACCTTCAATGACAAAAAAAAGGTGAACTGATGAGAAGCTGTGGGTATCCTGCTGTGATCCCATGATTGTTTGCTCACTTAATCCATATGTTAAATTGTTTTGGTTATTCATGACGATGATTTGTTCAGTTGCTGTACTTCTGCAGAGATTATGTCTCATATCTGTTTTGGCAGGTTTCTGCATTTGTAGTCCTTTTTCCACCTGTGATGAGGTCCAGCTCTGATGAATTTGATCAGGTGCAGCAGGAGAAGTTTGGTTTCTTCTTGGGAGCATCCAACTTGGGCAGCGACTGATAGTGACCATCACCAAAAGCAGCCTGTTTTGTTACCTGCCTATGGGGCGGAAAGAAAAGAAAAACAGGTGGAAAAAGAAATTCAGGGAAGGAAAAAAATCACACTAAAACATTTTTTTCCAGTATTATCATATGTTTTTTTTATGGATCAACCAATTCATTACCGCTAATAGAGATCAGCAGGGCAGAAGCTACAGTATACAGACCTCAATCGAATGAAACTAATGAATGCTTGAGAAGAACTTTCTGTTCTGGATTTCATGCCAAGTCTTCCAATAAACAAACACGTGTATTTTGAGACTCATATAAAGGTTCCTTGTAGATTTTTTGACCTCTAGTAGCCCTGTGGAGCTGTTATTATTCTGTGAGTGGGTACCCGTTTCATTAATCAACAGGTGGCAGTAACAGGCCAACATATACTGCAATGCTCCAGCAAAGGCAGGGAAGAAGAAGACTGCTACCAAGTAAGCAGGAATGTAAACAATGCAGGATTAAAAAAAAAAAAAAATGGCTTTGCAAATGTTTTCTGAGGAAAGAAATGCATTCAACACATTTGCTTGACCTCCAGGGATATACATAATATGTTTTGGTAAGTAACACTGCATGTAAAAACAACTTTTGTTTATTTACAAGAAAACTCCACCAGGCAACTTTAACCCCCATGTTAGTTTTCTTTTGCAGTAACCTTTTTGGTCTTACTTTTACACACCAGAGGGCAGCAAAGGTCACAATTAATAGCTTGGGATACAGAGCATTTGCTGTTCATACTGTATATAAGATGGTCCTGATTCTTCTTTTGGAATTATTTAACTATTAAAACAAAAGACTAACTAACTTATTTTCCCTCAGAGATGGTACCTTCGCATTTTTGGCACTGCTAATAAATCTTTTTTTTAACTTGTGTAACTAATTAACATTAACAATGTTTGATTTTAGTGTCCCACTAAGCCATGACAATTAGCCTGCATATACAACACATGTGCCATGAAACAGCCAAAACTAAATGGAATGCAGCCAATATTTATTTATTATTTACACCTGTTTTTAACAAAATTCTCCTGCAAGGTTAAAGACTTATAGACCTTAAAAATACACAATGTTGTCACGATTAAAACAGTTGATACAGTTGTATCTCACCTGGCCAGGTGCAGCACAGCCTCCAGGATGTTGGAGCCATCTTTGGCACTAGTTTCACAGAACAGAGTGTTGTACGTCTGTTGGGTGAATACGGGAAATCATTAATCCTTAATCACTAATTTTTGTTTACTGCCAGTCACAACCCTTCAACAAGCAACAAGTTAAGAGTTATGACTTTGATTTATATTTGGATTAAACTAGGATAAGAGTTGGGTGTAGGTATGTAGGAGGTGTACCAAATGTTCAGAGTTATGTCATCATTAAAATATAGTATAAGTGTAGTAAGATAAGTGGGTGTTTATTTGTCATTACCATGGCCAGTTTTTCTCCATAACTGGTAGGAACTAAGTTGGTTCCATCTTGTCTAAGATCACACTTATTACCCACAAGCATGATGGGAATATCCTCCTGTGACACATCCTGCTATGCAAACCGAAAGAAAAAAGAAGGTAAAAACAGGAGCAAATGAAATGGAATACAAAATATTGCAGAGTACTTCAATATTGTAAATTGCTCTATTGTTGTTCATACTTTGCAGCATTACAGAATTTATGCGCTGAATAAAATAAAAAACAATAACCATCAAAGACTGAAACTATTGGTCTGACGTTAAACACCCCAGTGTGTACATAGTGTAATGTATATCAGACACATGACATACACATACAGCATGCATAAATCAAACATGCCCAACAGCACAACACAATCCAAACGATGTACATCCAACACTTACATATCTGCTGCGTGTAAAAAGAGAGAAACAAGCCAGATCACTTAGTTTGATATTCCAATGAACACGTGACAGCACTTTTACTTACAGCATCTTTTAATAACACAAATGCTGCCAATACAAATCGCCATAACAGGATAGATTTCACCTTCACTTCATTCTGCTAAAGTCTGGAACTTTTTAGCTAAATACAAACAGTCAGCAAATTTTTAGCAGAGGAGAGTATAGTATTACCTCGATCATGTCCACCCACTCTCGAACATTAAGAAAGCTCTTCTCACAGGTGACGTCGTACAGCAGCAACACACCGTCCGCCCGGCGGAAATACGACTTTGCAATGCTGCGAAACCTGAGATGAGAGGAAAATAATGATTCACACAAACATACATGACCCTTATTTTACTTATTGGTTGTTATAGGATGAATACAGCATGTCTGCTTATGCACTGTTGTGTGTGTGTGTGTGTGTGTGTGTGTGTGTGTGTGTGTGTGTGTGTGTGTTTGTGTGTGTGTGTGTGTGTGATAGTTTTACTTAGCATGAACCGCACATGTAACAATAAGCTCTTAAAAACACATCTTTGGCCTATAGTTCAAAACAACAAACATGTCAGATAAAACAATACAAATGATATTCACACACCTCTCTTGTCCTGCAGTGTCCCATAGTTGTAGTAAAACGGGCTCTCCGTCCACGATTAGTGTCTTCATCTGGAAATCCACTCCTGAACACACAAAGGAGACACAACCAATATGTAAAGCTGGTAAAAAATAAGGGAAAAGACACATTTTACTAAGTAGTCGCGGCCTTGCTATGTGGCAGTGCCTGATCAGATTCACTGAATATTTACTGTAACTATGACTTCATACTACCATGAGCAGAAATTAATCATTAATCAGTCAGCTGGCTGTTCTCGGCTGCCTTCATTTGACAGGTCAAAGAGGAGAGAATGAGACAATAAAGACTGACAAACAGTTGGCTTTAGTTTCTCCAACTCACCCAGTGTAGCGCTGGAGTTTAATTTGAATTCATTCTTGCAGAGGCGAAGTAGGAAGCTGGATTTTCCCACAGCAGCATCTCCAGCCAACACGATCCTGTAGGCCTTCTCTGAAGTCATGTAGCCCAGGTCGACGCTGCTGTCCTTGTCCGCCTTCTGGAGAGGGGACAGAGAGGCAGAGTGAAGGTAAGGAAGAATGAGGCACTCATGTAACACTCAGAAGATGACTGTAATTTGTATTCTGCACGTTTACTTCATGTTAAATATATTTTGTCCTCTATTTTGTAATTGCTGCTTATCTTATTTGAATCTCTGTCCATCATCAGCTCTGTTCATTGATGGAGATGAGGGATTTATGTCTCTTTGTAGGTCAGGAAATGTTAAAAAATACATAAAACACACTCTAAAGCTCCACTAGCAGCTGCTAGAGATTGCAATGTACACAATATGAAAGTATTCCCACTTAGTGGAGATAAATTTGTAAAGTTTGACCTGTAAAAAAATCCCCAAATCTATTTCCAGCTCACTTGGTTAATCCTCATCCTCTTGAATATCTGAAGCAAATTTTATGAAAATCTGGTCATTCATTTTCAAAATACATGTTGGAAAGTTTGGCATGATGGTAGCTCTAGACAAAAGATCTGAATGTCACTAAAATCATTAAGAATAATCTTTTAATGACTATGAATATCAATAACAAATTTGATAGGAATCTGGCCAGTAGCTGTCAGATAAGTTCTTCCTCCATCTGTCCTTCTGTCTGTCTCTCTCAGTCAGGTTGTGGTGGCAAAACACGTCCCTCCCTCCTATCTTCAATTGGACAACCTCCCCTCTTTCTTATCTTCCATCTCTCTTACCTGAACACTGATGGCACTGAGGGCTTTTCGTATAGTTGGGGCCGGGGGTTTGGGCACACTAATGGGTTCAGATGGCTTCCAGTCCAAAACTGAGCTGCTGTCCGACCCAAATGCTGATTCAGCGTCCTGAGTCTCTGCTGGCTGTGATGTAGACACACAGTAGCAGACATTAATACAAAAATATATACAGACACAGAATTCACATGTTATCACTATGACATATTTACAACATTACAACCTGCACAGTAGCTGCATGTGAACATGAGCAAGTTGTTGAAAGCTAGAAACTCATGCTCTGCTACACAAAGTATTTTACACAAAGCACACAAAGCATACTGCAAAAAGCTTTTTTTAGTGGGTTTTTTTTTTTATATTTACTATATTTATATTTACTGATTGAAGCAAGGTCTAAGTGTGATTACTATGCAAACCCATCACTTCACAATTCTCACATACTCACAGATCACCCACCATAGAAGCTATTATTTAGGGGCTAATGACTCATTTGACAACTTAAACATCTGTGCAGCTGTATGAAATGTTCTTCATACATCAAATCATCAGTTTATTAAATACTTTGGACCAAATACCTGCAAATCAGCCTCAGCTGTACTTTGTGTTAGTGCTACTTAGCAAATGTTAGCATGCACTGTAAAAAAAAAAACAAATTTTACATAACTCATAACTCTTTTCATTTGTTTTAGATTGTGTGTAAACTCTGTAAAATTATAGATATTATCTGTTAAATAACAACCAAACTGTTATTTTAAGTTTTATGCCAATAATGATAAATTACATTTAATTCTCATTTTTGTACATTAAAATTACTATATTATTCATACAGTATTGTTTCTGCTTTTTTAGATTACATACAAATGTATGTAAAATGACAATAATTGTCTGTAATTAAATATGTATTTCAGTATATAAAGGTTTATTTCTATACTAACAATTTAACACATTTCTTTAGTTTTATATTTATGAGTACTTTTACATTCAAACTCTGTAACCTAATTTTACAGAAAATAACACTGTTTTTTTTTCAAATTCTGTGTAAACTAAAATTACAGACATAATCCGTAAATTAACAACCCAACTGTTATTTTAAAGGGACTATTTGTAACTTATCACGCGCATAAATCATAACGGGTCGGAATCCCATTCGCGCTCGCGTGTGGGTACGAGAGCGCGCAGCCTCTGCTCCTGCTGCCTGCTTGCACACCGCGCTCGTTCTCACCCGCTCGGCTCGCTCCAACTCCACGTGCACGCGCGCACACTGCAGAAGAGTTAGTTTAGCTCTGAGAATATCTAGTGAATGTGCAGTGGACGTTTTTGCAGAAATAAATGCTGCAGCTCCTCCAGACCAACAGAGGTTTCCCGTGTCTTGTGAAGTGACGGGGCTCCGCAGCGAGTTACGTTATTGTCCCGACCGGGTGTCGGTGTCTCCCCCCCCCCCCCCGTTTCCTGTCGGCAGGCTGAACAGGAAAAGCCAGCACTAGAATCAGCATTGATCCATGGAGAGACCCTCCTCTGGTCAGCTAACATTACTGCCAAGCAGGTGAAATATAGAGTGATATTGTGTGTTAGCTGACGTGTGTCGCCTCACTGTTTAGACCGGTGCTCGTTCATGTCAATGTAGCGCGAGCACAAGCGCGAGCGCGAGCAACAGGACGCTGACTTTCGTTGACATTGCGGCCACAGGTGTCGCTGTGAACAAGCAATTTCTGATTCTTACATATAGCCCCTTTAAGGTAAATGCCAATAGTGACAAATTACATTTATTTCTCATTTTTGTACTGTAAAAATAATATATTATTTATAGCTCATTATATAAAGGTTTATGTCCATACTAACAAATTATTTTTCTTTGTAAATTTAATGTAAATCTTTATATTTATGTGTACTTTTACATTCAGACTCTGCAATTCTGGACACAAATTTAGAAAACTTTTTTCATTAAATCAAAAATAATGCATCGTTCTTTTTTTGTTGAGTACAAAACGCTAAACTAAGATGGTGAACATGGTAAACATTACACCTGCATCAGCATTTAGCATTATCTTTGTGAGCATGTTGCCATGATGACATTACAGCCTCACAGAGCCGTTGTTGAGTGATTGTAGACTCTTAGACAAACATTGCATTGCTACAGTATCGATGGGCATGTACACTTGTGTCTCTTATTGTCTCACCTCAGTGTCAGAGTTTTCTCCCGTCATGCTGTCATTCTTGTCATCCTCCCCTTTCTTCTCCTCCCTCTCTTCCTCTTCCTCTTCTTCTTGACCTTTGACCTCCTGCTCTGAGTCGTAGCCTCCGTGGGAACCTCTGAGCGTCGACAAGCCGCTGTCCATGTAGATCTCCGGCAGGCTGTCCTCCTCGCACTCACTGCTGTCTCTGCGCCTCAGGCCTGGGTCACACATGGCCAAGGCCAGAGTGTCACAGCTGGGCCGGCGGTTGTACAGAGGGTAATCATCCATACGCTGGGAGAACCTGAGGAAGAGTCCGGAAATAATCCGTGACATAAAACACAAGTTTCAGCCAGATTACAAAAAGACTTATTACTAATGGTATCCAGCTACTCAGATCGTTTTGTTTTCATTTTCCTCTGCCTGAGTTTTGAGATATTTGTCTCTGAGTGTTCTGCCTTTGTCCCAGTACAAAGGTGGTAAACAGTTTGGACACATTGGTCCAGAACCATCAACATTTGTACTATTTTTTCCGTAGAATGTGGCCCACCACCTTTCACCTGCATGGATTTGAGGTGGGAGCAGAAATCTTAGAAGTGAATGTGTTTCAAATTTGGCCAAAAGACACAACTAGCTATCACGGTGACCTTTTGAAAGACTCATACTATGTAACCACAACATCCCGGGTTCAAATCCAGCCGAGGACCTTTGCTGTATAGTCAACCTCTGACCCCTCACTGTTGAATAAAGACTATAATGCCCCAAAATAAATAAAAACACAAACATCTGAATGCTAGATACCACTTAGTGTAAGTGACAAAAAACATTTTTGTAACTTGTGTGAACTGATCCATATTTATACTTTAATAATAATAAACTATACACAATACTGATACACTGTACTACTATCTGTATAGACCCCCCTAAAAAACTATTATGTCCAGTATCTGTTTTTTTTCAAGTGTAATTTATTTTTGTGTATTTTTTTTATATTTCTGTATGTATACATGTATAGACCGTTTCAACGGAATTGCATTGCTAGGCAACAGCTTGGGTCCATGTTTACTTCCTGTCAGCTGATGTCGTTCATACAATGTAACAGGAAATAAACTGGGACACATTTTTATGTTTACAACTGTGAAATGGTCTATGTGTTGTTTTTATAACGCTTTTGTCTTGTTTTTCTACATACTTTGAAGGTAAACAGTGTAAGATTCCCAGTGGGCCTGTACGCATACCTGTAAAGGGCTTTTCACTGCATATTCTCAGCCCCTTTTCACACACACATTGTTAACCCAGGGTTCACCAAAGCCCAGTGATTTACGATTCACACTGTACCTCTAGCCCCGGGTTAAATGTCAGTTGTAACATGTGACTACTGTTTACATTCTAGAATTTCAAACAATTATTAGCCCTGTTTCACACCGGAAACTTTTAGCTGATTTTCTGAAGATAACCCCGCAAACTCAGGGCTAACTCTGCTCCAGAGCAGGGCCAGAAAGCCCTGTGCTAAAGTCGGGGTTAGCCCACTTTGGAATGTGCCAGGATTGTGCCAATGTGAAAGCTTTCTTAGCCCCGGGCTAACAGCTCCCTTAGGGGCTAAGCCTAAATGCAGTGTGAAAAGACAATAAAATGTCTGTAAGTTGCATAATACTTTTACTAAAATACTTTACTGTAGTACTTTGTGGCCATGACAGGGACAATTCACCATTACAAGTTATTCGTTCACTTCAACAGAAAAGACCACTGTTCCACCTCTTATTAAGATATCAAAATGTATATGCAATTTGAATAATCTTCCTTTACCACATGAGACAAAAGACCTTTGTCCCTAAACACCGCAGAATCATGTGGTTCAACTTTTCAGCTCATCAGCTTTGACAGCACCTTTACTTAAGTAAATATCTTTCAGCACATTCAACATTTACTTTACTACTATGCAAGTACACAGTCATGTGTTCTAGGAGAAGAAAAAATAAATTCCAATCAAATACATCTTGATTTGACGTTTGTAACTGTGTACTTAAGCAAAATCCCTTCTGCCATGGACATGTAAACCTGAGAAACCTGTTCTGTAATAAAACCCCTGAAGCTGTTAACCAAGCAATCATCCTAAATCCGCTGTTTAACATTAAACCTCTGTCCTCGATGCAACTGGAAATAATGAAATATAAATACTCAACAATCCAGACTTGTTTCTAAAAGGAAGAATTAAAATGCTTTAGGAATAAGAAGATACTATCATATATAGTGTATACTTACTAAAAGAGTAGCACTCACACACAGATGCAGAAGGTATGGTGATATTTGAGCAGTTATAAATTGAGTTTTGAGACTTGTAAACACGTCTTAACCATTTGCTTTGTTTGTAGGTCTTACCTATCTATTAGTGCATAGGGTGATGTGTAGCAGATGCTTTTACTTCTGTTTCTGTTCTTCATGTCTCCCGGTGATCCACCGTTACCAGACTGTAACACAAAACAATTAAAAATGAGTTTGCCATTGTTTCAAGGCTGTTGACAAATACTAATAAATAGTGATACTGTGATAGTTTTGCTGAACAGTGTAACACAACATACAGTTACACAACCTCTGAATGTTACTGCTTAACAACTGTTGTTCCACGGAATGTATTTTTTTACATGTTTAAATCATATAAATGGGTTTAAACATCAGCATATCAAGTTTGTTCTCTTTCTTACTGTGCAAAATGAAAAATACATCCTCAATATACAATCGGCAGAGAGAGCTGCAGTAAAACCTGATTAATCAAATATGATTATGAGGCCTATTAGCCTGCAATTCAACTTTAATAACTTGTGTAGCAACTCATGACGTAATAACTGCGCATAACGTAATGACTGTGCATAACGTAATGACTGCGCATAATGTAATAATTTAAATGTAATAAAAGCTCATAATGTAATAAAACCGTGAGCGCATAACGTAATAACAGTTTTATTCATAATGTAATAAGTTACTATATTATGAGAACATTATTACATTATAAACTTAGCAAAAATAAGTTGAATAATGTAATAAATTCAGCGCATAATGTAATAATTTAAAAAAAAAAAGAGTACCCTCCTTGTCTTCTTAAAGCATAGGAACACTCTAGTTTTACATGACACAAGTGGAGTAGATAATTTAAAGCAACTGGACTTTGTCTGTTTGGTCAAGAGGACATTTGACATTTGGAGTATAGGAACCCTTCTTACATTACATTAAATACATGATGCAAGAGGCATATTTACTATGAACCCAATGTTTATTTTGTAACATGTACAACAACATTTTACAACTAGAAACACAACAAGAGTCAGTTCTGGGCTACTGTAGAAACATGGCTGCCGGCTCCGTGAAGAGGACCCACTCCGTATGTAGATAACCCAGGCTCATTCTAAGGTAACGAAAACACAGCGATTCTTAGTTTCAGGTGATTATACACTAAAGAAAGCATATTGATTAATATTATGTTCCATTTCTGCTAATATCCCCCTAAATACCTCACACTGTTCCTTTAAGTCTGAGGGACTGCATTGAGACCAGCATGAGGTACAGCATTGAGACCAGCGTGAGGTACAGCATTGAGACCAGCGTGAGGTACAGCATTGGGATCAGTGTGAGGTACAGTATTGAGACCAGTCTGAGGGACTGCAGTGAAGCCACCATGAGGTACAGCATTGAGCCCAGCATGAGGTACAGCATTGAGCCCAGCATGAGGTACAGCATTGAGACCAGCGTGAGGTACAGCATTGGGATCAGTGTGAGGTACAGCATTGAGACCAGTCTGAGGGACTGCAGTGAAGCCAGCATGAGGTACAGCATTGAGACCAGCATGAGGTACAGCATTGAGATCAGTGTGAAGTACAGTATTGAGACCAGCATGAGATACAGCATTGAGATCAGTGTGAAGTACAACATTGGGATCAGCGTGAGGTACAGCATTGAGACCAGTCTGAGGGCCTGCTTTGAGGCCAGCATGAGGTTCAGTATTGACTGCATTGATGATTGTTACATAAACGGTTTGCTGCTTAGATCAGCTAACAATTACAGTAACTGGAATAATCATGTATTGAACAATTATTTCACATGCTAAGAATCACCAGCATATTAAATTCAGCATCATCGCTGTAAAGGTTCTCATTTGTCCAGGTCACTAGATATCTTGTAGTCACACATCAGAGAGGATTCACCAATATGGAACTGATGATGAAAATGTCTTCTTGACCAAACAGATAGCCCAGTTGCTGTAAATGATCTACTCCACTTGTGTCATGTGAAACTAGAGGGTTCCTTTGCTTTAATAAGACAAAGACACTACTCTTTTTTAAAAATTATTACATTACGTGCTGAATTTATTACATTATTCAACTTTTTTTTTGCTAAGTTTATAATGTAATAATGTTCTCATAATGTAATAACTTATTACATTATTAACAAAACTGTTATTACGTTATGCGCTCAAGGTTTTATTAAATGATGTGCTGATTATTACATTATGAGCTTTTATTACATTTAAATTATTACATTATGCACGGTTATTACGTTATGCGCAGTTATTACGTTATGAGCTTTTATTAAATTTAAATTATTACATTATGCACAATTATTACGTTATATGAGCTTTTATTATGTTATGAGCTTTTATTACATTTAAATTATTACATTATGCGCAGTTATTACGTTATGCGCAATTATTACGTTATGAGCTTTTATTACATTTAAATGATTACATTATGCGCAGTTATTAGGCTATGCGCAGTTATTACGTTATGAGTTGCTACAACTTGCAAAAAACAAAAAGATTGTGAAAAAAGATTGAAGCTCAACTCAAAGCAACATAAACCAAAATAAATCCAGTCAAATGACCGAAAAGTGAACTGAATATTCATATAAAGAAGCACCAGAATACCAAGTTTACGTGGAGTCCACCAAAGCAATGGATGAAATAACTTCAGCCTCTTGCAATGTGGAAACTGAACTAGTTTTGAATTTGGATTATTTTTGATTAACTGTTTACCCTGGTGGTCCTCTCCAAGGCGGTTCTCAGGCCATCGTTGGTGTCATGCAGCTTCCTGTTGGCTGTCCTATCCACACAGAGGGAGAAATAATCAGTATTAAAATTCTTTATTCTCCAATATATTTCTTTTTCTTCCTTGAATCTAAGAGTAGAGTAAGATATCTTTCCATCTAAAACCTCAGCATTAGCTGGTGTGTATGATACTGTCTGACTTACTGCAGAATCTCGATCTGGCTCTCCAGGACGTCTCGCTCATCAGAGAAGTTTTTCATGAGCTCCTCGTCTCTGCAACAAAACACCAAAACTTATTGGTTATCATGAATATAAACAAAAAGAACAATCAAAGTTTTGACAACCTGAATTAGTGCCGGTGAAAATCTCTTTTTAGTGTCACAAAGGACATCCTGCGCATAACATGGCCTACACACATTCACTGACTTTGAAAACAATGTCAATAAATGGGATAAGAGATATTTCCATGCCTCTGTATCCCAGTTAATGTCAGTAAAACCAGAGAAGTTTTCACATCGGATCAACTGATTTACTCAAAGACATTACACCTAATTTATGATAGACATGAGACACCTCAAAGACGGAGAATCCATAATGTGACCATCACTGAGACGGTCCGAGGAGGCAGAGTGTTATCCTGCCGCTGGCCCTGTTGCTTCTGTTGCTAAGCAACGCTTATGAAGAAGTTATTGTGTGTGTGAAGTCACACCAGGATATCCTGTTTCAGCTGTGACAAAATGAAAACACCCCCGGGAACGACTGCACAGTATGTCAGTCAGAGGGGGGCGTGGCCTCCGTCTCTCTGTCCCGCTGCAGCTCAACCTCTCAACAGTGGGGTCATTTGATAAGAGGGTTGAGGCCAGATAGATATTCTTTATTCTTCTAAAAATAATGCTTTTTTTCTTATTAAAAATGGGTTTGGAATGTATGTAAGTTGGAGCATTTGAAGCTTTCTACATGTGATGGAGAACAGGGTGCAAATATCTATTATTCTCAAGTTCACATAAATCTACAATAGAAGTGAGAAAAAGGTGGAGAAAACCTGTTCTGCAACTCAGTAATTCTAGGTTTAGACTTTCAGAGTTTACACTGGAAGCTAAGAGTGTGTACGCATGTAGAGTCTTATCTTACAATCCCTTTTCCCTCTCACTGTGAGAAATTAAAATGCATCCCCCAATGTATGATCAGCAGAGACACAGATGCTGAGGCCTATTACACTGCACTTCAGCGTCTTGCAAAAAACGAAACAAAGGCTGCAAAAATTATTGAAACTCGACTCAACATGAGTCAAGATAATCCAGAAAATGACCCAAAACTGAACTGAATAATTATTTCAAGAAATGAAACATATAAACATCGACACACAGCATATATATGGAAACAAACTCTAAAAAATTCACTGTTCAGAGTTGATGCTTTGATCGGTTAACTCCGTCTTTAGCGAGTCCATGTCACTACGCAGACAGGCAACTTTGGTCTGAGACTTCATCAGCTCCTGTTTTAATCGCTGGTTCTCCTGCAGAAAGGAGGAATACAAGTGTGTTGTAAACTAGAGAAAAATGCCTCTGACACCTCATACAAAATGTACTAAAATGAAACATTATGTTATAAATAAAGTCTCACCAGCGTTAGCTCATTGATCTTCTTCTTCAAAGCTGGGCTCTCGTCTTTCACAGTGATGTTCTTGTACTTCTCTTCTATCTGATGGATGAGTTCACATATTTAGGATTATGAGTATTTGACTTTCAGGTAGACCTAAATCTGATTGCACTCACCCTGTAGTTTTTGGAACTGCAAATACTGTACGCATAAATACACACAATCATGGTAACTTTGAAGTTTCAACCAGCGGAGTCCAGCTGACCTTTGTGCTTTCATGAGGTGAAAAGAGTAAATCAGTCCTGGTTCAGCTTCTTGTGAATGCAGTCAGTGTTGTTCATAAAAGACTCAATTTCCCACTGTTTAGCAGAACCGTTTTCCCCAAACATGCACATTACTGTTAACTTAAGAGGCGGTTTGCATCTAAATAGGTCAAATGTAAGCTTCTCTCCGGCAGTGCTCTCCATATGAGGCCTGAGGCCTCATGTCATCTGGAGAGTACAACAGTGCATCGTTGTATTTTTTGACACGCTTGTTCTTTAAGACTTTCATCTGACATTTTATTCACATGCACTTATACAAAAAAGTTAAAAATCAATTAAAGGAACAGTTTGTAACATTTCGGGGGATCTATTAGCAGAAATGGAATATAATATTCATAACTAGGGATGCACCGATACCGATACTGGATAGGATATCGGGCTGATACTGACTCAAATAGCTGGATCGGGTATCAGTGACAATGAGGCCGATCTATTCAACTCTATTGTTCTATGTTTATATACTATATACATTATACATACATTTTGACAAATTTCTTGCTGCATTAAAAAGGTTTACACTTGAACTGTAATTCCTGTTTTGAAGATTTTTTACCAAGTTACTGGTGTACGATTAATTATTTTAATAATGATAAAAAATTCTGTAAATTTTGAAGATTTTTAACCAAGTTGCTTGTGTACAATTTATTATTTCAATAATAAATAAAAATTCAATTTGTATACATAAAATAAAAAAAATTGCATTTATTTGTTACATTTTGTTTTACAAAGTTAAGAAAACAATGTTTAAGTCAAGCCTGATGTTGACTTAAACATTGTTTTCCAGTGACTTCCACACAGTGAAGCATACAGCTTATTAATTAAACATTGGTATCAGATCGGTACTCGGTATTGGCCGATACCCAAAGACGGTATCGGGACTTAAAAAGTGGGACTGGTGCATCTCTATTCATAACTATGTTTTCATTAGTGTATAATCACCTGAAACTAAGAATCGTTGTGTTTTCGTTAGCTTAGAATGAGCCCTTCATATCTACATAGGGAGCAGGTCCTCTTCAAGGAATCCGCAATGTTGCTCAAACCAAACACTGGCTCTAGAGAGAGCCTTTCACATTTTTACATTACCTGAAGGCCACCGTAGATTTCTGACATGCTTGTGAAACTGCGGTAAAGTGAGTCGCAGAGTGCAAAACCGTGGTAGCGCCAGCCGCTGTCTGACTTCCGTTGCTCCTAAATTAGTTTTACTATGGTAAGGATGGCCTCTGAGCGAGGCGAACGGCGTTAACACAGTTTTGCACTTGGCGGCTCATGTTACCACAGTCTTGGAAAGGGTGGAGTGAGCAGAGGGGTACTCAGTTGGTTGCAATCTGCAACCATAAATTCTACACACTGTACCTTTAAGTTAGAAAATAAATAATTAGTTTTAACATGTGAATAACATTATTACCAAGCACCTATTGCCTATTATCTACATGCTGCCCTAAATGCTATACACAATACTGAGCAGAATCTAAATGTAGACTAAGTGGGTTGTGAATATGACTGTTGGAGACTATTGACCAACAGTGTTGATGATGTGTTGCGGTGAAAATGAAGTGCAGAGATGAAACATTTACCATCTGCATCCTCTGGATTTTACACTGCAGCTCACACACTTCAGTTTCATAACTTCTCCGTAACTCACTCAGCGCGGCCTCTGTTCGCTTTTTCTCCTACACAAAGACACAAACCAGCACAAAAACAAACAAAAACATATCAAATAATAAGTTGCATTAACATAACAGTTTATGAAAGTGTGTATGTGTGTGTGTTTGCTCTCTATACAGTTATGTCATTTCTGTGACACATTAATCTGTGACTATTTTAGGGCACATTTTGAAGGCCACTGGGTAATCGAAACCAGTAACTGTCAATCAACAGTTTCCAAAAATAAAGACCTCTCTTATAGGTGTCAGAACATGACTGTGTGCACAAAACAAACAGCAGCTCCTGAGTCAGTGGAGTACACTTACATAAGTTTATATACACACGCGGTGATAAGAGCGTTTACGTTCCCGCACAAGCTTTACAGAAACATCAGGACCAAAGATAAGATTGAAGATTAAACGAATACAAGTTAAATAAAACAGATGATCTGTAAGTCTGTACTGTTCCGTCACCAAGTCAGTCGTTTTCACTTTTCATTTTATGTCATGGAAAGCTAAATGTTGTTATCAAATCTTATCATTTAACACACCACACTGTTTAATGTGTTCCTGGAAATATCTCTAGCTTTCACAAAACTCACAATCAAGTAGTTTATAATTCATGGAAAAGATTGAAGATTGAAAGGCCAACAAGGCAATAAAATAACTTTAATACAAGAGTTCAAAAGCTCCTGTTGCAGTAATAAATGCCTGCCTCATTGTTGACAATTGTCAGTAGCACAGAATGACAGAAACTGCCTCGAAGCCATCCCTAAATTTGACTTCTCTCATGAATTTGCAGATTAGCTGGAGCCACGCTGGTGGCATGTCAGCCAACTTGTATGCGCCCCTATTCCTTATAGATTATCATTTTCATACACACATCACCCAACCTTATCATCACAAATATATACAGCAGCCTTATCATTTTAAACACTGGAGGCTACAACTCGCTCCAGCACCTCTATCTATCCGCTGTTTCCTATCTGGAATCCACAGAGTTGTGAAATCCAGCTGATCAGCAGGCGTGTCTGAGTTTGGATGAGTAATCTGATATTCAGCCGCATTCGTTTGTTTGACATGAGGGAAGAGCTGAACAAACTCTGCTTATCGCTTTTGCCTACACAAACTCCCGAGAAACAAATACATGAATCTTAAAACAAGATAAAAAAAAGTGATGTTTTTGTGTTTTAGGGGGTCTTACTATTTATGTCTGAGTTTGTCCCACCTGCTCTCGTGTTTTTCTCTCAGCAGCGTGGATGCGTTGGTCCATCTCATCCTCCATTTCACTGAGCTGCATTGATGCTTGGTCCTGCGCTCTGCAAAACAATAACGGGATCATTTCACTGTATACTCCACAAACATCCATCCATCCATTATCTACTGTATGCTGGCTTATCCTACTAATAACGCAAGTTATATTGTTCCAATTAATTCATCACCTACTGGTAGCTCTACATTTTATTGAAAGCTGCAGCATCAACAAGACCCTAAACTGCAACAATACAAAAATCAACAGGCAGCCGAGCCTACAGCATGCAGTTATACAGTGTTATCAGCATTGTTATACCCTTACAGTATGTTAAAATCTTTAAACACATTCTCAAATGTCATTACAGTTACTTAAATAGCAGCCTCACTCTTACCAAACAGTTTTAAACTAATAAAAAGAAGGAAACCAGTGATTACTGTAGTAAATATTACTTAGGTAATGGGGCTCCACAATCCTGTTTCACATCAAGGTCAGATGAAAATGTTCATTTCACTTAATTTGAAGGATGTAAGAGAGTGTTGTTGTATATGTGTGTGTGTGTTTCCTACCGTTTGATGGCGAGGGCCAGGTTCTCCATCTCTGAGTTCTGCTGTTTGATCTCTTTGGTGAAGTTCATGACGACTTTCTCGAACTGATTAATCAGTCTGGGCTCAGTCAGACTGATGTTCTGGTACAACGTAGCTGCTAGTTCACTCCTGGAAGACAATCAGGATTTGACATCAGCTTTGTTCTTTAGTACCAGCATGTGACACAGTAATATTTCCCCCAACAATATTTTAGGAAAAGTGTAACAATCCTGGTTGTTCTGTTTCAAAAAGAACCTGAAATTAACATCAGTGAACTGTGAGTAAAACATGTCTGCTTTGTCAGCTCTAATGAATGATATGTGTAAACGCGACAATTCACCATTTTATGGAGGTTATGTATGGACTAGCCTATTTCTTGGCTGGCAACCGGTGCCAGTCAAGAAATACTCCGCCATATAATCCCACGTAAAACTGAACTTTAGACAGAGACAAAACGACAGAGCCAAGCTAGCTGTTTCCCCCTGTATCCAGTCTTTATGCTAAATAAGCTAACTAGCTTCTGGCTGTAATTTTACTATACCAACATGAGAGTGGCACCACTCTTCTTATTTAACTCTCTGCAAGAAAGCAAATAAGTATTGTAGGACAGCCTGTGCTGCAGCCAGGCGGCTACCTCTGGTTCTGAAAAGTGAAGCCAATGCTGAAGTGTCTTAAACTTGCATTCTTTCTAATAGCCAGCAGGTGGCGACTCCTCTGGTTGCAAAAAGAAGTCTGATTGTATAGAAGTCTATGAGAAAATGACCCTACTTCTCACTTGATTTATTACCTCAGTAAACATTGTAAAAACGAGTTTACAACCAACAACCATTTCAACATATTGTCAAATACACAACAGATGCACAGCTAAAATAGACCAAGTTACTTGATTACTATTTTTGATTGATTGCCAGTGACACAGCATAATACAGCACGCAGTTCCCAAACAAAACCATACAGAAACCAGAAGGATGTGTCAGTGTAAAGCCTGAATACACAGTTTACGCCATGTCGTACTGAAGTCATTATAATGATACAGTGATAAAGCGTACTGCGTCACAGCACGATGGTAAAAGTGGATTTTATAAGTCTACAGTGTGTTTCTGTGTGTTTGCCTTCTGACAGGGCGGACTGACTGTAATGCTAAACATATAGACATTGCTGCCTGCCTGTCAATAACTCACAGTGACACACAAAGATATGGCTAAGAAATAAGTCAAGTGACCCAAATATTGCAAATAAACTCGCTCCCTTATTCTGTTTTACTCGCTGTGCAAAACCTTGGCTTGTTTTTCTGTGTTTGCTTTTGTATTTACTTCACGAATCTCCCTAACCTGGCCCACCAGATGTTTTGTTGCAAAGAACATTCTGAGAAGCCGTAATTGGAAAGTGTTTTGAAAATGGCAGGCACTTTCAAAAAAGTACTTGGCAGGTGATTGGATGAACCATCTGTCAATCAAACTCTTGCCGAAGCCAGTCGGGAGAAGAGTGAAAACATCACCTACAGTGCCGTTCTTTGCTCTTCTTTCAATGAAGAAATACTCTCCAGTTCTGAAATAATTGATGATATGGCAACATCTACAGTACGCTATCCTCTTCAGGAGCCGCCATTGTTGTTTAGAACGAACAGTCGCCTCTCTGTGTCGTCTCACACATCTAACCCTACCCCGTAGCTGCCAGTAGCCCCTCACAGGACGTTGATTGGTCTGCGGTCTGGCTGGCTGGACACAAACACATTACTTGTACCCTGACTAGATGGATTTTCGGGTGATATGCGATCGCGCAATTCTCACATGATCTCGTGACATCATGAGAATCCAGCTGCCGTGCAAGGCAAAAAACTCCCCTGAATTCAACAAAAACATGATCAAGTGTTCCTTGTCGGTTTGGGAGGTGCCTTTCTATTATAAAGCCAGGATACAGAAATACCTAAAATGGATATTTAGCACTTCTTACGTTAACACACTCAAAAGCCCAAAGCATAGGGAAATCATAATTCAGACCTCTAAAATGGCTGCATGACGAGGTGCTTTTGACTAAGACATTGTGGCCACGCTTACAAAATATGCTGTATACAAGTGGGTTTCTAAAAAGGAATATTTCTGGAGCATTAAAAACTAAACCAAATGAGGAAAGCATGCAGGACATCCTGTGCAGAGAGGAGCTGTTTCAATCAGCTGAGAGATTCAATTATGTAAACCAAAATACACTCTTTACATCATCCTCAGTCAGCAATGCAATTATTAAAAGGATGTGTGATTGATTTGTTCCTCTTGGTGTTTCTGTCTCATACTTACACAGAATATTCTTTCATCCCCTGAAAAACAGACACTTGTCTGAAGTGAACTGTTTTCCAAATCTCTCAGCTGACTGCTGCAACAGCGAATGTAGCCGCTTGAAGATAAGAGAGTGTATTTAGCAGACAACACCACTGTGACAATCAATGTCCCGATGTCACAGTAGCAAGGCAGCACGAGGAGGAGTCCAATGCCAGGCCTGAAGGAATGACTGAATTAAAGAAGACGTAAGACTTTTAATGAAATCACGAGTGAATTAGAGGATAGATTAGATTAATTAGAAATGGCCTATATCTTCATCAGTCTGCCTACTGTGCAGGCTCATATAGACAGAAAACTGTATATCTGAGTCACAGCTGATTCCAAATAGGTCCTTTCATAAAACGATTCAGGAGACATCATGGGAGAAGTTCCTGAAGTCTCAACAGAGAAAACGCAATGATGATGATATAGGAACACGAAACTCAAAGCAGTACTGTGGCTTACTTATTCAAAAACAATCTATAAACTTGAAATCCTGGCCGACCTAGTGACCTTAAAGTGCAAGACAAATATACATTATGTTATCTGCTGCAGACAATAATATGCAAAGTTTTTGTAGGCAAAGGTAAGTTTGAAAATACAAATAAGCAATAGTAGGCCTGAGTTGTAAAATGGTGCATGAAAGGGTTTGATTTTTTAAACAGTGTCTCAATTTAGAAATAAATTTCTGTTTCCCCCCCCCCAAAAAAAAAACCTGTTGTTGTACATAAAACCTTTTGTTGACAGTCATACTGCAATACATCAACAAAGCAGAGTGTCAATGAATACTGCTATCCAATAAAATGTAATTACATGATACTACTGACCCTACTGCATAATTATTTTACCAAAGTTAGACAAAGGCTTGACATTAACTGTCAATATTTCACTGTGAATTTTTCCTTTAGTTTTAGTTCAATGTAGAACCACTCCAGTAAGTCTCTCTAGAAATGATAATGTCTTCTCTGCATGTAGTGAAGCTGCTGACACACCGGTCTCATAATATTTAAATGAAGTTTTATGACTAGGTTCGGGAACAAAGACCACGCCTCAAACACATCCCATTTCTGCACAAAAAGTACACTTGATCCATTCACTTTTCCTTTTAACAGCCCTCCCCCAACCCCTTTTTCTATTCGCTCTCTTCTCTCTCTCTCTCTCTCTCTTGTTTGAATACAGGAAATACTGGGGGCTCTACAAACATCAGAGTTTGCAAGAGACGCCTCCCCACTCAGAATCTTGACTCCCTGGTTCCCTCTTGCCTCCTGATGACACCGGTCCAACATCGCTTTCCTCCAACGATCCATCCATCCATCCGTCCTCCCCTCATCCCTTCATCCCTCTTCCTCCTTCTGGACCTTTAATCTGTCCCTCCTACATCATCTTCTATATGTAATAAACTATTATAAACTCATATCGTTATTGGCGTGATCTTTGTTAGTGAAAGAAAAGAAGGAGAACATGGTGACATCTGCAGCTAAAGGTGAAAAGGTCACACAAGAAATGCTGCAAGTTCATAATGAGAGACTTCTTTACTGACTTCTGAGAGGAAAACCTGCTTTTAAGTAATATATTACAACAACAAAATGTCACTCTGCTGCCAAATGTTATGATAATTTACCATTCAGTGATCATAAGTCTTGGTTGTTGTAAAGGGCTCGGTTTCAGTTACAGCTTCAGCTCCAGTTATAATATAGATGGCATATACTATTGTTGCTAAGAGCACAGTTTCACAATTATATATGTTTTTATCTCACCTCCTATACATTAGGAACTGATTCAGACCTATATCTCTACACAAAATAAAAAATGTTAAATTAACAGATAGATGTATAACATTATACCAATAGAGATTCTGTTTAGAGCATATATTTCAGTAAAGAACAGAAATGGAAGAAATTAGCCACAGAGCATTAGACTGTTGGTCTTATTGTGAAAAGATGAGTTTACCAGAAGTAATTAATATCGTATTGTTTGTATTTATGGTAAAGATCCAAACGACTCAACCGTACTAGTGTCAAGGCAGACAGAAGACAAACTTCTTAAATTCTTTGAAACTTTTAGAGATGCAAAAAAAAATATTTTCATTATTGATTAATCGGTTTACTATTCTCAATGAATCGTTTGGTCTATGAAACGTCAAAAAATGGTGGGAAATATCCATCACAGTTTCCCAGAAATTCTTGGGAAAAATCTTGTCTTATTTTTTAAAACCTAAATATATTCAGTTTACGATTAATATAAAACAGAAGCAGAAATGAAGAAGCCAGGACTATAGGCAATGTTTGGCATTTTTGCTTGAAAAATGACTTAAACAATTAATCTTTTATGAAAAAAAAAATAGTTGCCAATTATATTTTTTCCTATTGACTAATCATTTAACATGTTTTAACTTTTGATCACCTGCAGGTTTCACTCTCCACACATCTACTTGTTTGTTAGAAGCTGTGTGACAGATCTCACCCTAAACAGATATGAGTCAACGTGAGAACTTGTTTATTTATCTTTGGGTTATAATGAGATGCCTTCAGGAAAACAGACACACTCAAGACAAATATCACTCTTACAGTCACACTGTCACTGTTTTCTGAGTCACAGCATGTGGCTGTTATTCAAATAACATGAGTGTTACTGCACTGCACTTTTAACGTTATGGATTTCTCTTTAATATGTGAATTTCCCCTATGAGATCATGTCTAACCATCACCTTTACGCACACTTCGCTCTCTGTTGAACACATTCATATCTGAAAAGAATTTCCATATTTTAGAGACATCCACCCCCATCTGTAGCTACTGTACAGTACCACCTCCTTGACTGACAGGTGTGCGCTCTCACCTGGGGATGAACTTGGCCTGCTCGCCCAGCCTCATCTCGAAGTTTTCCCAGGCGGCGGACACCTCTCCTCCGTCTGACTCCATGTCCTCGCCGTAGCGGTCGTGGAAGCCGCTGATGAACTCCAGCAGGGTGACGGTTCCGTCGTTGTCGACGTCCAGTCGGTTAAATATGCGGTCCGCCTCGGCCGCGGACACCTGCAGCTCCGCACAGATGGTAAGGAACTCGTTCCTCTCGATGCGACCGGAGTTGTCCACGTCGTAGGCGCGGAAGAGGGTGCGCAGCCGGTCCTGCTCCTCCACGCTCATACCTTTGATGGGGGGAAGTGGCGTGCTGGAGAAAAGAAGGCGTTTCAGTAAAAATGAGGAGACCGAGACTAACAAAAACCCTACAGAACTGCCAATGTTTTATTCTCGGGGACACCTGCAAAAAGTTTAAGTCCCAACTTCCAGGCTTGTTCGCTCTTATCCAAACATGTCGACAGCTGTTACGCGCTTACAAAGAGTCCGATCGAGGTAATCCATTTTAAAACCATTTGAACCGCTCAATTAATCAACCGTGGACGCTTCGGCTCCTGTTTTGTCTTCACCAAAATAATTCCCCGGTTTGCTTCAGCCAGTAGTCAGCTGGACGGACAGAAAAACAGCTGTGTCTGACTCAGGTAACGCGCCAGCCATCATCGACTGTGTGCACTGTGTGCGTGCGCGTGTGTGTGTACGTGTCTGCGTGTAGGTGTGCGTGTGTAAAGTGTGTGTTCACTCCTCTCTCACCTCAACAATAGAGGAGGTCTGGGCTTCGGGCCAAATGAAAGTGCTTTCATTGTGGAGGCTAAAGGCTAATAGTCTGTAATGATGTTGAATAAACTTTAGAAATGATAGAGCCAGTGATTATACAACCTGTAGTCTCTCCAAAACAGATAAGTTTATATTACCTGAGACACATAAACATTGACACACAATGTACTGTACTCCATGTGATTTGCATGTAAAACATATTCAAATCAAGAAAATGACTTTAGTTTCTTCTTTTCACTTTCCTTTAGTGTGTTATTTTTTGTGCGTGTAAAAGGTCTGCAAGGTAACAAAGCCCAAAGTCCACGCCAAAGGGAGTTCCTCTCCCCCACAGAAACACTGCTCCTGAACTGCCTGAAACGCCTCGCTTGAAGTCCCGCCTTTTCTTCCATAACGTGGCGATGTCACCAAGTAACACATTTACATAACGGCTAGTTTTGCACACCCTCAAACAAAACTAGGAACTCAAACTGAGCGTTTCAGACAGAGGGAGACAAGAGGTGCAGCAGCACAGCTGGTAGGAGAAAAGTAAAATGTTTTTTGAACATTGAAGTATGTAAACATGTTCTAGTAGAAACCCCAAATACAGGTATGCACCTGAAAATGAGCATAATAGTTCCTCTTTAAAGAATGATTTGCTTACTGAAAAGGTTTTATCCATTGCTTTACATGGAGCTCAAAAGTAAAACAAACTAAAACGTACTACATGGATGCTTGCATAAACTTGTGTATTCTGTTTAAGCCTGGGATCCTGGGTTTTGAATTTGGCACTGAGCCTTTCATGTTTTTCCAAAGTATGTTAAAGATACATTTATTTTCTTGTAACTGGGAGGCATCAGGTATTTACAGTCAAATCCAGGTTTTTCATTACACTGTAATGTGGTAATCAGGTTTTTCATATCTTATTTTCCTTAAATTCCACAAACAAAAGAAAATCCAACCCTTCAGGCATGCATGAAAAGTATGTATGTATGTATGTATGAAAAGTGACAAATTGTTCATTACACTGTGCACAGTACATTTTCTACTATTACATGTACTTTTAAAAACAAACATGTGACTTTGATATCACCTGGATATGACCTGTTCCTTGTTGTTTGGAAACTCTTCCTCAGAGGACTTCTCATCCTCTGGTTCTGTGTCATCTTCTTCCTCCTGATGTCGTTCTCTAAAGCCACTGATGAACTCCTCTAACGTCACCGTGCCGTCCTTGTCGACGTCCAGGCGGTTGAATATGCCGTCTGCTTCTTGGGACGTGACATGGAGCTCCTGACAAATAGTAAGGAACTCATGTTTTTCAATCATCCCTGAATTATCCACATCGTAGGTGTGAAAGAGTGAAGTCAGGCGGTCTTTTTCTTCCTTGCTCATGCCCTTTGTTGATGCCATAGTTTTGCTTTAAATATCTTCGTTAATTCGGCTTTAGAAAAATAGGAATGGTGTAGCAAAGTCAAATAGTTAAATTTAACATAACATTTCCTTTTGGTGAGAATCAGAGATGGTTGGAAGCCAGCTGGAGGGAGCAAGTAAAACAATCTTCTCCATGTTTGAAAATATCCTATCGCTGAAAGACTGCAGGATTTAGTCTCAATCCCTCAGTTACCTCACTTTTATATCCTCCCTCCTCCTCTATCTTTTTCCTTTTTCAACACGTGGAGACTCCTGACAAAACCACATTTTTTGGAACCCTCAAAGACGGTGTTAAAATGCTGTTGAAGCCATGAAAGAGTGGAAGAATCCCTGCAGGCAGGCCCAAAAAGAGGAAAATAACAGTGTGGCCATGTATCTGCAGGATCCTGTTTCTATTTTCTATCTTTAAATGTTAGTGAATGAGTTCACCATTCCATCTCAATACTCAAAGTGACATGCATGGAAAGCCACTGTGCAGAGAGCTGGCGGCAGCCGCTACACATAAACCAGCATGTTAAACTTCATCAGGAGCAATAAAAGATGATCTGTTGAGGACGTTTTTTTTTTTTTCTCACAAAAATACAAAGTTAACTAATGAGCCATGGTAAAGATAATAAGTTAATGAGCCTGATCAAAACTCGAAGCAACCCTTTCAAAGATTCTATCAGAGCTGGATTATATTGAGATGAAACATTCCATGCCCTAATGGAGTCTCAGGGTGGAACAACATCCTCATCCTAATGCGTCACATACTGACGCTTTGTTAGGGCCCCTTGGCGTCACTTTCTACCACACTGGGTAGCCCAGCCCATCAAATCGTGACGCTCCATACGGTCGCAGTAAACACGTGGTTAACATTGTGAATTCAAACTAAAACACTTGCTTGGGTTTAGGCAACACAACCACTTAGTTAGGTTTAGGAAAAAAACATCATGGTTTGGTTTAAAGTTAGTCTGTAAAGTGAAACTTAATGCTGTGAACACAAAGAGAAACACATTGTTGGTTTCAAATTGAACACAAACAGCCGTCTCCTGGATGAAAGCCCTGTGTTTGTTGAGGAATAAATGCAATAAAAGTACAACTGCTATGACGTTGCTTCTTTATTTGGATTCTTTTCAAGATGATCTTTCACTTGGTGAAATTTTGCTCTTCGATATGCTATGTATATCTGTCCAGTTGTGTGCAGATGTTAAATTCATGTTAATGTCAGAGGGTAAACTTTAACAGTAGCGTTAACTTCTCTGATCTGTCTCTCAGCGGGGAGATGGGCACAGCCGTAGAGATGCAGCACCTTCAACCTAAAGAGAGAGAAACATAGAAACAGCAAATGAGTGTAATTGTGTGTGAATATGTCACAGGGCTTTTTGTTTTTGTTTTTCTAGCTTCAGAGAAATGTTATCATACACAGCTAGATGTTTGTTGTTGATTATTCTGGCATATCACTCCCATAATTACCCACTAGCAGCTGATCTGTTTTCCAAGAAATTACACAAAACAGTAGTATTTATTTTGATCACTGAAATGGATTTTATACTGTGCTCATCATAACATAAGAGGAAGGACCTGCTTGTTGCATGTTTGGCAATTTTTATATTATATGAAAGTGTCAAAGATATATTGTAAGTATACTGTGAGGCAGATACATCCAGTCATATATCTGTTTAAATCTAAATCAAGCTATTTGAAAATGTAATTGTGCATGTGTGTGCATGTGTTTACCTCTCGCAGCGTCTGCAGAGCTTCACTATATTCTCTGAGGTGATGTGGCAGAAACTGAGTTTGACAGTATGGAGGTGTCCGCTGCAGTAATTTGCCAGCAGAGTAACCCTGTCACACGTGCACACACACACACCATTTCTGTATGTTACTTTAATATTTAAGTCATCACTTTCATAGCTGATATCTGGGGATGTGGCGACAACGCTACACACAGCTTAAAGGTGCTCTATACGATATCCAGAGCATTAATATAGCTACAAACAACTATTTGCTATATAAAGATATAGAGGAGTAATGTCTACCTGAGCAGAGAATGAAGTCCCTCTTCCTCTGTGTGTGTTGTAATCCAAACTATTCTATGATTTTGGCGTGCCTTTTAGTGCATGTTAGCGCCAATGGGTAACACCGTCCCGACCGATGGCGTCATCTCAGAAGCGTAACGCCCACCCTCTGGTTCCCCCTCAGTGTTTACCTTAGAACCAAGCCCCCAGGAAGAGCGCCGGGCTTTGATAAAATACTTTTTCCCAATAGACTTACATTGGAAAAGAGACATGTGGGCTGAGTCCTTAGCAGCGGCCCGGGTTCGATTCCAACCCATGGCCCTTTGTTGTGTGTCATCCCCTCTCTCTCCCCTCTTTCCTGTCATTTTCTAGCTGCACTCATAAAGGCAATAAAAGCCCTAAAAAATAATCTAAAAAAAACAAACATTATGAACACTTGAATAGCCGTTATTAAAATCATAAGATCCTAAAAGTTATAATCCAGAGTTATTTCCCTTCCTCCATTCATGTGAAAGAGCACCAGACCGAGGCTGGACCGAGGGCTGGGAGGCGGGGTTAAAGGAAAACGCCTGCTCTATGGGCCCAATGGATGCAGATCTCTGGAAGATCCGGGTAATTTATCGCTGGCAGTCGAGCCATTTTGGCTTCATGCACCACTGAGCAACTTTCATAAGAATGAATGGGAGCTTTATACATCCATGGGGGAAACACTTGAGGTCCGTGTGGAGGCACTAGATATGCTCTGAATTTCCTATTGAACACTTTTAAGTAGTCAAAAAAACATGGTCACAAATAACAGAAAAATACACAGCTCAGTTTGTTTCTTGACGTGTGTTGTACCCTCTGTTTCCTGTGCCAGTGGAGCTGAGATCCAGCTGCTGAAGTCTTCTACATCCCAGAGCCAGAGACTGAACTCCTGCATCTGTTACTGCCTTACAGCCACTCACATCCAGAGATCTGACACGCAAACACACAGATATACAAACAATATAGCTGCTAACTGTCAAGATGTATGTCAAGATCAGATTAGTCAAGACTACCGACCAAAACTGGACACACAAGTCTAACTAACAGAAAACCTGCAGTACACATACTTCTGTTGGTACAAATCGTTCTGACATTTCTGTTCCTGTTTCTATGGGATAAGGTGAGATGACATTACGTTAAATTTAGGGTACATCTTTAGGGAATTAATGCCAATCAATACCTCACAGGTAAGGTAGCTCAAGTTTGTGTGTGTAATGTACCTGATACAAGGTGTGTATTTGCGGATGCTGTGCAGTGTCAAGTCAGTGACTCCAGGACAGGAACTGAAGGTCAAACTCTGAAGGTCGACACAGTTCTGAAGCAAAGTGTCCACTGTGGCATCACTGACCTGTTTACAGTACAGACAAATGCAGAGAGTACATTTAAATCTCTTTGAGACTTTGTACCATAAAATTCAGAGATATAATTTATTAATCATACAAAACTGGAATTTTGAGTCGCAAAATTTTAAACTCACCGCCTGTAGTCCAGTGAGATTTAGAGAAATGAGACATTTGAGCTGTGATGTCATCACTGTGAGACAGTGTGTGTTTACTTTTGGCACCTGTCCGATGTTAACATGCTGGAGGCCAGGACACATCTGAAACACAGAAACCGGTATAACTGTACAAACTGTACATGCAGTGGAAAACATGTTGTGTTGTTGAATATAAAGACAATATAAATATAATATATTTATATAATATATTTAAAATATAATATAAACATATAATAAATCTAAATACATGATGCAAAAGCACGTACAAGGAGTCCTTTTCACATGCTAAAGCATGTTTGAGATATATGTTAGACATGCTATGTGGTGCTAAATTATAGCACAGCATGTTATTTTTTTGGTCCTGTCTAGAGGGTAACTCTCGTGAGATGGTTAAGGACCTCGAATGGTTAAGGTTAGGCATTGACCTCGTATAGTTAAGGTTAGGCATTGAACTTGAATGGTTACGGTTAGGATAGGTTGTTGGGCAGCGAGTCTCGCGAGAGTTTTTAGCACGTTTTTGCAAGTTTTCGCAATTTGGGGGTTACCTTCTAGACACTTTTTTTTTTTTTTTAGCAGTTTAGAACAAGATAAGTTGTGTTTACCTTTCAAAATAAAGTGTTTACTTTTCAAAATAAAGTACCTCATATACTGTCTGTAGACAGGACGGAGTGAGGAACTGACAGCCAAACACCTCCAGTCTGCACAGACTAATATGAAAACACACTCACACAAACAGAAACAAACAGAAACTTGTGCACATCCTGATTATCCACTAACAAGGCAGGTGAAAATGTAAATGTGATTATCAAGCTCACTTCCGGAAGTGAACAAAGATACATTCTAGCAAGATGACAAATACACAGAAACAAAACCCTCTTCTGCTGCACATTGACAGCAATAAGTAAATATAGACATTCTTATACTGACCTTTCTTTGTGCCTCATGACGAGTTTCATCAGTGGGTCATCAGTGACGTGACAGCCGTTCAGGACAACAGATTTTAGTTGCAACCTACAGGGAAGATAAATGAAGGATTAATACTTTCTTTACACTTTAGTTGTCCGTCCATCCTCCCATTCATTTTCTAACTGTAAATTCTTGTGATAGGGTGTTACTGTATTGTATTACTGTGTACTGAAGTTGACCAGTGAAATGGTTAAATTAAGTGGCTATAACATAAGCAGTATGTGCCTCAGCAAAACCTTTCCAAAGTTCTCAACAAATACAGCATGAGGGTACATCCTGCCATTCAGGGAAGCTTTTTAATGTATGGTGGATTTTAATTCAGCTGATGACATACACTGATTTATAAAATGAGAAAACTTAACCATATTATGTCTGATGATTGAAAACAGTGCATAATTTAAATAATTCAGTGAGTTTTTAGAGGGTTTGTTAGACTAAGGCATACTAGTAGAATCATCTGAGCCCACAAAAGAGCATTTACATTAAACTGAATCTGGAAAAATTGATCTGAAAACCTATATATCAACAAATATGGAGATGCATGGTTTTCACTGGACAACAACAACATGACCTCACTATATATACTGAGTCAACCAGCGCGTCACCTTTCTGTAGGATGAATGTTGTATGACACTTAAAACATACCAAAACACTGCATGTGTGTGTATGTGTGTGTGTTTATAAAAACTGACCCTGGGCAGCAGTCACTCAGAGCTTTCACTCCTGTGTCTGTTGCTCCGCTCCAGCTCACATCCACACTGGTCACATGGTGACACAGCTGACCAATCAGAGGCAGCATCTGGTCACCATGGAGCCCAGGACCAGTACAACTTGTGACCTTGAGTTTCTGTAATTAATAAATGACCAGATAGATATAATGTGGACTTTACAGAAACACAGTACAATTCTACAGTGAAATCAAAACAGAGCAAAACACTGAAAATGAAAATATATTTTACTGAACTGAAACTTTATACTGTAACTTGCTGTCTTTAAAAAGTATTTCAAACCTGTTGCATGAGAGAGAAATTAAAAAATGTGACAGCAGAAAATTGTACGCGTCCAATCAACCCAGTCAAGTCAGCACATTGACACACTGACAGCTGTTGTTGCCTGTTGGGCTTCAGTTTGCCATGTTATGATTTGAGCATATTTATTTATGCTAAATGCAGTACCTGTGAGGGTTTCTGGACAATATTTGTCATTGTTTTGTATTGATATATGATTCCCAATAATAAATATATACATACATTTGCATAAAACAAGCATATTTGCCCACTCCCATGTTGATAAGAGTATTAAATACCTGACAAATCTCCATTTAAGGTACATTTTGAACAGATTAATTTGCGATTAATCGCGATTAATCATGGACAATCGTGCGATTAATCGCGATATAATATTTTAATCGATTGACAGCCCAATCTACAATATGTTGTTATTAGTAATATTGTTATTATCACTCACAGAATAAAAGGATGAAGTTGTGGTGACACCTTATGCACTGTACATTTATGTTTTGTTGACACTGACAGCAGGCAGATGGTTTCAGGATGTGGGGTCAATAAATTCACAGTGTCAATAGAAAAATCTAAAATGCATCTGACTGGCAAATGACAGAAGATTAACTTTAAATATTCTTGCTTTTTGCCTAGTGGAAGAGAGTGGAAGATTTTTTACATAATCCACAAACAGCACAGTGCCTTACTGATTAGGAGTCATGTGATGGAAGATAGCCAAAAGCTACGTCACCCATTACAGTGTTTCTGTAGCTCTGAGCAATCAATAAAGTACCCCACAATAAAGAAATCTCTTGACTTGACGAGATGAGCTTGACTGCTTTACCTCCAGAAAGTTTCTACACAGAGTGAAAAACATCTCCAGCCCGCAGGATGTGAGAGACAGGCCACTGCAGCTGTACAGACACAGACTGCGAGGACGACGTCTGCCCACACAAAGTAACCACCGCTCCGTCAGGGTGGAGTTTTCAATCCTCACATTTCTCCCTTCAGAAAGAGAGAGATTTAATCTTCAGTATTTGAACCTGGTGACCTACAGTGTGTGTACAGTTATGAGAGCATGTGATGGTGCAGGTCTGGGTTATCTTACTGTATGTTTGTCCAGGGAGTGGTACAGTACGCCACTGCACTGGACGTACTTACATCATGAGAACACACCATGTGCTGTGACACGCTTACTTGGAAATACTTCAGGACATCCCACAGATGTCATTAACTCCCATGTTTAACCTGAACTTTTAAAAGTCAAACAGCAAAAGGCTACTTACTTAACACCAGTTAATAGCCAAATAAAGTTTTTATCCCCCCAAGTGTTTACAGCTCAGCGTGCTGACTCACAGAGTGTGTGATCAGTAGCCAGTGTGTGCAGGCGGCTGCAGACCTGCAGCACTCTGCACAGATCACTGAGAGGCAGCAGAGACAGGATGGACAGCCACACCTCATCAGGAAGACACAACCAGCGGACACATACAGGGACACCTGCTGGCTGACAGACGTAATGACAACATATTATAACTCTCAAGGGGAGACACCCCAAATATGTGCGAATTTGCATACATTTCCAGAACAGAAATCTGAACATTGGATAAAGCCAGGTTCAAAATTCTTGTTTCATTCTGTTGACATATTAGAGTCAAAGGTTTTTACAGAGGGGATTTTGGATAACTCTTTTCATCACTCCATAAATCAGAAAATACTGTCAACAGCCATAAAAAAAATCAATTTTCACCATGTTTTTAGGAATAAAATGTTGTATAAAAACCTTCAGAATATAGATATTAATGAAAGTCTTCTGAAATGTTATGTATAAATATGCAAATGAGGCATTATCCAGTGATACCTTTTGGTGAATTTATATGAAATCTACAGTCACAGATAGACAACGTGTAGTAAAATAAATACCTAAATGTATATTTTGGATGTTTTCTTTCCACTAGTCTGAAAGAAGACATGTTATGGAAACAAAATAGCCCAAAATCTCAAAATTGACCAGTGATAGAAGGTCAAAGCATTCATTATTATTAATTACAAGTTCTTCTGAAATACTGGCGTGCCGTGGGCTTTGTAAGCATTTAACAAATGTAATCATATTGCGAGCAGATTAACAACATCATGAACAAAATGCAGTAATAAAGATTCCTTACCCTGTATTTGTTGGTTTGTTTATATCGGCATGCACCTGTTGAGGCAAACAAAGAGTTATATACTGATATTCTATGAGACTATACAAGTATTTTTGGTTAAAATGGAAAGTAATAAAACATCATTGGATGTAACTAAACTTTTACTTTCGCAAGTCTTTACAAAAGACATAAACACATAATGAGTTTAGTTTAATAGCCCCTCCTCCATCCATCTGTTATATTTGTCACTTGTGACAGTCATTACATAATTAACCGCTACAATCCGAAACATAACCTTACCCTAACCTTAACCTTTTCTAACGTTGACTGAAAACTGAAAGTCTTAACCTTAAAATAAACCTTGTGATGACTTGATTTGTGTCTCCATACAGGAGATGAGTCTACATAATGAGATTGTGGGAACAAGTTTTAGTTTAGAACATGTACACACACAGGACTCTTTTATCTCTTCTGAAAATCCCCTTTATCTTATGACTTGCTGCTATCCGATAAAGTGTGAAATGAATTCATCCAAAGGAACAGAAGCAATTCTGTGTTATGTGGCACCACAAGTATAACCCCATTAAAACTTCATATGACTTTCTGGTGACTTTCCTTTTTGGGATTTATTCGTTTTTTGTAACATCTCATGTGTTTGTATAGGTGATATTCTCAGTATGTAACTTTGGTGTTGAACTTACCCGGAGCTGATGATGTTGGTTCAGGGTCATCATGAAGAGGTGTGTGTGTCTCTGTAGGTGGCACACATTCGTGTGTATGTCTACAGGCTGAAGAAGGTTTCCCTTTGTCTTCTGATGTGAGTCTTTTTGTGTGTTTGTTCACTCCTGATGACTGAGGCCTGCAGGACACACATGGGGAGGTTCAGCTTGACACAACAGTAAAGTACAATACACTTAGAAATCATTTCACCGGGCACTATTTGTAGAACTAATGTTGTTGATATTTTTAGAGTAGATAATAATTGTGTCTATCAGGAAGTGCATTCACTCCTGTAAAAGTTTTAATTTGTTATGTCGCTTTTTTTTTATCAAATTGTTGATCCATGTTTGTGTTATGTTTGCATATATGGATGACGAGTTCTTTAATAAGCTGAATTTAGGTGAATATTACTGGTTTATTTTGTAGTGCAAACGAAGGTAAAGTAACAAATTCAAATTGATGTTTATGCAAATATTTGGCTCCTTATCTGTTACCTTTGTAATATTTCTTTATTGGTCGGAGAAGACAGGGAGACACTTGACTTTTCACAGAGTCTCAATAAGGCTCCTTGACCCCCAGCTTTCGTCTTTTGACCTTTGACCCCACTCTCCCCACAACTCTTTACATCTGGATTACGTCCGATTCTCTCTGGAAACAAACCTGAATAGAGACAAGGACAGAGGCAAATCACACAAAGACACACAGAGAGACAAACACTTACAGTATATCCATGCAATCACACACATATATAAATCATTATCATCATCGTAATTCATTGTGATCATTCCTTTATGCGAAGAGGGGCAAATGAAAAGAGGAAACTGAAATTAAATAGCAGAGAACAAAATAGTAAGCTAACCTAAAACTTGCTTTAGACCAGTTCTAAGTTTTAAGACAACTTAAAATGAAGACATGCCTCTTGTCACATGCTGCATAAGTCAATGATTTGTGACCACCAAAGAGCGATTAAATCATTTTAAAGGTAAAATAAACAATGGCACAACAAGATAAGAGAAAAAAAAATAAAACAAAAAAAATTAAAGTTTTGTTTTCTTTCCTGTCCTGTAAATCAGGTTTATTTTGTGGCGGGACCTGACCCCCAGGTTGGGAACCAGAGCTCTAGTTGTTGACAGTAATGGTTGGCCCTGGTACAACACGTAAAGGTCTAATTAATAACATTTTTATGTAGACGAATATTTTTTAACAAATAATACATCCACAGAACTTTTAGAAAGGTGCCGAATAAAAGTATGGCTTTTCCAAAAAAAAACAAACAATTATGATTGTGAATTAATAATTTTCTAAATTTTGGAGGGTCCAAAATGAATGTTTGTTTATCTCTGTGGAAGATATCTGACGTTTGGTTCCCACTTCTAAGAAGGCTTGTGATCCAATAGTAAAACAACGCTGGTATCTCTGTGTCGTCAGCGATCAAGTTGCTAGTTAGTGTGAAAAAAAAGTCTGAGATTGACGGTAAGTGCCTGGCAACCACATGTTGTGAAGTGAATGCAAAGGAACGGGGGAGGGAGAGTGCGACATCTAGTGGCTGAATGTTATCAATGTCATCAATGTTATCAGTAGCACCTTTAACTTTATAGTAATGAATATCTGCCTTCACATATGATATACCTGGGTTAGTGGTGAGTGCAGCACCAGTTGCGGTTCCCAGGTGCTCCATAGGTTTGTTAATAACATTATCAGTTGAGGTTATGTCTCCTGGAGTTCTTTTTAATTCAGGACATTTGTTGCTATCAAGGTCCAAATGTGTGTTTCTCTCTGTACGAATGGCTGCAGGTGTTTCCTTCACAGTCAAATTGTCCCGATGTTTGGTTTGTCCATGTTCAGTAAGTGTTGCCCTACTTCTATTGTATTGAGATTTGTCCTGCTTCTTATTGATGACACCTGAACTCCTCTTCTTTGTCATTTCTGCAGCTGTAACCCTTTTGCTTCCTGCTTTATTTAGATGTTTTGTAATCGCAGGATTTTGTGGTGCAGTTTCTTCAGATGTTTTTCTATCTTCTGCAGGTGACTCTGTGAAGCGTCCCGGCTCGATATGTTGGCCTTGTTTTACTCTGAGGCGGTGCAGTTGATCCACACAAAGCTGGTACCGCTCATATATGGTCAGAGTTGGTGGTATTTTCGAATGGCAGCTTAAACTGAGGTTTGAAGTCTTTTCCATCTCACCGTGGTTCATGTTATTATTTGCATATACTGCAAAGGCCGAGCTAGATTCTTCATTCATCTTCCCCTTCCTTTTGCCCATCCTAGCATCCTGTGTTTCCTCCTTCGCAGCTTCCTTCTTTGTTCCCACCGTCCCCTCAAACTTTACTTTGCTCAGCTCCATCTGATGTCCTGATATGTCTCTCTCTGACGGAGCTCCAGCTGTTTTATAACTCAGTGTGCTCTCCACCTCGCTCCAGCATGATGTGGATTCTTTGATCGAGCATGTTGCACCATCTGTTTGATTCGTGTTTCTGCCTGATAAATTGGCGTGTTGTCTTTGACTAGATATGAACAGACCGCTTGTTCTGCAGTTGTTTTCTTGGCTAGGGGTTTGTTTATTGGTGCGATCCTGTAGCTCCATACTTTTCATATTTTCAGGAGTTTCTCTGTACTCCTCTCTCCCCGGGGTAAAGGAGAAGGGGATGCAGGGATCATCTGTAAAAGGTCCAAATGCTTCATTACCACCTGCAGCACAGGAGATGGGATAAAGGTATTTAGCTGCAGATGAATGCTTGTATGAAGATGATTTTTTCTGCATTTCCCTCCACTCTTCATCGGCCAGTATCAAGCTGTCAGCTCTGCAGAGTTCATGGTGAACATCTGAGCCACTACTGAGGAATCTGTGAGCCCAGTCCAACACATGCCTCAGCTTCTGCTGCTCAGTGAAGAGAGAGTCACTGAGAAGATGAAGGTTGATGATCTGCCTACAATTCCCAGAGTCCTCCAGGAGTTCAGACACAGGACGCGTCTCCATAGTTGGATTTGCTGCTTGAAAATTCACCTGTGGCTCATGTTTATTCGATTTCTCCATTGTCATACACTCATGGGTTATTTTCTTTCTCCTCACAGCGTCACGTAGCTTTCATGGTTTCTCTTGTTGCTTTGAGATCACTTGTTGACTTGTCGAATGTATAGTTTCTTTCCAGGAAATTGATGATCAGACTAATGTTTTACACTCTCCTGTTAAAACAGAAGAAGCAAAACAGCCATTTACATTTGATGCACTACACCGAAATAATCATCATTATATACACCTATTATTGTCTTTATGATTGAGAGATGATTTTGTCTATTGAAGCCATAAAACAACAGATACACTACAGCATGATCCAGCTTAGAAGAATCAAAAGTCACTCTTACCACAAAGATTTTCTCTCTTCTGTTTATTTCAGCACAGTCCTTCTTGTAGAGTAGGTATAGTAGAGTAGATTACTTGAGATCTTTGGATGAAGAAGTTTTGGACATGACATTTTCTCATCCAGTAGAGAATACCTGTAATATACTACAGTCTAGTCTTGATGGTAAAGCTTTGAACACACCTTGTATCCCAGAAATCACACAAACATCACCATAGAGACGCCATCACAAAGTGCCGTCTCACTTTCACACCACATGAGGGAGACAAAGCTTTGAGAAATTGTCTTGAATCTCAGTTTCGTACTACACCATAGCTGAACTAGATTTCACTGGTCCTTCATAGGATTCAAATGTACTGAAATGAAATTCAAATGTCCTATCATATTAATAAAAAAAAGTATTTTTAATGCTTGCCTTCATTTCCCCACTGCAGCACGCCCATGTAACGTTACAATATGCCCGCCCGTGAGTATTTTTTCCAGTCTTTCCCCCCGAGTCGCAACGCTCTGACAGCACAACAACGTGATTGGTCAGTTGCAATGACGTCCTAGAGCAACATTAATGATGATGCTGTAGGAATAACACCAACACGGCGATATCAGATCATGCCATACTTCAACGTGAACTGACAGGATGATTACTGAGAAATAGAATAATTATGGATTGAGATGTTTTTGGATGCCTCAGAGATTAAACCCAAATCTTTAACTTGTTAACCACAATAAACATGGAAAATAATCCACACATTAGGCGCCTTATTTCAATATATATTAGGGAGCTTTATTGTGGCAGTATTAACATATAAAACAATCCATATTTTCTTTTATAACATACAAACATTCAAAATTTTCACTTCACAAAGTTCATAAGGCTTGGTTGTCCCAGAAGACAGGGGGTCATTACTTAGGGTTTTTTTTTTCTTTATTTTTCTGATTCTTCTTAAATTAAATCTCCCAGAGTTTCTTATTAAAAGAGACTGAATGACAAACAAAACAATCTGACTAACCAATAAAACAACAAATCAGTTTGACTAACAATCAAAAACAACAAAGTGACCGTGCAAGAGAATCTGCTACTGTACATGCCCACACAACACTGAAATAATATACTAAAATACAGCTTATTTTTCTCTTATACCATGTGATGTCCAATAGTTTTGCATATAGTAGACCTGAGTTCAAATATTTAAAATCTTAAATAAATTAATTAAAAGCAGTATTTGTGTATTAGGTTTAAACAGCTTTGGATTCCAGGTGTTGGTTGTCTGTAAAGCATTATTTGTTGTATTTTTACTGATAATTAAAAGGCAGGTAATTCAATTTAAGGTTTGTAAATACTTGACTCATGTCAGGAACTTAGTAATACCGCAGATATGACATCAACTGGTGTGTGATGATGTTTTTAATCACAGTTTTATGTAAGTACAGGCAACAAAAGTTGTACTCTCGGTCCATCTATATGCTGTGAAACACAGAAACTTAAGTTCAGGAGCTCAAAACAAGAGCTAAATCTCAAAAGGGTGAAATCCCCCTTTAAACTCATGAAGGCTAAACTGATAAATGAGCTACAAACTAATAAAATGCTACAGTGTCATATGGGGCCAAAGGTCTGTTTTTATCACAGAACCGAAAGACCTTTTGTTGTTTGCAATGAGTCGAGGTTTTACTTTCCATCCACTTGGTTCAGTATTTTTTTTTAAACATCTTAAAAACTGAACATATAAACAATCAATTAATGTTTCTGAATTCAATCAATTCAGTTAATAGCATGCTCCGTTAGCAATGAGGTTAGGGTGTTAGCATTTAGCATCTAGCTTTATTGATTTACACACACAGCAAAAGCACAATGAAGCTAACTAGTCAGATATTTTAGAGCTGCTATTTAAGAGATGGTAAATTTATCTTTTCCAAGTTCTCCTTTTTGTGCTGAGGACATTTTTTTAGATCAACTGAAAGGAAGCTAACAGAATTAGCAACTATTCAGTCTTGTCAAGTCAATGGTTAAAATGAAGCCCAAAGCACACTGCATGACATGTTTTGGTTTTTAAATGTGGTCAAAAAGCTGCTCAGATGCCTAATTTTGATTGAGAGAAAATGTCTCAATCTGTTTCCTCTTCCTCCTCTTGGTAAAAACACAGAAAACATGCATTCATCTAAGATGGTCAAGACAGCCAAGCCTAAATCTAGATCGCTTTATACGGACGAGACACGCAGAGGGAAGAAAGAAAGGAAATCTTTACCCAGACTGGGGTTTTTTTTTTTGTTTGCCACAACTATAAACACAGTATTTACAGATGAGGGCATGCCATTTGCATTGAGAGGTCAGAGTGAGAGCTACCCCGGGTTAGTAAGAGGAGGATGAAGCACAGAAATAAAGGACCAAAGCCGGGGACAAACTGTACAGCTGTGTACATGAAGCCTATACAGAGAAACTTCTATTAGTGAATCGCTCGAGCATTTTGGTGCGTGTGCATACTGGAGGAGCAACAGTTAAACATGAAGACAGGACGATAGTTCATGATCGAGTCTGTGGTGTTAAATGCAAACGTCGTCATCATAGTGGTTTGGCCCTTCGCTTGGTTTCAGCATTGAAACTCAGTGCATGTGCTGTAGTAGGAAAATAAATGCTTTGTGCAGAATAAGCTGTTGTTACTGCATATTTTCTATTATGCATAAAGCTCGTTGATGCATAACGTTTACAGAGTTCCACGACGACACAGCTGATAATATGAGACAGCAACATTTGATCGGTTATAATGAGAGGGCTTCGATGGTGATGTGCACTGCAGCCGAAGAGTATGGAGAGTGATTTCTGAAAATAAACTTTAGTTCAGTTCTTTATAAGAGCCGAAATACTGTGTTAGAGCTTTGATAGAGAGATTGGCTGATCTTGGCTCCATGTTGCTACTCCCACTTTGATAGCAGACTGTCCCCTCTGCCATAAAGCAGTAAGGAGGTTCAGCTATGATGGCCAAACTGGCTCTCAACAGTAAAGACTTGTCGGGTAATATTCTTGGATGCATATTGAGTGAAATGAGGCTACAACAACACAGACGGCCTGCAGCCGTATTTATATCTAGCTACAGACTTGGTATAAATACATAAAGTGTTTGGATATTCATAAATAGCAAGACATTTACTGTATGAATGTTATGGATAAACTATATGCTGTGATTAGATGCGTTTTTTTTCCCTTTTTTGTATTTGTTAGACATATATTTGTTATTTTGAACATAAACTGCTAATGCCCTTTCCTGAGAAGTTGATCCAAATCGAACTACATTTTGAATAGAACTTCTTTAAAAAAACAAAAAAACAAACATCTGTTTTCATTTGATCTGAAGTCGTTTCTAGTCTATGTAGCTCTCTGTTCTCGTCTGCATGCAGAGCCACGATACTGTAACTGACAGGCACTGTCTGTATGATGAACAATCACACGGTGACGGCTGTAAGTTCCCAAAAGTGACTGATGGAATTACTCATCAGAGCTGCAGGAGTCTGATTTACTCTTTAGCCCAATGATGAGTCACATCATGAGGTTAACTCTCTGTACATAAAGACCAACACATCTATAGTTAATTTCTATATATCTGTACCAAATAGAGATTTCTAAATAAAATAATCTTGGTTTAGGTACAGTGTGTAGGATTTGGCGACATCTAGTGGTGTGGTTGAGATTTGCAACCAGAGTACCCCTCAAGTCACTCCTCCCTTTCCAAGACTGTGGTAGCGTGAGCCACTGAGTGCAAAAACATGGTAACGCTGTTACCTCACTCAGAGGCCATCCTTTCCATAATAACACTACTTTAGGAGCAACGGAAGTCAGACGGCGGCTGGCGGTACCACAGTTTTGCACTCTGCGGCTCACGTTACCGCAGTTTTACAGGTGTGGCGGAGAACTACGGTCACCTTCAGGTTACGTAAAAACATGAAAGGCTTTCGCTAGAGCTAGTATTTTGGTTCTGGGCTACTATAGAAACATGGCGGACTCTGTGAAGAGAACCTGCTCCCTATAGAGATATGAAGGGCTCATTCTAAGCTAACAACAACACAATGGTTCTTAGTTTTAGGTGATTATACACTAATAAAAACATAGTTATGAGTATTATATTCCATTTCTGCAAATAGATTCCCCTAAATCCTACACATTGGACCTTTAACCTTGATATTGTTCATCTTGTTGCTCCAGACTTTTTGGGAACCCCAGCCATAACAGCAGTGAATGTCCATGAACACAGCTTTATATATCTGGACAAACCAAAATCACATTCCTCCTGATAACTTATTGGTCACTGACATTAAAATGAGAAAAAAATACCATCATGTACTCTGTTTATAAACAGTTGCAGTCATTTAAATGATGAACCCATCACTGATCTTTATAGAAATGGCTACAAATCATTTCTAATTTGATTTAGTGACTAAAATGCTGAAGTTAAATACCTGCAACTGTTCTCCTACTGTACCATGTTCGTTCAGTCTGATCAACATCTTCTTCACCAGAAAACGACCAGAGAAAGACCTGTATGAGAGATTTAGACCATTAAACGCGTCACTTGTCCCATAATGTGTCACGTAGCAGCAGTGTAGTTGGGAGTATACACACAGTCCTATCACTTCAAATCCCTCTGAAACACACACAGAGCTCTCCCAAAAGTAGCACACCATCGACTAACAACTGACCCAAATCACGGTTTTATCCACAACAGGGTAACTTTTCAACACAAGCCTATAAGTAACCTTTTCTTCCTTTCTTTATACGTTTTATGTTCAAACTCTCTTAAAACACACTGAAAGATGCACTAGTAGCCTTAATTAGTGAGCTAACATTTAGTCCAGAAGACATTTAGAAGTTCAACAACAACACAAGTCAGTTTTATCATCACAAACAGACTAAAGTTTCTCTTCTCTGCTGCCCTCCTGTTTCCAAAATGACATCACATAATCTGAAACAGTTGTAATCTGTGGTCTGTGTAAAAGATTTGTGCTATAGCCTCTGTAGGAAAAACCCAGGGTGCTACCGAGTCAACAAATGCTGACGGCAGTCTTAAAAAATATCTTAAATTTCTCAACACCCATCACCCCGATAAACTTACATAAATTTGCTCTTTTTTTTTGTAATCTTTTGTAAACTCTTAATTTCAAAATAAGCTCAAAGTAGATCCTCTGACTGAAAAATTCCTGAAAGATCTGGATCACATAAAAATGTACAAAACGTTAAAAACAACTTATTTAAGATTGGTATTAATTATCAATATTTCTCTTTTGTTTTTAAATATATATAATGTACCTCTGACTGTGGCTATTGTTGCGTTCAGTGACAAATCCATCATTTCTCTTTCTGTCCCCACCCACTCCGTCATGACTGACAGGCTCTGTGACCAATCAGGTGCTCCACTCTGAGGGCGAGAACCAATCGGAGTGATTTGCGATATTTACCAAAGAGTCATTGCATCAGCTAGTCAGCATCAGGAGTGGACAGACCTTTAAAACTTCTATTAAAACAAAACCAACCACTTATTTCGGAATCTTTTTGACTTTCTCTCTGTCCATGACTTCCCTTTTTTATGTTTTCATGAATCTCTCCCTTCCACAGGTTTTTCCTCAAACACTTACAGTATTTCTTGTCCTCTTTCTTTTCAGTTCATCACTGCCAAACGTGTCTTAACAAGTGATTGGATCCTATGATTAAAATCTTTCTCTCTTATCGCTCTTTTCTTCAAGACACTAATTTATGCTGCCAAAGAGATGAAAAAATCTACTTGTTCAGTGTAATTCAATCAGAAATCATGTTGTACAAAGAGGTCTGACAGTAAATCCAAGTCAGGCCTCTTTCTAACAAAACATCCTACTGAACCCTCATAAAAGATCCATTGCACCTGCTCATATAATAAACAAGTGAAATAATTTCATCCCATTGGCAGACTGGTTCTTTAGTCTCACCAGTTGTTGAATATAAGATTAAATGACATGTTAAGACAGACATTTGGGCCTTTTTGTTTCCCCCTGCAGTGACTCCTCACTCTCTCCTTCTCCTCCTCAGTCTGACCAGAGGTTCTCCATGGCCATGCTGATCCTACACAGGATCCAGCGCCGGAGCGGGCAGTAATACTCGTAGTGAAACTGCTCAAACTCCGGCGTCTGGCGGATCTCGTGGAGGAACGACACGTCGATGTCTGACTCCAGCAGTAGCAGCAGTGTGGGCACAGTAACAAGCAGGACGCCCATTACCACGGCAACAAAGCGGGCCACACTCAGCACACATGCGTTGACTCTCTCATTGGACGAGAGCAGGCGCAGGCTGCTGGTCAGGACGCCACCCATTCGACTTCTTGCAGCCAGTCGGGTGCGTTCGTAGGCCCGGTCTCGCTCCCTCTCAGCCTCCAGCTGCGCCTGGATGTCGGGGTCGGCATGGAGCTCCCTCAGCATCCGGGCGGGGCTCTGGACCGGAGAGGAGAAGAGCAAGTCTACGCCGCCCTGACTGTCGTCCACCGGGGTGGGTAGCATGCTGGCACAGGGGCTGGAGAGGAGAGGGGAGATATTTAAAGAAACACATATTATTAAATGATAATCAGGAATGAACCAGGGCCTAAAACAACAAAAAGAAGAAGAAGGGACATTTCTCAAAGGACGATGTCAGAGCTGCTTTCCTGATAACAAAGGCAGGTTTCAACTCATAAGACATTCACACAGATGCTACAGACATGTCTGCCAAAAAAATGGCAAGGCAAGTTCCCAGAAAATACAAAGTATGTGCTGCAAAAGAGCAGGACATGCAGGTGCACTGTACCATAGGAAAACAATGGATTTGCATATGTTTTGCTTAGATAGCAGCACAGCAGCAGTGTTATACACCCTTGTAAGAGTCAATTTACCTCTTACACTGTTATCTACCACTGTTAACTATTAATTTTCTATACTTGGGATAAATGTGAAGAGTTGTAAGCCATTTCTGTGGTATGTCAACTTTCACGTTCAACCTATGTTGTCTATTCATAGCACCAGATATCTAGTGATTATAGCATTATGTATAGTGCTGGACGGGGCATAAACTTGAGATATAACATCTACAGTAGTGTCACATTTACTGTTTTTCTAAATATCTTTATCTATTAAATAGGTGGATTTTTCTTCATCTGCCATCAAATGAGCCAAGAAAGTTATTACCAGCTGCAACAGTGTGTGGCATTTCACCTTGTGAGTCTGTGTGTGAGTCATCATGGCAAAACGTGGTACTGCAGACACCGACTGTAGCGGGAACTAGCACAGAAGTTCTTTTGAGTGCTTTACCAGGTGTTTATATTTCTGTCTGTCTGTGGACAGATTTTGTCAATGTGTAGCGTCACAACCGTGCAAGATACAGTCACAAAACTATACATGTGTGTAGTTGAGATCAAAATGAAGGCCAAGTTTGAAGATGGGTGCGGTCCAAGCAAGGGCACCGAAAGTAGGGGGGTAGGAAGTGGGAAAGGGGCCATTGACCCCCCCCCTCCCCCCTATTTTACAACCCTGGCCTGATTTGGCATCACGGCTGGTGTGATCCTATCGCAAGATGGTCTCTCTAGTTTTAGAGATGTTTTAAAAGTAGCTATGTAAACTTAGACTGGCCACTTTGGGGCAGCAGAAACAAGCTGTAAACACAACACTGACATGTTGTACAGTATTATCACCCTTTAAGTTGATTTGGTGAACTTGTTAGCAAACACTGACTTATTTACACATCCAGCAGATACGGAGGATATTAACATTTATTTAGGGTCGTGTTTCAGACTCTTTTTAGCTCTGTTTTTGGTCTCCACCAACTCCTGAGGGAAATATCTGGTTCTTAAGCTGCTAAATACCCACCAGCTGGTTGCTAACGTTTGTCTTTGTCTGTCCTCTGCTTGGTGCTGAGCAGGTATAGTGTACAGTGGGTTTTTAACTTTGAGCTTTTTCACTGAAAACAGCTGCCTACTGCGGCCAAAAACGATGCTATGAGAGCAGTTAAAGTGAAGCAAAAGAGTAAAGTTGCGAGCAGGAAAATAAAAAAAACAAAGAGCTGAAAGAGATGAAACACAGTTATTATAAAATATTGATTATATCTGCGTTATAAAACTCTGTAGACCTGTAGACAAGCTCAGAAATGGTGAGTGGGCCGCTGGCCTCGTCGTCCTCCTCCACTTCATCTTCAGCTTTGGGCGTCTGAGGTCGGAGATTTGAGGTTTCCATGGAAACACGGGGAGGCTGCAGGTCGCTGCTTAAAGCAGAGTTTCCTCCTTCATTACTTTGTTGCTCTGCGTCTGCAGGTGAAGCTGAAGGTTTGAGAGGAGACAAGGGGACAGAGTCCTTCACAGCAACAACACCTGGTGAGGGAAAAAGAAACATGTTTTACATCACATCACATACTTTGGAAATAAACCAATCAAAAAGATTTTTCTATGAGGAGGCAAAATGCAGTGAAACAGCATCATCTCATGAGTCAGACTGAAGAGCTTATTACTGGTAATATTTTTTTCTATTTGGTCTTTTCTCATGCAAATTGGATATACTGTGTTATGTCATATGTATAGCTAGTAAAGCTGAAGGTTTCTTATTCAACTAAGAAGGAGAAATGATACGTTTTTATCATTTTATCGTTATGTGCCATTAGTAATACTTTCTAGAGAGTCCCAATTCCATCTTCCATGCTATATACTAATATACAGTATAATATACACACAAAATACCACACTGTCCTATTTTTTAATTTATTTTTAAGGGGAGTCACCCCTGACAAAAACATTGTTTTTTTTATACACTGATCAATTTGGGGACTTTGGGCTATTTTGCTTCCATAATATGTCTTCTTTCAGACTAGTGGAAAGAAAACATCCAAAATACACATTTAGGTGTTTATTTTACTGTACTTTGTGTATTTGTGTCTGATTTCTCAAAAATTCACCAAAAGTTAGATAATGCTTCATTTGCATATTTAAACATAATATTTCAGTAAACTTAATATAATAAGTATAAGTAATATACAAAATAATTGTCTTAATGTAAGTAACCAACTGGAAACGTTTCATGGTGATATCTATTAGTTAAACCTGTAGTGTCTTGCAAAATGTATGAAATTTTACAATTCCTTTAAAGGCCATTTTCTCAAAATGTTTTTTTTTTTCAGACTCTGAGCCAGAAATCTCCACTTCAGCAGCACTTACATACATCTATCTTTCCAGTTTCATTCCTATCTATATTCTGGAGGTTTTTACAGAGGACTTTGTTCATATATGATTCATAGTCTGATTTAAATAACATTTTATTCCTAAAAACATGGTGAAAATGGATTTTTTTTGACAGTTTGCTGTGATAAAAAGAAATATCCCAAATTCCCTCTGTAGAAACCTTTGACTCTAATATGTCAACAGAATGAAACAAGAATTTTGAATATGGCTTTATCCAATTTACAGATTACTATTTTGGAATCTTATGCACATTAGCACATATTTAATAAGATAATGCCTCATTTGCATATTTAAACATACAATTTCAGAAATCTTTCTGTAAGTAATCAACTGGGGAAGTTTCATGATGATATCTATTAGTTACATTTTTTTACCCTATTCATTCTCCTTAAGGGTGCTACACAGCTTGAGCTACAGGATGTCAACATAACTGTGACTTTGTGATATAACTGCTATTTTCAAATTATAAAACTTCACAAATATCAAGTAAAAATTCTCAAGCGATAATTATTATATTTATATTTATCTGAGCTGTTGACAGAGCTGTCACACCTTTATCCACAATTACTTTTTCGAGTGTGAGTAGTTTCTGGGACAACAGGGTCCACGTTCACAGTGTGAATGTGTCACATAAACACAGTTACTGTATTTAGTATGTAACTGGGACAAAGGGCCACTCTCAGCTGTAGATATGTATGCTGCAGTTGAACACTTTATCCACATGATGGCGTTCCGATATTGCTTAAGGATAGAGCACCCACAGATATCGCCCATAATACTGACATGTAAACTGACACTCAACCTCGCTTCAACCCTGGAAATGTGAGAGGACAATTATACTACTAGTTGACACCAAAATGGTTATTTATATAAGTGTTCACATCTGCTTGGCTCCGAGCGAGTCGCAGCTTTAAGTCATCCCATTTGGCCTGCGGATGCTGGCAGGGGACAATGAGTGTGAGTAATACAGTTCAGGCTGTGATGGACTTCATGATACAGTTTGAACTGTCATTGTGTTCACGCAGGCTGATTTCAATTTATAGCTCTATTAAAATAAAAATGATGCTGCAGTATAACAGTCATTCCTGCTGATGTGACGTAGTGTGTGTGTAGATAGATGCACACACACAGTGATAGAAATTGTCAAGAGAGAAAGGTTGAAATATCGAAGAAATCACAGCTTACTGGTGAGACAGGTGTTTTTTTTTTAACTTCAAGGCCAAACTGACTAATCTGTTACCATGCCAACTGATTCCAATATGAGTTGAGAAATTAAAGAAGGATGGAGAAGGAGGGAGTGGAAAACCTGAGGAGCGAATGGTGACAGCTACCATGGAAACAGAGTCAGCAAAAAGGCAACGAGTGGATGAATTCAGAGAGAGAGAGAGAGAGAGAGAGAGAGAGAGAGAGAGAGAAGGGCATTAAACCTGAAAACAGGGGGGCAGGACCAGAAGCTGGAAGTAGTAACTCAACATCTGAACATTTCTGGTTGCTGCTTTAGTAAAATATTGCACCAAACTCGGCCAGTAATAGTCTGAATTTATCATAATCCATCTTCTCACAGTGCACAGTTGCATACAGGGCGAGACAGACTTGTAATAGAATACGGATTTATTTTACAGAAAAAATCCGAAATAAAGGAGATTTTCACACTTTGGTTTCAGGTTCTCCTCACAATGATGGACCTGTGTTTGATGTGTTAAAGTAGCTGTATTTCAGTGAAGAAAAAGAGGAGACAATTATACTCCAAGTTTATAAAAAAGGCACATACAATGCATGATGTTGATGATACTGTATAAAGTGTTGTGCAACTGATTGCTTACACACTAAAAGTGAATGTTTAGACAAAAGCGTCAAAACTTTAACTTTTGTAAACATGCCTTAAACAAAGGCACCAACAGCAAAAACTAGGGCTGTCAAAATTAACGTGATAATAAAGCGCAAAACGCAGGTTCATTTTAACGCCACTAATTTCTTATACACATTAACGCAATGATTTTTAGGTTGTAGCGGGCTCAGTTTTACAGCTCGGGGGAAGATACTGAGATCATATGAAACTAGAAAACATAAAGAATCCATTGATACCAACCATGTCATACTAGTTTGTCGTGAAGGAGGTTAAATAACGCTCTAAATGTACACAAAATTTTGGCGAGGACAAGCATGGCCATTTTCAAAGGGGTCCTTTGACCTCTGACCTCAAAATCTGTGAATGAAAATGGGTTCTATGGGTACCCACGATACTCCCCTTTACAGACATGCCCACTTTATGATAACCACATGCAGTTTGGGGCAAGTCATAGTCAAGTCAGCACACTGACACACTGACAGCTGTTGTTGCTTGTTGGGCTTGAGTTTGTTATGATTTGAGCATATTTTTATGCTAAATGCAGTACCTGTGAGGGTTTCTGGACAATATTTGTCATTGTTTTCTGTTGTTAATTGATTTCCAATAATAAATATATACATACATTTGCATAAAACAAGCATATTTGCCAACTCCCATGTTGATAAGAGTATTAAATTCTTGACAAATCTCCGTTTAAGGTACATTTTGAACAGATAAAAAAATGTGTGATTAATTTGTGATTAATTGCGAAAAAACTATGGACAATCATGCGATTAATCACGATTCAATATTTGAATCGATTGACAGCCCTAGTAAAAACACATTTTCTGCTTTGCACTTTGTTTGCAATCCTGCAACACACTTCTTGTAAAACAGCAGTGTTTTGTATAAAGTACAGCACACTGCTGTTGCTGCTTTGAAAGAGTAATTCAAGGTGCATGTGTGTATCATTTTGATGCAAAAATGCCATTTTGAAAAAGGATTGTGAGGTTTTGATTGCATAGTTTCATTTTGACATAGAAGTGAGATGTTTATCTCCAAATGTTGTGTGTTATTTTGGTTTGTGTGTAGAGTTTTGAAAAAATATGAGTCAAATTCTGCATCACGTGTGTAAGCAATCGCAAAAAAAAAACTGTTAGAGAATGCATGTGTGTTCTTGACTGACTTTAATTTGTAAGCGAAACTAATTTTTTGCCTTTTGCCAAATTAAGAGAATAAACTCAATCAAAAAGCTAAAACTCCTAAACAATGAGTAGCTGCACAAAAGAGGCCACAGGCGGAATGTGGTGGGAAAATAATCCATCCATCCATTAGCTATGCCCACTCATCCTTGAGGGTTGGGAGGAGGGCTGGGGCCGATCCCAGCTGACATGGGGTGAGAGGCAGGTTGCCAGTCAATCAAACATTCACACCTACGGGCAATTTAGAGTTGTTATCCTGACAAGCAGGTCTTTGGACTGTGACTGTGGGAGGAAACCGGGAGAACATGCACACTCCACACAGAAAGGCCCTTCGGGGGCGAGTCCAAAGACGTGCAGGTTAGGTTAATTGGCTACTCTAAATTGCTTACAGTGTAAATGTGAATGGTTGTCTGTCTCTATGTGTCAACCCTGTGATTGACTGGCAACCTGTCCAGGGTGTACCCCACCTCTCAGGTCCCCTGCGACCCTCAGGAATAAGTCGATTTAGCTAATGGATTGAATCGAAAATAGACAGAGAACCAAAGGGAAACTGGACAGCATTTCAGCCTTGGAACAGCCTTTCTCGTACAGTATGTTGTGTGGCTCGCTTCATATGTCTAGATAATTAAATATTTATGTTTTTACTCTAGATGTGTGCAGACTAAAGATCGAGGGGTTCTTGGCTAGCTCAGACATGTCTATAATAACAGCAGGACAGAGAGAGTCCTTTAGACTGTAGGCGTATTTAGACAGCAGGGATTACTACTACTATTGCACTTACTGGAAAGATATCATTGCACATATACGGTTATTGCACATTTTCCTATTTAAAACAATTCCAGCTTTAGTCCTGTGGTGTGGTGTGTAATGATGTTGGTGGGGGGATTTTTGTGGACTTCAGTTCAGTTTTTTTTTTCTGTGCTCATATAGTAAACCTCATTTAACTTTGTTAAAATCGCAAAAGTTTCAGTTTCTTATAGCAACTGCTGTATGGATGGAGATTTGTCTAAGAATATGTTGCTTCATTTTTTCAGGGATTGCATTGAGTTACAGAAGCTAGTGGAACGGAGGATAGCCCAGATGTGACATCATGACTTCCCTTCTTCCCTTCTCACATTCATCTCATCAGAGAGTTTTGGTAGAGGACAGGTCAGATGATTATTCAGAACCTCTACTCTTATCTCGCTATACTATATTCCGTTAAAAGATCATTCACATTTTGGCTGGGTTTAATTGCATATCTTTAGCTGACTAAAATGACACAGTGCAGTATATGAAAATGGCAACATTATTATTTACTGTAAACTATGAGCATCCAAGTTCATTTCACATCATAACTAAATGAACCTGACCTCACAAGTAGAAGCTGTATTATTTTTCCAGGTCAGAAGTAAGAAATCCTCTCAACACATACAACACACTCTGCTGTTTTCCAATTTATACTACTGTCTGCTTTCTGTTCGAGCCTCTCCTTAGATGAGGTGATTCACACTACAAGGTGCTACATTCCTGTGTGGCCCCCGTACACACACAAAAACACACACACACACACTCATGCACACAGAGTAGGGTTTTCCCAAGTGTTGACAGGCTATTCATTTTCATGCAACCCCCTCATTGACACCCAAACAAGCCAACCCAAAGTATATTTATCTGTGCAACTGTGCAAGAATAAAGCCGTCACTGTATGTGTTTACTCATCTCTTCTCTTTGTCAATTTGATATCTCTTTATGTATGTTAGGGATTACTACTGTGTTAACTAAACACCTGTTACTACTACGATGGAATAACATCTGTGTACAGTTTCAAGTGAAACAGGATCAGCTGTAAAGCATCACTGCTAAACCTGATGACGGTTCTGTTTTGGGTCAAGGACACTTCAGTAGGGTGGAGATACGTCAACAAAATAAGGCCAGTAAGTGAAGGGGAACCCTGATTACCCTAACTTAATCTTAATGTCTACATATTCCTAAAAAAACAGAATACAGAATACTGGGAGTATAGTTACTGACCTTCTGTACATCAAATTATCACTAATATTACATAAAAACAACAAGGAGATATGTTAAATCAGTATTCATTCTTTTATCAAAACGTTTCGAAATCCTTTTTTAATAAGGCTTTATTCTTAAAGGAACAGTGTGTAACATTTCAGGGGATCTATCAGCAGAAATGGAATATAATATTCATAACTATGTTTTCATTAGTGTAGAATCACCTGAAACTAAGAATCATTGTGTTTTCGTTAGCTTAGAATGAGCCCTTTATATCTACATAGGGAGCAGAGTCCACCATGTTGCTCCGCCATGTTTCTACAGTAGCACAGAACTGCAGAATTGCCAGCCGCTATCTGACTTCCGTTGCTCCTAAAGTAGTGTCATTCTGGTAAGGATGGCCTCTGAGCGAGGCGAGCGGCGTTACCACGGTTTTGCACTCGGCGGCTCACGTTAGTCTTGGAAAGGGAGGAATGAGCGGAGGGGTATTCAGTTGGTTGCAATCTGCAACCACACCACTAGATGCGGCCAAATCCTACACACTGTCCCTTTAAATGTGTCTTTGTGAAATGACTCAAAATGTTTACGTTGGTTTAAAGTCAAGAAACTTTTCCACCTCATAAATGGTCTTATAAAACTTAAACAGAAATAAAAGCATGGAAATAACCAACTTTTAAGCCGATTAATTAGTGTTGTAGAAGCTCTCCTCTGTGGTGCTGCATTCAAATCTTCAACTCACAAATCTACCAAATCCTACTTGTTGTTTTACTACAAATATTTGCCGCCTCTCTCTATATATAAATTTCACACACCCAGACAGATAACACAGAATACTAAAGTATTGTCTTATACTAGCTATTAATGGTTTCTTAATGCATAGTTACTTCAGCACACTATGTTTGTGCATGCTGCCTACTACTCAGTATCACTCACTCACACTCACTCACTCACTCACTCACACGCACATTAAAGGGGTCTCAGGATGTTTGACGGATTACACTCACAGTTTGCACCACGCGGTTGCCACAACAAACCTGGCAACCCAACTACTTGGCTGAACTAGCTCATACATTTACTGCACGTTTCATTTCTTCGATACTGATTTAAATATAGAAATACATTACACTTTACGAACCTGCAAGACAAAAGATGCACTATAATAAACTTGTATGTATATCTTGATGTATTTCTGACACATATTTCTGCCTTTGCCACCCAATCTTACTCTGTTCCAGCAGATTTCTCTGAATTCCAGCACTGATTCCAGCGATGCGTCCCCCATTTCCCACCAGCCGTACATAAACATCCCGGGCCGTGTGATTGGCTATACGTAGATGCAGGCTCCGCCGTGTTGTTATCTTAACCTGGCACCTCAAGGCCTCAGCCACTACTATCGACGACTCCCGCTCATCTGTAGACTCCCCTGGGTGGAACACTTCAAGAGGTCCGGCCCGTCCCTCCTCCATTCCCTCACCCTCCAGCCCCGTTGGAGTCACATCCAGCCCGAGTCCCCCTGCCCGGCCCTGGCTCCCACAGCTCAGGGTGTCGCTTATGTTGGGTCGGTCACTAACTCCCAGCTGCAGGCCGCTCTGCATGAGGCCGCCTCCAACATCACTGCTGTTTCTGTGCTCGAGAACCTCCATCGTTCAGATCTGATGACAAACCTCAAAGCCAGCTGTCTGTGGTGGGACCCCCACGCCCCGACTGACCGGGCTGCCAGCTGAGCTCTGAGGCCGGGATGGGTATGAACACACACATGCCTTTACATACACACTGAGAGAGATGGTGAGAGACATACACCAGACACATTCTCTCTCTCTGATACACAGACGTGGTGGGCCCTCGTGTGAATGTCAGCGATGTTAACAAAGAGTGGAGGGGCATTAGAGGAGGATCAGGCCCAAAGCTGCGGTTTCTATATATAACCAGGTGGACCTGGCTCCAGAGGGGCAGCTAATCTAACTCTGATTACAAAGGGGCAGGCCTGACCCAGGATGGGATGGGGATCACTTTCCTTTCCTCTCTGCAAGTCTTTCTTTATCTCTGCCTTTTCCTCCTATCAGACACATTTAATTCTGTTTCACTCACTAAATCTGCTACAACACTGACAGACAGAGACAAACTTCAATCACTTAAATACATCTCTCAGAGCTAATATTTAAAACTAAATATTAATTTAGCTGTACAGTAGTTTGCTTGAGGAAAAAAGAAGACTCGTTGCATCACTCCCAGGGTCCCATTTGTTGTGTTTAGTGATGGCAGGAGTGAGGATGAAGCCTCAAATGGGAGACACGAATATGAAGTCTAATCCCCATGAAACACCCATGAGTGATAGCTGTAGCCAAAATATGACCAGTGTGTGTGCGCGCTTATGGATTTTGGTAGATAAGAAGGGGACAGGCTGTACAAACAGAACAAGGTCAGCACTGACCTTGGGTCAGCTTCCTGTTTCCCCTCTAATGGCTGAGATTAGTGCTCTGAATATAGACGGTGATCCTAGACCATCTCGAGGACACTTTATCCCAAAGTCCTTGCAGCCAGCAGCCTTCTTACAACAGTCAGCGTTTGGCTGTTAAAAGGTGCCGATGTTCTCGAAATGAACTAGTTTGGATGAACTGCTGAAATGGGGAATGATTTACTAGAAGGCATTCATGGAGTTTCACTTGGTTATACATGCAAAAAGTGACAGAAGCATTTGTGTAATGAGAGCTAAACAGAGAAGTTCATCTGGCCAATTTCTGTAACTTTCTAAAACCACAATCCAACAAGCACGCCCACTTCATGCAGCGATAGGCCCGATGTGCCAAGATGACAAAGTAGGAAGGATTTTAGATTCTCTCTCCTTTTTAATTAATTTAGTCTTCACACTAGTTCCGTCACTTTTGGTGTATACAACAAAGTTATCCCCATTTATACGATTCATTGTATCTCCCCACTTTTTATGACACCTGCATCTGTGGCCATTTGTAACGGCTTTTGCCTTTTGATGTAGCTGGATGACACTAGTTCATCTTAAGCATATAGCGGCCTTAATTTCACTCAGTGGGAAACTCTGGGGTCTGAAAATTTAAGCCAATGCAGAAGTGCCTTAAACTTGCATTCTTTCTAACAGCCAGCAGGGGGCGACTCCTCTGGTTGCAAAAAGAAGTCTGATTGTATAGAGGTCTATGAGAAAATGAGCCTACTTCTCACTTGATTTATTACCTCAGTAAACATTGTAAACATGAGTTTATGGTCTTAATCGCTAGTTTTAAGTCTTCTTCAACACAGCATGATGTTCATTTAGTAAATTATGGTCCCATTTAGAGTCAAATTGACCATAAAGCAGGGTATGCTTTAGGGCGTGGCTACCTTGTGATAACAGGTCGCTACAACGGCATTGTCCGGTCTGGGAGTTGTCCGTGTTTTCGTCTTACAACTTTAACCCTTTCACAGTGTGTTTTCAGTTCATTAAAGTTAATATTAACATTTTGGTCGCCTAAAAGTGCCTTATTCAGCATTCGGTTGTCTTCTAAATTTGTCAGTTCACTTTCAGTCCACTTACAAGTGTTAGCAACTTATTATGTTCCCATACAAATAAATTGCATTCTCAATTACGTTTTCAGGGAAACATATTTTCTCCCAGATTACGGTACAACAAAAGTACTTGGTAGGTTTAGTAAACATCATGGTTTGGCTTCATATAAGTATGTTTGTTATGATATTTAACTTCTGGACGTAAATTAAAATAAGTCAACGCTGACTTTTGGTTTCACACGGGACACTAACAGCATCCACCACCCCGACCTACTCCCTACGTGGACTACCGTGAACTATTCTAAATGTATTTGGGACGTCAAAAACAAGATTGTGTCTAGAAGGTAACATGCACTTGAGAAACTCTCGTGAGATGGTTAAGGTTAGGCATTGACCTTGAATAGTTAAGGTTAAGATAGGTCGCCGGGCAGTGAGTCTCGTGAGTGTTTTTTGCAAGTTTTTGTACATTTTCGCAATTTGCTGGCTACTTTCTAGACATGACCCAAAAACAAAAGTAATTCGGGAGAAAATATGTTTCCCTCGAAACTTAATTGACAATGTAGTTTCATTGTATGGGAATGTAATTTTTAGGAGACCCGGCTGGTATTAGACAGTGACCATAGACCAAAGCATGGTCATCTAACTTGTCATCTTCCAAATCTGGGTAATTCTGGGTTGACCCATACAGTAGTGAATCCATCAGAATCTGATCTGGAACTGCAGATGAAGCCACAAACAGAAAATGAGAAATGTAAGATCCAAAACATTTCCATCAATAGCTATTATTCATCTGAAATGTTGCAGGGTTCAACAATTTTTAAAATAATAAATAACTAAAATGACTGGAGCTGGAACAGGAACTGCAGAAGGAAACATTTTCAAATTGAATCTGGTGTCATTACTCAGCCTTTTTCCTGTCAGTGGTGCATGAGGCCCTTGATTTGATGACTACCTCCTGCCCCTCCCAAACTAACCAACGGAGACAGGATGCTTACTGCTGCAGCTCTTTGACCCTGAGCCAAGAAGAATTGATTTTCCTCTAAATGGGATGAGGTAACATGAGAGAAAGACAGAGAGAGGAGGAGAGGTGGGGAAAGTGAGGCGATGGCCGTAAATTCTGTCAGAAGAGGCGCGAGAAAGAGAGAGAGAGAGAGAGAAGTTCATCAACAGTTTGAAGAGAGTGATGGCACAACAGCATGATTGTACTGTACATGTGTGAAGGCCTAAAGGCCACGGGTCGGGTCGATGTGGGAGAATGAAGGAAGAGAGGAGGGAGGGAGTGAGTGAGGTGTAAAAGATGGAGGAAAGGAGTTAGGTAACAGGAGAGGAGACAAAAGGTCGAGTCCTGTGGATGGATGAAGATACAACACAGCAGCAATAATCCAGTAGCATGGACAGGCTGTTTGCAACACACACACGTTATAGTTTCAGCTGGATTTATGCACTAAAATCTCTCTAAACTGTGTCTCGCTGCCAAAATCCAGATGATAGAAACTGGATTGAGTTGATACAAATGTTTATACGCTCCTCTACAGTACCGAGCACTCACTGCATTAAGCTTTACGAGCAAGAGGGAGGGTTTGAGGCACTTTTTTGCTTGAGTTTTGTCTCTCGGGCTACAGGCTGCTCTAACCCGGTGATTGGTGGTGGCTCAGCCTGAGAGGAGAGTCTTCAGACACCAACTCAATACTCTGCATTTTTTGGGTAAACATTCATATTCTCCTATAAAGATAATTGAACATCAGTCAAAGTACTCGGTGACTTTTTTCGCTCCCTCCCTGCATGCTGCTTACGGTCACAACACATTTCCGTTCAACAATATTTCCCCACACTCTGCCCTGAAAAAGGACATGATGTCATGGCTCTAATGTGGGTAATCCATAAATATTGATCAGAGCGATCACAAACAGTAAGAAATCAATAATTGACACAAAAACGGTCCGCCAGAGTTAGAGATCAGACCTGCGTACATAGCAACGGTCTGTTATAAAGAAATAACAGATCATAGAACGCCGTAATTGACCAATCAGAATTAGGTATTCAACACAGCAGTGTAATAATGTATTTTAGAAAACTTCTTTGTTATATTTGTTGAAATTCTCATTACAACCCGAATGCAATCAATAAATCAAATGCGCTGACAAAACAAAAATATCAGGTAGCTGTGGCTGTCGCAGGACTGAAATAAACTCGTCCAATCATTTCATTCGGCCCGAATGAAATGACTGAACAGGTTACCTACCTACGTGCCTGCCTGTGTGCTCATTACCCGTGCAGTCATTGCGCGTCACTGGCGTCTTCCACAAGCTGCTAGCTTGACAGCTTTGAGAATAGCCATGTTCACCTTTCACGCTCATTATGATATGTCTATGATTATGTTTATAATGATAATTTTGGGGGAGTGTCTTTGGAGAGAGGCCTGAAGGGACGGACTGTCAGTGTTGCCGACTTGGCGACTTTCTCGCTAGATTTAGTGACTTTTGGAGCTAGTGTTGGCAACACTGGGCTGGGTTTTTCAGTTGGATACTTTCAAAATCTAGCTCACTCTTGCTGGTTTCTCCAATGTTTCCGACCTCAGCTTTAAGTACATTTAGCTGATAACACTTGCATATTTTTACTTAAGTAAGGTTTTGAATGCAGGACTTTTACTTGCAGTGGAGTATTTTCACAGTGTGTTATTGCTACTTTTACTCCAGTAAAGGATCTGAATACTTGTAATGTCTTACATTCTTCAGGCTTCTAACTAAACAAAATGTGTTTTTATGCAGGGTTAGTGCATTAATACTACAATAATGTATATAATATTTCTAATTCTTTTGTTGGATTAACATTATTATTGAAAGCATGATTATCAATATAATCACAAAGTGTTATTTGTTAAACTAATATATTGTTAACACCTGACTTCCCCCTTACTTCTAAAAGCAAAACTACCAGAAACACACACAAATTTACATAACCTTTCTTGCCTTTTCTTCCACCTCTCTTTTTATAACCAGTATCTTCTGTAATATGACCATCCATTTGTCTTACATTCACCCTCACATCCTCCTGTTAAGCTTTGACACACACACTCCTCCCTCCTCATACATCCTTATATCCAACTTGAGCCTTGAGCACATCCTTCCTAACCTTTGTCCATTTTCTCCCCTCTCACATTCTCTGTATCTCTTTTAACTCCCGGCTCTTGTGTTGTCTTGTGTAATCTGACCATGTGCTCTCCCCTACCTGTTTTCTTCTCCCTAACACCATGATTTATGTTGTAATCAGGTAATAGGTCACAGTGGAGAGTGTCAGGAATAATAACGGAGAGAAAAGGTGACAGAGAAGAACGATAACATGCAAAAAAATGTCACGAGGGAAACATTAAAGCCCACAGTGATGTCAGTATTTTTTATAGACTACATAAATCTACTCGGGGAAGGTGGTGCCTTGGAGGAAAAACCCTTAAATACCAGCAACTCTGTGCTGCGTGATTGGGTTTTCTCCTGGGCAGTGTTGCTGTGGTCGGCCACATCCCCTCATCAGATACTCCTCCACCCTCTCATGGGGGGAGAATTGATCCAAGTTCAGCTGTAAGCCAGGTGTCAACAAGTCAGCTGATGGAAAGCTTAACTGAAATATCCTTCATACACCTCACCACTATGGCTATGTACTCCTACATAATTTCTAGACAATCTGCAAAACATTTTCTAGAAAGAACTATGCAATATATACAACGGGGTAAATAGACGCTGTTTGATTGCTACACTTCATTTGTTAGCTTAACTTTAAGCTTAAGTCTTTTAGTCAGCTGCAAACAACATGAAAATGTGAAATGTGTCTACAGATGAGCATACAATCCAACAATAAATGTACAATAAATGAATATTTACTTGAATTTAAATTAAGCTTTTCTTTTACAAAAAAACAACCTGTTTGCACTATAATTTGAACCAAATTGCATAGTTCATTCCTGGAAACATTTTAGGAATTTAATAGGAAATTATTAGGAAATAATGAACTTGTAAAATAAGCCGTTGACATTCTGAAAAAAGCTGTGAAATAATAATAATAATAACAACAATAATGATAATAATAATAGTAGTAGTACTAGTAGTAATAAAAATAATGGCTTGAATTGAGCTTTTATGATGCCTTTTAAGGGACACAAGGACACTATATGAAGGCAGAACTAATAACACACAAACAGAATATAATGCTAAAAATAGGTCATAACAGAATGGAGAAGGGTCATTATGCATACACACTCACACACCCTGTGTATACAGGGCTCACTGCAGATAATATAGCTGAGCATGGATGTGCTAAACGCTCACTATTATGATGCAACCCCTAATATTCACATACACCCATATACAGGATAATTAACATAAAAAAGCTTGCATGTGCACACAGAAGCATACAATGACTTAAACAGAGACAGACACTTTGGAGCCAAACAAATAACTTCTAATTGAGTTTTCCAACACAAGCTGGCTCTGTTTCCGTGTACCTTCTTCTGTATAACACACACAAGGTCAGACACACAGACACACACGGGCATGATGGTAAACTCAGGGAGGATCATGGGAAGGGTATTTTTAGCGTGCTGCAATTGGCGTCTCCAGGGAGACAAGACTGATGGGGGGAAGGGAGCATCAGCTGCTCAATTAACGCTTTCTGTCTGAGGGTTGTGCATGTGCATGTGCTACTTCGTACACAAGGGAGACCCCATGTGACTTTCCAGAGGTCTGCGGCAGAGGTCTGTGTGCGTATGTGTAGAGTCAGTAACATCCTACCATTGTCTGTGGCCGTCTCTTCGTATTCGTTGGTGGAGGGCAGTGCAGGTACCAGCGGTTCCATGTTCATGATGAGGTTTTTATGGCTCAGAGAGCTGAAACTTCGACTCTGACCAAACTGGGCTCTGAAAATACAAACAACAACTACGCTGACTGCTTTGTGCGTTACGTTGAGATGTGTATTGTCTTGCATAATCAGAGCATGTCTGCTCTATTTTTACAATCCTTCCTTGCACATTTTCAACTCCATAATTGGATGATAATTAGAACTTTACTTGTAATATCCCTCAGTAGTAGGGTATTACTGCAAACAGGCAATAAATGTGTGAGAGAGTGCAGGTGATTTGTTACTTGTTCTTACCTGCGCACGTCTGGTGGCTCTCTCTGAATCTTTGAGCTGGCTTCTATCACCTCCTTGGCTACTCGTCCACTAACGGGGAGAAACACACATTCATTGCAAGTAAGACAAAAAAGAGGTGAAACTGCTGTAAAAAATATTGTAATTTATATTTTTCCATGTTACATTATCAAAACTCCATCACAAATAGCTTTAGCAACTAGTAAAAAACAAAAAAGGGTTAAAACAGCAGCAAAAGATTTTATAAAGCATAGACTAAGGCAAAGGTCACATAAAGTGGCTAACAAGTAACATTGACAGGTCATTACTGTGTACAGAAGCAAAAATCTATAAAAAAGTCAATCACTTCTTGTTTTAAATTGTGGCACATGCAGATCTACTTGAACTCCTCAGGCTCTTATTGCGTTAAAGACTCAAATTGAAATGGGAAGTCAATGAAAAGCTGCTAAAATCAGTATGATGCTTGTCTTTGTGTCTATGTCAAGTTGGAGACGAGCGAGTCTGACTAATAGGACTACGTCAGAGGAGAAACATATAATTTTGCATCTGTGTTTTGCAGTTGTTGCTCATAATCAGCGCTGTTTCCGTGCAGCTTCCTGCCAGCGCGGTCAGCAGCTCCATTAGTCTGATTGTTGGGCGACTGGAGTTTTTGGACTCTGACCACTCTGCTTCAAGCCAGCAGGCTCCACCATCCCACCCATTAGTCTATTGTTGCTGAGATTGATGGTTAGGCTGTAAATTAGAGGGTGAGATGAAACATCTGGGGTGGTAGAAAGCCACTTGACAGCACAAGTGGAGAGTCACATCAACACTGTGGGCTGGAAAATGCTGCTCCAATCAGATAAAGATCTGCTCTGCTTATAAAAACTGCCTCCGTTTGTGGACCACAAATCTCTTTCCTCTTTGCATTTGCACAAATGACCAATTCCCATAATTCAGAACAAACTCCACCATATGCTATTACTCATCATTGAGCCCTTGAGCCAAACTGCTTTAGCGAGCTGATGAAATGGAGCAGACTGAAGTGTAAAGCCTGGTAAAGAGCTTTGTCTGAGAGGAGAATCAGAGCTAACATGGCTTCAATAACAGACTTATATAGAGCCTTTCCTGTGATATTAGGGTCAGTAAATTTCAGAAGCCAAGCTGGATGTACAAAGAGGAGAAGCACCATTTGGACCTACAGTAGGTTGTTGGACTCAAAGTAAATCTGCACGTGTGTACATTTTTCAAGTTAGTGCATGGTCACTGTAGTTGGGTTTAGTCACTCCCAATAAATGGCTGAAATCAAATGTTTTTATCTACAGTAAAAGGTGAAGTATAATTGCAAAGTACAGTGATGGAGTAGTTGAGTGTTGACCTGCTGATGAACTGCAGGTGAATTTCCATTTCTTAAATCTCTCAAGTGGTTAAAGGGATAGTTCAGGTGTTTTGAAGTGGGGTTGTATGAGGTACTTATCCATAGTCAGTGTATTACCTACAGTAGATGACGGTCGGCGAGCCCCCATTTTGGAGAAACAGACAGGAGTTACCAACACGGAAGCAAAACAATGTTCTGCTGTGGCAACACGTTCTCATCCCAACTCGTCACATACCACCTCTATGTCACGCCCCTTGGCGTCAATTTACGATTACGCAACACAAGTACAATAGTTAGGTTTAGGAAAGAACTACATGGTTGGGCTTAAAACTACTACGTTTGTAGAGTGAAAATGACACTGAACGCTGTGAACATGAGGCACGAACGAACAGCTGATTGTAATGTGATACACGGGACACGAACAGCGGTCTCTTGGTTGAAGGCCTTGTGTTTGTTGGACCCATCCACCATCCCTGTGTGTCTCTTTCGCTCTTAAAGCTATGTCACCACACTCCCGGCACATTTTCTCTGAGTGTTAATATTGACACGGATGGGTTTACATTGTAGTTAATGGAACACTCAGTGCGTCTCATACCGGCGCTAAGGAGTGCCTTGTGCTGCGGTATCGAATGCCGATGGCCGTGACAAAGCCTCGGTATTTGACGCCCTGGGAATGAGGACGGGCTGGCTGTGGACGGGCCAGTAGCAAAACGTATTTTAGCAACCTAAACTCCGTTTAAGTGTACGCTATATTTACTCTGAAAGTGAAACGTATCTATACTGTTGTTGCCAACGGAGTCCGGCTGCTTTGAAGAGAGCAAGTTTCACTCTAAGTTCAGTTCCCCGTCGGAAAGGTCTGTGTGACGGCAATATAAAGCAATGAAAATATTTTAAATATAGCGTACACCTAAACTGATATTGATTTTTTTTAGGTGAGCCTTTCTTTTAGGTGGCTAAAATACGTTTTTCTGGCGTCCCCGTCCACAGCACTGTATTGCTTTGCTCCTTTGCTGGTATTCCTGTCTGTTTCTCCAAACGGGGGGCACGCCGACCGTCATCTACTGTTGGTAATACATCGACTATGCATAAGTACCTCATACAACCCCACTTCAAAACACCTGCACTACCCCTTTAAATCTGACTCTGTACCTCCCTAAATTCATGCATAACTTTCTCTCCTGTGGTTCCCCGTTTTTCTTTGTTTCTATTTTCCAACTCTCTTCGCACATACAGATCTAGCTCACTTTCCTTTAACACATATTACGTATCGTTTGCAGTCAAAATTCTGTCTGTCATTGTATTGTTTGTAAAAAAAAAAGAAAAGAAAAAAGTATGCCTTCTGTTATGAAACCTAACTTGAATACTGACTCACCTGTATCTGAACCTGCTGCCTTTAAAGAAGATGTTGCTGCTGGAAACTGTCTTTATCTGACTCGACTTCGCACACCTGTCAGAGAAAGAAGGAGGAAGACACAAAAAGAGATGCAAACTTCATCATTACAAAGCATCTGAGTCACAAACACCGAACAACTCATTGTTGTAAAAACATTTTCATGGGTTTTTGTTTGTGACCGTATAACATTAACCCTGAGCACAGACTAGCCTTTTAGGAAGTAGAAGAGGAGAAGAAGAGTGTTTCAAGGTGTACCATTTTAAAAAGTCGCAGGTCAAACCGTCATGTTTGGTTCGGGATCATTTATCATGCAGCAGGGATGGTGGACATGCACCTCTGCTCTGCTTATGTGAGAGAGAGGTTGTGCGTTCACAACGCTCCGCTTGGCTGCCATTTACAAACTCAATTCACTTTGATTTGATTAAGCCGCTCTGATGCTTGTCCGACATCGGAGATGACATCCCCTCCCTCTCTGTCCGCCTCTCAGAGACACATGAGCTGCTGTCACTAAGAAGTGAATACCCAGGGTTATACAGGCAACGGCTGCTATGAGAATGCTTTAATAACTTTATGTTTTCCTTTTTAAAAAATGTTATGTAATTTAAACAAGATGACACAAGATCTGTGGGACAACTGGCTCATTGTAGCGGCAAATAAAATAGTACGCCACAGATATAGTCAAGGAAAATCGAATATTTCAAAACTAAAACATGTTAAATTAATTGTCAGACAGACAATGATTTTGAGAGCCCTGAAAATGAGACAAAACAATCTCACCATAAGGTCCATTCAAGGTCCACGCTGTTCTAGAGCTTTTGTTTGTATCACACAATCTTCCTCAGCAGATGGACTCGGCCTGCTGTCAATGGACATCTCAGATGTTCAAATTTCACACTTTAGGGACTTGTCGTCTTTGTTGGTACAGTAGGGCTGCAGCTCAAGATTATTTTCATTATCAATTAATCTGATGGTTATTTTTTTTTTTTTTAAAGCTATCGTTTCTAAAACCCAAAGATATTCAGTAATTTACTGTGATGGAAGACAAACAAAAGCAGCATATTCTCATGTTTAACAAGCTGGAACCAGGTAATGTTTAGCATTTTTGCTTGAAAATTGACTTAAATGATTAATCAAAATTATTGGCGATTAATTTACTGTTGATGAACTGTTCAATTAATCAACTCATTGTGTGGACTTAAAGATTGAGACCTTGGAAACTGCTAAAATGTAAAATCTTACCAAGTATATTTGTCTAATTACTAGTCAAAATATCTCATTTAATAAAAGACATATAACAAGTAACATTTCAGTCAGATATAGGGACTTGCTTTTAGACAGTGCATCTTAAATATCTTGTTAAGTGGAAAAATACTTCTTTTGAGCATTACAGGCTAATTATGACACTTCCTAGCACTAGTGAAATATAGCTCAAAATGAGTTTTCCTAGATAATTTCAATATTTATTTCTATCTTGAAAGGCCTAAATATTACATCTTAGTTCAAGACATCTTACCAAGAGAATTTTCACTTGTTCCATTGGCAGTTTTTTTTTTTACTTATTACAAGCAAAAACACCTTGTATTCATTGTTTTTCTACTTATTTTTAGAGTGGCCTTTTTTCCAGTTGACAAAACAATATATATCAGGGATTGTCGTCTCTCAAGGTTGTCAGAGGACAATTATGGATAGTTTAAGTCTTTTGAAATTGTTGGGATGTTTGGTGCAACTACATAGTGTGATAACAAGTCTGACAACTTCCTGTGTTGTTGTATGACTATCAAGTGCATTAAATTGATGTGCTGATATTTCCACTGAACCCTGAGGCAACAAGCTCATTTATTTTATTTCCTCGCAACCTTGTCACAACCATGACCGCAGACGAGGTTTAGTCTCCGTTCGTTCTCTCACTTTCGCCTTCACCCAAAGCCTGTTTCCATTCCTGACACGCCGGCAGCGTCAATAGTCTCTGTGAATTCAGAGCGACGGCCTCAGAGCCATCAGCTGCTCCCTGGTGAAGGACAGCAGCATATTGTAGTAGAGCCACAGAGAGGCAGACACATCAAAGAGTGATAATGTGCTAAAAATCATTAACAAGTGGCATGAAGGAAAGCGGATTTTAGCCACTTGTGAGTGCGAAAAGGACAAAGGAAAATGACAGAGGTATAAAACTAATGAACCCTCTGAGACCCACAATAGACCCGTTTTTGTCTATTTTAGGGGGGGCAGGGGGTCTTTAGGGGGAGATAGCAGGTCAACAGTAGATGTTGCATAGAAGTGGTACATCATTTGAAAGCTGGGAACCTGAAAATTAATTTGAGATGCAGCTCAGCACTGAGTGTCAAGTTCTTCTAGTCATTAATAAGATAAATAAAAATTAATTAATTAATTAATTAATCAATTATTTAAAATGAATTATAAAAGTGTATATGGGCTTAGAACATGATGATATAAGTATATGATGGCCATTGCCATGCTCTATTATGTCTCATAAGTTGTTGCAGCAATCTTTGGGTTGATACTATTTGTTACACGGATTTGGTGATAAATTTAACCATTTTTTACCACAAGAGAATTGATAAAAATTGATCAAAACTTCCTCCAAAATACCACATTAAGACAACAAGACCTTGAAGAACACCATAGAAAAGGTAATGCTGTGATTTGGCATCAAAAACTTTTGACATTTGGAGATTTCTGCAAGAATTAAATTTTTTGGCGATTAGATGGCGAACACTTCTGTTCTGGAAACTCCTCAGAAACCCCCTTATTGTCAATCTACCTAGGGAAGCCATCCATCACCTGAATGCCCTGGGTCAGTTTGTGCTTGTAAAATTGGTCTCACTACAATGAAATGGCTACTTTGGGGACTAACATCTTCACACATTAATACAATCGGGCCCATTGGATCCACAAGAGTCTCAGCTTTACAGTGATACCCAATTTATGTAATCCCAAGACTATTTAGGGACCCCAGTATGTAGAAATATTCAAATACACCATTTTAGAATAGGCGAAAATAACACATTTATGCTGCATGCAAGAAACTGCATGTTTTTTTGCCTCCGACGGCATGTGATCATCATAAAGTGGAAAATTGAATCCAACTTTGGAGCGTTATTTAGCCTCCTTCCCGACAAGCTAGCATATTTATAATATCATCTTTGCTTTTTTCCCTCATAAATGTCAACTATTAATCTTTTGGTGGAAGGGACATTTAGGGATGGAATAATGCTTTACAGTCTCAAGTGTCTCTGAGTTCAAGAGTAGCTCAATACATTTCCTGGATATGTGTGTGTGTGTGTGTGTGTGTGTGTGTGTGTGTGTGTGTGTGTGTGTGTGTGTGTGTGTGTGTGTGTGTGTGTGTGTGTGTGTGTGTGTGTGTGTGTGTGGACGCACTTGTAAAAGGCTTGGTTCTCCACCCCACACTTCCATAGGTGCTTACACGCAGCAGGGGTCGAGGTGTGAAATGTCAACACCAGTTTCTTCTGCACAGAAAAGGACAAAGACAGAGAGAGAGAGTGAGAGCGAGGGTGAGAAATGAGATTTCCAAAAGATGCGTGAATAAGGACAACAGAAGTGCTGAACACGTTGAGAGGGAGCTGTGCAAAATGCTGACCCGCGGACCTGAAGCCGTAGGCTTTGATGATGTAAGACAGATATAGTGATTTGACCACAGTGTTCAGCAGTAAAAGGGCTTGTAGCTTGCAGAACACGGGTCTTTATGGACTAGGAGGAGGGATATTTTCCTGTAAATGTCTAGTTTTCAGCCCTGTGTGTCTGGTGATATGAGATACCAGATCAATGCTGCTCAACAACAGCGAGAGAGGAAACACTGGGATCAATAACATGAGAGTGCACTGATCCAGTTTGTTCCCTTTCCGAAAAAAGCCCCTTAGTCAGCCACATTGCTCAACCCCCTTAGTGTCACACATCAGTTATATTAGGTAGTTGTGACTTACACACATGTGCTGCAGTGGCCATGTGTGTGTGTGTGTGTGTGTGTGTGTGTGTGTGTGTGTGTGTGTGTGTTTGTGTGTGTGTGTGGTCATAGGTGTGTGAAAGTACCAGAACTGCATGTTTAAATTTCATTCATTGTCTTTGATCCCACTTTGGCTGACATGGAAAAGTGCTTTTACAGCATGACAGAGTCCCCCGTGCAAAGAAAAACACCTATAAAAAAAACGCCATAAAGTATCTTAATCTGTAAGGAAAGCTACTGTACTTTCTGAAGCCAGCTTGCTACCTCAGCACACAGCACTTTACATCTATTTATCTAACCTTGATTCATTGAGTACCTAGTGCTCCTTTAATATAGCTTCTATTGGTGTATTGTGTGTTTATGTAAACGTGTTTTATTGAGTCCTATCTGGATGTGATATGTTTTTGCACATGCAAACCAAAGACATATTTCTGCCTTTTGTACGCAAAAAGTAGACAATAAAGTATTTTCTATTTTATTATATTGTATTCATGACATTTTATGATGCTGATTTAACTGCGTCTAAACTACATGTACTATAGTATTACACAGAGTATTTAAGAGTACTAACAGCATTTACAGAAATTTTATTAATTATTTATGTTACTTTTTATTCTATAGTATGTATGAAATCTACGTGCACTTGAAGTTTATCTTTGCTCCCTTCTTGGCCAGATCACCATCGCAAAAGAGATTTTATCTCATTTGGTTTAACTCGTTAAATAAAGGTTAAATAAAATATAATAACTTCTTTTTCCAATACCTCAGTCAATGGGATGCACTAATTTGCAAGATAGTGTTCAACTGCTATCCCCTGGTGTAATGTTAAAACCATTTAAATTAACCATTAACATTGTATTTCTAGGCTGGGACAACAATATGTAACTAAAGAAACAGGAGCTTGGGGAAAATTATACAAGTGTCGCAGTAATAAAGTCATGTAAAGTTGCCATCAGCTCAAAGTGGGACGTTTTAAAGTTAATGTGTTGCAGGCTAAATAACAGAGGTGAGGGCAGAGAGTGAAATCATGCAGTGAGCCGTTACACAGTGGAAGACTCAGACTACACATCAATACACAAATCCTAATAACATACAGTGAAAAATGGAAATATATACAGTATGTGACACCCACACACATATAAAGACAGTCAAAATGAAAATTTTCTTAACACAATGTCTGACATTAAATGCATTACATGGACAGAGTTATAGATCATGCATCTTAATGTCGCATAATCTATAGTTTACTGACAATGGAGCTATGAAGCTTATTCTGATAATGTGGCTATATGGACAAGAACAGGGATGTTAATTGAAATTTAAACCATAGAACAGAATATTTTTTTATTGACAATGACTCAAAATAACCGTTGCACACATGAGCTAAACATAACTAAAAAGTAAAAAATAAATTGAATGAAATGACACAGAAAATGCTTGTATAAAGTGATAAAACAAGATAATGAACACAGTGAACGATGAAAAAGGTTCCTCCAGTCATAAAGTGAGGTGAGGGCAGGACTGTAGGGAGAGGCATCAAATTGTTTTGTGCTACTATTGTTACTTGTGTTTACTCACCAGTGATGACTATGTTTACACACAGAGAGAAGAGACAGAAACACAAAGATAAAACTGCATCTTCAGCCATTCATGAGTTGCCAAACAGACAGACAGACTGACAAAGTTAAGCAGAGATGAAAGAGCTGGTTTAAGCTTCTGTAATGAAGAGAAGAGTTATGATTGATTGGCTGACTGATTGATTGATTGAATGAAAGATTGATTGATTGATTGATTGATTGGCTGATTGGTAAATCAAAGAGCAACCTGGCTATTTTCAAAACACCTCGGACTGATTCAATATGGGTTAAAGGATAACTTTGGTATTTTTCAACCTGGACCCTATTTCTCCATGTTTTTGTGTCTAAGTGACAATTGGGGACAACACTTTTTGAAATTGGTCCAGTATTGAGGAAGAGAGCTGTAACCGGCAGCCGTGAAACGAGCTGTGATGGCAAGTGAGCAGCGTCAATGTAACGTTACGTTCACTAAAAGTGTTTTTTTTCTTGCCACTGACAGGCTCAGATTGTTATTACTGTATAAGTGTCTGACAACATTATGGAAAGGACCCTACAGAGAAATAAAATGTTTTGCTTTACATTTCACTTGATCTGGTCTGTTGCTTATTGTGTCCAAGTCCCGCTCGAGGAGAAGTCTCGCTGTGAAATCTGAATATCCGTATGCTCTGGCTCAAATAAATACAGGCAGTCATTGAATTCAAAGACTTCATCCACATTGTCGAAATCATCTACTGTAAATATTCAGCCATGACATTGAAAATCTTTTAGATAACACTAAGCTACGCTTTCTGTACTGGCCGGTACTCGCGTTTCCACCATGCATGTATTCCACTGCTGCCTTCCGGCAACACGTCACCTTGCAATGTATTCTCATACAACAGTTCGTCTGATATCTTACAAAAAGTTATTCTTAATTTTTCATGCGTTTTCCTGCGAATGTCAAGCATCAATTTCCACTCCAGTCTTTTAAAAATAAACTTCCGTCTTCATAGGAAACATCTTGGTTAGATTTAGGCAACAAAACTACTTAGTTAGGTTTAGGAAAAGATCGTGGTTTGGGTTAAAATAACTCTGGAAGTTGTGTAACTTAAGTACGGAAGTGACGTGACAAATAAGTTACGTAAAAAATAAATCAACGTTGACTGGTTTCACATGTGGTACGAACAGCGGCCTCCTGGGTGAAAGTCTGGTGTTTTTGACCCACCCGTCCATCCCGACCTCCTCCCTATGTGGTGTTCGCTGCTCTTTATACTTCCTTGTTCATAATTACGTGCATTACATACAAATTTACATACAAATAAATGCACTGTAATTCGTATATATGGGATATATACGAATTACAGTGCATTGACTTTTCGTAGGTATAGCTACGAACGGTGTATGAGAACATCCTTTACCTCGAGAGATTTCAGAATGAGACTCTTTCCATAATGTTATCAGACATATAACAATAACAATCAGAGCCTGTCATGGAAAAAACAAGCACTTTTAGTGGACGTAAATGACGGTGCCAGCTTGCCCCAATAGCACTATATTGCAGCCTGTGAGCAGCTGCTGTCTACAGCGCTCTCCCTCAATACTGGACTAATTTCAGAAACTATTGTCCCTATTAGTCAGTTAGACACAAAAACATAAAATAAAATAGGGTCCAGGTTGAAAAATACCGAAGTTACCCTTTAATGTGTGAGTAAAACAGCAACATGAGACACAATCAGCTGTGGTTCTTGCAAAAAATAAAGGTGGTATGCACATTTATGAGGCATAATGCTCAGAATCGACCGCAGCTCTGGACTGGATGACAAACATCGAGTGTACAGATGAAAGATGTGTCCCAAATGCAAGAAACCTGTAGTAGTTCATAATAATAATAATAATGATGATGTAGTAATTTGTTTTCAGTCAGTATTTACCGTCTGTGTCAGTTTCAAAGATGTCATATAATTTATATTTGTCAAAGATGTTGGACGTGTCCTAACATGGATGTAGTGAAGGAGTCTCATATTTGGGCCACAGTGGACACATGATGCGAGTGAGGAGGTTAGTCGTAACACACCCACCATCCTGTTACAGTGAATCCTGCCTGTTAAGGAGATCTGAAACAGCGACACACACATATACAGTGTGTGTGATGGTGGACAGGTTTACATAGACAAACAGTACAGTTTCATAGCACATTTATCTGATGTAACCATTACACAGATGAGGAAAGGGAAAGTAGGAAGGAGGAAAGAGAAGAAAGGATGTACAGTACACTCGGAGGTCAACTAACACAAATCCAAATGAACACAGATGGTAACTGTGCATCTACATTGAAGTCATGGTATTTTTTTTCCAGAAGTACTGAACTGTTAAAGGTTGTGATTTAACAGGACAGCATGATGATGACTACCAGACTACACGATTCATCATCGTGATGGAGGAAACTACACACAGCATATTGTATTCTTCATGTTTGCCCTTTAGAGGAGAGAGCATGCAGGAGGAGAGACTGCACTCACCTCTTTCTGGATCCCGATGACGTAAAAAGTTTTCCCTTCGAACTTCAGCTTGCTGACATCAGCCCTGCAAAAAAAACATCATATTATGACTTAAAAATATCTACATGATCAGCGTTAAAGACAGGCTAAATGATAAAAATAAATTTGATTTAACAGCTGAGAAAAATAACCTAATTCTTAAGGGTACGATTAAAGGTGGTGCAGTATGATTATTTTGTATTTGTTAAAGCTGTGTTAAAGTCCTTAAAGTTATGATATACGATATGCTACAAACAGTGAGCCTGTTTTCATTTGCAACTGTTAACAGTGATGGGAAGTACATTTATTCATGTAATGTACTTCAGTACAATTTTGGGTTGCTTTTACTTTACTTAACTTCCATTTATGCTGCTGTGAGAACAGGCTGGTTATTTATACTTCAGAGAGGTAAATATTCTTCTTTTTCACACACATACTCCACTACATGTATTTATTTATTTTTTTATTTAGATTAAAATGTCCATCAAAGCATATAATCATTTTATAAAATATGATGCATTGTTATAGATTAAACTACACAACAGTAAAGTAGTTAGAAATAGTGCCGCCTTGACCAGCTGCAACATTAAATGCCCACAAACAGAAATGCATTATTAATAATCTAACAACATAACATTTATAACAGTAGAACACTCTATGAGAGGTCACTCTACATCATTAGTACTTTTACTTTTGATTTGTGAAGTATATTTAGCTGTTAATTCATATGCACTGAGGTAAAACTGTGAATGCAGAGATATTGCTACTTATACTTAAGTAAAGGATCTAAATACTTTTCCCACTCCTGCCTATCCACAATAGATGCTAAAAATTTGGTATGTGTTTAGTTTTTACTACCAGAGTACTTTATTGTGTACCAAACAGTTACAATGTACAACCAATAAAAACATCACCAGATGCTGCTAAACGTTCTCATCAAATGATTGAAGCAAGATAATCTCAACATGAGGTTTCATTGAGTTTAACTTCTAATCTATGTTAAAAAGCTATATATTTGAAGTTATCATCTTATGAATCATATGCACAGTAACTGATTTGTTCAGCTTGCAAGGGAACAAATCTCTGTCACGACAACTTAAGTCAAACACCATCATTTATTAAATATTATATTCAGCTCCATTTGAGATGAAACAGAGTGAGAGTGTGTTGTAATTAGATTTGATAGCGGCTACACATTTAATTTCCATGCTTACAGATTTATTATCAAGAGTTGTAGACCTGTGTACCATTTGAGGAGGTGGATCCTCTTGTTTCCCTGGAAGACCACAAAACCTGTGGCTGTGAACCCGAGGAAGGCTGTGGAGCCTGTGAAATCCTGCAAACACACACACACACACACATACACACACATGCAGAGTGAGAGGCAGCACACGGCACTATGGGATACAGGTGGATTAACAGCGGGGAGGCAAGTGGGCCATCGATAATCTCCATGGTAATGGCGCCTACACAAAATCACTTGTTTGTTTCAAACTTCAACCCCCTAATTTGCAGTAACTGGCATCAAGAACGAGGCACAGAAAATATAGTGAGGCAAAATAAAACCGGGAACAACTCCAGAGTAAGAGCAGACCACAACATGTTCCTGTCACTCTACCACACCGTCCTTTCCTCTGCTGGTGTGCCTCTCTGTATCTCTGTAAATCTCTCCCTCTGTGTTCCCAACAGTTCCTCTGATTCTTGATCTTCACAGATCTGCATGTGCGTGACTCAATAACAGCCATTTCCAGCAAACCAAATTAAAAACAGCCCCACTGACGAGAGCCGAGCAGATAAAGGGGATCCTCTCCAATAGACAGAATTTAAATATCTAGTTAATCTGCTCAGCATGCGTTGATACGCCTGTCCATGGGAGAGTGTCCCTATTTCACACTCTGACTGGGCTGAGCGGATAGCGAGATGTCAAATATTACTTTTCTTTATCAGATTCAGTCTGTTTCATCTCTCACAACTGTACAAAAGAAACACGAAGAGAAAAGTACAAGCAGTCAGTATCACAGCATAAAGCAAGGTGCACATCTAAGTGTCAAAAGAACCTCAACACTTACTAATAAGATTGATTCAATAATATTGACTTGCTGAAGCCATGATGTTCTCTGTCCAGTCAATAAGATTATTGATTCCTGGAAGTGATGGTTTCTCTGCAGACCAGATTTCTTTTGTTTACCAAGATAATGTTGCCAAATGTAAACTATCGGCTGACTTCCTTCACTCATCTCACCTCTGTCTCACCCATTATTAGTCCTCTCAGGTTTGCTGAAAGGCTGCCGTTGATAAAGTTAATCATAATCTCATCATCTCATAATGTCCAATATCTGCTCAGTGACTCAATGACTTTGTCCATGGGAGTAAATTATTAGATAAAATCCATTATGTTTAAAGGCATAATGTTTCTAATCTATTTTATACATACATATACAGTACATACTGCATATACAGGGAGAGGGACAGTGAACAACTCGTGACAAAAGTGGACACATGAGGTGGAGGCTTTCTAAATGAGATGTTTTTCTGTAAATTATGATCAACAAGATGCAACAATAATTTGGGTAAATTACTGACGCATGGAGAATAAATTGTGGTAACATTAAAGGGGCTATATGTAAGAATCAGAAATTGCTTGTTCACAGCGACACCTGTGGCCGCAATGTCAACGAAAGTCAGCGTCCTGTTGCTTGTGCTCGCGCTACATTGACATGAACGAGCACCGGTCTAAACAGAGAGGCGACACACGTCAGCTAACACACAATATCACTCTGTATTTCACCTGCTTGGCAGTAATGTTAGCTGACCAGACTAAGGTCTCTCCATGGATCAATGCTGATTCCTGTGCTGGCTTTTCCTCACTTCACAAGACACGGGAAACCTCTGTGCTGCAGCATTTATTTCTGCAAAAAAATCCACTGCACGTTCACTAGATATTCTCAGAGCTAAACTAACTCTTCTGCAGTGTGCGCGCGTGCACGTGGAGTTGGAGCGAGCCGAGCGAGCCGAGCGGTAACGAGCGCGGTGTGCAGGCAGCAGGCAGCAGGAGGAGCAGTGCTGCTGCGCGCTCGCGTACCCACACGTGAGCGCGCATGGGATTGCGACCCGTTAGGATTTATGCGCGTGATAAGTTACAAATAGTCCCTTTAATAAAGACATTTTCACCACTTTGACTTTGTCAATATCAACAGCACCAGTCCTAGCAGCCAGACTGCATTGAGTCTCCACTGATGTTACCTTGCATGGGTGAGGGTCAACTCCATACGTCTCGAGGCTGTGAGCCCTTTGGAGCATGTTCAACTCTGCAAATGAGGCACACTGGCCCCTAAAAGAGAGGAGAGGAGAGAATTGATCTGTTTTTGTTCCTCCATGAGTCAAAAATGTCAGTTATAGTCTACAGCTACAATACAATTTTGTGTACATACAATAGCAGCATGGCCTAAATATGAACTATGAATTACATGTATATGTCTTATATGTTTTCCTTCACAGAAACTGAGGGAACTGCCAATGTGCATGAGATGGATATTGCTGTGGAGTTGTATTACATACAGTAGAAACACATTTTAGCAAGTTATTACATTTGGCCCAGTTTTTGATAATCTGTTTAAAGGTACAGTGTGTAGGATTTGGCAGCATCTAGTGGTGTGGTTGCAGATTGCAACCAACTGAGTACCCCTCCACTCACTCGTCCCTTTACAAGACCGCCGTAATGTGAGCCGCAGAGTGAAAAACTGTGGTAACGCCGTTCACCTCACTCAGAGGCCATCCTTACCATAATAACACTACTTTAGGAGCAACGGAAGTCAGACGGCGGCTGGCGGTACCACGGTTTTGCACTCTGTGGCTCACGTAAATGCAGTTTCACAAGCATGTTGGAGGACTACGGCGGCCTTCAGGTAACGTAAAAACATGAAAGGCTCTCTCTAGAGCCAGTGTTTGGTTTGTCCATTCTGGGCTACTGTAGAAACATGGCAGAGCAACATGGTGGAGTCCGTGAAGAAGACCCGCTCCCTATGTAGATATGAAGGGCTCATTCTAAGCTAACGAAAACACAACGATTCTTAGTTACAGGTGATTATACACTAATGAAAACATAGCTATTAATATTATATTCCATTTCTGCTAATAGATCCCCTGAAATGTTACACACTGTTCCTTTAACATTGTGCAGAAACAGACATATTAAGAGGCCAAGTGTTCAGCGGGAGCGCTGAAGCTTTACTTGCTCGTTTGTCTAAGTTTTGTAAAGTCAAGAAACTGAGTGATGTTCGCTGATACTCATCCTGACAACAGACAAATAAATCAACACTATAATTTTAGACACCTACATCTGTCTATATGCACATAGAGTCAAATGTAAAACTCACACAGTGCACCCCAGCCCATGTGTATATCCCCTAAAGTGTCTTTCTACGGCTCAGTGGTGATCTACATGCTGTTAATCCTGTCCGTCAGACCCATCGGGGCAGACAGAGGGCACTTGGCATCATCTGCCTCTGTGCTGTGGGAAATGAAGGATTTGTCTTTGATGTTTCTATAATCGCTATAAGTGTGACGGTCACAAACCCAACAACATCACTCATGAGCTGCAGTGATGATACAAATAAACACCCCGAGGGAGGGGGTTATGAATAGATTACTGTCTATCATGTGATCGTATGAGTTAGGAACTTATTCGTGCAGAGGACAGAGTAAGACTAAAAATGTGGCATCAGTTTCAACATATTTGTATTCACTTTCATCATTATATTTATTCAGCAACCTCTGCGTGCATTAATCTTCTCTTCTTTACATTCAGCTTTTTCCTCATTTTATTCCGCAGTCAACATCTCTCCTTGTTTAAAGCTAGTGTTTAGAGAGATGTATTGTGTCTGAGTTTTCAGGTACATCCAGCTCATTTTACTCCATCCATCCTCTAAGGTTGATTTTCATCAAAATGTAAATTCTGAAAATCCTGTAGTAAGCAAGCAGTGTCCAAACTAAGCTGGAGATAAATCATTCATGTTCATTCCTCTGAAAATTAATTTCAGTTTTTATTTACTTTCAACTGAGATACTTTCTGCAATGCAATGCACCACAAATCTCTAGGTATCATCAAATTTAGTCTCTAGCCAGAACATCAGAAAGCGCTTTATTGTCTGCAGCAGAAAATTGTCTCCACCGCCTGTTTTGAAAACACAGATCACAGGAGCGAACATCCACGGCTGTCATCAAAATCAAACCGATAACAAAGACGCAGCTCCAGACAACAAACAACCCCACCAGACACACACACAAACACATCTGTTTTACCTGAGCTCGTTCTTGTGTATTTCAATAATCTTCCTCTCCAGTTTGAGGGACTGTTTAGGGAACAGCTTGAAATCTCTGATGTAGTCAGACGGGTGTTCCTCTGGGTCGTAGTCCCCGAGCTCAGCTGAAGACAGAGGGTGATATCAGTGTGAAAACGGTCTAAAAGACAGCTTAAGCAGTTTAGAAAATGTGTTATATCTGTTTTACAGGAACACTTCAATATTTTCAAGCAATAGCAATTCAACATGCACTATAAATGCTGCTCTTTCAACATAACATTTTAGGAAATACAGTTTTTCGCTTTATGGTGAAGAGTTAGATCAGAAGATTCCCTTCCCTATGATTAAGACCACTTGTATTTTTTCTAGTATATGTTTTAATTTTAATTGGACGTAGTGTATTTGTGTAGACTAATAGACTTATGGCATAATGAGATGTATTTCTCTCCATAAGCTAAAATGTATGACATCATAAAGTTTGAATTATGCAAACAGAAATAACCATTGTTAATTTGTCCATTTGTTGATGTCACTGAGCTTGGTACTACGACTGAACACATCTTGATGAAGCATTGAGTATTTGAAGTAAAGTTTATAAGCCTTTTTCATCTGTAGTTTGGGATTTATACTATAATTATTATTACTGTGATTGTGTATTTTATTTATTATTATTTATTTCATTTCAATTTATTTTTTTAATCTTCTTCTCTTTTTCTTCTTTTTATCCTTTTTGCATCGGCAATGGGTGAGGGTTGGGTGGGAGGGGCTTGGGGGGGAAAACACCAAAATATGGAGGGACAATCATTTACATTTGTGCTTCATTTGTATGTCTCTGTACACCTGATGTTACTTCCAATAAAAAAGTATTGAAAAAAGAAGAAGATTGATACACTCTCCTGTCTATATGATAAAGATGAAGCTGGAGTCTGTTAGTTTCACTTAGCATAAAGACTGGAAACTGTGAAACATTTAGCCTGGCTGTGTCTGAAGGTAACAAAATCTTCTTACCAGGAACTCTAAAGCTCACTAGTTAACACGTTATATCCCGTTAGTTTAAATCTTTTTATACAAAACGTGTAAAAACATTTTACGCGAGTTTAAATGCCGGACTTTTTCTTGTTCGTGAACAGTACCTTCCTGGAGTCTCCACTGGTTGCCTGGCAACTGCTTCGAGCCAGAAAATAGTCTGGCACATAAAATGACATATTCTCATTTTTGATCTTTAGTTTTTCTATGGAATACAAAAACTAGATATATCATGTTTAGTGGGCTTTTAGTGGCTTTTTTTTTACCTTTGGACAGAGCCAGGCTAGCTATTTGCCCCTGTTTCCCTTTGTCCCTGTCTAGAGAGTGGTATCAATCTTCTCATCTAACTCTCCACCAGCAAGAGAATAAGAATTTTCCCAAAGTGTCGAACTATTCCTTTAAAAAATGATTTAACCGATTTGTGTCATCAGTAAATCTGCTGGTTGCTCAGCCCAGATGAAAGCTGAAGGAGAGAACTTTTTCATAATCTTTATATTTCCACAGGAGAATATACCCATAAGCAGCTGAGATAACCCCGATAGATAAATATTCCCCTTATTGAATCCAGTACAAAGCCCAGCAGACTCTAAATTCTCCTTTAAATCCGTTCTTAATTAGCAGTCATAATAAAGGTTAAATCAGAAACTTGCCTGGAGTTTAATTAAACAGTAATCCTCAACCTATTCTCCAGCTCTGTAATCAACACCCTGACAAAGTGGGACAGGGACCTGCCCTCGTTAATCCGAGCAGCCAATGATACGCTGCCGACGTACTCTGGGTGGAGATAACTCAGCCAGTCACGCTCTGCTCTCTGGGGAGATGAGCCAATCACAGAGTGTTTGCACACTTCACGCATTTGTGTATCAGCCAGACGGGGTTCATTCATATGATACAGCTCAGCTAATTCCACTCTTAATCCATATTAACGCAAGTGGCTCCGCACTGTGATTCAACATTAAACTGCTAATTAACTGAAGAAAATAATCGTTGTTATTCCTTTTCCAAGCGGTCCATATACATCTGGCTTGCATCTTTAAATGTAGGATTACAACACCAGTCTGATGACTCGAAATGTAGCCAGTTAATGAGGCAGAGACCAGACAAATGGAGCTCTTCCTTCAGACATAACCTAGTTATTTTACGTGTTAAAGGGACAGTTCATCCCAAAATCAAAAACATGTTTTTCCTCTTACCTGTAGTGCTATTTATCAATCTAGAGTGTCAGAAATATCGGCCGTAGAGATGTCTGCCTTCTCAAATATAATGGAACTAGATGGCACTCGGCGTGTGGTGCTCAAAGCGCCAAAAAAATACATTTGAATCAGCAATGTCTCATTTCAGAAATCATGACCTGGTTACTCAAGGTAATCCACAGACCTTGTTGTGAGCAGTTTCATCTAGGTACTATTTTCTTTCCACAGAACTACACCCTCCAACAGTATCACCTCGCAGAAGGAAGCGTCCATCTATACTGTTATCTTACATAGCACCACTGCGCTAGCTAACGTTACAGCTCAGCCGAGGAGGATGCCATTAATCTTTACATCTCGCGCTGTCACCAGCACGCACCTCTCGTCCATGAGTAGATGCACACTTCCAAGAGGCATTGCTGTTGAGTTTTTAATTTCATTTGTTTTGCACCACAAGCCGAGTGCCATCTAGTTCCATTATATTTGAGAGAAGACAGACATCTCTACGGCCGCTATCTCCAACACTCGGTAACTCACATAGAAAGACTCTAGATTGCTAAATAGCAGTACAGGTAAGAGAGAAAATATCTATTTTTGATTTTGGGGTGAACTGTCCCTTTAACTAAGTGGAGATTTAACGTTACGTTTAACGTTTCATTAAGTCAAAACAGCATGCACCATACAAACTAGTTCTTACGTAGAAAATAATTGCTAAGCTAAATACTTACACCCAGTAACTGGCAGGTATAACTGTTGTGAGGCTAACTGAACCAACCAACAAAGCTAAGGTTAGCGATTTAACCTGTTTAGATTGAAGAATGAAAAATAATACGAAATATAGTCGACATAAGACCAGATACATGATCAAAATGCTGTTTAAACGACATACTGTAAACTTTGAAGATTTCTAATTACATTTCGCAAAGTTAACACAATATACCTCAAATTACAAAACGAAAAAAAAGCCAGAGTAAAAAAAAACTGAATAAAATAAAGTTGGATTAGCATAAACGGATATTTACCCACCATTCGAAACTGCATACTAGCTAATTCTGAAACACATACCGTATATAAATAAAACAAAGTAATACCTACATTTACAAAGGATTTGCAGGTGTAATATGATGGATCCCTAAAACCTACAGCAACTTCCTGTTCAATTACTGAACACACAGAGCAATAAACTGTATTGAAACTAAAATTACAGTTATGAAAACTGTGATACAAGAAGTATGAATCTGCCATACATCATTAACATCATTAATGTCATGTATACTTCAACCACTGTAAACTGCATAATTTAAGTAATGTTTGCACTGTGTTCAAAGTAGTGAAAATGCAGCAAAGCTAGAAAAAAAAGAGGAAAAACCTGCTCATATACTGTATCTATGTGTACATATTAAAATACAATATAATAATTTTAAGTAGGAATTCAACTGTAACATGCTAAATCATCAGTAGGGTCACTGTTAGTGAAATTAAATTGGTTGTCACTGGGCCTCACCCTGTATGATGCAGGCTCCCAGATATGCAGCTTCAGCAAACGGACAGAGGAGACGACCATGGTAGATGTCTCTCTTCAACTGGAGGTACAGGAGGTACCTGGACACACAGACACACAGAGTTAAGAAGAAAGAAAAACTGAGTTAAACTGCCACTTAACCTAAATGTGCTTTACATTTGTTACTCAAACAAAAAGTTTATTTGGTCCACAGTAAGGCAGTGTATGGCTGCAAAATGTCTGCACTACCGAAGGAATAAGTAGAAAATGTCATGTGGATGTGCGTCATTGGTTATCTTTACTGCATCAAAGTGTGCATTTAGTATTTATTTTGTAAAATGAGCCTTAATAATGGGATGTTAGATACAGTAATCGGTAGTGTTTTCTCATCATCATAACATCATGTTATCTTCACATTAAATATTTCCAGATGGTTAACGGTAAAATTCATAAAAAACAATATAGTTCTTGATTCCATGGTGATCTAGCTGTGTTACTATGGCAATTAGGGAGAGCATTGCTATGGAAACAACTACCATACAGCAGCAACCGGTACTGTAGTTACTATGGAAACGGCTTCAATGGAGGCAAGTTGCTGACATGCTGATTTGTCTTGTGTTACCAAGGAGACAAGAAATGACAGTGGTGCTGAAACTATGGGGACATGTGTTGCCATGGATACAGAGGAGTTTCCAGGGGAGACCGTCAACTGACTCATTAAACTTGTTTTCTAACTCAAGCAGCAGAAGGAAAGCATGAAAGATTGAATGGAGCGAAAAGCCTGCTGCTGCAACTAAATAGTTTTATTTATAGAGTCGGTCTGCAGCCGCATGGAGGTTTTTCAAATTGGCCTGAAAACACAGATATCTTTATTTATATGACCTCCTCAGTTGTGTTTATTTAATCCTTCTCTATTGCCTTTGTCGCATGCAGAGGTTCCTCCTCTGTCTTCTCATCTCCTATTTCCTTCCCTGAACTCTTGTTTCGATCTTACAGTATCTTTTACACTTCTCTTGTTTTATGTAGCACAAAGTCCTTCTTCTGTAACTCCTATGTGTTTCTGCTTTAATCAATTAATACAGTATATAAAGAATCAGCTGTCATAATGACTATTCTATAAAGTCTCATAAAATTTACTGTATTCCATCTTCCCAACTTGTCAGTTCCTCTAATTTTAACTCTTTTATGTCCCCACACCTTAATTTGAAAAAACATTGTTTCACTGTCATCTTCTTTTCTCCCTCTCTCCTCCTGTCTCTTCTTCTCCAACTCTGTGGTTTTATTATTCCCATTCTCATTTACTGCATGAGGTTTAACTTGTGTAGGTCAGCAGTGCTTTCACTGCACGCTATGGGACCACCGAGCAGGTTACATCCATGCAGTACACTTTTACAGCTGTGCTAATGTTCAGTTCTGTCAAAAGAGAAGCTATGTATACTTTGAAAGGTTTTTTTTGCAACGTTATTGCCAGACATAAATTTCAATTTTGGACAATTCTTGACATACATTCAATGCTAACATTTTTTAAATTAATTAATAATTAATAATTAAAAAAATTAAGTACACTACTGTCTGCGTGAGCATTGATGCAGAATCACCTAAGATTAATAAGAATACTGGGTTGTTTTTTCATCTCTGGGGAAAAAAGTTGAGGAGGAAAAACTCTTCATATCACATCCTGCAAACTGGAGCACATGCAGCACACACGCACGCACACACGCACACACACACACACACACACACACATTAGCATAATAGTTTTATGGATTTTGATGATGGAAAAAAAAATCCCTCCAAAAAAGCTTGATATGGAGCCCTTCATTGGATTTCATCACTGACTACAGTTCTTTTCCAAACTCAGCTCTACTTTAACTTCTATGTCCACTCCACACTCACCACCCACCAGAGGACTCTAAGATGAGGTTATGAAAATAAATGAGCACATAAAAATGCAGTCCTTTCAATTTTCAAATATTGTGCAATGAGAGTGGGGTAAAAAAAGGATCATAAATGAAAAATCTAGAGAGACATTACAGAAACTGAAGGACAAAGAAGGAGTAAGCTGAGAAACAGAGAGGAAAGGAGAGGAAAGTTTTAATGACATTGATGATGTACAAAAACACCTTTAAGTAATAAAAGTTGAGGGGACGGGATGAGTTGTGAGATGTGGAGAGACACCTGAGGGAGCAGAGTAGGAAGAAGGAGGACAGAGAGAGACCAGCAGAAGAGAGGGAGGAGACACCTCAGGGATGAAACTATAGAGAGACGGAGTGGAGAGATCTGGAGAGGATGGAAGAGAGAAAGATGGAAAAGCAGGGATGGAGGAAGGGAAGAGAGAGATGGTGAGACATGACAGCTCAGATGGGACGGAGAACACGAAAACAGAGTCCCTGCTGAGTGAGCATCTCTAATTATCACTAGGCCTGAGAGAAGGTGTGTGTGTGTGTGTGTGTGTGTGTGTGTGTGTGTGTGTGTGTGTGTGTGTGTGTGTGTGTGTGTGTGTGTGTGTGTGTGTGTGTGTGTATTAGGGTTATCTTAAAGTTTGTATAAACTACCAGTTATTCCACAAGTTGGACTACAGAAAAGTTTTTAAAACAGAAATGTGTTTTTTTTTTTCATCAATCTACAAAACAAAGGTTGTTTTAAAAGTTGTGCATAAATGCATCTGCAGTGCAAAATATCACAAAGGAGGCTATTACCTACTCTAAAAGGTTTAAAGGTGATAGCCAGCAGCCATGTTAAGCAGTAACACTCATAACGCACTAGAAAACTACTCTACACTGTTGGATGGATGACGTGAAATACAACTTTTCTATTGCATAGTCACATGAAATCACAATGAAGTCATTACCGCCTGATGACACTGCAGTATTTCTGAATCTATCTAGAAAGAATCTATTTTCTAAAGGCTAAAGAAAGAGAAGAAAATGGAGCCCTGCAATTTGGGGAAAATTAGACAATCCTACAAAACTTAGATATTATGTGTCAGGGATCTTACTTTTTTATGACAAAAAATCAATACAAAAGACTTTTTGAGTCTCTGCTGTGGCTGTCACCGACATAAACGTTATTTTCGTTCTTTCAACAGGCCTGTGACAGTGTTAGCAAACCAACCAAAGGTGTCTGAGACAATCATCCACCCTCTGGGAATATTTTTGGGCCATTAATTAGTTCTTAAACTACCATCAAGCTACTGAATTTCAGCTAAGATGCTAGTTTATATAAATGTAATATAGCTGCTCTCAAACAAAGGAAAGAGAGAGGGGCCTGTCTCGTTCTTTATTACTCTTTTCTCTATTCCTCCCTTCTTACTCTATCACTCATAAACCATCAATTATGTGTTTTTACCTGGTGAGCTCCTCCTTGATTTTCATCGGCTCGTGGGGATAAAACTTGACGCGGAAACACATCGTGTACGGCTGCTGAGCTGCTGGAGACAAGAGAAGAAAGTTTAGAAGAGAAGAAGAAAGGGAGTTATTGGAGACATAAAGTAGTTTGAGAAAGCGGAAGAGAAAGATGAGAGAAATGAGAGAAGAGGAGTTGATGGTTTTAATTAGGAGAGGAGAGGAAAAAGGAGAGGAGAGAGATAAATGAATGAGTGCAAGACAGAAGGGGAGCAGAGCAACGAGGATTATGTAAAACTGAGGAGAGAAAGAAGTTGGAGACGAGAAATGAATCAGGGTATGCCTCTAATACTGATTAGTCATTTGATAATTACAGTAATTACTCATATCACACAGACACACACGCACGCACGCACGCACGCACGCACACACACACACACACACACACACACACACACACACACACACACACACACACACACACACACACACATAAAGTGCCTCACTATGGGGTCTGTTTCTTCTCCTTTGATCTGAGTCCTAAAGCACTTCATTTCTGACTCTCTCTCTCTGTGAGTGTGTGTGTGTAGTTGCTGCGGGAGAGAATTTGAGCTTTGAATGATATTTAAGAGCACGGTAACATACATACACATACTTACATAAGTTCACACATACACACACACACACACACAGTCAGTGATGTGGGCCTCGGATCAAACATCAGCAGTAGCTTAAACGGCCTCCTGGGGTCTCACTGATCTCATATAAACACACATTCATGCACACTTCATTGAAGTTTGCACATTTGCATGACGTACAAACACACATATCAATACACAGTGTGCAGTGAAGAAACATCAATAGCAGCAACTGTTATAAGCCCATTCATTATGCATTCACAGATTACACGATAAGTAAAAGAATAATATGAAGCTTCATGTACGGCTTCTGATGTATAGTATATTTACATCATGATATACTGTAGAGAGGCTTTCTTTGCACTTCCTGATAAAATTTGTTTTATTTTTAGTTTAAAGGGACTATTTGTAACTTATCACGCGCATAAATCCTAACGGGTCGGAATCCCATGCGCGCTCGCGTGTGGGTACGTGAGCGCGCAGCAGCTCTGCTCCTCCTGCTGTCTGCTCCTGCCTGCTTGCACACCGCGCTCGTTCTCACCCGCTCGGCTCGCTCCAGCTCCACGTGCACGCGCGCACACTGCAGAAGAGTTAGTTTAGCTCTGAGAATATCTAGTGAATGTGCAGTGGACGTTTTTGCAGAAATAAATGCTGCAGCTCCTCCAGACCAACAGAGGTTTCCCGTGTCTTGTGAAGTGACGGAGCTCCGCAGCGAGTTACGTTATCGTCCCGACCGGGTGTCGCTGTCTCCCCCCCCCCCCCCCCCCCCCCGAAAGGAAAAGCCAGCACTAGAATCAGCATTGATCCATGGAGAGACCTTAGTCTGGTCAGCTAACATTACTGCCAAGCAGGTGAAATATAGAGTGATATTGTGTGTTAGCTGACGTGTGTCGCCTCACTGTTTAGACCGGTGCTCGTTCATGTCAATGTAGCGCCAGCACAAGCGCGAGCGCGAGCAACAGGACGCTGACTTTCGTTGACATTGCGGCCACAGGTGTCGCTGTGAACAAGCAATTTCTGATTCTTACATATAGCCCCTTTAAGTTTTTTCAAATGTCTAATATCACCTGTTTGCTCTTGTCCATTGGAGCAGGAGAGTTAAGGGAGACCGTTGTTTGCATCCCGTTTCCTAATGACTGTCAGTTGTTTTTTTTCACCATGACCATAAACGATTTACAGTGTAGTTTTTGTTGTATGAATCAGGTAAAGATAAAATGCTTACTGGCTCTTACAGTTACAAAATCAACGCATGAAAAATTTTATTTTTACTTTATAATATTTTTTACCTTTTTTATATTGAATGTACACACTTGACTTTGGATTATTTTTTAGTTTTACTGGATCATATTTCATTATTATAATAAAACTACTCCATTTGGATTCAAAATTATACAATTTAGTTGTTTTTTATTGATTTTCGATTGTGCACAATGGTAGAATTTGATGATGCACAGGGTAAATGTCATGGCCAAAGGCTCCATTGTGTGCACATAGCCTCCTGTAGTGGATATCAGTAGTAGTTTATAGCCAGATTCCCTTTCAAGAGGTAGAAAACCCATTTGGCACACTTTGGGTATCCAAGTGGCCAAATGGAGAGTCCGCCTGGTCCTATCCTTACTAAAAACCTTTGTAGAATCTATGTGCTTTGTGTTATTTATATCTGCTTTGGCATAGTTGTAGTCAAGGAGTTGCTGAATGAATTCATTGGCATCTCTGTGCATGGCATCATTGCTATAATGGTGTTATCCACTGTCTAATCTAGAAAACATTTTAGGCGAGGATAAAAATTTATATTTTTCCTTTGGTTCATCACAATTTACTCAGGCATAGTAACAGTCACAATGTTATTTACACAGGGGATGAATTCTCTGAGGTCTTACCAATCCATAGAGACCAAGATCATGCATATAGACCTGGTAGTTGTGGAGCTACTCTTGATTTATTTTGGGTATGTCTGTCTAGGCAAACCACATCTTCCAGCACCCTAGAGCTTAAGAGGTAATTGTATGTTGTTATGTGTTGTCTTTCATCAATTACTGTAAAGTAAGCCAGGTATTATAACTGCTGTTTACATTTGATGTCTTATAAAGGTCTGCCAAAAGCTTTGCACATGACTAATAAATGATACATTTAAAAACTGCAGATCATTTGTAACAGGTGACTGGCAGTGAAAATAGTATAGTGCATGGTGGAATAGGGGGATGCAGAAAGCTTTGTAAATGACTTTTATACATACGGATCAATTGTAACAGGTGAAGAAGATGTTACAAATGATTTGTTAACACATTTACTTGTGATGAGTAGTTTACACTTTAGACGCAGAAACGTTTGTAAATGACCTGTAAATGATTCAGTAATACATTTACACATCTTTTATAAAAAGTGAGTGACACTGATCATGTCAGTCCTAAAATAATTTAAACTTGGAGAGACTTAGTTTATGCTAAATAGTTTACACTTTAAACTATCGGCTGCAAAAACCTCAAATGTGTTGACAGAAGTGATCAAGTGATGATTTACTAAAGGGTCACGACTTACAACACATTTGTGATATATAAACAAATATAAACGTTTTGAGGATGATTAGTTCATTATTAACTAAAGGCTTATAAATGACTTATGACTGGTCGTTAATATGAAGTGTTACCAGAAGGTGCAAAATCATCAGATATAGGCAGTTAAAGTGGGCATCAACCATAAAGTCAGCCAAAGAGACAGAGAAGAAATAAAGCAAACGGCAGAAGAGGAGGAAGAGAGTGAGTATCATGGGACCAGAAATCTTTACAGAGTGCCCTCACCACTCTGTCTTTAATGTTGGGATCCTCTGCGGTATTATCTAGCTATGAAAAACAGCACACATCTACATAATACATGCTGAGCAATATGAAAGACGCAATCCTCCCACCCGCGCCCAAAGATTTTGAGCCTCTTTTTGCTCAGGCTTAAGGGACCGAGAAAACGTTTCAGGGGAAAGTGAATTGGCACAATAGTGCGCGCACACACCCGATGTGACGCATATGCACGTAAGCCGAGACGCACAAAGAGAAAATAAATCACAAGCCACACATCCTAATTTGAGAGTAAACGCTGCCACAGGGAGAAGTGATGTGTCAGGACGACTCAGATCTATTCACCACTCGTCCCCATCCCTCTCTCTCTCATCTCTTTTTCTTTCTTTCACTTTCTGTCAGCCTCTCTCATCTCAAACCGTCTCCTCTTTTCTCCCTCTTCTCCTCCTTAATCTGACTTCTTTCTTTAGCTACATTATCTGCCACTGTCTCCTCTCTCTCCCCTCTGAATTGGCCCCCCTCACATTTCCTCTTTATCACTCTATTCCCCCCTCTTTCTCTCTTCCTCCCTCTCCTCATCCTCCCCCCTCCTGCCCTCTCACTCATGTTCTGATGAAGCAGAGCGCACCACTAATAGCACCTTTACTAATTTATAGCAGGACAGAAAGAACAGGACAGTCATTAAAAGGCTGGAAGAACTTCAGACATGTTTTTGCTGATAGCACAGGTAATTGACCAAAGACGAACATCACACTGAGAAATTCTGCAGCAAAGCATCAGTTCCAACAGTAAACAGTCCATTACAATGAAAGACCAAGACTATTTTTCTAGACTAGATGATGTTCTATACAAGTTCCAAATAAAATGTTTGCTTCTTGCTTCTTCATTTTTTTTTTTTTTTGTATAAAAGGTGGCTGACAAAGCGAAATGTGTTTAAATATTTTATGAAGCAACGGCAGACTTGTCTTCCCTTGATCCTTCAGCTACTCCTTTCCAGGAAGGGAATAAAACATTCGCTTCTAGAAATAAAGTGTATCTCAAAATTCACTACAACGGGATTTTACATTGAATCTACACCGATTGGCTGTTTCATTAGTTGTGTCACAATAAGTGGAAGAAGTATTAGTACAGGTCTTTTACTTGAGTAAAAGTAGTGATAAAAGTGTAAAAATACTCTGTTACAAGTAAAAGTCCTGCATTCAAAATATTATTTAAAGCTATAGGGTTGGTAATCTTGAGAAACTAGCAAGAGTACGCTAGATTTTTAAAATGATCCAACTCATTTGGGCCAAATTAAATGATTGGACGGGTTTATTACAGTCCTGCGACAACCACAGATACTGGATTTTTTCTTCTTTTTTTGTCAGAGCATTTGATTTATTGGTTGCTGTCAGGATGTAAAGGTGGAGCTTTAATTACTTTATATACTGCTGGGTAGCTTAACCAATAATAATAAATCAGAATATATTGGTTGATTTATATTTTGTATTATTAATTTAAAATCCACAATTTAAGGAGTGACTAAAGCTATCAAATAAATGTATTGGAGTAAAAAGTACAATATTTGCCTCCAAAATGTGGTGGAGTAGAAGTATAAAGTAGCATAAAATTGAAATACTTAAGTAAAGTTCAGTTCAGTACTTGAGTAAATGCACTTAGTTACATTCCACCACTAGTTACAGTCAAATGGTTGTCATTTTCTTATGGATTGGCTGCAGAACACAAAGAAAGTGGATCTTATCTAATGAGTCATATCAGAGGCAAACATCAAGAGGGAAAGGAAAACTAAACGCAAGAAAGTACTGCAGAGTAGCAGAAAACTGTGACAACAGTCAATAGACAATGTGTTTATCCTTCACCCTGAAGTAGCCTTTAGATTAGTTTTTGTCAGCATGTACATATTAACCCAAATTAACTGACACAAATGTCACCCTGTGAGCGAGGGGACCCAGGCCTGGCTCCCAGCACCTACGTAAAATAAACATCAAATTTACCTCAGATAAATTCTTTCATTGGTGATGATGGTCAACAACAATCAGTGCGCTCCATGTCGCTGTATGTAGCTGGTAATTAACTTCCATAGATGTAAAAACATCATCCCTTCACCTGACCCAGGAAACATGTCACTGGTAAACCTGCACATCGTCCACTGAAGGCAGCCTGTTTACTTTACGGCCTCCTGGCTCTTGCTCCTCTGCCATGTGTATCTCACTTTGTCTGGTAGTTTACTTCCTTTTTGGGCCACTTGTCCCTCTGGCAGCTTGTTGTGTCACTTTGTCTGTCTTTATCGTGTCTCTGTGTGTCTACCTGTGGTGTTGTCTGGCTCTGTCACTACTCATGCCAAGAGATAATGTGAGCAATGTGTCCTGGGGATAAAGTGGGTGATATAAGGCCCTAAAAGTTGTACATGAGTCAATTTCTTAAATGCTATTTGTTTTTTTACCATGCATAATGAATGTTCCACGCAATAGGCTACACGCTGATTTTCTGTTTTTTAATTGTTTGAATATCCAGTGGCTTTAACACTGTTACGTGTATGCTGTCATCACGACCCTGTACTGTATGTGTCAGAGTCCCTGTGGTGTTGTCTGTTTGTTGCAAAGCTTGACCTCCTCACACTGAAGCAGCTCTCGGGAAGGGAGGCATTAACAAACACATACACACACATAAGAATGTGCACATATGGGTGGGTACGTACACACACACACACACACAAACACACACACACACACACACACACACACACACACACACACACACACACACATTTCACACTCTGCTTATTGTTTGTTTACACGCACACTGATGCAGAACGCACAGAAAAACACAAAGAGAGCAGAAGTGACACTTACACTTCATCTGCCTCACCACGGGCTTATTGGGCTCCAGCCAGTGCTGAAAGAGAGAAAGACAGAGAGAGAGACCAATGTTACCCTAAAATAAAGATACAGACTTTTAGAGAGATCAAGAATATGTTGTAATTTCAATTCCCAATCAAAAATCTCCTCTTGTTTTTGGTGAATGACTCATTGCTCAGGCTTAAACTCAACAAAGTCAGGCAGCTTCAGTGCATTAAAGACAAATATAAAATCACATCAGAAAGTTACTTGTATTTAAATGCATCATTGTATGTATGTATTTGTAGTTTTTTCATAGATTGTCATTAAAAGATCGACACACATTGAGCTGGCTATTCTGACCCTGCTGAATGGACTTGACATTTGTGCTTATAATACATAAAACATACAATGTTCTTATAATGAACAACACATGAAAAAAAGGAAAAAGGTAACGGCATAAGGTAAGGGCATTTTATTTTAATGCCCTATATGGAAGCTTCCCAGTACAGTCTGACCTGTTGGCACTGAGCAGCTCCACTGGAGCAGTTGGGGATTAGTAGATTCGATCAAGGGCCTCTCAGTGGTGCTGTGAGGGACAAGAGGGGATCTTCCTGTACTCCTGAGTATACCAACACATTCTCAACCCAACTCGTCACATACTGACGCTTTGTCAGACCCCTCGGCGTCACTTTACGGTCGCAGTGAACACGTGATTAACGTTGTGAATTATCAGAGCGTTTACTGTTGCCGCGCATTGGGTTTACATAGTAGTTAATGGATACCCGGGGGTGTCTCATACAGGCGCTAAGGGGTGCCTTGTGCGTCGGCATCACACACCAAGTGGCGTGACGAAGCAACCGTATTTTACACCCTGGGAATGAGAACAGGCTGCTCCCTCAAATTAAATGCAAGTTGAAAATTTGAAGGAAAGTAACTTCTTTACCCTCCATCCCTTTAGCACATCTGGACATTTTACCCAAATCTATCAACTGCACCCATCCAATAAGATAAAAACAACTTCACTAATGCCTTTATTCTATTGTAAGGTTGTCTTTACTACACTTTATTGTACTCTGGCTTTTGTGTTGTAACAACTCTCATTTTAAATGCAGCTAGAGGCGGTCTGAGCTTCTGTTGAGACAAAGCGTCTGGTCTCTTCTGTGTGTGGGCTGTTTGAAATATGGAGACTGATCTTGTTATTATTTGTCACTTGAACTTGTAATATGATGTACTGACTGCCTCCTGAATTATATCCCACAGTCACCGACTCAGTGGAGCCGTGTCCTGTTAGTAATGTATGGGTGTGATCATCGCTTTCTTTATTTTTGTCCTTCTGCTGTGATTTTGTGCAGCCGTATTATTCTTTTTGATGAGGTAAAATCTGTGTGCAAATGCTTCAGAGGCAAAACGACATTGAGGGATAATACAAAAGGAAACACAATCATTTTGATATTTCCCTTCACTGCAATGTTTTATGAAACCCAAACAAACTTGAAAAATACATGAAAATATAAAATTTGACAACTATTTCTTGCCTCAAGATAAAATCATGAGACTGGTTTTAGTGCCAAAACAATTAGTCGATTAATCGATTAGTCAATCAACAGAAAAATTATAGTCAACGTTTTGGATAATCTTATTTACTGTTAAATTAACCAATTAAAAAATCGAACAATTGCTGATTCCAGCTTTTTAAATGTGATATCATTTTAAACTGCATATATTTGAGTTTTGGACAGTTGAACCAACAAAACAAGCAATTTAAAGACACCACTTGGCTTTTTATACACATTTTATAGACTAAACAACTAATCCATTAATCAAAAGAATCATTGACAGATAATGATAATAGTTGTGGGTTGCAGCCCCACTGCTTTTCATTCTGCATGTGTGTGTGATAATTACCCTCTGTCTCTCGGGGTCCACATATCGAATACCAAAGTAGTCTTTCTCCAGTAGGTTGTAGTGGTTACACACATGGTCCAACAGGAACTGGCCTTTGGTGTCTCTCTATAAAGACAGAAACACACAAAAAATGTTAAAATTTAAATCCAGGATGTTATTTTGTGATCAGTCAGCATCTACTACTCTTTAAGCAAAGTTTCCATCCACGATGATAACAAATCCCATAAACCTCCCAGCTGCATCACTGCGCCATAATCACAAACAGTCCGCTCTTGGGTGATATTTCTGTGAGTTGTATCAGGATAAAACATATATGTCAGCAAGTTTTAGGTCTCTTGGTGACAATATCTCCTGTGGTCATATAGACTCACCTAAACATGCCAGTAAATAAAGTCCATATGCAGATCATAAACACAGAGAGATCAATAATCACTCTGCATTTATTACCTGCCCCTCAGTCGATATCTACTCATCACATACAGACGCACCCAAGCATGTTAAAGAGTAGGTAGCTGAGCGCAAAACAACACTTTTAGGTGCATGTAAGGTACGACTATGCCTGTACACACACACATAAAATAAAATATACATATGCATGGATGCTGCACGTGTGTCTCCTATCTCTGAACAATTACACTTCCCATTCTCACCTTCCTAGCCTATTGACTAAATATTCAGTATTCCTTAGATTGCCATTTAGTCATTTTATATGCATCACATCACCTCAAGTCTTGTGATTGTGTGTGTGTGTGTGTGTGTGTGTGTGTGTGTGTGTGTGTGTGTGTGTGTGTGTGTGTCCTATAACTGCTCTATAACCTGCTGATGGAGGTGGATTCTGTGCTCAGTTAAGCAGGACTGATTGATTCAGCAGGAAATCATGTTTGCCCTTGTTGTGATTTACTAACCATTGGAGACACACATGAACATGAACATACACATCAACACACACACACACACACACACACAAACACACACACACACACACACACACACACACACACACACACACACACACACAGAGAGAGAGAGCCACAGCTGTCTCTTTGGCCACGACATGTAAAACTGCCAATCAACACTAATGTCAGTATGCCATAAAATGACACGTCTCCATGGCAACTGATGACTTCTTTTACGTAACTGACTGCACTAACAAAGTCTTATCATGGCTGGTTTGTCCCAGACGCACTTTAAACTGCAGGAGGCACCTGTCCTGCTTGTCTTTATTGACTGTGAAGCATATTACACACCTCTTCTTTCACACTCGAGCTGCTAACAGTGTTTTCTGCTAACAGCGTCTCAGTTTTCTTTGAGTGGAAATGATTGAGAATCAGGCAGAAACATGTCAGACATCCCTGTTGTTTTTCTCTTCTATCAAACGGCTGCCACGTCAGCAATGGTTGGAATGTTTTGGTCTTCCTCAGCATGCAAGCTACGGACATTAGCTTGAGTCATTAGCTTTGTTCGCTATGTGCAGACATTTGCTGCTGATACGCACCACAGGGTAAGTGATTGACAGCGGCTGTCTGTGCAGTTGAACGATCGCAGCAGAAGGACACTTCATCAACATAAAGGCCTTGAACCTCAGTGTGTTCTGGCCACTCAGTTCAGCATTTACTATAAAAGAGCACTTTGTTCAGTTTAAAAAAACACTCAAACCCAGCCAGGTGAATTTTTTTCGCTCACATTCTGCCTTCATTTCTCTTTGGTTAAATTTTCTCTGTCACTTCAGCTGACACCTTCCCCATCACCACCATGATCTTCAGGATGTTTAGGGAGATTTAACTCAGAGTTTCCATCTTCCACCTGCTGGGTTTACTACACTGCCACCAGCGTCTTCACTTCCTCTCCTCTCTCCTATCTTCATATGTTTAATGACGATGCTTCAAGTCACTGGAGCCTAATTGTCAAAGCCTTGCTTAGTTGCCAACTGCAATAAATATTGCTATTTACTTCGAATTGATCTCTCCTTAATGAAATGAGATAAAATATATCTCCAGTCTTTCTCTTCTCCAAGAAATCTTCTGCAACTCTTAAAACCCACCGTTTCTCCTTTGTGTTGAATAAAAAGAACATTTTCTTGAGGCTGCCCCCTCTTCGTCGATTAGTCGACTAATCGGTCATTTTGGTTTTAGTTGACACAGATTTATTAGTCGGTTAGTCATTTTTTATGCTTTTTTTCATGCTGATGACTTATTTCCTAAAAACGTATGAGCACATCTCTGGTAAACACAAGATTTAAAGTGGTGCTTTTGTGTGATTCTATTGGAAGTTTTACAGATCTGTCGATTAAATCAACTAATTGATTAGTCGACAAAATTGTATGAGTGTGAGTTGACTAAGAATTTCTTTGGTCGAGGACGGCCCTACGTTTTCTTAAAGTGACTTCCCTTTGAGACAGAGCAGTCATGCAAAGATTTTGTACAAATAGTATACAAGTACCAGTCACACAGCATCTCTTAAAGCATATTAATGCTGAAATCAGCACCTCAGATGACCCTGTTCAGCCACCTTAGTCATCTTACACAAACATGAAATCCTGTGCATATGTTGTGTTTGGTAAACACTGCAATCTCTCAGCGAAGCAGCCTTTTAAATACATTTCTTGGTGAGTCATGCTCCATTTCTCAGTAAACAATCTTGTTATGTGCAGTAATTGCAGCATAGGCCTATTACTGTAGCTGTTGACAGAATGTCCACAGAAAAAACAAGATATCCTGTAAATGTCACAGCATCCACTCAAAAATAGTAAAAAACAGAAACAGCACAGAGAGTAGAAACAGCATACATTACCCGACTGTCTGTCCACAATACCAGCAGCTTTATGTTACACACCAATCAAAACAGACAAACATCACTTCAGTAAATGCCCAAAGGACACACTGTGGTAAAGCAGCCAACAATTTCAGGTCAATGCAACGAACAATGAAGAAGAATTAAAAATAAAACGAGTACACAATACACAGAAGGAGTTCATATATAGGTTAACCACACAAGCACACTACACAGCGCACATTATAGCATCAATATTTAACTAAACACCACCCAGTTGTTCTGCCATCTGTACTGTAGGCTGCCAGACGCAAACAGGATAGCATCTATAGTAACCCACTTAGCAACACGTTACAATAATATGATTACTTTTTTCAGTAACGAGTAGGGAATACAATTTACAATTACAATTTGAAATTCAGTAATTACATTGCAGTTACTAATCCCAGTAACGCTCCGTTAGTTGACAATGTTGGGGTCGGCTTGTTTGCTGTCGTAGTGGAAGATGGATATCAGACTAGGGCTGAAAGTGTCAACTAGCTTGGGGCTGGAGGTGGTTAGCCTCTACTGGAAAAGGAGAAAACACAACTCCCAGTAACTCCAAAGTTGTCTTATTTTAATGTTGTGTCTTCAACCCACATTCAGGAATCACCTGGTTTTGTTCAGACAATGCACCCGATTCGACTGTTATCAGGCCATTAAATAGGCGTTATGAGTCGCTATAAGCACCATAGATGTGGGTAAATAGAGGCCTACTATGCCTTGAACATTGTAAAAGGCTTCTTTAGGTTTAGGCAACAAATGTTCTTGGTTATGTTAAGGGAAACCATCGTGTTTTGGCTTAAAATAATTACGTTACAAAAGTTAAAGTGAAACTTGATGCTTGTGAACACAAAGACAACTACGCAAACCCTGGCCTCCTGGGTGAAAACCCTGTGTGTTGTTCCATCTTTCGCACCCAACCTCCATCCCAAATTGAATTCCATGTTGTCTAAAACTACAGCGCCTGACTTCCGCTTCTGCTCCTGTCATAATTACTACAGTCGCTAGACGTCGCTGTCGTGTTCTTTTATACCTTCTTTCAGTGATCTACCATGTGAATAGGTGATAAAACCTACTATTGGGTGTAGTAGGCCCCTATTGACCCACATCTATGGTGCTTATAGCGACCAATAACACCTAGTTAATGGCCTGACAACAGAATAATTGTTGATAATTGAGTTGAGACTTCTGCAGAGCTTCAGTCACTGAGGTTAACATTAAGCTAGCTGTTGATGGTCAGTAAATCCCTCCAAGTAATGAGTAATTTGTAAGGTAAAGTAATTGCTTTTTCAGTGTGTAATGAGTAATTGATTACTAGCCCAACACGGTATTAAAAAACATCAACTGCACAGTTAGGTGGGTGTCCCAAGTGACCTTTGTTACATCACCACGGCAACAATCATCTGTCAGTGATCTCAGAGACAGCGTGTCCCTATTGGCTGGTTCAGTTCAGGTTTACTGTTATATCACTGTGACACAAGTAAGCTGTAAATCAAGAGTGTGTCCCTGTGGGTGTAGCTGTGATCATCTGTGTCTCCATGCTGGCCTGCCTGTGGTGTGTGTGTGTGTGTGTGTGTGTGTGTGTGTGTGTGTGTGTGTGCGTGCGTGCGTGCGTGCGTGCGTGTGTGTGTTGTGTTTGTGTTTGTGTTTGTGTTTGTCTGTCTACATCTCTTTAGGATTTTCGGTTGATCCGTGACAACAGTGTTACTAAGCTGTTAAATCTGAAGAGCAAACAGACACACACACACTGAGGGATGAGAAAAATGGAAGAAACAGAATGAAAACAGACACGCTGCGAGCCGTTTTACAGCCAGATCATCAAACGCCACCTCTCCTCTGTCTGCTTCTCAGGGCAGACGCTCGTGGGGAGAAGAGAGGCGGACCGACGCCAAGAGAGAAGACCAGACAGAGAGTGAACCAGGGCCAAACACGCCGAGAGGCTGAGAGAGAGAGTAGGCAAAGACAGAGTTGAAAAAGGAGTGAATAAAAGAGAGATTGGGAGATTGACTAAGGCGAGCGAGGCAGAGAGTAAGAGAGATATAAAGAGTCTATGTCATGTCCAACAAGGGCTGAATACATATTTTATATATCCAAAGGCTGGGCATTAAAAATTAACCCGGTCATCCTGTCTCTACATGATCTAACCTAATGACGGCAAAGTGCTCTTCTCTCTGCCTCGCTTGAACACACAGACACACACACACACTTTAAATAGAGCCTTGCTGTAGAGTGTATTCAGTTTAGCAGAAGCAAAGTGCACTTTGACGCGTATGTTCAAGTGTGTTTAACCACCCTCTACCATTTTTTTCTCCATAAAACGACTTCCTTAGAGCCGGCCAAGTCCAGACGCAGACCAAGAAAAGAAAAACTTAAAGGAAAAAATAGAAACCCATCAGCATACTGAGTATAAAAACACACATGGAATCAATTATTTATTCCTACATCTATTGCAAATTCACAAAAAAACATCTGGTGAACTTACTTCCTAGTGCACAATGCCATAATAACTGTGGATTTATAACTGAAGACTCTCTAGAATAATCTAACTTAAACCGACTTTGTGACTCTCATGAAATTTTATTACACCACAGAACATTTTTTTCTGAAAGATAAATCTTCGGAAAGTCGTTCGACAACACAACATTGACATACTGTATCATCACCTATTAAAGATAGGGTCTATGATGTTGGAAAGCTAGCATAATTTGAAAGTAGCATCGCCTCAGGAGATCCGTCTAAACCCACCCCCTCCCCTCGAAACTCCTTCCAAGGCAACGCCGCCCACACACATGCACAAGCACCGCCGCATCGTAACTACTTCACATTTTTCATAGCTATTTCATCACTAAATTCACTTCTGAAAAATTTTGAGGCGAGAAATCAACTGTGTAGATTTAGAATATTGACAGTTTTACGATGTTAGATGGCGAATCAAACATTTGCTCCATTGTTGTCGGAGTTTAGAAGCTCCACAAACTGCCGGCACAGCTAGCTAGCTCCTGCCGGGATCGCCACCTCTCCACCCGGGCATTCACTCACACAGACCCCGCTATGAGCTGGCTGGAGCTCTCTCAAGAGACCGGTCTCGTAGACGAGGGGCTTTTATTTCCTGGTTGACAGATAGTTCTTTTAAATATTACAACACAAATGTCCATTATAAATTAACATGTGTTTATCTGCCTTTTTGGAGTTGTAAAGCTCCACAATCGCCCGCGGGGGTAGCTCGCTGGAGAGCCGGCCACAGAGCAGCAGAGTGGCGAGGGAAAGAGCAGCCTCTGACGGGGCAGAGAGATACCTGCTGAGACAACACGACCCTTTTTAACGTTACTCTAATATCTGGAGGGAGATCAGTCCACTCTTTTGTTTCTGTAACTGAAAAAGCAGTTTGAGTGACGTAAATTTTGTCGAGCAATGTTTTATATCCGCCGTCTCCCCTCGTTGATAATCCTGTTTGTCTGACTTCACTATGAGCTGTTAGAATAAATAGTTTAAACCTGCAGTATCTTATAAAGTAAACTAACAGAGCATAAACAACTAAATCAAAGTTGTATTTTTCGATAATATGGTAATAGTGGTAGGAGTTCGTGCTCGTTGTCCAGTGTTTTAAGAGCTGAGTTTTCTCTTCCATTCTCCAGTAAACGTGCGGCGGCGACGCGCTTTGAGTTCACGCTGGTGCACGCTAAGGGTAGAGTACGAGCAGGGAGGCAGGGAGGCATCTGATTGGTTCTTTACAACTGGGCTCAGAGGCACTGACTGGTAGACGTTTTTACAGGATTACAGCAGCTACAGATGACGGATCTTTTCCGGTCTTTTTTCAGAGCTCATAAGAAATGGATTGCTGTCGGGGTGTAAAGACCATTTCAACCAATATAACAAAAAGTGTATACTGGATAAATCGTAGACCCCATCTTTAAGTTGATATGGTGAGCTTGTTAGCAAACAGTTACTTATTTACTCATCCAGCATTTATGGAAAAAAACATTTTCATTCATTTGTTGTGTTGTGTTGTGTTGTGTTTCTGGCTACCTGGCGAATGTAAATCCGGTATTTACTCTCTTTTTGCTCTGTTTTTGGTCTCTACCAACTCCTGAGAGAAATATCTGTCTCTTTACCTGCTAAATGCTCCACTATGTTCACCAGCTAGTCGCTAACTGTGTGAGCTTGCCGTTCGGTGCTGAGAAGATAGTGCACAGTGGAGTAATAGAGCGTTTTTCCGCTGAAAACAGATGCGGCTGAAAACACCAGAAATGTGGCTGAAAACACACAAGATGAAGCGTTGCGGCAATTCTACGCAGGGTTGTGCAGAGGTCTGGGCGAGTCACTTTAATGGCCCATTAATTGCGACGATTAACGTCTTTTGTTCCCTCATGGCTGGATCTCCGGTTACGTGATTGGCCATCGCAGCATGTCGTCAGGTTGCGTTCCTCCAAAAGTTGATTCTGTTTCTACTTTTTCCGCCGCAAGCCGCTGCGTTTTTTTCGGCGCCCCCTGCAGCCACCGCAGCCCATTTGCTCTACCCCCATTTGCTCTACCCCCATTCAAAATGAATGGAAAAACTTGCGTTTTCGCCACACCCGCTTATCTCGAGTGAATGCAGCCTGAGAGCGGTGAGAGTGAATCAAAACAGTAAAGTTGCTTGCTTTGTACAACTCAAAAAAAATACAGATTCATCATTGGGTATGAAAATATAGAATCATGGAAAATAAAGATGGGAAATAAAGAATAAAGTAGATATAACTGACAATAAAACTTGTGGTTCATGTCATACAAATTGAGCACATACTGTACAGCAATATACATACACCATCATTTGATTATGAAGAGTTAAGAGTTGCATTTCTGTAAAATTTTGATTAATTGTGCAGCCCTACTTGAGGATTATGGAAACACCTTCAAAACGGTGGTGTACATGTTGTTCAACAACTGTCTGGGTATTTCACAGATCACCAGGTATATATATTTTAGAAATGCTTAGTGACTCCAGTGCAATGATAATACATGGGAGGAACAAACTGGGGCAGGATCGAACCACAACAGCTGTCCACTGATATGTAAAATGATAGAAGTTACCAATACGAATAAACAGATAGTATATTTTCTGTTAAATGAGTGTTATTCATTCTAAATCAGATGTTGTATGCCATAATAACATACCCATTAGTTTCAGTCTAAATCGGGTGAATGACTTGTGACTCCGTGACCACTACGAGTCAAGCACTAGGACCCTGGGTGCCCTGGCCCAGTTAAACACCGCTTGTTGTTTAATTAATATGCATGCCAGCTAAATTATGACTGGCCCTTATCGACTCATTTCATGACACGGCATACCTAATTGGCTGAGCTGAAACGCTGTGAGGGGAAGGAGCGTGAAATTCCAGCAAACCCTGTGTGAAAAAAACAACACACGCTCCTTTCAGCACACACACAGGGAGGGAGTGAAGGAGAGGAGACGTGGAGAGAGGGAGTAGTGGGACTTTAAAAACAATGATATGCCCCGCTTTACCTTCACACAAACCAATTTAAAAGCCTAGAGGCTGCCTTTAAGACAAATGCTTCACTAATTTGTGGCTTTTCTCTGTTGTCACTGCAGCCTCTCTTCAGGGAAATAGAGATTTAAGACGCTAGTGGACCAATTTGCAGATTTATTTGCCAATTAGGATGAGAGTGTAAGCAGGCTTTTGTGCATGTGCGACAACAACATTGTCCTCCTATTATTAACCGTGCCAATATTTCTAAAGCCAGCTTCTATTTACCACCCAAAACTCAACCCCCAAGCGAGCCGATGAATGGATCGATCCAGAGGCTTGACCAGGATGCAACAGAGGCAAATCAATGAGCTGGACGAGGGTTAAGGGAAAAGCAATGCAGAGGATCAAAGTAGAGGAGTTAAAACCTCTTCTCTTTCTATTTCTCAGCATGCAGAAACACATTTTTCTCCACAAATATTATCTTCCTATTTCCTCAAAATCCTGTCTTCGCTTTTTTATGTCTCTTTAAGTAGCTTCATGGTTGAAAAAATCATCTTATTCCCCAAATTCAACCTGATATATTTGGTATCTTTGGAAAACTTTGGGACTCTACTAGAAATTTAAATAAAGTTCTGTGGGTTTCGACAATGTTTAGCTGCACAGCATGAGTTTGTACTGACTCGCCAGCAGCAGGTCAGTTGGTTTTAAAAGGCTATTTTTGACCATTTTAATGATTAGGCTGAAGTAGGGAAAGCTGGGATAGTAATATCTTAAAAGAGATTTTAAAAGTAAGCCACAGAGGCAGGACGCACATACAAATTCTCCTCTGGGGCTACACTGACTGCAAGATTGGGAGAGAGAAGTGGAGGATCAAACACTTCCAGTCAGGGAGCTGAATTATGGAAGCAATCCAATTTATATTAAGGAGGGAAATCTTTGGAAAGAGATGCTCGACCTCACCACCACCATCCCTCTCTGTAATAACCTCCCAGCATCACACCATTTATCAGTAAATGTTTGATAAGTAAATCCTGTTTGTTTTATACCTGAGAGGGAAAATTGAGAGAAGCAATGTGAAGAGACATGCAATGATGTCATATATCAAAGATAAACCCACACAGCTCCAGTCTAGTATTGATCTCATGAGTATGTTGGGTTTAACCTCCTCAACCACTGACCCACAACAGTAATGGACTCTCGCCCGGAGCTACAGACATGGCATACGGAAGGACTTCCTTTATCATCAGCGTACCATAGCCAGAAATAAGACAAATTAAATAAAGTGAATTTTCCCATACTTAATGAACTTTGGGACTTTACCTCGTACTATTAGGTCATCCGATTCAAGTGACATTTTATGCACGGCTCTATAAATGCAAAATGTTGGACTGTTGGTCGGTCCACCACTTTTGTCCAGACTATATATATATATAAATATCTCAACAACTATGGGATGGATTAACATGAAAGACATTCATGGTTCCCAGAGGATGAATCCTATACTGACTTTGGTTCCTCTAGTACCACCATGAGGTTCAGATTTGTGGCTTTGAGTTTAATATCTCAACAACTATTGGATGGATTGCCATACAATTTGGTACAGCCATTCAGGTCCCTTACGATGACCTGCAATAAGTTTGGTGATCCTCTGACTTTTCATCTAGCACAGTCATCAGGTCAAATATTTAATTTGTCCAATACTTTGGTTTAGGACCAAATACCTGCAAAACTAAGGAGCAGGAGCTCAAACAGAGCGTTTCAGACAGAGGGTGAAAAGAGGTGCTGCAGCACAGCTGGTACGAGAAAAATAAAGCAGTTTTTTTAACATTAAAGCATGTAAACATGTTCTAGAAACCCAAAATACAAGTCTGAACCTGAAAATAGCATAATAGGTCCTCTTTAAGTCAATTTCTTTTCTTGTGCCTGATACTATCCTGCCTCTTTGATATGGTGTGCAAATGATTATAAATTATGAAGCACTTTGTAACTTTTGTTGTTTTAAAAAGTGCTAATTTACTAAATCGTACTTCCTTCACTTACTGTACATGTGATCATGTGTACTCATTTCCTCAGCAAATGTTGATGTCTATCATCAGCGCTTTTTGTTTACATGGGAAAGTATAATAAAGTCAAACAGATGATGTCATGAAACACTAATCTACTGTGATATAATGTTTTAAATAATGGTATCTATAATTATACGTTACCGTCTAAATCATTTACATATCGAACCTATTAATCCTTTCCATCCCTGAGAGCAGCAATCATAACGGTGACTGTGACCTTGTCCCAGTGTGGAAGGGGACAAACCAGTGACCGTATCATCACCTGCAATGCTGCAGAGATGCTCATATACACACATGCATGGGCACAAAGGCATGCACAAATTAACACACAACATAAAACACGTCATATGAACCCATGGCTGGCCACACAGCCTAATAAGCCTATAGAGGTAGAGCCATAAATTATCAATATATGGAGCAGAACCAGTTTCTATTATAATGGATCTCCATTACTCTCGCCACGTGTACAGCTGGACACTAACTCACAGGACGGCAGGAGAGAGAAAGTGTGATGATGATGAGGATGGCATGACGACTGGAGCCGCAACACTGCTGTTATGAGTGTGCACATGATGGGTGCATTGAAGCAGCTGTCTTATCTTTGCACCGCAGGACGTTCAAAAATTTGTGGCAAACAAACGAACAATCCATGACAAAAGAAAAAAGAGACTGTGTGTGTAGAAAAGAGAGTGTTTGAATATGTTTGTTTGCTTTTTTGCATGTTTTTGGGACAAATTAGTACGTCTCTGTCTGTGTGTGCCTCTATCTCATGTTTCTGATGTCTAACAGTATGATGCAATAAGTTGTGGTGTGTTCATCCTACAGGAAAATATGTTAATACACCTCATGCTCACATCCACACAATGATGATGACGTAGTCACACAAACCTACAGACCTCCAGTTTTCACTTTATCTATTTACATTCTAAATGCTTAAATAAAGCTATAAATGCAGATGTGGTTGAACTGATGTTTGAACTACAGCAAAGATGTTGTGGAAGCCAGCTGATTGGTGAAAATACATGAAAATACAAGCATGACTGTGTAGATTGTTACTGTTTGATATGTTTTAATTGTTCTATTGTTTGTTTTTAATATATGGACCCAGGACTCCCTGGAAGGCAGTGTTGATAATGAGTGGATCATCATGGTGATATAAAGTAAATTTAATGAATGTAGTTATGTCAAACTTGCTACTCCCAGTACACTGGCTCAGCTGATTTTAACAGACTTTATTATTTATTATTATTATTATTATTATTATTGATTAAAAAAGGAGAAAATAAACTATACCTAATCCCCAAAAGGGGCTTCTATAAACCATGCTGAAGACTTAAGGTCACTTCTTGTTCAGCTTGTTTAAAATTGCCTACTTCTAAAATAAAAGTATGATGACGTGACGGGAGTAAATGCAACCCTCTCACATAGAAATTCTAACAAATTACCATGTGTTCTCTGCTGTATATAAATTCATACGTGCATTACTTTAACAATGAGCTGATAAACTAGGCCTAGATGTCAAATTTGTGCTTGTTGCATGAACATATCTCAATTTAAATATGTGTGCAGTATTTATCATCAAGCATGGTGACAGTGAGGAAGGAGTCCGTCCTTTGCAGGGTTCATCTAATGCTGACGTGTCCTTGAGCAAGACAATGAATATCAATCAGCTCCGTGTGTGACCTCTGACCTCTTACTTTATCTCCTCTGTGGTTCGTTCTTTGGTTGCGTCCAAAATTCCATACTAACATGCTATTTAGTACGCTAAAACAATAGGTGAGATTTTTTAGTATGTTTGAAACCTCAGTATGAAACGGACGCTGGACACTACGCCGGCATAAATCCCACAATGCAATGCAGTAGTAACGACAATGTTCAAAATAGACAATGGCGGTAGGGGTGTAAGAAAATATCAGAAAAATCAAATATCGCAATATTATGTTTTGTGATACTGTATTGATTCTCAAAAACACTGTATTGATTTTTAATAGTTAGAATACTTTATTTAATTTGCAAAGAAATGTGTCTTCTCAAAAAAATATCGCAATATATTGAATCGTTACCCCTATATCATGATACGTATCGCATCGCCAGATTCTTGCCAAAATGGCGGACAGCTCTGTAACGTCAATAACTCTCAATTTAAGTGTAAGTATAAGATTCCACTCTGATAGGCGTAATATAGTTTTTAAAATTAGTTCAGACTTTATGATTCTCACCGTCCCCGACCGGCAAGAAGGCTCTCAAGAAGTTACGTGGTAATTACAGTTCAGTGCGTCCGAAATGCAACATACTACTTTTTATTCACACCAAAGTATGTTGAACGATAGTATACATACTAGTGTATAGTATGCATTTTCGGACGCCGCATTGGACCATTTATACCTCTTTGTAGATTCTTTTCTATCAACAATTGGGTTGTTTTAACACTTTCCCCTTTTCCTTGTTTACCCTTCCATCTTTTTCTTCCCCTTCTTCCTTTTTCAAAATCTGCCCCGTCTGCCAGTCTAATTTCCAATCTGTTTCATGTTTTAATCTGATTACAGTAATCTGTTTTCCCCGCAGCCGCTCCACCTCGTTTCCTCTCCCACTCCTTCCTACACCCTGTTGATTTGCTGCCGTCATCCTCTCAGCTCATGTAATGTGACCAACCGTGTCATCTTATATTTTGTCTTATCAACCATCAACCATCTCTCTCCCTCTCTTCCCCTCTCATCCACTTCTTTTGATGTTTCCCTCCCTCCCCTCTATCCCGCCGTCTCAACTCTCTCTGCCTCCTCTCAGTTGCGAGCACGAGTCAGAAAAAGGATTATTTCTCTTTAGTCATCTTCGGAGGAGCATCAAAGAGGCGCCGGCAATCGGGACAAGAATAGAAAACTGATGCTATTTATAACTTGTTTCAAAGAATGCCTTCCAGCTGAAACAATGAAATGCCCCACAATCGCTTACACACATACACACACACACACACACACACACACACACACACAGCCACAAAAAAGCTAGTAAATAAAAGGTCAGCTAGCTAGACACACACATTCACCTCTCCTTGACAAAGTAAAAGGCTAATGCAGCGAAAAACAACACTAGCATCCATATGCTTCTTTAAATAGACTGTAATGAATTGAGAAGGTGACTTCCACAAGAATAGAAACACAAAATCAGCAGGATTATTTCAAGCTATCAAAAGTTCAAGTTATCACATGCCATATCAGGGCCACGCGGTCATTTCTTGCTCAGTATGGTGAGTTAATGTCCGTAATTGCAGAACTTTGGCTCAGTGGCTACTTTTAAATCTTTAATGCAAGTGAGCCACGGTCACACACACACACACACACATATATACGTGCACCCATACACACACTAGTGGTGTAGCGCATCGCTGACAGTTGACTGATGTCGGCCTCATGAAGAACAGTGATCTCCCTTAATTATACATGATGTGTCACAGAGAAGGAGGAGGGAGGAAAGAGAGAGATGGAGAGAATGAGGGAGGGAGGGAGGAAGTATAGATGAGAGATGTAAAAATAGAAAGTGTGAAAAGGTGGTCAGAGGAGTAAATACGAAGCTGAAAGTGGAGCAGAGAATTAGTGGGGAGAAAGACGGAGCGGGATAGGGGGGAGTGGAAAGAGGAGAAGGACAGATGGGAGAGGATGAGAAGAAAAGGAGAGGATGATGAAGGGGAGAGGAGCTGAAAGCAGAGGAGGTCACTGAGTATTGATCTTGACATGTCTCTCCTGCAGCAGGTCTGACTTAACATTACCACCGAACATGAGAGAAGCAGGCTGGACACGTTCAACCCCCCGGGCTGTAGATAGACACACATACAAAACACACATACACACCCTTTCTACCTGCCTTATATTCTGCTATCAGCTATTCTTGGAGTAGCAGTAAACAACTTAAAAATAATTATGCTCTGCTCTCTGCTGTAGGCTGTCTCCATGTCTCGAGACCCAGAACTTAAAATATTTTCCAAAACAACCTTATGCATCTAAATGTATATTGATAGAGAAAACACATCCCGCTCCCAAGCATTAATCATAATCATACTATTTCAGACTTTTTAAACTTCTTTTTATTGCTTCTTGAAATCTTTTGAAAGTTTGAAAAATGAGGTTGATATGATAGAATACAGCATCTGTTTGAAAATGTATATTCAACATTTTATGTTAGATTGATGTGAAAGATTATATTTGCTACAGGATATTCTGAATAGATGACTGTAATATTGTATATTTTGTATTTTCTGTCATTTATATTTCTTTTGCAATTTTTGTTTCAACTAAGATTAATGATAATTTGTAGGTAAAGGATTTCCATAATGCTGTTTTGTATAGTTGGTATCAGTGGCAATTTATCAGTAACATGACTGATTAATGAATTGTATTTAAGGTAGGGATGTCAATCGATTAAAATATTTAATCACATTTTGTATCTGTTCAAAATGTACCTGAAAGGGAGATTTGTCAAGTACTTAATGTTCTTATCAACATGGGAGTGGACAAATATGCTTGCTTTATGCAAATGTATGTATATATTTATTATTGGAAATCAATTAACAACACAAAACAAGACAAATATTGTCCAGAAACCCTCACAGGTACTGCATTTAGCATAAAAAATATGCTCAAATCATAACATGGCAAACTGAAGCCCAACAGGCAACAACAGCTGTCAGTGTGTCAGTGTGCTGACTTGACTATGACTTGCCTAAAACTGCATGTGATTATCATAAAGTGGGCATGTCTGTAAAGGGGAGACTCGTGGGTACCCATAGAACCCGTTTTCATTCACATATCTTGAGGTCAGAGGTCAAGGAACCCCTTTGAAAATGGCCATGCCAGTTATCCCTCGCCAAAATGTAGCATAAGTTTGGAGCATTATTTAACCTCCTTCCCGTACCGATGGATTTCTTAGGTTTTCTAGTTTCATATGATGCCAGTATCTTCAGTCTAGCTTTAAAACTGAGCCCGCTACAACCTAAAAATCACAAGTTGCGTTAATGTGTTAAAGAAATGAGTGGCGTTAAAACAAATTTGCGCTAATATGTTATTATCGCGTTAACTTTGACAGCCCTAATTTAAAGAAACAGCCTCAGATCAACCTGATTATGTCAAGATAACGTCTGGAGGGTAAATCATGGTGTGCTGGAAAAGATTTGCTCAGCGGGTTTTTTTATTTTAACAGACTTGCACTGAAGCTCACACTGGTCTGCACCTCACTGTGTGTGCATTCTGAAAGTAAAAATATCTTTAAACCTTACCATATCCAGTAACATTTAAAACAACTACGACATCACTAGAGCTGTCCTCGACCAAAGAAATTTTTAGTCGACTAATCGATTAGTTGATTTAATCAACAGATCTGTGAAACTGAGTTTTTCCACAAAAAATCACACTAAAGCGCCACTTTAAATCTCCTGTTTATCAGAGATGTGCCCATAAGTTTCCTCGAAAGAAGTCATTCAGCATGAAAAAAAGCATAAAAAATGACTAATCGACTAAAGAAATCTAAGTCGACTAAGACCAAAATGACCGAATAGTCAACCATCAACTAAGAGGGGGAAGCCCTACGTGTAGACCTCACTTCATCAGTGTTGACTTTCTACAAATCTAAGATTCTCATGTGAAAGTGTGACCAGAAAAATTGCAATATCCTGGAACAAACTCCCAGAAAAGTCGGGGTCTGCTCCAACACTTCTTTCAAAACTTCTGTTTGCACTGCCGTTTATCAAATTTAAATTTGGGACTATTCATTCATACCTTGCACTGCATTGTCCTGTTTATTCTGTTTTATTCAAATGTAGCTTATTTTATCTTCTATTTCATTTTACTCTTAATATCCCATTTATGTCTTTTTTATATCATCTTGTGTTTCTTTTATATCTTGTCTTATTTTATTTCATATCTTATGCAAAGCAGTAAGAGGCAGAATTGCCTTCTTCTTGAAAGGTGATTTATTTTTGTACTTGCAGTAATGAGACGTGTTACGTATTCTCCTCATTCCAGCCATAAATCTTCATCCATTTTTTAGGCAACATTTCATAGTCTCATGCCTTAAAAATATTCACAGTTGTTGTTTGTTGCTTTTTAAGATATTTTAAAGCCTTAATTTAAACCATGCGGTGCCAAACATTGTGCCCCAAGGGGACCCGGCTAATGCAGTACATTTTATGCAAAGTCAAGAACTGATGCCTTAGAGGAAAGATAAAGGAAATAAGGGCATCGAAGACACACTTTAAGCAAACTATTCTGTTGTGATTCATTTCTTCACAAGCACAATTTAATCACATTACTTTTTATGATGTCATTCAATCCAGTGTTGTCTGTTGCATCTCATCCTGACCTACATATTCAGCACAATGCAGAGAAACAGACAACATAAGACAGACAGACAGACAGGGATAATGCAGAGAGAAAGAATAAGCAGATAAAGTAAGAGGTGGAAGTCTCCGCAGAGTGGAAAGAGGAGAAGTGCTGTAGTTGAGCAAGCAGAAGTGTAGCATGAGGAGCACAGGATGTCATGAAATATGTAGGAAGGAGCAGCTCAGCACCGGAACACAAAGCCATTAAAGAAAGCCCTGGAAAAGGCAGTCAGCTAGAAATATAAATGTCCATTTCCTTACCGTGCATTCACACACACAACGCTAAAAGCACATACACACACTTCCACAATCTTGGACTCTCGCATCTCGTGGTGAAAAGCCACGCTCTAATCCTCTCAGACGTGTACGCAGAGTTTAACACACTTTTGTGCTCTCAGAGACATACAAGCACGCAGGTATACATGCATGTGAGCGCTACAACACAAAGAAACAGACACAACCTCTCTGCCTCCTTCTCTCTCAGTGCACTTTATGGTGTTTTGTAAATCATTGATTGGGTACATGCGGGAGACCAGCGAGACAGTTAGTTTGACACTCAGAGCGTTTTCGGTGATTCAGGGTCGGACAACGGGGTCGAAGCAGCTGACAACTTCTTCTGAAGGTGGCTCAGGATGAGACGAGGTGCAGCGTTCACTCACTGCGCTCTAAACTCCGTTCAACTCACTGGGTTGTCAACAAGCTGCCGCTACTTTGAAGGATTTGGTGCAATGCCGAAGATGTAATATAATAGAGTTTAAAATAAATAGAATAGTGTTCATATGCTGTTTAGCTTTGCATATATTTTTATGCTCTATAATCATGCATCATAATTTGGCAGATTCACAGGATTTTACTTTTATCTCTTTGGCAGCAGCTGCAGCTCAGGCCTGGAGGGGCCCAGGAGCCACACAGGATCTAATTTGTTTGTTGAAACAGGGGGGAAGTTTATATATTTTCCTTTGTTCAGGCAAAAAGTTCAATATTAGAACTCAAATGGGAATTTTTTTAATTTACTGTCAGGTTTTATTCCTTTTACGTCAGTTTTAGTTGGATGGACTTCAGTTTTAAGGTGGTGGTTTGTGCATCAGTCCCTTAATCCTGCATTACAAATCCAAGACTTCATGTCTAGTCAGAAACACTGATTGACACTTAATGCTATAGCTAAGCCTGGCTAAATGATCAAAAAAACTTGTTTCAGGACTGCAGTTCTGGGATGGTATAAAAACACAAAAGCCACTCAAAACTGATAAATGATGAAGAGAAAACAGCAACTCTTTTGGTCGAAGTCAGATCCCGCTGACTGAAACTTTAGCAGATGGCAGGTCATGATCTTGTAAAGTCATTGGGGACACCTTCATCAATCTGCTGAGTATATAACTTTTTTAATTTCCTAATAACATCTTAGTACAGCAGTTTGTAGATGCAAACGCCTCAGAAATACCTGCTTGTTTCATTCACTGGGTGGCACATTGAGCCAGATTTTGACATGAAAAGACAAGTAATGAACAGAATCGGGTGTTTTTGGTGGGTGTAGTTACTCTTTAATCAATAAAGGTATAGGATTGTGACTACCTCCGTCATTTTGAAAGAAAGTAAATATTGTACAATAGTTGTAGATCTCCTCTGTTTGTCATATTGTCTCAGATTTGAACCTGATAATTCCAACTGAAGGCTCAAATGTCTGAAACTGATGTGTTTTTCTGAGTAGTTAAGAGTAAATCCTTGTCCTTTATTAACAAATAGTCTACCTTTCTCAAGAATTTAAAAGAATATCCATGGTTTTAGTTTAACAATGCAACTGCTCATCAGCTGAGTGCTATACAGGTGGCAGGGCCACTTGAAGCCAGCTGGGTGGATACAACGTGTATCATGCAGGGCTGCAACTAATGATTATTTTCACTGTCGGTTAATCTGTCGATTATTTTCTTGATTAATCGATTAGTTGTTTGGTCTATAAAATGTCAGAAAATGGTGAAAAATGTCGATCAGTGTTTCCCAAAGCCCAAGATGACGTCCTCAAATGTCTTGTTTTGTCCGCAACTCAAAGATATTCAATTTACTGTCATAGAGGAGTAAAGAAACAAGAAAATATTAACATCTGAGAACCTGGAATCAAAGAACTTATACTTTTCTTTTCTTTAAAAAAAATCCTCAAACCGAATAATCAATTATGAAAATAGTTGGCGATTCATTTAACAGTCAACTAATTGATTTATCGTTGCAGCTCTAGTATCATCACCTCTATAGGCAGACAACAGACTTGAAAGAGCACAAGTAAGCACAACTCCCCTCTCTCTCTCTCTCTCTCTCTACACACACAGCTTCACATAACTGATTGCAATCAATAACCCAAACAGCAGTCCTCTCATGCCCTCATCATCATCACTATCATCAGCACCACACCCATCAGCTCCATCATTTCCTCTGCTATGAATCAAACTTCATCCTAACTTCTCTCCATGTGGGTCACATCTTGCATGGACCCAACACATGCACGGATCTCTATTGGCTTCTTTTTTTCTCTTTACTGCATACCTCATATAGGCAGTATGGAGCAAAAAAAGCATGCACCCTCTCTCCAGTAAATCACAGCAGCATGGAAACTACAATTGAAGAAAAATATACCTTCAAATGGTGTTTGCTGTACAAATATGACGACATAATCAGAGTAATAATAAACATCATGGGGTTATTATATAGCCTTAAATCGAGAGCAGTTTAATTCACCCGTATCTACTGCGTCCACGTGACATTTTGCAATAATCACAGAGGACAATACATGAGGTGGCTTTCTTTACCTGGATGCTGCAGGAGATCTCGGAGTCGTCCAGTAACCGGATCGTGCAGAGGACCTCCTGGTCCAAGGAGCGGATGCTTGGGCTGCGAAACCGGAGCATTTTCATCCTTCTGTCGGTTCTGTTTCAGCTCCTCATGTCAGCGGATCCACAGGCAAGACCAGATACGCACATAGGCTACGCACGGAGGACTCACGCATACACATACATGTATGCGCCTTTCAGTCGGGTCTTGTCACCCCCTGCGACGCCCTTGGGAATGAATGGATGGGAGGATGGAGAGAGGGATGGATGGAGAAGAGAATGGATGGATGCAACAGAGCGGGAGGGAGGAGAGCTTGCATCCGTCTCCTGCCTGCCCACTGGTAGATCTACAGGAGGGAGGATGGCTTTTTCTCCCTCCCTCTCCCCCTCTCTCTCTCTCTCCCCTCCCTCCCTCCCTCTCTCTCAAATTTCAGCACACATTACAATTATGACCCACGTGTGTGGTGTCAGATTGCCAGCTGGTGAATGGTGAATCACTCACTTTTTTCCAAGTTTCAAGGGTGATTAAAACAAGCTAAGAGGTTAGGATTGTTTTACAGGCTCTCGGTGAAATAATTATGCTACAATCTACACATTCGTAGGTGCAGAACAGTCAATTTTTAATGCACTGCCTTTAATTTGTGGATCAACTTGTGCATTTGTATACATGTCTGTATTACCTATATAATTGCTATGCATTATTTAATATAATGATTGAACCTGTGATCAAAAACACACAGCTGCGGTCAAAACTCATTTTTACAGTGAGACTATATTTTATTTTCAGCAATAATGAAGTCAACAGTTTAGCTGCAACGTAATCTGAACGGGACGCTGTCCCTTTAAGTGTGAACGTAGCCGGCGTGCGTGCTGCGTCATCACGTAATTCAGCAGAAGCGAAGAAAACAACCAGTGGCCGTATGGTGGTGAAGAAGTAGGATATTTTATCACCTTTTGCTCTTCTTAACGAGAAGGCAGGCAGGCCAGACTTAGTGAGTGTTTCGTGTGGTTAATATTTTTGCCTGTCAGATGAGAGTTTTGCTAAAACCGCAGTATATAAGCTGTTATTGTGTGTACACCTGTGCAGGGGTTTCGTAATTATTAACGACAGTATGATCCCAGAAGCTACGGAAGTCCCACCAGTTCATTATAAAGGTAGGTTACTTGAGCACTGATATTACTGCTACATGTTTCTATGGTGGCGAGTGGAGAGTTTATGCCCACAGTTAGCCTATAAAGGGATTGTTCTGCCTTCAGGTGTCTGAAGATCCACAGACAGGATGATCTACATCATAATGGGAGTGTCAGGCTGCGGAAAGTATGTATACACTGTTTATTTATACACTGTTTATTTATTTAGGACAGGTGGAATCTCACATAGGAAGCACACTGAGTAGAGTTTAGCCAACATATTCATTTGAGTCACATGGGGAAAAGATGTGTAAATGCTTTGGAGAAAATAAATAAGATATTTGTTTATAGTGATCACTAGGTGGTGCTTTATAAATGAGTAATGCCCCATTACATGATTAGTTACAGTACACTGGCATCTGTTACAAGGTCACTGAGGGAAGTAGTAGTAAGCTAACTGCGACACAGTGCTGTAAAGGATGCAATTTAACACCAAAATACCATAGTAGAGCTTCAATTTCTGATAATCGGCTGATTTCTTTCTGGATTGATCAATTAATTATTTTGAATATCAGAAAATAGTGACAAATGGTCATCAGTTTCCTAAAGTCGAGCTAATGGCCTCAAATTGCTTGTTTTATCTGCCAAAAGTCCAAAAAACAAATATATTCAAATTACTATAAGATAAAGAAAGGCTGCAAATTCTCACAACTGATCCATTTTTAAAGCATTTTGCTTTAAAAATGTTTTAAATTATTCCTTGATTATCAATATACTGTAGTTGCTGATTGATTTTCGCCAATCGACTAATCAATTCTTCCACTAATGAGTTAAGCTCTAAACTACAGCATGTTTATGGCAGTAAATTATTGGCTTAATGCAGTAGATCAGATCAGTGTTATTATTGCACTGTATCATTCTGTCTGTTATGTCTTCCTCCTTTTCTTATACAGAAGCACCTTAGGGGCCTTCCTATCAGAAAAGGTAAATGGATCCATCCCCCTCCCTACACACACATTAATACACTTCCATCACATTTCTGCACACAGTATGACTTAACACTGCATATATGTGTCGGTATCATCAGCTGGGCTGGCCGCTGCACGAAGGGGATCACTTCCACCCACAGGGGAACATCGAGAAGATGGCTCGTGGTGAGCCGCTCACAGAACAGGTATACTGTATGTGTGTGTGGAGGTGTCTTTTCAGCTCAAATTGAATGTCAGTCATTTACAGAGAGAGCCATTTCTCTTCTGTCATGAGTAAATCATTCTCAGACTTGCAGCCACAGAGAACTCAACAAGTGGCCGGAGGAAGCTTCACTGAAGCAGCAGGGAGGGAAACTGAGCTATTTACCGCAGGCCACAGTCCTGAAATTCAGTTGAGGGATTTATTTCCTGTTTGTCCAATATTTACCTTTTTGACTTTCAAAATAAAGGTAGACCTCCAAACAATTGACTGGCTACCTGCCAAAGTTGAATTTACAAGCTTACAGGCAGAGTAACATCCCTGCCAACATTTGGCAGCAGGTTGCCGGTAGCTGTGTTTGGTGGCTCATGATAACCTCCCACTCAGAAATCAGCTTTGAGCGGCGGGTAGAATTACCCCGGGACCTGCTCTGTCCAATGCTTTGGCATGTTTTAAAAATACTCAACAGTTGGCAGTTTGAGAATGAATGTACATTTTGGATTACTGTCATTTGCTGTGGCAAAAACATGTCTTTCATGTCAGTATTAGAGTTGGCAGGTTGAGGTTGGCATCCCCGAACAGGACATGAGAGAATGTGATTCCTCTCATTCGAGTTCAGCTCTCCATATTAAAAGGCCCTGCAGTGTGAGGAAAAAAATGTGACTCCAGATCAGTTGTAACCAAATTAGGACTGATTCTATTTCTGATTGCTGTGTAATCAAAGATGTGTTTGTGCTGCCACGTCTGTCTGCCTGATCTCGGTTTGATCCCCTGATTTAAGGACGCTTTGACTTCAGTCCATTAAACAGATATTAGCAGTGAGTTCTGACTTGGAATAATAAGACCCACTATAAACAGCTTTATGCTCACTGCAACTAGGAGTGTAGTTATTTATGAATGTTGTATTTTCAGAGGAGCAATGTCTTTACATAATTTAAAAAATTTTTGGGGGGAATTTATGAAACAACCTTCAGTTTGATGACGCGGTCTGGCTCCACCATTGCAAGCTAAGCTCACCCTATTTGTCCTTTGCAATGCACGGCTTGCCTCTCCGATGATATGCTGAAAGTAGTGCATGTGATAGGATTCACCTACCCAGGGGTATTAAAGGGCAAAGCCAGAATCAGTGTTCATGCGGGTGACTCTTGCTTCCCTGGGCAGCCAAAAAGCTCAACGCTGTAATCCCCTGAAACCAAGTAAACAATAAGAGTTATTTTCCTTCTTTAAAGCGGCTATTATCAATATTTTTATGATAATAATGTATCAAATGACAATGTGAAAGGGGTCGCAGTGATAAACCTACAGAGAATTATCACCTGATTCAGCAGCTCCCCTCAGCTCTAAAGCTCTCACTGCTCTTAGCGTTGTTTTCGGCCACAGCAGGTAGCTGTATTTAGCAAAAAAAAACTCTTAAAAAAAACACAAATCATTAGGTCCTAAAAGTTGTAAAATGCACTAATAGCCAAATCCAGAGTTATTTCCCTTCCTCCGTTCATGTGAATGAGCCCCAGACCGAGGCTGGAGCGAGGCCTGGGAGGCGGAGTTAAAGGAAACGCTACTGCACCTGCTTTATGGGCCCAATGGATGCGGAAGATCGCCGGATGATCCGGGTAATTTTATCACTCGGACGTCAAACTGTTTTTTTGCTTCATGCACCACTGAGCAACTTTTATGAGAATGAACAGGAGCCCGCGTCCGACGCTGTATCCAGTTCTCTTTATACATCCATGCACTGGACACTACCTGCTCAACACCATGGCAGACAGATACAGTTCTCGTGAACGTAGTGGAGTATTTAACAGTTAAAGAGTCAGATATTTCCATCAGGAGTTGGTGGAGATCAAAAACAGAGGTAAAAGAAGAGTGAATATTGGACTTGCATTCATCCGGTGGCCAGAAACACGACTCCAAATGAACGATGATCGTTGCTCCGGATGTGTAAATAAGCAACTGCAAAAAATATTGATCACAAAGATTAAAAACATTTCATAACAAGGACAACTGCTGCTGTAGACAATGATGAAATATATATATACAACATGCTATAAACAGTTGTTTTGTTGTTGTTTGTCTTCAGGACAGATTGCCTTGGCTTCTCAAACTACATGAAGTCATTGAGAGGTAAGAACAAACATTTTGCACTCGAGACACAACATACTTTTGTAATGACAGAAATGGAGAAGATGATGGGTTTAAAGAGCGAGAGGGAGCTGAAGAGCAGAGCAGCGAGGTAAGGATATATGCAGCCGTGAAATTGTCGGAAAAAAAAGATCAAAACTATCAAAGATGGTTTTGAAAATTGAGATGAAAACCAGAGAGCGAGGGGGAGAGGGAGTTTGGGAGAGTTAAAACAGATTAACTGAGCGAGAGGTGGGGAGAGCTGAAAAGTATGCCATCTCTTTCTTAAAACGTCTGCGGCGACATCAAAGACTTATTTTCCAACTCTTCCACACTCCGTCAGCCTTTATCAGCTCATCCTTGTATCCCTTATTTTCTCTCTTCACCTCCTTCTTCTTTTCTGTAGCTGTTTATGACCAGACTTCACTTAGAGTGCATTTTTTACCTTGTCCACACAACATTTCAGTGTACAGTGCCCTCGATAACTATGCAAATTTATGTCTTCCCATCCCAGAGAAAGGTGTTCACGCTCTGATGCTCTCATGGCGTGCTCCGCCCTGAAGCGCCTGTACAGACAGATCCTGCTCTACGGCTCCAAAGCCCTCGATTCCTCCTCCGGTCCAGACCAAGATATCCTGCCCCCGGCCTCTCCTGATGTCTTTTTTCTCTTCTTACACGGTGACTACGATCTCATTCAGCAGAGGATTGTGGCCCGTAGGGGACATTACATGAAAGCAGACCTGCTGCGTTCCCAGTTTGATGTTTTAGAGCCTCCGTCGGACGAGGAGAACGTGTTGCCTCTGGACATCAGGAGGAGCATCACCGACATGGTCACGGAGGTCCAGAAGCACATCGTTAGCCTCAAGTCGTCACCAACGCCGTAACCACAGTCCATATCTTTAGTTCATATCTTAGTGAAGGTGAGAAGTAAAGCACTGTTTCCTTTGTGGTGCAAAACCACAGAGAAGCTTGTGCAGTAGTGGGAGTTAACAGAAACTATATGATCTTGTGGTGCTGAAAACATTTCAAAACACAGTCTAAGTGCCATTTATATTCCTGCTGCAGAGTATTTGATACTACAAAGGTTTGAATTGGGACCATGCTTTTATTTGTGAATGAGATATGAACCTCCAATAGTATGCCACAAAGAAGAAGGCTACAGTTAAATATAGTGTGTATATTAGCTCTTTTTGAACTTATGAAGAGGATTGTGGTAGTATTATAAAGATTCAGTGTTTCAGTAATTTTATTATGGAAAATTAGCTATTTCACTGATTCCCAACCTGGGGGTCCCGACCCCCACTAGGGGTCGCCAAAGCTTCACAGGGGGTCACGAGGCCTTCTTTATTTTAAGGGGTGAAAGACAGCTTTTTTTAACAACATACAGTTAGCCTATATCTCAGTATTTCATCATTTATGTGAAGAAACTAAATGAGTAAAGTTTGGATAATTTTTTAAGATATAAACAGGATAAGGGCACAGTGAAGACCTGAACACAAGCTATATTCACAGAGCCTTCCCTCTTTGCTAAACAGTCTCGTCCTGCATAAGAAAAGTACACTTTTAAAAAAACAAAAAACAAAGAGCTAACAGAAAACTCATCTCTGATGCAATAAAAGAAATAATCTGCTCAAAATTCCTCCAAATCGATCGTTTTACACAAACTTCCTGCAGTCTTTGCGTTCACTAATTGGGCTAATTGTAGCGCTTATCAGTGGTTCTGTACTGTTTTTGTTATGCATTGAATATAATATGAAATATCCATAAAATATGTCACTTTAGGAAAAAGGTTGAGAACCACTGATCTATTTGACTGCACAGATGGACAGAGGTTATGATAGACAAATACCTTTGGCATTTTTCTTACAAACGAACAGGCAAATGTTTTTACAATGTTTTAAACAGAAAAAGAACCTGATGATGCAAAAAATGTATAAAGGGTTTGACTGATTTGATCAGTTTTTATGTATTTTCTTAAATGGCTATAACAGACATGCAACATTTACAGGGGAAAGTTGTATTATTTTTGGTTTTGATTTTATTATTATATTGTATTTGGGGATTTTTGGGTTGATTCAGTATGGGACTATGAAATAAAAATGAACTAATGATGGTTTTGGTTGAATATTTTATACCTCAAGTTTTTGAATCTTATGTTATATATTTAATTGTACTTTGACAATATAACCCAAAGATGTTCAGTTTACAATCACATTAGACAAAGAAAAGCAGCAAATCCTCATAATTCACAAGCAGGAAACAGGGAATGTTGTTAGCTAATTTTGCTTGATATAGTTAATTTAATACTATTTTATTGTTTCACATGACTCCAGATGATCTTTTTGTTTTCCCCTCAGCATTACAAGTTTCTCTCATCTGCTCAACAGATTTTTTTTAAAATCAGAGCTGCTTTGCTGGAGTTTCTCACAACTTAGCATCAGCAAATGGATTAGTTGCAAGCGACTTCAAATCACGTTTTCATATCACTTGATCTGTCAAACCACCTTTCATGTATTGACATCACCTGCCAAATGCACCACCAAATCTTAAAGTACAATCTTCACACTGAATAAAGTAAAACGATTAAAAGGATTTAGATTTAACATCTTTCCACTATACACTGCTGTGAGGGAGGTTTAGCTCCTCTGACAATAGGTTAATACCAGACTGAAGGTCGGATCAGGTCAAGACTTTGTGATCTATAAGCATCTTCAGAAGACACACACACACACACACACAGGTGACCATGACCACGATGCCCCCACACACTCAAACCTCCACTCAGCACCGTAGAGCTGTTTTTGTGGTGTGACTCATCTGCAAACCTCAACCCAAATATTTTAGGAGCTTCTAATCCAGAAAACCCCCTTGGCTACTCTCATATCTCACACATCCAGACGTATGGGCGCACACACACACACACACACACACACAAACACACATCACTAGAGATTAAAACCCACTCAGTCTGGCAGCAACAGACAAACACACACAGGTTGTCAAGTGGATCACATACACACATATATCTGATGTCGGAGTACGTGTCGTGTGTGTCAGTTAATCCACTCGGTCTCTGAGAGTAAGGGCTCAAAAGTAGGGAAGGAAAACAGAGCGCAACCCACCCAGACACACACACACACACACACACACACATCTTATTATGCACTTAAATATGTGGCTGAAAACCACCTGTACATATGACTTTGTGCTCGTTTGTTATTAGTTTATATAAATAAATTACGGAACAATTTTGCCAGTTGATTTGTCATGTTTGCAAGTTTGAGCTGAACATTTGGGGGTCATGATTTACACTAAAGGTAAATGATATGAGAATAATAAAGAATCAAAAATAATAATTTTGTGCATAATTGCAGCTGTACAAACCAAAACAGCTGATGTTACTGAGGAGGTTGAGTGTAACTGCCCTCTAGTGTTCGTAGTTGAATAGTACAAGAGTAGATTTAAGAGTGACAGAGAATAACATGGTAAAATACATACTTAAAAAGTCTGATATGAACCACTAATAACTCATTTCGATGGGATTGTATAATACACTTGTATAATAAATGACTGTTTTTATCAATGAAAGATGGTAAACCAGTTTGTGTTTGACTTGTGTCTTTATTGATCGATACATCTACTCAGGGCACAACATTATGTGTGTTCAGCTTCTGAAATGTGAGGATTCTGCTGCTTTTCTCTGTTTAATATAATTGCAAATTGAATTTTGGACTCCATGTTAAACAAAACAAACACCTTGAAGACGTCACCTTGGCCTATCAGAAGCTGTTATTGATATTCTTCCCTATTTTCTAACATTTTATAGACTTAATTATTAATACATTAGTCATTAAAGAAAAACAATCGACAAATTAGTTGATAATGAAAATTGTAGCAGCTCTAAAAGACTACTGTTGTTGAATGAACTACGGTTAACCTTATTACGGAACTATGAACATCACAATGAACACAGAGACGTGGAGGAAACAACACGCTTTTTAAAGAAGGACATCATCATAAATTCATGAGAAATGACAAAGTGCATACGTACATAATTAAGGGACAACTGAATTATGTTTATTGACTTACATCAGATCCATAAGTCAGCTAGATGAGTGAAAGGATGTTGCTCAGTCAGTTGGTGTTTAGTGAAAATGCAGCGCTCCTTACGGCACAGAAGCACCGCAGCATGGTGTGTTTACTGGGGCTCTGTTGAATACAAGCTTAAGGACAGGACAACAAATCACAGGTGTTACTAGTCAGTGCAGTTGGACACAAAGAGCCTCACCTATGTAAAGTAAATGTTCATAATCATCAGCAGCACAGGTTGTGTTGTAAGTTCCAAAAGGGTTAAAATATGTTTTTCTCAGTTCTGGACTCAATCTAAATTTTTCTCCTGTGTGAGTGTGTTGAGAAGATTAACTGTGCAAATCAGAGTTTCTGTGCCTGTGTGATAAACGTGGAAAAGCATCTTTTGGAGCTCAGTATAATTACCTGGTGTGTCTGATTTTACAGCCTGTGATGGACAAGAAGACACGAGAGCAGCGAGGGAGGGAGGGAGGGAGGGAGGGAGGGAGGGAGGGGACAGCAACAGATTGTGCTCGTGGTTCAATCTGCTGACAGAGTGTGAATCCTCTGTGTGCTTCCAGGAACATTTGACTGTGTTAGAAGCTCTCATTATTGTCCAGGTGGCAAGATGAAAAGAGGCCCGAGCTTCGCGTTGCACAGAGATCAATAATACATGACCTGCCTCTGAATATGTATGCAACAGCTACAAGTCTACAGTATGTGAGGTGGATATCAGTACCTGTACTGACCTGCACCACAGTGATTGTTTCTACCCTGATATTAACCCAAATCACTCACGCTGGAAGGACAAAAAGGACATAAAAATCCTCCAGTTGTATGTGTAGTTTTTTATATTTCTCACTTCATAAAATGCAAATCATTTTTTACTTGTATTTACAGTATATAGCCCAATATCATTAATCACAAATCTGCCACAACGGGCTTTAAAATCTGTACAGCATACGGCACCCTCTATTCGGTAAAGGAAATACAAGTGTAAAGTGCACGAAGGTAAGGATGACTGTTATGCTAGGACTAAATATAATTTACTACTGCAGACAGAGGATAGTGAGGGGAGTTAAGGAATGAATATATGTAAGTCTTTGAAAGTATGGCTTGCAAGTCTCTTGTGTTTGTTTTTTGTAAAGCACTTTGTAATCGTTAATAATGATATTATTATGTTTGAGTGTAGGTGCTTATATGTCATATGGACAAATGTGTGCGTGTGTGTGTGTGTGTGCTTGCGTGCGTGCGTGCGTGCGTGCGTGCGTGCGTGCGTGCGTGTGTGTGTGTCAGTGACTGAGCAGATGTTGTATAGCGGTGGTGAGATCTCCTCCAGTGCTGACGAGGACCTGAAGGTTCACCTCTCTGTCTCTGAAGCCCATTGAGCTCAGATGCTCCAGCTCGTCCTGGAACTCAGCCTCCTCCACATGGATCTTGCAGGAAATGACAGGAGAGTTATTTACAGTCTTACTCATTACAATAACATGATAAAAAATAATAGTAAAGAGGTCTTGTACCTCTGGGAGAGAAAATACAATTTGAGAAAATGTCATGCTTGTCTCTGCTGAAACCGTTCATGGTTTTTAAATAAATACAACGAACAGATTCAATGACTTTCTGGAGATCAACATCTATTTAGTTAGATTGAATCTTGAACTTCTGACAATACCAAACATCGCAGCTGGATGTGGCCAGATGTGGTGTGGGTTGGTACTATACTGGAAAAAGCATGTCACCACTAGCTGTCAGTGCAAGCAGGATTATTAGACTGGGTGCAGTTACTCTCTTAGTGTGGTACTCTTTTTAAAATGTGTGCTACTGTATGTACAATGAGCACTGAACCATTATAGGTTCAATATCAGGGACATGTTGTATCAAATACTTCCCTTTTGTGATATTAATAGGAAGAGGCCAGCAATGTAAAGAGAAGTTTCCAGTCGGCTTTTGGCCTGAAAATCTTATTTACTGGTGATAAATCCAGGAGAAGTTCAGATCAATTACAGAAGCAGACGACGAAGGTTAGAAGGAAATAGTGAGATACCCCATGATTGGTGTTAGCCAGCGCCTGTAGCATCTGTTGCACAAACTGCTGCTGTTGCTGCTCTGTCACCGTGGCAACCCGAGGACCACTTCCTGATTGGCTGTTAAGGACAGAGTCAGATGCTAGCTCAGGGGCAGCATTAACACCGGCTCTGCAAGACAGACACGTGGTGGTAACTCATGAAGCGTTTTACAATTCCTTTAATGCACTTTGCTTAAAAGTACTGCTTCTACCCACCAACTAACCAACTAAACAACTGAGGTGTACTGTGTGTGTTTATTTTGCGTATTTATACTCACGTAGGTATCAGTGCAGGAGCCTCCTCAGCCAGAGTCTGTAGGCCCTGCTGGATGTGTAGCAGAGCCTCCATGACTCTGGGGTTCAACATGGCTGACAACAGCTCTGGACTCTGCATCTACACATTTATCACTGACCATTAATAATGAAGATATTAATCACAAACAATAAGCACTACAGTTTGAGCGGAGACTGTGTAGAACTTACTATGGAAGACTACACCGCTGATAGCTGTATCTGATGATGAAGTTAATTATTCATGCGTATAATTTTTTTAAAGAGAAAACGTTCCAGTGATGGACCATCATCACCACCTTTAGATGCAAACTGCTAAACTTAATTTTATTACTTTCGTCATATAACATTTAACCCATTCTAATGGATTTCGGAGCAGTGGGCTGCTGTAAAGCGCCTAGGGAGCAACTTGGGGCATGGGTTTGCTGAAGGACACTTCAAGATGCGGACAGTAGGAACCAGGGACCGAACCGCCAACCTTGGGGTTAAAGGACAATCCGATATACCCACTGAGCTACAGCTGCCCCCTAAAATAAGCAGGCAGTCCTCATCAGCCTCCAGTCCTCTACTCCTGTCCGATAAGCAGAAACTCTGCACTATGTGTTAGCCAGTGCTAGTGTGGCTAAAAAGTACATAAGACACCAACAAAATATACATCTGTTTTAAGGATATCTATGTAGGAAAAAATGTTTTAATATGTGAGTGTTGATCATACACAAGACATTTTTCCCCAATGTTAAGCAAATCATAACACTGTTTATCTAGTTGCAAGAAGTGAGAGACTTTATCAGTGAGGAGAGTAAACTAACCTGTTGCAGGAAGAGAGGGATCTGCTGTCTCATCTGCTGCTGCAGCTGAGGATTTCCTGAGAACAAAGGGTGGCTCAGCAGCATCTGAAACAGTGTGAAAATGAGAGCTATAAGAACTGTCTGAGTGTGTAGGAGAGATTATGGGGATATGTTAACAAGAAGAGGGGAGGGGAGGGGAGGATTGTAGCCTGGATCCACACCTCTGAATCGCAGCTTATATGATTCATGATTCATTCAGATGCTCATAAATAACATAACCTAAAAAACTAATTCTATGCAGTTGTCAAGGGAAAATAAGCGACCTGATTGCCTGTCAAGCGTTCCCTGTCATGCGTGTTTATGTATTTGCATGCACCCATGAATTGTGTGTGCGTCACCTGTGCAGCCAGGTCAGGGTTCTGGCCGAGGCAGTTGAGGAGACTGTTGACATAGGGCCCAGACAGCAGGCTCTCCATCAGCCCTGGACTGGACGTGATCTCCTCCAGCAGTGACTGCATGCCTGCAGAAAGAGGCCACAGATACACGATGAAGAAAAGAAAAGGAGAAGTGTATTTGTATAGTCATAATTTAACCAATTAAAAATGATGCCCTGTTTTTTGGATTGTTTGGGACGAAATGGCAGTGAGTACCAACACCTTTGAGAAAGACGTTTGCCAGATTGGTTCGATTACCCCACTATTCCATGGCACTTATGTATGGATGCATGAATTTCTACTTTTTCTCTTAGTGTAGTTAAACTGTGTGGATTTGTATTTGCTTGCCTGCAGTCACAGTGTTCTGAAGGTTTGGATCAGCTCCGGGCGAGGCGGTCATCTCTCTGAGAGGATCTGTGGAGTGACTGGAGACGGGTGGAGTCTCGTTGCTTTCTCTTTCAGTTGGCTGTCGAGTCCCAGATGATGTAGTCACCACTGGGGGTGCTCCCATCTGGATCCGAAAGAGAGTAGTGAAGGGACACCACCAACAACCGATTTAAAAAACACAAGATTAGTTTGACATTATCTGAACAGATAGTTCAGGAAAACACCATTTCGAAACCTGTACCTGCGATAATTTGAGACTTTTTGTGTCAATCTTCTGAAGGCCATCAGAGTCACCAGCGATACTTTCAGGGTTGTCCTGCTCTGGCTGCAAATTGCCTAATGCTCTGTCTTCATTATGCATCACTTCCTCTATCATGTCAGGGTTCCTGGCGAGCTCCATCACCTGGAAAGGGAAGCAAGAGCAAGAAGATATTGAACATATGGTTGGGAGAAATGAGTCAAGGAGGAACAAACTATGTTCAAGTCACAGTGAAATGACTGAAAAGATCTTTTTTTCTCCTATTAAAGGAACAGTGTGTAACATTTCGGGGGATCTTTTAGCAGAAATGGAATACAATATTCATAACTATGTTTTCATTAGTGTATAATCACCCGAAACTAAGTATTGTTGTGCTTTTGTTAGCTCAGAATGAGCCCTTCATATCTACATAGGGAGCGGGTCCTCTTCACGGAATCCGCCGTGTTGCTCCGCCACGTTTCTACAGTAGCCCAGAACGAACAAACCAAACACAGGCTCTAGAGAGAGCCTTCGTGTTTTTACGTTACCTGAAGGCCACCGTAGTTCTCCGACACGCTTGTGAAACTGCAGTAACATGAGCCGCAGAGTGCAAAACTGCAGTATCGCCAGTTGCCGTCTGACTTCCGTTGCTCCTAAAGAAGTGTTATTGTGGTAAGGATGGCCTCTGAGATAAGATAAGATATACTTTATTGTGAGAGAAGCAAATGGCATTACCAAGGTTTAACACTCGGCAGCTCACGCCACCGCAGTCTTGTAAAGGGAGGGGTGAGCGGAGAGGTACTCAGTTGGTTGCAATCTGCAACCACGCCACTAGATGCCGCCAAATCCTACACACTGTACCTTTAATTAATTCATATCACACAGTACACCTGTTTTAATCCTAAAGTATATTTGAAAAGACAAAGAAATTACTTGTTTTTGAATAATTTCCTTCCTCCATGTAGCCTTTTATTATATCAAATCTAGAACTTCACAGTTATTAAAGCGATATAAGTCATATCTTGTACACACTAAACCTTGTCATTCATAATTCACAACAAAACTGTACCTCAAACACACACCCTCACACGCCTTTTTATGCCCACCTGCGTGATGACATCTGCGTTGTTAAGCATATCTCCCACTTCTGGGTTCGTCTGCAGGAGCTGCTGAATTTGGGGATTGGACAGAATGAGCTGTCTGGTTAGTTGAGGGCCGGAGGCGGAGAGGGTGCTCTGCACGAAGGAGCTGCCCAGGACACGGCGCATCATCTCCGGGTCAGCCAGCAGCTGGCTCTCCATCTGGCGCTGGAGTGCGGGGAAGAAGCAAGCCCCGCTGTTTGTCAGGCCAAGACTGTCCAGACCTTCCACTGTGGAAACAAGATCAGATCAACAGAACGGGAGTATGTAGATGGACTGGAGAGCTGAGTGGGATCTGATCACCCCACAGCAGCCCAGATAGAGATGACAGTTCTTACCCAGACAAAAGGGAGAGGTGGGAGATGGCGTGATGCTATCAGGGTCAGAATCGAGAACGGCTGTGAGCTCCGACTGGACCATTTCTGAAGCTGGATGCTGAGGCCTGAGAAGGAAGGACTGAATCTGAATCTACAGTTCCAGTACTATGATACAAACTGTGTATGAATATGTATGTGGAGGTGTTGGACTCAAGTCAACTTCGATACATTATTTGAGAGTCTTTAGTTCTGCATATAATAAAATAAAACAAAAGAGAAGAGATATACAATAATAATGAAAAAGAAAAAACCTGAGGGCTTGTAGAAGGAACCCACCTAACATTGAAATTAAAGACAGCTGTATATACGGATATACAGTAAGAAAGAAAAGAATACTATTTCCAAACAAGAAATACTAGAGATAAAAAAGACAGGAAGGGAAAAAAACTGAAATAATAATAATAATAATAATAATAATAATAATAATAATAAATAAAAAACAGGATGACAATAACAAATGTTTGCACTGTATCCACCTCATTTACATAATATTGTACTCTGTCAAGAGAAGCTGTTTAAGCTCTCTTTTAAAAACCAGAAATGAGGAGTGACTGCAAAGTGAAGCAAGAAAGCTGTTCCATACAATCGGACCCCTGTACCGGCCATGGCTAGTTCTGTAGAACGGACTATATAGAAGATCAACAGATCTGGTGGGATAACAGTGGATCTGACACGTAGTTACAAAGAAAACTGTGAAAAGAAGTGGGTAGTGAATTGTTAAGAAATTGAAATACAAAAGTACCAATCTGAAGTATATTTAATTTCCAATATGTTGAGAGTCTGACACTGATACTGTGTAATAATCATACAATTTAATTTGTCATTGTGTGCCATGACAGGTCAGTACACTGTTCCCTACAGTGAGGAACTGAACAGGGCGCTGACTTTGTTCACATGTAACACTTTTTTCACAAAACAATATGGTGCAGCTCTATATTTAGCAGTGCTTCATTCTCTACCTTAAAGTGACATTGCAAATTTACTGTCTTTCTGTATGACTTTTATATTCAGGTGAAAGTGGTCCTGGTTTACCAACACTGACTGTTCTAGTGCACAAAAAAAAACATGATTTAAAAAGGAGGTTACCACTTAAATCTCACAATCCACCTTGACATCCACATGTAGAATACTAAAACACAGTTTAGCACTTCTAGGTACATGATGTACAGTAAATGATCATCTCTAGAGTGTCGGTCTGCCTGCTGCTGTCTGTGTACCTTTGGATCATGCGGAGGCTGACTGACTCATCCTGTGCTTTAAGGTGACTCAGGAGTTCTGAGTCTGTGAGGACCCGACCAGAGTGGACCAGGACCAGCTGCTCTGTCTGGACTCCCAGGCGCTCTGCTAGACCCCATTTCAGCTGTACACAAATACACACCCAAAAAACATCACAGCACGTCAGCCCCAAAATACCGCACGGAAACAATAGTTAGACATACAGCAATTACGCGCAAATAAAGCCTTTTTTTTTACGCACACAGCAGCCACGCATCAGTGTGTGCGTTTGGCCTCCTGACCTGTCTGACGGTGCAGCCTCCTCTGACGGTGAAGTCTTGGCTCTCCGTGGGACTTTTGACGGAGACGTGGATCGTTTCCGACCTCTGACGATCACCCGCTGCTCTCGGTTCCTCTCTCACCGCCGCGCCTGACATCTCCAGTCCTGACCGGGCTGGCTGAAGATGAAGATGATTGGACCCGAGGAGGAGCGCGCCGTCCCGGGGCGGAGATGCGTGTCTGTCTGTCCCGATGATGACTCGGCAGAAAGTTGTGTGGATGAGAGCCAGCTCTGATCCGACTGCGCAGGATGGTGCGAATACAAATCCTACATCTTTTTTATTATCTTTGGTGCCTTTTATAATGTAGGCTACAGTTCCTTACACTGCGAGAAGTCTTATTAAATCATTTCATGCCTAATAGTAATTTAAGTCATGAGTCAACTTAAAGATATAGCAGCTCTACATCACAAAACCAGTAATAATAATAGTGCTACAACGATTAATCGATTAGTTGTCAACTATTAAATTAATCGCCAACTATTTTCGAATCGGTTTCAGTATTTTTTTAAGAAATAAAAAAGTCAAAATTCTCTGATTGCAGCTTCTTAAATGTGAATATTTTCTGGTTTCTTTACTCCTCTATGACAGTAAACTGAATATCTTTGAGTTGTGGACAAAACAAGACATTTGAGGACGTCATCTTAGGCTTTGGGAAACACTGATTGACATTTTTCACCATTTTCTGATATTTTATTAACCAAACAACTAATCGATTAATCGAGAAAATAGCTGACGGATTAATTGACAATGAAAATAATCACTAGTTGCAGTCCTAAATAATAATTCTATGCCCTCTGATTTATTTCCTTTTTTTTTTTAAATTTCCTTCCCCACAAAACATATTTTCACAGCTTCCAAAAAAGAATATGCCAATCTCCAAATTTCAAGTGGTTGATGGTACTATGGGTCCAAAAGTCAAATATTATAACCTCAAAGCTAGCTTCTCTGCATTTCAGCTCAAAGCTCTTTGATTTTCTATCTATGACAATATACAAAAAAGACGATTTCTTTTCACTGAAAAAGTATTTTATTTACTTAACAGTGAGAAAGAAAAAAAGCATACATTTCACGTCATTTTGGCATTAAAACCCCCACAAAACAGTAACAGGCACACAGCGTCCAACAGTAGCCTGCTATAGATGCTTGTGCCTACAGAGGGCAGCACCGTGTGCTAAGCCACCATTTAAACACAAAGTTTAATCTTTGTTATTTTTAAAAGCCTCTGAAATTCTTGTTCAGGTGTGTAATACGCCCTGCTGCCTGTAGAGTGTATTCTGTGTGTGTGTGTGTGTGTGTGTGTGTGTGTGTGTGTGTGTGTGTGTGTGTGTGTGTGTGTAATTAAGGGGGCATGCATTATATGCTGGCATGGAGTCCGAGCTAAAAAAAAACGTTAGGGACGTTCATAGATCCATCTCCGGGCCTTTCTTCCCTTTCTTGTTTCCCTGCCAACCAGAATAGCCCAGAAGGTACACAGTTAGTTATTATTAGTATGACAACAGATTGTATTGACCTAATTCAAGTTGTAGTTCAATAAAAATACAAAGTAAAAAAAACCTTGAAAACAGACAATGAAATTCCCTGTGGCATTATTAAAAAGTAAAAAATGTTGAAATTCTCTGAACTGAAACTAAGCTTTACTTCTACACTGACCTCAGCTGGATATACTGTAGTAATAAACTAGATGACACTCTTATTACTGTGCTGGGGCTTACTTACACTGTAACTTCTCTCACTTCACCTGACTTACTGGCTGCTTTTTGTCTCGTCTACAGAAAGGGAAAGAAGGAGCATGCATGCACACCCATGTATACACACACACATGAACACCAGCCAATAGACATGCAATCCCACCCACACAGTGGTTCATTTAGTCTAACAGAGAACGATGTACGACAGCATCTCATCTCTCTAAAACTCAACACTTGAATCTGAGACCAGTTTTTCCTTGTTTAAGGCTATTGAAGGAAGGCTGGGACATGGTCTTGAGCTACGGGGTATGACACATAAACAGTGTAACTGGAGCTGCCGTGTTGGAGGGTTACAGCAGACGGCGTCTTAAGGAAATTGTGGCATTAAAGGTTTACATGCATGTAATCTCTAAGAAACATATTTATGTATATATGAAGTGTAAGCTATAAGATGAAATACATTTATAACCCCGCTCTGCAGGAGCATGGGAAAAGCAGGAATTCTATGACCCTGGGTTATCAGCTCAGTTCAGACCTGGTATTAACATGCGTTCTCAGTGATCGGATCACAAGTGGACAGCTCTAAGTACAGGTGTGAACGCACTCAAGACGCATTGAGATCCTATCGCTCAGACCACTTTCAGAGGTGGTCTGGGCCACATATGGCCACATTCTTTTAGCAGTGTGTACGCGAATGTGTCCTGGGTCACATTAAGGACCGCCTACTCAACTGACGTCCCGCTGGGATCCGCAGGGTCTATGCGCTCCTCTTGTGAATAAACAGGCAGACGTGAGCGCTTGTCTGCCTCGCAGCATGGAAACGGCCTCTGTGCTCTACCGTATCCTGTCGGTACAACTGTATTTTATTAAAATATATCTTATCTATAGGGTACATAATCTACAGACTATCAGACTAGGCATGCAAAGTGCATTATTATCATACTGTCGGAGATGTGTCTGTGTTTTTAGTCCAGTGCTTTGCACGGAGCTGACACCCACCCATCCGCTCTCTCTCTCTCATCCCCAGCTCTCTGAAGCTCTGTACCCCGCTGTTGCCTGGCAAAGGCAGCAGTACCAGCGGCACGGAGGTCCCCAGAGACCGCCGGTACAATAACCTTATATTTGTAGGTTAATAAAAAGTACCCTAATTGACGAATATGAAGGGTATATCTACTGACACTCATGTAATATTATGTCACAACGTCTGCGCTGTATTAGCCGTGTGTTTACTACGTGTTTATTTGCATATAGAGCGGGGAAGTGAGATCCGATCACATGTGGTCACTCAAGACGCATGTGGAGACGCATTGTAATACCAGGTGTGAACAGACATACTCAAAGCTGTCCACTTGTGATCCGATCACTCAGGACGCATGTTAATGCCAGGTCTGAACAGGGCCTATGTGATAGATTTCACCTGTGTGTTAGATTTTGTTAGACCCCCTGCTGTGGAGGATGTTGACACCTGGCAAGGAGAGGTGTTTTATGGTTTCCTTTGTACTACTTTATAAAGCAACTGATTTTAAGTTGCCACGACAGGCACCCTTTGGTTGCGCTCGGCCTGACAGAACTTTTTCGGTAATCGCGAGTGGATGGCGGCCGATATACAATAGAACATTTTCAAAGAGAAAGCATTTGTTTATGGTCTGTTATTAAAGATCTTTTCAGTAATTGCAGAATTGTAATTCTCAGCCATAAAATAGGCTTCTATTGACACTCTCCCTGCGGACGCCTCAATGAAACAAATCAATCATCCTCATTTTCTGTGATCGTGCGCCAGCTAGTGAGCCTTTTGGCGAGTGTAGAACAGATTTTACTGCATGTTGTACCCCAATGATATGATGCGATATGACGCCGTGACATCTCTTCTTTAAGCCTCCTTGGTTGCGGTTAAAATACTACACACTAATCAGACGTAAATGAGGGATTATTTGAACTCTCACCTGATGTTTCGGTTGTTCTGACTGCAGACCTTTGACTCTAGACCTTTCTTGTTCAAGGGCAGCGTGTAGTGATGTTACCTAAATAAAAAAAAAAATTCAAATGCACATAAATGTACAAATATGTCACACACCCGTGTTCCTCTCTCATAATCCTTATATGACCATACTGTAACACACCTGTAATGACTGTTCTTCTTTTATGTGTAGTAGCTCTTCTACCTGTAGAAGGAGTTCTGCTTTATCTTTCACTAAAGGAGAGAAACACCATGAAACATCAGACAGATCGTACTGAAGCTTCGTTAGGAAAGAACAGAAAAGGGACAGAAGGAAAAGCAAGAAGGGCCATTTAGTGTAGTTTTGGTTGAACTCACTCTCTCCCTGTTGGAGCATCTTAAGCAGCTGGGAATTTCTTGCTTTCACCTCTTTGTATTTCCCCTGTAGAGTCGAGAAGCAAGAAGAAAAACCTTTTGTTGTTGTTTTTAAACAATTTTTGACTGATAAAATCCGCTAAAGTAAATCATCATTGTGTCATTTAAAACAAAGCTCAATACATCTGTGTATCAATTAAAAGGGCTGTAACCATCAAATAGAAATAAGATGGACTGCCCTTACCCTATATAGATATATTTGTATATAGATATATAACAAATAGATATTTCTTAGCATTCTTCTGACAGATCAGGGTGAACTTATAGAACGATGGGATTATGACTGCTGACCTCCCACTGTGTGATGTTCTTCTTTAGCTTATCAATTTCCTGGTCTTTCTTTTCCAGGTCGTACTTCAGCTGCTCTGCTCTGGGATCCTAACAGGAAGGACCAGTAGAAAAGAACAAGTCAGGACAAAATGTACACTTTCCCGCTGATTTAGCCAAGTAAGGAAACACAAACTTCATTTGGGTGATGTTGCGTTTATTAAAGTGGCAGAAGGCAGTATATTTTTGGCATCACTGGGCAAAAATTCCATAATAACCTTTCAGCATATTGTAATTCAAGTGTTCTGAGAGATAACTAGACTTCTGCACCTACTCATGGCTCTGTTTTCAGGCTTTAAAAAATCTAGCCCGTGACGGGAGACTTTGACCAATCACAAGTCATTTCAGAGAAAGACCCTTCCTATTGGCTTTGCTCCAGCTGGTGGGCGGTGATTGGAATTTTCTCAACAGATCTCAACATGGCTGCCGGGTCACAAACTTTCTCATTTTACAGCTAAACAGTACACTACAAGATGTTTCTGAAAACATTTGAGGCGAGAAATTACAGTAACAGAATATTGATTCATATTTGATCAGCGCTGCCTAGTTTGAACGTTAGATCGGAATTCGCGAGTGATTGACAGCTGGCTCTCATAGACGGCAGCTGGACGGCCGACTCCAGATCAGCTCTGACTGGTTGTTTTCCTCCGGTCTGTGAAATCTTGCAGATGCCATTAGAAGCACCGGAGGACACAGAGGCACACCGTTTTTTTCAGATTACCTGTCTCATGTACTACTACTGTCAGGATATAGTGGCCATTTTATAAAAATAACTTTTTAAATCATATTTGCTCCATTTCTACCCACTGCAGCTTTAAATCACTGGAAATTGTAGAGACACCGCTGTATGGACAGACTTAAAGGACCAGTGTGTAGGATTTAGGGGGATCTACTGACAGAAATAGAATATAATATTAATTATTTTGTTTTCATTAGTGTATGAAACTAAGAATCGTTGTGTTTTCATTGAACCATTCATATCTACTTTTTTTTTTATTGAATTAGAAAATATACAACAATTATGGCAAGTGATACATCATCAGTAGTAGGCTCTTTAAACACTGGCGGCTGAGGTGCAAATATGCATTGTAGCAGACGGAAGCCTGGGTAGAGCGTGATGTCAATGTGTGTAAAAGATTAAAAGCTCCATAATCTTTACTCTGCTTTCGTGTCATAATTTGCCACACCGTCTTTATTAGTGCACAGCAGACTGGAGGAGATACTGAAATTAGCACCCCTATGTACTGAAAATAGAATCGATTTTGAATCGGGAATCAATTAAGAAGCGATTCGTGACCCCAAGAATCGAAATTGAATTGAATCGTGAGATAACGAAAGATTCACACCCGTACTCACCGGTTCATGTTCTGTGGAGGTGACGGCTTCCTGTCCGTGGTTGTTGGTGTACTGCTCACGTCTCTTCTCCTGCTGGATAATCCGAGTGACGTCGTCCTCAAGCTTGTTAAAAAAACGCTCTTCCTGCCCGACTCCCACCGGTAGGTTAGCCACTCTGGCGTCCTGGATGGGAGTGAGGTCAGTGTTTCATTAGGGATATGCCACATCATACCGTATATGATATTTAAACCAAAATAAAACCCTGTGCATATTATTGACAGGTAATTTAAATAGAAAAAATAATCCGTCAAATGCGTTCCATTAATTTGACAACAGTACAGATTTACGATCGGGATTAAGAAAGGAAAAAGATGCTCACCTCTTTCTCTTGTTTCTTACTCACATGTTCTGCAAAGAGACAAAGTACATCGACATAAATATTATTCTGGGAGCCTGTGGAGCTACAGACTGCAGCACACAAGATCATAGTTTGATGGCTTTTGAAACTGATCAGTAAGATTCTCTCACCTGCAGTGCCTTCAGCCTGGAAGTCCTGCAGTGAAACTGTCTTTTTGTCTTTAGCCTGCTGATTCTTCTTTTTGTCCTTCTTCCCTCCGCCCTCTTTTCCTCCTCGGGACTTTGGCGAGGATGCGTTTGTGTTGTTGTTCTGAGTGAAAGAGATCATTTGACTTTCACTCAGAATTAAGGTTCTTTACTAATAATTACTATTCAAAACCAACAACATTGAATACGACTTTAAAATAGAACTGAATTCAACCTCCGTTTCATGCTAGAAATTATTTCAAGGTGGTTTGAAATAATTAGGACAATGTTGTGTTTTTCTTTGTTTTGGCTCTACGTCAGCACACTGGACTTCACAACAAACAGCGACTATGAGGTTAAAGTGCCGACTTTCAGCTTCAAGGGAAGAGTGTTCACATCCATGTTGGGTGAAAAGAGTAGGACTTAAAATTCAAAATCAAATTAAAGACAGAATTTTGAAATCATAGTCATTCATAATGACTTGACTTTTATGAGGAAACTTTGCCATTTCATACACAGGAACACTGGCATGAATAGTGCACCAAGAAAATTTAATAACAAACAACCCTTAACAAATCTTAAAGGTCCAGTGTGTAGAATCTGGCGGTATCTGGCGGTGAGGTGAGGAAATTGCAACCAACTGAAGCCTCTCCTGTGTGCCAAGCGTGTTGGAGAGCTACGGCGGCCGAAGCGAAAACGGGAATGGCCCCTCTCTAGAGCCAGTTGGAGCAGAGCCAGTGCCTAGAGTGTGTGTGTGTGTGTGTGTGTGTGTACGTGGGAAGTGAGTGGTGAAGCAAGAGAGAGAGGTGGCGACGGGAACAAGTAACGTTATTGACTCCGGCCCAAGCAGGAAAAGAACAGAGTTTGGTTGGTCCATTCTGGCGGTGCAACATGGCGGACTCTGTGGAAAGGGGACCTGCTCCCTATGTAGATATAAACGGCTCATTCTAAGGATACGAAAACACAACGATTCTTATTTTCAGGTGATTATATACTAAAGAAAACATAACTATTAATGTTATATTCCATTTCTGCAAATAGATCCCCTTAATTGTTACACACTGGTCCTTTAAATAACAAATTTTGTTTACTGTTAGTTATAATTTGCTTGAAATCCTTAATTTAGACAACAGCAATTTGTAAAATGATAAAGCAATATGCAATACAATATTATAACTGAGCCCTAATGCACATAAAAAAAGACAGGGTTGTCAAACCTCCCCAGGACCTCCCCTAAGACTGGACACAGACAAGTCTAAGCCAAGAGTCCAAATCTGCAGATATGTCTGACGACTGTACCCCCTGCATCTAATTTGCCTTTCGAAAAGAGGTATATTTGTGGGCAATTTACCGGTTTCTTTTGTTCGAACTCCAGTTTACTTAGAATCAAGGCCTTTTCCAGGTCAGCCTCGTAAAGCTCACTGGTTATCTACATAGGGAGGAGGAAAACAGATGAGACATTTGAGACAAATAGTTGGTACGGTCTGGAAGGTCAGACATGAACAGTTTGAAAAGCAGTTATATCAGGAAAAGAAAATACACAAGATTTCATGCATCTGCTCTTTCCTAATGCCTGGAACCAAACTAGATGTGGTGCACCCTTCCTTCCTCCAGCAGTAACGGGAGAGGAGAAGACGAGACACGTTTAGTAATTGTATCTAAAATCCGTTAATCATTTCTAAGAATACCCTGCTTCTGGCTCATACTGCTGCACACAGCCCTCAAACCATCAGACTGCTGACCTCTGAACAGCTCTACTAAAACAGCTGGAGGCAATTTGGCTTCCCGAAGGGCGCGTCAATTATTAAGACACCATTATTTATGGTATGGCTCACACATTTATTGTTTTTCTCTCTTACCTGCTCATCCCTCTGCTTCCACTGCTGCCAGCCCTCTGACGGCATATTGTGGTCCCCTACTGCAGGGCTGAGAAGTTCACCGGCTATTCCTGACAGTGTCATGCAGGGAGGCGGAGCACACGACTTCTGAGGAAGCTTCTTGAAGGCCAGATTACGTAACTGATATAAGAGAGATATGAGATTAATTAGGACCACTATTGCTGATACAATTGCTTTATTGTTAGCTGTAGAAACCATCACCATGCGTGTGCACGAACAGAAGCAGCACCTGATTAGGGCCTTCTGCTCACCGACGAGGATCCAGTCGGGACCTCTCGGGTCATCAGGTGGCGCTTTGCTAACCGTACCCAGAATAAGATCTACCTGTGGTGAGGGCACTTTTTGTCACTTTGGTCCTGTTCTCTGGATGATGACCTGAGAACTGTGACAACTGTGTCCGCTTTCAAAAACACACTGAAAACTGCTCTTGTTTCTCAGGCTTATGATTAGTTGCTGTATGTATGTGTGCGACTGTGGAGTGGATGTGGGCTCCCGGCTGTCTATGGGTGGGTTAGTGGTTCTTTGCACAACATGCTTTTTAATTAGGGCTGTCCTCGACCAAAGAAATTCTTAGTCGACAAACACTCATACAATTTTGTCCACTAATCAATATTTAATCGACAGATCTGTAAAACTGAGTTTCTCCACAAAGAATCACACAAAAGCACCACTTTAAATCTTGTGTTTACCAGAGATGTGCTCATTAGCTTCTTGGAAATAAGTCATTTAGCATGAAAAAAGCATTAAGAAACAACTAATCGACTAGAGAAATCTTAGTCAACTAAGCCCCAAACGACCAATTAGTCAACTAATCGACTAAGAGGGGTCAGCTCTAATGTTAACAGGGCTGCAATTTACAATTATTTTCAACTGTTTTCTCAACTGATCTATGAATTATTTGGTCTATAAAGTCTCTTTTTATCTGTACAGGTGGGTGTAGTTCCTGCTAAGCTCTAGGCTTGCCGCACCTCCCCCGGTGCCCACTTGGTTGGCTGCAGGATCATCAGGTGGGGACCACCGTTCATTGATGTTTCGCCCCTTAGCCCAGAATATCTCCTGGTGGCGGGGGGCAGTGAACAGGGACGTCTCCCTGACACTCCCTGCAGCTAACCTTCTTCAGGAGTTGCTTGCTCCCCATACTTTATCCTCCCTGGTTGCCTTATGCAGTCTGGTTCCCCGTAGCCCCAGATCCTTGAGCAGACGTGTTGTTGAGTCTCCAACAAAACCTCTAGCACCCACCTCCACCGGGTAGAGCCTTGCACTCCATCCACCTTTCCTACACTCCGCGACCAGGTCAGCATAAAATTGTGAAACATATTCCTTTACATTTTCCCAGACTCCAAGGTGACCTCTTCGAATACCTGTTTTTTTTCCAGACCAACGGTCCAAAACTCAAAGATATTTAGTTTATAATTATATAAAACCAAGAAAGGCATCAAATCTTCAAATTAGAGAAGCTGAAACCAAGATGAATCCATTATCCAGACGATTGCAGCAAGTTTCTTTTCTGTCGACAGACTTATCAACTTATTGACCAACAGCTCTACATTTTTATGTAAAGTAGAGCTGAAACGATTTATCGATTAGTTGTCAGCTATTAAATTAATCGGCAACTATTTTGAAAATCAAATAATCAATTGTTTTGAGTACATTTTTAAGGAAGCTTCTTAGATGTGTATATTTTCTGGTTCCTATACTCCCCTATGACAGTAAACTGAATATCTTTGAGTTGTGGACAAAACAAGACATTTGTTGATGTCATCTTGGGCTTTGGGAAACACTGATCGACATTTTTCACCATTTTCTGACATTTTATAGACCAAACAACTAATAGTTTGATCGAGAAAATAATCGACAGATTAACTATCAATAAAAATAATCGTTAGTTGCAGCACTATAACATATATTCAATTTACAATTCTATAAAAACAAAGAAAGGCAGCAAATCCTCAAATTACAGAAGCTGAAACCAAAAATGACGATTATCGCAATAGTTGCAGGTTTCTTTTCTGATTAATCATCTGATTAATCTGAGTTTACTTGTTATGAAATGTGACATATGAATAAAATTGCCTTGCCTCGCTGGGGGCCCATTTGATCATCTGACTGACAAAAGATGTAGCTATACACATCTTCACATATTTACAAATGCAAATAGCTGCTTTCTTCTCTCTGTGTAATACCAACGAATGAATATTATGGGAATTTCTAGCCTTAGCTAAGTAAGCATTTGGTGATGTGTCACTAAAACAACACCAAACCAAAAACACAGTGTGTTTTTACTGCTGAGGCACCTGACACCACCACCTCTACACTTTCATTTCAGGTGAAGTGAAACAAACAAGAGGAGCACAATCACAAAACGGAAGCCATGTATGTACAGTATGCACCCTAACAACACAGATATATATATGAAACAGACGGTGGGGTGAGATGCTCCTGTCTCACCTCATTGGCCTCAGTCTGCTGCTGTTCCCTCTTCTTCTTCTTCTTGTCTTTCTTCTTGTCGTTGCACTGAGCCCCTTTCCCCCCGGCTCCCCCGGTCTTCCCTTGCCGGGGCTTCCCGTCCCGTCCGGTTTTGGTGCTCGTCTTCCCCGCGTCGGAGCCGTCGGAGTCCGAGTCCGAGTCTATCTGGAGCAGGGCGAAGCGGGAGGCGGTGGTGGGCACGGTGATCATTGTAGACGATGCCATTTCGAAAAGGAAAACTGAGACAAGAACAAGAACAATACAGTTAGTATAACTTGAAGCCGGGTCATAAAACAACGAGTTAGCCTCTAGTAGCAACCTCTTTTCAGATAAAACCGTAACTATATATATATATATATATATATCTGCCCACCGCTTGATCTAAACCAACAGATTGTACGGTTAGTGTGGTTAGATCTCACCGGGCAGTCGTGACGGTACACGTAATGCTGTTTGAACCGCTCCGTGTTTAGCAGTCTGGCTGTTAGCATTACATTAGCATCATGCTAACTGCTCAACGCTTTAGCCGCTAGCTTCTGAACAAGTGCAAAAGTAGCGAAGCGTGACAGTCACAAACACATTAAAGAACTCACGTTTATCTGTTGTGGTTAATGCGCTTGCTGACTTGTTTCGAAGAGACAATACTCGCGAGAAAAGTTGCTAAAGAATAGTTTCACCTGTCCGTGAACGTGCTGTCGGTTAGGTTTGCTACGAGCGATGTGCCTGAGTACGGTACGGCAGCCCGGTGGAGACAAAAAGGATAAAACGCGATTGGTGATTCGCCCCTTTCGCTTTAAAGTGCCTGCTATTAACAAAGAAAAGGAAACATGTCGCTCTTTGTTTATTGGCTATCTGTTTTGTGTATATGCAAACAATTTGAAAATAGAACTATGACAGATTTAAGCAATGCGTGTTATTGTTAATTTAGCCTACAGCATGTACTATAATATAGTGGGATGGGGGCAAAATCAGTGTCCAGGGGTTAGGGGTGAGGGGATGGAATGAGCCATGTTATCATAATTGATTGAAATGATGACCAGAGCTATGAAAATAAGACTTAAGTAGTAATAAATCATAGTTGTCATTAACAGTTTTGTATTCTATTTTTATTGTTCAGTATGTTCATATAGCCTATGTTGTTAACTAGTATTAGCCATCACAGGACATCATTTCAAACTCCCTCGTTAAAGAGATTTTAAATCTCAATGGGACTATCCTGGAAAAATAAAGGTTAAATAAAAAAAATAAAAAAATAAACCATGTATTTGGCTGATGACGAAAACCGTATCATTCATGTTGTCATGAAGTCATGGAAGACTTGGATATGAAATTTGTTTTACATTTTCTGTAGTAGAAATATTGTTTTATCCAAAGCTTTTCTGTACACATTGTGTTATCAAAGAGTTTCCCCAAAAAAGTAACCACCCAAATACATTGTAAACTTCACAATAAGTATAATTAAAGACTCACAATAAAGGCAAAAACAAATTCATATTAGTAAGTTTAATACATTTGACTGTAATAAGACTCAACCATATAAAAAAATAATTTACACAGCAACCAACATATTGCTAGTACATAGTGCACACAGATATAAAGAGTTTGTATCAAAAAACAAATGCATAAAAACACTACCAGTCTTTATATTACTGTTTACTGGCCATTTTAAGTGCTAAATAGTGCTGAAAATTACAGTGAAAGACAAAGCACTTCTCTTCACAAGGCACTATTTGATTACATTTAACAAAAGGTTGAAGAACATGTTTTATCTAACACATTGTATCTTTCAAACTAATTGTGTTTGTAAAAAGGGGAGCTGGTGATAACTGTAAGTTGAGCTACTGTATTATGACTATAGAAATAATATCAGAAAAGTGCTGCTTTTTACATTAAATACCCCATTCTTACACAATGTACATACATTTCTCAACCATGTTTTATTTATATATATTATTTTTCTTCATATCTAGGACAAGAGCATTAAACTTAAGATCCAATGGAAAATGTGCAGTGTTGTTTTTGGGTGTGGCAAGAGCTGAGACAAAAATCGATAATTGCAAAATGGGAAGTTTCACTCTATTTTCAGGTGTAAAAACACTGCCAAGTTATTGGAAATTCCTCTCAGTATGTGCCATTTATCAGGGTCATTCTGTTGTCATGACAACACTGGCCTTTCTTCTCTGAATGAATGGCAAAACTCCTCAATATTCAGCATAGACAGGATCTGGGAAATCTATGACCACCATGGAAGACATATAAATAGAAGGTCAGTGCTATGACAAGAGACTGAACTGGTTCACACTGAAGACATTTCAATATTAACCACATTTCAGTCACTTTCTTCTCCTCTGTAGGTGAACTCTGCAGTTCTCATTTTTTGTGGTTTCACTATTTTGTGGCATTACATCGACAGCGGTATGGGCATGTTTAACAAAGGACAATTTATAAAGAAAAACTGAGAAAAAAACCTGTTCAACTGAACACACATTCTTCTCATTCTGTAGTATATTGTGAATATGGACATGCATTAAATATACACCGGTATTTTGAGTAATTTAATGGGCTTGTGTGGTGCTTCTCACTGACTTCAAAGCCCCACAAGGTCCTTAAATTAAGTATTTTCCAACAAACAATACATGAACATTTTCACAAGATACTCAAGATGAGGGGATGTTTCATTCATATCCAATGAGTTGTTGTCATAGGTTATTCATGACACATATTTTCCTCTGTTTGCTGGCACCCAACTGGAATGTGATGTACACACTGCTGCTCCCGAGTGACTCATAGGCACAATGATAACATCATCTGTCAGTGTTTCTGGGCACTTCTATGGAGTCCTCTAGTATTGACTCTGCGCTGGTATCCACAACAGACTGTCGCCTCCTTGTGGCTGAACTTCCGACCTGCAGGTCAGCTGGGGAGATCTGTCTCAGCTCTCTGCGACACAAACGGACTGGTGTCATTTCTAAACTTTCCCCGAAGCGACCAGCCCCCCTTTCACTCCTCCCCTGGGACTGTGTGTGTGTCTGGTTGTATTCAGGCATTTTTATCGTTTTACATGCTTGGAGGTCAGAAGATGAGGAGGGACGGGGGGTTTGGTGTGCATGTCTCTTTTTGTCTGTTTGCTCAGGGTGCATCTTTGTGTATGTTGTTGCAATATGTGTCCTTGTCTGTGCCTCTTCAGTGTGCGTCTCGGGTTCGTTTGCACTTGCGTGTATCTGCACATTGTGTGTTTGTGTGTGTGTGGGCTGATCGACGGGGTGTAGGGCGTCACTGACGAGCTCTTTGAGTTTCTTTTTCAGCTGCCGGCTGGAGCTTTTGTAGAAAAACAGCTCTTTCTCCAGATGCTGCAGTCTGTCTTCAATAGCCTGCTGTGCCTCTCCTGAGCAACCCTCTAAACACACACAAGCACAGGGAGACAACAGTAAATGAAACAGTGATGCTCATTCAATTTCTGTGCAAATATCATGGATAGGACAAAAAGGTTTCACGCTTAAACGACTTTGTCTAATTTCCTCACCTTTAAGTTTGTGCAGCAGTAGCTGGATGTTGTTTTGGTGATCTTGGTGCTGCTGGGTGAGCCTGCGGTCTGCATCCAGGGCCAGGCGTTGCATGGCGACCTCCATCTCCCTCAGCACCGCCTCTTGCTCTCCAGCATGAAGCTCCAGCTCTTCACAATGCAAACGCAAATAGCGCTCCGCCTCACGAAGACAAACAACCTGGAGGGGGTCGATAAAGGTGGGAGGGAGCCAGAGAAACACATTTCATTACACATATAATTACAAAAGATATTGGCTGTATGTTTGTTTACTCTCACACCTGCAGAGAATAATCACGGACAGAGCAAAACAGCTGGGAGTAATCAAAGCTCCTGGAGAAAAGTTGATATGGTTCATTATTGTATTAATACGTATCAGCTGGAAAGATGGAGGGCACCTTAGGGAGCTTTAGGGGAGGTATAATTTAATTAGCATTGCAGAAATAGTGCAGCTGCATTTCTGACTCACAGAAGCTCATCACCTGGAGAGAGAAGCAAGCAAATGTAAATAACGGAGGAAGAGATAAATGTAAATCTCCAGCTGGAACAGAAAGAGAAGAAGTCAGCATTCACTTTCCATCTGACCATGGTAGAATCCTTTTTTATGAATAAATAGTAATAAATAAATACTTTTAGCAAAGCGCAGCCACCAGACACACATGGAGTTTACTTGTACATAGTTAATAATAGGAAAGGTAAAGGAAAACAGAGTAAAGGAGGTGAAAAGAAACTGGCATGGAGAGCATGTAGGCTTTGTATGCATATACACAGATCAGCCATAATATTATGACCACTGTCAGGTGACGTGAATAACATTGACTCGTTACAATGGCACCTGGCAGTGGGTGGGATATAATAGGAAGCAAGTGAACATTTTGTCCTTGAAGTTGATGTTACGGAAGCAGAAAAAATGGGCAAGCGTAAGGATGTGAGCAACTTTGACGAGGGCCAAATTGTGATGGCTAGACGACTGGGTCAGAGCATCTCCAAAACTGCAGCTCTTGTGGGATGTTCCCGGTCTGCAGTGGTCAGGACCTACCAAAAGTGGTCCAAGGAAGGAAAACCGGTGAACCGGCGACAGGGTCAGACCCAAAGATCATCGATGCACATGGGGAGCGAAGGCTGGCCCGTGTTGTCCGATCCAATAGAAGAGCTACTGTAGCTCAAATTGCTGAAAAAGTTAATGCTGGTTCCGATAGAAAGGTGTCAGAACACACAGTGCATCTCAGTTTGTTGCGTATGGGGCTGCGTAGCCGCAGACCGGTCAGGGTGCCCATGCTGTCCTAATGTTATGGCTGATGGCTGTATATCCATATGTGTGCATGCATTTTATCTCACCTTATTGAAATATTTGACAAGCAGCTCCGAAGCCTCAGGTGGCGGGAGCCCCTTCAGCTTCCTGATGACATCATAGAGTTGGGCGGGTTCAGTGCTTTGTGTCTGATGCGTATAGGAGTCTGTGATTAGCAACTTCTCTTGTTTGTCCTGGATGGAGCGGTTTTTAAACTCAAGAGCTGCGTCCAGAGCTTCAACAGCTTCCTCCAGCTGAAGCAGGGAATGCTCCTCCTACGTGAAGACACACACAAAATAAAAAAAGATGCACACCGATGAACAATAAAATGCATCATGAAATAAGCAGTCCTTTGTGCTATATATCAAACACGCATTCAACGTTTTTCTGACCTCCACAGTGAGCACTCTGTTGTCCTTCAGCTGGCTGTCCAGAGTGTCTCTCCTCTTTCTAAGCGCGTCTCTCTCTTTCTCCAGTTCCCCCATGGTGACTCCTCCAGTCTGCCTCACTCCGCTGCTGTTCTGCAGCTGCTCCTCCACAGACTCCAACCTCACCGACACACGCAGCAGGTCCTGACTCAGAGCCTGAAGTCATTGATAAAAAAACTCAAGATTCCAGCTTTAATAACACATGTTGCCCTAATCCATAAGAGTCACTGATAAAACAGACTTGTGACAATATTTGCTAAATCAGAATAAAAACCACAACCACATATAGAGGCTGACCTGACTGGAGCGGAGCATCTTGATCTCCAGTTTGTTTTTCTGTTGCACACAGGCCTCTTTGCGCAGGAGCACCTCCTCTCTCCTCCTCAGCTCCTCCTCCAGCTCCTGCAGCTCGGCTCTCTTCTGAAACACCCGCTCCTCCTCCTCATCCAGCCAAACCCGGTCACGCAGCTACGGTGACGACAAGGAGGAGCACAGGAGTATGAGGAGGGAAGAAGGGAGCAGAGAGGGGGAAGGGGAGAAGGAGGAGGGAGATGATAGAAAAATGAAGATAAGACAAAGAGGTAGAAATAGTAACATGGGAAGGAGAGGTTGTATACAAAATAAAAGCTGTCAAAACTATTTTGGAAGGAGAAAATGCAAAACTTTTATAAGAACTTAAACTGTACAACAATGTTTACCTTTTCCTTTAAGTCTTCCTGGTGTTTGCTTTTGCACACAGTCAAATCTCCTGCCCTTTGCTCCTATAAACAGAAACACAAATATTCTGAGTGTAAGCTCTTTGCAATATTGCATTTCCCAATAACTCAACTCAACTGAGATGTTGTGTGGATGATATGCATACTTTTACCAAGGTTTAATTTGGACCTAGATTTAGTCGAACTGGTCTTAAACCAGTTGATAAAACCAGATTAATATTCAACCCAAGTTAAACTAAAGTTAAATATCAATTTAAACCAAAAAGGTAGGACAAAAAGTAGCACCCAGAGCCATCAACTAAAGTTATTTTTTAACTATTTGTTACACAGTGTGGATTCACTATTGCTTCTCCACAAAGTTTACTAGCTTAACTGACTGTGGGATATCAGAAATGATTTATCAAAATGATCATAACTGTGTTCAACCTTTTTTTCTTTGCTCATTTTTCTCCGTCAACCACAAAAAGGATTTTAAAAGTTTGGATCAACAGTGCTGACTGACGTATAGCTGTCTAGACAACGTGTTTGATGTTACTGGGTTCACAATCAGTACGACTAACCCCATTTTGGTGAAGTTCTTGGTTGTTGTTGGTCTCTCTCTGCTGCCGGAGGCTGCTCTGAAGCTGTGCTCTCTGCAGTCTCATGTGCTGCAGGCTGCGGTACACCTCGGCTCGGACCTGCTGGCTCTGCATGGAAAGTCTTGCCAACACGCCGGCTTCTCTGTCACTATCACCACTGTACCTGCCATGTCTGTCCACTGCTTGGGTCTCCTTTTCTGTCACGCAAATGCACACAGTTAGAGACAGAAATATTGCTTGAAATTAGAGATAACAGATATAAATACATTGTCAAAGGTTTTTAAACTATTATGTTATGATTCACTGGTGTTGTGCAGTTGTTGCCTGAAGCTTCAGTCATCTAAGGTAAAATAAGAATTAGCCTGCCCATGATGGTAAATAGTACCCAATTATAATCAAAAAAGGGTTTGAAGAGACTTCAAATCTGTATTTTCTCCCTTTTTGCTCCTTCACTTAGACCTTGGTTCAGAGGGCCTCTAGCTGCAACAGTGTTGTTATTTCCAAACCTGAAAATCCTTGATTTCTTTATACTATTAGGACTATATATGGTTCACCATTTGCCTCTCAGGCCATCATTTTATACTGACTAGTCAACACATACCAACTTTTCCCATACCTTAGCTCCATAACAATGACAATAAAAATTCCCATTGTCTCTAAGGGTTTCTCCCTAGTATTATCGGTGTAGTAGCATGTAGAGGCATGTATCACTGTCTGCCACAGTATACTGTTTTGATCATTCCACTAGGGGGGGGAAGTCAGAAATTTTCAAATTGTATACATGGAGGCTTTAAACAAAAAAACAATTACCAGACTAAACTCCCATAATAATAATGTGATGGTCAGATTATTACTATAGGCTTGTCATGTGTATGTAGTGCTACTAAATCATCATCAGTAACACATTGACTTTCTCTCTGCTACTGTTTCTGCCCTTGAACTTCTAAATTCACTCGGCAGACTGGACAGGAATGGTTTGACCAACCTTGGCTAACACAAAAAAATCAGCCCAAAATGTCCATTGTGACTCAGTATACCAGGTTGAGTAAAACTACAAACTAAAAGACACAGGAATGCTGGAATACACAGAATGTTTGTATGTACATAAACACACCAGTTTTGTTGAGCTCTTTGATGAGCTCCTCTTTCATGCGCATGTTGACCGACAGATCTTGGATCCTTCTCTGAGTAACGCTGGCTCTTAGTCTCGTCTTCCTCACATGGCTTTGCTTGCCGTGGTTTTCCTTGGTCCCTGAGAAGAAATAGCAGTTGACAATATGAAAAGGAAACAACTTCTTGGATATAAAATAACTCCTCGGAAAGTCACAGAAGAGCTCTGAGACAGGAAAGCACGCCCTTATAAATACAAAAGGACAAACAAAAGACTTTAAAATAAAGCCAAAGACATGTAAATCATACCTGTGGCTCGCTGAGGCTGCTGTACTGATGGATTTCCATCAGACGTTTGGTTTAGTCCAGAGTTCTTCTGTATCAGAGCTGATTTCTTCTGCTGGCTGGTCCACGTTCGGTTTAAAGAACGCCTGGAATATCACAATATTTGGTTAGGTAGATAATTTCAGATTAACTCACTGCTGCAAGAAAAACAGATTGTCTGGATGATAAATTATTGATATGTGTGACATTTAGGTGAAGCACTTTTTGTATTTCTGTGGCGCACGGCACACCCGCATCACACTGGAAACAGGGTAGTATTAGAAGAGAATATATATATTATATATTAACAATGTATGTTAGAGTCTGGCATCATTAATGGCCAAACACGTCAGCTCTTTTTATCTTCTTTAAAATCAGTGTGCTCCCTGCCACATCTTCACAATGCGACCCTAGGGATGTCACATCTCCTATATGCCCAAGAATTTGCATTGCATAAATTTGGAGGCTGTGAGGAACACCAAGACCAGGTTTTTGACCAGTTTGATCCGCCAAAGGGCACAGATATGTGGTTATTAAGAAGCAGTATTTTGCAACAGCTTGGCGCTGGCTGCATATATTTTAATTAATTAACTACATTGTACATGCCATGTGTAAAGCATTGCACTTAAATGCTGGACTAAAGTTGGAGCCTGAAGATGGACACTAGAAACTTTATTATAATTATCGAAATTACCACAATTAAATGTTTCTGCTAGTTGAAACATGTATAAAAACAAAATGAAAAGAGTAACATGCAGGGTTTGTGTGATTTGTGAGAGGTCTACTCGGGTGCACCAACTAAAGTGACAAGTGCTTTGTTGACCTCGTCTGAACAGACAGGTGGTTGAAAATGCAGTCATCCTTGACACCCAAATTGTAGTGTGTCGCTGGAGTGACAAAAATAAAAAGCTCTCTACTGTGCCTCTCTTCCCACGTTGGTGCGTGGAGGTCACTGCTCTGCAAAGCGAGAGCAGGTGAGGAATAAATGTTACCACGCCTACTGGCTTAAACTGTATTTGTTGTAGTGAATCACTGGTGGCTTCACAAAGAAAGAACCAGTAGGCTTCTACTATAGAGGCTCTCACCTAAATCCCATTCTGCCCACAGAGATATCATCATCCTCCTCCTCCTCCTCCTCCTCCTCCTCCTCCTCCTCTTGATCCCTGTCTTTGCTCTCTGCTGCCTGTCGTTTTATGAATGGACAGTACACCTCATCCTTCTCCTCAATCTCAGCCAGCAGGAGATGACTGCGCATCTTAAAGGCTGCCATCACCCTCTCCAGTGAATAGGCCGGGGGACTGGAGTGAATCTAAAAACATACACATGCATTTGGACAGATATATGCACAGCCATGAACATATGACTGTATGTAGCAACATCGTTTAGTACTTACTACAAGCAAAGGTCAAGTACGTACACACACACACACACACACACACACACAGATGAAAACAGTGCAGCAACGTACCCTCCTGGGAGGTCCGTGTCCATAGCTGTGTCCGATCAGAGGGACACTGTGGGGTCTCTTGCCTGAGTCCCCAGAAGCCCCTGAGGTTGCACCCCTAAAGGTCAAGAGGTCGCTGCGAAGATGATTGATCAGGATCTGCTGGTCCACAAGTTGTTCAGTCTGAAAACATTCACACACATGTGCACACACGTTTTATTTGCAGATAACCTACAATGCTGACGGTGTCAGCGTCCTTTTCTACGGTATTATAGAGCTGCACTCAGGACTCTCCTTCTCCTCACCTGTATACGATTACGTTCCTTTTCTTCCTCCAAGGCCTGAAGGTGGATTTTGCGTTCTTGAAGAAGCTTCCCTACTTCGTTTTGGACCTGTCTCAGCTCTGCATCTTTCTGCTCCAATAGCTGTTCCTCTATGGTGAGAGCTTCCTAAGAGAGAGAGACAGAGAGAAGGAATTATCTGTGATTATTTTTTTTTACCTTGACTTGTAGATTTCTTTTTCATTTTTTTTATATTCTAAAAGTCAAAATAGCTTTATTTTTCCGTGTAACTAAGGCTTTAGATAGCATGGTCTCCTCTTGGGCAATAAAGGACATCACAGTGGACATTTTAACTTGTAATAAATGGGAAATACACAGATGTAACTAATAACATTAAAGGTACAGTGTGTAGGATTTGGCAATATCCAGAGGTGTGGTTGCAGATTGCAACCAACTGAGTTCCCCTCCGCTCAACCCTCTCTTTCCAAGACTGCGGTAATGTGAGCCGCCATGTGCAAAACCATGGTAACGATATTCGCCTCGCTCAGAGGCCATCCTTACCATAATAACACTACTTTAGGAGCAACGGAAGTCAGACGGTGGCTGGCGGTACCACGGTTTTGCACTCTGCGGCTCACGTTACTGCGGTTTCACAAGCGTGTCGGAGAACTACGGTGGCCTTCAGGTAACGTAAAAATGCGAAAGGCTTGTTTGGTTTGTCCGTTCTGGGCTACTCTAGAAACATGATGGACTGTGTGAAGAGGACCCGCTCTCTATGTAGATAGGAAGGACTCATTCTAAGCAAAAGAAAACACAATGATTCTTAGTTTCAGGTGATTATACACTAATGAAAACATAGTTATTATTATATTATTATACTAATTATACTAATATTATAATAGTTGCTAATAGATCCCCTGAAATGTTACACACTGTTCCTTTAACATGGTTCCTTGATTCCATTCAGATGTGCCAGCATGCACAGTGCAAGGGCCCTGACTGCACTGGTCCACCTTAATGGAATGCAGCCATGATTAATGTTATGTGACCTTTAAGGGCGATGTAATGTTTATTTTTCCCTTGTTATCATTACCTTGCATTTGTTGAGTTCTTCTCTGAGCTTTAACATGGTGACATGGTGGGGTCGATCCTTCTCATCATCAGCTTGATTTGAGTGATTGACAGCCGTCAGTCTCTCCTGCCAATCCTGCAGCCGCTGCCTGAAAGAAGGACTTGAAGTGGCGTTAGGGACATCTGCCAGCAGGACAGCAGCTTCCTGTGCCAGGAGGCGGTACCGGGACAGTTCCTCTTTGTTCACCTTCTTATCTGGATCAGACATCCTTATCTGACTTGGCTGCTTGAAGCTGTCCCCGTCTCCGGCTCCTCCACCTGTCCTCTCCCTTTCCATCTCTCTCTCCTTGTCTTTCAGCAGCTCTCTCAGTGTCTGCACTTCATACTCCAGTTCGCCCAGTCGAGCCTCACCAGGGTCCCAGGTGGTAGGACATGATTTAACCTCAGTATGAGTAGATACAGCTCCAGGGCGGTTGCGGATATGACGAGCTTTGGATGCAAACTGCAGGACGCTGAGAGTCTCCGCTACACTGTGGTGAGAGGGGCTCACGCACGCCACCATCAGCGTATGGGCGGTGCCTCCCAACGAGTCGCGGAGGAGACGGGTGATCTTGGCATCACGGTACGGTATGTGTGCACTGTTGCAGCTGTTGCCACGGCGATTTCGACCCGGGTCAGAGAGGGCACGGATGACGTTGCCCAGTGCGAGAAGGTCTGTGTTGATATGAACAGACTCTTTGAGTCGTGTCCCAGTGTTTCCAGTTTTCCCAGCTCGCTCCGAGCCTGCGAGGTCAACCAGACAGAGTTTGGAAGAGCGGGCAGATTTTAAGGAGGAGCTGTTGTTGCTGTGGCAACACTGGATAAGCTGAAGGGTGAAGATGGCGTGAGAGCGACTGGAGTGCTCGTTCATCCCTGTGGTGCCAGTGTGGCGCAGGGCATTGCCCGTCTCCAGAACACCTAGTAGCTCCTCTGCTGAGGTCACAACCATCTCTTTTGCTCCCATCACCACTGAAAACACAAACAAAACCACACAATGATCTGTTTTAATGAAACACTTTTACACTGAGGTGGAATATTACTTTCTTCAGTGGGCTGTAATCCAATGTACAAACTGACCAAGTCCAAACTTGGCATTAGTGATGCCTGGAAGTATATGTCTTATGAGCTCATTCCCTCATGTGCAATCTATTTTAAACATGTAGAAATAATCATCTTTTGTCACATTTGCCTGCCAGTCAAAAAGACATTTTAATCACCTGTGTTTCCCCTCTCATCCTCTCTGATATGAAGCTCTTTATGAATGGTGTGCAGCTCCAGCAGGTCTCGCAGTTCCTCCCTGTACAGCTCCATATACGAGACCCGCACTGTGGCTTCCGCACCATCACCATCCTGCCTCTTCTCCCCCAGCAACAGGAACACATCCTGGGCCACACGGTCAATGATTCCCCCCTCTTCATCTGAGAGAAGGAAGAAAGACATAAAGTAGCTACATGTTGCAAAGACCAGAGAGTGAAACATTAGAAGAGACCACACTATAAAAAACTACAAAGATCACATTGAACATACAGTAAAGATTGCCCCTGATGCCACAACTTACCCAGGAGGTTCCCCCCTCCGAGTGTGTATGTCTTCCCTGACCCTGTTTGTCCATAACAGAAGACTGTGGCGTTGTAGCCCTCGACCAGGGACTCCACCAGGGGCTGGACGCAGGACTCGTACACCTCATCCTGGCTGGCTGTCGGTCCAAACGCGTGGTCGAAGGAGAAGCGTCTGTCCGAGCCGAGCATCACCTGAGCGGATCCTGGCACCACCCGCACACACACCCGGTGGTTGCGGAGGACTTCTTTGGGGAGCAGGGGACGGACACGGAGCGCCACCCGGACACAGACCTCGCTCATGACGGCGAAGTGCACTGAGAATTACTATCGCTAATAAGTTGTGGCGAAACTTTTTTTTATGTAGATACGATATAAACATGAGCCAATACGCTACATTTTACCTAAACAAGCCGTCTGATAGTGGTCTAAGTGAGAGTTTAACTGTCGTCCTCCTCCTCATTTGGCGTGTTTGTTAACTTGGTTCCATCTCCCGTTTGTTGTCGATGCTCGGTTGCCCTGGAAACCGCCGCCGCGGTGCAGCAGCAGTAGAGGAAAGCAGAAGAGGCGTTCAAGAGCCTTCATGGAAGGCGGACCGAGTGGTACGTGAAGGCAACAGCGCCTCCCTCTGACACACATAGCCTACGTACTGTAGCTACATCCCAACATGTAGGCCTACAAACAATAAAACAACAGATAAATAAAACAAAAACAAATTAATGGTATTATAGAAAAAAAAAAATCAACTCGGAAATGATGATGATGAAATAAAATGTCATTATAATTATCGAAGTTTTCATGATTTATTAAATTATTTCACAATTTATTGCTTCTTTTATATATTTTACTTTATTTATTAATATGATTATATATTTTATAATGACTTACGTATTTGACATTGAACATTTTGGGGATTCCATATGTTTATTTGTATATATATTAGGGCTGTCAAAGTTAACGCAATAATAACACGTTAACGCAAATTCGTTTTTAACGCCACTAATTTCTTTAACGCATTAACGCAACTTGCAATTTTTAGGCTTAGGTTTTAAAGCTCGAGTGAAGATACTAGAATCATATGAAACTAGAAAACCTAAAGAATCCATTGGGACCAACCTCATATAGCTTATAGCTACTGTATATAGTCATACTAGCTTGTCACGAAGGAGGCTAAATAACGCTCCAAATTATGCTAAATTTAGGCGAGGAAACACTTGCATGGCGATTTTCGAAGGGATCCCTTGACCTCTGACCTCAAGATATGTGAATGAAAATGGGTTCTATGGGTACCCACGAGTCTCCCCTTTATAGACATGCCCACTTTATGAGAATCACATGCAGTTTGGGGCAAGTCATAGTCAAGTCAGCACACTGACAGCTGTTGTTGCCTGTTGGGTTTGAGTTTGCCATATTATGATTTGAGCATATTTCTCTATGCTAAATGCAGTACCTGTGAGGGTTTCTGGACAATATTTGTCATTGTTTTGTGTTGTAAATTGATTTCTAATAAATACATACATTTGCAAAGCATATATATATATATATATATATATATATAAATATATATTGTATATAGTGTTGCCACTGACTGTGATTTGTTGTCACAGTCGGTAGAGCCTCACATAAATACATGATACATTTATTGGAGGCTGACGCTTCGTCTCCTGCCTTTTCTTCCTCTCCTACTCCTCTTCCTCCACCCAAACACTTAGACACCTTCACATAATTCAAGCTATAGATTTTTTTATTTATTATTATTATCATTAATCTATATTAATCTTTCAACTATTTAGATAAAGTAGCCGCACATTCCAGCTGCTTTTAGCTCACACAAATAGTTTTTTCTTATATTAACATTGAACTCATCCATTTGTGATCATTCAAAACATTATAAAACCTAAAACAATTAGAAGGACTTCCTTTAGGAGTTTCCCCGCAGACACGATGCTTTTAGATGAACAGTGGATGATGTGAAATATCGACATTAACAATATTAATCAAAATATTTTATTTTTACTATTTGCCGAGTGTCAGTTCACAAGTTCAAGCCGCTGCAGATACGCCAATGTGTCCATCATTGTATGTTCACATAGAGAATACAGTATTTGATCACTTGCTCTTCATTACAGCGAGAAGTTTGTTAGAAAATGTTCCACACCAACAACAGTAAACATTTTAATTGACTGCGAATGGACAACAGTGCTACTACCCACATACACCAACAAGTTACATTAAAGCTTGTCACCTGTTTCCATTACAGCGAGAGAGAAGCCCACTTGTACATATATCTGGCACGGAGACATGATTGGCTTTATCCCAGGTAAAGGCACCGTTGCCAAGGCTGCACGCTGAGAAGTGCAGCCTACTGCAAGTAATGCTGCCAGCCGGCGTGTCAGTAGTAAATACAACGTGTGTGGTGTATGGGAATGTGGGCCATCTCTTTGTGGTGCTGCTTGGCGTAAGGCCACAGGTAGAAGTCGATGATTGCAGAGTTGACAGTGCAGGTCTGTCCGTCTCTCTCCTTCACCAGCTTGCAAAGGCGGTCTTTGATCAGCTCCACGGACCAAATCGAACAACCTCGGATCTCGACCTCTCTCCTGTCCCCTGAGCTCAGCAGCTCCCCTGAGAGAAATGGGAGACGAACGCATAACACACACAGAGAGAGAGAGAGAGAGAGAGAGAGAGAGAGAGAGAGAGAGAGAGAGAGAGAGAGAGAGAGAGAGAGAGAGAGAGAGAGAGAGAGAGAGAGAGAGAGAGAGAGAGAGAGAGAGAGAGATTATACCTGACTGTTTCTAAATGACTCATTTCTTTATGACCAGAGAAACACATACACTCCTGTCTCACCGTTGTTCAGCGCCTGCATTAGTGCGTCAGAGTATCGTAGTGCTCCGAGGTAGACGAGAGCCTGAGGGACCCTGTAGTCTGCAAACATGGTGAGCCAGTCCATGTCGATGATGTCACCCTCTCCTCTGGCCTCCATGACGCCCCAGAAATCTGCCACCAGGATCTGGGCTCGCTTGTAGAACGAGATTCTCTTCCCCTGAAACACACATTTTCTATTTATTACTAGATAAATGTTCTTACACAAAGACAATGTCAATTTTGTTTTAAGTCTGTTGTTTGTTGTTTTATGTGAAACTGTTTATGCTGCCGTGTTGGCCAGGACTCTCTTGAAAAATACATTTTTAATCTCAAGGGGAAATATCCTGGTAAAATAAAGGTGAAATAAAATAAATTCATGGCAATAATGCATGTGCAAAGAGTATAATTTGCTCCTTCACTGACTGTACAATATGAATTATGAGCATTATTGCTACACTGTCTCTGGCCAGGAGATGGAACTCTCACATCACATTTATCTTAAGTTCTCCAAATGCATAATTTATCTCAGATCACATACACCTCCTTTATGTTTTCAAGATGTTTTATACATTTTGTATAATTTTTAGAATACAATTCAAAGTGCTACGCAGTTCAGTATAGTACACTCAGTGTACACAATGAATTCGAGAAAAACTGAAGCAAGCCATGGCATCGACTGTAAAATGTAAAAGATAAAACCAAATGTTGTAGAAGTTACTATTTGATAGGTTTGTAAATGAACACCTATCCAACCAGAACTTATGATTATTTTAGCATCTGAGATGTAGTTAATATTTTAATCATTGTCATGGCTTGTCCGTGAGCTTTGCAGGTAGTAAAAATATAAAATTTCAAGGATGCTTCGTGGGAAAATTTCTCTGGTAAACATGAAATCTTCCACAACTTAAACCCTCTGTAACTCCAACCTCATATGTAGCTCCGTCCCTGTAGGAAGGAATCTTCTCCACGATGAGCTCCACCATCTTCCGGGCGTCGTTCCCGGCTCGGCTGATAAAACTCCGGAAGCTTCCGCCGTGTTCCTGCAGCACGCGGCCGCCTTCAGTGAGCACCTTGTTAGAAACATTCAGTATGTGATGTGTTCAAATTAAACAATTACGATGAGTAGGAGGTTAAGCGCTGCTTTCATACTTTCAATTTCCACTGATCATACAGGGAATAGAGTTCAGCTAATAATGTAACACAGATGGACATAATAATTATATGAGCTTTAAAATCAGTTTTTCTGATTTAATATGAAAAAAAAATGGAGTGAGACGTAATCTAATAAAATCTAATCTGTCATGGAACATGGTATGTAAGGTTGGAATTTCATTCAGTATTATTTTCACTTTTGTAAATAACATGTGCGACTCCACACACAAAGAAAGACAAAAGCACACAGAGACTATATGATCTCAGCTAAGTAATGTACAGTATGTAGGGATGCTATAATACCCTGGTTGTTGATTCAGTGTACCTTCTTTGTTCATAGTCTATTGACTAGAGAGATGAGATGATACATCCTGTTTTTTCACCACATGTTTGTCGTTACATTGAAAAGCCTTGCTTTTGTTTTGTGCTACATAAGTGTTGAGAAGGCTGTCTACATGGGTACACGCAGAAGTCAGCTTTGTCAAATACTACTTTTTTTTTAAACGTAAAGGAAAAACACAAGGCACAAATGTGTGGAACCAATGTAAAATCATTGAAGCAACTTGTGGATTTTGCTGATTGTTACATCTCTAGTGCCACAGATATGGGACCTTAACAAGATAATGTTAGAAACCTGGTGGCGCTCCTGAAGCATGGGCATTGGTGTCTCATTGTCTGATCGAAGGACATGTCCCAACTCCTCCACACTCATCTGAGAGAAGTACTTTGGATCAGTGATAGGTATACCTGTTGACAGTGGTGGAAGAAGTATTCAGATGCTTTACTTAAAGGTACAGTGTGTAGGATTTGGCGTCATCTAGTGGTGTGGTTGCAGATTGCAACCAACTGAGTACCCCTTCGATAACTCCGCCCTTTCAAGACTGCGGTAAAAAACGTGGTAACGCCGTTCGCCTCGCTCATCCTTACCATCATAACACTACTTTAGGCGCTACGGAAGTCAGACAACGGCTGGTGGTACCACGGTTCACGTTAGTCAGTTTCACAAGCGTGTCGGAGAACTACGGTGCCCTTCAGGGAACGTAAAAGGCTCTCTCTAGAGGTAACCCCCGTGAAGAGGACCCGCTCCCTATGTAGATATGAAGGGCTCATCCTAAGCTAACGAAAACACAACGATTCTTAGTTTCAGGTGATTATACACTAATGAAAACATAGTTATGAACATTATATTCCATTTCTGCTAATAGATCCCCAAAAATGTTACACACTGTTCCTTTAAGTAACAGAAGAACTAGTCTAAAAATGCTCCCTTACAAGTGAAAGTCATGAATTCAAAAATATACTTAAGTAAAAGTACACAAGTAATATCACAAAATGTACTTGAATAGCGTACCGGTACTAATCATGCAGATGAGTGTGGAGGAGTAAAAAGTACAATATTTCCCTCTGAAATGTAGTATAAAGTAGCATAAAATATACCTCAAATGTGTACTTGAGTAAATGTACTTTCCACTACTGCCTGTGGAGTGAATGGTTTAAATCTTGATCTAGACAGGAAGTGCTGGAGAGACACTCAAGCTACTAAGTTATTAGGTTATGGCGTGTTATAATAACTATAATAACTATATATAATAACTATATAACTCCACAGCAGCCAATTCTCGCAAGAGGCTCAAAAGACATAATTTGTTCTGATCTCACGCTGTGTCAACCCTTGAGCTTCACACTCTGGAGCAAAGCTACCTGAGCTTTTCTGAGAGAATCTCTTGTAATTATAAAGGCCACAGCGACCACACATTGAGAGCACTATTCCATACGAGACATAATTGATTCATATCCGGAGTCATTCACGCTAATTATGAATGATGCACAGGCGCATGCAGAGCTACAAGCAATTTCCCAGCAGTCCAAGTTCAAGTAAAGGGCACATACACAATAATTGTTAACAGCAGTGCACAACAAAAGCACGCAGAAGAGAGGAACAAAAAGAGCCTTGATTATAAATCTTTCTCTCCAGAGATGAAGCTGCTAACAAAAAGGATAAATCAATCTACTGTATAAAAAAAGGAGAGATGTCATGTAACACTGTTACACCTTTTCTTCATAATTCTGACATTACTATCACCCAGATGTTTTTTTATCTGGTTTATTTTCTGTGTATGTTTGATGAATCCTGCAAAAATGTTGCCCACCAAATGTAAGTAACAGCTATGATGCATCACCTCAACTTTGCACCTGAGAAAAGAGGTCAGTTGTGTGCAAGCTAAATCAATATTCAGTACTATTAAACAAAACAATACATTACTTTTAACCAAATCAAATGTTGTAACATCTCTTTAACCCAGCAAAAAACTAAACTCATCCTTTATCCGTGCTCTCACCTTCCTCCATGGCCCTGGTGATGGCAGCACACAGGGTCATGTAGCCCGTGTACGTGGTCCCTTTATAGGTCACCTCGCACTGTTGAGTTTCTTCCTCTGGCCAAAAGGAGAAGTTCATGGTGTCGACCACAAACACCCAGTTCAAGGCCTGCGATGTGGAAAAAACACAAATTATCAAGAGAGTAGAAAAAAAAAAGGCTGGAAACCTGAGACTACAAAAATACCTAAATTATGCAGTGAGCAAGCAGCCAGTCACTGTACTAAAAACACAAAAGACCTCAAATGTGTTTAAAAAGGTTTCTTACTTCCCCCTTTACAGAGGAAGTTCAAGGTAAAAACATTCAATTCACCAGTTGCTGTCTTGAAAAATTACTTTCCTGATATCTGAGTAAATATCTGAAATAATTAACTGCTAAGCTGTGATGACATTATTTCCCTTAATTGTGCTTTTCATCCACTCGTGGACAGTTTTCATTAACCGAGTATTTAGAGTAACCTCGTTCTAGACCGCTGAATCACTCTTTCAACTATTTTTCCATTTTTACCACTAACTAACACATGTAAGAGCATTTAAATTTTGTAGTTTGTCAACGTGGAGCCAATTTTAGATACTTTATACACTTCTGGGTAGATTATAGTGCTGCATCATATCATATAAGCGTATCATGTTTATTTAATGCAAAATCTTAATCAACAAAGTGACTAGTACCTACAGCTGTCAGATAAATGTAATATATAAAAAGTACAATATTTCCCTCTGAAATATGATGGCGTAGAAGTATAAAGTAGTATAAAATGGAAATACTCAAATAAAGTACAAGTCCCTCAAAATTGTACTTCAGTACAGTACTTGAGTATTAAGAGCTTCTCAAATTGTATAAAGTAGTTGACTATTTTTTTTTTAGCATTTTTTTTTTAGATACAAGTCTTGTGTTAACTGTCATAAGCACCGAATGACTATATGTATTGATTGCCGATGTGATAAATCTACAAATCATTTGAAGCATGTAGAAAGTCTAGACTAAAGACTAAATTAGACAACACCACATCTCATCTTGTCCATATTATTAGCAGGATATTAGGGCTGCAACTACCGATTATTTTCATTATTGATTAATCTGCCGTTTATTTTCTTGATTAATCGATTAGTTGTTTGGTCTCTAAAATGTCAGAAAATTGTGAAAAATGTTGATCAGTGTTTCCCAAAGCCCAAGATGATTACCTCGAATGCCTTGTTTTGTCCACAACTCAAAGATATTCAGTTTACTGTCATAGAGGAGTAAAGAAACCAGAAAATATTCACATTTAAGAGGCTAGAATGAGAGAATTTTCTTACTAAATTACTCAAACCAATTATTCAATTATCAAGAGTGGGCAATTAATTTAATAGTTGACAACTAATCGATTAATTGTTGCAGCTCTAGAAGATATGAATTCTGGGCCCTCTTTTAATTCATTTGTACGTCTTACTAGAATTTATGTGGTGCCTCTCCATGATTGAGTCTATAAAATCATTACCACCTGTCACCTTATGTTGCTTCACTTCTCATGTTTACTAATAATCTATTTCTCTGAGTGGCCCCCGACTGTTGACATACTCCCCTGGTCAGAGGTGGGTGCTGGAGCTAATGGATTTGCCTTCTTCCAGCCACTGGCGGTCAGATCGTCACTGTGTCGGAGGTTGTAGAGCATCTCTGCCACCTTCTGCACTCCTTCCTCCTCCACGAACACATCCCGACTCCGCTCTGCTATGAACTGCCCAGACTCAAGTGGAAAAAGAGGTGGCTCCATGATGGACACTGTTACTACTGAATCGGGAAAAAACACACGTTGGCACACAAGCATATGGAAATATAAATACAGCACAGGAGTTCCTATATGAATCTAAGGAGATAACTATGAAAATAATGATCCGTTTCCTTCATCTGCTGTGCAATATTAAAAGTGTTACACACTTATTTGCGAGTGCTGACGACTTAATTTGTTAGTTGTGTGATTTTCAGGTGAGTTGAGCATGCCAGTTCTTTCGTTTGATAAGTCTTGCTTCTAATCAGACACATTACAGAATTCAGGAGCAGCTTTTAAGAGCATGCATGGGTGGGTGCAGGGAGAGATGTGAATGCCAGTGCCCTTTAAAACACCAATATCCTACATACATCTCTGGGGATGTGCCATTTTAAAGATTGTCTCCCTGGCATTATTAGATCATTCACAATGAAAATACATCATCAAGATGGGAGAGATGCAACAAGAAAGTGTTTTAGGGTCTCTCATCCCATGAAGGCTGTATAACCGGGAGTAGAGTGCACAAAACATAAAAGCTCTGCACACAGGACCATCTCTGACTAAAAACCCCATTATTAAAACCAAAAAAAAATTAATTATATCCTTCTCTGTCAACCTCTAAAAGCTGACTAGTTTTTCCATCTATCTCAAGTGTGCCATGGCTGTGTGTTAATGATGTGTTCCCTATCAGACTGATAATAGGAAACTGTGACGCACAAACATAGTGGCCTCCTGAATGAAATTCATTTTCTCTGCTCTTTCTGTGGTGAGTCACATGATTTACTCTCCACACTGACATTTTTTTTTTAATAGTTGTTTTTTTATGGAAAGAGCAGTATTGTGCGAAGGTCAATGAGATATAACCAGGTAAATCACGTCATTACGCTTCACTGAAAACCGGACGAGCAAAGTGCATGTAGTAACTGACTGTGGTGCGTTCACGTTCACCACTAATACGGACAGTACTCAGCTTTCATTTACCGAGTTACCGTGGATTGTTTGTCAACACAATCTTCCCGTTCAGCGACAATTTGAGTATTTTTTTAAATTAAAAAATTATTTAAAATTATATAAATGGATGTTTTACATAACTTACCAGTGAATAACTGAGGGAAAGATACTGCAAACTCGTGTTGCTTAACGTTTCGTCCACTACCTGGTTTGCAGCTCTTGACCAATCAGAGCCTACGTTGTTGAGCTCCATCACAGGCTGATAGACCAATCATAAGAGGCCAGGAGAGGAAACCGGAAACAATAACCATTCCGTTATTGAAACTTGAAAATATATCGATCTATATATAAAAATATATATTTATTCTAAATAGAAATGATATTATATATGTTCTGAGCCGGTTGACGCCCTAGACAGCATACTTTTAGAGGTACAATCCATCCAGTAAGCACCTAATGAACATTCACTTAAAGTTTAACACCTATAGCAGGTAAGTGAACAAGATGGTCATGTGTTTCCATAATCTAACAAGAGATCGGTTAGTCCACCGACAGAAAATGAATCGGCAACATTTTTTTTATAACAAATTGTCTTTTTTTTATGCACTATAAATATTGTTGTAGTACTCCAGCATATTTAGTGTATTCTAATATTCTTTATATTGTATATTCTATAGATATTTATCTCCAGTGTTATGTAGGCTACATTTTATTTACTGTTCCTGTGCATTGCCTGGATAACCTGCTGCTGTAACACAATCATTTCCCAAGAAAAACTGCCAAACATTTGCAGATTCCCGCTTCTTTAATTTGAAGATTTGCTGCTTTTCTTTGTCGTATATGATAGGGAATTTAATATTTTTAGGGTCTGGACAAAACAATTTGCAGATTTCATCTTGGGACAAACCTATAAATCTCTTAGTCCAGAAAATAATCTACAGATGAACAGATAATGAAAATTCTTGATAGTCGTAGCTTTAAATACAACATGCACAAATTGGCAGCTGGACTGTCGCCTAAACAATCACATTAGCTTTTAGCCCAAATGCCATCTGTGCACATTAAACTGATCCAGCTGCAATGACTTTGCAAAAAAAAAACGTTCAATAATCAATCTCATTAAAAATGCAAATTGGTTCAGTAAAAAGTGGCACCATCTTTATTCATTTTACAATTTGACAATGTTAAGTCTACAGCATGGAGAGCAAACAAGTGTAGAGCACAGGAAATTGCAGGGACAAAATAGATAAGTTCAATATCATTTGTCAAATCTCTAATAAAATGTCAAAACAAATTTCTAGCTACAAGTTTCCATTTTTGCGGAGTTACTCAAATTATACAGATTTATTTTATCACAGAACTACCATGGATATTCTTACAAATTGCCCTGTATCTGGTGGGTACAATAATCGTAACTTAAACATCCCCAAATCCATTCTGAAGGGTAAAATTTCCCACATCTCTAAAAAGACAAATCAAATGGTTCAATATGAAAAGAAATGTAGCTTACATTCTGCATGTTGCACAGAGTGGTGCTGTGGTACAACTGTGTGTGTGAAGGGACTGATATAGACAAGAGAAAGCACACCCAACCCACACAAGCTGACATGCACGCACACACGCACAGGACAGATTTAAACCGGAGACACAAACACACACATACAAGTCATAAAAATCTAAACCATCAAAAAATAAAAGGTTATGCTTATTTTTGTCTGTCAGGAGACTGAAGACTATTTTGATAGATGTGTGTTAGAAATAAAAAGCAAAGTGGATCTGATATACTAATGGACTACACTCTTAAAAATGCAGAACATCTACATTTTCTTTTATGCACAGGAATGTTGGACATTTATTTCATTAAAAAATACAAAAATAAAATAAAAAAAGACACCCACAATCCAGAATAATAGTCTGAGGGGGGAGAAAGGGGAGGGGGGGGGGGGGGGGGGCAATCTGAGTCTGCTTCAATCTGAGTCTCCTGGGTCTACAGCAAATGACCAGAGTACTGCTTCACACTGAAATAAAAAGAGTGGAAAAATAAATAAAATACACAAGAAGAAAATTGCAATTCACAGGTCGATGACAGTGTAAATATATAGCTATGCAACTGTGGGAGGATGAAGTCTTGGGAGGAAACGGATGGGGAGGCAGAGCAGGAAGAGACAGACAGCGAGTAAGAAAGACAGGCGGAGAGGAAGACGGGGGAAGATGTGAAATAAGTGGCTGACGGAGAGTGAGGAAGAGGAAGAGGAGGAGGAGGAAAAAGAGGGGTGTGGTTAGTCCTTGTGTCCAAGCAGGTGCAGCACACTGAAGAGGGAGGGGAGGGAGGAAGGAAGGAAGGAAGGAAGAGGGAGGCAGGGTTAGTTACCATGGCAACACAACACTACTCATGAGACAGCGGCGGCAGTTCTACGGCTGTATTAGCATTCGGGGCTAAGCTGGGATAGCATCAACAAGGAAGTAGTGTGTATTATACGTGCCTACTGGTTGCCAAGGGAGACAGAAGAGGAGGAGCCTGTGCTATTTGGCAGACTGTGATTTGTTGTCGGTTGATCTAACTAAAAACAACAAAATCACTAGTCTTCCACACAGCAGCAGCCAGGGGAAGAATCAATCCACTCCCTGCTTCACAGTGAAACGGCTTTGATGGCAAATAGACAAGTTTTTTTTCTTCTACCAATCATATTTAATGGACAAATGTGACCGTCAAAGAAACATGTCAATCACATTGACCCTTTAAAAAAATGTACTATTGAGTTTGCCTATTCCTTCACAGCCATTTCATGCAAGAGGAAGGTTTGAACTAGTTGCAGGTAGCATGGGGAAAGAAAGGAAGGGGGTTAGTGGAGAAGAGACAGCAGGCAACAGAAATGCATAACCCAACAAAAAGTGGGTTAGCTAGTTTTAGGATGCAATTTCAGAAAAACACATTTATGCATTTACAATCTTAACTAAATCTATATACTTGTGATTCAGAGGGTTGAAAGAGAGGTAAAGAGAGAAAGCATCTGATAAATATCTGTAGTTCCTGTTAGCTTGCACGAGTTTCCAAGACTGCACTTTCTAAGATGAGTTAACTTTTTATGATGCAATCCAACAGGTGTGAGCTCAGGCCAGAGCCCACAGGACAATATCAGAGGTTTTGAAAGGGTTCTACTCTAAGAAGATGAGCTAGTAGGCTTGGTGAGCACAGCTTGATGGGATAAATGGTTGAACTACAACTAGGCTGCTGAATCAAGCATTTCTACATCTACTAAGACGGCAGTCAGTGTAACACAACAAGGGTTTTTGTCAGAACTTGCCTGTTCTGTAGAAGGTACTGGGCGTTCTGGATCTGATCCTGGGTGCCAATAATGGTGATTATTCGGTCCTCAGAACCTTCCAGAGGCTCATCGATCTTGATGGAGGCTCCTGACTCATGGCGGATCTGTTTGATCCGCTGGCCTCCCTTACCAATAATAGAGCCAGCCAGCTGTCGGTGGGGTACAGAGAGGAGAATGAGAGGGGTGGGGAGGAAAGGAAAACAAGCATGCGTAGAAACAATTTAGGCACTGGGAATACATGTGTGGCACTTAAAAAATGTTTTATGTATGATGTGTTCAAGAAAATATGGTTTCAAATATTTTAGGTGTTTTAACGCAATGTGTAAATGTGAAAAGATGAATAACACTTCATGTTTTTGGTTAATTACACTGAAAGACTACTATGACCTTGTCTAGTGCTAAGTCAATGTGTGGGAGACAACATGAATTATTAGTCCCTACAACTGGAATACTGTACCAGTTAGTTGCTGCACAAATAATGGACTATGACACACACACACACACACGACTAAATGTAATTCATAGTGCAGATGACATGATCACATATGACAATGTGTGGTTTTTACTCAGTCTGATTGAATGTTATTTAGGACACGAGGGTATAGTGGGTGAAAGACGCTGATCTTTCTTTGGTGTGCCAGTTTGTATGTTGTGTTGCCGTCATATACTCACATCCTTTGGGATCGTCACTTGTGTGGTGATGACAGGGCCTCCCATGTCATTATAGGAGCCACGTCCACCTGATGGCAAGAGGGAGGGGGGGAGAGGTGAAGACCAAGGCAGAGGAAAAAGAGGGAAAGTAAGTAGAGCACTAAAAATCAATACTCTGCTGTCAGCTTTATCACACATGGCTCTGCAAATTCTTTTAATCGTACTTATTGATAGAAAAGTGTAGAGACTCACCTGACTGGTAGCTATCCCAGGAGGAACTGTTGTCTGAGCAGGACAGAAAGCAACAACACTCACTCAATATAAACATTAAGACAAGTTATTTCCGTGACATTTGTAAACAAATGACCCATCTCAATACTAAACTAAAACTTGACATGTCATACATTTTCAAAAGATATTCTGAAGAAAACTGTTGAATGATATATAATTAGCTCCGCATGCATCTTCAACATTTGTTGTAAACAGAGATACTTCAAGTCAAATGTCATTCTACTAAAGTTTCAATAAGAAGCACAATATTGTTGCAAACCAATAGCCACGACGCCTTAATGTGAGCTGCAATGTCCTTCTAGCCATGTTGTCACTGTACATATTTTGTCTATGAACAGTACATTTAGACAAAATGCTTGACTCTAAAGTATGTTGAAAAGAACACTGAGGGCTGCACACTAAGAATCATTAACAGCCTTGAAACCACATTCTCATATAATGACACAGAAAAAACACGAGGCTTCGTACACTTACCATATCCTCCTCCTCCACTCTGTAAAAAACAAACAGAAACACAAACGGGTTACATACGGTACAGTCGATTCTTTTCATCTTTCTACAGATCCCAGATGACTGGACGGAGGATTGTAAGCACAAATGTATGGATGATGCAGCAGCCTCGTCCATGGAGTAGACTCAACTAAAAGCCACCCAGTTTTCATCCATAAGCCAGACTCCTCCTCCTTCCCTCCCCCCTTCCCGTCTCTCCTTGCATCTCCATCAGCCCCCCATTTTCACCTGCTATTCAGCTGCTGCTGTCACCAGGGCAACAGGCAATTCAAAAAGCTGTTGCTGAGCAACGGCAGGCAGTATCCTGCCAGCTCTCAGAGAGGGAGAGAGAGAGCGAGGGAGGGAGAGAGAGACCTTCCAGTCTGTCAACAAAGCGTTATTATTGCCTAGCAACCAACCATGGCCACCCCCACCCCCAACATCCTCCCTCTCTTTGCAGGAAAAACAGGCTGGCCGTGAAAAGTACACAGTAAGAGGGCAATTATAGCTGATTTTTATGGGGTGTCTCCGGCTGTGGTGATTATGGTCATTTGGTGGGATGGCTTACACCATGCAAAATCTCGCTTGGATGCATGGCCGGGGCTCAGATGACTGTGTGCACATGCATATGCACATGAGTGACCAGCTACGGTTGTATTGTCAATAAACCACTATGATCATTACAACACAATGGACAATCAAAGCATATTGTCTAGTGCTAGGACCAACCAGTGTGTAAAGCCTGAGGACGCTGGCGCCCAACGAGATGCTAGAACCAGAGCTGCATGCATTTAGCAAAGGGTCACTAACCATGTTATCGCTATAGCGATCCGGTCTGCCTCTTCTGTCACTGGTGACGAAAGAGTGCCATGGAGGAAGGGAGTTGGGGGGACGGAGAAAGACAGAGAGAGAGAGAGAGAGATGGAGAGAGAAAGAGAGATGGAGAGAGAGATGGGGGTGGAAAGAAATAGAAAATGCTTAGAAAAAAAACCAGCTTGACAACATTCCAAAGGAAATTTCTGGTCTAGGTCAAACTGCACACACACACTGAGCAAGATTACAGTATAAACACATTTCCTCTCAGCCATCTTCCCACACAGTAACAGGAACAGCTCTGACAGTGTTATGGTGAGAGAAGTGACAGGTGGTGGTGATGATGATCAGAGCCAAGGGCTGCTGCTTTCTCCCCCCCCCCAAAACGGATCTCAAATAAAGGAATTAGCTGAAGAAATGTATTTGGCTTTATTTGGTTCTCTTGCTGTTTCTGGATGTTACCTTCATGTCAAACTATAGCCTCAACATAACTTATTATGGCTTGTTGCTTTTGCTTGACAGTATTTCTCTGTAGGCATGTTGAATTACAAATTGGTGTCATTAGCTATGATGACACTAAGATAAAAAAAAAATGGATGACCAGGGTCCGACAACTATAGACTCAAAATCATTTCAGATTTTCTTCATTTTCAGGCTGGTTTAGTGGATTCCGAGCTAGTCATGGTTCAATGTTGAGTAATAGTGATACTTGTTACCCGGAGAGGTTGGAACGAGAACGTTTCTAAAACGTTACGTTTCTAAAACGTTACGTTTCTACGCAAAAATCTGTGGAGCTAACATTAGCAGAGTGGTTTACCACATCATTAACTAGCGTTGGCACTATGCTACTCTAGCTACTGAAGGTATACTGAATGTATACACATGCTGCTTTTACTTTTTAATGCTTCTAACAGCGAATAAAGACCTAACCGGCTTTACACGAACATTGTTGTTCCTTAATTTCATTGTCTTCTGTCTTGATCGTGAGGTGATGTGGTGGTTCACTTTTACACTGTGATCTGTAGGCTTTAGCTTCTATCTTTTATCTTTTTAACCGGTTTTCGCTGCTGAACCAGTTTGACATCCTGATATATCCTTCAAACGCATTTTGCTGACCCTTCTGTCTGCTCCACGCTGAAATCGCTTTTTAATTTTTCCAAAAATAACATAATATTTATGCAGGAAGTGCACTTAGCTCCGACAGCTTGACGGAGTAGCAGCGGGGGGGTGGGGCTTAGCGAATGGTCAATTACAAGTCTGCCAGCGAAAGCCTGCAGTTTTGCAGGGGACTCAAGTGACGAATGTCAGCTTCACATCAGCACATGACCATCATACACACCACCACAATTACTTTCTCTCAACCTGGGAAAAACTGGGAGTGAACAGCAGATTGGATGGGTTATTAACACAGGAAAGAGGAGGTCATACAACATTACTGCAGTTCCCTACACAGTGTGAACAGGTGAATTGGGATTAAGGTAAGGGACTTAGGTTGCATTCACACCAAATCAGGTGTTGCGGCAAAAACGTCAGTCCTCCCATTTATTTGAATGTGGGTAGTGCATTTAAGCTGCGATGGGGACTGCAGGGAATAGCAAAAAAAAAAAAAAAAGGCAGCGGCCTGCGGTGAAAAGTTCAAAGAGAATCAACTTTTGGAGAAATGCAACCCGACGCAACGTTGCTGTGGCCAATCATGTAACCGGCGATCAAGAGCTGTACAGCCCAGCCATGAGGGAACAAAGACATTAATCTTAGTGCAGTCGCTTGGTGTTAACGGGCAAACAAACTCCTGCACAACACTGCGCTAATCGCCGCAACGCCTGATTTGGTTTGAATGCAGCCTTATGCAGGCTAGGGCACTACAGGCAAACAGACAGTAGAGCAATGGATGTTTGTAAGGCAGTCATTAGTATTGAGAGTTAGGGATGACAGGAGGGCAAAAGTTATACAGTGTTATTTTCTCACAAGCTATGAGAAGAAGTGGATAACCAGGCATATTTCAACAAACTGCAATGATAAAGTAGTAAGACAGGAAAATATGGGACGTGTAGGAATACCTCAACTCTTATAACTTATTTTAAATCAATCATGGCCAAGTGTCTGTTACATTTGTGAATGGAAATTATGCTGAACACCTGTCAGTGCTGGTAAATGACTTGTTCCTCACAAAGACCAAAGGGTAAAATGCTACAGGAAGCACCACCCAATGGTATTAATGAGGAATCTTTGCTTTAGTGAATTACCATTACAGAGCACCTACCTATATTGTGGCATGTGCAAGCAATATAAAATGACAGAATATCAAAATGTCAAAGTATCCCTGTTAAGATAAGTTAGGAGGTTTAGGCAAAGGTTTGGGGACAGAAACTTACTTTGACCTTTCCTCTGAGCCACGGTACGATTCATAGTAACGATCTTCTCTGTGGGCGAGATGGAGATGGGAAAAAGACACACACAAACACACCCAGACATACAGTGATGAGCACATACAATTAATGGAGTGATAACCATGAATACAAATGTTTCCATAGGGGGTGCATAGTTTGACATGCAGAATACTGGACTCAAGTTTATCCTCTGAATTAGACAACGTCAAGCACGTTCAGTGAGCCTGAATGGAAATAAGCACCTGAAGAGGGATTACGTTTTGTATATGCAGATGCAGGAGGAAACAAGTGCTCTAGAAGAGGAACTCTGAACAGTCTGTAGTATGTCTAAAACATCAAACACTTAAAAATCAAGAGGGTAACAAGAGTAAAAGGACTCTCAACTGATGAGTGGGATCATGCAGTCATTTGGCACTTCAGTGTTCAGTAAAACAAAGAATGTGTACAAGATTGTATCTGTATTAGTCACAGAAAATAGGGATGTCACAATACCAGAAATTTAGTAGTCGATACCAATACCAGTGAAATTCCACAATTCTAGTTACCCAATTCGATACCACGGTAAAAAAACAAATCAATAAATCCCATGTACTTCAACATACACTCCTTTATTACCGTTTGCATGCTGGTTTTTACAAATTTAATATTAATCCTGATGATCCGCCTCGCCAAAAACTATATTTTACAAGATTACATGTGAACACATCATGATAACGTTGTAATTTACCTTCGCCCAATACTCATTTTTACTTTGCTTGAACGCATCATAATGTAGCTCAATCCGACCTCTGTGCGTTAGCGGTTAGATCCATTATTTGGCCAAGCAGGACTGTGCTGCCCAGCGGCTGCTAATAGGTAACGCTGCTAGCTCTCATCCTGCCGATTTCAACACAGATTTGTTGTTCACAATGTAGCATTGTCAGGGAAAATTTCTATCGTCCCTGCATCGACTTGGTACCGAAGTATTGGTTGTCGTGACATCCCTAATAGAAAATGTGCTTATTTGTAATGTACGGCTTGTGTTTTAGGAAAACAAGTCAGACACAAACACCAACAAATTCAATTATGCATGTGCATGAGTAAAAGGAAAAGCAAAGAAAAAGAGCAACAGACTGTAGATCATTTGTGTTCATATCTTACCCTCCTCTGTGTGGGTGTCCCATGGCCATGTTCCGTCCACGGCCACTCCCCCTGCCAACCCTACTCGGGTGGGGCGGAGGAGGACCTCGGCGGGGGCTCATCTCATCGTAATCCCGGCGGGTGGGAGGCATGGGTCCCCGTCCCCCTCTGCTAGAGGGCATTCGCTCAAACCCACGTTCTCCGCCGCTGGACCGGCCCCCACGCATGGGGAACCCTCCCATAAGCCTGCGACCGCCTCCCCTCTCTTCAAACATCACGGTGAAACCACCGTATTCGTACGTTTCGTCGTAGAAGTTAGGGTCGTAGGGCTGTGCACGGCCCTTAATGGGAGCCTAAAAAAAAGGAGGAAAGGAGGGCAGAGGGAAATCAACTGACCTGCTCAAAGGCATTGGAAATGCAGTTTACAAGAACACATGTGTGCTGGGAAGAAAATGAGCATCTATTAACAATACAATATTCCTAACGTAAAAAACTGAAAGTGAATTCCATGTTTTGATGCATCTCCAACAAAATTAAAAATCAGCTGGAGCATGACATGCTGTTCGGTGTCCTACACTAGGCTACATTTTAAATTTACAACCATCAAGGTATCTTCAATCAGAAAAAAAAGGATTCAATTAATGGTTTCAATATGTTGCAATTGTTCAATGTATTAAACTTGACAAAGCACAAAGAAAGGCCTCTCAACCACTGTAAAAGATAACTTACTTCAGCGATGAGCTCCAGCATAGTCTTGATACACTCCACCACCCTCTCCGTTTTGCCGCCGACCAGCACCACCCGGTCTGTCGACTGAGGACAACACTCCTGAAACAGCTTGATGCTGGTCTTTGTGTTCTGGAGACACACAGATACATGCACACACAAGGATCACAGAAAAAGAAAAAGCTATTACATGATACAGCAGCTGATTATACCGTAGGCAAGTCCAAGCATTACACACATCTTTGTCATTTTATGGGTATTTCCACATATTTGAGGTACAGGAAGTATTCCAGGACATAGAAGATTGAGCCAGAAGAATATAATAGCCAAGAAATCAATTCAATAACAAACACAAACTATACAAAACAAAAGATTAACGAGAGAGAAAAGGATGTCCTGTGTGAGTACCTCCAGCTGGGTTTAATCCATGCTGGGTTCAATCCACTCATTTCATGGAGTGTATTCTTGTTACAACTGAAAAACTGGCAGCGACAGAAGGCCGTGTTGTACATTACTCACACATTTCAGTCTGTAAACTGCTTTGCAATTGATTTAGCTGCAAAACAATCTGATCTCCATCGCTTGTATCAACATACCTCTCTGAGTTCCTTGATCTTGGCTCCCTTGACTCCAATGATGGAGCCAGCCAGGCTCTGGTGGATCAGCAGGCGCAGCTCACAGTCAAAATCCATTCCGTTGTACTGCTGGTACTGAGCAGAACGTTAAGCATGTTAATACTTGTACTTACCTATACTGTGGTATAATCTATTTAGTTCTCTGAAAGAATCAACCATGTAACTTGTGTTACTTTTAATACTGGCAAAATCATCCACCAAAAAGGCACATAATGGCAAGTTAATGTTTAGGGTATAAATATAATATTACCATACTTCAGATAATGGGTGGAGTACTCTTATGGTGGCAGAAAATGTATTAATTGTATTTAATCTTATTTTAAAGTTCTTTAGGTTTTTCCAACAATTAATTGCAGATAGAGGCACACGGCAACACTGTTATATAAAGCCTCAAAAGACGGTGCAGACGCACAAAGACAGGTTTTGAATCAGTCCAGTTTAACCCATCTAAACCACTTATTGGCATGTGAAAACAGAAGTAAAAATATCACATATCATAACTGCAAAAAAAACGCAAACGCACAAAACTGTAAAGAACTGAATTAGAAAGCATCTCTGCAACTAAATGGACATTTACAGCACATAGCTTGTTTTCACTTTCAAATAAATGGGTTAGTTCAAGAGGACTTGACATCAAGCAAAATAAAACAAGTTCAACGAGTCCTCACCTCTTCCAGTGTTGGGATAATCTTCAGCAGGATTTCTCCAACTGTCTCGATGTCGGCACTGATGCTCAGGATGCTTCATAATTCACAGAGAGGGTGGGGTTGGGGGTGCCAGTAAGGCATCCCAGGGGAGGGGGAACAACATTTCAGATTAGAGAATTCATGACATCCTCTTTTTTGCCATAAAAAACAGTCACACCCCATTTAAACAAACTCACTACTGAGACTAACGCAGCTAAATGAACTGTTGAGATCCAGTGTTTTCTAAACTTTTCATGGTCACTGTTTATTCACCACTGTAAGTGGAAAAAAAGCCAAATAATGCAATGAAAGAAAACAGTTGTTTGTCCAGAGAAAAGAAGAAAAGAGACAAAATAAAAAAGGGACCCAAAGAAAAGTGACTGCATTTGGTGACCACTGAAGGGGCAAGACAGGGGGGGGGGAGTCTGAGGAGGATCTGGCAGGAATAAGCACCAAAGGTGCTAAAGAGAACTCTAAAGTCCTAAAGCATAGTTGGGTGGATGCACACCACAAAGACTTTGACTACAAAAGACCCAAATAAGGTGTCCAACACAACTTTGAAAGATCGGGGAAGACTGAGAGAACAAATGTATCCTCTCTCCTATTTTCATCATTTTTATCAAAGCGTCCTACATTTAAAAATTGGATTGGACAGCAATTTTGATAATTCATTTGGCCAACAAATGATAAATATAATTTTGTTGTCTGCACCCACCTAGTGACATAATAAAATAAACAATGAATTTGCTGATCAAGAGAACTTAGCACAGTTTGTACATGGAAGTAGAATGGTAGACAGCTGAGGGAGAGCAACAGAGCAGATTATACCATGGAAAATTAAGTTTGCCACCACTGGAGTTGATGCTTTTTAAGGAGATGGGAGAAGCGGTAAACATAACACCAAAGAATGCAGGGATGAGTGGGACAGAGAGAGATAGTCTGTACGTTCAATAGCTCCAGCAGTCAATAACAAGTTCAGATGAAGCAGAAGACGGGAAAGGAAAAACACACAACACTGGAATCCTTGCTTGCCTTTCAGAATGGATGGATAATCTGAGTCTATCATTATAATGAGGGCATCTCAAGGAGAGAATGGGATGGTGCGAGAAGCAGGTGAGCTTATGAAACTAACAGAAAAAAAAACAAGAACACCAGTATATCCACTCTGAGGGGGGAGGGAGGTGAAAACGCGAAAGATAGAGGAGGATAGATACTTATCATTGAAAATAAAATTAAAAAAAACACGGACATATTGCACAGATTATTGCAAAGATTTAAAAAAGACAGTGGCAGATTGTGGAAAAACCCTAAAAACACCAGCCTAAGTTTCTCCTAATACTGACGTGACTTTAAAAATGGCATATAAAAGGATGTTGACATGGCTTTTACAGGCAGACTTGGACATGAACGCATTTAGGCATTTTGACTGAGGCTAGAATACTAAGAGAACAGGTAGGTTAAAATACAGTGACTTGACAGAGGCAGGATGATCATTTATTATTCATCTCTTCTTGTTTGTTTGACCTGTAGTCAGGCAGTGAGAGGGAGGAGCTTAGGGACATACCGCTCAGGCCCACTGCTGTCTGGGACTGACACACTGGCATTGTACTGGGCGTGGCATGGGCAGGGGCCAGGGCCATTCGAGCACAGATGTCAATCAAGTAAGGCGCCCATTTAGGGACAGGGCACGATTATGGACAGGGCCAACCAGGGTGTCAGGTGGGCGGGCGCAGGAGGGGCCATCCAGAACATGGGCAACAGAGGAGGAAGTGGGCAAAAGTCAACAGTAAAATAATAAACAAGGGAGAGGGAAGAGGGAAGAGGAATACATTTTTAATATACAGGCTCTACACTGTTCAAACGTGACTTTAATTTGATTCTCTCAGAGATTGATTTGTCAAAGAGAGAAAAGGATAAAAAGGTGACATTGGAAAATGGGTAATGGCATATTAAGAACATGATAAGTTCAATGTTGGGGAATAGACTAGAGACAGTGAAGAGAGGGGTAGAACAAATTGTGGAGGGCTAGAGAAAGAGGCAATGACATTGAATGAATTAAGTATTGGTCTGGTTGCCTTATTAGCTGGCGCTGCAAGTGACCTCATGAACAACGCACTGTGCCCATAAATTTAAATTAACAAGAGCATCAGTGTTGCTACAACAGCATTGTTACAATAAATTATCAATATGGAGAAACAAATTGACATGAAATTGGACTTTTGTGCCAAGGGCCAGTTTAGCTGAGGTAATCACATGATGATCATATGAGAATAAAAACATAAAACCGACCCCAAATGGTTTGTCAGACGTCTTTCATGAACAGAGGGCTAATATCAATACCACACCCTTTAACACAGAAGGAAATATTGCCAAATACCAGAACAAGTTTTTAAACAGTAATCCAAGTTCTTATGTAAAATAAATAACTGCATTACTACATGGGGGGCTGGGTAGTTTTTGGGAGGCTGCACACCAGTGAAGGGAAAAATAAATAATACAAAATAAAAATTCTAAAACAAAATAAAAACTCAGGGTGTATGAAATGCGTAAAATGTACTCACGTCTGTACGAAGGGCTTTGATGTTTTTGCCACCCTTCCCAATTACAGCTCCTGCATTCTGAAAATACAGAGGATACTTACAAAAGCTGAAAACATAAATAAATTATAGCTGCGGCGCTGCTAGAATTCAAAATACTGTCAAAAATGCAGTTTGAGATAAAATTCTGAAATTTACCACACTACATCTACCATGACCTCAAAAGTTTGTAATTTATTTTTTAATGTACATGGAGCTTTATTTAGCGAGAATGTAAAGTAGTTATGTACATTACTGTTTACACTAACATGTTTTGATGCATTGTGGGCTCAGTTTTTGATAATTCAAAAAGCTGGCTGGATCGTGTGTGCAGGACAGTCACACAAAGCCAGTTGATAAAGGAATAATTTATAATAATAATAATAATATCCAGCAAAACAAGAGGGACGGCAGCAGAGCTGCTGGCCGGCTCCTAATGACAAAATGTAAACTATAGTACTGCAATTAACAGACAAGGTGCAAGAGACTATTACAGTTAATGTCAGGAAAAGCACAATGACTGTATGAACAACCCTAATTAATTATTTATTAATAATTATTCAAAAGGCAGAGATGTGATCAGGGCACCAAAAAGAAAACTAGCCTATAAAAAATGGAGTGAGTACAAGAAATCAGCAGTCTTACTGAAGGGGTGCACAAAAGAAAGACAAAAATTCAAACAATCAGAAATGGATTCGACGTGAAATGTGAAATGAAAGAGGAGGTGATTTACTTTGCTCTGCAGGAGGATGCGAAGCTCAACCATCTCGTCCGAGTTCCTGGAGCGCTTGAATGATTTCTGCTCATCTGCATCCTCAGCAGGGCGCTTACCTGGCATAAGGAGATAAAAACACACACCGACCACAATGCATACACATGCCTCCATGAGATAAAATGAAAAAAATAATCAAAAAGACCACAGAAAGCCGTGAAGAACAGAATCACAAGACTTATCATAACTTCAAACTCTGTTTTCATATTATAAGCTGAATCTACATAGATCACTGTGTGCAAAACTAGGAAAGAAAAAGAGATTTTGTAAATGCTATGAAAGCATGAACACAAATTTGGGAGACCAGTTCATATATGTATATGGTTTATGTCCTTAACGGTTGCACACACATTTTCAGACAGTAACAGTAGTGAAAGATTTTAATCATAGATAACTTTCCAAGATCTGAGCTGTAGGTAATCAGTTACAACAATACTGCCATTGCTATCTTTCATTAGATAACACATATTTCAGATGTAGACAGATTTGTAAAACATGTCAATAAACCGGTGCATTTTGACAACATCACCAACAACAAGGTAAAGAAGCTATGTTTTATACCGTTAGTCTCTGTGTTGCCGAATGAAGAGTCTTCTTGCTGTTCAATTTCTGTCTCCATGGTCTTCTGACAGTGAAGGAGATGGGGTGGGTACCTCGGTCCGGGGAACAGGCGGCAGCAGCAGCAGTGAGAGAGAAGCAGAAAACTGGCCCCTGTGAGCGGTGGTAGTCTGTCAGCATTGTGAAAGAGGGGAAAAGAAATACGACAATTCAAGATGTGTGCTGGAGATCCGGCTTTTCAAAAACCTGGGATGAGATGGCGAGAAAAACTGGCAGAAAAACCGGCACTCACCGATATTTATTACAGGGACAAGGGCGTATTGATAGGCGGAACTAAATAAGCAAGGACCAAACAGCTGCTGCGATCTGTCGGGGAGGGAGAGGCTAGTTGAAATACTGAAATGTAATATGGAAAAAAGGCTCAGTGACAGCAAAGTTTGAGACGCACCAATGATTATGATCACATACATCTTATTCCAGTCCTGTTTGAATCGCTGTGGTTGATATTTAACCAAAGTTACAGGTCAACTGGGCTTATGAACATTCATGGAGCGAGCACCTTTACATGAAGGGACACATTATGATTATAATGTTATCAGTTATCGTAATAGTAATATGATTGTTTGGGGTGGAGAGAGAAGCAGGCATTGTTTCGGAGTATCAAAAGATGAGTCAATCAGCCAGCGATGAACGAACAATATTAACGTCGGATACCGAAATAACGTTACTGCTATCTTAACTAGCAGTAACAGCAGCACGGTGAATTCTCAATTTCAAGCAATGTAACGTTACAGTTAATAACCGGAGATGGAAATGTAGTAGCTAACGGATATAGTAACGGTACGTGCTGACATTTAACCTAACCACAAGTGTGATAACTTAGCTCCACTGAAGCGAACTTATCGACCGTCAGCGGAGCACTGTGGTTAGCGTTAGCTAGGTTGCTAACGTTACCTAGGTTGCTAAGTAGCCCGGGTTAGGCTGCGAGCTTCGTCGTGTAGATTCGAGCTAACGTTAGCAATTTCACTAAATGTCGATCGTACACTCTTTCCAAACACTTCACTAGTTGCATGCGGGGTCAAGACGTCGCGATGTGACACTCGTTTAACGCGAGTGGGTTGATAAAACACGACCAATCGATCGATACAAAGAGCAGCCCGAGGAGCCGTTCGAGCTAGCTGATAGCTAGTTTCGCCATGTTGCCATCGTTTCGGTTGAGCAAAAGGGGAGCTAGACGGGCCAGCTAATTAGGCTGCGTTGTACAAAATAAGGAACAAAGTGACTGCTAAAGACATGTTTATTGTTATAGTACCTGTGTACTCCAAGTACCTCGGGTTCAATGTGGCGCAGAATAACAGGGGAAATATCGTCAAAACACAAACCTGCAGTGAAACACCTCGCTCGTCCCCCTTCCTTCTCTACCGAACCTGGAAAATGTACACGTTTAGCTCAAGTGTTCCCATTGGTTGAACGGAGAGCAAATCAAACAGGCGAGAGTCACAATTGGCTAGAAGAGACGTCAATCACAAGAGGGAGAGGCGTTTCCAAGTCGACGCGATAAACCCCTATTTCCGGGTGCAGTTAGTACCGCTGGTTGCTCAAGTTATTCCTGTTTATAATAAGGTATGATTATATGCAATTCTTATGTCGAGTTGTGTCCTTTTAAAAACTTATAGAGTCACAATTGATATGTTTAACAGTCGCTGTTGTATGTAAGAGCTTTTATAATCATGTTGTATGGACACAAAGCTAAGTTACAGTAGCACCAACACTGGTCATTTTTGGCGCCTTGGCTACTTTCCACCACACTTCGTGGAAGAGGCTGCCCCCATGCCTCTCTGGTAACTTCTATATGAACACTTACTTGAACATAACGTTTATTATTATGTTTTTATTATTCTGTCGCATGCCATCCCTGCCTGCAGTCTCTCTCTCCCTCTCCTCCACAGTGCAGACGTGACCCTCTGGAGAGACAGGGCTTATCAAAGCTGATGTGACCACAGAACAATAACAGAAAGCAATTCTCCTGTGTTCTTGTTATATAATAAACTAATCTCTCCGGTCAATAAATCACCGCAAGATTTGGTGTCAAGTGGATCCGGAGATACAGAGAGAAGAAGATGACCCCTTAACATAGAAACTCCCTTTAAACCCCTCAGGATTGCAGGGTGCTATGCAATGAATGAATAAATAAATAAACTTACAATTTAAATATGAATAACGGAACTGTCTTTATATAATAACAGATAACAGTGGAGGAAATATCAGGAAGTGGCCCCTTAATTCAAATACACACAGAGGAGGAGGATGGCCCCTGAGATCCAGGCAGTGGTACGTGCTACCCAAGCCTGGCTGCAGTGCTCCTGGCACGTCCAGGTGCCCTTTGCTTGGCTGGAGGCCTGCGTGGAGTGGCTGCAGGAAGAGGCCGGAGGAGCCGGTCGTCTGTCACAGCAGCAAATCAACCAACAGGTAAGGCAGGATGTCCGAAGGTCTCACTGTGCAGCTGAATTCAAAATGATCACAGTCTAGAGTTTGCTCAGTTGTCATATGTTGTTGTGATATGACGTGACTTCAGTATGGGACTTGGGTCACTTGACAACAGGTGGTCGTATATGGACGGGGAGATGGTTACTCCCGTCTCTTTTCAAAAGATAGTCTCTGGCACTGAATGTAAATGTCCTCTTGATCTTTCTCAGGCCATTCATTGACTCCTGGTGGATGACCTTTGACCCCCTCCCAGTTGATGCTGTAACTGGTTTTGGTCTGCTGTTTACAGAGAGCTGATCATGTCTGTTTCCAATATTCATGCAGTCTTTTGTTTGAGGTTTTTGCCATTTCACCCATATCGTGCTCCCCATCCCCACAGTTGTGTGGAGCTAAAACAATTAGTCAATCGACTGTACTGACGATAACTGTGATAGTTAAAAATTAAACATTGATATCATGTTAATAATACACATATGATAATATCATGTAAATAATTCAGCACCTCTTAAATCATTTTATATATACAGGTATGGTAACAGACTCTCTCTCCACCGCCCTACAATCGTATTTTGAGTGTAATTCATTTACCAAAAAAGTTAAAGATTAATTTGACCGATAGCATTATTTTATTTATCTTTTTTCAAATTTTTTATAAATATCTCAATAATATCGTCTGCGAATTTTTTGGCCACAATAATTGTGTAGTGAAAATCAGGTATTGTGACAGCCCTAACTCAGAGCATGATTTAAGTAGCAAAAGATGTTATACACACTGTGGGGCCCAGTTAACTAATATTGTTGACCCCTACACAAATATGCAGCGCACAGAAAGCACAACTCATTGAACTTTGGAGCAGACGAGCATCAAAAGCCCAAGACCACCATGCACAGCTCTGCTACTGTCAGCTGAGAAGAGGAAGATCATGCTACAGAGGGTAGTGATCGGCAAAAATGGGCGATTGAGGAGTGAAAGAACACTTCTTGGTCTGACAAATCCTGGTTTCTGTTGCAACATGCTGATAGCAGCGCAACATTTGTGTGTGTAAACAGCATGAATCCATCCTGGTGTCAGCTGTACCAGCTGGTGGTGGTGTCACGCGGGTGATGTTTTCCTGCATCATTTGTACGCCACAGTGTACCTAAATATTGTAGCTGAACAGCTGCATCCCTCTGTGGCCACAGTCTTTTTATATAGCTACGTGAGGAGGATAATGCTTCATTTCTCAAGGCACAGATCACCTCCTGCAGGAACATGGCAGTGATATCAGTTCATTCAAGAGGCCCACATAGTCACTAGATCTCAACCCAGGGGGGGCACTTGAACGATGTAGATCAGGATGTTCATATCATGAATAAGAGACCTAAAATCTGCTCAGAGTTTATGACACTACTGAGTCACTATGCCTCAACAACATTCCTGTGATGTGAGGTTACTTTTATTAATGTATTATAATATGATGGCCATTTATGTCATGGAAGTGAATCTGAACTAATTCTTTGTCATGTCACAAAATGTGAAGTATAAAAATCTTGTCCTATAACGGATAATACAGAGTGTCATAAAGTAGATCTTACAGTGGGAAATAAACTTGCTGTGAACGCTAACAGCTGCATGACGTGATGTTTTAGGCGCTGGACCAGTGGCTGCTGACAGACCTGAGGGACCTGGCCTACCCTGTTCTCCCTGAAGGACTCTCTCAGGGCCAGAAGACGGAACTCAACGGCACCTTCTGTGTCCAGGTACAGGCTTGTTGATCATATATTTCATGCTATATTTTTCATATTGTGTTTATTGTTAGATTTAATGTTAGGGACAATGCCCATTGACCAGTTGACAATTAAAACTTAGCCAGAGTTTTGGCCAGATATTAAAAGGCAAATAAAACAACCTTGTTAAAGACTATCATGTATAAACAGAACAGAGGACAACATATGCACCTACAGCAGAACACAGGTGAGGAGGAGGGAAAAAAGACAAATATCACATGATGTAACAACACACACAAGCAAAACCATGTAACAGTAGAAATAGCTGTAGACATTGAGCGAAGAAATGATCAGAATGTTCCTATTGCATTTGTTTAATGGACCCGTCAGGTTATAACAAGCTTATTGTATTTGGTGTTTGTTGTTGTGTTGGATCTTAAAAATATGTGGTTGAAGTAGGGCTGGGCAATATAGCGATATTATATCGATATCGTGTAGGGCTGTCAATCGATTAAGATATTTAATCGCGATTAATCGCATGATTGTCCATAGTTAATCAGCATTACTCGCAAATTAATCACATTTTTTTTATCTGTTCAAAATGTACCTTAAAGGGAGATTTGTCAAGTATTTAATACTCTTATCAACATGGGAGTGGGCAAATAGGCTTGCTTTATGCAAATGTATGTATATATTTATTATTGGAAATCAATTAACAACACCAAAAAATGACAAATATTGTCCAGAAACCCTCACAGGTACTGCATTTAGCATAACAAATATGCTCAAATCATAACATGGCAAACTCAAGCCCAACAGGCAACAACAGCTGTTAGTGTGTCAGTGTGCTGACTTGACTATGACTTGCCCCAAACTGCATGTGATTATCATAAAGTGGGCATGTCTGTAAAGGGGAGACTCGTGGGTACCCATAGAACCTCACATATCTTGAGGTCAGAGGTCAAGGGACCCCTTTGAAAACCACATATTGCCTGTTCTGCTTTGTGATGGTCACTTTACAATGCCTGATGAAGATCTCTGTTAGATCGAAACGTTGCTTCATTAAAATTGCTGGGAGCTACCAATGCAGCGTGCGGATCCTGTTTTCTGATTTTTTTTTTGCCTTGTGTTGATCCAGCAGCTGTAAAACACTTTCGGATGTGCGTACCCCACAGCTTTTTTACCCCTTTGAAAATGGCCATGCCAGTTTTTCCTCACCAAAATTTAGCGCAAGTTTGGGGCGTTATTTAACCTCCTTCGCGACAAGCTAGTATGACATGCTTGTAACAATGGATTCCTTAGGTTTTCTAGTTTCATATATATATAGTATCTTCACTCTAGCTTTAAAACTGACTTCGCTACAACCTAAAAAAAATCGCAGATAGCGTTAAAGCGTTAAAGAAATTAGTGGCATTAAAACAAATTTCCGTTTACGCGTTAATTTTGACAGCCCTAATATCGTGATATGAGACTAGATATCGTCTTAGATTTTGGATATCGTAATATGGCATAAGTGTTGTGTTTTCCTGGTTTTAAAGGCTGCGTTACAGTAAAGTGATGAACCTACCAGACTGTTCTAGCTGTTCTATTATTTGCCTTTACCCATTTAGCCACTATATCCACAATACTGACACATTATTTATCAAAAATCTCATTGTGTAAATATTTTGTGAAAGCACAAATAGTCAACCCTACAACATCTTTGCAATATTGATATTGAGGTATTTGGTCAAAAATATTGTTATTTTTGATTATATTTTGATTTTTGATTCATCATGATGTGGGATACAGTTTATAATTCAATAAACAAAATAGACAAAATCACACAGCAAGAATCATTTTGAGGTGCAGTTCATGGAAAAAAGATTATTGGAGTACAGGCAGATTCCATACTATAACAAAGCACCACTGGATTTCAGTTTTCCTTTAGAAACCCAGCTGGAAACCCTGAGACAGAGTAATTAAATGTAAATTGGCTCCAGAGACACAAAGATGGGAGCCACGAGATGCCTGTTCCACTCACAAACAAGACTAGCAATTCAAGAAATTCTCAAGTACAGTACTGTTTCTCCGTTATACTGTTATAAGACTTCCAGGGAAAAGGCAACATAATCAAAGGTCCCACTCTGTTTTAGGTTGACTCGTTACTGGACATCAGTCAGCCTGCGTATGGTCAGATGCAGAAGTGGAAGGGTTCAGATTGTGCCAACGACGAGGTGTCTGCTGTCACACAGGCCACCCAGAGGCCCTGGGAAGCCAGACCAACCCGTATGCTACTATTGCAGGTCAGAGGCATGTATGAAATAAAGTAGGTATAAAAAAAGAAAAATCTCCCGTGGATTTTGATGTTGTGCTTTGTAGGGGTGTACATCGATCTGGATCGATATATCGATTAAACAATCAATGATTGATGCAAAGTGAAAACATCGATACAAATATCACTATCTTTAAAGGGACTCTCTGTAAGAATCAGAAATTGCTTGTTACAGTAATACCTGTGGCCGTTAAGTCAACAACAGTCAGTATTCTGATGCTCGCGGTCGCACTTGTGCTCGCGCTACCGACACACGCGAGACTGAGCGTGATTGAAAGGCATCATTTTGATTAACGTTAGCAACATTAGCCAGCTAAAACCACACTATCACACAAGCAATAACACAATATGTGCTTCCGTGGGGTTTGTGTTAGAGTCTGAGTTGTGGTGACGGCTCCATTTCTAGCCTAACGTTAGCTATGGTTGTACACTGTTAGCCCTGAAGCGGACCTGAGAAGAGTAAAGGCACTCGTGAGCACGCATGACATCACATCTGTTGGATTTTCCTGATAAAATGGGCCCCGGGTTCTTCACATTAAAAGCAGTCTACAGGCTGATAGAGGAAAAACCCAGAAAGTCGAGGAAGGTCTTATTTTTTAGGTTCGGTTACAACCTGTTCACACATTGGCAAAAAAAAAACGATTATAAAAAACATTTATATGTGTAAAAACTTAAATACAGTCCCTTTAAGATACACCTTTATTTTGAAATTCCCATGGCACGTCTGTGTCACCATTTCCATCCAAGCAGCCCCTCCTTCCTAAACATTCAAACAGTGCTTAAACATGAGAAAAGTGGCACTTTATAGTGAACAACAGGAGGTCTGAATTTATTCTTTTAGTTGTTTTTTTGTGAGTTGATATAAATGTATCTGATTGTGTTAAATAGACATATGATATCATCTCATATCGATCGCAGGCCACTGAATTAAATTGAATCAAAATCGTATTGTGGCAAACTGTGATATTAGCAAATATCGTATCATTGTCCAAAGAATCAATATAATATCGTATCGTGTTGAAACTTGTGATTTACATCCCTGGTGCTTCGTAAATTAACGCCCTAGTGGACCTAACAGTTGCATAAACCTTACATAAACAGAATATGTGCTATAAGTCATCTGCCTCTCAACTAAGGCAACCTCATGGTTGTGATCAAATGTAACCAAGAACTTCCAGCCATGAAACACAAAGTTCAGGAGCTGTATTATTATTTTGTTAATAAAACATGTTGTGATCAAAATAGTCTGAAAGCAAAAATATCTTTCCGCCCGTTTTGTGTGTGACCACAGTGTATTTGCCATTACAAATACGGTGTTACACTATTTACCGGTGTGTACATTATACTCTAATCAACTGTCCAACCATATGCTATGAGCAGGCTTTATCTTTATGTGTTTGCTTGGGTAGAATAATGAAGACTGCTGCTTCTCTTCCTAACTGAATCAGAATGGACAGGTGCAATCAGTGGGAGCATATGAAAGGGTAAATTGCTGGAATATAAGGTGCAGACAGTCATTTTCACCTTAAGTAATACACTTGTCACTGCTCTATGGTTTCTCAAGAATAGTGCTGGTGTTGCTTAGAAACGTTGCATTGGCTTTTTTCTTCTTTTTTTGTACTGTTTCTGAGACCTGAAGTCTTACAGTTCTAGGAGTCATGGGATGCAAAGACCCATGGTAGTTTAAAATATACCGGAATCACCGTCAAAAAGCAGGTTAATAAAGCATATAAGCCATGACAGTCTAGGTTTAAACCAGCAGTAAAGTTTTGTGATGTTTTGCAGCTAAACAACCTACAGTATGATTACAGTCATTTGTTCTCCTACTTTTAGAAACAAGGCTAGGGCAGCAATCATGTTGAACCTGCTTTTGTAATATTTTGAGAATTTAAATCTGTAATCATTTCACAGTCATTTCCCTGTTCAGTTGTTCCTTCCTGGTCAAATACTCTGTCTCTGTTGTACAGGTGACCGATGGAGTCCAGAGCTTGGAGGCCATGGAGTATCAGCCCGTCCCTGCATTCAGCACAGCTCTCAGGTTAAAAATCAATCTCTGAAGCATTTATCTGCATTGTGGTGTCTTTTTGCTGCTTCTGACATAAAGAGAGAAGACTTTCTACAATTTAGTAGTATAGTAATGTGTTCAAGCTAATGGACGCTAAAGGAAACAGAAGGACTGCTGTTACCTATTTATATGTTATGTTAGATTTTGGGTTGAAATGTCAAGAAATCCCCAAAAAAAAAGAGAATAAACATATTACTGCTGCGTTAGAATTAAGAAAACACAATTGATATTTTGAAACTTTTGTACCATATTTTTAAAAATGAAACTATGGCTGCGTTCCAAATCAAATACTTTTTCTTTTTACTTTTAGTCCGTACTGAAGCTGCCCTCACAAAGTACTAATTGTTGCATGCAGTGTGCATACAATTGGGACATACTGCCTCATCATAACATTGCGCCTTGAACTTTGACCCTCTTGCTCATATATCCGCTGCGCAGAGGATTGTGGGTCAGAAGAGTCAGAAAAGCATGCTGGCTTGCATACTGCAAAATGCGACTGGATACAGTAGGTAGGGCTGACGATAGGTATCATGATACAGGGGGTAACGATTCAATATATTGCGATTCTTTAAGCAAGGTGATATATTGCGATTTTTAAAATCAAATATTAGGAAAACTGTCATTGTATAAAGAACACAACAGATATACACCATTTTAAAATAGGCAAAAATAACACATTTATAAACTGCATGTGATTATCATAAACTGGTCATGTCTGTAAAGGGGAGACTCGTTTGTACCCATAGAACCCATTTTCATTCACATATCTTGAGGTCAGAGGTCAAGGAACCCCTTTGAAAATGGCCATGCCAGTTTTTCCTTGCCAAAATTCATCGTAACTTTGGAGTGTTATTTAGCCTCCTTCGCTGAGCCCGCTACAACCTCCAAAAGATCGAATAGCGGCCCATTTTAAGAGGCTAATTAAAAATCGATACAGTGTTTTGGATAATCGATACAGTATCACAACACATAATATCACAATACTCATGTGTATCAATATTTTCTTACACCCGTAGCAGTAGGACATCCTGATATTTTTGGCATACTGCATTTGACATACTATGTATTAGGACATACTAAATTTTTTTCTGGCATATAAATAGTATGGTAGTATGTGTATTGAAACTCACAGTAGATGTCTAATTGGGTTTGTTGACTCTTGTAACCCTCAGGCCGGGTGTGAAGCTGCAGCTGCGAGGGCAGATGGTTTGCAGACTTGGGATGCTTCTGTTGGGGCCGTCTAACATCAAGGTCCTGGGTGGTGAAGTGGAGGACCTGGTGGAGAGGAATAACCAGGTACACTGTTGGTTTCTGTTGTCTATCAAAAGCAGATTCAAGCCAATACATGTTTATGTTTTCTTATTTTTTGTTAATAATAATTAGGGCTGTCAAAGGTAACGCGATAACGCAACTTGCGATTTTTAGGTTGTAGCGGGCTCAGTTTTAAAGCTAGAGTGAAGATACTGGTATCATGAAACTAGAAAAGGAATCCATTGGTACCAACCATGTCATACTAGCTTGTCGCAAAGGAGGTTAAATAACGCTCCAAACTTACGTTAAATTTTGGCGAGGAAAAACTGTCATGGCCATTTTCAAAAGGGGTCCCTTGACCTCTGACCTCAATATATGTGAAGGAAAATGGGTTCTATGGGTACCCACGAGTCTCCCCTTTACAGACATGCCCACTTTCTGATAATCACATGCAGTTTGGGGCAAGTCATAGTCAAGTCAGCACACTGACAGCTGTTGTTGCCTGTTGGACTTGAGTTTGCAATGTTATGATTTGAGCAAATTTTTATGCTAAATGCAGTACCTGTGAGGGTTTCTGGACAATATTTGTCATCGTTTTGTGTTGTCAATTGATTTCCAGTAATAAATATATACATACATTTGCATAAAGCAAGCATATTTAACCACTCCCATGCTGATAAGAGTATTAAATACTTGACAAATCTCCCTTTAAGGTACATTTTGAACAGATAAAAAAATGTGCGAATAATTTGCGACTAATCACGATTAACTATTTTTATCGATTGACAGCCCAAATATGGGCCCTAATAATAATATGATGTGAATGAACAATTATGACCTAATGACTTTTAGATTAATTTTTCATGTGATACATCATTGAGATTAAACCTAGTTGTTATGGGCCAGTTACTGTTTTTCACAGTTCATGAGGCAAAGGGAAAGACATAATCCCAGCTGTTCTCATACAGTATAACATCACATGCAATAATGTATACAGATCCAGTGGTATATTTCTATACTACTCTGACAGGGCAGGATGCTGTGTCGGACGCTGGGACTTCCTGAGGAGCAGCAGGAGGCCCCACCAGCACCACAACAAGGTATATTCAATTCAATAATTTTGATTTGATATAAAAGTTTAAGAATGGAAATGGATGCTTTATTTTTTTAGCTTAAACTAATCATGATGTTTTTCCTCTTTTTGTTTCTCTTCAGGTAACCAGGAAGTGGAGGACGTGGAGCTGGATGACGCAGAGTTGTTGGCCAATCTGGAGGCCCAGGAGGAGGTGGTGGAAAGGGTTCAGGTCGGGTCTGTTCGAGACAGCGGCTACGGGACGCTCAGCGAGGCCTCCACTCAGTCCTCGAGAAGCTCCTCTGTCAGGAGCCTCGTCTCGACAGCCTCATCCAGGTGGGTGGTTAACAATGTGATGTCTTGACATTTTGATGCTGGAACTCCTCAGCGTTCACCGTCGGGCAAATATACCTTGACATTTCGAATTTTAGCATAATGTTTGTCTTCAGGAATAAATATCTGCATTTGTCTTTCAGCTACTTTAAGAAGTATTTAACACTTTGATTCTACAGCCTATAGACAAACTTTTTGTCATTGTTGGTGTTGCTGTCTTTATCTTTGCCTGCTGTCCTGTGACCACCAATTCCCTGCACAGTCGGAAACAAATGAGAATAAATTGCCACGAACGAGAAAAGGCAGTTCATTAATTATGATATAAAATGCAAAACAAGCTTTCTGGTGTCTAGTTATTGTAAATCTACCAACTTCAGGCTATAATCAATGATAAGACATAACAGTTTTGAGAGATATCTGACTTATAACTATCTTGGTCCCCTTGTTTCTGTAGCTTTTACTTGTTTCAAAAAGACTCTGACCTTGGAAAAAATATTCTGACATAAGCTGTAAAACCATATTTGAATTTTTGAGGTATTAGCATGTAGCATTACCTCCGGCACACTGTTAAAAACATTGCTGGTTTAAAGCTTTATTAACTCAGACCAACAATTTTGGCTGATCTCTTACAGAAGTGGTTTGATCCAGAGCAACAGAGGTGGTTCAGTCCAAGGTCGTCACCACGGTAACCAACAAGAGGATTCTGACCTCTTTGACCCCTCGATTCAACAAGAGACCCCAGATCACAACATGGCACACGAAGACTTCCCTGATGAAGACTTTGACGATCTTCCCCTGGAGGAGTTGGACTGTGTTATTTTTCAAGAAAACACAGATGTTACTACGCAGCCTGACAGCAGTCACAGAAGCACGCCACAGAACAACAACAGGGTAACGGGAAACGCTAACAGAGCAACAAAAGCCCAAACTGCTCAGTTTGAGCAGCACACTCTGAATGGCTCTGGGTCCCGGCCTGGTTCTAGCAGCTCCAGATCCACCACACAGAAAAGAGACTATCAGGGCTGCACTAGAGCCGCTAAAGGACCGATGTTTTCCCCAGCAGCAGCAGCTTTAGAGTCACCACATGAGGTAGAATTTGTTCCTAATGATGAGAGTGATTTCATGGATGAAGATATGGACTGCTTTCTCGCAGAGGTAGAAACTGGGGGGCCAAATCAGCTCCCTGTTCAACAAGGACCCAGTAGAGACAGAGAGAGCTCTACCAGCTCGGCCTCTGCTCTCACTCTGGCCTCTCCACCTTTTACATATTTGCGCCTGCTCGAAGACACAATGTCCAAACCACAACCTCGCACCACAGAGATCCGCGTCAAAGCTTTCATCGTGACTCTCTTGGGGAAACTGAGCAGCAACAGCGGCCTTTGGCGCGTCTGCGCTACGATATCCGATGGAACCGCTTACCTGGACGTGGAGCTCTCCGATGAGGTGTTGACGGGCCTGCTGGGCTTCTCCGTGGCGGGAAAGGCGGCTCTGAAGCGTGACCCGGCCCGGAGAGGCGAGCTGGACAGCGGGATGAGGAGGTGTCAGGAGGGGCTGGTGGACATGTGCTGTGTTATGACCATCGTGGTTGAACCGGACGGCAGCAGAGCCGTGGTGACCAAGGCGGACCCCGTCAATGAGAAAGTATTCCAGGAGCTGGAGCAGAGGGCGAGAGACAGGAGAAAATAGACACCGAGGAGTGGTGGAGGGGAAGTGGGCGATAATGAGAAAATTACAGGCAGCGGAGAAGAATATTGCCCTTAAGCAGAGATGGAAAAATTGCAAATATAAGCATCGCCTTAAAAATCCTCCCTCATGTAATGAAACTAAGGTGGGTTTTCTTTTAGGATTGGTGATCAACCTGCCCTTCTGCTTCAGATTTGGAGAGCAGAATGTGTGAACTGGATGTCTGATGATCAGCACGCAGCGTGTCGCAATGCATCCCATCTGCTATATGTGAATGTGACATGCTGTCATTTGTCATTAGAGGATTTCATTCATCTATTCAGAGAGCTATTTTCTGCACCGCATCGCTCCCAAGCAAAGCAACCAGCTCCGTAATATAGAAATGATCGGTTATCAACATATTGTAACATTAAAAACTAGATGAAGAGAGGAGAGAAGTATGAGAGAAGGGAATCAGAAAATAATTCATATTCTGATTGTTGTAATGAATTGCAAGCCTTTGCATTCATTCAGTACATCCATTAGTTCTGACTGAAAAATGATTGAATATCCAAGGGCAGCGTGGGTTTAATCTTCTTTAATAAACTCCCCCAGAGGAGAATGAGAGGAAAGGGAGATAAAGGAGAGGCCATGAGCTTCGATTATTTCTGTTCATTATAGAGGCTCATCTATGTTTTTATCTTTGATTAATATATGTACCCCAAATTAGATGCCTTGTCTGTTTTTACTGTACATTGTCCTGATTTTACACTTATCTTTCACAGTCTTTGACTAATAAAACATGCTTGAAGTAAGATGTTTCTGCTAATTTTATCTTTCCATTTCTCCTTGTATTCATTAACAATAACAAGAAAAATAATTCATTTGGTTTGTAATAGCTTTATTAAATGCACCTTTGGGATATGAACCGTTTAAGCACACGTAATGGTAATTAAAAGTATCCCTGCAGCATCATCTGGTCTTGTACCTCTTTAGAGGTGTCTCTTTAAGATGAAACATCTCAACTATTTGTGCTACTCAAATTAATTTGTGTCTTTTCTGCCATCATATAATATAATTAGGCGTCCGTCTCTCATACTTCAATGTCCACAGTGTGAAAATAAAACATAATAAAGGTACCACGGAGGATGTATGTTGGTACGTATGTGTGCTTACATGTGTGTGTGTGTCGGTGTGTTCGTGCATCAGGGCTCATACATGTTTGTTATTGTCTCATGGCACTGTGTGCACTTCCATTCAGATTCATTAAGGGCTAATCAGGTTGAACGTCTAAATCAGGACCCTGCTATGCATGTCGATAACCTGTTATGTTCTAATGAAGCTGGATACGATGGAGGAGGGGGGAGAGCAGCAACCCAGAGGGAGATACAAGTGGAATAAATATTGGGTGATAGAGTAACTGGAACAAGAGGGGAGTGTTGTCTCAGTGATGCTGCAGTCAAACCTCACTGTATACTATATATACTGTATACTGTATAGTATGACAGGCGGCTATATGGTGAGTAGCCAGTGTAGCTGTTGACAAAATTATGACAAAAAACATTTCCTAAATATCTGTTTCCTTTTTTATTTCATGTTCAACAGGTGGATATGTAGTCCAGTTGAAATGTAAGAAAGAAGAAACGAGAAGGATGAAGAAGAGGGGAAAAATACTACACGGGGAACTAGAGAAGTCAAGGTCCACATATTCTTGTACTAATATTATATCTACAGTACCATTATACTTAAGTTTGATTTAAGTTTCTTCAGCACAAATTGTGTTGAAAGTCAAAAACAGCTGTATATGATGGTTTGTTGATCTATAATGTATAGGCCTATAAAAAGCTAAAACATGGTTTGAATTAAAAGAAAGGTAAATCGAATACAAAATGTAAATTACGATTTTAAAAAGAAATGTTGGTTTTAATTAATTTCCTGATGAAGATCATGTGGTATGATCAAAAGCTAACAACTAAATGGACCTTGAGATTAGACAGTTTTCTCTGAAGAAAGTGCTCAGAAACAATGGAAAAACCAGACAAACTTCATCTGCTGATGAAGATCATGTGATTGATCATAAGCTGAAGAACAGCCACTGAATGGACCTTGAGGTGAGATTCTGTCAAAGGTTTTAGTATTCATCATTCTTGATTAATAATTGAGCGTCAGATAAAGTCAAGTGATCTATTACATGATGATATAATGTGCCTTTACTCGAGTACTGTATAAATACAAATTGGGAAATATTTCCATTTGCATCTGCTTTTATATCAGAGGGAAATGTTTTTTTTTTTTTTATTTCTATATTTACTTGACCACTCTAGTTACTCTTTACTTTGCAGACTCAGATTTTACATTTAAAACACATGAGCTTATAAAAATGATGTATTCTTTGAGATTCAACACTATATAAAGTAGTTAGAATTAACCCCACCTCAAACATTTGTAACATTTAAATGCTGCTTAATAATAATAAGTAGGGCTGTCAAAGTTAACGCGATAATGACGCGTAATAAATTAAATTAGTTTTTACGCCACTAATTTCTTAACACATTAACGCAACTTCCGATTTTTAGGTTGTAGCGGGCTCAGTTTTAAAGCTCTATATTGACTGTTGGGCTTGAGTTTGCCATGTTATGATTTCAGCATATTTTTTTATGCTAAATGCAGTACCTGTGAGGGTTTCTCTAATACAGTATTTGTCATTGTTTTGTGTTGTTAATTGATTTCCAATCATGAATATATACATACATTTGCATGAAGCAAGCATATTTGCCCACTCCCATGTTGATAAGAGTATTAAATACTTGACAAATCTCCCTTTAAGGTACATTTTGAACAGATAAAAATGTGTGATTAATTTGCGATTAATTGTGATTAATCATGGACAATCATACGACTATATATTTTAATCAATTGACAGCCCTAATAATAATTCATGAATATAATATGTATGATAATATAACACACTTATAGGGGCCATTTTGCATAGTGTCTTATTTTATTTTTACCTCCGCCAAGGCCGAAGGCCTACAGCAGGAAGGAGGTTATGTTTTCACCGGCGTTGGTTTGTTGGTTTGTCTGTTTACAAGATAACTCCAAAAGTCCGCTATGGATTTGAATGAAATTTTTCGGAGGGGTGGGGTGTGGCACAACGAACAATCCATTAGATTTATGTACCACTGACATGTACATGCCTCCTAATAAAAATATTTGAAACAAAAATACACATGGATGATGGCGCAAGCTGCACGGAGAGGGGGGGCAATCGTTCTCCGAGTGCCATTCTAGTTTAGATTTATTTTTCTGATGACACTTCTACCTATAAGTAAAATGTTCAATGCAGTACATTTACTGTAACAGAGTGTTTTTTTTTTATTTAAGTGAAGGGTCTGAGTACTTCTTCCACCACTGCTAATATGTATGAATATAGCCTTTTAGGCAGTAAATTAAGCAGTGGGCAGGGAACAAATACAGAGGACACGAACCAACCATTTACAGCAGGAATTCTTTTCTCAGAGATCTTTGATGAAGCTTATGACCTTCATCATTTCCTCCTAAATGTATTACATGTGCACTGTGGCTCTGGGGTTCATTGAAAGGCTACACTGTACAGTCTTGTGAGGAAATGACAATTTTTGAGTCTTTAAAAGTTTGTCATGCAGCGGCACATGATAAATGACATATTTCAGAAGCAGCATGAGAAAGTGCTCGACCGCCCTAATAGCTTTCCATTTGCAATATTATTTCCTCGATGTTAGTCCTCTACTTCCGTCTCAGTACGGAGCGGCAGCAGGGAGAAAAAAAATAGGCTTTTTCATTCCCCTGTGAGTTTGCATGTACCTTTCCAAATTGCAGATAGCAGGCGAGTGGAGGAGACGGAGACAGGAGGGACAGAGCGCACACATGGGAGACAGAGCACTGTGCTAATTTCTCTAATGTTCATATACAGCTGCACTGTACCTCTTTGGTCATTACAAATATCAATGAAAAAAGTACATGAGCAATCCTAATACCCCTCCTGCTGGAGCAGATGTAATTTTCTTTGCCCTATTACATTTAGTAATGAAAAATCCACTTAGACAGCTCAACCTCTCTTTTAGGCCTCCATCAAAATGAGCAAATGGTTTCTCTTCATGGCAAAAACATACCTCTTTACACGTGTTTGTGTGTGTGTGTGTGCATGCTGAGGCTTGAGGATGTGAATCATTGAAGGAATAGAAAATTATGAGGAACTCGTACTTAGGAAACGATAAAGTACCTTCTTTGTTTTGGCTCATCTGGATGGATGGAGGGGATGATTATTGTGATTTGAAAAGAAATGAAGGAAGGACCTATTTTGTGCTCCTAACAAAGTTTTCAGGCTTTTTTAAAAAAAAATAATCTAAATAACAAAAGTTTTTGGTGTCATGGGTATTGTATATTAAAACCCAATTAAGAGGGTTTCAACATATAGATTTACTATGAAATAAAACAACTAATTTTCATTATTATTCAAATATTCAAATTTATTTTTTTTATATTACAAACTTTAACTCCAGCATAGAGCCATTACATAAAACCATATGTAATATCAATGGAGAAAATTGAAAATAAAAACATACACATTAATGGTGAGTAGTCCAATTTTGCAAGAAGAGCAGAAACAGTTGGCAGATCTTCAGTGGTGGAAGAAGTACTCAGATATTTACTCAAGTAAAAGTAACAATACAACAGAGTAGAAATACAAGCCATGCATTCGAATGTATTTTGTATTAGCATTAAAATATACTTACCAAAAGTAAAACTCACTATGTAGAATGGCCCATTTCTGAATAATATTATTTTGGATTATAATTATTCATGCATTAATGTATAAGCAACATTTTGATGTTGCAGCTGGTAAAGGTGGAGCTAATTTTAACTATTTTGTATACTGCTGGGTAGCTTAATAATATTACCTCATAATTACATTTTTGATCATATGTTGTTTAATAATCTGAATGTGCAAAGCAACACCTAACTAAAGCTATCAAATACATGTAGAGAAGAAAGTACTATGTTTGCCTCCAAAATGTAGTAGAAGTATAGAGTAGCATAAAATAGAAATACTCAAGTAAAGTACAAGTACCTCAAAATTGTACTACAGTGCTTGAGTTAATTACTATCCAATACTGCAGACCTTATAAATCTTCCTGGTTGAGCCAAGAGCAGTAGGCTATGCTTTAGCAGTTCGAGTTGTACCATTATATCTTCCAGCCAACGTTTATGAGATGGTGCTGCAGTTGTCGAGCGGGTGTAGAAAAGGCCACAACTACCTTTCTCTGAGCGTTTACTGTTGCCGCCGATGAGTTTACATTGTAGTTAAAGCCCAGTGCATACAGGTGCTAAAGGGTACCGCCTTGTGCAGCGGTATCACACGCCGACGGCCGTGACAAAGCATCGGTATTTGACGCCCTGGGTATGAGAACGGGCTGCAAATGCAGCTTGGCTAGCTTTGGTCTTTAAGTCCTCAGGGACCAGCCTGAATACGGCCATCAAAGGATAAGGATCATTAACTTTGCCACATACATATGAAAGGGCATCAAGAACCCCTGATCAAAAATCTTCCAGCTGCAAACACAACCAAAACATGGCTGTGGGTGCCCGTATCGCCTCCGCATATTAAAGGATAGGTTGATCATTTTTCAAGTCTGTCTTAAAACAATGATCCGGTGACCATATGAACACTGAAACAGGTTTTGCTTGATTTAATCATTCAATCATTCAAACTGGTCATTAAAAGATCCCTTCCTTATGTGCTTTCATGTAAGTGATGGGGGACAAAGTCCACAGTATTTGAGTAAATGTACCTTTAATGGGTTGATTTGCAACCATTCTAAGATAACAGCATTTTAAAAAAGATAACAGCATTTTAAAAAAACAGGCTGTTCTCATACACCGTTCGTAGCTATACCTACAAAAAGTAATGCACTTTAATTTGTGTATATACTTCCTGGTTCACGATTTTGTGTAATCCACGAAATTGTGAACTAGGAAGTATAAAGAGCGCCAAATGCTGCGTAGCAAGGAGGTCGGGGTGGATGGGTGGGTCAAAAAAATCCTGGACTTTTTCCCAGGAGACCGATGTTTGTACCCCGTGTGAAACCAGAAGTCAACGTTTATTTGTCAAGTAACTTCCGTACTTAAGTTACGCCACTTCTGGAGTTATTTTAACCCAAACCACCATCTTTTCCTCAACCTAACTAAGTCGTTTTGTTGCCTAAACCTAACCAAGACGTGTCCTGTGAAGACGAAAGTTTATGTTGAAAAGACTGTATGCATGTAATGAGCGGAAACTGACACGTGGACATTCGTAGGAAAATGCACGAACAATGATGAATAACTTTTCGTAAGATATCATCCGAACCGCTGTATGAGGCTACGTTGAAAAAAACACATAGGTAAGGCATATTGTTGAATATATTTTAACAGTAAAACTGATGTGGAATGCAAATGAATCATCTTTTCTTTGATGGAAAATGCAGAAATAAAGCTTTTCGACACAATGTACGAAGAGCAAGATATGAAAAGACCGCAATGATTTTGAAGACATAATCTTGCAATTAATGAGAAACAATTAATCCGGTCTTTGACCTCCTACTGATGGTGAATGATGGTTAACTAGACTTAATGGGAAAGCCTATTAAAGCTCGGTGAGGCAATTCTGAAAGAGTGCAGACAAATGATTGACAGGCCCACAATACAGCTGGCCTCTCTCCACATCCTACTCGCATACTACCATTTGGATACGAGCAGGATGTACTTGAGCAGCAGGACTTACAAGAAAAGAAAGCAAAGGTACCATATAAAGAGACGAATGGGAGATTTCGCTGTGACAGGGAAGAGAATGGATCGCTCCCCCCACTTGTCCTTTCTTTCTCCACAGAGACGAGGCAGCCTGACAAGCTGGCCATTAGGAAGGTAATTTGACAAGCTGTGCCGAGTGCTTTCGCTGCGCCCTGACTCCTCTTGAGCATCATGAAGCCTTGTTCTTTACCCCTAGTTAATATTAAGAGAATACGCAGGCTGCAAAAGACTACAGACAAACAGGCACATGACAGCCAGTGTATCAAACGTACTGTTCAGGTCAACGCGGCTCTTTGAACTCAGAGGAGTGAGTGAGTCAATCAGCTGTTCAGGGGCTACACACCGTCACTGAATACTTGTTATGTTTTATTCATAAAGGAGCTGATCTGGTCATGTTTTTAGATGAAGGCGTCGCAATCGTATATGTCGTTAGGGTGTTAATTTATGTAGTATGTGCACCTGTTTGTGTGAGTTAATGCCTTTATGAGGCAGGATATGAAACGAAAGGTCACCATCAGGAAACCATTGGGACAAGAAGGAATTAAGGGGTAATGAGATCCACCAGAAGAGATTAGGAGGTACATAGGTTAAAGAGAGAATATGTACTCTGAACGGAGAGCTTCTGTACGAAAAAAAAACCAACAAAAAGTTAATGTTTTAGCTCGTGTCTGTTTGACAGGATGTTTAAAGCTTCAGTAGGCAGAATATTTTTGGCATCATTGGTGAAAAATTCCATAATAACCTTTCAGCATATTATAATTCAACTGTTCTGAGAGAAAACTAGACTTCTGCACCTCCTCATGGCTCTGTTTTCAGGCTTTAAAAAATCGAGCCCTTGACGGAAGACTTTGGCCAATCACAGGTCATTTCTGAGAGAACGTTCCTATTGGCTGTGCTCCTGCTGGTGGGCGGTGCTTGGTATTTCATCAACTGATCTCAACATGGCTGCTGGGACACAGACTTTCTCATTTTACAGCTAAACAGTACACTACAAGATGATTCTGAAAACATTTGAGGTGAGAAATAGGCATTACAGTAACAGAATATTGATTCATATTTGATCAGCGCTGCCTAGTTTGACCGTTTGATCGGAGTTTGTGAGTGATTGACAGCCGGCTCATAGATGACAGCTGGACGGCAGACTCCAGATCAGCTCTGATTGGTTGCTTTGTTTTCAGATTACCTGTCTCATGCACTACTGTCAGGATATAGTGACCGTTTTATAAAAATAACTTTTTTAATCATATTTGCTTTGCTCCATTTCTACCCACTGCAGCTTTAAGTGCATTTTACGCACGGACAGAACAGGCAGAGAAGTAAAGGTTGAAGTGACAAGACATGTCATCATCCTAATGACACACCATCTCAGGACTGTAACACACACACACACATAGACACAACACAACCAGAGATTGAAAGGCTGTTTGGCAACTGCCTGTTGTTGCCGTAGTGATTGGCATGCAGGAAAAAAAAAGCCTTAGGTTGTCTTGGAGAAAAAAAAGCAATATTCAGTGCTGAAGGCTATACACAACCCACCATCCAGCCTTTGCTCTTATGTTATTGTATTGTTATTCTGTGTTTTTATCTCCTCCTCACCCTTCAGTGTCTCTCACTTGTCCTTCTTCTTTCTCCTTTTATGGGCTCTATTCTGCTCTCTCCCTATTAGTCTATTAAAACTGATGTCCTTACATTTTCTGCAAATTTTCCATGACAGGAAATAATAATAATAATAATAATAATAACAGTGTATTTTGTTTTACCTCGACATTGCTTTAACTCTGGAAAAGAAATCTAATTTAAAAACTCATTTTAGACAGGATTCCATTCTTTTGGAAACTAAGAAATCATTTGTTGTTGTATTATAACTGCTACACTGTATTTTGTTTGTTTTAAAATGAAAAAAAAAAATGCTTGCTGCATCTTACCAGATTATTATCTGTGTAGGGAGTTAGTGATTCATATTCACCGTGTTAGCAAACACCAGGGTTATTCTAATAAACTAAAACTGAAACGAAAATAAGCAGTGAAACATATTTAATTAGTAAACTAAAACTAAATAAAAACTATATTCTTTAAGAAAAACTCAAATTAAACTGAAACGATACTGCCTGGTTAAAAATATAACACAAATAAAATTAAAAAGAAGGTAAATTAATTTCCGTTTTAGTTTTTTAGCTATAATATATCACTATTGAAAAAAAAAGATGGCATGAATTTCCGTCAAATCTCGTGACATTGAACCACAGAAACTGAACGGACTTGACATGATGCAATTGCTTCATAAAGTAACATGAAGATTAAATATTAAATATGGCCATTTCTACACAGTTCTCCAACCATTTATTTTGTACGTATATAGCTACATACTTCTGAGACATTATACCTGGCCCTAACAAAAATAAACTAAAACTACATATATAAAAATTAAACCTTTCTGAAAACTAGGTAAAACTAAACTAAAATTGAATCGAAGAGTCAAAAATAAAATAACTTAAAACTACTTCAAAACTATTATAGCCTTGGCAAACACCAGAATCAAATCATCTACAAATAATATTGTCCAAATAAATTCACTGGGGATTTGTCCTCATGTTATTCCCCACATGTTGCACTACCATTTGCTAACATGTAGTTTCGGAGAGTAAATTAATTACTTTGATGAGGCTTGGCTCAGATGTGTGTGTACTTAACTTCACTCTTTATCACATTTCAGCAACATTAGAAGTGGCAGCTGCAGTGTTGCTTTTAAACTAGAAGGACAACCTGGCGGACACTTTGAACAATCAGGTGGATTTCTCCTCTTTATTTGGTCACTTAAAGTCCCCACTCAAGTGAAAAATTAAATAATTAAATAAGTTTTGCTTATTGTTCCTTCACTTGGATGTTTGACCTTCACTTTGTAGAATGATGTTTGTGCAGAGTTGGACACTAGAAGGCTGCTTTCACATTCATCTGCTGAAGTGAGAAAGTTTCTCTGTGCTCACTTTGAATCTCAGGTTAAGGGTGCCCTCATAGCTAAATGGTTAAGTCTCATACCATATAACTGCAACGTCTCTGGTTCGATTCTATTTGAGGACCTTTGTTGCATGTTATGCCCCTCATTTCTTGTCTGGCTCTTCACTCTTCAACTATCCAATAAAGGAAAAAATGCCACAAAAAAACCCAAACAAACCCGATATCTCCAGTGTATATATGCTAAGAATGGAGTTTTCAGTGAAGTAGGAGACATCTTGTGTCCAGCAGTTAAACTCATAGACTGTATATAAGAAGTGGACATAATCACCGTGACGTCACCCATTGGTTTGTGGACTATGGTTTTGAAGCCTCAAGTTCGGCATTTTGGCCGTCGCCATCTTGGTATTTGGCCGTCCCCATCTTGTTTTTTGCAACCAGAAGTGACACGAGAGAGTGGAGCTAAGTACAACCAAACACTGAACACTGAATAATTAATATTAACTTTCATGAAGTGAAAACACACTGTGAAAGGGTTAAAGTTGTAAGACGAAAACACGGACAACACCCAGACCGGACAACACCGTGGTAGCGACATGTCAATCACAAGATAGCCACGCCCTGAAGCATGCCCTGCTTTATGGTCTATTTGACTCTAAATGGGACCATAATTTACTAAATGAACATCATGCTGTATTGAAGAAGACTTGAAACTAGCGATTGAGACCATAAACTCATGTTTACAATGTTTACTTAGGTAATATATCAAGTGAGAAGTAGGGTCATTTTCTCATAGACTTCTACACAATCAGACTTCTTTTTGCAACCAGAGGAGTCGCCTCCTGCTGGCTGTTAGAAAGAATGCAAGTTTAAGGCACTTCAGCATTGCCTTCACTTCTCAGACGAAGGAGTAGCCCACTGGTTAAACTTTTGTAATGAAAAATATTTGCATCATAGATACTGGATTTTTTTTTAATGAAGGAGAAGGAGTAGATGTAATTTTAAAATTAATTTGTGCCTCATATGTTTTAAATTACTTCTTAAAAGCAGAGTTTTGGAGGTGGTCTTTAAGATTAACAGTCATGTTTTGAATTTACGCCTGTGAGTGCCTGAAGCTGACAGAAGGAATGGCTATAATGTCATTGTAGGGAGCATCTACTAAGCATATAGCAAGTTTCAGTCACTATGCTGTACTGTAGTTAGGGCTTAACATGGGCTGAACATCCCATGTTGACCCATTTATACTAATACAAAATAAAGGTTCTCTCAGGACATGGCTTTGTTGTTAAAGGGGTCTTGTTGCTATGCCAATATGTTTCTATTTTACGGTGAGGAACATGAAAATGCCACCAATTTGAACCATTTGAAGTGTTTTCCACAGTAGGGTGCTAATGCTACCTGTCTTGTTTTTTCCTCTCAGTTTTTTTCTGGTTTCTTCTTAAGTATAAAACTTGAAACAGAGGTTACGGGTACATCATGTTTGTATTTCCTGTAAGTACTCACTCTCTCTTTCTCACACACACAAACAAAAAGCTAAATAAGCTGTAACACTTGAGGGAAGAGCAGGGTTATGTTGCCTGCGGGGGCAAAATTAAATACAAATTATACAAACAATCAAAATTACTCATTCATGTATGCACACACACACATGAGACACAAGTCTTGGATGTCTATGGGGACATTATCAAGTCTTATTAACGGACCCGATCAGAAATGGTCCAGCTGGCTGCTAACTGTTGCTCATCCATTAGAATGCATTATCACACTCTTGCAAATGTCTTAACCATGTTTGTTTTCCTATTGACGTCAATTCTGTCTAATTGTGTTTTATTGAGCTCCCCATAATGTTGGAAAATTAAAACCTTGTATCTAGTTGATGATTTATTCTATTTTAACATTAGGAGGATTTTTTTTGTTTCTGCTCCCGTTTGCTTTAAATCAACGGCTAACGGGGAGGATGAAGTCAATATCTGTGGTTTTGGTTTCTGCTTGGTGCTTGGTGGCAGTTTTTCTTAAGGTTTCAAGCAAGTGTTCAGTCTCAGTTTGCTCAGGCCTGGACAAAAAATGAAATGTCATGCATGAATAGCCTTTTAGGATTGCAAACCTTTAATTAGCTTTTGTAAACAGATGTAACTTTGCAGTCTCTATGTTCATTTGCAGCCCTTTTATCTTCTCGTAGGCCCTTTAAAATCACCTCCCCATCCTCATGTCGAAACCTTCTGCTTTAAAGCTACTCAATTCAATCATCTGTTGCTGAAGAAAACTGAGAAACCTCTCACTCTGAAATCCAATTTGATGAGACTAAATACAACAGTGGATGAGGGGAAAGGGAGTGAAGAGGAGGATGAGGAGGGGGAGGAGAGGGAGAGAGGAAATTATAAGGCGCTGTAACAAGGATGGACAGAGGGGGTGCGGACAAAGCTGAGAGGAGGCTGAGGGAGAGAGCAGAGGACCAGGGTTTGTGTGGAAGCAAAGAGGAGATGTCTTAATTGTACCATGAATATACTTATATCGTCATATATTTCTCTTATTAATGTTCTCACTCTGTTTTTGATTGTGAAGCAATCTGCTACCATATGTATATAAGTGAAGGCTTGACGGATTGATTGGTTGTTTGAAAAAAGTAGAAAATGTTCAGTTTCAATGAATCTAAAAGTAGAGTAACGTCCGCACTGACTCCAAACCCCGAATGTATTCAAATGGACAATGTTCTCTTCACGGCGGCCGGTTTCACAACTTTGATAGATGTGTAAATTCATCTGTTGCACAAAGCTGTCCAGTTCTTGACTATCTTTAGAAGGACTAATTTATCATGATTTATGGTTAAATTAAGACTTTTTTCAAACAAAAAAACATGTCTGACTGAGCAGCCATGGGAAACCGCCTAGCTCCCTTCACTCCAGCAGCGTTCTGGAAAAATGACAGGACATTTCACTGGGAAAATTCAGCAAAGATTGCAGCAATACAAAAAACCTCAAGTAACATAAAACCTGAAGACCTGTAGCAGTGCTTCAGCACTTCTGCTAACTCGTCAGTCAGGCTCAGTTTCAATGGACAAATGAAAATGATTGACAGTCTCCTCACTGATGTATATTTTCCTTTTCTTTTTTTCCTTTTTATTATTGCAATCTCTAAAACAATTTCCCTTCTCGATGCGCACCCCACGGCATTGTTAGACCAGTGGTTCTCAACCTTTTCAAGCTGCAACCCCCCAGAATAAGCAGGTTCCTACACACCTCCCCCTGCTGATTTTGAGTGATTATTATGACTGTTCTGATTAATAAATATAGGCTAAATAAATAATGCTTTGTTTGTGAAGACAATTTTGTTTAGTTTTAACAGCTAGCACCTAGGCATTGTCCAGTGTGCTCCAGGCACTGTGGATTTTTGATGCGTTTCTTGACTTTTTTCTCTCCCCGCCGGAAATCCCCCGTCAGAAAATCATGTGCATGCGCACTTTGACTCTCTCAAACACACTAAATATAATCTATCTTTAAGGCAAATTTCATCACTGGTACAGGCGATGTAATGTAAAAGCATTCCCCAGTCTAAAATACATTATTTTATTTTTTTTCTCCACAACCATCTGGCGACCCCCGGAAATGATCTGGCGACTGCGTTGGGGGTCCCAACCCCCAGGTTGAGAACCCCTGTGTTAGACAACCACAAATCATAAACCAAATGTATCACTTTTTTTGGCATTTGGTGCCACTGGTCAGCAGGTGTCACTGAGTGTACCTCGTAATTCAGAGTTAGCCTGGGGGTAGCTAAACATTTAGGCTTAAAATAAGTCCATCTGGCACTAACAGTATAGACCGACCACTACATACTGTATATATATATGTATATATATATATATACATATATATATACACCAATATGCTGATAGGCTCTATGATGACAGGTGTGGTTGACCAGCCAGGGGTTAAAAAAAAGCCACAAATTGATCAGAGTACAGAGACAATTATACATCAGATATATCAAGTATATCACAAACATGTCAAATGTATCAGGATGATCCATAATCATCAAAGATAGATAAAAGGAAACATTAAAACATTGCTCATGACCAAAAGTATTAAAAACATATTCCAGCAGAAAATCTCCACTCATATATATACATATACATCATATTTTACTATTAACATACATAAACAAACATGTATGTTATTGTCACACACACACACACACACACACACACACACACGCACACACACACACATTGACGTGATGTGTATTCACAGCTTTCTGTCTTAATACACACACTCTCCCACTCAACATACTCTAATTTACTGATATCATCATCTGCATCAAGGCCGTTTCAATGCAATTTTTTTTGCTCATTGAGATTTGTCACTCGGTTCCTGTTGCCATGCAGCCTCACTTTAAAAAAGATATATAACTTTTTTTATTCAATATCATTATTATTTCTAAGTAAGGCACAAATAAATTACACATTCCCCTAAAATACAGTGGTCTTATGACATGTTTAAAGCTTTCTTGATTTGAACCAAGCCAGTATCAGTCATCTATTGTTACTGTCAGACATCAACAGTGTTCACTGCTCTGAAACTACAGAGAACAAGCCTGATTTAATGCAGCATTAACTGCTATAGAAAAGCAATGAATATGTGTACTTTTTTCAGAATACAGTGCTGACTACCATGAAAATGCTTTTCTCATTTGTTGCTCTTTCAGCTGTAAATCCTTGTACTTTTTCTCAAGCAACTTATCATTACAGGGTTATTCATAGTGCTTGATTTAGACTTATTCAGAAACTAACTTTTATCTATTAATTTTCACCATAGAAATAAAAACTAAATAAAAAAATAACAATGTTTCTTTCAAAGTAGCTTTCTTCTTCGCTGAACCTCATTTTACAGTTTTATTTAAATGTCTATATTCATTACCTGGTCATTGCTCTCAGTGCAGCTCATATTTAGATGCGCAGCGAGCAGAGGACGACTCCAGTCTGATCCAATGAAGTCTGTGTTGGCCCAGGCCTGATGCACAGTTCAGCTTACAGCTGTGAAAAAAATCAGAAATACTTTATTAATCCCCGGGCGTTACAGTTGCTCTTATATATAAGGATAAGAAATATAAGAAAAAATAGAGACAAAGGAGTATGTAAAATGTGAATTATGTACACAATGCTTTAATATATAACACAATATATGTAAAGTAATATAAATAAATAATAAAATATATAATAAGAAGAAATATGTACAAATATGTGTATCAAACACATACAATATATAACCACTGTGTAACTAAGTAGCCTAAATAAAAAATAAAAAAGAGGTATAAGATACATCGCCTCTTCGCAAGGAGGTCCTAATGCATCCTCAAGGGCCCTCCACCTGTTCTCCGCTGCCTCAGTAACCATGGAGATTTGTCTAATTCAGCGAACGATAGGGTTAAATATGTACATATTCAGAAGAGCATGAACAACAGTAAAACACAAAAACACTTGTTGGATACCTGGAACGGACGGCATGAAATATAGGGACGAGACGTGGTGCTTTGATATGCTTTTAAAACTCATATCCGTCCCCCCCCCTCCACTCAAAAAAAAAGAGAGAAAAGGTTGCTGTACTGTTTGTGGAGAGACACTAAATGGGATCTGAATTGATGGAAAGATGGACAGGAGAGCTGGTAGAGGGATGGCACGAATGTAAAGCCTGAATAGAATTAAAAAATGAAACAGCACTTGATATTCTTCAGGCCCCCGAGGCCATTAGGGGAGCGGCGTGCTCTCTAAATTAGAGTAATGAGGAGTTTGGTACCCAGCTAGCTACATGAAATAAGGACCGAAGAAAGGAGGGGAGTGTAGGACCAAGACAGAAAACACATGATTCTTTGAAGGACCGCAAAAATCACCAGATTTCAATCACAAATATCTAATTGCCTCTATAGGTTCAGGAACAGTCGTCTGATGAGTTTGTGTGCAGAATACATTTGAAACACTCAGGTTTTCAAAGGCACAGAGCAGGGAGAGGTGGGTGGGGTGTCAATGAGAAGAGAAAGAAGGAAGCGAGAGATTGAAAGAGAGAGAGAAATGTGAATCACACGCTGCTGCTCTGATCCCAGCATGTGTCCATCTCTGTCCCAGCCAGACCCCCCGCCTGGCCTCCAGGGAATTCATCTGTGTGTGTTTGTGTGTGTGTGACTGACAGAGAAAGAGCGTGCATTGGTCAGCAAGCGTATGCGCGTCGGTGTGTTTTCGTGTGCAGCTTGTGTGTGCATGTGTGTCTGTGTGAGCTCTCCCAGCAGGGGTGAAAGCACATGGGATGAAGGGCAGAGGCTTTTCTCAGAACCTGCCACAAACGGTGTTGTTGAAGGCATTATTTGTCGGAACAAACGGCAAACACACTCTCGACTCCTGAATCTCCCACACTCCTGAATGCAACTGGATCCACAGAGGCACCGTTTTCAGGTCAGTGCCCGGCCTGGACAAGATGCTCTTTAAAGTCCTGGCAGATAATTCAAAGAAGAGCTGTCCAACAAAACAATGTGCAGCATCGGATATTTAATGGGGCCACATAATGTTGGTGTTTCACAGTCTCTCCTTTTTTCCTCACAATATCTTGATCTTTTCAACATGTTCACAAAACACTCACATGTAATTCACATTCCCACTCTGATGGGCGGCATAAAGATTGATAATGACCACACAAATAAGACGCTCACTGTTGTGATGTCAGGGGAGGTACATAAACACAGATAGCTTATTTGCCCTCTTATAGCCAACAAATAGGCATTTACACATCAAATATAGAGCTTGGCTATTTATTACGCAGCTTGACATCATCGGACCTTCCCATCTCTTTGCCTTGAATGCCTTTGTTGGTTGGGTTGATTACGTTTAGGTATGAGGAGTGAGATTAGTTAGGTTTAGGGCAAGAATATCAGGGTAAGCCAACCAGGTCATGCCTTCGCCATGGTAGGAAAAATAATATCTCGACCAGGAAGGTCCGATGATGTCATTTTGCATAATAATTAACCATGTGCTTCTGTTTGAGATGGTCCAAGGGCTGTCGGGACATTTTTCGGACAATTGGGGTTTCGGAATAATGGGCCGTCAGAACAATGGTTTGGCACCCACTGTCCAGCCTTTATGCTAAGCTAAGCTAACCAGCTACTGGCTCCAGTATAGACATGAGAGTGGTGTTGATCTCATTTAACTCTCAGAAAAAAGTGAAAGAGTGAATAAAAGTATTTCCCAGAATTTGAAACTACTCCTTTAATTTTGACATTTTGAATGATAGGATTCAACAGGATAAAAGACAATTTGCTGCCCAGCAATGAGACAAAAGCAAGGAAGGTAACTCAAACATCTCGGGTATCAGTCTGACCAAGTAAACGGTGTTTGTAAACAAATGCGCACGTGCATAGGTGGGCAAAAGCATAATTCTTGACACACAAAATATAGCGCCAGCAAACAGCGGGTGGTCATGGCGAGCTGTCATGCTCCACAGATCGATAAAAATGAACTGATCAACAACAGGGTGATCAACCCACACTGTGAGGAAACTTTTATTTATATTTAACGACTATGCCTTAAAGCAGCAGTGGGTAGAAATGGAGAAAATATGTTTAAAAAAAGTTATTTTTATAAAACTATATCCTGACAGTAGTGCATGAGACAGGTAATCTGAAAAAAATCATGTGCCTCTGTGTCCTCCGGTGCTGCTAATGGCATCTGCAAGATTTCACAGACTGGAGGAAAACAACCAATCAGAGCTGATATGGAGTCTATAAGATGGCTGTCAATGGCTGTCAATCACTCGCGACCTCTGATCAAACGGTCAAACTAGGCAGCGCTGATCAAATATGAATCAATATTCTGTTACTGTAATGCCTATTTCTCACCTCAAATGTTTTCAGAAACATCTTGTAGTGTACTATTTAGCTGTAAAATGAAAAAGTCTGTGACCCAGCAGCCATGTTGAGATCAGTTGATGAAATACCAAGCACCGCCCACCAGCCGGTGCACAGCCAATAGGAACGTTCTCTCTGAAATGACCTGTGATTGGCCAAAGTCTTCCGTCACGGGCTAGATTTTTTAAAGCCTGAAAACAGAGCCATGAGGAGGTGCAAAAGTCTATTTTTCTTCCAGAACACTTGAATTACAATATGCTGAAAGGTTTTTATGGAATTTTTGCCCAATGATGCCAAAAATATACTGCCTACTGAAGCTTTAAAACTTAAAAAGGGATTGCAAGACTTTGTTACGGTTCTAAATTGTTGTACATGACTATGGCGTGGGGGAAAGCTCACTCCGGTATGCCATACATTTTGAAGAGAAAACATCAGTCCTCTAGCCTACCGGGGCAACAGGTTGAACTTTTGTGCGAGCTGGTCAGCCATTGGAAATAATGGCTTTCAAAGCTCAGTGGTGCCGTTGCCGCGTTCTGTGTGAAAGGCCCACAACCACGGGGATAACCACTAACATTACTGTGTTGCTGTTCGCTAGTTAACGATATATTTAATAGAGAGCCGTCTTTACGAGGACAGGGAGATGTCGTGATTGCGTTAAATGAATTAGACTGCAAGGTAACTTAACTGAATGACGCATGTTGGGTGAACGTAAAAATAATAATAAACTGTTTGTGTTAGAGCTTGAGCAGTGCTGAGAACTGCTTGGAAAGCAGCAAATTAAGATAATTTTCTTCATGACATCAACATGCCAAAGAGCTGCTGTGTGACTGGTTGTACTAATAACAAGACCAAAATTCCAAGTCTCCAGTTTAATATCATACAAGTTGAGGTATCGCAAAGGAAAAAGTGGCTGGCGGCGGCCATCAAGAGGGCTCATAACTTAAACTCCGACGGGAGTGTCAACCAAAACAGACCCTGGTCCCACAAGTCAAATCACAGTTACAGTTTGTCTGATCTACCCATTCCATAACAGGTTATAATAAACAAATCTCATACTAAGTCATATAATAATGGTATCTGGTGGTCTTGTATGGGGATTCAAGGCTGATCAGGTTTTCAAATTGTATTGTTGTTGGCGCTGCCTGTGTTTTGCCCTATGCGACGTCAGCTCGGTCACTACTATAAATAGATAAATGAGTAAATAAGCGAATATGATATTTCTGGAGTTTGCTAAATTCCCTTTAGGTGTGAACTGAGAGTGTGAATGTGTGTGTGTGTGTGTGTGTAAGTCCTGTTATAGACTGGCAGTCTATCAAGGTTGTACCCCGCCTCTAGTCTATGTGTGCAGGGATAGATCCCAGGATGAATGGATGGATAGATGGATGGATAGATGGATGGATGGATGGATAGGTGGAAGGTGTGGGTGGATGGATGGAAGGTGTGGAGCTTTGGTAGTCTATCGCAGAAGATAATGTAAAATGTATAAAACATATTCAGTGTTGGGATGTAACAAGTACTGTACTTAACTACAATTCTGAGGTATTTTTACTTTAGCATTTTCTTTTCATGCCCCTTTATATTTCTACTCCACTCCAATTCTGAAGGAAATATTTCACTTTCTACTTACTACATTTATTTGACAGCTTTAGTCACTGTTACTTTACAAATTAAGTAAGGTTAGGCATTTTCATATACAAAACAGATACAGGCTTTCTTTAAAATATGATGCTTTGCTATAGATTCAATTAGAGCTAAAAATGCTTAGACTATTAACCAATCAGATGATTGGCAGAAAATTAATTGGCAACTTTTTTGATAATTCATTTAGTAATTTTTCAGAAAATGCCAGACATTTCATGGTTCCAGCTTCTCAAATGTGAAGATTATTAACTACTTTAATCATTTTAATTAACATCTAATAATTATGGCAGTTGGGCAAAACAAACATGTGAATGTGTCATTAACGCATCAGTAATAATAATCATAATTATATAATATATATCAGTATTACAGCAGGGGCAATGTTTCAGCATTGAGTATTTTTACTTTAAATACTACTATAAGTATAGTAGTACTAGTACTAAATAGTACTAAGTACTACTAAGTATATTTTCCTTCTTATACTTAAACTTATACTCTATTACATTGTTTTACTTTTATGGAGTATTTTTACATTGTGGTAATAATAACTTTATTGAAGTACATTTTCTGAATACTTCTTCCACCACTGAACATATTAAAGTCTCTCACTTTTTGATCAGTACAACTTCTAAATAAAAGGCATCACCATAGGGTGTCTTGATTTTCTTTACTGTTGTTTGAATAAGTTATCCAGCCTATTAACAAAAAATACAGTACAGTAGTACAGTACAGTACAGTACAGTACAGTAGTACAGTAGTACAGTACAGTACAGTACAGTAGTACAGTACCGTACAGTACAGTATGGATTTCTCAAAAGGAAGTATCGCATCACTTCAAGATGATCCTGTGACCAAGGTTCAGTACAGTTTATTAAAAATACTATTATATAGTCTATGCCAGATTTGTTTTATTATTATTTATTTTATTATTATTTTCATGCATTGGATTTTTTGATTTGTTCATTTAGAAGGGACACATTAATAAACACTGACAGTTAAAAAACATCACAAACAAATTGGCAGTATTGCCTAAACAGCTGATTTTCACATGTCCTGGTTGCTGCAGTTTCTCTGAAAACAGTTTAGATGCATATTTATAGCCAATAAGAATTCAATTCAAATTCAAAGGGCCACGCAAAACTCCAAGAGGTTTAGTACAGTTTAGTGGATTACAAACAAAACACTTTTGAAGTGGTGTAACCTCTGTGTATGTTTCTGTATAAATTATGTTAATGTGACTAACATGATCATTACTTTTGTGGGTAATTTTCTGATGAGAAGCATGCCTCTCCACTGTTCACCACAATTAATGCAGCAGAGCGTCTATCCGTCCGCACACGTTTGTCAGGGATTCTCCCGTTTAATTTCTCACTCGGCACCAAGACACGTCCATGTAATTATGTGTCAACGAGCAATTAAAGCATCAATTAAAGTTGGTTAGGCAGAAAGCAGTCACAGAGAACAGTGATTAGGCACAATAGTCACGTAAATGTTTGTGTTGCTTGATAAGATTGTCAATAAGCTGATTATCTATCTATCTATCTATCTATCTATCTATCTATCTATCTATCTATCTATCTATCTATCTATCTATCTATCTATCTATCTGTCTACCTATCTACCCACCTACCTGTCTACTTATCTATCTGTCTATCCACCTACCTGTCTATCTAACTACCAACCTACCTACCTGTATATCTGTCTACCTACCTACCTACCTGTCTGTCTACCTACCTACCTGTATATCTGTCTACCTATCTGTATATCTATCTATCGGTCTGTCTATATACCTACCTATCTACCTGTCTGTCTGTCTATCTATCTATCTATCTATCTGTCTACCTTTCTATCTACCGGTCTGTCTATCTGTCTATAAACCTATCTATCTATATATCTATCTATCTACCTATCTTCAGTTCTCCCCTCGTTGATACGTCTCCCATGCTTCTTTTACCACGTCTGTCTTTTCTAATCATCCCTCTAAGTGTCTCTGCTGTGAATCCTCACAAACTCCAGTTTCAATCAATCTGTTTTCTAGCGTTCCTTGATGCTCCTCCATATGCTTCCTTCATCCCAGCGGCCTCCTTCCCTCCCTCCTTCCCTCCCCCCGTTACTCTCTCCCTTTGTGTGCTCTTTGGAGTGCTGGTGGATGACAACTTCATCTCCATCATTCAGTATCTCTCTCCTCCTCTTCATCCCCCTCTCCTTCTGTTGGAGTGGTGCTACATGACAATCCAATATCCACCAGTCTCAGCCTCCTAATACTCACCCTCTCCTTCTCTGTGGGTTTTCTACATCTCTGTGTTTCTTGCTTTCACTCCATCTATCCACCTTTATCCTTCCTCCCATCGTCGTATATCTCCTCTGTGCTGCGGAAGTAAAAGCAACATTAAATCAGCGTGTGCACTATCCTACTGGTGCTTGTGAAAGCAAATCTTTAACATGTTTTAATACGAATTTTAGTGAAAACTTTTTAATGAAACTTGTTTTAATTGGATTTGCAAATTCCCACAGTATAACACAATACACCCAAAAGACAAACAATAATACCAAAGAATTAATAAAAAATTATGTTAAGTATACAAATGGTAAATTTCACATAGCACATTTACAGATCATGCAGCACCAGACTCTATTTTTAGATCAGATCTTTACTTTGTTTTCTGTAAATTTACTTGACGCTTTCAGATAATTAATTCACGATTTCAAGTTTCCAAAAATTAAATAGCAACTTTAATTTATTTGAGAAGGGGCTGTGCAAATAAATAAATACACTTGGTGTAAAAAAATGCCAGAATTAGCCAAAAGCCTGTTTTTTCATCTGTTGTCCCTGCATGGCCAAGGTGATACTCAGGTGATACATGCATGAGGTATCTTTCCAGAATGAAATATTAGTGTGAAGGTCATTTGTCCATTATTGGGGAGGGGGTTGCTCTTATGGCTCGGCCAAAGATATTTGCTAATTGTAGTAACAATTTAAAATTTTGAATAGAAGGGCACATTCAGTGCAACTAACAATAACTGTAATATTCAGCCAAATGATTTGATGCCAGTTTTGTCTTTATTTTTATACATGATTATTTACCCTTTCAGTCCCTGGCTTAAATTAGCATTTTTGCACTTCTTCCATTTATCTGCCTCATAAACCATCTTATTAGGATCAGGAATACCGGGGCTATTTGAAAATGAAGAAACATTTTTTGTAAATACTTCCATTAAGGATTTATGATGACTTATACTGTATACATGTAAAATTAAGATTTGCCTGGAAAAAAACAGGTACAAAATGCATTTATTAAAATTCTGAATACGTCAAATATGATAGCTCCTTATGAAGGTGTAATCCAATTTATCAGCGATGTTTGTAAGGTTTTTGGTGGAATTGACAGTAAATATGGGCTCACAATAGTATTACAAACAATAAATAATGACGTAGGCGAAATGTATGCACATTAGAAAAACAAATAGACGCAGTAAAACCAGTATTTGTTTACAGTAAACACAGTCCAGCTTCATAAGGCAAGATGAGAAAATCCCAGTCTCACATGCATAATTTTCTTATGATGTTATAATATTGTCACGTGTTATGTCATTAATATTACTTTCATACATTAGCCAACACTATAGAACTCAAAAGGTCCCTTGTTTGTAGCAGCAAAAGCTCAGTCTATGAATAAAGATTTAAAAGATATAGATTGAGTAATATCTTTGATGAAATGGCACTACCCTAACAAAATGTTATATCCTGTCCTTTTCCAAACACACACACGCACGCACACACACACACACACACACAGACAGAGAGAGAGACACTGACTCCTAAAAAGACACATGACTTGTTTTTCCCTCCTGACCTAACAGCTCCATGACACTTTGTCCTGATGGTGATGACAAACATGAAAATGAGCTCACTTTGATTTTTTTTTTTTATTATTATTTTTTTATGATGGAGGACACATGGTAACACGGAGCCTAAAAATGTCCTGTGTGTCAGTGTCTGATGGCTGATGTCTAATCTTCCCTCTCTGTGGGTGTGTGAAATTCATAGATGTGAACACACCTCCTGCCCGCCGAGAAGGGAGCCATCTGACCTTTAGCTTGTGGTGGATTTAATGAAGACACTGTCATTTGCCGTCTGTGTGTGACTGCATGCTCGTCTCACACGTGCAGTTGTTGAAAAGTGTGCACCCTTGATACCCTCCTCTTTGTTCGGCCTGATCATTTCTGTCACTGTTAATGAGCCAGTAACTTGGACAATCGCTCTGCCAGTCCAACCAGTATGACTGACTGGTCTATGGTGGCCTGATGAATCTGACAAGCACTTTATACCCGGGGAAAAGAAGACTCCAGTGACATCCAGTGGCCGAGCAATACACTGCTTGTACTTGCATAATTTGTGTCCCGTCTATCAAATATGTTGCTGTTTTTCTTTCTTTTTTTGTATTGGAAAGGATTCTGACGCAGCTTTTGTAACACGTGATTTTAAACCTTTGCATTGTGACCTTTGTCTATGACGTCCTTTAGAGGAAATGGCAGCTGCAGGCAGATGGGAAACAAACAAATACATCCAACTTTTACATACAAATGAGACAATGCAGATTAGCTTACCTCACCTTAATGTTGCAGCTGGTAAAGGTGGCAATCATTTGAATTACTTCATATACTGCTTCATATACTGTTTTTGAATTCCCCCCTGAGGATCAATGAAGTTTGATCTTAATCTGTAACAATCCATCATAATTTATGTATTGATTATATTTCGTATTATTAATCTGAATCCGCAAGCGCCTGTAACTAGCAACTAAAGGTATTAAATACATGTAGTGGAGTAAAAAGGGCTATATTTGACTCTGAATTGTAATGCAGTAGAAGTATAAAGTTAGTTACTTTCGAACCACTGTAAAGAAGTATTTTGATGCTTATTAATGTACTCTGGCACCTTATTTACAATTATTAAATTTTAAGTACATGACTTAATCATTGAAAAATTGAAATATGTACGACAAAATCTGACGTCATCCTTCCAGATTAATTATGAATTGTGATGTTAAAAATATTAGTTAGTAATTAGTATTAGGATTGAGTAGAAACAGAATAGTTCACAACTTTATAGACTAGAGTTGGAAAAACAGTTACTTAATGTATTTAAGTTAACAGTCATGGAAAGTAACTAAGTACGTTTACTCAAGTGTACTTACTTAGGCTACAATTTTGCAGTACTTGTACTTTATTTGAGTATTTCTATATTTTGCTGCTTTATACTTCTACTCCACATGTCAGGGGTAAATATTGCATTTTTACTCCAATGCATTTATTTCATAACTTTAGTTACTTTGCAGATTCAGATTACAAATACAAAATCAACTAATAAATGATGATGTATTATTATAGATTAAACTACCAACCCGGCAGTATAAAGAAATGAGCCTCATCTTTACCAGCTGACATTAGCAAACATTAAAGTGATGAATACATGAATGCATCCATCATTGTAATACAATAATATAACGTATATTATTTGGCATAATGACTAGCCTACTTTACTTTCGGTATTTTAAGTATATGTTGATGCTAATACTTTTGTACTTTTACTTGAGCAATATTTTTAAATGCAGGACTTTTACTTGTAACAGAGTATTTTACACTGTAGTACGACTTTAATTAAGTAGAGATCTGAGGATTAGTATATTGAAATATTAAAAGGGTTTCCTTTCACTCACACAATTTTTAGATCCAGTTAATGCAGTGTAGTGCGTGCACTGTTTACCTCTCCATCAGCTACTGCTGCTGTCTGTCTTTCTCTCTCCAGTTTTCACCTAACGTTATAGTAAAATTAGTTGTTTATCGTTTTAGTTTGTTTTGGAGCGACGCCGTAACGTAAAGTAACATTATGCAACATGAGGTTTGTCAAAATAAAACACCACCTACAATCATGATGAAGACAAATGTATTTCATCATACAGTACAACATAGATTAACTTCTTACCCTTCCTTCTCTTTTGGAAAAATACAAAAAGATTGATTTGGGTTTTTTTTTCCACCTGGACCTTTAGGCTCTGCCATTTCTCCTACTCTTCCCGCTGTGAGTCACTCAGCGCTATATATAATATATAATATATAATATTATATGTAGATACATTTTTTTGAGATGTTCTATTTTATATCGATGATTGCACTCAAACACTTTTATCGCTTCATCTCATATGCACCAACATGGATTTTATTTAATCACATCCTTTATACAGATATAGGCATCGATTTAAATGTCTTTTCACAATTTTAAAAACATAATTCTAAATAAATCTAAATCTTAAAACATTTGCACATTCCTTTATAAGTTTAAATTATATCTGGGAAATGTTAACCTGTCTTTCCAGAAAAATCATTTCCACTTGTGCCCATAGCTGCAGCTAGAAATTTGAGTTGTTCCAGGAAGATCTACCACCTTATCCTAGAACAAAAAAAAAAAAAGTAATTCTCAGAGCATTACCACCGATGGACCTGGTTTGTTGAGTTCAGATACTTACACTACATTTAAGATTGGCTCTGTTCTTTCATACTACTTTATAATTCTTCACCTTTTGTCTTAATTTTTTTTTTTTTGGGGACTTCCTTTGCTTTAATGCACTGCATGACTTATACTATTTTCCATTTATGATTTATTTATTAATTTGTTGATGTGTCTGATCATAATGCTTTTTGTTTTTCACACTGGTGATGCACTTTATTTCTTTGCTTTTTTTTTAACACACATTTTCCATTAATGTGACATGATTTTTTTTTTGTACAAAACCAATGCAGGGAATTTTACTGAAAATGTATTATACGAACAGTAACAACTAAATAAGAAATAAATACATAATCACAGGGCTGGCTACCTTTGAGGTGTGTGTTTTTGTTCACAGTGATTCAAAGCACCAGGCTGCAGTTGAAGTGTGTGGGGTGTGTGAGTGCGCAGCAGCGTTGCAGGCTGCTCTGATTGAATCCTTCTCCGAGCGTCACGTTCCACGACTCATACACCGTCACACTGCAAATAAAACATGCACACACACACACACACACACACACACACACACACACACACACACACACACACACACACACACACACACACACACACACACACACACACACACACACACACACACACTGAATCATATTATCTCTTTTCTCCATCAGCTGTATTCATTTTAAAAAGCTGTTTTTCATGTATTTATAACTGCACAGAGATAACAAAAAATATCCAAGCAGCTGGGTGAACAATGCTACACAGCATAGCAGCAAATATATGGTACAAACTGGTACAAAGTTATATGTATTACAGACATACACACACCTGTTATACAGTTGTGTGCAGCAGGTGACCAGTTGAGAGCTGCTGGTCACATTGGTATTGATGAACTCTGTGCTCAGGAAATGTGGACACTGAAGATCAGGGATGTACAACATACCTAGAAACCCACGGAGCAATCATAAATCATCGTACAAATCATATAAACGCTTGAGTGACAGGATATACAGTATGTATAATGTGTAGATCTAACATACGGATATTCTGGGACATTTTATATACTTTTTCCATGACTTGTGTGTGAATTTAGATATAAAATAAAGCTAACAGACATTTAAATTTAGAAAATTGAATCTGAAATCAGAATGAGTGTATTATGTATTAGTCCCATTTACCTTAAACATATTGTGGAATAACTAAGAATTTTCATCATTTACAATATATTGCAATTATTTTCACGTAAAATATAAAAATGTATATTATAGATGTAACATTAACGGTGCTAAATTCAGAGCATATCTATTGCCTCCACATGGCTCTCAACATGGTGACGGCCGAGCCGGCTGCTTGCAGCTAACGGTGCTAACAGCGCTAACAGTGCAAACAACAGCTTCTTTACATAGAAAATAGTTGTTTGCTGCTATATTAATGCTCTGAATATCATATAGAGAACCTTTAAAGCAGTAAATATAAAAATATAAAAGTGAAGTAGTAAAATAGCATAAATACATAAATGACTACAATTTATCAAAAACATTTTAAAATCTATACATTTTTATGTAATAAATATATTACTGTAATAACAGAAAAAAACATTTATAGTCATGTCTATGTATGGTCAGTATAATTTGTATTATGTTATTGAAACAAATGACAATATCTTGTATGCTAGTCAAGGCCGTAATAATACATAATGGGACACATCCCCCAATATTCTAAAATATTGTCCAAAATGTAACCCCAAATTTATTGATATATAAATATATATTTAAAAAATTGCTATCCAACTACAGGCAACAAAATACCACCGTCCAAAATAATCATTAGCAAATATAATCATAATTATAATAAAAATAAACTATTGCCATTATTATTACTACCGGTTGTAGTATTACGTTGTACTGCAGTTCTGCGTGTGGTTTGCCCAAGTGGTGTTGACGTGTCTACATGAGAATAAATATTTGAAAGCAATACATAATGCCTGAGAGCCTTACTGCATTATACTCTATTATATTTTTGTATTTTGAATTGTCACCTGCTGCCTGAATTTTCTGTTTTCCTTTACATAAATAAAGACATTTCCACTGTACATTGATGCATAAAAATGAGGTGTTTGATGCTAAAAATTTCCTGGGGGAGGAACCCTAAAAGTAATGATAAATTCTAAAACCCAACAGTTGAATGTCACACTAACATACTCAATGGGACACAAAATAGTATGTATGTAATGAGGAAACATTTTCTCAATGTTCATTGAGGCCATTATAAAAACACTATGTGGATAAATGATGAGGCAACGAAGAGTAAATAGTCACCTGCAATACAAGCTGTCATGAAACAGGCGACGTTGCCTGCAATCAGAGCTCTGAAGCCACAACTGGCGATGTCAGTCCGTCTATCTGGAGCCATGGACGCTGGAAAAACAACAACTTTATGTTAAATAACAAAAAAATGCAAACAAATAACAGGTACGTACGTACAAACGAACAATTCATTCATTCGTCAGAGAAACTTTCCACAACTAAAATTTTGCAGCAAATGATACCAGTCAGCAACTTTCTGAACTTAAATTCTTCTGTTTGTCTGTTTGACGTTGCTGCTCAGCCTCAGAGGTGGCACTCACACAGCGTTCCAATTGCGATCCCCAGCGAAGCAAAGTTAGAAAATCCACACAAAGCGTAAGTTGCAATTGCTTCAGAGTGGACCTGAAGGAAATAACATAATTAGTCTAAATTGTTATGTGAAAAAATATCAAAACAATATCAAAACATGCCTGCATTAAACTATACTTATCACTACATGTTTCCCATGTCATATGTAGCTGTTGAAGATAAAACAGATGGCATTTGGAAGATTCTTAAAGCCTTAATACATTTTTAACTAAACACTGTTTGTCTATTGCAAATGAGACATTCATTAGAGAAAAAAATGATCTAACAAGGCCATAACAATGTAGATAATAGTATTGACTTTAAGCCCTTCCACACTAGCTTTTATCTCCCACGGGCCCAACAAGGACTGATTGTTACCACTAAATAATGCTCTCTTACTGGACCAATTAGTCAGCTACTCATCTATGATAAAACTGTAAAAAGACAATGACGATCTGAGTGAGAACACAAAATATGATGAGTGAGACTCACAGATATATACTGCTTTACGTTGTCCACATATTCTGGCCCTCCTGCTTCCCTTCTCTTAATTAACCCCGACAACTTCTGATAGGCAACAAATTCATTGATAAATGTCTTTTTGCCGATCAGTTCAGCAACAATGAAACTGTCCTCCCAGGAAACACCCATCATGAAGGACAGAGGCATTAACACGTAAGAGCAGATGAGCTAAAGGAGAGGCAGAAAGAAGCAAAGAGTGAGTGCATGTACTCAGGTCGAGGTTTGAATATATTTACAGTAAGTATATGTCAGAGAGTTGGTGTGGTTGAGTGTCAGGTCGTAGCCATCACCGAGAAGCTGAGCTGCGGACAGTTCAACATCCCCCCCAGCCAGGAGAGAACAGCGTCGATAAATGCCAACATTGCCAGGAAGGACAACATGTTGGCAACTATGTTGGCAACTAAACCCACAGCACCAGATGCACCTTTGGATGCTGCATCAAACAGGTTCTTACTGTCTCTGAGGGGACACAGGCAACGTTTGAATGGTTATATCATACTCAATCCTCTGAACAGCAGCTCATCAAAATAGCACAGCGTCATCAGCATACTGGTGTTGATGACATTTGAAATATTGTGGTTGGTGATGTAGTTTTGTAAATCCTCACAAGTTCATCTTAGGTCACATAGATAACAAACCACAAATTAATTTAAAGGTGCTAAATTCAAAATTCAGAGCATTAATATAGCATCAAACAACTACTGTGTATGCTATGTAAAGATATAGGGTAGTAATGTCTACCTGAGCAGAGAATAAAGTCTGTGTGTGTTGCAATCCGAGCTTCTCTATGCTTTGTTTACGTAGTCGGTCCGGCAGCGCGCGCATGATAGTGCATGTGAATACCAGTGTTCGTGCCCCACTGGCTAGCTAATTGCCGCTGCTCTGCACTGTGCTCATACGGTTAGCGCTGATAACGCCATCTCGACCCATGGTATGGTCACGGAAGCGTAGCACCTACCCTCCAGTTCCCCCATAGGTCAACTGTTAGCTCTGTCAGCACTGTTGCTGTTGTTTGCACTGTTTGTGCTGTTAGCATCGTTAGCTGGTAGCCGCTGGCTCAGCCATCGCCATGTTGAGAGCCGTGTGGAGGCAATCCCTCAATCATATGCTCTGAATTTGGAATTTAGCACCTTTAAAGAGACAATATTTGGTTGCTGACTCAGATCTTCGTCAAGTCAAATTAACATCCAACAATTTTTATCATTTTGACTGATTGAAATGTTGTCTATTTAAATAAATGTAATAAAGGTTTGGATTCAGTGTGCAGGCGTTACCTTATCTAACAATGATGTTTTCCAACATACATGTGATGTTTGTACAATTACTCTCCTACTATTCAAATCCTTCTCTCCCATACTTAATGCATCGCATGAAATATAATAAGTAACAGTTATTCTTTCTGTTAGTTGAGTGCATCTTAAGCTCATGCACAACATTTTTTTTCAAAAACAATTTTACAGAATTGGGACACCATCACACTGTGTGACAACAAGAGCAGGGGAAAACCACAATGTTTTCTTGGTGTATTTGCCTGAGAGACATTATCCATGAATCTATGAAATCAATTATTTGTCTTACATTATTAGAAATTTTGTGGAGACAAAAAATCTGCTGACTCCAAAGATTAGTTTGTTTAAATATTGGTTCATTTTTGGAGTCTGATATTATTGAATCACACTGAAATTATCTTTAATTAATTAATTATCTTAAGCTTTTAATAAATCTGAACTAGACTAGTGATAATCCTTACAAATTCAAAGGTCGAAGGCATATAAGCTCTCAGTTAGACCCGAGGGCTGATAGGCGGAGAGGATAAAGACATAGAGGAATGAATGAACAGCTTTAGGTATTGATTAAATGAGGAATGGCATTTAAGAAAGGATGAGCAATGCTTGAAAATTTTGGAAACAGTTTGTATCGTATTACATTATTACAGTTGTACTGTCCTCTCCTACCCATGGTTGATTTTGTGGACTTGACTGACTGTTACACTGGGGGTCTCTGTTTCAGGCCAGAACATCTTGGCGATGGCCAGGGAGGCTGGAGCGGACATCATGGTCGCTGTCAACAAGTGTGTTGCATCAACCTCAACACATAGAACAAGACATACATTTAGTGGTCAATCATTCACTTCTTGACAGAGCTGTTAAAGTCCTATGTACACTCTCAGGTAAGTATCAAGGTCAGTCAAGAGGCTGTTAAGAGCAGAAGTTGACACTAAATAACGCCCCCTCCAATGACTTTGGAAAGTTAATTGTAGGTTCTTAAAGGTATAATATGCAACAATTTCCTAAAAAACTATTTATAGACTGATAGAAAAAATCCCTCTCAATCATCATTTATGCTCCACTAGAAGTGTGTGGTGGTGTCTGTTTCTGCAGAGACCCTGCAGCCCTCTGCCTGTATTTTCTCTTTTCTTATTATTTTGCTTCACTTGGGACGCTTCTGGGCGTCCGCAAACAGCTTTTGGGCCCCACGTGGGGGTGTAACCCCCAGCCAATAACAGCGCGCAGGGTGTGCAGCCCTCAGGTGCTCAAATACCGCTGCTTTGTCACGCCTCTCAGCTTCTGATACCGAGGCACAAGCATTATACACTGATAGGCACACGTGCCCCTCTAGATGCTTTGTGGCTGTATTTGACGGATAAGACCGGGTTTGTTACATCGCTGTGAGTTCCCCTGATCCTCTGTCTCTCCTCTGCTGTGTGCAGTGGCTGCTGTGCGCTGCTATCGGTGTGTCAGTTTGACCGAGGCACACACACCAGGCAGAGAGGACAGCCTGCCTTTCGGGTGCATTCATTCAAAATCCGGCAACTCTGCACCTTCCCGCAGGGTTGTGCGGAGGTGTGTGGAGTTAGTTGTGTGTTTATTTGAGTTTTAGAATGTAACCACCA